>JAHLJS010000002.1:103109573-105509573 GCA_038502445.1 Eremochloa ophiuroides | reverse complement strand
AGACATGAAACTTTCATATGAAATGATTTCTCTCTCAGTGGAGAGTTTCATTGCACAGTTTCAGAGATATTTTACAATCTCGTGGGTCCCACATGTCTCTCTTTCCTCTCTTCTTCTCTCGTCCCCGCATGGAACGTCTGCCTGGGCAAGCAGGCCGAGCCGGCACCGCTCCGAGCATGCACTGCGGAGGGCTCGCCTACGGCGGCCTCGCCACGCCCGCGCCGCGCCCGCGTCCGGCCTCGCCCTCGCCTCGCCCGCGCCGCGCCCGTGGCGGCTGCGGCAGAGCCCGTGCAGTGGAGGTCCTCGCCCGCGGCGGTTCCAGGTCGCTCGCGACTAGAGGAGGAAGCCGAGCTCGCCTCGTCGACCTGGGCGGCGGAGGAGCTTGCCCGCGGCGGCCTCGCCCGCGCACCCACGACGGCCTCGCCGATGAAACGCGTTTCGTTTCTCAGTGGGAGTTTCAATCCCGTTTCACCGTGTTGGAAACGCCGCCGAGGTCGTGTCGTGGGGATGAAACGAATCCCTTCTCTCTCCTTCTCATTTCATGAAAAAGACCAAATCTGCTGAAGTGGCACCCTAATAAATGTGTATGACACCCCTATGAAACCCCATTGAGACTGACCTAAATAGTCAATTGACAATGTTAGTTATTTATGATACTTGACAGTATAAGTGATTATAGAGGTGGACGTTTGTCTCGGACGATCCGTCTGGCCTTTTATTGAGGATATCTTGAAAAGACCTATCTCTGTCAAAGAAGCTTGTATTAAAACCATGTGTACATTGGTAGGACCATCGTAGAACTTGATGACACAGAGCTAGTAGCATTGGCGGCTAGAATCACACTAGCAGGCGGCAATTAAAGAGTATAGCCACATAGATAGGCCTCTGCGATGCCGTGGTTTGGGGCCGTGTCAAGCACGACAAACAAATGTTTGGAGGTACACAAGATTGTGCCCCCGTCGCAAAACATGGCACGGGGTTACATGTCAGGGAGACAAGGAGGATGAGAAATCTTCGCATTGTTGGCAGCCAAAGAGGTTCTCAATCAAAAAAGGAAAAAAAAAGATCGGGAACGAAACAGATCACGAACGTTACACTCGTGTCTTTCTTTTTCATGGAACAGGTAATGAACAGAAATTCATCTCAAGAGTTTTAATGTCGTCCAGTGCATCCAGCTTGCAAATTAAGCTCGCGCGAGACCGGCCGGATATTATGTATGCTCTGCTCCTACATCTACATGCAATGAATTGTCTCATTGTCATGACAAGAGAAGGGCTGACACAGCATTATGTATGCGTGATTGAATACGTGAGAGGACAGTTCGTTGCATCCGCCATCCAGCTAGTAAATGAGGGCGCATTCAAACTCTCCTTGCACTAATTCGACCCCGTTGCCGAATCAGCTCGCGCCTCCCATCTACGCACCCATATACTACGGCTGTAGTACACCATACTACCTTTGGTTATGCAGGCACGACACACGACAGCATGCACTATCGGCATGGCAGGAAGCGCCACAGAAGAGATCGAACCGGCTCAAATTTCCCAAACAACGGTGCTGCTTGCATGGCCGTGTACGGCGCTGCTTGCTGAACCTGTCCTTTTCCGTTTGCTGGGGGTAGTATTTTCTCCCTCGCCTGCTACTAATCGAGAGCGCATTTGCAATGACAATGACATGTACTCCAGCACAGGGGGACGCCAATAATAATAAATCATTCGTGCTGACCAGCGGCCAACCAACTTTCCGCAACGAGCAGACCGGCCTTGAGACGACGGGTCGTCGCGAGTTCAAACAGGGAGGGATTACATGTAGGACGAGTACATGCACGTTGCACTACGGGGACAAGTGACAGACACCGAAAGTTCCGAGCTACATTTATGCTATGCACTTATATCTACAACACCATTCATCGCCATATTAATTATCATGACATGATATGATATACCCCTACCCCTTGGCGAACCGTACGATCTATCGGGCACGGCATGGACGCGCGATCGATCGATCCATCCATCAGTCGTCGGCGCCGCCAGCCAACTGCTCCACCCTGCTGTCTGATTTGATTACGATAGCTGCCTCTAATTACGTACTAGGACGTGTTCCTGATCATCCTCCTCGCACGTGCATGCGCGCTCTACTGTAGCAGTAGCACGCCTAGCTCGCTAGCTAGCCTAGGGAGAGCACGGTATAGAACCATCCATGGGTCGGTCGGACTCGGACGGATGACGCTCCCGTTTTAATTTGCTTTGATCGATGCCGCTGGTCGGCTTAGCTTAGGCTTAGCTAGTCCCTGCAGCAGAGCAGCTGCAGGCCGAGCTTGAGTGGCGCCGGCTCCGGCGGCGGCGGCGGCGGCGCGGCGCGGCTCGGTGGGTGCAGGAACTTGCAGTTGGGGCACGCCGGGCTGGCGCGGCACATCATCACCAGCATGTGGCACCGCACGCACACGCCGGCCACCATCTCCCTGCTGCCGCTGCTGCTGTCGTTCTCGGCCTCCTCCGCGGGCTGACGACGACGACGACGAAGGTCGTCTGCCGCCGCCGCGGGCATGGGCCTCTTCTTCTCGTGGTCGTGGGCGCGCGCCCGGCGCGGCTCGAACGTGAGGTTCAGCTCCAGGTCCAGCCCTGGCGGCGCGCAATTCGCCGAGTCCTCCTCGTCGTCCTCGGCGCCGCGGTGGTGGTCCGCCGGCTCGGGCTCCCCCCTGGGGTCCTTCCACGTCCGCTTCTGCGTCCTCGTGTTGTAGTAGTGGATCTGCCCCGACTGCATGCACACCAACCAAACCAACACACGAGTGTCAGAAGTAAGAACACAGACGTGCGCGTACACAGACACAGCGCTAGCTGGTAGCTGCTCGATGGAGTCGGAGTCGTCGGACGACACGTACCTTGATGTCGAGGCAGCGTTGCCACTCGGGGGGCAGCGGCGCGGCGTCGAAATTGAGCTCGATCCCGTCCACGACCTCGCCGCGGTCGTCGTCGTCGTCGCTCCTGCCGTCTCGCTTCCGCTTCTTGCTGGTGGGCGCCGCCGCCGCGGTGGCAGTACCCGGGGAGGAGGCGACGACGCTGCCGACGAGGGAAAGCCACGGCGCCACGCGCTTGTTGGTGGCGGCCTCCGGCAGGAGCGCCGCCGCCGAGGACTGCAGCGACACCATCGCGATCGATCCGCTATATATACGATGATACGAGGCTACACTACACGTGCGTTCGGCCTCGGGCTAGCTGCTGCGTTGCGTGCGCGGATATGTATGTCGTCGTTTGCACCCTCGCGGCGCGGTGCAGCTGCAGCAGGAGGAGATGGTGGTTGTAGCGTACTCCTACTTGGCTTGGTGGCAAGCTCCTGTTGATGTGAGAAGCGGAAGTGTGGGGGCGATCGATGATCGATGGGTTTGGATTCGGGCGCAGCGAGGGGTCGGGGCTTATATAGCGGGGGAGAACCTGAGAAGTGGGTTCGGCCGCTGAGACGTCGTCGACGGCGACGGGGGCCGGAAATTTATGAGCACAGAAGTGGTAGCCAGGATCTTAAAAGGGGGGACACTGCAACCGGGCCCACGAGATGTTCACACAGCTACTTACACTTACTGCTGGTCAGGTCGGGTCAGGCCAGGTCCAGTCACTCAGGCCGGCCGGCTGGCCGCTGGCCCGCTCCGCCTGCATCGCATTCCATCTCATCTCGATAGCGTTTGCGTGTCATCCGGCTCCGGGGCCGGCGGCCGCACCGCACCGTGCTTTAACCGCCGGGGCGGGCGCGGGCTCGCTCGATCTCCCGGCGCGGGCGCGGCGGCATTGCCATTACTGCTGCTCCGTCCGTCCTCCTCCGCCTCATCTCTCCACCCGCCCGTACGTCTCTCGCCTCGCATTCGCATCCGCATCGATCGCTCTCCGCCCCGCCCTCACATGCTGCATGGGCTTTTGCAGTTAACCATCGTTTTTAGCTCGCCATCAACGCTAGCTAGCTAACAGCAGAGAGCATTAACCTCTCTCTAGCTCCCTTTCCCCGTTGCCGGCTTCCGCCCGGGGCCGCGTCGATCGATCGAGTGCCTCCTCCTCCATAATCCATTCCAGCTCCGGCCGAAAGCGGGTAGCTACAGACTTGGACAGAAAACCACCAATAAATATGTGAAACGGCGATTCAACTTTCCGTTGGGGCTGTGGATGCGACCGCATTCAATTCGTGACCGGGAAACGGATAGAATCATGTCACGGCGGGGGAGGTTTATAGTTATAGCGGGAAACACCCAAGGATCAAGCACGTCCCATATTAATCATTTATTAATTAATCGCCTTCGCCTTCGATCGTTCATAGGAGTAGAGTATCTGCCTGCTTGTAGAGGGTGGCGCCCTCTCGAAGCAAGGGGGTTGAGCCATTAATCACTGGTCGCCGAGCCGACGAACGATCAACTAGTGCATGCATTAGAGCGAACGATCAGATCGATCAACATTACATTGAGCTGCACAAACAGATCAATCGAGATGACATTGAGCATACATTTAGCTATGCGAGCACCACCACCAGCCAATCACCAAATTCACCATTCACCGCAGATGCTCCAGATTCTACGCTTAGATTCTACAATCTCATTGTAAGAATGAAAATGCATACATGTCCAACTTGACTGATTTAGTTCGTGAGTGCAAAGTTTTTGCGCATGAGGTGTTCAGATACTAATAAAAAAAATCTAATCACAGATTCTATCATTAAACAGCGAGACGAATTTATTAAGCATAACTAATTCGTCATTAGCACATGTATATATATGGTAGTATAACATTGTTAAATTATGGATTAGTTAGATTTAAAAATTTTGTCTCGTAAATTACCCGTAATAAGTGTAATTAGCTATTTTTTTAGTCCACATTAAATACTTTATGTATATGTGTCTAAATATCCGATGTGATAGGATGTACTACATCTGTCCTTAAAAAAATATCGTTTTCACTTTCCAAGAAATAGCTTTGACTAAATATATATTAAAATTTATTAGTTTTATGATACATAATATCATTAGAAAGATATTTTAATGTTGTTTTTTAATAAATTTATTTAGGGATACAAATGTTGTACATATTTTCTATAAATTGAGTTAAATTTGTGATACGCACACCAACGGCGATACTATTTTAGAAATAGAGGGAGTAAAGTTTAGAGATTAAAATTAAAGAAACATAGTAGTAAACACGAAATATTACTGAACGGATTGACCAAGTGTGCATTGGGCCGCTTTAAAAGCTACTAGCTGTATCTAATTCCGTCTCTGATGAACGCAGTAAATGTGAATACCAGTAGTGTTGCTCAATGCTCATACCAGAAGGAGTAAATGAGGAGTATAGCTAGGCCGCCAGCGGCGGTAACAAATTCAATCGTACCCTTGCCTCGTGTCAGCGAGGCTTGAATTGAATAAGTGTGTGCGCATCATCAGGGACACAGCCATTACGGGCGTTCCGTAATCCTGACTGTTATCAGAACCTTCCATGTCAACTCAGCCTCAGCGCGCCTTTCTAGTTCTAGCTCACGAGCACGACCAGAGACACGTGTCGCCCGCGCGGGACCTCGGGGAGCGGTGAGCGCTCGCGCCGGCGCACCGGGCGTGGCCGGAGCCGGCAACGAAGGGATCGATCGAGAGAAGGGGAAGGGCAAGCTAGGGCGGGCGGTCACAGTTGAGGCCGGATTGAATGCGGGTGGCCTAGCTCCTGCCCATTACTCCAACTTCCAAATTTGGGTCGCCAAGGGAGACTCCAATTTAAAGCGGCCCAACACCCCCGGCTTTAACCCCAAATTTACAACCGGGGGAAATAAATTTTCGCCAACCGGCCTCCTCTTTAAATTCGGAGTGGGGACGCGGACGGATTTACCGGGATGCCCCTTGCGTCTGCCTCCCCGGCCGGCCAGGAGATGGATAGATAGATTATCTGCGTGGCCTTTAAAGGGCCTTCGCCTCTGGGCGCCGCCGCGATTGTTATGATGGCTGCTGCTGCTGGCTGGCTTGGCTGGTGCAACGCAATTGCTTCTCCGCTGTACTAGTAGTAGGAGGCTAGCATCAAGTAGCTGCTGACTGCTACGTACTCTACGACTCTACTACGTTACGGACAAGTCACAAGTGTGTTCGCTGTTGGGGCATCAACGCCGTGCCATCTTGTGTGTTAGGAAAACAATTTATAGCTGGGTGATTAATTGCCCGCAGTACTAGCACGTTCGATGCCTTGGTAAACTGGGCTGAACATGAACAGTGCCGATCAAAAGCAAGTTAGCCTTGGTTTGGAAGTGCTAATTATGGCGTTCTCATGGTCATGGATACTGAACTCTTGGGAGGACTTCATCATAGTGACTCTTGCTTGTTCTTTTGACCAATCAGCGCTCATTTTCAGCCACGAAATAGTATTTTTCTCTCACAACAAATCAGCACGAGCCGAAATCAGTGCTTATTTTTCAGCCAAAAGAACAGACTGTTAATAATGATTTATTGACCATACGTACGTACGTGCTGGGAGTGGCACCACCAGAGTAGGTGCATTCGATCCTCTTCGTCGGTCAAGATTTTCATGGCCAAGCATGCAGCTGTTGTTTCTAGCTTTAACGGTCGTTTTCATCCATCAAAGGCACCACTAGATACCATCGCGCATCGTTTAATTTGCATGAATAATGAATAAACACCGAAAAGCAGTGGATTTGGGCACCTACCGTTCCAGTGCAAGAGGCGAGAGTGAATGCTGCTGCTGCGGCTTCCCTATTTGAAGATGCCCGGAATGCTAGAACAAGTGTGCGCGCGCGCCTCACTTCTGCTTCTGGATACCTCTAGTTGATTGACGTCAATTTATTAAGAGCTGGACAGGGGCGCAGCAGGCGCCAACCCATGTGTAATCGCGACAGACGGGGGAAATACAGAAAGTGCCCATGTACCTTTGGAAAGAAGATGTAACGATTGTATATTTGGAAAGAATGCAATGCGAGGCTTTTCCTCAGTGACTTGGCATCTAGTACCTCAGAACTTCTCTTGAAGATTAAGAACGACGCCGAGCCCTCGATGCTCGCCGGTGCAAATTAAGTAATTAACAAGCTGAGTAGCCTAAAGAGTAATCGGTTTAGCTCTGCTGTGGCCTAGGCTGGATTGTAAGTTTGTAAACTTTGGTGCAAATCACCACACCATTCCCATTACTAATGGCACCACGGCATTATGGCATGACATGACATGACATGACACACTGCTGCACATACCGTTTTTAGAGACGTCCTGTTTAGTTTAAAGACAGCTCTATCACGGCCGTCTCTAAAAATGGTCTCATCAACCACAGTCAACCCTAAAAGTCGAATCATAGAGACGGTTAAAAAAGTCTAAACACCTCCAGAAAGTGCCCTCTATCTATAGACGTCTACAAAGCACAACCATCTAAAAAAAAATGCATTTTGTAGAGACGGCAAGAAAATTCCACCCCTCTCTACGATGATAGTTTGGCATGCCTCTATAAATGGATGTAACAGCATAAACTTCACAGGATTTCCAAGTCAAGTCAAATGGAGACAAGTTTTATTTAAAAGTTGTATATCCTGAATATATTATAATTTTTTCATTTGAATTCATTTTTTTGACACAAAAATGTTTTAAGTTGTTATTTTTTAAATATGTTTTTTTTTACTTTTTCCAATGACTTCTGATGGACAATCGGTCTAGTCAAAAGTTGTAGTATTGGACGAGATATTAAACATTAAATTAAAATTTTTATTTGAATTCGTCTAAGGTCTCAGGTTGTGACCACATGAGTTTGCCTGATGAATTTCTGCTATTTTCTAAAAATAATATTTTAGCATGATTTGAAAATTCTACAGATTGATTTTTTTTATTGGCATCTCGATTTTGGCCTCACCTGTTGAAATCGATCTCTAGGTAGATATGGTTTTGCCCCGCCACTAGAAATTAATTCTAAATGTGGTTGGACAATCGTGGGCGGTGCTGCCACCTCTATAATGCCATTCGAACCACTTATAAAAAAAATTTCTATCATGGTGATCCCATGATGGCACAACACATATAATCTTGCTTTCTTGCTTTTCTATCTCAATACAAAGATACAAAATCCTCTCATTTATTAGAAATATGAAAGTAGTAAACAACAATGTGAAGGGTTTTCTTTCCATGTGGCATGTTGGCATCATACATTAGGGCCTACCTCTGCAGACATGTGATTTTTACCATTCATCTAATTGTAATAGGATATTATATACTCCTAGGAACTAGTGGATGAAAAACCATCATCCCTGCAAAATGTTGGTACTTTTAGTTTTGCCTAAATTAAATTTATTATTACATATTAAATTTAAAGAACAACTATTAATATTTGTAATATGCGCTATCAAATTATTTTATGAGAGATTTAATAAGATCGATTTGAATTATAGATGTTGGTGCGTCTTTATAAAAAAAATAAGTTACTCTTATCCAATTTTTTTTACTGTTCTCCACGTCATTTCACTTTTAGATTGGCCAATGGATACATGCATTTATATCCGTATCTGTATGATAAGACTGATTTTCCAAACTAAGATAGTGAGTTGTTGGAGCCCAATTTGTTAACTTTTCTGAAAAACTAAAGATTATGAGAGTTCTAAAAACTGTCAACCATCGGTGTTTCGGTTGAGAAGAAAATGCAAAAGGAAAAAGGAAAAAAGTCCAATCCTAGTAGAAAAATGGGAGAGGGGGAGAAATGTGGACGGCGACCACTCTTGGCAATATTAAAGGCCGGAAGAAGATGGTCATATATCGGCTCGAGTGAAGTCCACCGGCTCCCATTAACTGCCCTTCAATATCTGCTTCAATGCGCCCGCCCGCACGCAACGTCGCTGCTTTTTTCCTCTGAATGGCGAGGTCGCTGGCCACCAGAAACGCTCCCCACCGTCCGATGCGACACGACCGGGCGCGAGGTTGTGGCGTATGGGGGCGAACAGGTACGCACGTGTGCTTGGCGCCTCTGCCTGCCTGGTCTCTTCCCTGTTTGCTGCACGCCTGTCAACCTGTTGGTGAACCAGGAGTGCGCTGTTAAAATTTTATAAAACGAAACAACAAAACACCTCAAGCGTTCTTCTGGTGACGAGCCTCGTAGACGAGGGGCACGTCGTAGTCCATTGTGACGCCATGCGAGTGTCCAGGACCTGAAAGAAACAAATCTGGAAAAATCCCGAAGGTGCGACACCCAAGTTGCGTCCGCTGGGATTGAACTCGGGTGGGTGGCGCTCCAACTGAGCAGCCTCACCACCGCGCTACGCGCGCGTCCGCAGTTAACAACGGATTTGACGACTTCACGCTTGAAAACTGCACTAGAATGTATACATGTGCGGGAGCGATCTAAACATGTGTTAGTGCTGTGGTGCCAAAGTTGCAGCGGGTTAGCGGCGGCACGGTTGGGTCGCCAACCAAAGGCGCCCTAAACTGAAATGGATTAAAACCAGCTCATACACATGTATCATGTTGACTTACGTGATGTCGTGGATCCATCAACATGTTAGACCCACACATATCAACGCTCTTTTCACATGATATATATACATTCTACAGTATACTCCTATTTGCAACACATTATTATGATGTTTTCTAGTTTTTTACTCAAAGCACAGCCACTCTGTGGCTTATCCTTGCGGTTGCGGTAGAAGTACGTACTTTGGTCTGTACATACGCACTCCGCCTGTATCCGATCAGGCTGCCGTGCATGAGTTGATCGATCAGCAGCCGTGTGTGCATGGCCTCGTGTCATACGTGCGGCGGTGCGGGTATGGTTTCAAGCTAATCTAATTAATTTAGGGCCCATGCGTTCCTAGGAAACCATGGCCTAGGACGATTCCTAAATGGATTGTTTAACTAATTATCAGCTGGAACAGTTCCTGAGTGGAATCCTGCACAGTTTTTGGTGGATATGTGCTCAGCATGGTTTATCTGAGTCGTCCACATAGTGCTTCGAGATACGTGCTACCCAAAACAGTAGTGAGAAACATTGGAAATAGTGTGTAACACGAATATCGAAACAGAAATGGACGTTTCAGATAAGCCGTGCGCTGAGCACATATGTGCCGCAACACATTATCGCGGAACAAAGCATGTTTTTGTGACATGCGCAGTCCATTCCGTACCTTGACACAAGAGGGACGTCCTTCGTTAACGCAGAAAGCAGCTGAAACCACCAGGAGAGCGCCCGGTTGCCATGTCCGGGCCGGGAGATGGAGTCGGAGACGTGGCAAGGCGACGACATGCATACTGTTAGCATAATTTGTTGGCAACAACTGTACAAGCATAAATGTTGCCAATGATGATCCTGTTAGCATCTCTGCTGCGCATATCCAGTTGAACACGGATACACAGGTATACTACAGCCATAAATACTTTATGTCGTAGGGGTACATATACAATGAAATTGAATCAAAATCACTTTTTTTTGTAAATATGATCAGAAGGTGTCGCTTAAGCTTATCAGTCAAATTAACTTAACGGTTTTTAAATATTATTTCATTTTTTTAAAAAAATTATCGTTTATTTTCAGTTTTTCACCTTGAGCGAAAGCGGTGCGGTCTGCGACTCGCTGGGATCGAGCCAGCGTCGTGCACGACGAGCACGGCCAACACGACGTGGGCACTGCAGTGATCATCACACACGGTGGGATCGGCAATCGGAATTCGGAATCCGAAGGCAAGCGTGGGCGATCGAAGAGCGGTCGCGGTCAAGGTCGCTGATAGAATGGCCTGCCGTGCCGACGCCGATGCGATGAGCGAATGAATGGATGGATATGGCTACTGAATGTTATTAAACGCGATCGAGAGTACGCGATATCAGAATTGCTGTCTCACTCACGTCGTCTTCGTCGTAGTCGTCGTTCCGGCCAGTGGATATACATGGGTACGTATATGTAATACGTACGTACATGACGAGAACGTACGTACTAGACTGCCGCTGGGCCGGTCGGTACTCTACTCCGGGCAATTTAATACGGGGAGTTAGTAGTCGCCATTGGTGCACAGCGGGCAGGCCGGCGGTGGCTCGCTCGCCTCGCCTCGCCTGAGTTGGGTGCGGCCTTTAAGGCGGCGATTACTCACTACACGCCCCCCCCGTACGGATCTGATCGACCCCGGCGAGCCCTCATTACACACCTGCCTGCTCTCTGCTCTGCCGCCTGCCAGTTCGTGCGCTGTTCATATATAGTACGGATCGGATACGGCTCTGCTGCTGACCCTGCTTCTCCAGAAAATAATAAGCGTTTGCCTGATAAGCTCAAAGGAACAGGGCTCGGCTTGCTTGACCGTTGGCCGCTCTACTGTTACTACCACTGCGTTCGGTTAACGTTGCCAATTTGGTTTATAGTATATGCACATTGTTATGAACATGGCGTCTGCTTTATCAGGCCAACTGAAATCCTCGTTCCTCTGCATTCAGTTCCATTCGAGCGTGTGAAACAGGTGAGTTATAAATCTGATACCCACCTACCGCAGAGTTCATTTACTGTTGCTGTGAACCAAGGGCGCTGAGGAGGTCAGGTGCATCGCTGGTTTATGCGTTTTTTTCCAAGTAAGAAAGAAGAATTATATTATATGATGACTTGGTACATCAACATGTTATAAGCACTCTGATCTATGAAAAAGTACTCTTGCTGTGAATAGCACAACTCAAAATCTAAACTAATTATATTTTAATTCACATTGTGGATGACCGCACAGGCAAACACTCGGCAAACGGCCTAAGAACAAATGCCCAACGAAAGCAGGCCAACATTCGTGTAGACGAAATTGAGGAACTTGGTGTCTTTCATCTTCTTGTTTTTGCCATCGAAAAATGAGGAAGACTAATTTGAAACTTATTCTCTTTGGTCCTTCATTATAATCAGATCTAACCATAATAAAACAGAGAAGAGACCGGAGAAAATTATTCCATGGCGACGACATCATCTCCGCCTTGATACCGCCGTCCGAAAACAAAAGTCTCCATGTTGTCACGTTGATGAAGATGATGACGCCGTAATTGCCGCCCTCATCTTCAACGAAGCCGCCATAAGAGAAGACGATTCCACCCTTCCCTAACACCGTCGCCGGAGCAGAGGAGAAGGAGATAAAACTCCAATGCTAGAAACTTTGACATCGAAAGACACTAACTCTAATGACTCGATCTACTAGAGAAAATTTATAAAAAAGCAATGGATTCTCACTCCTTCAATACTTAGCGAGATGTCGGAGGAGAAGGAAGGAGGACCAGCGGTGGTGAAGCGTGGCGCCGCGGCCAGCTATCTCTAGTGCGTGCCTGAGTGCCTGACCTGCACAGTGCAAAGTTCATGGTGTTTTTCTTTTAAGAAACTTCCGATATCTATCCATTCTAAAATCGTCAAAACCTAATATAGATATTCATTATCCAAACCCGAATCTAGAGCATATTCAAATTCAAATACTCCAAATCACTTTTTTTAAGTACATAAGATAGATATCGAGATCAAAATGGTCTGTATCTAGTTATAAGATCCGATAAAAATTATGCAACATAATACAAATCCACTGATATCCGTCTGTCTGCAGTTTCATCCCTTGCTTCAGATTTTGGTGGCCCAGCAAAATAAGGCCATTCCTTCTGATGTGGCCCATTGCACCCTGTTCCGCTACAACCTGGCCCAACGCACGCTTAAAAGAAGTTGGACTAACCGAACAACAAGGGCCTGCGGTTGAGGGCTGCTGGTTGCAGCAGCCTTGCAGGCAAGGTGGTCCATCTGCTCCTTTTTAAAAGTCAAACCGGCGTGTTTGGCATGGACTTTGGAGCTTGGACTCCGCCTCGCGTCACGTGGTTGCTTCGCGCGCTTGTGCTCGCACTACTACCACTACCAGGTCACGCCCCGCCCGTGGCACGAGCGCCGCGACCGGACCAGCGGAACCGGTTCGCGGTTCTCGGGCTAAAAGCTTCCGTTTTGTAGTAGTACATGACGCTGTGGACGGCGACCACCGTGTCCTCTGTAGCACAAGGCGTGTTTACTTATCCGCTCATCAGCGCTGACCAACCCCTTACACGACGCATTGTTGTTGTGTTCGAAAAATAATTTTCCTACGTGGTGTAAAAGGGAATACAAATTTGGCAGGATCGAATCGCGTTGCATCACAGCTGGTGCAAGAAACGCTCCCCCCTGCTTCTCCTTCTTCCTCCTCCTCCTCCTTCGCCCACCCCACTGAGTCCACGACGAGGAGAAGCCTAATAAAAATTTGAAACGCCGAAAGCGACCCCATCTCCCCCGTTCAAAGCAATCGCGCGTACTCCCTTTTCCTCCTCCACCTTCCATCAGTCGCACGCGTCCAAACCCCATCCCCCAAAACACCAGCCAGCAACTCCTCGCGCGGTTCCTCGTTCCAGAGCACCAAGTATCCAAACGCCCAGCCTCCCGATCTGTGATGGCGGTGGTGTCGGCGCTGGCCAAGTACAAGCTCGTGTTCCTGGGGGACCAGGCGGTGGGCAAGACGGCCATCATCACCCGCTTCATGTACGACAAGTTCGACGACACCTACCAGGTCGGTCCGCCCGCCCGCCCGCCGGATATGATCATCTTCGGCTCCCTCGTCTTGCCTGTTCTGTTTTCAGCAGGCAGGATCGATAGTCGTTGTCGGCGAAATCTGACCTGATGATCCGTGCTGCTCCCCCGGCCGCGTGCGTGATGCAGGCGACGATCGGGATCGACTTCCTCTCCAAGACGATGTACCTCGAAGACCGCACCGTTCGCCTTCAACTCTGGTGAGCCTGCTCGCTCGAGCAATCAGCGCTACGATGAATCCTCTTCTGCTCTGAACTGAACACGCAGATTTCGTCCATCGATGCTTTTGACTTTCCCATGGAGTTCCTTCCTTAGCGTGTGTATACTAGTAGTAACGAGTAATGGATGGAGAGAACAACAACAACAACAACAAAAACAACAGAGACGTCCAGTTTTTCGTTTCCTCATATACGTCGAAAGCATTCGATGTGAACGTGTATTGTTCAAATGTGCAGGGACACAGCTGGGCAGGAGAGGTTCCGCAGCCTGATCCCGAGCTACATCAGAGACTCCTCCGTGGCCGTCATCGTTTACGATGTCACCGGTAAGTTGACCGTCTCCAAAAAGATCATCGCCCGCTAGCGTACAGTTATGTGCCTTTGCTTTCCACGCTAACCAGGATATGTGAAGTTTTTTTGCCCTTCTTCATTCCTCATGGAGCTGTAAGCCTGTAACATGCCAATTCTGATTTATTTTTTTTTGAAGGGAAATTCTGAAGCTCCTTTTTTTTTCGAAAAGAATGGCACCTTCTTTGTTTAGAAAATTTGGTTACAGCTGCTTTTGCTTTTCAATTATTTAGAGAAGTCATTACGTTGAATAATCTTAGGACAAAAACTTCATACTGCTAGGCATGCTGATGATTTCCAGCTTTTCTGTTTTAGAAAACTACTAGTACGTCGACAATGCCGGGCTCATGTTATCCTCTTCTTTGCAGACAGGCAGTCCTTCTCGAACACATCAAAGTGGATCGAGGAAGTAACCACGCAAAGAGGTGGAGATGTGCTCATCTTCCTCGTTGGAAATAAAACTGACCTTGTTGACAAGAGGTTTGTATCTGTGAATTGGGGTATATTTGGATCACCTAAAGTAGTTGTCAGTCCAACTAAAGTTTAGTCATGTGTTGTTTGAATACATGAACTACTGAGAGGAACTATAACAAATAGTTAGGCTGGCTTAAAAACTACTACAAGTTTTCGTCCACCCGTTAGATGGTTTAGCAGTAAACTTTAGATTAGGTCTTAACCAGTCATATTTATATAATTATAACATCAGTTCAGTATTCCACCCCCAATCTTCTACTCAATACAAATATAATCAGTTACTCTTGCGATAAGGTTTTTCGATAAAGTGGCCGGCTATCCTGATTTCTGTTCCCTGGATGTGTCGCCAGGAAAGTGTCCACTGGCGAAGGAGAAGCCAAAGCACAGGAGCACGGTGCCATGTTCATAGAGACCAGTGCAAAAGCTGGGTTCAACGTCAAGGTTCTGACTCTTAATTAACATTTTCTCCCCCCTTCACTTTCACAAGCAAAAGCTCTTTCTCTCTTGATACCGATGGCTGCTCAAACATCTGAAAACATGAATTGATCCTGCAGCCTCTGTTCCGCAAGATCGCTGGATCCCTTCCTGGACTGGACGCGCTTACCTCAGCAAAGCAGGAAGACATGGTCGACATAAACCTCAGACCTGCCAGCGGGTCGTCGGCTTCCGGCGCAGCAGCACAGCTGGAGCAGAAATCAGGTGGTTGCTCCTGTTGAGACTTCGATAGTTTTTGTGTTCAAAGAAGCTACCTCTAGTACACTAGTACTGCAACATTGAGTTAGTACTTTCAGAGAAAAATTGAAGAGTGGGTTTTGATCCAGACATCCAGTAGTGATATACTGATATCCATAGGGATAAGCCAGTTTCTGTGTACAAATATGTTTATCAAGTCTTTTGAAAAAACATTTTATCAAGTTATTTATCTTATTCTAGTTCATAACTGTTTTGAAACCCAAGGGGGGGAAAAAAAAAAAACTGTGGAGCGTGGAGGTAACAGCGGTTCACTTTTATAAGAATCAAATATTTAGTTATATTAGACTCTTCGATGCCTAGGGCGCGCAGCTGCGATTACGAATATACTCCGTATTTCATTACTGCAACTGTAATTGTTACTCTTCTCTTAGTCTCATTTTATATAAACTCGAGATTTAAGGTTAATATCAACGACTCCGTGGCCCAATGGATAAGGCGCTGGTCTACGGAACCAGAGATTCTGGGTTCGATCCCCAGCGGAGTCGCTTGAATATTTTTGCTTGTACTTTCATCCTATATCAAGTCCCCTGTTTTTTTTAGTTTCATAAAAAAAGTCCACTTCTTTTTTGCAAATTCATTCTATCATTTCCCTTTTTTGTTCTTGGTAATGATCTGGTGGAGTCGGTGTAGCAAATCTTTTTCTTTGCAACTTGATTCTATAAGTATCTTTTTTGTTTTTTTTTTTGGCAATGATCTGCTCCAGCATGGGTATTTAGTTTTGTTTTGTTTTATTTTGGCAATGCTCTGTTCTAGCGTCGACATTCAATTTTGATTTCATTCTGTTGAGATTTCATTATATGTATTTTTTTTTTTGGTTTTTGCCAATGCTCTGTTACAACATCGGCGTTCAATTTTCTTTTATTTTTTGCAATTTCAATCTATCAGTTTTTTTTTTGCAATTTTGTTCTGTCAATTCTTTTCTTTTCGTCAATGTTGTGTTCCAACATCGACTTCAATTTTACTGTAGAAATTTTGTCCATTCCATTCTTGCATCGACATTTCTATTTCACTTCTTAAAAAAAACATTTCCATTTCGAAAAAAAATATTACCTTGACCTACGGGAGGTAAGGTAACCCTCGGGCATTGCATTAAGAAGAACTTCTCAATCAGGTCAAGAAAAGCTCCAAATCCCTGCCCCATCCATACATAGTGGCACTAGCCACTAACCCATGAATCACCATAAAACCTGACAACTTCAGCACACTATGTTTACAACTATCTCAATGAAACTGATATTTTGTTCGACAAAACACACAATCACTAATAAAAAGCAACAAGTGGGTCCTATAACTTTTTATGAGAGCGTCTCCAAGAGTCTTTCCAAATCTTACTCTCTAGACCATCATTTAGAGGGTCATTTGCATAAAAATCATTTTCTATATCTCTTGACTCTCCAACATTTTTTATAAAATATGTCACCAGCAGTTAGGACCTTCTCCTCTCCGGCTCTCATGATCAACAAAGTAGATGAAACTAGAAGAACAAATAGAAACAAGGTAGGGAGACTATTTTTTATATTCTGAATATTGATGATTACAACATAGAGCTCTCACGTATATGTAGTCCTGCCAAGGTCTAAGAGTTTCGGTAAGAGCCCACATCCAAACGGATTAAGATTAAGATTCCTCCTTTCCTTTTAGGACAGAAAATCTGTGTGTTTACAACAGTCCCCTTTGGACGATTAACACGATATACATATGCCTCATCAAAAACTCCATTCGAAAATCCAGTGAAAAAAAACGTTTGTTGGAGAAAAGAGTACATCACTCTGGAGAGCTATTCTCGTCTTCTATATTTGGCTAGAAAAAAATTCGGAATAGAAGATACCTATATTTAGATAACCATTTACCATGTGTTTGGATTGCGGCATATCCCGAATTGTCCCGGATTGAACCCAGTTGGCCTGCTGTTTGGTCAATAAGTTGAGCAAAATTGGGTCGACCCGGGTCAGTATATTCCTCAGTTCTTGCGATTCCTCCAAATCAGACAGACCGAGCGAACCCACTTGAACGTCGTTTGCTTCCGTCTTCGTGGTGACGCGGGCATGGGGCGCTCGGGCATCGTCGAGGCAAGTCGGGGCGAGCGCCGGTGCCGTCGAGGCGGGGCACAGCGAGCCCGCGCGCCCCTCCGTCGGGGCCGCCATTGAGGCAGGGCGCGGCGAGCCCGGGCGCACCTCCGTCAGGCCACCGTCGAGCTGGGCGCGGCGAGCGCGGCGCCCCTCCGTCGGGGCCGCCGTCGGGGCGGGGCATGGCGAGCCCGCGCGCCCCTCCGTCGGGGCCGCCATCGAGGCGGGGCGCGGCGAGCCCGGGCGCACCTCCATCGGGCCGCCGTCGAGCCGGGGCGGAGCGAGCCGCGAGCCCGGGCGCGCATCCGTCGGTCCGCCGTCGAGCCGGGGCGAAGCGAGCCCGCGGGGCCAGCGCCGGGGCCGCGAGGCTGAGATGCGGTGGCCTCCATGGCCGCAGGGCCACGGCCGGGGAGGCGGCAGCGCCGGCGACGTGCGCCCAGAGAAGAACGAGCAGGGAAAAAGAAAGGAAAAAAAAAAGAAAATACTAAGACTGACAGGTGGGCCCCACGAGTTAGTATGGGTAACGGTGATAAAATCGTATCTGCTTTATCCCTCCAACTTTTTAAAAAAAAAACTGGGTTTAACCCATCCCTCAAACCAAACCCGAGATGAGTTCATCCCATTAAAAAAAAACTAGGTTGGAGCCAATCCAACCCACTTCGTCTCCAAACCAAACACACGGTTAGATAACATATTAAAGAATATTTTTTCATCAAAATCTTTATTCCTAAGATTTAAGAAAGATTAGAAAGTCTGTTGAAGTTGCTCTAAATGATCCTTGTCGAACAGTAACAATTTATAGAATCCAAAGTGGAAAGCAATACAGCAGATACAAAACAGGGGAAGCACACGGGTTCCTTTTACAACTCTACAGTAAAGCACACGGGTTCCTTTTACACTACAACACACCATCAGGACAGGCGTGCGGAAAAAAAAAAAAAAAAAAAACAAACCCTACACCACGGAAGACACGACGGGCGGTATCCCTTTTTACAACCTGATGAGTACCTGACAATAACTTAAACTTGTTGTTCTTGCAACCAAAAACAGCCTTTCTAAACTCTGACAGGGCTCGTGTAGGGCGGTGTGGATTTTGGAAGAGTACATTATGGGTGATAACTAGTGAACATAAATTGACAACAATCAAATACAGGCAAGTGATCCTGGTACCAAAGGTATACAGATGGTACAACTTTCACCTCCTGGACAGGGCCCTGCAGATCCTCTTACAACAGGGGCTTGTCCGAATGGCATCCTCATGAGGGCGGATCGCTTCAACAAGGGCACTGTGCAGATGACCCTGCCATGGAGAGAAAAATACTGAGCATGACAAATGCAATGTTGCACATACCTAATGATGTACTTAGATGATATTGCAGACTAACCCTGGTGTGGAGAAGGGCAGTGTAAATGACATAGTTGGCGTAAGGGTCTTGCAGCAGTTGTTCAAAATGAGAGCCGCTGAGCAAGAGTAATTCTTGTACTATGACAGCTTTGGCATCGTCCGGGAAAAACTTCAGGCATCTCTCCACCACATTGCTGCTCACCTTCTGCTTTGAGAGAGAAATATACTTCCCTTCAAACTGAGATGCCAAGTGCGCATTTGCGGAAGGAATTTTCAGTTCCAAAACATATTGGACAACATAGTTCCTGGGATAACGAGAAATGAGAAAGAAATCTTAGTGTTGTGGGATGAGTTGATACAGTTGAGTTTTTCCATGTATCTGGTTCAAAATAAATTCCTAAAATACCATCGAGAAATGAAATAAATGAAGACTTGTTTTCATCCAGGGGGTTAGGGATTAAGGATGCAACCCGATGGTGTTTTGTGGGTCAACTAGCCTGGTTCATAGCTCCTCCTAAATTAATAAGGAAGCATGACATTCTAGTTCATTTTTGCAAGTTTTGGGTTGACCCAATGACCCAAAATATGTAGGACTTGCATCCCTTCTAGTTTAGGATCAATCCCTTTGGAGTGATAATTAATAAAATGAACAAAATTTCTTGCCAACCCAAGAGAATTGTGCAAATCCTTGACTATTCAAACAAGAGTTTCATTTGCTATAAACCATGAGAAATATAATAAATGGAAAAATAAAGGTAGCTTGGCATAAAATTCATGGATCCTGTTATGATATATGTTATATTCAGAGAAAGAAAGTTATCAACACAAAATCACTGAGAAAGCTTTTGAAACATACATAGATTTGAATCGAGATACGCATATACAGGTTTATATAAACAAGGGAGAACATACATTCACTACACTGAAATTAAGTCACTGGTGTAAAATTATTTCCAACAAAGTTCAGTCTTGTACAAATATATAAAATATATATAAGAGATGATCAAAAGTATCAAAAACTACGAAAGCAGCGCACTAACAAGGTACAAAGATTTTATTATGTCTACAATCTACCAGACAGATCACTAATGTATTGAATAAACAAAGCAATGCTGTTATTTTTGAAACAGAATACAATATAAGCAACCAAGGGTTTACCCAAATGGATCCTGAGCAAGATCAAAGCCACGAGCACATATCTCCACAATTAGATTGGCCTGGTATCTACCACGTGCTTTAGATATGCAACGTTGTAGAACACAGCATCCATGGCGATGTACGGCCATGTTAAAGCAGTTGGCTGCAGCGCCCTCAAATATGAACTATTTAAACAGAGTAAATATTAATGTGTCTGCAGAAGATCAATGCATACTAAGCATATGTATGCTTGCAGATTCTTTAGTAAAGTAAGATCAATGCATACTTAGCAATTAGCATATATTTGCTAGCAGAAGAATTTCATGACACC
Source organism: Eremochloa ophiuroides (assembly GCA_038502445.1). Lineage (NCBI taxonomy): Eukaryota > Viridiplantae > Streptophyta > Magnoliopsida > Poales > Poaceae > Eremochloa > Eremochloa ophiuroides. Next base: position 105,489,378 of record JAHLJS010000002.1, on the reverse strand, counting down.
ACATAACAAACTTTGGTTTGTGCTTGTAAACTTTCTTACCCTTTTTTAATAAAACACCTGTAGGGGTGCAAACCCCTCCAGTTCTTGCAAAAAAAACATTGACCTCAGGCAAGATAATTATAATAATATGAAAATTTGAGTACACCAACAGTAACAAATTTACATAGAGACGAATAGGCTTAGCGTTCGTTTGTTTGCAAGCATATATATTTTTAAAGAAACTACTTCAAACATGTCTGATTACGATTATGGATGCATATGAACATAAGTTGCTAGATGAAATTATGAAATGCCCAATTGTACTCCCACCAGTAAATTCTGTGTGTTCGCATCAATTCTCAAACTTATGAGTAAATCAGTCAATAACATGATTAAAAACTGCAACAGCCACTATAACTTGAAGACAGAATTTATAAATTAAAGAAACAAGTTTACAAATTAGTAGGAATCATTATGTACCTTGTTATCCTCAGCTCCAAAGTTTGTCAGACATTTTTGTATTACACGATTACCATTGGGGTCATTGACAAGCAGCATGAAGCTTGGCTGTAGGGCTGAAATTATGAGTATAATCTGCTCTCTGCTACTAACGGTCTCTATCAATTTCTGTACTACCCTTGTCCTGGAACAAATCAGTACAATAGAATCATCAGCATCAATGCATGCCCTTACTAAACAAAAGGGATAACATTGCAATGATAGCATCACAGAACACTTGTTCTGATGCCCGTGTACTTTATGATACTGACTCAAAGCACAACATTCTAAAATCAACAATTACCATAATTGGTTGCCAAGCACAAATGCTTGTAATGTCAGACAGGAATGATAATGCAATTTTCTAATTAATTTTCAGAAAAAAGATAATTACCCATGTGTGTTTAGAGAGATGGCAATCAGCTGCTTCACAGGGTCTTGCGTCAGCACTAAGATGATCCTCAACATTTGCCCTTCATCACACACTTCCAGCATCTTTTGTACAAGATAGTTGCCAAAACTGCTGATCATAAGGTCTGCAATGTGGCCAATGATTCCTTTAAAGATGGCATCCACATGATGCTTCCCTTCCAAAAACTTGTCCTGCAAATACCGGCACCCATTTTGGTTCTTGGCCATGTGGTAGATGGATCCTTCCTTGACCCGAACCACATTGTCAAACCTCAGAGTCCTCGAACTCCCAAGCTCCAGTGCCCTGTTATTGACACGCTGGAATCTCATCTCCCTCTCACGTTCCAGGAAGTTGATGTTCTTCCCATCAAACATCAGACTGTTCTCACAATGGAATGCCTCAAACTGATTTCTGCCTCTAGCAAACCTGTTGCCTGCCGCAGGGGCACCACCATATGCATAGTGTCGCTTTTGAACACCACGGACGTCAACGGTAACTGGACTCGAGCTGAAAAACTCTGCACCAGCCTCAATGGGACTGTTGTCATAATGGAATGCCTCAAAGTGATTTCTGCCTCTGACAAACCCGTTGTCTACCACAGGGACACCACCATTTGCATAGTGTGGCTTAAGGGCAACTGGACTCGAGCTAGAAAACTCTGCAGCAACTTGACTCGAAAGCAGGTAGGACTCGGCGAAATCAGGCTGCACCAAACCTTGCCTCCAACCAATGCCAGTGCCATGCCCTACCCTATTGTACATGAAACCGCCCATGCTGGTGTCCAGGGCTCTGGGAAAACCTCCAAAGTCATCCAGGCCAACGTCTGACACGAATCGACGCGGCCGTGCTGCGACGTGCCCGCAAACTTTGGCCTGATCAAGGAACACGTGTTCATGGCGGACGGAAGAACCTGACGCCGCGAAGTTGTACCCCTGGTAGGCGCCGTGCGCTGCGGGGACCTCGGTCGCGGCCGCGCTCATGACTGGCGCCGAGCCATGGCGCAGGAGCGCGGCCTGTGCGTCCCCCATGCGCAGGCTGCGGAGATGGTTCGCGACCAGCTGCTGCTCCGGGTCGTCCACCCCCAGCGCCGCCGCCGCCGGTGGCGGCACCGCGCTACTGACGAACGGTTCCGAGGCCGGTGACTGCACGGGGAAGCCGACGCCCCCTGCATCGCCGACGCCGGCGCCATGGAGTGGAGCACCATTGTCGCGGCGGTTCAAGATCAGGTCGTAGTAGGCGTCCTTGGCGTGGCGCTGCACGCCGTAGCCGTCGGCACCCGGGGGGCAGTGTACGCGGCGGCACCCGAGGGGCATTGGTGAAGCGTACCCGTCGGAATCCGAGGCGCCATGCACGCCGTTGTCGTCGCCGATGACGCCCACCCCGCGCTGCGGCCCCTGCTGGGAGGGTACGTGGGGGATCTCGCTGAGAAGCAAGTCTATCTCTTTGTCCTCCGTCCTCTCCGCCGCCGCCGCCACCGCCGCCGCAGCCCTCATCTCAATACCAAACAACAACACTCCGCTCGGAACTCACACGCAACCCGGCCAGAAACGATGGGAAATCAAAACCCCCCGAAGATTTGAGAAAGATCGGGGGATCGGCGGGAGTTGGGACGGAATCGCGGACCCGGAGCGGCGGACCCGGTGGATCGGTTGTGGGGCGGATCGGGATTGGGGAGCAGGGGTTAGCAGTAGTGAAGGGAGGAGGGGAAGGGGAGGAGGTGGAGAGGACGGTGAGGCATGCACAAAGGGGGGAGCCGGAGGACGGCAGATGGGGTGCGGGGTTTTATAGCCAGCTTTCAGGGCTGGGCTTGGCGGCTTTGCTCAGCTCCTCCGTCCTCCTGCCTGCCTGCCTGCACTCGCATCGGAGGGAGCAGTACACACGCAGTCCTGTACAGGGAATGGACAGAAAGAAGTTGCTAATATTGTTGTTATGTTTGTTTTTATCATCGTGGTAAGACAGTTCCGTTATATTCTGTGAATCAGTAAGAAAAATACTACTATACTATGTTCACCGTATTGAAATCTGCACTGATGTTGTTACATTGCTTTGTTTGTTTTCATCATGCGTAAAACGTCATGTGATATTTTGTGAATCAGCAGAAAACTGAGGTTATTAACAACTTAACATTTTTCCTAAATTTTGTTTCCATCAGGCCTAAAAGTGGAACTAAAACAAACTGAGATATATTTTGTGAATCGGCCAAAAAAAATTTGTACTATGTTGGACCATATCCTATGGTCAACGCGTTGAATTTGCCACCAATTCGTTCTAAAAAGGTAGTGGGAAACTTAACAATTTAATAAATTTTAAAATGACCATGAAAAATTATGTGACAATTTTTTAATATTACATCATGAATTGGCCATTCGTGTTTTCTGGATGGCCTCTGAGCCTGGTAGAGCAAGAAATTCCAAATTTTATTGTTCGTGAACCCGCATTTCATGCTTCATTTTTGGGTCTATCTTAATTTGCCTTGATATATATGTTCATTGTTTTTTATGTGATCATGCTACCTAGTCTATATTTATTGTAACCTTTTTTATGTGATCAATTTCTTGCCTAGTTTTTTAGAATCTATTCTAGAAAGAGTTCTTTAATACATTACATACAACATAGGAGTATAAGATTTCTAGGTCGGGTAAGCTGACTGTCCATTTCAATCTCAGCACAGTGCTCTGGGACCGTAAAAGTTGGCTAAGCCAACTCCACATGTTCTTCAAATCGGTTTGATTTCCACCGACTTTGGGCTAAGCCAACTCCACATGTTTTATATTTGCTCTCACGAGAAGTCGAATTCAGGTCTCCTATGTGCTACTCAGTTGCTCTAACAACTGGACTAGAGGCCCTTTCGTAAGTTGACTATTTGTATTCCATAACTAGCCAAATAATTAATAATTAATATAAATCTTTAGGATGTCTCCAACAATCATTGAAATATCTAGCAACTATCTATATTCATTATGTATTTATATCTATATCTATATCTATATATCTTATAATATAATCTTAAACCTCAATAGAGTCAATCTCAGCATGCAAGCTATCTACCTCACCAGTCCACTATCAGATGTATTTATAGCCAACTAGCATTTGTAATAATGACCTACATGTCAATAAGACACAACATCCACTAACATGTATTAATTTGTTCATATCAGCATGCCATGCCATCCACTAACAATAACTGATAATTCTATATCCCTTTGTATAAATAATTTTATTATAAATCATCAGCAATTTCTGCAACAATGCACGTGGTATGCTCTAGTTATATCTTATTCTACGTGAGAAAGAGAGGCAAACTAACTCGCTAATGCCTCGGTAAGAGCATCTACAACATGTAGAATTTGGGTCCTAAAAACTAATGGATATGAAGAAATACATCATGAATAATCCTCTTTTATCCGTTTCTTGAAAGCACACATGACATTGCCTTCAGTTCCTTGAAAGCACACAGGACATAAACCTTGAAAGCACACAGGGCATATCATTAGCATTTACGGTCTTACCATGCACTATTGGGTTTTATATTATAGATTAGACCAGCACTCTGTTTCATACAGTATTCGATTTCATAGCAAGAGTACAAAAAAGCCATGCTCATTTTTTTAAAGTCCATAGCTGGGTTAGGATTTTAACTCACAAGCATGACTGCGCCATTTTTAATCTAAAGTGCACGAATAAAGGCACTAAACTCAACTTACCCGAGCGCCGTGTCCGGCGAGAGCGCCGTTGGATGCAAGCAACTGCGGCGGCGGCAGGCGAAACCGATGAACCGCCCTCTGGGTTGGTGGCGTAGGCCTTTGACCGGGTCGTGGCCACCCAATAATAGGCGTGTCGTTAAAACCGTTTCCTCGCGCACGGCCGCTGCCGCTGCTTTTCCCTCCAAATCGCCCGCGCGGCCCCGCCACCCCTGATGCGACGCCCTCCGCCCTCCGCCAGTTCCCACCCCCGCCACCACCCGTCCCTCCCCCACACACACACATGGCGGAGAGGGCCCTCCCGCCCGCGGTGCCGGCGTCGCCCGAGCCGGCGGCCTCCTCCTCCTCCGCGGTCTCCACCGCGTTCGGCTCGCCGCTCGAGCCCGCCGCCTCCGCGAGGACGCCCGCGCCCGCGCACGACACGTACGTGGTGAAGGTGCAGAAGGACCAGATATACCGCGTCCCGCCCCCCGAGAACGCCTACCTCGCCGAGCGCTACCGGAACGAGCGCGGCGGCGGCGGCGGAGGGGGCAAGACGAAGCAGCGGCCGGCCGCGTGCTCCCCGTGCGTCGTGCGCACGCTCGGCGCGCTGCTCGCGGCCGCCGCGCTGGTGGGCGCCGCCGTCCTCGTCTCGCTCGTCGTGCTGCGGCCGGGCGTCCCGGGGTTCTCCGTCGACCGGATCACCATGATCAACTCGACGCGGCAGCAGCGCGTGGACTACGACCTCTTCCTCACGGCGGTGAACCCCAACAAGATGACGGCGCTGTGGTACAGGGGCGGCACGGCGAGGCTGGCGCACCACGGGACCACCCTGGCCAAGGGCGACGTCGGGCAGCCCGCGGACGGCGGCGAGGACGCCACCGACTTCACCGTGCGGCTGCAGGGGGTGACGCACAACGGCCGCGTGCCCAGGGCCGTGGAGAAGGGGCTCACCGGCTCCAGGGAGCACCTCGCGCTCCAGCTCGACGTCGAGGTCACCGTGCAGGTGCACGTAGGCGCGCTCGGGTTCGGGCAGAGGAGGCTGGCCGTCGACTGCGCGATCACCGCCGCCGGGCTCAGCAAGGACGTGCACATTGCGTCGGAGAATTGCAAGAGCAGCTTCCGGAACTGACGACGTGCACACATTGCGTCTGGATCGTGGGAAATGGAAACTGACGCCGCGCGCGGTCATTGTCATTGTCATGTATGGCGGCGTGGAAGCCAATGCAATGGCCAATGTGGGGGGACGGAAGATCGTGCGTGCTCGCGCGCCTTATGTAAAAATGTTGTGAAATTCTCGAGACTTTGATGTAAATTGTCAAGAACTGAATCATGGCGTTGAAGGCCGGATCACAGCAACACGTACTGTATGTTTTGCCGGCGCAATGCTGGTCTGCCCACTGCTGGCTCGGGCTACATATGATCATCACGAACGTTGCCGGCGCAATCAATGGAGTGCTTCTGATCGTTGCTGGTGGCGTTAGTCGCCCGATGGCTGGCGATTGGCGATGGTGAGAACACAGCAGCTAGTTTCTGCTTCTCTCGCGGCCAGAAAACGCATGATGGGCTGCGCTGCGCAGAGACTTGCAAGAAACCGTTATTATTCCAGGCGGCCAATGTACAAACGGGGCCAAGCATATACTCCCTCCGAAAAAAGGCCAGAATCAGAATATTTTTCGTTAGTCTTGCTGAGCGATGGGCCTTTCTTGTGGACCGAGCCCCCACGTCATCATGATGGGCCTCAGCAAAAGCCCGGAGGTTTGATTACGTGGGCCATGGCCCGCCCGGCACACAGGTTGATCTACTCTTTGCTTGTTCGTGGCGACACTCTGTCAAGCGCCCGTCGGCAACTCAACTTCGTGTTGGTGACCTGACGGCTCATCCTTTTCTTTCATCCCTTCAGAGTTCAGATTCTTGAGAAAGAATGGGGGTGAGATTGCTGGGTCGACACTTGTCAGGATATTGCAAAGATGAGCCAGGTCAACTATGGCAGTGTGGCGACTGACAGATACTTGAGCGCTGCCGACATGGCTTTGGGAACTGAAATAATACCCCGTGCGCCAGCTCCTGTCGCCGGCCCACTCGCCCCAGCCCCGCGCCCGTGATTGTGTTAAGGATCAGCATGGCACGCACGCACGCAAGCACATGCCTAGTTCAGTGTACCAATCTGCAGGAGCACACAGGTTTTCAAAGGTAGGGTTCATGCACCATGAGCACGGCTTCACTTTCTTCAGAGGTTCAGAGTTTCAGGTTCCACCCCATCATCCATCTTTCTGCACGCAGCTCGATAATCAACGAACAAGGGCTAGCCGGATGCTCATAAATCACAACATTGATTCATATTTTATTTTTCCTTTTAGCCTTCTTGCACTACAGTCTACAGTTATTACTTATCACAGTAAAACAGCTTAGAAACGGTTCCGATAGAATTCGCACAGGATTCCTTCTGACGTTTGGAGTTTGGCAGGTGACAACCGAGCAAGTAGTCAATCAGATCAACATTCTCTGGCTCATACTTCACCCACTTCCAGCCACAGACTCGGCAAAGGCAGCAGTTTGGGCGCCAATCTCGCATTGAAAACGCGCTCAACAAAGCAAATGAAACCCCAAACGGCTTATGGAAACCTAGCATAGCCATGATAAAAGTCTCCGTAAAGCATGAAACATCTGCTTGCTTTGCTCAGGTCAATGCTAGCTTACCAAGCTATACACTGATATGTCATGATCAAGCCTATACCAGCCTACGCGATTAAACATACTTTATCCCAACGAGTGTAGCCTTTTCTTGCCAAGTGAATCTTCTTGTCATGCCCAACTCTTGGGTTGGACTGTTGGATGGGTCTCCCTTACATCCCAACTCTCTTTTCAACTGATCGTTTCTTTTAAAATTTTGACGAGGTAATTCTTCCATTAGCACACAATAAGGCTCCTTTATTTAATTTTCTAGGTCTCCAGCGTTTGAGATCAGCAAGATGAATTCAACCCGAAAGCTACGCGCGCGATGGATCGGACCATCATCACATTGGCAGGTGGCAACATAGTGGGCAACCCTATGCAATCTCTTTGAGTGCGTCTAATTAACAACGCCGTGTTGACATTGCGCGATAGATATTATGGGGTTGACCTGACAATGCATGCCTGAGCATTATTAGTGCTTTTCTGCAAGCTCTAGCTATCTATCTCCAGCCTCCAAGAGAGGATATGCATAAGAAAATACGAATGGTCAATACCACGATGCACTAAAGCATGAAAATGACCACAAAAACAAGCTGTGGATAGACCATACTGATCTGTAAAGCGACATAAACCAGCTTGGATTAGCAGGTTGAGCATAAGCAGTTGACAAGTAACAAATATATATGTTATCAGGACCATGATCTTCCTTTACACATATTTAAAGCTTGGGACCTATGCCTGACATTTATTTCAATATTTTTATGACTTTTTAGATAAAGAAAGCCGATCATTACTTGAGTTGATATAACTAACCTGAGGTCACTAAAATGGACAAAGCCTAAGAAAAGTTTTCAAGGAAAACACTCTGCAGATTAAATCAACTTGTCTGTGCCATGCTAAATCTGCTGAGTGATAAAATCCTTAAGCATCCACCAACTTGTTTGTGCCATGCTAGTGCTACATATATTGTACAAACAAGGTTATTATTCGTAGTAGAGTTGTGTCGTTGCCCTGTCATTTGTGCCAGCTCTATCAGGAATTATGTATAGCTAACACATTGTTGTACCAGCTTGATTATAAGGGTCTTAAAGCCGAAAAAATCCCGCTTTACCATTAGAAAAAATAGATTTGTTAGCTGAACATGGCCTTTTCCAAAGCTACTGATCAAGTTCAAAGTTCTCCAATGAACCAAAAGACAGAGCTAGCTGACAATTAACGCGTTTCTCAAGGTTCATGCATCAACCAAAAGGTAAACAAAATGTTTGATAGAAGCGATAAAGTTACACTGAACTGTACAATGAACTTCGAGAGTAACCATGTCTGTTGTGGTGATTAGCTGCTAAATACCTGGTTTTCTCCTTCTGGGGAATTGGGTTAGCATTATATTAAGCCAAAGCAACGTTATGATAACGTGGAGTACTGACATCCTCACATGGTACTCTGGTCCTTTTAAACTACGAACAAGCGAAAAAAGAGATCCAGATGCTTTCCCTCCTGTGCTGCAACAGATAAATACAATCATCTAGTACTGTTCCAAATATGATAAGTATGTGCTGCAACCAGTGCAAGATTAATACCAGATCAGAGGGAAACATCGCTCATTTCATATGAGTAACCTTGATTTATCAGTCAATAAATTACAGATTTCTAACACTTCTGAATAGCTAAAAAGAAAATTCAATACCCTATAAGCAGAGAATATTTTAAAAGTGGTTTGAGAATATCTTTTCGCATAGAAAGGAGAATATTTTAAAGGCTTTCAGAATATCTTTTTGCATAGGAACTTTTCACATAGAGTGAAAGCTTTGGGAGTTCTGTGATAAATGTAGACAATTAAAATATCCTACAAATTTTGAATTTCATTTTAACATTTGTGTACGGATGGGGGGATCCCTTTTTATACATAATAAAAAGTGTTTATGGAAATGGAACTGCAAGGTTTACATCAGTATATAGGCAAAACAATTCCATGGTAAAGTAGTTCATATTCATATTTGCAATGAGAGGCAGCCTAACACTTACCTTATTGCAAATCAAATACTGTATATGACACTTCTAGCTTATTTTTACTAACTGCTTCTTCTCATTGCTAGTATTGGTAGAGTGCTACAGTGAATCTTCTTGTAGAGATCATGAATCTCATACTTGATGTGTAAAATCAACTTTCCTTGCTTTCCGTAGCAACATATTTTATCCCATCTCGTTTACTTTCGGACATACTATATGCTATTCTGAACAGTAACAGAAGTACAGAACAAAAACATTAACAGCCATACCAGTGTATCAAAGTGGTTCTTAATTGGATCATTGTACAACTACAGTACAGACTTTAAAGGTATATATACATGAAACCATTTGCATGCAGACCGCTAGTAATTTCGCCAAAATAATACAAGGTAGTGAGACCTCCTTAATTCCTGGCAATGCCGTTTAAAAAACCAAGCAGACCAGGGTTGATGCTAGACATGATCAAACCCGCGAGCTAAACCAACAAGTACCTAAACATCATCAAGACACCACTTCAATCTTTTGATCTATGAAGTACAGAGCAAGCAAGAACAGCTTGATCAAGAACTACTGGCCGGGAGACAAGATGAGCAAAGCCATCGCATTATGGAATGAGTATCGAGTCCCAGTCGATCTCCAGGGAGGGGTACTTGCGCAGGTGGAAGCTCTCGGACTCGTCCCATGGCGCTTCTGAGAAGTCGAGCAGCTGCATCTCCGGCACGACGTCGGAGGACCCGGTCGAGGACACGTCGCCGTCTGCGGAAAACGAGCTCTCGGAGCCGGAGCAGCCCGGCTCGCTCTTGACGTGCGGGCTCGCCGTCGCCGAGGAGAAGGAGGTCGGTGTGGTTGTCGCCGCCGCCGCGGTAGTGTTGCTCTGGCTCTGCGGCGGCGGCACGACGACGTCCGTGCCGTTGCAGATGGCGTGGAGCTTGGCGTCGACGGCGGCGTGGAGCGGCGGGCCGAGGTGCTGGCCGCCGCGCCTGAGCTCGGGGAAGTTGAGCCTGGCGGAGTCCCCGCGGAGGCGGAACGCGGCGCCGTCGTAGGCGAGCGCGGCCTCCTCTGCGGTGTCGAAGGTGCCGAGCCAGAGGCGGGTGCGGTTGCGCGGCAGGCGGATCTCCGCCACCCACTTCCCCCAATGCCGCTGCCGGACGCCGCGGTACAGCTTGGACACCACCGCCGGCCTTGCGGGCAGCGGCGGAGCGCCCTGCCGCTTCATCGGCTGCGCGGCCAGCGTGGCGCCGCCCGCCGCCGGCCGGCGCAGGAACTGGAGCCGCGACTGCACCTGGAGAATCTGTGCCGGGGTCAGCAGGCCACTACCGCCGGCGGCGGCGCCCAGAAACGGGCCCGCCGCCGCGCTCTGCTGCTCCACGGCGGAGCAGGGGTACGGCGCGAACGAGATGGTCGGGCCGGCCTGCTGCATGGGCGGAGCAAGCAAGCGCACGAGCTCCTTGCTGTCGCCCGCCACGCCATACAAGGCGGCGGCGTTGCGGCCGTGCCAATCTATCGTCGTAGCCGCCATGGATTCGATCTTGCAGGAGACAGAAGAGGGAAGACCGAGAGATAATCGAGAGAGAGAGAGAGAGATCGAGCGTAAATACAGCAGAGCGCAGAGATTCAGAGAAGGCTGAAGCGAGCAGGTCGATGACTCGAGCAAGAGAAGCCGTTGCGGGGGTGCTCTTTTATAAGCGAGGAGGGAGCTGGTTTCGGCCAATGGGACGGCGCCAGGTGTCCTCGCTCGTCGCCGCCCGGCACGTGTCGAGACCTTTCACCGCGAGCGACGTGCGTGGCCAGGCAGGTGCCGGTAAACGGTGGGTACCTGGCAGCCCCTGGTTGGCTGAGAAGAGGTCTTGACCTGGTAAGATGAGATGCACCCTACTGTAGTGTAGCTGTCACATGTGTTGCACAGTTGGAGTGAGCGTGCTCTACGCGGCAACTTGTGTGATACGGCCTACGGTATCACGCCTGGATTATAAACAAGTCTTTTTGCAGCCAATCATCTCTCGGATCCGTTGTGGAAACACACTAATTTTTTACTGGGGTGGCAAGGCAATCATCATGTACGAGAATACTACAATACTGACTACGAGGCTGGATCGCACACTCACCACACACAGTATAGTACTAGTACTAGTACTCCTAGATACGATGTGAGTTAAAGGCAGCCGGCGCCTGATTTGATGCGATAGCGTCATTTTGCGATCATGGCCGTGCTCCGTCACAGTTGATTAGGACGCTGGAGGTGGAGGGGTCTTCTCTGCACTGGACTGGACAAGCGGGAAAATGCGAGCGAGACGTTATTCTAGCTTCTGTTCCGAACGAAAGAACGACGCGTAACACGCGACCAATTATATCCAACAGTGGGTGAGAGAGAGGGAGAGAGGCTCGATTGTTGACCAGACAAATAAAGGTGGTCGTCACCACATCACATTCCCTCGGTGCCACTGCTGCTGTTCACTTCAGTCAACAACCCTCTGGTATCCCAAAGCCTGACACGTCCTCTCCTTTTCGGCAAATGCCAAGCGAGCAGAGGTCGCTCGTGCACCCGCGTTTCGGCGGAGAGAAAAGGGGCTTTTGCGTGGCGATGATGGACGGACAGGGACAGCACCAGCGCGCGTGTTCTGGCCGCCGCTGCGATCTTCCTCCGAGCGAGAGAGAAAAAGGAAGCGGAAAGGAAAGCGGGGGAGGGTTGAACTGTTGAAGGCGTCTGCGGCCACAGAACGGGGGCGCGTGACGTGTCGGGCCCTCGGCGCGGGAGGGTACAGCGGCTACAGCCCCCGAAAGAACCAGTCGTGAGGGGCTTTTCGATACGCGATCTCGGTGCAATCGGATGGGACTGCCGCCACTTCGGTGGGTGATGTGAGCCTGATAGGTGCCTAACCACAACATCGTCCAGTGGCTGCGAGGGGTTAGCTCGGCTTAAAAAAGGGCGTTTGTCCGCGTCTTCAAGCCCCGTATCAAATCTGGCTTCCTGTGGTCTGGGATACGAATGCGATGGACACACCACGCAGGGGCGGAGCCAGGGGGTTTTATTGGGGTCAGCTGACCCCTATAAAATTTGATAAATCCTATATAAATTTTTAATAAGCTAGTGTATTTAGCAGATGATTATTGAAACTGACCCCTAATGGCTTTATAGTCTGGCTTCGCCTCTGACACCACGGCACGATACCCCTCGACAAAAGACATTCCACAACACGAGAGTTCTTGAAGAAAACGTTTCCAAATACATTCCAGAATGAACACCGAGAGGTCTTGAAGGAAACCGTCTCCAAGTAAACTGGATACCGTTTCCGTGTGGTTCGTCGCGAGGCTACAGGTATGCATGGTAGCCTCGGCAGCACGGCTCATACAGTTCGTAAACTACTGACTTTCCACAGGGCCACGGAGGGATACGGAGACTGGAGACACCTGAAGTGATGCGCCTAGGCCTGGAGAAACGTCTCGACACAACCTCTGGATCGATCTCGCGTGGTATGTAGAAAGCCTGTGGATGAACGAACAGGTACGGTAGCCTGAACACGACGGTTCCTACAGTACACATTAACTTCAATCAGGACCCGTCGACCCGAGCGATTCGCCAGGTAGTTCAGTGGTAAGCTTTCTACACAAGGATTAGAGAAACATCCCGAAGCAAACGGCAGAGGACCACCACAACTAAACCACTTCCTTCGTGGCCTCTTTCCAGGAATTAGAAAATCACGGTCTAACACACCTAGGCCACGGCTAGAACAGGGCCCACCAAGCAACCATCATCCCCTTTCTCCTAATGAGAAAAAGAATGTGCAAAAACAGAAGCAGAAAGGTGAACAGTCTGCAATGCTTATCAGTTTATTAGTGCCTTGTACGTGCATCCACAAAACGGTCATACTCCTACAACATGTGGGATGGAGATAATGTGCTAAAGTATTGAGTTAACTATTACGTGCGGATGATAACATTTTAAATGAACTCGTGGCCTGCAGCTCCTCAACAAAGATTAGTGGCCATTACGCTGCCGCAAGAGGGGAGAATTAGGGCCTAATGACGCGGCAACCGAACTGGCAACGGGCTAATCATGCACTGCACGAAATGGTTAGGTCTTCATGCCCTATCAGGAAACATGTGACAAATTTGGTGACGGCATGTGGCTCAGCAACACCTCAGAGGCTCAGAAGATATATAAAGTAGTCAACACACTTCCAAGTAGCATGATAAAAATATCAGAAAGAAAAGAGTATGACCTCTCACCACTTTGCGCATCATTCACTACCGTAGAAAGTAGAAACCACAAAGGAGTCACAAGGTCCCACATATAGAGCACCTCAATAGGCTCAAACTACAAGTGTTGTACTACAAAATAATAAGGGGTGCAAAAGGTAAGGTTGGACATTTTCCGGTTAATCGCCACACAGCCCTCGGCGCCTCATACGATATTATTTACATGTAGAAATTAGGACCACGAAAAAAACATTCAGGGCAAGGAAGCACGATTCCTAAGAGACAGAGAAATACAGTTTGTAATACTCTAAGACAGACAATCACAGAACACAGACAAGAGTAGGCTTTGGCAAAGAGGTTTGTCAGAAAAGGACATATAACCTTTTAGTTGAAGAGTGCAAAATGTGCATGTAGTATAAGGTTTATAAAAAATAAACTAAAGATAAGGATTAAGAAACTCAAGATAATTGATAAGACACTACACTGCAATAACCATGACAGGGAGTTGTTCTTCTTCACTCTCAATAAGCAAGCAAATCTTCAGAGTTCAAGGCACCATATAAATATGGCCATCCATTATCCTTCAGCTACCAAGTTTTAGTGACTGAGAGTTGGATGATATGAATGTGTTTTTGCATCAACAGTAAATTATTCATTGATCCAAACAGATCAGGTCAATATTTGGCTGGAACCAAATTGTTTATTATCTGCCATTTCAAATCGATTAGGTAATGACTCATAGTGAAATGATTCGGACAGAACTGTACATTTAAATATATGAAAACATATATATTAGCCTGAAAGCACCTAAATAATAAAAGTCAATAGATTGATTTTAAAAAAAAAAAATTCTGACAAAACTGGCAGAAACTACATAAATAAACAGGATAGTCACCATCATCGAAAACATAGAAGGGAAACCACGAACATGGTTAAGGAGGATAGAAACGGGACCGGAAACATGCAATTCAAAAAAAAAAACCCTTGACCTGCGGGGGGTAAGACAGCCCCCGGACATTGCATTTAAGAAGAAGACCTTCTCACGCAGGTCAAGAAAACCCCCGAACCCCTGCCCCACCCATACACAGCGGCACCATAGCCCATGTGAGTTGACCACGACCGGGGCCGGGCCTTAGACCTGTGCTTTGGCCATGGGACAGACGAGGGGATTTTTTTAACCTCAGCCTGAAATTCGCTCCCACGGGGAGTCGAACCCAGGACATGAGGAGTGCCGCTGGGTTCCTCTAGCCAACTCAACTAGAGGCTGCTCGTAGACAGATGATGATTCCTCACTTTAAGGAACAGTATATGAATATGCTGATGTGCTCTGTTATGCACGTCATTTCAATATTGCACATTTCAATTATCATAGTAGAGAAATAAATATACATCCTTGAATAAAATATCAAACCTACCAGATTCAGCAAATCAAATTTCAACAATGTCATCACCTAATAAACAAATACATTAGTTAAATTGGGCTGCAAAAGAAGTGAAACATTGCAACAGCACATACTGTGATTTGAACAAGGGAGAAAACATTGCTCAAGATGGCCATGTAGTTGAGGTTATCTTTCTGCTCCATATTGGGCAAGCTTCAATCTTACCTCTTCAAGATCAACATCTTCCATATCATCACTGCTTGACCATGAAGATAAGCAGAAATCAACAACATGAATACCATTGTTCATTGGAAAAGAAGCAAAATTGGTAAGTCGTCCAAACTTGAGCATGTTTCCTAGATTTGCAGCAGATGGTTCGTCTGCAAACTTAAGCAGGATGTCTTTCATAGCAGAAGACCAGATAGACCTAGCCATCTTCAAAAAACAGCACAAAGTTGTAATAGCTAGCTTAACCGTTCCAACATCAGATTCATCTTTTCTACCTCTTCCATGGAAATCTGAACCTCCAAGTTTCAGAAGTCCGTACTTCTCAGCTAACTCATTAAATCCTGTAAAAAGAAATTATCTAATGTTATTTAAATTGATTTAAATATATCATGAGTAAGGATAAAAATATTGTCTGTTGATAGGAGGACCAACATATGCTAATAGATAAGAGTTAAAGTTTAGTTCATGGCAGGAGTTCTCCACTCTATCTCAAGTCAGGATGCATTAAGTGTAAGAGACACACCATCAACTTTTCCATCGCTTCTGTAGACCTCCATACCATTAAGACCAGCACCTTTTAAAGACCTGATTATTGTATCCGGGTTCTTTAACGACCAAGGATGAGCAAGTGCAGAAATACCCCCAGTGCGACTAATTAACTGCACGACACTCTCAGCAAATGGTTCACTTCCTCTGCGAGGAAAAAAACACGGGCCTTGTGTTATTAACCAAAGATTTTTCAGCATAGGAAATGCTTATGTGGGATGAAGCAATAACCTGGCATATGCTGGGCCATCATCGCCGAGGTATTTGTTGAATGCTTGCCTTACATTCTCCACATAACCCGCTTCAACCATAGCCCTAGCTATATGCAATCGGCCAGGTGCTACTCCATCACCAGCAATTTTACTCACATGCTCCCACTTTATTGGAACCTTCAGTCTAGTTAGCTTTTCCAGCATGTTCTTTGCACGTATGTATCGCCCATCTCTAATGTTCAATAGCATGCTGTCCAACTCATCAGACCTTGACGGACCACACATACCATAGTATGCAAGGATATGAACAGTCTCACCAGCACCAGCAACTTCCCTTATAGACAATGAAATTGAGAATATAATGAAACTGACATGAAACATCTGTACTCAGAGTTCAATAGTTAAAACGTTGTTTACAATACCATTTTAATAAAAAGGCAGCAAAGCATTAAAACAATACTATTGCGGACCTATTGACAATGGAGTGCAAATGATAAGATGATTAAATTGTGTGGCATTGCCGATCTTTATTTAAAACAACAAAGAAATATCATTTCAATAAAAGATAAAGAGCACTTACCTTGGATTATATAGCGCACTGATTTCAACTCCAGGAATTATTCTAATGCCAAACTTGGAGGCTGCCGACACAGCTTCTGGTATGCCAGCCATAGTGTCATGATCTGTTAGGGCAAGAACTTTCACCTATGCCACAAACATTATAGTTTAGTCGCTCCTACTTTCGTTATTCAGAATCTACAGTACAACCCAACAGGACATACTCCCACCATTCCAAATCATAAGATGTTTTTCCTTTTTTAGATATGTAGTTTTTTCCATGCACTTATATATTACTATGTCTATATACATAGTTAACAATGTATCTAGAAAGCCAAAACATCTTAAAATTTGTAATGAGAGGAGTAACATTTAAACAGCAGATGACCATAACATAAACTTTAGGAGGTAGTCATGGTATTTAGTCCAGGAAACATTTCATGGGGAGAAACTAGAAGGCCTAAATTTTTTTAATAGCGATTAGCCAGGCAATCTGTGCTGGAAGATGACCGGTTCAATCTAATTTAAATAAAGTATTATTCGTCAGACAAGTTTTGAAACGTTAAAGGTAATACTACCCTCTGAAGTCTCCAGCCACCAGTACAGCACTTGCACATACTACTACTACGAAGCAATGATCCCATAACCATGCGTATTTTTAAACAGCTACCTACACCGGTAACAAAATGTGGAGCATATCAACACTGCTCGGATTAGCTTAGTGGCAGAAAAGTGCAAGAAGTCGATCCCACATGGCACTGCACAACGCTGCCGACTAAATCTCACACAAGCATTTCCTCAAACACCTACCGGGCAAACGGACTAGATGTCAGGTAGATCTTCCTCACTTACCCCGTTGCGATGGGCGCGCTCGACGAGCGCGGAAGGGGAGAGGAACCCGTCGCTGTGGTTTGAGTGGGAGTGGAGCTCAAACAGCACGTCGCCCCCGCGCGTAGCCTGGACCGGCAGGAAGTCGTCGGCGTCGGCCGCCGAGGGTTCCGCGGGTTGCGCCCAGCCGCGGACGTAGTCTAGAGCCAGGGCCTGGTCGGCGCTGGTTTTGGGCTTCTTCTTGCTCCTGCTCGGCTTCGACTTCTTCTTGTTTCCCATGGCGGGGTTTTGGGATGGAAGGAGCGGCGCCGGTTGGCCCGCGCCGCGAGGGAGGTTCGGAGAAGGCTATTGCTGGAAGAAGTCATCTGGTCGTCAACGGCCAGCCCTATTAGGCTATTATTGGGGGGGGAAAAACATAGGCTAAAACTAACTGCTTGACGATTCTCGGAAAACACGAGACGCTGAAGCAAGGACGTACACAGAAAGAGCAAACACAACCAATTCAGGAGCGGACAGCAACCGAAGGAGCAGAATTTAGCCTCCCGAAATTTTGCTTTCCTGCCTATAAATCCGCAGGTCGAAATACACGGGCCGGGCAGTTTCCATCGGAAGCCCCGGGCGGCCTTTCTCGCTTTGCGGTATTGAATCGAATGGCGACGACGATGAGCGCCGGAGCGCTGTGCCTCGCCGCGGCGATCGTCTTCTCCGTGCTCTCACGGCAGGCCCTCGCCGCCGGCGAGGGCTCCAAGGAGGCGGACAAGATCGCCGCGCTGCCTGGGCAGCCCAAGGATGCGGTCCTCCAGCAGTATTCCGGCTACGTAAACCTCGATGACAAGGCCGGGAAGTCGCTCTTCTACTACTTTGTCGAGGCCACCGCTGATCCGGCCACAAAACCGCTTCTTCTCTGGCTCAATGGAGGTAAAAATTGTTGTTTTATCGTCTGCGATATCCATACTGATGATGATGACGATGATACTAATGGAGGAATATATGGAGTGCATTTCTGCAGGGCCTGGCTGCTCTTCCTTCGGAATCGGAGCATTCCAGGAGGTGGGCCCGTTCCGTGTGGACACTGACGGCAAGACCCTCTGCAATTTCAAATACGCCTGGAACACAGTGGCGAACGTGCTGTACCTGGAGAGCCCCGTGGGCGTGGGCTTCTCGTACGCGGCCAACCAGGAGGTGTACAAGGCGATGGGCGACAACATGACGGCGGACGACTCGCTGCAGTTCCTGCTCAAGTGGCTGGACCGGTTCCCGGAGTACAAGGGCCGGGACTTCTTCATCGTCGGCGAGAGCTACGCCGGGCACTACGTGCCGGAGCTGGGCGCCGCCATCCTCGCCGCCAAGAGCGCGGCGGCGTCCATCAACCTCAAGGGGATCATGGTGGGGAACGCGATCCTGGAGTTCGCGGCGGAGCAGAGCGCGCTGTACGAGTACCTGTGGCAGCACGCGTTCCTGTCGGACTCGGCGCACACGCTCATCGGCCAGCGCTGCAAGAACGCCGACGACAACTCGCCGCTCTGCTCCGGGACCAAGGACGCCGCCTACGCCCAGCTCGGCAACGTCGACGTCTACAACATCTACGCGTCCACCTGCCATGACAAGAAAGTCAAGCCCACAGCATCCAACTGCATGGTATGGTAGGCATGGCTATCTATCTGGCCGTTGCGTTCAATTCGTCCTCTCTAGTTGGCTCAGACTATAAAAATAATTAAGCCGTATATATATTCGTCCTCTGCAATGCAGGACTTGGCTGATCCTTGCGCTCAATACTACGTGGAGGCGTACATGAACCAGCCAGAGGTGCTGAAGGTCATCCATGCCAACACAGGGCTCAAGTACAAATGGACTAGATGCAGGTACTATATATACAATGGCTCTAGCTCCGTCCTCTGAATACAAGCTCGCTAGTGCTTCCTGTTGACACGAAGAAATTAAATCGAATCCTGTGGTGGATGGAATGGCACAGGCAAACGTTCTACAGCCTGCTTAAATTCGGCGACTCGCCGTCAAAATCGATGCTGCCGTACCTCAAGGCCGTCGTCGCCGGCGGCGTCCGCGTATGGGTCTTCAGGTCGGTGGATGCCCATTGGTGCTGTCGTAGCTAGCATTGCATATCTCATCAACATGCATGCATGCGCCATTATTCCTGCAGTGGCGACCTGGACGCGATGGTTCCTGTGATCGCGACGAAGCAGTCCATGGAGAAGCTCGGCCTCGGCGTCGTGGCGGACTGGCGCCCCTGGTCCACCGACCCCAAGGACCAGGAGGTAATAATTCAGCATCGTCCTTTTCATTTGGCCGTGCAGTGCAGTGATGACGATGGTGAATTGGTGATATATTTCTCCATGTATGAATAATGGCAGGTCGCCGGGTACGTGATCGAGTACAAGGGCTTGGTGTTCGCGACGGTGCGCGGATCCGGGCACATGGTGCCGATCGACCGGCCGGACCGCGGCTTCGCGCTCTTCTCGTCCTTCATCAAAGGGGAGCCGCTCCCCAAGGCTGCGCCGATGGTCGATTGATGATGAAGAGGCACGGCAGCAGAGGCGGCAAGCGATCGAGAGCCAACCAACCACCTGCGGCCGGGCTCCGGCCGGCAGCACTCAACTCTCTGTTCATGTTCAAGGACGGAGCCACGGGCGTCGGGATTTCATTCTTGCGCGCGCGGCGTTTCACCATCTTCTCTCAATCCATACTGTTTCCGTTTCCACGTTAACTACCAGACCGTACTGACTAAGCTCTGTGACCTCAACTGCGTGTTGTATGAATGTTAATTTCGTTGTCGTCGACTAATTAAGGTAAGGGTATCCATATTTGTTCGGCCATGCTTCTAGCGGTATGACTGGTTATCAAATTGAGCTCTAGGACTCTTTCTCATCGACATGGATTTGAAACCTGACATCTTTTTATTTTCAAAGTCATAGAAGTCTCCACCCATGGTCGAGTTCTCTTTTTTTTTTTTCATATTTGTTGGAGTGTTTATGGAGCTATAGCCGTTAAGCCAGTGGATCAGAGTAGATTATCGGTTCTTGTTCTTTTTGTGAAGGGATAGAAAAAACGGGTCGATCCCTACTACACGGCACAAGATTCATTAGAAGTTTGAGAGTCATTTTGGATGTAGCAGCCTTCCCGCCGGCCAAGCTAATTCGCGAACCATCATTCGATTTGAAAACAGCGATCAATTTTCCGACAACCTAAAAGTTCCTTTTTTTAGTAAAAAATTCTCACACTCTCTACTTTTGGCTCAGCGGGCGCGCGAGACTCCCCTTCGCTGCTCTCTTAGGTCAGCATTGGCATGAACTACGAAAAAGCAAAATATTTATTTTAAAATGCTATAACTATTGAATGGTGTATTTATTTTTAATTCCGTTTGCACCACCATGTTCTACACGATGAGACGAATAAATCTAGATGTCACTTGCCTATATTTTAAAGAATTTATCTCATAGCAAATTATGTATATAACTTATATATATATATAACTTGTCACATATAACTTATAACATATAACTTATGTGAATACTTAAAAACCAAGTAATTTGTTATAAAGGGTTATTAAACACAAAAGAACAAACTTTGCAAATACAAAAGTTATCGATAAACAAAGAAATATATTATTATAACTTATACCAAAATTTAGAAACACAAAAAGTCAGAAAATATAGTTTATGTATAAAAATTATCAAACATGTGTATATAAGTTAGTCAGTACAATTCGTGTAAATAAGTTGTATGTTGTAAATTATATGTTACCTGGTAATACACAGAAATCAGTTATAGAAAAATAAATTAAAAAGTATGCAAGTGGGATCTAGATTTGTTCGACTCGTTATACAGAGAACACACCGGTGCAAACGGAATTTAAAATGGATATACCGTTTATCAGGTATATCATTTTGAAATAAATGTTTTGTTCTTTTTCACATATGCCATCGCTGACATCAGCCCACAGGGAGGGAGAGAGGAAACCGCAGTTCGCTGTAATCTCACGCAAAGGAGACAGGGACCGCAGTCATCGTTCCTTACCTTTGAATCGGGTGAACGCTCCCTTAACAGCAGTTTGGCAGCCTTCCTCGATAGGGCATAAATTGTCTCATGCGTTGACGCTACACCAAGGCGTAGCCTCTGGCACAACTACACCAACACACTATACGCTCACACAAATAACCAATAACAAGACACATGAAAGATTAACACAAAGGACTAAGGTCATACTAAAAAAAATAACATCATAGGCCGTAGCCCTTCAGAGAAAGCAAACAAGATGTCGAGCAGAACTGTTCTAAATTGTATCGTAACTTTCTAAACCATGCAATTAGAGAACGACTGACAATATCATAGGTCACGAAAAGATTAAGAGTTGTCGCTAATTTTGTTTCCGTACTCCTTTGCATTGTTAGGATAAGAGTTCTGCAAGCAAAGCTAGGCATCCTGTTTATCTCAGTGCAATTGATACATTAGTTTAAAACATGTATTGATGGTACAAGAAAACAATAATAATGAATAGTCATATGCATCAATCGATGCAGAGACTGGGATATTAATATATTCCTTTTTCTAAAGAAAGAAAACAAACTTTTTACAGAACAACTATATGTTCCCTAATAGTTTTAAGGAATCACGTAGCAACATTTGTGCAATATCTAAAAAGTTTAGAGGATATATGCATACTCCCTCTGTCCCGCATTGACCGTCGTTTGGGGACAGGATTTGAACGTCTTAGTACACTGTATTTGGGTTGCACCTGGATGCCCTGCTGTCTGTGCTCAGTGAGTCTTCAATGAACCTGAGCAGGAGCTAGAACGACAAAAGCAAAGGAAGAGAGGGAGTACATTCAAAGCTTAATCATAGGAGATGAACAAATCGCATTAGATATCAATGCTTGTTTACATGGTCATTTCAGCCTCACTGATTGCATCCACGAAATTATGGTTTTAGTTTTAAAATACAAAAAACAAACAAACGATCTTTTTTACTCCTCGTCCAAATTAAAATTGCCATTGGATCAAAGTTAGTTGTAATGTAATAAGGGGGCACACTATATACTCCCTCCGTCCGGCAATAAACCAACGTTTGGAGTGTGGGCACGCAAACCAATGCATGTGTGAAGTTACGAAAATACCCTTGTAAATATCAGCCTGTGCGCCACCAGCTCGTTGGCTGAACGCGTTGGAAGAAGGGAACGAGTGGACAGGGAGCTTCTGGAGCCTCCGTCGTTTTCCCAGGTTGTTTTTTTTTTTTACTATTTCCATGGTCCAAACTTGTGGCTGGTAAGCTACAGCCCTGCTATAGCCTGTTGCCGCTGTCAGGTACTGCTCTCTGTGCACACCCTATAATGGCGTTTATTCTCGGAAAAATTTTGAACTATAATATTGGTTTATTGCTGGACGGAGGGAGTATATGTGAACTAACAGTAGAGACTATAAACACAAAGAAATTGTTGTTATGTTGACTAACCTTGATAAGGCTCAAAAGGACATCATCATCTAGTTGCTGGGTGAACCGGACATGCTATTACCGAATACCAAAATCAGTCCACAATCGCAATGCCATTGTCTCTGCACACAGTCTAAAACCCACTATTACTAATAAACAGATGGATGAAATCTCGGAGGAATGGATTAAACAACACATACCAATGCGGCTCTTCTATGTTAAAAAACTGTGCACTTCAAATATAAAGCAGGTAGCAACTTAAAAAGGAAGAAGTTACATTCATTTTTATATACCTTGATGTGCCCGTCTTTTGAACCCACTTCTCTGAAAAAGGATCCTGCAATATGAAAACAATACAGAAGTACTCCATCCGTCCCATTGAGATTGTCACTTTAAACTCCGTGCTATTTTATTTGACCATTCATCTTATTCAAAATTTTTGTACAATTATTATTTATTTTATTATGGCCTATTTAATCATCAGAGATATTTTAGCAATAATTTAATCATTTTTTTATTTGTGTAAAAAATTCAAATAAAACGAGTGGTCAAACGAGAAGTTCAAAAGTAAAAAAACGACACTCTCAATGAGACGGAGGGAGTAGTGATCTTTCCGAAGTTGAGGATACGGAGGCAGACGCCTGAGCCCACTAAAAAATACAAATTAAAAAGTCAAACCATAAACTAACCAAATCGATGAACAACCAAATCATCGTCCGACCACGCTGCACCTCTGCAAAGCGCAGGCGCACTTGCGAAAAACAATTACAAGGGAGGTCATAAAACATATGGCACCTCTGTTATGCCATATGGTAAGAGCCCTAGGTGGCCGGATCAAGCTTCAAAATTTCTTTTTATGACACTTCTTTATAAATTTTACAATAGTGATTTAACAAACTTTATGAAAAATAAATTCCTTAATGCCATGAAATGTTATAAGAAATCATGCAAATTTGAGAACATACTTATAGGAAAATCTCTAATAAAAGGTTGGGGCATTCGTGAAGGTGTCGTCGTGGCTAGAAACTCCTAGTGTGCGCTGGCACCCGGGATGGCGGCAGCTGGGTCTTGCCCAGAGCACCACGGCGGAGGGGGCAATGCCTATGGCAGGGCTGCTGCCATCGGGGGCAGCTGCGCTTGGTGGCACCTGTGGCCGTCTCGGCGAGCGGCGCCTGTAGCGGGTTGATGCTGTTAAGGGCTGGCGTGCTGGCCGCCACAAGGGTCATTGCACTAGGAGCGACCGGGTTGGGGGCGCTACTAGCAGGAGAGAGGGGAGATGGACGGAGACAGCATCGCTTGGGGATAGGTAGCTGGGACGAGGCAAAACCCTGGCTAGGCTTCTAGTTGCATTGGAAAAGCGTGGGAATAGGGAGAAGAAATGTGGGGACGAAAGAAGCAAGAGTATGAGCAATATTTGTAACCCTTTTATAAACGGTTAATGAAGCTCCGGTTTCCCACTAAAAAAAGATTCTAAGCATAAGTCGGAGCAGAAAGAGAAGCAGAGAAAGAACTGAAAAAGGTGTGAAGATTACTAAATCCTTTCTAATTTATAAGTCATTTGATTTTTTTTGGCATCAAGTTTGATCACACGTTTTATTAAAAAAATTATGCAAAATATCATTTCTTTTTGCTATGGCTTACTTTATTAATAAAATTTCTTCAAGAATGATTTAAATTTAACTTATTTTGTGTAAATATTTTGAATAAAACGAGTGGTCAAAGTTATGGCTGAAAGTCAACCTATAAATCGGGTGAGCAAATCCGACGGACATAACAATTCCGGCAGACGTGGATGCGGTTCGAGGCTGTGAATCCCTGCAAGTTTTGTACACAGAAAACAGAAAAAACAAAAAAAAGGGACACATCCCCGAACGCGCCGCCCCTCGCCTCTTGAGTCTTGACTCCTCGAGCCTTCTCGTCTTCCCCCTTCATCCGCACCCTATAACCCTCGCATCCTCTTCCTCGCCGCCGCCGGGGCCGATCTCCGCTGTCCGCCAGCCATGGAAGACTTCTGCGTGGTGTGCGCAGATACGCTGGAGTGGGTGGCGTACGGATCGTGCGGCCACCGCGACGTGTGCTCCACCTGTGTCGCCCGCCTCCGTTTCGTGATGGACGATAAGAAGTGCTGCATCTGCAAGACCGTCTGCCCCTTCGTCTTCATCACTAAGGTTCGTTCCTCTGGGGTTTTGCTCTCTCTCCGTACGGGACTAGTTCCTTGTGGTGGGGGTGCGCCGTTGGATCTTCGGGTCATCTAGGGTTTCGGTTGGATTGCCAGATTAGTTATTGCTGGTGGAATTAGATGTGGAAGATCTCGTTCCGCGACTGGTATCATGATCGTTTCAGGTAATAGCGTGAATATACGATGCTTTTAATGTCTTGTAGCCTGATGTGATCAGCATAGGTTGTCTCATGATCATGATATAGTTGCCTGGAATCTGGATAGTTGGAGCTTTGACCTAGTCTCATGAGGAAGGTTGCACCAATCATTTTAGTTTTGTAATTTCGGCTTATTAGATGATTGTTAGGCTAAGCAATTGGCTTGTTCGAGATTTTCTATATAGGTGTTTGGTTCTGAGAGTGAAATGATACTAAATATAATACTATTTATGAGTTTTTATAAAAATGTGGCGAATTTCATGAATGTGAGTATTTTTATGTGCATTGTGTTATTTTTATGTGCTTCTAATTTGATGCCTATATTGATCCTGTAGGAGTATTGTTAACAATTATTAGATGCCTTTCCTAGTTTTATCTTCCGTAGTTTTTGACTAGAATCATTGCTGTCCATGGAGTTCCTGTGTTCTGCATTGTTGAGGCAGTTATACTGTTCTCCTGACATTAGTATGGGTGGCTACTGGCTAGAACTGCTCAAGTTTTGTATTCGGTGAAACTAATCTTGTAATACCCTGTAAACTTTGGACATTAAATCTGACAAACAAGAATATATATGTGAGCTTCTGTGTGTGTATACAGCCTTTTGCACATTGAATCATTATAAACTGTATGTTGCCAAAACAATTTAGAAAATGTCAATATACTGTTATGAACAGAATTTTCCCTAAAAAACAATATGATCGCATATGAAGAGTATCCATGTGAATATAATGATATATTATTTTCCCATTTCACAGGCCATGGGTGAATACACTAGAGTGGTGACTGATTTCTCAGTGTTCCCCAGTGGGGTAAATGAGGGCAAAGCTGGGGATTTCTGGTACCACGAGGATACACAGGCATACTTTGACGATGTGGACCACTACCGGATGATACGAGCAATGTGCCGACTTTCTTGTAGACTTTGTGACAATGCAGAGGATCAGGTTGCCCTTGCTGCTCAAGCAAAGCGCAGAAGCAAGTTCAGGAGCATCGATCAACTAAAGGGTCATTTATTCCATCACCATAGGTTGCACATGTGCAATCTTTGCTTGGAGGGGAGGAAGGTGAGATACTTGATGAACTAGCATATTGTGTGTTAGGAATCACACTAATTTGTGTTTCTAAATGTCATCACCTCTTAGTTGTTTTCATGGATTATGCTGTCAAATTTAGCGTCAAACTTTAGACACATGTTTGAATGATCTATATGCGATTTTCATTTGTCCATGTTTCATGCATAATTTTTTCTTTTATAGGCCCCTACACTGTACATGTACAGTGCTGTACAGTTTACCTTGGCTTCAGTATATGATGCTGGTACCTATGCTATAGCTTACCTAGTGAGCTGTTTTGTCTTAGTGAAAACTCTAAAATATATTTTGTAATTGAAAAATACTGTTTCCTCCTGTAGTTTTTTTTTCCTCTTGGTGTAATGAGTAGAACTTACCTTGTTTGTTTATATAACATGGTTTAATTTGATGACTTTTTTTTCAGAATATGCATCTCAACCCACTGGAGAAAGTTGAAATAAATAGCCTATTTGAACTATTTCACCTGAATACCTGATTATTATTTACAACTTGTGTGCTTGACATTGTGATATCTGTTGCTTATGTGACTTGGTCTTTGGTCAAGAAACTATGCAATGCTGTTCTCTCTGATTCAGATGTAGGTTGTTTAGGAAAGTTATACATGGTATGTTTGGTTTAACCGTTTAAGCCATAGCAGGTAGCTCCCAGGACAGGCAGCATTTCCAGATGCAGGTGTCTGAGGGATCGCTGCCTGGTCCAGGCGTCTCTGTCCAGGAGCGAGCTAAACTAGCCTACAATCTACAGAGTGACACTTTGACTTGCAAGTCTTGTTAATATAATATACCATCTTTTTAGTGAAAATCATATATCATGAAAGCATTTTTCATGATGAATCAACTGTCATCATCAAGTTTTTGGAAATCTGTGCAGTGCCAATTTTTCCATATATTTATAGACCAAATTGAATTTTGTTGACCAGATAGAATCCTAAAACCATCTATATTTGGATTTGGATTTATTATCTGTGTTTTTCTACCTCCATTATGCAGATGCAATCACATTGTTAACATGTCCATTGCCTCGTGTGCTTATTCTTACACCTGCATACATGCTGGGTTGCTTTATTACTGTCATACGAGTGTTCACTAATTTGTTTCATTGTTCACTGTTGTCCTATCGTTAACATTGTAGACCTGGGGTCATGTAATTTGCACTCTAAATGCAATTTTCATATTCGTGATTCATGATTGTTTATTGAATTGTTTGTATGTGTTTGAAGGTGTTCATTTGTGAACAAAAGCTTTATTCAAGGTCACAGTTAACTCAGCATATGAAGACTGGTGACTCTGAAGTGGATGGCTCTGAGGTAGAGCGCAATGGTTTTGCTGGGCATCCAGTGTGTGAGTTTTGCAAAAGTTCGTTTTATGGAGATAATGAGCTTTATATGCATATGTCCAGGGAACACTATTCTTGCCACATATGCCAGAGGTATACTGCAACCTTTGTCTTTAGCTAAGCTTATGCAATGATTTATTCATTGTGTTGAATTTGTGATTGTTGTTTACAGGCAGCATCCTGGGCAGTATGACTATTTTCGGAACTATGATGACCTTGAGGTATGTTGTACCAAATCGATCTATTTAGGCATGTATCTGTTGTCCAACATATATGCAGCAAATCTAGTTGTAATTCTGCCCTACTCATTAGCTCAGGTGCATTGCCTATCTGGGCTCTGAGTCCCTTGGGAAAGTGGTCATAACTGCATTCTCATATATGCTTTTCAATTCAATTCAGTTGCATTTTCGAAAAGATCATTTCCTCTGTGAAGATGAAGCATGTTTAGCAAAGAAGTTTGTTGTCTTCCCGAGTGAAGGGGAGCTGAAGGCAAGTTGAAGTTATTGATTTGCTGTTTTTCATCAGCCATTAACCACATGTACCAAGTTTTTTTTTGGTTCTTACTGAGTAGTGTATTTCAACAGAGGCATAATGCTATGGAGCACGGTGGGCGGATGTCCCGTTCTCAGAGGAATGCTGCACTTCAGGTGTGAACCTGGTTCTAATATCTTCATCTCCTATCATGGTTTCCCTCTATTCAATGTACAAGTTCTTGGTAAAAGATTCACTATATTTTGCTAATTTATTTGGTTCATTCAGACTAAGTTTTCTAATTTGCCTCTTTCAGATACCTACCAGTTTTATATACCGCAGAAATGAGCAAGAACAACGGCGTGGCAGAGGTAGGGGGCGTAATGCTCTCCATGATGGATCTGACAGTCATATCTCATCATCTGCACAGAATGGCAGGGCAACCGCTGATGGCCATGCAGGCCGTCTTGATAATGTTTCAGGGCCGTTTCAGTCATTAAATATTGGATCTAGTTCTGAGGGAGTTGAAGTTGGCCAAGGCTCAAGAACTGGAGGAGTGCTCGAACAGTTGTCCTTCCCACCTCTTTTAGACCCAGATATTCCTGACAACAGCGTTGATTCTTTTCATGATGAAACCTCATTTCCTTCATTATCAGAACAGCAGTCCAGGTATGCACTAGCTCTCAATCAGAGTGCAAGGGGTGCTGCGAGGCTTGGGGATGAGTCACTGTTCCCCCCTTTGCCTGGTTCTAGTAACAATAGGGGTGCTGCTTCAGCCCAACAGGGACTACAAAGTCTAGCCAAGAGCACACTTGCTGCAAGACTTCAACGTAGCAAGGGCCCTGTGAAGGTACTTAATACTGCTCGGCCTCGTCCCTCTGAAAATCTTGAAGTCCTCTCTAGTTCCACCCAGACATGGCCTACACCTGATCAGGGCCTACTCTCTGGATCTTCTCAGCTTCGATCTGGAACTCAACCAACAAGAGAGATTGGGCCCATGCCAGCTGTCTCCAGTAACACAGTGTGGAATCCTGTTGCTACAAACAGGACGAAGCACTCTGTTTCTACGCCTAATCTTGTGTCTGGTGGCTCCTCTGCCCAAGCATCATCAAGTTCAGCTTATGGTAGCAACAGAACTCAAGATCCTCAAGGTAACCAAACTTTGCCTGTTGCAGAGGATGTCCGTGCTGCAAACAAATCTCTGGTCGAAAGAATGCGTTCTGCTCTGGGAATGGACGAGGACAGGTACTCTGCATTCAAAGAGATTGCTGGTGAATACCGCCAAGGTATCATAGATACTTCGGAGTATCTTTCATATGTTGAGCAGTTTGGACTCTCACACCTTGTCCCTGAAATGGCTAGGCTATTACCTGATCCTCAAAAACAGAGGGAACTTGCTGATGCATATTATACAAATACACGGTTTAAAAGCCTCCAAGAAAATGGAGGTGGAACTAGCTCACAAGAAGGCAACCGTAAAAAGAAGGGGAAGGGGAAAGCTCCTGTCACAGAAAGCAGTGCTGCCAATGATGTGAAGAGTGCACTAGCAGATAACATTCTGGACACTGTGAGAAGGCTTCAATCAAACCACCAGGCTCAGGAAGGAGAGGCTGAGGTGCTGTCGAAGGATGGGTATCGATCTTCCAAGGGGGTCCAGCCAGCAGCTGGACCTTCTAATCTGGACAGGGATGCTGGTTCCAGCGTAAAATTATCTGGTGCAAAAGATAAGCAATCAAAGAAGACATCAAAGTTTCTCAGAGCTCGTTTAGGTGACAACTCATTAGCCACGCTTGATTTAAGCCGCCCTAGTGCAAGCCCTGAACGTCCAGAAAGGGAATCACAGGGCCCAGAGACAGGGTTACCAATGCGAGGTGCTTGGAAGAATGGTGGGGGTCAGAAACTCTTTTTGAGCAATGGACGGAAGTAACAGTCATTGCAACTGCATTTAGACGTGTGAGACGGTTTGCCAGCGCCAGGTGCTTGGAAGAATGGTGGAGCCAAAAACTCTTTTTGAGCAATGGACGGAAGAGTCATTGCAAGTTTGCAACTGCATTTAGAAGTGTCCATATACCTGATCAAGAAGTAGGCAATGTCCTGTGCGTTGCTGTGGGCACAAATTTGAACTTCACAAATTTCATGGCCACGCATTTCAAACTCGTAATGATGTGGTGGGCAACACGTGCTTAATGTGGTATAAATATACTATATTAGATGATTTTGCGTGCGTTGCAACGGGAGCATGTTTGGTATTGTCGAAAAAACCTTGCCAGGCTAAAACCTAAGATATAGAGGATGGATGTGCACTCGATGTTTTCAATGCTTTCCTTTTTTTCTCCAAAACGTCATATTGCTGAAATATACAAACCTTAATTTCTAATTAAACATATGGTTTCTGATTGTATATTTTCTAACTGAACTTGATGGTTCCTGATTGTACCGACTGTTTGCCGCAGGCTTTGCTGCACCTAGCGTGCCCCATTGTGAATTGATAGAGGTGGTCACGCACATGACAAACTCGAAAATGCAATCTTGGATCTCAAGGAGTAAGATTTTAAATTTTGATCAACACATAAAAAATATTTTAATATTTATGATATATAATAAGTATTATTAGATTCGTCATGGAATATAGTTTATAATAAATTAAATTAGAGATGCAAGTATAGATAATATAGTTAAACATAAAGATTTCTTGACTTCACGTGAAGCAAGATTTGCATCTTTAGTGTTTGTTATAGCCAGCTTGGAGATCATATTGACTCCCCCTTAGTTCAGGATCGGAGGTAGCCACAGAAGCGGCAAAGACCCGGGCTCACCTCCTGCTTGCGCCCACTCATTTTCAGCTGGCTGTCATCCTAACTCAACACAACGAATTACTCATCCCCTAATTAACAGCTCCCGTGCATGCCCTACATATCTAAATATACTAAATACGCTACAATAGTCTTCAAATCAAGATTTGTGCTAGACACAGGTTGAGCCAAGTTTTTAAAGCATGAAGTGAGCTTGGAGTTCGTTTTCGTTCTCAGTGGGCCTTGTAGGAGCTTGAACACCTATTTAGAGTATCATTTTGTTTCAGTCCATGTTCATTACTAGTTTCCCCTTGTCGTTGTGGTGATTCGCCATTGTTTCATTTTTTGGAGGATCCTATCTTTAGCTTAAATTAGGTATTGGTATAGGCACGCAATTTATTTCTAAAAACACTTGATACATAGATTATGATTGGATACTATATTTTAGCTTCAATTCATCATGCACAAGAGTTTTACTTCACTAAGATTTATTTTGTTTGGTATGAAACAACATCCAACAAGTGCTATTAGTTATACTATTTTATATACTACCTCGGTCGCAAAAAAGATTGGAATCCTCAAGTTCGAAACTTGTCCCAGAAAGACCATAAACGTTGCACTCGTACTCATAAGATGCTCAGGGGCTACACATATTTTTTTTTAGAAAAAAAAGCTAAAATACAAAAAAAAACCCGGATGTTTGCCTCACCGTCACACCCTCCCCCGGTCCACCAACTAATCCATTCACACCACCACTGAACGATGAACCAACACGATCAACCAACCCTAGAGGCGGAGCCACGAAAATATGTAGGAGATTGAGCTAAACATAGAGTTAGGCTGAGCTAATTTAATTTGGGGCTACGTTGATCAGTTGCAATGATGTCTCGAAGATAGCCTGGCAGAGTGGAGTAGCAGCGCGCCGCAGAGAAAGCCCTGCCCGCTGGTATACGCTGGGCGATGGCCGCTGGCCGGTGCGTCAGCCGTCAGAGTAGCACAGGGCACGACCGGATCCAGCAGTGAATCATGATGCATCGCACCGAGTCCTCTACACACACGGGCCGTCGGGCCCAGCCTAGGACGTCCCGTACTCGTAAAGAGAAGACCAGTACTAGCTGAGTGACGATTCACCAGTCTCCACGGCATGGACTCTCAACTCAAACAGGATTTCAATACTGACACATTAACTAGTAAACAGCTCCCGTGCAAACGACATTAGCTATCTAAACACGCTACGCTAGTCTTCAAATCAAGAGATTAGCTTTACACACAGGTTGAGCCAAATGCGTTTAGTTTCCTGCAAATCTGGTGGGAAATTAATGCGAGGGGCGCTCCCGGTGGCCCTATTTCTATTTCTGCGGCGGCGGCTTCTTCCTCCCCGGGATGCATCTTCCCCTGATCCCTCCGTCGCCTTCCATCTGCTCATCCATCGTCTCCTCGCCGATGGCGCCAGCCCCGGGCCTACAGCTCCTGAATCAATGAGAAGTTAAAAAAAAAACAAGAATGATGAATCATCGATGCAATCGTTCCTACTCGCAGCATGAGTAGCTAGCTATACTAGATGCTGCTGCCTGCAAACGCCAAACAGTAATCACGTGCGTAAGCACGCAGGCATAGCCAGGCTTATCAGCCAGGTATGCAGTGACTGTGCACTGTGGAACTCTACACACAGCTACTGTACAATACACGGCATGGCACAATGCACAAAGTACGGTCACTGAGGCACAGGTACAGCGTGACCACCCAAAGGAACAGAACACAAAACACATGGACTCCGTGGCCACCGTGCGGCCGTGCCATGCCATTATTCAGGCATGCAAAAAAGTCCAACGAATACCATCGAACAGAGACTACTCCTTCGGTACTCCGGAGATACGAGTACTGTACTACGCAGCAGTACTAGTATTCGCCTTTTGTGTGTGTGATCCCTTCATCCCTTGTCCTCTTCCCAAACTAGACTCCGGCACACACTGCTCATTTTGTTGACCTCTACTCCTATGTCAGTCATGGCTAAGGCCCTCTTTAGATCCACTCCAAACTATAATTACAACTAATTATATCAACGTTACGGCACATGAAGCATTAAATTGAGACAAAATATTTGCATATTTATATTTTTTACTTGTACATCACGAGACGAATCTTTTAAACCATAGATCGTCATTGATAAAAGTTGTCAAATAGAAAACGAGGATGTAAACACACCCGAAACTCGTCGTCTGCGTGTGACACAAACAAAACCTAGTACTACTAGGAGCAGATCGAGCAACGTTTCGAAAAGACATGACATGACCACACGAATGTGAAAAAAACTGCCAAAACCACCGGCTACCCAACGTTTATACTGCACTTTTCCTATATTTCATAGGCTTCAAATTTTGTCTTTGTACAATGAGATGACATATCAAAATTTTCATTCTAATTTTCGTATAGAAATAATTGTAAGTTATTAATTGTATGTGTGTCAACATAAATAAGCTTTTTCATCATCGGTACTAAAAATGACACCGTGCCTCAAAAAATAATTTAAGTATAAACAATGCACGACAAAGATCGAAAGCAGTAACAAAAATCCAAGTGAGGTTACCTCTCCTCGTTGTACGAGTTGGAGCGCTTGAGCGACGACGCCGGAAGCGGGGTGCCCCTGCCGCCGGCGCTCTCCACGATGCTGCCGCTGAAGTACTCCTTGTCATCCACGGCGAGGTGCCCGAACCGGCGGCCGAGGTCGGCCCCCGCCGCCGCCACCGCCTCATCCTCTTCGTCCTCGTCCTCCTCCGCGCCGCCGCGGGCCGAGAGCCGGCTGACCAGGCCGCAGCTCCGCCTCGGCTCGGCGCGGCACTTCCCCGGCCCGCCACCGCCCGCCGCGGATGGCGCCGTCGACCCACACGCGATGAGCTGCAGCAGCATGGACCCAGGACGGCTCGGCTCGGGCTCCGGCTGCAGTTCCGACGACGAGGCCCGCCGCCCCGTCTGCTGCTGCTGCGGCGGCGGCGGCGCCAATGGCTTGTCCGAGGACGTAGAGGACGGCGGCGAGGTCTCCTCGACGGGGAGCTCCACGGGTCGGGCCCGGTTGGTGGTTCGCGCCGAGACGGCGGCCTTGTCGGCTCGCGCGGTGGCGGCGGCGACGAGCCGCCCCGACGACGCCGTCCGGCGGTGGTGGTACGAGTACCCCAGCTCGTCGTCCTCCCGGTCCTCTACGTGGTCGTCTCTGTAGCTGTCCACGGCGTACTGCTTGTGGCTCATGTGGGGGAGCGCCAGCGGCGGCTTCGTCGGCGACCTTTCGGTCACGCGGAGGTGCTGGAACCGATCTGCAACTGCAAGCACCAGGACAAGTGTCAGGGACGAGAGGAAAAATGAGACCAGACGAATTGATGAATGATCTGGCGAGACAGGTAAGGCAATTAAATTTCGGGCGCGGCGGATGCAAAAAGTCAAGAGCTGGAAGGAAAATCACAAGGTCTTCGCGAATTACGAGGTCGTGCAGTGCAGAAAGGAAGACGTGGGCCGTGTGAAAAGGGCAAAAGGCTGCGCTCGCATTTACCAGCTCAGCGACCCATGGACCATGGTCGTTCAACCCTTTCAACCCTTTCACAAAGCAAATTGAAAATGGACCATGGTCGTTCAACTCTTTCACAAAGCAAATTGAAAATGGAGCGGTATGCTAGCTAATATTTTTATGCTTTTTTTAGATTGCATTTTTTTATGCATGGAGGCCATAATGGACAATTTCATATGCATGGAGGCCATAATGGACAATTTCAGCAACGTCAACGCAGCTAACCCAAACGAGGGTAGAACAAACATGGCGTCATGCAGGGCGAGCAAGGAGATGAGGATGGATGAGGGTACCAGACGAGCAGCCAGGGAAGATCTCGGAGCCCTTGAGCACGTACTCCACGCCGTCCGACGGGTAGATCACGTCGTTCTCCGACAGGTCGTTCCACACGTACCCGTTCTTGTAGTTCCTTCAATAATCAACAACATGCGGCCAGCAAAATTTGCGTTCAGAGTGCGCTCGTTCATTCCCTGTGTAGTGTAGTGTTACAGAAGGTGGAAAGTGTAGCGATCGATACCTCTTGCAGGACCATGAGAAGAGAGCCGGCATGCCCTTGCCCCTCAGCAGCGTCAGCCTCTCCATGACATCTTCACAGAACCAATCCGCGAGAACGTAGAGCGCATCAGCAAAGAGAACAGAGAAAGAAGAAACATGCAGCTAGCTAGCTTGCTAGCTCCACATACTACACTACTAGTACCTTTGAGGCGGAGGGGCTGGTGCGGGTGCTGCGCAAGCTCCATGAAGTGCGGGTGCTCCAGCTGGCCGTTCCGGCAGAGGTAGTAGATGATCTGCACCTTCCTCATGGGCCTCGCCGGCGCCGGCCTCACCGCCGACAGCGCGTACGCCGCCGGCCTGCCACGCTCGGGGCTCGCCTCCATTCTCCCCGCCGGCAGCCTCCTCCCTCCCGCTCCGGCCGCCTCCATTCCTCCCTCCTCCGGTCCGGTGGTGGGGAGGCCGATTTGGGATATCGAGAGGACAGAGGAGAGAAGAGGCGACGACGAATAGAGTGGGAATGGAACGTCAGCGCCGAGTGAGCACTTTTTATAGTACGTCGCGTCGCGCGCTTTGCGGGTTCCGAAAAGACCCACACCAGCCAGTGGCCACTGGCCAGAACTTTTTCCACGGCCGTCGTCGTGGTCCGGTTAGATTCGCTTTTAACCGCGCCGGCCACGAGCACGAGCACCGCTCGGCACCGGCGCCGCACGGCGACGTGGTGGAAAAGAGAAGGGCACTGCAGGCCTCGGGGGGCGGGGGGGCAGTGCAGCACAGTCGTGTACTGCGGCGCATTGATTGCTCCTGCCCCGCACGGTGCAGCGGCAACGCCGCCCACGGCAGCGCCCGCCCGTGCCGGGGCCTGGCCCCTGCTGCTGCGCGGAGGAGACAGCAGGCCGGAGAGGAGAGGAGAGGAGCAAGGGGGACCTGGCATGGGCATACGGTTTGGCCCCGTCTTGCTCACGTTCCTGGCCGCCTCGACGCCTACCTACACGCCTCGTTTTTTTTTTGGTTTTGCTCTTGTTTGAGGGTTTTTTTTTTTTTAAAGAAGATCGCATGTGCAGGACGGGGCCACGGGGGACGCGATTAGCAAGCGTCTTGTGCGATCAACTATCGCAATGCAGCAGCTTTTGGAAACAAAAGATAGCGCAAGTCCTGGAGCCTGCTTCGGTCTGATCCTGATGGGATGGGATGGAAAATGGCAGGCCCCAGTAAAATCCAAATGTTCAAAGAAACCATGACGGGCCCCTGCAATTCAATCACGGCCTAGTAGCTTTGATAAATTATTTTGACCTTCCTATAATAGAGAAATTTTGCGTATTGCCATCAAAATTATACCAAAAATTATAGAATTTCTGCCATCAGTTTGTGATTTTTGATTACTTTACTGCTATCACTGTGAGCTGCAATCAACTGGGCAAGATCAGGGAGCTGTCGGCACTCGTACATGCGCGCGCTATGAGAGGAGGCGGAGCTCGAGGCGGCCTGCCGCCACCCCGCAGAGCTGGAGGAGCGGCTGCAGGCTGCAGCCGGTGGCCGCCGAGACCTCGGTGTGGTGCGGCCTTGGCGCGCAGCAACGAGGCGCATGCAGCACGATCGACGCCCTCTGCTCCTCTTCGTGATGATTGTAGAGCGGATTAACGGTGAGAGAAAAATACTATTAACTAGCTAAAAGGTGAAACTGACCCAAGCAAATAGAGCCGATGGCATGGGCACAGCACGCTACGCACTGGTCCTCCGTCGTGGCGCCGGCATAGGTGAAGGCCATGGCATGGCGCGGGACACTACCGGTGAAACATCCTCGATTTTCCACGAAGAAAAATCCACAAAATGAGTTATAATACGATTAAATTAAAGTTTGATTCCATCACATTATCATATATCAGTTAAAATCACAGTCATACAACGTATAATTACAAGCTTTACAAGTTTTACCTCAATTGAAGATACACCTATTACAGGGTTAATCCAGCAGAAGCGTATCTAGTCGTCATCAGAGTTGGCGGAATATATTGTCGGGTAGAGGCTCCTCCTTCACGGGTATCATCAGAGTCAATCTTAGCGCAGCATAGTCTTCATCTCTTGAACCAAATTTGAGCGTAGGCACGAGACCTTCTCATACTTCTTATCTCAATGTCTCTGTTAGTCAGGTAATCTGCACACTGCCAGATATGTGCAGACCATGGTCAGCACCGATGAGCTTTAGTAGAAAAGAGAAAACGAAGGATCTGGCGATCCTAACATTTGGCTGTGGTTTGCATCCTAAGCACATGCAAAGTAGTATCTAGTAGTAAATTTTATAATAGTTCGTCAAGTTTTAACCCATATCACACCATCCATCGGTCCATCCCAATTTCATTATCCCGCCCATACACCACCTCACACACGCACCTCGCGCTCAGTCGACAGGCCCAACTCCCTCTCGGGTCCTGTCTCAACAGCACACTGCCGCTTCGGACACACTGCCGGACAATCATCAACCAAGAGGAGAAAAGAATATCGCGCTCTACACTAGTCAGAGCTTCACAGGAAAGGTCCATAGCCGACGAATCGGCATATGTATCGATGGATCAACCATACACTCTGCAGAGGTTTTACCACTCACAAGATTAGCCATCATCGATGCTGTACAATCATCTAGACAGAATTCCGGGTGCTTGCTTGCCTAGGTCGATGCCACCCTACCACTCAGCCCTGGGTAACTTCGGGCACGAACCGAACGCTGAGACTGGGAGACGCAGTACCGGGCCCAATCAGTGGTACTGCGTATCTAGAACGGTTCAGGAATCCCAACATCCATCACCGCCCACCCTTATCACCTTTCAACCTAGCAGTAGTGGCACCGCCCTACCAAGTAGTCCAGCCGTTCCCCGCCCATCGAAGACGAGTGAGCAGTAAAGGATTCCCATGAACCTGGTGCTAGTCCTTTCTAGGTTTGACCAAGCAGGCATCTTCTTTTAGGGGATACTCTCCCCGTGCCACCACGGCACCTCCATTCACGGGACTTCAATGCACATCCCGGAACCACCTCATAAGTCATTACCCGCCGCAGGTATCTCTCGTGGGAATGCACAGATGCAACTCCCGGCAAAACTTGCTTACACAGCTCGTCGTGTAACCCACTTGGTCGACTCGACCCTCACCACACACCCAAGACACACGCAGCACGCTCATAGTCCACCAGTCTGGCATCCCAAACCAAACCATTCCCAGAGGTTCACCACCACCATCACATCATAGAAACAATGCGAGTGGAGTTAATAAATATGGTGATGTAATATGCAAGTAAGCAGGTTGATAGAAATATATAAGAGAGCGTGAGCGCGAAGCTGAGTTGCATAGTAGAGTGGTTTGCAAACAGTGTAATAATGGCTTAGGTAGTTGCATGCATCATATACTAGCAAAGGAGTAAAGATAAAGCGCTAGCAATTCTAGATATGCAATGTCTAATAGGATTCTCTAAAAGAAGGTGCTGCCATGACACCTGCGTTGTCGAGGAAGTAGTGGTATGAGTATTCCTCGGTTAGTGTAGTCGTTCTGCTGGGCCACCTCTTCCGGGGTGACTTCACTCCATGGTTCCTGTCGTCGTCCATGTCCTCCTCCAGCGGTTCTCAACCCGATCGTCGCTAATCAGGAAATGGCTACTCCGCGAAGCAACTCAAGGCATGAAAACACCCAATACACCAAAAGACGACGGGACGCGGAAAGATCCATGAATACTGGAGAAATAATAAAAGGTACACGACTTGGCCCTCTCGGCATATGTCCGATTTCATCGGGCCAAAGAGAAATTAAGAGTAGGGTTTGCTAAGCACAAGCTTATGTCACAGTCAAGCCAATATGGCTTTATAATAAATGGTTTAGGCTAGAGCTAATCCATAGCAAACACCACGGCTCACGATCTTCCGATCCGAACTCCACGGAGAAGACGGGGATCGGAGGACGGGCCAAGCGAATGGGGAAAAACGTCCAATTCTTCGGCAAGTAATGTTAAACATGATAATGCGAGTGCTTTATCCACTTGTAGGGTACCAAGGCTGTGGTTCAAACAGGTACAATCATACAAGTGTCTAAAGACCAAGAATCAAGAGAGAGGGAAAATTAGCTGGGCGCATCCATATCATATTCTCGGTCACATCTTTCGTAAAGATGGTTTTTAAATAGTCGATCGGGTCGACTCACATAGGTCCGAGATTTTGATATAGACCATAGCATCGCTAACTAAAAAGGGTTAGTCCGATCTTTGATCCAATCGCCACGAACAAGACGGGATCGAATAGAGCGATCGAATAGAGCGGGCAATACAGGAACGACTAGCTAGAAACAACATAAAGCGGTGGTCCGCTTCTTCCATCGCACACGCCACGGAATAGACGGGGCGTCAGAAGAGAGCGACATGTAAAAGACGCAAGTGCGCAAATCACCCGTAGGGTACCACGACCTGGGTGCACTGGCACTAAGTCATCTCTCAGATTTGTAGTGGTGCGGTTGTCACCGAGAATCGAAGAAATGCAGCGGTCGCACAGGGTACAAGCATACGAGGGCTTGGGCACGAAGAATCAAAGAACAGCGCACGGGGTATAGCTTCATGGTCCTGGCGAGGCGTGCTCGCGGCCACAAGCTACACCAACGAGAGGTCGAGTTACACCCGGCATTACGGTCATGGCAGGACGGATCCCGTGATCGCAACGTCCGAACGAGGTACGATCTCTCAGCCGGCTCGAAGGCACGGCACACAGGCAAACAACAAGAACAACTAGCAAAAAGATCCAATGACACGACCATAAGACAAAATGACTTGACAAACTAGTGGAGTAGCACATTTCCATAGCATTATGATGGATGGATCCTGTATTACAAATACAGATACAGATAGATCGTGAGAATAGGGTGCAACAGATACATGTACAGACAGATCGTAAAGATAGGGTACGACAGAGATATGAGCAGACGGATTATAAGAATAGGTATACAATGTGGAGGGCAGGAGTATAGGAAGTAAGGGAAAAGGTTCTTCAATAGTCTAGCGTCGTATATCAGTTGGCTTCCCAACAGTCCAACATCATCTATGGGGCCTCAAGATCTAGCAACGGAGCTACGACACGAAGGCCAGACAGGGTCAGCGTCAAAGGAAAGTGGCAAGGCTTGCTGCTACATGTCCCGGCTCCTCTTGGCCAGGTGCTGGTACCTCCTGGCCTGCTATGGCTTGCTGCGGCTAGTCATGGCCGGCTGCTGGCTGGTCGTGGCCTACTGCTGGCTGGTCATGGCTGGTTGTGGCCTGCTGTAGGCTGGTCGCGGCCGGCCACGGCTGGCCGGACGGGACTGGTGACAGGCCGAGGCTGGCTAGAGTGACTAGATGCTGGTCAAAGGTGGCTGCAAGTCTCTAGGAGGTGTCGGGATGTGTCTGGGTTCCATCGGTCTACGCGGGCATGGTAAATCACGGCGTGATGGTAGCTAAGGTGAAGCTCGGACGGGGCGTCGGTGCGCGTCGGGGCGACCAGGCAGAACTTTCAGAGATCTTCTCCCTTCTCGATCGGCGTCCGTCGTGTCCATCGGCGACATGAGCAGAGTGGTCTCGGAGTCCAAGTGCATAGGGTAAAACCGAATCGCAATCATGGTGGTGGTTTGGGTGGTCCTTGGCCACGCCGGCGTTCTTGGAACGCCGGTGGTTCGATTTGGCTAAAAGAGGTCTCGTGTCGTGTGTGCGAGTGTCCTGAGCCGGAAGGGGCTCGGCCTACGCGTCCCTTGGTGCGGGACGCCATGACCCAAATGGCGGGTCCAGCAAGGTGACGGTGCTCACCATGGCGGAGAAGGTCGTGGCTCACCGTGGGGTCGTAGGTGTAGGATGTTGCTCCTGTGTAGGGTGAGCGCCGTGCCGTGTCGATCCGCGATGGTGGCACCGGCTCCGTCTCCGGCTCCGGCATGGTGTGGCCGGTAACACGGGGCAGGAGGCTCATCGGGGCGTGTGACGTCACGGCTCGAACGGGGTCGTGGCATGTCCGTGCTCCCGGTTCTGCAGCTTGGCAAGGTCATGGCTAGGGTCGTGTGTGGCTGGCCTTCCTGCGAAACGTGAAATCACGGCACGATGGCCGGGTTTAGCAAGGCAGTGGTGTGCACATGGGGAAAACAGAGACCTAGCAAAGGAGCTCACCGGCGTTCTGTGGTGGCACGGGCTGCTGGAGCTGTGGCGACGTCTTGGCCGCGGACGAGAAGCAGCGTGCCGGTGTCGAGGTCGCAGGCGCTCCAGGCTTGGCGTCGTGGCCGGCTCGGTGATGGGGTCACGGTGATTTGACGAGGCTGCGCACGAGGCGAGGTGAGGCGATGGCGCTGCTCGACGCGGCCACGAGCGTCGTTGCGAAGGTGGAACAGCATGACGGTGGCGGTTGCGGCCGGTGGTGGATGGTGTGGTCAGCAAGCACGATCGTGGCAAGGTGGCGCTGCAAAGACAGGGTGGCGGCGGAGCCGTCCCGTCGTGGCGACGTCGTCGCGAGCGGGCGCCGTGGGGGTGGCGATGCGCGACCACGGGCGGACGTCGAGGTGGCCGGGGCGCGACCGGCTCGGGGAAGGGTGGTGTCGTGGCGTGGCGCTCAGCTCCGGTGGCGTCGGGCTTCATCGAAGGAGGCGGCTCGATGGTGAGGCTCCCGATAGCAGGCGGCCGCGGCCGTGGCAAGGCGTTCGGCCACTGGTGCGGCTTCACAGCTTGGTGGCGAGGCGGGGTCGTGGAGCCGTCATGGCTGCGCAGCCGTGGCCCGGTGCGGTGGCTGCGGCGTGGGCGAGCAGAAAGCGGCGCATCGGGGAAGAGAGCAGAGGCGGCGGCGGCTTCTCGGGGAAGATGAACAGGGACGCGGCGGCTGCTCAAGCTTTATACGACGCGAGCTAGGGTTCGTCGAGATCGAACGGTGGGGGTCTCGGCTTCCGTACTTGAGGACACGTGCCGGGCATCAGCACGGACGTCGAGGTGGGGTCGCGGTCACGCGGCAGTCGTGCGTGCGCGCGCGTCGCGAGGGGCAGGGCGGCGGCGGCTGCCTGGGAGGCGCCCTAGGGTTTCCAGGGCGAGGCGCGTGGCTGGGCCGCTAAGCGGGCCGGGGTGCGGGAGCAGGCCATGGGCTGGAGTGGGCCGTGCGAGCGGGGAGGCAGGCCAAGCGTGAGCTGGGCCACGCACGCTGTCAGGACGAGCTGGTGAAAGACCCTAGTTTGGTTTTGGTAATTGATGAAACTAAGATACTAATCTAAGTGGTAAGTGTGTGTAGCCAAGAGTAGATTAGTGATATGGAGGAAGATGACATGAGCTCAAGTGAAGATCAAGATGAAATGATCAAGAAAAAAGAAAAGGACATAAAGAAGGAAAGCTAGATGCTAAGGTATATTCAAATAGGGCTTTTCTTTTAGTGATCAAGACTCCAAGTGGGAGTGATCACATTTAGGATAGAAAGCCGACTATAAAGGGGAGAACTAAGCTATTGGATTACTTTCAAGTGCTCTAGGTTGTATCGCATATGCATTGATCTAACCAACCTAGAGAATCCCTTTGAAAACCCTTGAAAAAAATATTTGCAAAATGCTAACACACTGTGCACAAGTGTAGAAGACCTTGAGCGTTAGCACATAGAAGCAAGGGGTGAGAAATAGACTTGAAAAGGGCTATTTCCTGAGCGTCGGACTGTTAGCTGGGGCAGCGTCGGACTATTGTCCAGAGTCCGACCCCTAACCCTAGCTCCGGCAAATATCGAGCGTCGGACGCTCGTTTTACGAGCGTCGGACCATTGAGATGTTCAGTCCGACGGTGCCGAGCAGCGAGGTGTGACGCGTGGCACGCTGAGGAGCGTCGGACGCTTGAAGAAAAGTCCGACAGCGAGCGTCGGACAAAGTCCGACGATGATTTAGCGTTTTCAAACCTCTCTGGAAGCGTCGGACGCTGAGTTTCTTTAGTCCGACGGTGCTCGCGCGATCGTCCGACGATACGCGCGCAGTGAGCTGAAGAGAGGGCGTCGGACTCTGCGGTTTAGTCCGACGCCCCCAGTCCGACGGTAGTCAAACGCGCGAAATTAGTTACCGTTGAGATCGGACGAACGGCGTTTAAATCTGTTGACACGTGGCGTTCATGCGAGCGTCGGACGCTGCCGTTTGGTCCGACGCTGTCGGTCCGACGGTATAAAAACGGGGTTAACGGCTGTTTCAGAGAGTGTAACGGCTAGGAGTTGGCTTGGGGTATTTATACTCCCTCCCTG
The DNA here is from genome assembly GCA_038502445.1 of Eremochloa ophiuroides. NCBI lineage: Eukaryota > Viridiplantae > Streptophyta > Magnoliopsida > Poales > Poaceae > Eremochloa > Eremochloa ophiuroides. The sequence continues at coordinate 105,446,392 of JAHLJS010000002.1, read as the reverse complement.
GTCACTTGGTGACTCTCTTGCACACTTGGATCATTGTCATACACTTTGTTGCATTCTAACCTCCCACTCTCTCACTAGTTTATCATCTTGATCATCCTTAGTGAGATTGAGTGAACCTCAAGTGCATCATTGCTTGTGTTTTGCATTCTAGAGCACTTGGGAGCAAGCCTCGGATTAGTTCTTATTCTCTTGAGACATTACCGTGTCCCTAGACGGCTTGGAGGAGAAGAAGGTGTGAAGGAGCTTGGTGATTGTGCTTGCTCACACCCGGCGATTGTGAGGGGTTCTTGTGCCTTCTCCGAGCGGAGTGCTCAAAGGTAACTCTAGTGGATTGCTCGTGTCTCTGAGTTACTTTCTCCGTGGTAGGTTCTTGTGGCGCCTAGTGTAGGCTCGGTGTGTGATACCGATTAGCCACCGAACCACCGGTTGAAGTCGACACAACGAGGACGTAGCGTGCCGGCAAGCACGTGAACCTCGGGGATAAATCTTGGTGTCTCTATTGATTTCCTCACCTTCGAGTGAGTGACTTATTGATTGTCCCGGTGATTGGCTTCTTCACAAGGCAAAGGTTTATTCGACGATCATCTCTTTCTTATTCTTGTGCAAAGTAGCTTGTTCTTTTATCTTGAGTAGTTGTGTAGTTGTTTAGCTTTTGCTAGCTCTTTGTGTGGTTTAGAATTAAGGTTTAACTAGAATTGTGTAGGTGGCTAGCCTAGGTTAGTGGTTGACTTAGCATTGCACTTATAGCCTCTTGGGGTTCTAATTACTTGTTTAGTGGTTTGTAGAATTTTTATTTAGGCTATTCACCCCCCTCTAGCCATACTAGGACCTTTCAGCTGGGCCGCGCGGTGTGGGAGGGGCCAGCTGGGCCACGAGTTGGAGGGAGGAGGCTGGCTGGTAGGAGGTGAAGAGAGGTTTCGGCCCAAGAGGAAGAAGGGGATTTTCTATTTATATTGAAAGGATTCCAAGGTGAGACCTTAGAAGGAGGTTTGAGATGAATTCTTGTGAGAGATTTGATGAGAGATCGAAAAGAATTCAAGAAGATTGGAAATGGATTCACGGGGAATTGCTATGAATTTGTGCTCTCCGACAAGAAACACCTGACTAAAAAGAAAACTCCTGCACGCACCTACAATAAATTCTATATGGATGCAACAAATTGTTAGCGGTTAGTTGTGGCTCGACCTAGAGACTACATGCTTCACACTTATTGCTAGAAAAAGTTTAAAAAACTCGAATTTTTGGTTATCGGAAAACTCAGGTTGTTACAACCGGTGAGGAGAGGGCTTTGCCGAGTCTGGCGGCGCAGACGGTGATGCACGGTTCTGTTGCTTCCTCGAGTCCAATTGAACTGATAAACATCGACATAGGCCGGATTGACGACTGATTATGGTGCCATATTAAAAAGTCTAATAATGTGACACCACATCGATAGAACTGCTATTAAATAGGCCCAAGAGCAATTTAAATTAGGGAATGTAAAAAATTCGGTCTTATGAATGAAGTAGGATAATCAAATTCAAAGTAAAGTTGGAGGTAAAAAAAGGGGACCTCTTCTGCTATATGATATGATATGATAAGAACTGAAAATGGGATAAATAAGCTGCGACCCGAATCGAATGAGTTTACGAAGATGGATGTCCCGAACTGACCATTATTTATCGATCCAGTGGCTCATCAAGACCAAATAGTACTTCTATGCATGCAACGTTGCAAACAGAAACAGTGCTATGCAGATAGAAGTACTCCCTCTGTCTTAAAATAACTTACTCTGTTGACTTTTAGGTTTCATGTTTGACCATTCGTCTTATTTAAAAATTTTATCTAAATATTATTTATTTTATTATAACTTAGTTAATCATTAGCGATATTTTACTAATGATTTATTTACTTTATTATTTGCTTAAATTTTTTGAAAAAGATGAACAGTCAAATATGAAGTTTAAAAGTTAAAAAAGTAAGTTATATTGAGATAGAGGGAGTACTATTTCTTTGCCCTTCGACAATAAGGAATGAATGGCACACGGCAGTAGCTCAATTTATTTTGTCAGTTTTCGCCATATGCTTTGTGTGTCTACGTAGGACCATGCAGTAATGTTTTTACAGTGAATAATGCTTTATTGCTGCACTCCTTCGCCAGACAATTTGAAAATCCTGCGGCCAGCTGGCAGCCGCCCTAACTGAAGAACCGTTTTCCTGCAGGCAGAGTCAGATGAAGCGAGAGCTACTCCCTCGGTCAAAAAAAAACATGCAATTTTTATACAGTAGCATGTTTCAGTGTACCAATTTTGATCGATTATAAATAAAAAATTATACATATTTATAATGTTAAATAAACATTATTAGATTAATTATAAAATGTATTTTCATTATATTTTAATTTGGAGCTATAAATATGAATATTATTTACTAAAAACTTAGTTAAAGTTGAACTACTTAATCTGACACGTAACCCGTAGTTGTATGTTTATTAGGACGGAGAGAGTATCTTCTAAGGGCGTCCCAATAGTGCCCACGTCAGATACTAGCTAGGAGAAGCACTGAACCAATCAGCAGAGGAAAGAGATACAAAACCCACCGCGCTAGCGACTCCTCAATCGCCTAGCTCGCACAGTTACCAAAGATTTTTCTCTCTATGGCACACTGACACACTCCTGCGGATGCCAATATTTTAATTCATCTCGCTAGCTATTCCATTTTCCTCATTGTGGATGCTGGCTGTGTTTAGTTAAGAAAAAGTTGGGAAAAAAATGCACTGGAGTACTTTTGTTTGTATTTAACAACTTTTGTTCAATCATGGCTCAAGTAGACTCAAAAGATTCATCTCGACCTAGACAGACAAAAAGTATAAATATGCAACAGTTGCTACTTCATTTAGTGGTTTATACAGACAGAAAGTACAGTCGATGTGATGGGAAGAAAGAAGAAAAATTTCTCAACTAAACCGGGCCTAAGGGCTCCGCAACAGCTAGCTATTTGGTTAGCTATCGCCCTATTAAAAAAAGAATTGAAAAGATCTGACATCCCTACTATACGAAAGTGAGCCTAAAACAGGGCTAATAATATAATCTGCTGACTGTATTGAACATTATAGTTCACCTGTCAGTCCACTCATTTTATTGATTACTCTCCCGTCCTAAAAAACTGTCGTTTTACACTTTTCAAAAACTATGTTTTACCGTGCATTTTATTTAAAAATTTTGTACAAAATACAAAATAAATTAATAATTATTAAAATATCTCTAATGATAAACCAAATTATAATAAAATAAATAATATTGATATAAATTTTTTAAATAAGACGAATGGTCAAACATAATGTCTAGAAAGTCTAAAATCACAGTCTTTATAAGACAGAGGGAGTACGTGCCTAAACTAGCTGTAAACGTAAATCTTTTCTGTCCTCTCCTTTCTCTCCCCTATCTCATCATTCAGTTTTTCTGTCCTCTCCTTTGCTGGGCGTTACATGCACGTCCTGTTGAAAAAAAATTAATTATCAGCAATAAATTATCGCTCTGAGGGATCCTGCTCTGGAGCATTGAGGTGAGGTACTGTTTCCTCCAAGCTATGAGTTGTTGTGTAGCGTTTGTTTGTGTGTAAACAGAAAAAACTAGAGTAGCTAAACCTATACTAGGACCATATACTTTGTCATTATTGAGTACAGTACATTGTAGTAGCTCTTGCTTCTTGTTCTTTCGTCGTTCTGATATTTTGGTTCCTATCAACATTCTGTGAAACAAAAAGGCTACTGCATGCGCAGCCGGGGCAAAAGGCGTATTGAAGGCTTGAAGCACGTTGCGCGTAGACATGCACGGTATCAGAAGAAAAATGCCACGGCTGGGCAGGCAAAACGAGAAGGAAATCATGCTCGGTGCATGTGCATCAATAATGTTAACCCCATATAGCTATCCTCCACAAAGAGGAAATGGCGAGCAAGAGGATAAACAGATTGCCTATTTGCCTTTGCTGAACTGGGCGCAGCTACTGCTCTAGATAGTCGCTGATCACTGATCAGAACAGCATGTGGTGAGACCGTGAGACCTAACTATACTAACACAGGAACACTTGTACAGAGGACAGAGTAGGCAACAGCCAGTACAACCGCAATAATTTAACGATGCCATCCTGTAACTAGTGGGCAACAGCCAGTACAACCGCAATATTTTTTTCTCTTTCTCCATCACATTAATTATACTTTACGCCTACATAGAGTATTAAACAAGGTAGCAGCGGTTGCATGTTTATACTTTTTGTCTAGCTAGCTCAAGATGAATCTTTTGAGTCTACTTAGACCATAATTAAACAAAAGCTGTTAAATATAAAAGAAAGTGATGCAGTGCACTTTTCACCTTATTTTCATCCAACCAAACAGCACCTTAGACTATGCTCAGGAACATTTAGGAGTAGCGGTTGTCTTGAGATGGGCTGAATTGTTCTTTGATTCGGCTAGTCTGAAGATTCTATTACGGCGTCGAAGGAGCCATGCTGTCCCATCCTCCGCTCCCACTCGAGACCTATCCAACGTCTCTTGGAATCATGCCTTTGCCTGCCCAGTGAAACGAACGCATCTCGCGAAGGAAGGAACAGGACCCTACCAAGGTAAAGTCAAAAGGACGCTAGCTACTCCAGCTTGCATGGCGGTCCTAAGGAGCGGTCTCTTCTGCTGCGACTGCGACCATGCATCGTCTGTGGAAACGCCAAAATGGTTCAGAAAAGACCCTACACTGCCCAGAAGAAGGAAGGAACCAGGACGAGAGCAATGGCAGATGGCCAGATAGTCTTGGCGCTTGCCGGGACACGAGAAGCCGAGACCCAAGATGATCAGACCGGTCATTGCAGTAATGAAGATGAAGGAGTTGCGACCCAAGATGATCGGACCGGTCATTGCAGTAATGAAGGAGTTGCAGCAAGGCGGCTGCTGTATGCACGGGCACATGGCGGCACAGCCGCACAGCGCCACAGCTCCTGCCACACCCGTAACCCTTTGGCACCCAGGCCTTCCATCATCCATGGACGATGACCATGGCGCATGGTCGACGGACAAGCCTGTTCTTTTCGCTGAATCAGCGCTTATTTTCAACCACGAAATAGTATTTTTCTTTCACAATAAATCAGCACGAGACAGCGACTTATTTTCAGCCAGAAGAGAAGACCTCTCGGGACAGAAGGCCTTGTCGACCACTCATCCGCCTATGGATCCGTGCACCTGTCCGCCCTGCACGCTAGAGTAATAATTCGGGCGCGCCCGGCTCCCATGCCGGCAGAGTAGCTGTACTGCCTCGGTTCACTGAGGGTGCCTTTAGTTTGAAAATTTTGGGTAGTTTTGTAACTGTAGCATTTTCGTTTTTATTTGACAATTTTTGTCTAATTATGTCCTAAGTAGACTCAAAAGATTCATCTCGAGATAGCCAGACAAAAAGTACAAACATGCAACAGCTGCTAGTTCATTTAGTGCTCCATACAGACTAAAAATACAATCGATGTGATGGGGAGAGACAAGAAAAGTTTCTCAACTAAACGCTGCCTGAGATTGTCGTTTTAGGCTTCGAAAAATTTCCTTGTCTCTCCCCATCACATCGATTGTATTTTTCGTCTACATGAAGCACTAAATGAAGTAGCACCCGTTGCATGTTTATACTTTTTGCCTGTCTATCTCGAAATGAATCTTTTGAGTCTATTTGGACCATGATTAGACAAAAGTTGTCAAATACAAACGAAAATACTACAGTTGCAAAACTTCCTAAAACTTTCTCAACTAAACGCAATTCCATCCCATCCATTCGTCTTGTTCAAAAATTTTATATAAATATTATTTATTTTATTATAACTTATTTAATCATTAGATATATTTTAATAATACTATTGCTGAACCGAGCCCTGGCTTGTATCGTATCGCATGCTCTGCGGCCGAGGCGGCTGGCATTTGTTATTACTGACCCGCTGCTGCGACCTGCAATGTGCCGAACCTGCTGGTGCCCATGAGCAGATCAGCAAGGAGTCAACGGTGTGCCGGAGGAGTACGCAGCTCGGCGGGCGGGCAGAGGCACCATCACAGTAGACTGCACAGAGCCGTTCCAATTGATGGCAGATTCTTGTAGCCTGTTGTAATACCCCGGGTATTACGGATTAATTAATCTGTCATGTCATCATATTTAAATTAATCATTTGCATATGATTGTGATTAGGTCCCTAGAGTGATTTGAATTTAATTAGTATTTGTTTGTAAAATTAAATTCCCAAAGAAAGGTTTAAAAATTTACTTTTATTAGGGCCAAAACCTAATTCAAAATATAAAAGGAATTTGGAGATAGTCCCTTAATAAAAGTTTTAGATCTTTTAAAATGGAACAACTTTTATTTTTGGAGATTTCAAAGTTCTGTGGTGGAAATTCAAATTTATTTCAAAACAATGATTTAAAACTTAGTTTTGGATTGGCATTTCAAAAATTATTTGGAATCTGGCAAAACTTCCTAAATAGAAGTTGTAAAGCTCATTGAGTAGAACAACTTTTATTTTGGCAATTTTTCAAGTTGTTGTGTAAAATAAAAAGTAATTTTGAAAATGCAGTTTGAAATTCAAAAAACCAAGTTTACCCCTTTTGCTGTAGTTTCAAAAATATTTCGAATTTGGATTTAGTTCCAAAGCAAAGTTGTTCAGAATTTCAAACCCTACAACTTTTGTTTTTGCAGTTTTTCATGTTGTTATACAAAATCAGTCGAATTTGGTCAAAAACCGACAGCCCTAGGGTCTAGGTGCTACAGTGAAATGCCCCCTCTTCCTGTTCGCGAACAGCGCCGACCCGCCGCCGTGCCGGGCGCGCGCGCGCGGCCGTCCGTGCCGGCCGGGATCGTGTCTCCGACACCATTCCTCGCGCGGGCGAACGTGCGCCACGCCGTGCTGCTCCTGTCCCCTCTCCTATGCCCCTTAAAGTCGACGACCGCCTCCCCCTCGTTTCTTTCTCTCCGCTCGGCCGCCATTGCTCTCTCGGTCCCCGGCTAAATTCACCGCGCTCCGTCCACCACCACCCTCTCCATCTCACAGCCAGCTAGCTAGCTTCCTTGCGCATCTCCTGCGACCGTCGGCGGGAGCTGTAGAGCTTCGTAACCACCGGAACACCGGTGTCTCCTTCGCGGGCGGGCAGAGCGCCGCCGCGAGCTCCGCCGTCGTCTCGAGCTAGTCTGGGTAAGCTCTGAACCTCGGATTGTTGCGTACCGTGATCTCTGTGACCCCTTGAACCTTACGCGTGCGTCGGCGTACTCTCTGGTTCCCTAGGTTCGCCGGAACGCGTGTTCGCCGTTGAGCCGAGCCGCCGGGATCCGCCGCCGTCGCCAAGTCGCCTTCTCCGAACCACCTCCGTCTCCACCGACCCGTCGGCCAGCTTCGTGGTGAGCCCCAGATGCTCGCGCACCTTTTCCCCCTCTCTTTACCGGCTTGTGCTCGCCGGCGACGTGCTCGCCGCCACCACCGAGCCGCCGCGTACGTGTCTCCAGGTGCTGTGCGCCTCGGATCTCGTCGTGTCTTAGCTTGGTAGACTCGCCTTGGAGTGTAGAGTCCGTCAGTGCCCTCGGCTTCGTCCCTCGGCTCACCGTCGGCGAGCTAGGGGCGGCGGACCGCCGGCGCACCCGCCTCTGTTGAAACAGAGGGATGGCCAAGGGCCTCGGGTGAGAAGGCAAGTTTTCCCAGGGGGTTAAGCGCGAAGTTCATGACTCATGTGAATAGTGTAGATCGGACCGCGGGTTGATTTCCAGTTTCCCCAGGGTCTCTTTTGCAAAGCCGTCGGCGCCGGGCGCGGGCAGGCCGAGTGGGCCGGCTCGCTCTGGACTTGGGCCGTAGTGGGCTGCTTTGGTTTTTCTATTTTCCCAGTGAATTACTAAATGCTTTTCTTTTATATATTCATATGAATAGTGCTGCAGTTTGTTATTTTCGTGTGGATTAATTTACTGCGCCAAAAATGATGAAATTAATTGTGTATGCTCTCTGAAGTATGTAGTATTTGTTAAAAATATAATATAGGGTGTTCCAGTGCCTTTAATCTGCTGTATAAATCAGTGAAGTAATTAATAAATGCAAGTTTGTGTAATTTTAATTAATTCTCTGTAAATCCAAAAATCATGAAATTTATTGTGGCTCTGTTTGGTGATAAAACCTAGCTGTTGGTAAAGTTTGGTTGCAATTAAAGTTAGTTTGGTCAATTAATAAATATATGTGAAATTAGGGATTAATAAAGTAAATAGAAAAAGGAATTTAGGTTTGTTGTGTGAATTTTTGGGTTGAATGAAGACCAAGGATCTTTCGCTGTGTGATCCTTGGCAATTCGAGAACTTAGTGCTTGATAGTAGTCATAAAGCTGTGTAGCGGCTTTCTGTGACCGTTAAAAAGGTCAATAAAACAAAAGTGGGAAACATTACTTTTACCTTCCGTAGATCGTTTACAACTTTAGCGTGAAGGAAAGTTGTACTCAAAGTATTAATGGTTTACTTCCAAGCATTTCATTTGTTGCCCTCATGCCTCGCTAAGCATACATCATTGCATACGTGTAGTGCCCGTTCCCGAGGTGGTCCAGGTCGAGACTACTACTGAGGAGGCCACTCCAGAGGTCATCCAAGGATTCGACATCTGCGGGACTGATCCCGATCCGACGCTGTACACGATCCAAGGCAAGCCCCGGTGCATTCAGCCCCTCTATTACAAAATATTTATAATTCGAGTTAATCTACTGCATTAGGTTAATAGGAGTTGATTGTCACCTATCCAGATGCATTGTCTCAAATAAATACCCTGAAACCTAATTTAAATAAAACGGTTTGAGAAATGCTTAGGCATGCTTAATGAACTTAGCTTTGCATAAAAGAAAAACTATTTTCTGTGCCATGATTATACTTATACTTTGATTGGTGAAGAACTGGTTATCCGCTGGTCGATGTGTATTTGGGTTAGAGTCCCAATGCATGGTCGCTTTCGGAATAGTTTGGAACTGGTCGATGTCTTTGGAAACGTGTTTCGTTGGGTGGCCAGCTCATGGGGCGGCGTTCCCTATGTCTCACTCACCCGACAGGCACGATAATAAAAACTGTCGGGTAGTCTTGTACTTGGGTTAGAGTCCCAATGCAGGATTGACGGCAGGAAGGAAATAGGGACCGTTCGTTGTAGGCCTGCTGTGATCATGATGAACAGCCTAGCCACATACCAATGCGGAAAGCCTAGAGTTCGGTGGCGCTATTGCTGGAACCGACAACCACGCACTGGGAGTGGAGAGATGGCGAGAGTAGCTTGTACCCACGTGGCCGGCGTGCCTGGATAAGAGTGGAGTACTGTGCTCTCGGGTGGCGCAGGACCGGTTCCGGGATAGCAAAGCCGTGACGACGGGTTGGTATATGTATGCCGGCGTGCTGCATATGCAGTGTGGTTAGAATCCCCAGCTGGGTACTTTCTGGATTCGAATCGACGTGCTCCTCGGTTATGGAGACTTGATCCTCACACTCTACACCGAAAAGTGGTTCTCAACTAGGTTATCTGAATGAATAAAGTAATTGAAAGAATGATGATACTTGAGTCTGAATATTGGAGCTATAAATATGATTATAATAATGACAAAATAAAATATGGATCAGGATAGATTGCTTTTCTGCAAACTCCTCATCCTCTGCTAGCCTTACCCATAGCCTTGCATTCCTGAGTCTCATTTTACACCCTTAGTCGGGTAAGTCTTGCGGAGTACCCCAAGTACTCAGGGTTTGTTAACCCCGTTGCAGGAGGACCGCAGTCGGAGATCTATCTTGCTCCATGTTGCGTGACCGTGGTCGAAGAAGAAAGCGGCGATGAGTAAAGTGGAACCCGTGGGCAGGGTTCGAGTTTCCTTATTTAGTATTGTGTAATTATTCCACTGCTACTGCTACGTCCTCTGGTCTGTAATAACTATATTTGAATCCTATTTGAACAACTGGTTTGTAATCTAAATGTTATGTAATCTTCCGCACTGTTACTCTGATGTATTTTATTATGAAATGTTGTAATCCTGTGATGATTCTGCAATGGTGATCCTGTCGGAGAAAAGGGCGCTAATGTAGCCCGACAGACCTGTCTAGATCATTTGGGACACGGGCCCGGCTGTCAGAAGTCGTTAGTGACAATGACAGGTGCCGGTGGGCCAGGTGATTTAGCCGGTTCTGTTACAGTTGGTACCAGAGCATTCCATTGCTAATCATTATGGATTACTTTTCAAAAATTTCAAAATGTTTTGGATCATAAAAAGTTTAACCTATTATTTTGGGTCCAAATTGCTTCTATCCTTATCTTGTTCAGTAGTTCTTGCCTTGTTCTATATTTTACCTTATGGGATTAAGGTAGCATGTGGAATGATATTATTATTAGCCCTATGTTAAAGTTTATTTATGTATGTATTTACCTTGCACGATTTAAATTCGTAAGTACGTACACGCATCATGATAATCACACCTGTTAATTAACTTCCTCCTTAAAGTGGGTTTTTGGGATAGTTTACCAAACCTATTCTTGCTAACCTATTATATCTTAAAATTTCACTTACTTTCTCCAGATGGCCCGTTGCAAGCTCACAGCACGCAAGATGACCGGACCACGTGGCGTTCCACGCCACCAGTTGGCGCCACGCGCTGGCGAGGGCGGAGCTTCTGGGAGTCGCCCACCTCGTCGCAGCAGCGAGGAGCTTGAGGCTGAGGTTGGAAGGCTGCAGGATCTAGTCAGGCAGTGGGAGGAAGAATACAGAGTGGCACGTCTCAACCACTACCGTGACGTGAGGACCAATCGAGATCTGCGTCGAGAGATCGATCGCCTGACCAAGCAGAGGGATGAAGCTTGGGATCGTGAGGAGACGATCATGGACAGGATGCTCGAGGCGGAGCAGCGTGTTGGTCAGCTTGAGCTCTACAACAACGTCTTGCACGAGGAGGTGCATGAGCTCTATGGTGAGCTCCACCCTATTCCTGCACCGCAGGAGGAGGATCCCGAGTTGGGAGTTGTCCTCGGTCAGGAGGATGAGGACGTGGAGGATGTTGACGTGGAGGTCGAGCCGGTCGAGGTCGTCGAGGCAGATGCCGAGGAGGACTTCGAGGAGATCGACGAGGACAGTGACGCTTCTGGCGCGTCTGGGATCGACGAGGACTAGGCCGGTGTGGCCTAGAGTTGTCAGCTAGTTGTTCTCTTTTGTCTGTAGTATAGGTGCTTACCTAGAAAACCTTAGTTATGGGTTGTGGGTCTTGTCTGGGCGCAAGCCATGTTGTGTGAACCTTGTAATATTGCTGTGTGCTGCTATGTTTGCTTAACTAATATAAGACTCAAGTTGGGTTTGCTTATTAACAGATGGGAGACAATTCTGATAATGCAACTGGTGTTCCCCAACCACCTCAGTTCCCACCCACTCTGGCAGAGGCCATCGCTGCATTGACCAATGTTGCAGCGCTGCTAGCTCAGAATCAGCAAGATCGTGGTGGACGTCGTGGCCGCCGGGATAATGAGGATACCACCTATGTTGACTTCACTGACACCCGCCCACCGGTGTTCACTAAGGCTGATGAACCTTTGGAAGCTGATGATTGGCTCCGTACCATGGAGCAGAAGTTTAGTCTGATTCACTGCACCGAGATCCAAAAACCGCTGTTTGCAGCTCAGCAACTCCGTGGCCCTGCGACTACTTGGTATGCCAACCTGTTGGCTGCGCAGGATGCTGGACATCAACTTACCTGGCAAGAGTTCCGTGACGCCTTTCGTGCTCATTACATCCCTGCGGGGGTGATGAAATTGAAGCTGGATCAGTTTCTGGCACTGAAGCAGAATGAGTCTACTGTCGCTCAGTATCTTGGGCAGTTCAACCACTTGGCACAGTATGCACCTGAGCATACCAACACTGATTCTAAGAGGAGAGCCTGCTTTGTCAGAGGTCTGAATTTCAAGATTCAACGCAGTCTGTCTAACAACCTCAAGTGCACTTTTCATGAGGCAGTGGATAGTGCAATAGCTTTTGAGGAAAGCGACCGTCAGCTCCAAGAGGAGAAGAAGAAGAGCAAAAGGTCTAGCTCTTCTGGCAGTCAGAAACGCTAGAAAGTTATCTATCATCCTACCCACCATAACCGTCCGTCATATCCCCATCAGCAGGTAGTTGTGCGCACTGCCGCTACCTCTCATACCTCTAATCAGCAAAACACCACTCAGCCGAATGCCCCTGGCGTTCGTATCAACACTCCACAGACCAACTACAATCACCCATGCTACAACTGTGGAAAGATAGGACACTGGGCCCGTGATTGCCCTTTTCCGAAACAGAACAACCAGAATGTGCAGAAAAGTCCTGGTGTTCCGCAACAGCAAATTCAGCACCGTGGTCACCAGCAGCATGCTCAGAAGGGCAAGATTGTCAAGAAGGCAGGTCGGGTTTATTACACTCAGATTGAAGATACTCCTGCTGGAGAACCCGTCATGATGGGTAAGTTTCCCGTTGCTAGTCATTCTGCCGTTCTGCTATTTGATTCTGGTGCATCTCATTCGTTCATCAACCGTACATTTGTGGTTAAGCATGATATATCTATTGGGGAGATAAAGGAAGATTTCCTTATACATTCGCCCGGGGGGCGTATAACTACTAAGGAGGTAGTTCAGGGAGTACCTATAGAGCTGGGAGGGCATAAATTCCCAACCACAATGATAGTACTTAAGGATCAGGATATAGATGTGATATTAGGTATGAATTGGATGTATCAGCACAAGGCCTTGATTGATGTGTTGAATAGAACCATAAGAGTGAACATACCTAATAGTCAAACTCAACTTCTTATCCAACTTCCATTGCCCGTAAGAAAGATTGAAAAGACTGTGCAAAGGTTGTGTGCCACCGCAGTTGAAGAAGTGTTGAAGATTCCAGTAGTCTGCGAGTTTTCAGATGTGTTTCCTGATGAGTTGCCTGGTTTGCCACCTGATCGAGATGTGGAATTTGCTATTGAGCTAAAACCTGGAACTGCACCTATATCTCGTAGAGCCTACAGAATGCCTCCCAAGGAATTGGCAGAGCTTAAAGTGCAGCTACAAGATTTGCTAGACAAGGGTTTCATCAGACCCAGCTCATCTCCTTGGGGTTGTCCTGCCATCTTTGTCAAAAAGAAAGACAAATCCCTCCGACTCTGTATTGATTACCGTCCACTCAACGAGGTTACCATCAAAAACAAATATCCTTTACCCCGTATTGACCTACTCTTTGACCAGCTGGCTGGAGCTAAGGTGTTTTCCAAGATTGACCTTAGGTCTGGCTACCACCAAATAAAGATCCGTCCCGAAGACATCCCAAAAACAGCTTTCACCACTAGATATGGCCTATATGAATACCTTGTCATGTCTTTTGGCCTAACCAATGCACCCGCCTATTTCATGTACCTCATGAATTCCGTCTTCATGCCTGAGCTCGACAAATTTGTTGTCGTATTCATTGATGACATCCTGATCTATTCTAAAACACCCGAAGAACATGCCAACCACCTCCGTATCGTCTTGAACCGTTTAAGAGAACATCAACTCTATGCCAAATTCAGCAAATGTGAGTTCTGGTTGGACCGAGTTCCATTTCTTGGGCATATCCTGACAGCTGAAGGTGTGTCCGTAGATCCGAGTAAGGTGGAAGAAATCTTGAACTGGAAACCACCAACCGCGGTGCACCAGGTTCGCAGTTTCATGGGAATGGCGGGATATTACCGCCGATTCATTCCGGATTTCTCAAGAATAGCTAAGCCTATAACCAACCTAGTGAAGACTCAGGTCAAGTTTGTCTGGTCGCCAGAATGCGAGACAGCGTTTCAAACCTTGAAGAGATGTTTGACCACTGCACCAGTCCTTGCTCAGCCAGATATTGAAAAGCCGTTTGATGTGTACTGCGATGCGTCGGGTACTGGCCTTGGTTGTGTTTTGATGCAAGAGGGCCGAGTCATTGCTTATGCTTCACGACAACTCCGGCCTCATGAAGAGAATTATCCCACTCATGATCTTGAATTGGCAGATGTGGTTCATGCATTGAAGATCTGGCGTCACTACTTGTTAGGCAGCACATGCAATGTCTACACTGATCACAAAAGCCTGAAATACATCTTTACACAAGAAGAATTAAATATGAGGCAACGAAGATGGCTTGAGCTGATAAAAGATTATGATATTGAAGTGCACTACCATCCTGGTAAAGCTAATGTGGTTGCCGACGCACTCAGTCGGAAGGCTCATTGTAATTGCTTGACTGTGAAGCCATATGATCTGTCGTTGTGTTACGGGTTAGAAAAATTGGGCATAGAAATAGTCCCTCAAGGCAGTTGGAACAATATCAGCATCAAACCCTCCATCCGTGATGAAATCGTGGCTGCTCAGAAAAATAGTAAAGGTATCAGGCACATCAAAGAGAAAATCCAAGCAGGGAAAGCAGATTGTTTCAGAATTGATGATGAAGGGATTGTATGGTTCAAGAATCGGCTTGTAGTTCCAAAAATTCCAGAGTTACGTGGCAAGATTCTTGACGAAGCTCATTTGACAAGATACTCTATTCATCCGGGAAGCAACAAAATGTACCAGGATTTGAAACAGAAGTTTTGGTGGACTAAGATGAAGATCGAGATTGCTCAGTATGTAGCAAAATGCGACACTTGTCAGAAAGTAAAAGCTGTACACATGAAGCCTGGTGGAAAGTTGCAACCATTACCTATTCCTGCATAGAAATGGGAAGACATCAGCATGGATTTCATTATGGGTCTCCCAACAACCTCTAGGGGTTTCAATTCCATCTGGGTTGTTGTGGACCGCCTCACTAAATAAGCTCATTTCTTACCTGTCAAGAAAATGTACAGGGCTCCACACTACGCCAAGCTATACATAGAAAATCTGATGAAGCTACATGGAGTGCCCAAGACCATTGTCTCTGACCGAGGTCTCTGACCGAGGTACTCAGTTCATATCCCAATTTTGGAGATCCTTTCATAAATCATTGGGTACAAAACTCCTGCATAGCACAGCCTATCATCCTCAGACTGACGGACAGACAGAGAGGATAAATCAGATACTTGAAGACATGTTAAGAGCCTGTGCACTCAATTACCCTGAGAAATGGGACGAGTGTTTGGCATTGGCTGAATTCTCGTACAACAACAGCTACCAAGAAAGTATAAAAATGGCTCCGTTTGAGGCAGTATATGGCCGCAGGTGTCGTACTCCATTGAATTGGTCCGAACCTGGAGAAAGATGGTTCTATGGAGTTGACTTGGTCAATGAAGCCGAAGAGAAGGTTCGACTGATACAGGAAAATTTGAAAGTGGCACAGTCACGACAGAAAAGTTATGCCGATCAGCGGCGCAGACCTTTGACATTTCAGGTTGGAGACTATGTATACTTGAAAGTTTCGCCCATGAAAGGAGTTAACCGCTTTGGAGTCAAAGGCAAGTTAGCCCCGCGTTATATTGGACCATTCTTAATCATAGGACGCGTGGGAAAGGTAGCTTATAAGCTTGAATTGCCAGAACATCTCTCGGAAGTACACAATGTGTTTCATGTTTCTCAGCTGAAGAAGTGTCTCCGAGTACCTGGACAAGTCATCGATGTTGAAGGAGTAGCACTTGAACCTGAATTGACATACTCGGAGCAGCCAGTACGAGTTTTGGATATAAAGGACCGTGTTACCCGAAGGACCACAACCAGATGGTACAAGATCCAATGGAGTGATCATTCTGAAGATGAAGCTACCTGGGAATCTGAAGATTTCTTGGCAGAAAACTTCCCTGAGTTCTTTGCTA
This sequence comes from Eremochloa ophiuroides, assembly GCA_038502445.1. NCBI lineage: Eukaryota > Viridiplantae > Streptophyta > Magnoliopsida > Poales > Poaceae > Eremochloa > Eremochloa ophiuroides. The sequence continues at coordinate 105,430,607 of JAHLJS010000002.1, read as the reverse complement.
CCTTGTAAAATGTAACCCTGTCTTTTAATGCGTATGTTTTCCCCTTGTCTCTTGTTTGAGTATGAACTGGTTGTTGTTAGCTCTTTTTCCTATGCCTTGTTCCAATCTTGGTTATGTACCTAATCTCGGGACGAGATTTCTTTTAGGGGGGAAGGCTGTAATACCCCGGGTATTACAGATTAATTAATCTGCCATGTCATCATATTTAAATTAATCATTTGCATATGATTGTGATTAGGTCCCTAGAGTGATTTGAATTTAATTAGTATTTGTTTGTAAAATTAAATTCCCAAAGAAAGGTTTAAAAATTTACTTTTATTAGGGCCAAAACCTAATTCAAAATATAAAAGGAATTTGGAGATAGTCCCTTAATAAAAGTTTTAGATCTTTTAAAATGGAACAACTTTTATTTTTGGAGATTTCAAAGTTCTGTGGTGGAAATTCAAATTTATTTCAAAACAATGATTTAAAACTTAGTTTTGGATTGGCATTTCAAAAATTATTTGGAATCTGGCAAAACTTCCTAAATAGAAGTTGTAAAGCTCATTGAGTAGAACAACTTTTATTTTGGCAATTTTTCAAGTTGTTGTGTAAAATAAAAAGTAATTTTGAAAATGCAGTTTGAAATTCAAAAAACCAAGTTTACCCCTTTTGCTGTAGTTTCAAAAATATTTCGAATTTGGATTTAGTTCCAAAAGCAAAGTTGTTCAGAATTTCAAACCCTACAACTTTTGTTTTTGCAGTTTTTCATGTTGTTATACAAAATCAGTCGAATTTGGTCAAAAACCGACAGCCCTAGGGTCTAGGTGCTACAGTGAAATGCCCCCTCTTCCTGTTCGCGAACAGCGCCGACCCGCCGCCGTGCCGGGCGCGCGCGCGCGGCCGTCCGTGCCGGCCGGGATCGTGTCTCCGACACCATTCCTCGCGCGGGCGAACGTGCGCCACGCCGTGCTGCTCCTGTCCCCTCTCCTATGCCCCTTAAAGTCGACGACCGCCTCCCCCTCGTTTCTTTCTCTCCGCTCGGCCGCCATTGCTCTCTCGGTCCCCGGCTAAATTCACCGCGCTCCGTCCACCACCACCCTCTCCATCTCACAGCCAGCTAGCTAGCTTCCTTGCGCATCTCCTGCGACCGTCGGCGGGAGCTGTAGAGCTTCGTAACCACCGGAACACCGGTGTCTCCTTCGCGGGCGGGCAGAGCGCCGCCGCGAGCTCCGCCGTCGTCTCGAGCTAGTCTGGGTAAGCTCTGAACCTCGGATTGTTGCGTACCGTGATCTCTGTGACCCCTTGAACCTTACGCGTGCGTCGGCGTACTCTCTGGTTCCCTAGGTTCGCCGGAACGCGTGTTCGCCGTTGAGCCGAGCCGCCGGGATCCGCCGCCGTCGCCAAGTCGCCTTCTCCGAACCACCTCCGTCTCCACCGACCCGTCGGCCAGCTTCGTGGTGAGCCCCAGATGCTCGCGCACCTTTTCCCCCTCTCTTTACCGGCTTGTGCTCGCCGGCGACGTGCTCGCCGCCACCACCGAGCCGCCGCGTACGTGTCTCCAGGTGCTGTGCGCCTCGGATCTCGTCGTGTCTTAGCTTGGTAGACTCGCCTTGGAGTGTAGAGTCCGTCAGTGCCCTCGGCTTCGTCCCTCGGCTCACCGTCGGCGAGCTAGGGGCGGCGGACCGCCGGCGCACCCGCCTCTGTTGAAACAGAGGGATGGCCAAGGGCCTCGGGTGAGAAGGCAAGTTTTCCCAGGGGGTTAAGCGCGAAGTTCATGACTCATGTGAATAGTATAGATCGGACCGCGGGTTGATTTCCAGTTTCCCCAGGGTCTCTTTTGCAAAGCCGTCGGCGCCGGGCGCGGGCAGGCCGAGTGGGCCGGCTCGCTCTGGACTTGGGCCGTAGTGGGCTGCTTTGGTTTTTCTATTTTCCCAGTGAATTACTAAATGCTTTTCTTTTATATATTCATATGAATAGTGCTGCAGTTTGTTATTTTCGTGTGGATTAATTTACTGCGCCAAAAATGATGAAATTAATTGTGTATGCTCTCTGAAGTATGTAGTATTTGTTAAAAATATAATATAGGGTGTTCCAGTGCCTTTAATCTGCTGTATAAATCAGTGAAGTAATTAATAAATGCAAGTTTGTGTAATTTTAATTAATTCTCTGTAAATCCAAAAATCATGAAATTTATTGTGGCTCTGTTTGGTGATAAAACCTAGCTGTTGGTAAAGTTTGGTTGCAATTAAAGTTAGTTTGGTCAATTAATAAATATATGTGAAATTAGGGATTAATAAAGTAAATAGAAAAAGGAATTTAGGTTTGTTGTGTGAATTTTTGGGTTGAATGAAGACCAAGGATCTTTCGCTGTGTGATCCTTGGCAATTCGAGAACTTAGTGCTTGATAGTAGTCATAAAGCTGTGTAGCGGCTTTCTGTGACCGTTAAAAAGGTCAATAAAACAAAAGTGGGAAACATTACTTTTACCTTCCGTAGATCGTTTACAACTTTAGCGTGAAGGAAAGTTGTACTCAAGGTATTAATGGTTTACTTCCAAGCATTTCATTTGTTGCCCTCATGCCTCGCTAAGCATACATCATTGCATACGTGTAGTGCCCGTTCCCGAGGTGGTCCAGGTCGAGACTACTACTGAGGAGGCCACTCCAGAGGTCATCCAAGGATTCGACATCTGCGGGACTGATCCCGATCCGACGCTGTACACGATCCAAGGCAAGCCCCGGTGCATTCAGCCCCTCTATTACAAAATATTTATAATTCGAGTTAATCTACTGCATTAGGTTAATAGGAGTTGATTGTCACCTATCCAGATGCATTGTCTCAAATAAATACCCTGAAACCTAATTTAAATAAAACGGTTTGAGAAATGCTTAGGCATGCTTAATGAACTTAGCTTTGCATAAAAGAAAAACTATTTTCTGTGCCATGATTATACTTATACTTTGATTGGTGAAGAACTGGTTATCCGCTGGTCGATGTGTATTTGGGTTAGAGTCCCAATGCATGGTCGCTTTCGGAATAGTTTGGAACTGGTCGATGTCTTTGGAAACGTGTTTCGTTGGGTGGCCAGCTCATGGGGCGGCGTTCCCTATGTCTCACTCACCCGACAGGCACGATAATAAAAACTGTCGGGTAGTCTTGTACTTGGGTTAGAGTCCCAATGCAGGATTGACGGCAGGAAGGAAATAGGGACCGTTCGTTGTAGGCCTGCTGTGATCATGATGAACAGCCTAGCCACATACCAATGCGGAAAGCCTAGAGTTCGGTGGCGCTATTGCTGGAACCGACAACCACGCACTGGGAGTGGAGAGATGGCGAGAGTAGCTTGTACCCACGTGGCCGGCGTGCCTGGATAAGAGTGGAGTACTGTGCTCTCGGGTGGCGCAGGACCGGTTCCGGGATAGCAAAGCCGTGACGACGGGTTGGTATATGTATGCCGGCGTGCTGCATATGCAGTGTGGTTAGAATCCCCAGCTGGGTACTTTCTGGATTCGAATCGACGTGCTCCTCGGTTATGGAGACTTGATCCTCACACTCTACACCGAAAAGTGGTTCTCAACTAGGTTATCTGAATGAATAAAGTAATTGAAAGAATGATGATACTTGAGTCTGAATATTGGAGCTATAAATATGATTATAATAATGACAAAATAAAATATGGATCAGGATAGATTGCTTTTCTGCAAACTCCTCATCCTCTGCTAGCCTTACCCATAGCCTTGCATTCCTGAGTCTCATTTTACACCCTTAGTCGGGTAAGTCTTGCGGAGTACCCCAAGTACTCAGGGTTTGTTAACCCCGTTGCAGGAGGACCGCAGTCGGAGATCTATCTTGCTCCATGTTGCGTGACCGTGGTCGAAGAAGAAAGCGGCGATGAGTAAAGTGGAACCCGTGGGCAGGGTTCGAGTTTCCTTATTTAGTATTGTGTAATTATTCCACTGCTACTGCTACGTCCTCTGGTCTGTAATAACTATATTTGAATCCTATTTGAACAACTGGTTTGTAATCTAAATGTTATGTAATCTTCCGCACTGTTACTCTGATGTATTTTATTATGAAATGTTGTAATCCTGTGATGATTCTGCAATGGTGATCCTGTCGGAGAAAAGGGCGCTAATGTAGCCCGACAGACCTGTCTAGATCATTTGGGATACGGGCCCGGCTGTCAGAAGTCGTTAGTGACAATGACAGGTGCCGGTGGGCCAGGTGATTTAGCCGGTTCTGTTACACCTGTATACAGTATAGAGATCAACAGTAGACTGTTCCAGTTTAGATAACTCTGTTCGCTTCAGATTTTGACTGAAGCTGATTTGTTCTTAGAGGAAATACTGTTTCAGAGCTAAAAATAAGCGCTGTTTAGCTGAAGCGAATAGAGCCTAATTTTGCCTTTTTTCAACTATAGAACAATGCTATCCTCTCACACCAAATCAGCAAAAATCAGCATATCAAATGGCAACCATGATGCGCCAAAATGGCAACGCAATCGCCTGTGAAAATTTGCAGAAAAATACACCACGGAGATGTAAGCAGCAGACAGTTTTTCTTCTTTATATTCCATACTTTCTTCAATAACAAGGGTTCATGTTTGGAATGACTACAAGAAGAAACACCAGAGGCTGGGATGCAACATCAGCCAAGGACACGTTACATCAATGTACGAGCAGAGATGAGAGAAAACGTCGGCTTCATATGTCCAATTATTAACCAGCCAGATTACATAAGAGGACAACAAATACAGGTGTTTAAACAACTGGTCCTTAGTGAAAAAATGAAGGGTGCCAAGGTCTGAAAGCCTTATTCATGCCCTCATGACATGATGGCATTCTCAATGCCTACAACAGGCCCTTACCAAACCTCAGGGCGGAGCTCACCACTAGCAGGGGGCATCCATTTCCCGGAATTGTACACGCTCTCGCCAACCTTCCACCCTGGAACATCTTTCATGATCCTTGCCTCCTCCTCGAGATACTTCTTCCACTCTTTGACAAATCTACATGAGCACCATGGACCTTAAGTGTTATATGAATGCTAGAGAAGATATAACACCAATGATAATAGTAGACAGTATTGGATAATACCTTTCATCCTCTTCAGCTTGGAGCATCGGCAGTATAGCACTACGCGCAGCAATTTTCTCTTCTTTGAGTGCCCTGCAACCATAATTTCACACCCGTGAAGCTAAGACTCGTGAGTTACAGGTATATACAGCATGTACGTGGAAATCATATCAATTAATAGGTGTAATTAGCACTTAAGGATGGTGACCCTAAAACACAAACACATAACAGATGGAAAAATCACACAGGTACTAGTAAACAGTGCAAAGCAATAAGGCGTGACAAGAAGACAAGCATTCCAGGCGAAACCTGGATAGCAGCACAATCAGTGTCATGCATGGCATATAAGACATGGAAAAGAAAAAAACATAAGTCGATTGCTTAAGTCTGTCCACTCCTTAGGTCACCAAAGAAACATAACAGAAACAAGAAAGAGAAGATAAGCTGGTTGCACCTCATTGTTCCACAAGTCTATCCATTATAAACAAAAAGGATAAAGTCCAACTTTGGTCCTTCAACCCTTCTAGGCACATCTTCAAACCGAGTCATCATAATTCATAAGTCCCTCTGCTCACATCAGTGTTTTTTCTTGGCTTAGCTAAAGTGACCCGACATAGCATTGGTTCATTGGCTCAGCTCAGTATCTCTCCCCTCTTGATGTACTGTGACATAATTACAATGATACAATCCGTATTCTTCTGTTTTCAAACTTATGATCTTATCTCTACTCTCTAGATGCATCACACACATACCACATACCAGCCAGTTTGCAGTTTTCTGCATGGTTCATCATGCACCTTCTCATCAGATTAATTTTTCACCCACAAAAAAATTGTTGTGCTCGTGTTTCTAGACGGAGAAAAGTGGTAACGGATGAATGAAGAGGAGGGACATAACAGATGCTGTTCTGATATGCTCTTATCTTATTGGGGAAAGAAAAAAATTGGGACAGGGAGGAGAGAGGAGCGGTGTGAGGTGACCTCAAGGAGTATCCAATGCTCTGTCTCCACTGCCGCTAGGTGTGAAACTCTTCTGTGTGTGTGAGCTTGAGGAGCATCAAACTCTTTTATCTCCACTGCTGCTAGGTTTGGGACACTACTGTGATGTTGGGCGTCACAAGGCATCAGCCTTTGCCGCCACCAACTGTGAAGGTAGCAGGCTCTATGCCCCTGGATGACCCCCTCTGTTAGCACCCAGCGATCGTAGGGCGTAGGAGTGACTGGAAGACGGACGCAGCTTGAACACTCCGCGACGGCTTCGTGGCGGCGCCGTGATCGGCATCTTCGCAGTAGATGAGAGTAGCGGCAGTAGGGAAACAGAGAATCGTATGCTGGGTGCCCAAGGGGAGATAAACCCCAATCCCAGGCTAAAAACTCTATTAACTGAATAGGTCCATATATGTAAACCAAGCCTAACAACTCTCCTGCTATAATTAAGGAAATAACAAAGCAAATCTTCTAATTATTGAAAAACGACCCTAACTACTTGGCGATGATGTCGCCCTTGACGCAGCCATCTGGAGACCGCGCTCCCAGCCTTCTCGACACAGCAGGCATTCAGCCACTTTTGCCCCCGCGTCGCTGGTAAATGTTGCCCACCATAACATCTCTCCCCCCCTCGAGAAACAGCTCGTCCTCGAGCTGTAAGGCAGGGAAGCGAGCCTTGAAGTCGTCGACGAGCTCCCATGTAGCGGCAGAATCTGGCAAGTCTGTCCATTTGACAAGAACGTGCCAGACCCCGCGGCGGAGCTGAGCACGCAATGCACACTCTGGCTGGTGCAGCAGGCGTCCATTCTGCAGTGGAGGCAGCGCCGGTGGAGTAGTAGGCGGAGGGCCCCGAAAAGGCTTGAGCACGCCAACGTGGAAGACATCATGTATCCGGGCACCTTCAGGAAGACAAAGCCTGTATGCTACAGGCCCAATCCGCTCCGTGACCTGGAACGGACCAGCATACCGGGGACTCAGCTTGCCGCGAAAGCCGGGTACCAGGGACTGGGCGGGGCGATGGAGCAGGCGGAGAAGCACCCAGTCGTCGACGTTGAACTCCAGCTGACGATGTTTGGCGTCGTAGTACTTCTTGGCGTACGCTTGGGCCTGGAGAAGACGGGCACGGACGTCGGCGAGGAAGGCGTCGCGGTCGCGGAGAAGAGAGTCCACTGGCTCCGTGGACGCCGAGCCTGCTGTATATGGAAGTAGAGCAGGCGGAGGCCGCCCATAGACGACCTCAAATGGGGTCATCCGCAGCGCCGAATGGTACGACATGTTGTAGCAGTATTCGGCCCAAGGGAGCCAATCCAACCACTTGCAAGGGCGATCACCGGTGAGGCACCTGAGATACATAGCAATAACTTTGTTAACAATTTCCGACTGGCTGTCGGTTTGGGGGTGGAACGCCGTGCTCATCCAAAGCTGAACACCCGCCATCTCGAACAGGTCTCGCCACACATGTCCCATAAACACCGGATAACGGTCACTGACAATAGAGACCGGAAACACGTGAAGACGGACAATGTTATCAAAGAAAGCCATGGCCACCGATGCAGCTGTGTAGGGGTGGCTCAGCGGGATGAAATGAGCATACTTCGAGAAGCGATCGACCACGGTCAGAATCACGCTCTTGCTGTTAACCTGGGGCAGTCCTTCCATGAAGTCAATAGAAATGTCGGCCCAGGTCTGAGAGGGCACCTCGAGGGGCTGCAGGAGGTCAGCTGGGTGCAGCGCCTCCATCTTATTGCGCTAACACACTGCACAAGCACTGACATATTCCTGGACCAGCTTGCGATCATGTTCGATGATGAAGTCACGCCGGAGCCGTTGCAGCGTTTTTTTGGACGCCCTCATGTCCAGTATGGGCCAACTGCAGCACGATGGGCAGTGTTGCCGACGCTGTTGGCACAACGAGGCGGCGCCCGTGGAGTACAAAGCCATCAACGACACGCCAGGGCGCGCCGCGCTCTGAAACAAACTCATCCCGGAAGGCCTGCATGGCCGGGTTCTCCTGGAATTCCCGGCGCAGATCCGCGTATAGCTGGAAGGAAGGCACACTGAGGGTGTTGAGAGATACAGCATCGTCTTCTCGCCGGGACAAAGCATCCGCAACTGTGTTCAGCCGACCTGGGCGGTATTCCACACTGAAATCGTACCCCATGAGCTTGCTCACCCATTGGTGCTGGGGCACGGTGGAGAGACGCTGATCCAGCAAGTACTTCAGCGCATAATGATCGGTGCGCACAATGAAGGAGCAGCCCCATAAATACAGACGCCAGTGCTTCACAAGCTTGAACCAAACCAATGAGATCGCGCTCATATGCTGCTAATTTCAAATGGCGAGCAGCGAAAGGCCTGCTGAAGAAGGCCAGGGCGCCATCACCCTGGTGCAGCACCGCGCCGAAACCCGAACCAGAAGCGTCGCAGTCGACCACGAACGGGCTAGAAAACTCTGGCAGCTGCAGTACTGGGGCTGTCGAGAGCGCGCCCTTCAATGTATCAAACGCGGCCGAAGCCTCCGGTGACCAGGTGAACCCATCCTTTTTGAGCAGATTGGTCAGCGGTGCCGCAATGACCCCGTAGTCCTTGATGAACCAGCGGTAGTAGCCGGCCAAGCCCAAGAAGCCGCGGAGACCATGCACTGTCCGCGGTTGGGGCCATGTAGTGATCGCAGCCACCTTGTCTTGATCCATAGCAACTCCAGCAGCCGAGATGACATGGCCCAGGTATGTCACGGACGGCTGAGCGAAGGCACACTTGCTGCGCTTGAGGCGGAGGTGATGATCTCTGAGTGCCGAGAGGACTGCATTGAGGTGCTGCAAATGCGCAGACCATGAGGGGCTATAGATAAGTATGTCGTCGAAGAACACCAAGACCAACTTCCGAAGGAATGAGCGAAGCACTGTGTTCATGAGGTTCTGGAAGGTAGCCGGTGCATTCGTCAAGCCGAATGGCATCACTAAGAACGGAAAGTGACCCTCGTGGGTGCAGAACGCCGTTTTCTCAATATAATCAGCGTGCATGCGGACTTGGTGATATCCGGAGCGCAAATCCAGTTTGGTGAAGAAGCGCGCCCCCTTTAGCTCATCGAGCAGCTCCTCCACTACCGGTATGGGGAACTTGTCCTTCACTGTTTGTTGGTTCAGAGCGCGGTAGTCTACGCAAAAGCGCCATGACCCATCATGCTTCTTCACGAGGAGCACCGGCGCTGAGAATGCTGATGTACTAGGTCTGATGATGCCCTGCTGCAACATAGCAGCACATTGCACCTCCAACTCATCCTTCTGCAGTTGAGGGTATCGGTAGGGACGGACCGCCACAAGGGGAGAGTTGGGCAGCAAGTGAATTCAGTCGTCGCAATCTCGTGCCGGTGGCAGCCCTTGCGGCTCTGCAAAAACGTCGTCGAAGGATTGCAGTAAGGTACCCAGCAGCTCGGGCTCATTGTGAATAAGGTTGAGGCGGCGCGTGGACTGGACGTCATGACATGTGGAACCAATCCCTCTCCAGAAAACCCGGCGTCCAGCGCGCGTGAAAGCCATACAGAGATCATCAAAATCCCAGAGGATGGGACCTAGGGTACGCAGAAAATTGACTCCCAGCACCATATCCCATTTATCTAAAGGAATGGAATAGCAATCCACAACGAAGAGCTCATCGGCGATCCTGATACCCACATCTCTGGCATAACCCCGGCAGGCCACTCTGTCCCCGTTGGCCACAATGACGTCCGCGCCGGGGCAGGGTGAGAACAGGAGGCCAACTCGGCGAGCCACGTCGCCTCTGACAAAGCTATGGGTGGATCCAGAGTCCAACAGCACCACGAACTGATGGTTGCCCATGGTCACAAACACCTGCATAGTGTACTCTTTCCGAATTCCGGCAATCGCCGCCAAAGAGACCACGGCTGGGTCTGGTGGGGAATCATCCGATGGATCATCCTCAGATTCAGCAGGCTCTTCCACAATGTAATCCGACACCTCGAGGTAGAATAAACGCGCACACTTGTGGCCTTGGACACATGGTTCATCGCAATTGTAACATAAACCTTGCTTGTGGCGCTCTGCCATCTCAGTGGGCGTGAGACGCTTGAAGGGGTGTGCTGAAGACTGTTGCGCTGATGAGGAAGAAGGGACCAAGGCCCCGGTTGCATTCGCCGATGGCGGAGGCAAACGACGGTGCTGTCGTGCTGGTGACACAGGTAGAGCCGGTAAAGGGGCGGCGTTGCGGCGCTCATAGGCTCGTGCCAACCTGATGGCGCGCTGTAGATCTTGAGGCTCATGCAGTTCAAGATCAATGCGGACTTAATCAGGGCGCCCCCCAATGAACAATTGAGCCTGCTGTTGGGGGCTAAGGCGCCCTGCATGTGCCAGCCGTGCCAGGAAGGTGTCGAGGTAAGCATCCACCGTAGAAGCGAACTGCAAACGCGCAAGATCCGCCATGTGATTGGTTGACAATGGCGGCCCGAAGCGCTGATGGCAGAGCTGCTTGAAGGCATCCCAAGAAGGCACGCCGGCGTCGCGCTCAATGACATAATACCACTGTTGCGCCGAGCCGAGCATGTGGAAGGAGGCCAGCCACACCTTATCGACCTCCCGGGTGCGTTGGGCATTGAAGAATCTTTCACAGCGATTGAGCCAGCCCAATGGGTCCTCCTTGCCATCATAAGTGGGTAAGGACAGCTTGTGATAGCGCGGCGCACCGGCTGCATCCGGTTCCTGGGGCACATGAACCCGAGGTGGCGCCATCGTGGAGATGGGAGCTTCGTTCATGACCGATGACAGGGACGGAATGGGCGACGGCGAATGTGGAAAGGGAATCTGGGTGATCGGCAGCGGCGCTGATGGAGGGGTCAACGGAGCGGCGAAGGACAGCAGTGGGTGCGCCGCGGACACCGCGGGTGCTGAAGGTGCGGAGATCTCGGACACGACCGAATCGGGCAGCAATGGAATGCCGCCGAACCCGGGTAGGCCAAGGGATGGCGGTGGAGGTGCAGAGCCGGGCGGCGCGGCCTCGATGGCCGCGACGGGCGTAGCCTGGATTCCCATCTGGCACTGCATGCCAAGGATGGCCGTGGTGAGCACATCCAAGGCGTTGGTGGAGACGGTGGTGACGCTCAGCGGCGGCGGCGGCGGTGGGGGAACCAGGGCGGAAGTGGTGGTCAGCGGAGCCGATGCCGATGCCGATGCCGATGCCGCAGCGGTGTCGGCCGAGGAAAAGGATCCAGAGCCCGACATTGATACCAGGTTGTTAGCACCCAGCGATCGTAGGGCGTAGGAGTGACTGGAAGACGGACGCGGCTTGAACACTCCGCGACGGCTTCGTGGCAGCGCCGTGATCAACGCCTTCGCAGTAGATGAGAGTAGCGGCAGTAGGGAAACAGAGAATCATATGCTGGGTGCCCAAGGGGAGATAAACTCCAATCCTAGGCTAAAAACTCTATTAACTGAATAGGTCCATATATGTAAACCAAGCCTAACAACTCTCCTGCTATAATTAAGGAAATAACAAAGCAAATCTTCTAATTATTGAAAAACGACCCTAACTACTTGGCAATGATGTCGCCCTTGCCGCAGCCATCTGGAGACCGCGCTCCCAGCCTTCTCGACACAGCAGGCATTCAGCCACTTTTTCCCCCGCGTCGCTGGTAAACGTTGCCCACCATAACACCCTCCCCCGGTCGTCCTAATTGTTACTAGAACACAATGGCTGCTAAAAGCAAGGTGTGATGGAAGGGAATGTAGCGGCGGTGGGAGGCACCGCTACTACCAAGCACTTACGATGAATGCATAGCAAGGCTTGCCAGAAGAATCATTACACAGGTAACCAGGCTATGTGCAGTGAGATTGGGCCGCCACATATGGGATGGGGTGCAGACAGCAACAAATCAGGCGTGTGGGAAGAAGGGTTGGTGAGCAATGGCAACTCTGAATTTGGGGGGGGGGGGGGGGGGGGGGGCTAGAGTTGGTAATGCTGAGTGGCGCTGATGTAACAACGCTGGTGGAAACTATGAAACCATTTAAAAATTTTAACTATATAATACTTAGCTTAAGGAAAGCTCCACATTTCAACCTTAAAATCTAGCATCGCTGAGTTTTTTGAACCCTAAACTTTGGAACCTCGCATATACAAATTATGATAGTTTTGTACTTTCAAGTAATTCAACACTGATGGCAACGGTCGACGCCATAAACCACTATGTCTTAGAGTGAGAATAGGTTTTAGACCAAGGATCAAACTTAGAAGGTGTCAGAATACAATTTTAAGAATCAAACTGACGCCAGAGTTTCACAGATGCAATACAATATTTCAATGATCAATATTGAAACCATCATTCTAATTCCTTAATTCAAGTCTTACTGTCATAGCTAAATAATTTTAGCACACGAGTAGATGATATCCAAGACTATCCCAAAAAGTTGGGTAACCAGGGTTTTTATTACCGACCGGTAGCCGGTAACCGCCGGCCGGCGGTACCGGTATACCGGTCCGGTTTGACCGGTTACCGGTAGAAACCGGTCGAATTCAAATTTTGAGTTTGAACCCCAGTTCAATCGGTTCCGGACCGGTATACCGACCGGTTTGACCGGTTTACCGACCGGTTTGGTGGTAACCGGTCGCATTTTCAAATTTCAGATTTATTTTTTTTTAAAAAAAATGCTAAAAAAATTTCTAAAAATAGTTCATGATTTATAGAATCCAATGATGTCAAAGTTTTTCAAATTTGAGTGCGTTTAGTATATTTTTCGACCTTCATGATTTAATGGGCCTAACGGGACTTAATGGGCCTTTTTTTTTTTTTACTTTGGGACTTCGAAAAAAATTCTAAATGTAGTCAAATTTGAAAAATTTTGACACCATTGGAATCTATAAATCATGAAGTATTTTTAGGAATTTTTTTACCATTTTTTCCACCGATTTTAAATTTGAAATTTCGGTTTTTTCAAACCGACCGGTACCGGTACCGGCCCGGACCGGTATGACCGGTAACCGGCCGGTTACCGCGGTAACCGGTCGGTAAAAAAAACCCTGTGGGTAACCAACTAAAACTTAGCTGCATATATAAAGGTCCATTACATATGTCTAGCTCTCTGATGGATCGCCAACCATTTTTCTTCTGTTAATTATGCATAAGATATGCAACCAAGAAGCTGCATTGTAACACTAGGACGATGCATTGTTCACTAAACCGCATTTTTCAGACACCGTACTATGCATATTAACAAACACTGATTGGACTGAGATTACCCGTCTCTTAGCTACTAGACAAACAGTTAAATTAAAAGATCTGGTTCCTCTGAGATTAGGAAACTATCAGTGCTTTGTATAGGTTAATGTTACATCAGTTACAGACTAACCCATTTCCGTGATTAGGAAACGTTGATTGGAACGTGACATGTGCATTTGCGTACGAATCATAGCTAACCCATTTCCGAGCTTATAACATAAGCAATCTGCCTCTGCCAAAAATGAGATGCACAACGTAATAAATAGGCAGGCAACTGAATGAGGTGGCTGGGTGCGCACTTACCGGCGGACCTTGTTCCCCTGGCCGACCTGGTACATGCCATATGCGAAGGCGCCGAAGGTAGTAAGGAAGATGGCCATGGCGCTAGGCCCCGAGGTGGGGATCCGGCGCGCATAGCGCACGGGCGCGAAGCCGCCCGGCGGCGGCCCGTCCTGCACCACCGGCATCTCCTTGATGCTGGCCATCCCCGGCTTGTTCCGCACCAGGGACTCCGTCATCTTCGCTCCCCGATCCGGACGCCGGACCGCCCCCTTGCAGATCTAAGAGCTCCCCGCGGGGATCAAACGAGCGCTGCTGCCGCTAGGGTTAGTGGTGGGTGAATTGGAGGAGAGGAATCGCAAATCCCTTTGATTTCGATGAGAAAGTGATTCGTCAATTCAGAGGTCTCCAGGGTCTCTTTCGCAACAGGAGCGGAGTTGGGCCTGATTCTTTGGCCCAGTAGAAGGCTGATCGTTAATGGGCTCAACTCTCAGTGGACTGATCCAATCACCCACTGGCGTCGTCAGTCGTCACCCATTAGGCCATGTCTTTCTTTCTTTTTTTTTTTCGCTGTCCCTATCAAATTTTGAATCAACAAGTGTGTTATGAGAAAAAAAAAATATATTCGTATAATCGCATTACTAAAATCTACAGCAGCTCCTCGTTCATTTTCGTGAATATCTTGTTAAGTTGGCACGTTGCCTGTTTGTGCTAGGTCGGGCGTCGCAGCGCGAGAGCTCCGTTCCCAAACAAACAAAGCTTGACCTTTCACGTCGTCGTCGATGGCTCCGTCGACTAGGACACTGGTGCCTGTATGATTTCACACCATGCTGGACGCTTGGACAGAACGACTCTGAATACAACGACCGTGGTACCGTGCTACCGGAGTGCTGGTGACGTGCGACCCAGAGATGCGGCTGGCGCAGCCGCCGCGACGGCTGTCGGTGAGGGCCGGACCGCGCCGGCGCCAGGCGCCAGCGCCATCTGCTACACCTTCTAGTACCTGTCCCGCAAGCCTGCAACCCGGGGCGTGCACTCTGCTTGCAATGCAAGCACCGCGTGACCTGAGCGCGCGTGCGCGTGTCGGGTGCCAGCCGAGATGGAGGCGCCTTTTGCCCGCGCCCTTGCGATGGATCGGGCGACCCGGCAGGGTGGTCGGCCACTGCACTGGAACTGGAACGTCGGGTCGGTGCACCGCCCGCCACACCTATACGTACGTCGGCGTGCCTTGCCCTGACGCGCGGCACCCGGCCGCGATCTCGGCGGTGCTGACCCTCGCGTGCCGGGGCCACCAGCTCCTCGCCGCACTGCAAGCACGTACACGCAACCAAGAACCACACGGCGGTCGTGGAGAAAGCTGCAAGGATGAGCCGTGAGCGCACGCTGTACCTGCTGTGATAACTGTAAGCGAGCGAAGAGAGGGTCGATGGCGCGATACAGGTGCAGGTGCAGGTGCAGTTTTCATGTTAACCTGTCATCGTGAGCAGATGGGCATGTGAGGACCGACTGAGACCGACCAAGCAGGAGGAACATTGGGATCGGATCTCTGAAAGCTAAACTGTAAATATTCTTTTGAGAATCCCTGCACGACGATGGCACACAAGAACCTGGAAATGAGCTCGGATCTGGAGCTGAGAGTGGCACCGACAGCATGTGCCAGACACGAGTAGCCGGTGGTCACGGGCATGGCTTCACGAGGACTCGAGGAGCACCCTGCCCGTGCCCGGCTGCCCCTGCTTTTTGTGCGCTAGCCATCGATTAGATACTTGCACTGCATTCTCAGTTTGATTACTGTCCTTGGTGGTTAGCAAATAATAAAATGGAAAAAAGACAAAACTCACACTCAAGCATGGAGTAAAGAATCGGACAAAGCTACAAAAGATAGAGTAACACAAGACAGTGTCCCGATTTCTGAAGACAAGAGTGCGATGTCACTTCGATTGGGTGGGAATAGAGGGAAATTGTCTCACCGACTTCAGTTAAGAAACTCAGTAGCTTGCCTGTCAGACTGTCAGTTGTACACGGATCAGCAAACACCCCTACCTACTTTAGCAAGGCGAGAAGGTGTTTGGATCATCCAGTCGTACTTTTATTGTTAGATGACTAAAAACTGGGTGATTAAAGTTTAGTTCTGTGATGTTTGGATATAGGAGTATGTGCTGATGGTGTATTCCATTTTGGCTTCTCTTTATAAGCACAGGCCCCTTATTCCCTTAAGCCTTATCAGATAAACATCATTAAGAAGAAAAAAAACATCCCGTGTTGTCATCTAGCACCTCAGATCAGATGTTCCTGCAAGTTGCGGCCACGGATAAAGCAACGGTTGCGCACGTTCCTCCACCAAGAATTTCCACAGAAGAAGGCACTCGGCCAAGAAGAGGAAAATTAAAAAAAGCAGCGGCTCAGAGACAAACTCCAGCGGTCCAGCCCCAGGATCTGACTGAGTCAGTCAATCAACAAACAATAAAAACTCTTCGCCGGACAACGATGCCGCCACCACCACCACCCCCCCCCCCCCCACATCCACATGGGGATCTGATCTCCCACGAGAGGAAATTCCTGCAAGTTGCAACGAGCAAGCAATCCTACTCGCTTGGAGGTGTCGCCACTTTGCACTTGGGTTGCGGTGGAAGAAAATTCAGCGGCGGCATCTGGCAAACATGCATATGCTTTGCGCGCTTACCCAGGATGGCCAGCCGAAGCAAAATGCGGCGGGGATGGAGGCCGGTCGTCTCGTCCAAGTCGCAGCGTCGTGAACAGCGGAAACAGTTCCGGGCATCCTATCCGGGACAGTACCCCCTCATCCGCCGCATTCCTGTAGGGCATAGCGTTATCCATCTAGCGCCGGCCTAATCACTTCCATCAAATTGATTCGAGCGCACTGATGGTGGCCTTGTACCTGCGTACTTGATTATATAATATCCTAGCATAGCATGAGCGTGATGCGTACTGCTCGGCTGCACAGCATCAGACATTATTCAGATTCAGGCGCCTTTCACTCATTCATCAATGTGGCCTGCCTGTGTACAGCCGTTCTCCATGGTGCGAAAGCGAACTGTTCCCGCAGCACCATGGCTGATGGCTCCATAGACCTTCGAAGAGCTGAAGACAGGCGTCCGCTGAAGACATGGTGAGGTTCGCTTGGAATGAAGGTCTTTTTTTACCGAAACACCGCGTCACCGACGATGCCTAGGCCTAGCCAAGCTACACAGCTGCAGCTCAATCTCGCAATCCCTCTTGCTGATCTTGACAGGATAAGGTCCCGAATTGGCACGCACCCTACCCTTGGGAAAAAAAAAACACCGAATTTACAAATTGAATCCTCATCCTTGCGCTCGCCCAGACGAAATCTACACGCGACCTACCGCGGTTATGTGTTCATCACTTCATCCGCATCGAATCGGTGGTACACGTACGTACCACCGACAGATAACCGAACCGATGTTTCTCCTCTCGTTGTGATTAAGATCAATTTTAAGCAAAGCCACGCTTAAATTGGCCAGTGACCCCAGCTCACGAAAACACTGAAGTCATTATGAATTGAATTGTAGTAAGTATGATCAAATTGAGCACCAAGCCAACGGGTGATCCAGCTGGCAAAAATCGCCCAGCGTTGAATATTATAAAGAATCTGCATGAATGATTGCTTGGAGCAACTTATCCATCAAGCAGGGAATGGAGTCTCTGCACAGCACTTCTGCAATACTTATAAACTACAAAATAACAAAACTCCACAAGTTATTTGGAACCCCAATCGATTGGCCCCGTCGAATTAATCAATGCCTACCTGGCCCCAATAATTAGGGCCTTATCCGTTGCTAATCGCACCCTGCACGCCTGGCGATGCGATCGGCGTCCTGCTGCCGGCCTGCTGGTGTCGGGTGGGTCGCCGGCTGCCCTCTACGAGTACGCGGTGCAGTTCGGTGATCCTGTCAGCTGGACCCCGCCGCCGTGTACGCCACCATGCGGATGCCGCCAGCCGGCGACACGTCAGGAAGGCCGTGGGAAACACGTCGGCGTGCACGTCTGATGACCGCGCGAAGCTGATCGTGGTCCCACGTGGCGCTCCGACCCTGCCCCGTGCTGCCTTTCTCGCAGTGTATATCCACAAATTCATCCTGACGAAGGCAAACCGGGAGCCTTTTAGTCAACGGACGAGAACGAGACGCATGCTCATATGTCAGGTTACAGTTGAAGATGAATGCAATCGTGCTTAGCCGCTTAGGTGATCACTAGTCTCTTTCCTTAGCACTAGAACGGGTGCTATATTGGTAAGGTGTGTATTGATGCAGATGTATGCATGTGACTTAATTTTTTAACATAAAAATGTATGTAATACATATTCAAGACCTACCGTTTAATAAAAAAAAACCATGGAAAACCCTCTACAATAAAAGTTCCCCTCAATCCCTCCAATCTATTTAATTTTGGGATCAAACAAACAGGTCCTCAAGGATCGTTGGCTGTGATCAGATGTGCAGCTCTATCCTCTATTGCTATTGTTGTAGCAGCACGACTCAGCAGATCCAATTTTTACCGCGAGCAATAATAGTGGTGGTAGTCATTTTAAAATTACAGTTGACTACAATCTCTACATAGATCTTTATATATAATTGTAGAACCATAACAAAGACATTGTACATATACATATTCCATTTTCTCAGCCATGGGTCAACGAGTGAGACAATATCCTCAATTTTTCTCAAAAAGAATATTGTCATCTAGAGAATTTGTTTTTTCTCAGCCATGAGTCAACGAATAGAAGCAATTTATTATTTCCATGATGCAAACACCATCTAGAAGCCCCGGCTAAAAGAAAGTAGCGTGAATTATTTGCCACATTGAAAGGTCAACCTTTTGAATTCCTAATAATTCTACATCTCTTCGTTTTGACCGTCCATTTATGGCTTCGAGTATTCGACGATGCTAGTAGTGGTTAGTATTGAATGTCATTTTCATAAGAGCTACGAAGTTACATACAAAACTCTAGGACTAGAACGAATAACAATCGTCAACATCTAGATATCATTTATTAAAAAATGATTCTTCGCTATGTTAGAAATTTCTAGTTTTTTTTCCCCTCCAACACGTAAGCAAAATTCATGTTATTATTTTACTACATGTATAAACATAGCTATTGTCATTAAGTCATCGAGAATCAAAATATGCCATCATGGCACCTTCACCTTCTTAGGCTCTTTTTAGATTCAGTATTTGTAATAGATCTAACTAGTAGGATAACTGTTATATAAAAGTCTAACTAATAACTATCCGACTCATATAAGATAATTATTAGCATATAGCAACTATCTCCTTAAAACCAAACATGCCCTTAACATTTCAGCAAATATATGTAAACTATATTGTAGACTGTAGAAAGCAAGCAAAACCATCCGTAAGCAAATCTGGTGACTCGGTTGTTCAGGCCGGCAGAACCGCGCCAAATATAAACTTCTCGGAGGCGCCTTGTTCTAAAGCGACAGCAGGAAATTAAAATCCTGATGAAATGGCCGGAAAACCCCCACCCCACCCCACCCCGTGTCCCCACCAGGGTTTTTTTTACCGACCGGTAGCCGGTAACCGCCGGCCGGCGGTACCGGTATACCGGTCCGATTTGACCGGTTACCGGTAGAAACCGGTCGAATTCAAATTTTGAGTTTGAACCCCAGTTCAATCGGTTCCGGACCGGTATACCGACCGGTTTGACCGGTTACCGGCCGGTTTGAGCGGTTTACCGACCGGTTTGGTGGTAACCGGTCGCATTTTCAAATTTCAGATTTATTTTTTTTAAAAAAAATGCTAAAAAAATTTCTAAAAATAGTTCATGATTTATAGAATCCAATGATGTCAAAGTTTTTCAAATTTGAGTGCGTTTAGTATATTTTTCGACCTTCATGATTTAATGGGCCTAACGGGACTTAATGGGCCTTTTTTTTTACTTCGGGACTTCGAAAAAAATTCTAAATGTAGTCAAATTTGAAAAATTTTGACACCATTAGAATCTATAAATCATGAAGTATTTTTAGGAATTTTTTTACCATTTTTTCCACCGATTTTAAATTTGAAATTTCGGTTTTTTCAAACCGACCGGTACCGGTACCGGCCCGGACCGGTATGACCGGTAACCGGCCGGTTACCGCGGTAACCGATCGGTAAAAAAAACCCTGGTCCCCACCGAGCCTCGCCCTCGCTAGTCGCTCCAGAGAATACGACGCCTTCCGAGCGGCCGCAGCGCAGCCCGCCGCCTCAAAACCTCAGACACAAGCTGCTTCTTTCCCTCCCCCATTAATCCTCCTCCTTCCCCTCTTGCTCTTCCTCTCCCCCATCAGTCTCGCCGCCATTTCCCCTCTCCTGCTACTGCTGCTGCTGCGGCTGGTGGTGGTTCCCCAAACCCAAGCCTTCGATTCGCCCGCCCGTCCGGGTTCTGGAGCCAGCCTTCAGCGCCGTCGTGGTTGCCGTGCTTGGCGCAGCTTAGCCATGGCTGAGATCCCTGCCACCGCCGCCGTCCTCGACTTCCGACCCGGCTCTTCTCCGCCACGCGTCTCCGCCGTCCCGCGCCGTGCCGCGGAGTGCTCCCCCGGCCCCGACACCGGTGAGGCCTCCTCTTACGCCGCAGCGTTCTGCCAGTCTGCCTGGGCGCGGTTGGTGAATGGTGAACGGAACGGAAGCACCGACCCCAAGCGGTCAAACCGCTCGTGGTCGGTAAAACGGAACACCCACCACCCCCTGCCCTGGCTGTTGATGGTTGCTCGGCTGTTTGTCCGCTCGCTGACGGCCGCTGCTAATTTTCGTTTCCCTTTCCGCTTCCCGGTTTATGATCCGATTTGGCTTGCTCTGCTCTGGATGCAGGCGGCGCAGAGGAGGCGACGGGAGGTCCAGGTTTCGGGAACACAGCCGCCGTTTCGGCGGAGTTGACGCGCTCAAGTTCGGCCGGTCCCGATATGCAGGTTGTGGATTGCGGTACATCGGGGGGCCTTGCCGGCGGCGACACTGAAGGCGTGGAGGTTTTGTGCTTAGAGAATGCTGCCGAGCTCGAATTGGTGGAACCAGGTGTTTTGGACGTGAGATTAGGAGCTCCAGTGGAGGAACACCATGACTGGACGTTGGATACTACGGGACGAGGATCTGATGAAGCTGGTGAGACCAATGGGATTTCACTTGTTCAGGTGTCCCAATCAGGTGCCACTTCAAGCTTAGATGCCACTGGTTCGATTGGTGGCTACCCCCTCGTGGAGGGTTCCCTGCCAGAGGCGAGTGGTGCCCAAGGATGTGAACCTGAGGTCCATGAAGTACCAACAGCGACCCCTGCTACTGTGGGGTTCCCGAATGAGGATGAAAGCTATGGATTTGGAATTGAGCCGAATGATGTTGTGGACGGTAGAAACGGCCTTGCCGGAGGGAAACTGGAACTGCCTACTGATGGCGGTGATGCCGAGGACGTCACAGAGATTGCTGGAATCTTGTGTGACGAAAGAGTGGAGGGGATGGAGACGAATTCAGGAGAACGTGAGGCCTCCAATGGTTCCACCGTGACTTCTCAGGAAGGAGTGGACAGGATGGAGACGAGTTTGGATGACTCTGAGGCTTCTGATGGCTCAACCACACAGGATTCTGATACCGACGTCGAGACAGAGTCTAGTGTTTCTAGTATAGAGGAGCAAGAAGCAGGATACGGAGCCCACATCCCTCAACCGGTATTTGTTTCGTTCCAACTCCTGTAGGAACTAGTTACTGCTTATCAGCGTTGCTATATTTCCATATCACCTTGTCATGCTTTTCCTCTGTAGTTCTGGTAGTAGTTCATCGGAAGTGTTCATTGTAACTTTCTCAAATTCCTGTCCTACAATCCATAAAAACTAGCTGTAGAGTTAATCTACCACGGGTAAAAAATTTTCTCTTAAGATATTTGAGGCCTTAAAAGAAACTTATTATCGTATATTCTTTTCCTTAATGCATTTGAAATTTGTTTATAAATTAGCAAAACTAGAACTAGAATATTTTCCGTGACGAGCAATTAGTTGCAGACATGCTGGGCATTTAGAGTGCATTCTCTTCCCTATGCAGTTCACTTATGCTGTAAGGATCTGTTTTGACACATTACGCCTCTCATCCATAGATGTTTTGGATCACTTCTGTCAATAACTGGCCTATCCTTTTTTTATATGGCCGTATATATATCCTAGGAAGGGACCACTTTTCTACTCATTTTGTTAGTTTCTTGAGGGCTGGGACCACACTTATAGTGAAGGAAACTATGTTCAACTAACAGGAGTGGCATCTGAGTAACTTGGATGCACAAATGCACAATCATGTTATATATATGTACAAATTTTGATGGCATGTGCTTATTTCAAATCAGGCTACCTTTCTGAAAACATTAGGTGCTTCTTGAAACATGGCTTGTGCTGTTATATTGATATACTCGTTGGATATGGTGTGAATTTCTGAGGGTTACTGGATGATGTGCACATCTGTTCTGTCCCCTTGTAGGATCAAGCAATCTGCAAGGTGGCCAAAGAAAACAACACGGCAGGAGTGAAGAGCTCTGATAGGTATTACTTTGCTTTATTTCTTTAAGTAGTCTAACAACATATGCTGTCAGCTTACAGATTTGATCTGTTTGGATACATTTCTAGTGATATATTCAATTAATACTTTCTGTTAAGTTTTTTATGGGCTCATCATTTTGAAACTTTTCTTCATAAACTTTTAGGATGTAAATACACCATTTTAATGTTGAATTCATCACAGGATGACTTCAGTATCCGAATCAACACTTGTGCTGGCTTCAGGTGCATCAATGTTACCACATCCTTCGAAGGTACTGTACCAAGCGTAAATTAATTGGGATGTTTTTTTTTTAATCCAATTTACATATGCGTTGTTGTTTATTCCAAGACAACAAAGATATGAGGCTGTCATTCTGAATTTCTGATATTGCAGTCACTGTTTCAATATGGCTTTCTCTTGCTTCTTGCTCATTTATTGCTACTTGAATATGCGTCTTGATTTTTTTTTTAATACCTGTACCTGTTATTTTTTTTCCAGGTACTGACAGGTGGTGAAGATGCATATTTTATAGCTTGTGATGGCTGGTTTGGTGTAGCAGATGGAGTTGGTCAGTGGTCATTTGAAGGTATGTGTTCCAACCTTGTGGATGCTGTGCGTCACAGCTAGTTGTCCACCATAGCATGTGAATTTACACTCCATGTATTGTTTCTGAGGTTTTACTGTGTTTGCTTTTGAGAAATGCTTCTTCGCTGGCATTCACTATCATTCTCAGATGCCTTATAATCACGCAAATGTATTCCATATCTGAGTATGATACATTGATATAGCCTAATTGCATGTTACAACTATAAGACCTTTTGGAATTGCTCCTAATGCGTAATATTTGCATGAAATTGGAATTTAAGATTATGGAAACTCAAACATATACGCAATAAATTCAGGACAATGTGCTGCTATAGACTTGTTTGGTTGCAACCTCTGGAGTATGGATGAAATGTTCAAAATCAAGTTTGGGAAGTCCATTTTAGTGTGGGATGGCTTGATCAAAGCTGTTTGTTTTTTAGAAATGAAAAGTCTTGTCCTCTGCCACCATGCACAGCCAAATTCATACAAAAGTTTCAGCTTAACTACTGATCACAAAAAGGAAAAAGAGAGCACTAAACAAAAGGAAATAACCATGAGCAAAGTCTATTATTGGATGATTAGATTCCCGTCCATTCTTGGCAAAAAAATATCAAGCGCGATGGCCCACAAAGCTCAGTTCACATGATGATAAGGATGAGGTGCTGAGTATATGCCTAAACAACCATAGTTATATCCCTTCTGTTCCTACCAGGAACACCAGAAGTAAGCGACATGGCTACTGTAGTATTCTAAGATGCCAAATTGATAATCTATAGCATTTTGCTGTTGAATTTGTTATTTGGTTGATGGTTATGCACGAGTAGCCATCCTATCTGCCGGCAAATAAAGCTGAATGTGGATTAGGTCAGTGACTCAATAGTTTTGCTAGTGAACAATGTCTTACCAGTTGCCACACGAGGTAGACATAGGCACATAGCAATAGTACCAACATAGTTGTGATCAACATGCCATGACCTGGTGTATCAAATGTCATTGTACCTGCTGTCCAAGGAAATGAAATTCTGTAATCATATTGGAAACTAAAAGAACTTGAGATGCCTACCTCTGATTGGAATTTGACGTGGCATTATTATTATTATTTTTTTAAAAAAAAGGATTGAACGCAAGCACTGACATACTTCTGTTTTAGACACCTGTATCTGACTAGACACATCCAATTTAGCAGTTGGTCGGTAGAGTAGAGTCCATTGTGCTGTACTGCTGTTGGAACCTCCATGTTCATTTCTGGCTGTTGTGTTTGCACCTGTGAATTTGTTTTTTCATTTCAAAATGTGATCACTTGTAATGTTGATGGAATTGTTATCTCAGGGATCAATGCCGGACTTTATGCAAGAGAATTGATGGATGGTTGCAAAAAGATTGTAACAGAGACACAAGGAGCTCCAGGGATGAGAACTGAGGAAGTTCTTGCCAAGGCTGCAGATGAAGCACGGTCCCCTGGTTCTTCCACTGTTTTAGTTGCTCACTTTGATGGCAAGGTATGTTCGTTGGTTAAGACTTCACTTCCTTTTTTTCACATCTACTGATGGTTGGTTCTGTGTATATTATCCACGAGACTTAGGTATATTTGTGCATATGAACTCTTTGCTATTGCAGGTCCTTCATGCATCTAATATTGGAGATTCTGGATTCCTTGTGATTAGGAATGGAGAGGTCCATAAAAAATCAAACCCAATGACTTATGGTTTCAATTTCCCATTGCAAATTGAAAAGGGCGACGACCCTTTAAAACTTGTACAGGTGCCATACCACACTCTGCTGCTATTTGTTTCCTCTTGCAAGCTTTATCAAAGGTTTCATTTTTTAACTTTGTCTGTTCTTAACATGCAGAAATACACCATCGATCTACATGAAGGTGATGTCATTGTAACAGCATCAGATGGTCTTTTTGACAACGTCTATGAGGAAGAAGTCGCAGGCATTGTCTCCAAATCTTTAGAAGCTGATCTTAAGCCCACGGTCAGTATGCAGTGCCTATTGAACTTTTCATCATGTTACAGAAATGAACCTAATAAACTACGCCCACAGTCCACAGATACCGATGAGAGATTTATCTCTTGACCATGGCAACTTTTGTGTGAAATTGCAGGAAATTGCTGATTTACTGGTTGCTAGAGCGAAGGAAGTGGGGCGTTGTGGATTTGGAAGCAGCCCGTTTTCTGACTCTGCTCTGGCGGCTGGGTACCTGGGTTACTCCGGGGGCAAGTTGGATGATGTAACTGTTGTTGTATCTATTGTTCGGAAATCTGAGGTTTAAACTTTAAACGAACTCTCAAAGTTGAGCGCAGCCCCAAGTTTTTGCTACAGCTGCACTCGCTGGCAAATGCCCATGAGCATTTTGTGCGTCCTGAGCACACAGCACAGCCCTGGGCTACGCGCCTACGCCCAGCCAAACGTGTATACTACTATAAGGTTGCATGAGTATTCTCTTTTGAGACTTTGAGCACGTCCGAAGCAAGTTGCGAGCCCTTCAATGAACTCTGATATATACTCCGCGGCAGCGGTAACCTTGTGGTATACTTTGTGATTTTGTAGCATTATTGTGCGAGGCAATGAAACCCATGAACAATGCGGGTTCACAAGCAGTGGAACGGAAATGAAATGCTCACAAGATACATCTCGGTACAGGGTTGTTTCATGCTCCTTTATCAGTGGTCAGACAGGGGGTGTAAGGTGGAGCGCATGAACTTGGAACATGACAGGTGACGTGAGCCCAGCTCACAAGACTCGGTACACGAACAGAGTCGCGGCAGCAGTTGCTGCAGCGAGCAAGCTCCGCAATGGTGCCGAGAGGCCGGCAGCGCCAGAGCGCGCGGGAGAGGGTGCTGGAGTGCTGCTCTGGCTCCCGGTTGCTGCAGCTGCCGGTGATCCTGAAGGAGCCGACGACGACGGCGGCCCGAAGAATGGGACCCCGGACGAGGGAGCAGAGACTGAAACAACGTGAAAGCTTGTTACTCGTCTGAAAAACGACGTCAGAGCTCTTGAAAATTTTCTTCTCCTATTTAGTTGAGACCATGAAACAAATCTTCTGTTAATAAGATGCAAAAGAGAGACTCAGTTTACTCCAGTGAAGACTAGTCGCCTAGCACTGGGATTTTCATTTTCGATAGGTTTGTCATGCTGGCCAAACAAACGTACCAGGAGACGCGCTGGGCGCACCAGGAACAGAAACTGCATTGGCAACAAGGATGGGGTACCAGTCAGTCAAATGATCGCTCCACGATGACAAACGCAAATACTAGACGGAATCGATCGAAGCTCACCGTGACACTCGCTGAAGGGCGGCGTCTTGACGTTGCAGGCGGCGGGCAGCTGCAGGGCCTTGGTCATGTTGAGCGAGACGCCGAAGTCCTGGCCGCTCTGGAAGACCTGGCAGAGGCAGGCCACCTCCTTGCGCACCACGTCCTTGAGCCCCGAGCAGCAGGACGGGTCGGGCGTCGCCACCGTGCTCCCTTCCTCCACGTAGCTCAGGCACCCCGCCAGCCCCACCAGCGCGTCCGTGCAGTCCGCCGACGGCGCCGGCGCCGGCGCGGCGGCCGTGGCGCCGTCGACGCCCACGGCGGCGGCGGCTAGTAGTAGTAGTAGTAGCACTGCGAGCGCGAGGACCACCGGGCACGACGGCCGTTTCGCCATGGCCGCCGTCGTCCTAGCCACAGCCATTCCCGCTGCTGCTGCCGTCGCGTTGGCCGGTTTCAGTGGCTGCAGGCGGGGTTTGGCTGGCTCGGCCCGGTTCGCGGAATGTGGCGCGAGAACGATGAATGGATCGACGGGACGGGAGGGAGCTAGGGCGCGTTTATTATGTGGAGTGGAGATGGTCTGCCGCGCCACGGCGGCGTCTCGGCACTCGGCAGTCGGCACTAGTGGGGAGTTCGGTTGGTGTCTCGCTGACAGATTACGACAGATAACGATAGGTGGGGGGCGCTGGTAGTGGCGGCACACCACTTGGCGCTCGCTTGCATGCACACGGCGTTCTGGACGCAGTTTCTAGCTAGTGGCTGTGATCGATAGCAGCAGCAGCGTAGGCAATGCTACATTGGAGATAGATAGATGGTCCGTTTCAAGAGAGAGAGAGAGAGAGAGAGAGAGAGAGAGAGAGAGAGAGAGATGGGGTTGGCCAGGGACGGCTGCGGCTAGCGGCGGTGCGCCTGGAATGATGAGGTGCATTGTGGAGCTGTGGCTTTGGGCTTACCTACCGGAGAGGATTGAGAATTGTTCCCACTTTAAAAAAGGAACATGATTCCACGCGATTAAGGCAACAACAGCTCTATCTCACAGGCCTAATACGCCCGCCTTTTCATTCTCCTATTCTGCGAGTGTGTGGCTGCAAAGGAGCGTCGTATTCGCCATGTCCAGGACTTTCGTCAGGAGATCATATGCTGAATCAAACAAGCGCGATCCATCGTCTATAGAGCTAGACAAGCCGCTAGTTGAGCGAACGAAGCAGAGGAAACCGGGCGATAACAAAGGTAGGGGCTAGCTTTTCGGAAAGATTAGTGGGGGTGCCGCCCCGCGCCGGTGGCATGAAACGGGGGAAGAAAAGAGACTAAGAGAGCGTGCACGGGCGCACGGCGGCATGGGCAATCGGCGATGGCATTGGCATCCCCAACACCACGACACGATCCCGGCCCGTGGCTCGGTGGTGGGGACCAAAAGCACGGCCATGCCAAACCAAAAACAAGAAAAGTCCACACAAGGTGGCGCACGCGCCGGCCATGGAAACCTCCCTTCTCACTTTTTAAGAGTGAACGCGAGTCTGGACCCAACGACCGACCAGATGACTGCTTACGCCCGTGCGGTGTGTTGCTCACGTCACCATCCACGATCAAGCAAAAATACTACGTCACGGCTCCGGAGCCCAACAAGACAAAACTGATTCGAGGTCATGACGTACAGTTGGATAGAATGGTAGTGCAGGTGCCGAGACGAGACTGCACAATCATCAGCCTCTCATTCACTCAAATACTACTACAGTGATTACACCTAAGGTTATTTAAAAAATTGCTAGATATTAGAGTAAGGCCAATAATAAAGCCAGCAAATTGACTATTAACCAAATTACAAGAGACAAGCTATACGATAGTAGTCTTTTAGTGACCTAAAAAAAATTTGTTATTCCTATTTTTATTCCTACCTCACACTCTCTTTCTTAGTCCCCTCACATTCACCTATATGCTTTCTATACCCAACTTGGTGGGAACCAAGCTTCCCTCTCTCCTCTCTTCTTTCCTCTACGTCAGCATTTATCTGGTTGTAAGTCAATTAGTATACTTGTTCTTATGGGGCCTTGGCCCCCCCCACCCAACCCGGCCACCCCATTGTTCCGCCAGTGAACAACAACATTAGTAGTTCTATAACGAGTAATGAATCATTCAAAGGTGGATGCATCCACGTGGAACAGCCCACTCAGTCTGCGTTTCGTGGCCGTTGCGTGTCGGTTCCCATGTTACATGACGCTGCTCTTTACCGGTTCTGTGTGTGCGCGACTATGCAGGTGTGTACGCCTCCAACATGCCCGTACCGTCTGGCCCACCAAGCTTTGTCTGACCCATTCATTGTTGGTTGTCGTCAGTCGCCTGACGCTCCTTTTGAGGACGGACCGGCGGCTGCAGCTTCATCATTTTTCCTGCAAAGCCGCATCGCGTCCTGTGCTTCCACCTCGCTTCTGTACCCAACTTGGTGAGAGCCTCCCGCTCCCCTCTCTTGGCTGCGTTCGGTCGAGGGTATAAGCGCTTATAAGCGCTTATTTTTTAGCACTTCAGCAGTATTTTTCTCTCACAAGATTTCAGCACTTCTACAGCACTTCAGCGCTTATCTACAGCACTTCAGCTTCACCGAACACAGCCCTTCTCTCCTCTACGTTAGTATTTGCTTAGCTATAAAACAATTATTATATTTGTTCTTAGGGGGTCTTGGCCCCACCCCACCCGGCCCATTGTTCCGTCAATTTCTTTGGTAGTCGTGATCAACTCTAAATTATTATGGCAGTTCTGTGTATTATACGACCCAATATTGGCACAAACACTCTGATACGACAACCTTGAGCGAACCTAAAACTTTATAATACGAGACCTTCACATATGTGCTTTGCTTGCAACTCATTCCCTATGAAATGATTGAATGCTCTTAGACTGTCTCCAACAACAATACCCAAAATACAATACCCATTTCACGTTTGGGTTGCGTTACAGTGAATAGATTCAATACCCATTTTTAATATTCTCCAACAACAACACATAAATGAGAATCTCCCTGCAAATGGGTTTCGAGGAGAGAGGAGACTTAAATCTGGGTTGTGTCTCTTATGAGACCTAAAATGGGTCTCTGCTATGGGTATTCTGTTGGAGGTTGAAACAGTACAGTTGAAGACCCATTTTGCATTTGGATCTCCATATACATACCCTTGTTGGAGATAGCCTTAGTGGGGGTTTTCATCCGGTTTTCCACGAAAACAACGTTGTCCTCATTTCCCACTCTCAGGGTGAATCTCAGAGGTGGGGGAGCATGCACGTAATTCGCGTGTCCGCTTGAGCTAGTTTCAATTTATTTTCAGCTATAGAACAATATTTTTCTCTCATAATAATAATTCAACCGCAGAACTCCATGTTTTATCAATTTCTAGGTATGCCACTGCCCGTTCTACTGGTAAGGGTTTGTCATTTATCGGAGATCATTACTGTTGTGAAAGCAAAACGTGTCAACATCATAAAGTTCAAGCAAAACAAACTAATTCGATCATTCCAATGTCACGGGGAAGAGAGAGAAAGAAAGGTGTTCACAATTTAGCGTGTTCCGTAGCGTTCAGACGAATAATAATCTACTAGCAACAAAGCAATGTAATTGTACGACCATTGTAGCAAACAACTAATGACGAATGGAGACGATAAAATAACTCCAGCTAAGTTCGGACGTTGCTATCGCAACCAATTGGATCATAGAGCGATGGCGGCTACGGCGGCAGATAACAGCACGACGACTCCCGTGGAAGCAGCGAGACCGGCGCCACCGGAAGCAATCTTGTTCGTGGGCGGCGCAGAGATAGAGGCAGAGCCCTGCCCGGATGGCAGCGTGGTTGCCGGCGCCGGTGCTGGACCAGCCGTTAGCGGCAGCACCGGAGCTGGAGCTGGAGCTGGAGCTGCAACTGCAAGACACGATGGTGCAGCGCGTTAGTCTATATCGCTAGCTGCTGATTGCCATGCGAGTTTGAAATGCAAACAGTTTTTCATCAAAAAAGAGTATTAATACGTAAGATGCAAAACAAAACAAAAAGAACACGGCGTACCTGTCTGGTCAGGAGATGGCGTCACGGGAACGGGATATCCTGCTATTGGAGCTGCAGATCAGCAGCGGATGGAAGCAGGGTTAGACAAAAAAAAAAAAAAAAATGCAAAGACGAACGTGAATGAACTAGATGGGCTATCTTGGGCCAAAACTTGTAGCACATATGAGCCCAATCAACAGAATCTATCTATTGTACTTGGTGCAGTGCAGTGCGTGCACCGCGCCCCGGGCGTCGGCGTAGCAGTATCGTATCGTGACGGTGTGGCGCACGCAAGTACCGGGCGTCGGCGTCGGCGGATGAAGGGCTGGAACCGCGGTCGACGGCGCAGGTGTCCTCGGGGTCGGGGTCGGGCCAGGCGCGTGGGCCGGCGACACGGGGGGAAACGCCCCGGGTGCCGGGGCGACGACGGGAGCAAGCGGAGCCGGAGCAGGCGCTGAGCCAGAAGGCGGATGTGCTGGCGGGATCGATGGGCCAGCACCAGGCTGAGCGGCGGCGGCGAGGCGCGAGCGCGACAGCTCCCGGAAGCGGAACGCACCTTCGGCACCGGAGAACACCGAGAACGTGAAACCATCTGCGGTGACGGGGCAGGACGATATATCACACAACACATATAGGTGGGTTAACGAAGTTCAGGGAATCAGGTTTTTAGATTAGATTCATGTGCAATATTGAAACAACTCTCCTCATCAGGGATAAACAATCTGAAGCACTGCAAAACATGAGCGCTGGAATCTCTCCAAAGTAACGCGACAACATACGCATGCACGGTGGTATGATGAACAAAACAAATGATGACTTGGTGCATGTGTGTGTATTTTCTTTTCATTTACACAACAGATCCAAGGTGAACTTGTGAGCCGGTGCTGGCGCGTGCTACTTACTTGATTCTACTATGGCGGAGGCGGCACAGTGGAGCAATGCCAGAACGGCGACGAACTTCTGCTGCTGTCTAGCCATGGTGGGGTTGGCGGCGACTGCGGGGCTAGCTAGGTCAGACGGTAAAATCTCGTCGCTCCTGCGCGTCAATCTTTGGTGTTATGGCGACGTTGAGATCCTGGAGGGAGGCACGTGTCTAGTCCAGATATATAGGGGGCCCGAGCCCGGAGCTACGGGTTTGTGCGCTCGCGCAATTTCCGTTGGGAGAAGAGAATAACCTTTGTTTTGTTACCATATACGTATATGAAGCCCTATTTTTAAGCTAAATTACCATATGAAGGCCCCTTTTTTTAGCAAAAATTAGCACATGACCGTGCCATTTTCGTTGCAAAGAGACGGCCCATGTGCTCTACGATCCACTTGCCAGTCCAAGATGGCCCATTGGAGCCTTTTGCCCAAGCCCCGCTAATAGGCACATCAAGTACTGAACTGAGTGAAGCTACCTTCATGATTGCTTAAGACTTTACTCCGTACTTTCTATCATATACCGTGTTTTCTATAAAATGTTACACAGGAGATTCCTGTATGTTCTTGCTTCTACTTTTTTTTTTAATCTTTTAGATAGCTGATTCTTGCGTACTGTTTGTGTTCTGCTGAAGTTCTGTTTTGTTCCTTTTCCTTTTGATATTCTTTGCTATAAGAAGGCAACAGTCTAAGCTATGGCAGTTGGCAGGCTTAGATCAACATTTTCTTCTTCGTTTTCAGCTGCATATGTTAGGAGGCTTGTAACATCTACCCTCCGTCACTTTTTATATGAAGTAACTTTAATTAAATTTATAAAAAATATTAATATTTATGATACATACTTGATATCATTAGATAAATAATTAAATCTATTTTATAATTAATTTATTTAGAGATATAAATATTGCTAATATTTCTATAAATCTAATTAAATTACCTTCATGCAAATCAATAGTGACAAATATTTAGAGACAGATGGAGGATAAGATTTCATTTTAGGCCCATAAGAACATAGTTTGATATTTTACCTCATGATGAGAACATGACTTGTGTGATGTATTATATAAATAAAAAACGGATAAAGCATGTGTATTGTGATGTATATAATGAATAAAATGTGTAT
Source organism: Eremochloa ophiuroides (assembly GCA_038502445.1). Taxonomy (NCBI): domain Eukaryota; kingdom Viridiplantae; phylum Streptophyta; class Magnoliopsida; order Poales; family Poaceae; genus Eremochloa; species Eremochloa ophiuroides. The sequence goes on along the minus strand of JAHLJS010000002.1, from coordinate 105,398,603 downwards.
TTGTCCTCCTTTTTCTCTCTCTGTTTCCAAAATTCATGATAGGACACTGGTTGGCAAAACGTCTCCACTGACTTTGTTATTTAGAGACGTGTTTTGCCAGCCCGCGTCCTCAATGAGGGTCAGACGGATTTTGTCAACACACGTCTCCAATGCCTCATCCGCCACTGTTTTTGCTATTAGTATCGTCCTACAGTTAAAATGAGTTATTATAATTTAAAATTTAAAACGGAGAAAGAGTAACATTTGAAATCCGAACAGGCGGAGAGGAAAAACTGCTGGAAGGCACTGATTCTGACACTTGCAAGCCGAGGGGAACTAGCACCCTCGATCAAATTATCATACGGTACCTGATACCAATACAGGCTTCGTGCCGCTAATAGCAGAGCTCTCATAATTACGGGTCCGACAAATACAGAAGCTGAGAAGCGTAACAGCAATGATCAGAAAGAACGCAAAAGAAAACACGAGAAGCCAACACAATCCCATAGCTAATCTCGCCTTTCTAGTTCCCTTCCAGCAGCATCCTGCATATATTATAGCTGCAGGCCACGCCACTACGCTCACTTGTACTCCAGGATCATGTTGTTTTCTGGGGCCAGGCCAACGCAGGCCCTCATGATGTTCTCCAGCATCGCCCTCTGCTTTGCCAGAGCGTTCACCACCGGTGTGCCAGGCGGAACCTGTTGTTTAGGATTTGCAAGAGATGATTAGCTCCTGGATTGGAGCAAAATGCAGTGCAGTGATGCCGGAATGCAGGAGAAAAAAAAGGCTTACCAGGGGTGCCTTGGTGAGGTAGCTCAGGATGGTGGCCACCGGGTGGAAGGAGTGGAACTTGTCCTGCATATTAAAATCAGATGGTGTTAAGGCGCTGAATCACCTACCGTGCTTCGGGTTAATCACTTGGTGGCTCTTACCTCCCCCTCAGCTTTTAGCTGGATCCTGGTGCTGAGCTCAGCCAGGAGCACCAGATCAAGGATGATAGGTGCGGCGAGGAGTGAGTCCTCACAGGTGTTATGCAGCACGATGGTGTTCTTGCCCCCCATGAAGATCTCCGAGGTGTACTCGTCCATAGCCCTCTTACTGTCTCCCACGTACGGCACGTACTGCAACAAAAGAGTGGCAAGTTTCAGTGTTAGATAGTTGCATGTGTCAACTTTTAACGAGGTGGAAGATTAACTGACAGACCTTGATGACGACAACATGATCGGGATGCTCGCCGGGCTCATAGAGGATAGCATTGCTTGAGACCATGTCATCCACCACATTGCTCTTGGAGATCTCCTTGGACCTGAATGTTTGAGGGGCAGACAGGTTCATGCCATCGTTGTTTCCCAAGTGGTTGTAGCTGACAATTGAGGTGGGCTGAATGAATTGAACATATAAAAGAATTACTGTAAGTACTGGCTTTTGCCAAATACACTTCATCTTAATAGAAGAGAGATATTAGGTTTCAACCTTTATTCCAGCACCAACAAGGAAATCAACCAAGACAGATTTCATCTTGGTCTGTCCACTCTTGAAGTCGTCACCACCAATCAAGCAGTTGTTCTTAATGGCAAGATCAATCAGCCCTACAAACATGCAACAAGTATAATAAGCCTTGGAACATAAATGTGACAAATTCAAACTTTGCACACACACCCAAACCACCCACCAGGCACAAAGGTGTTCTGGGGGCTCCCATTGATGAACGGCACCCCCTCCATGACACAGGCAATGGCATATAGAGTTGATGGCGAGATCTCCGCCTCGTTCTTGTCCACAGATGCCAGTAGATTCTCCATTGTGTCGTTGAGACCAGCGCATACATTGCTGTACCTTTCAGTGTTTGCAGTCCACAGCACAACTATCTTGTCCACTTTGTTCTTCTCCTTAAACTCCCTGTTTCATTAGCTACGTAAGCCATAGCTTCTATAATGGATTACTTATACCAGTGAGCCATGTTGCTTCAACCATGTTACACCAAAATACATCATTAATTATGAATAGTTGCTTCTTTTAAGTAGTTTCAGTTCTTTGTGGAGTTCTCATGGAAGTGTGAGTGCTTTTTGTATACACAATGTCACATTGTTTAACATACCATAGAGACTTCTCAATCCACCAGTGAAACAATATGTTCTGATATGTATATATTTGTACCTAGTAGTATTTCTTTGTTTTAGGTTGTACTGAGTGCACTTCTTTAATTGCACCAAGGCATGTTAGCATCCGTATCCATATACCTGATATCCTTAATGATCTGCTCCACCTGTTCCTTCTTGGTGCCCTTGATGACATTGTTGGCACGAGAGCCCTGGTTAGCGGCGATGAAGTCCGGATCATAGATACCGGGAAGTGGCACCATGGACTCCATGTAGTGCCTGAGCTGCTTCTGCAGGTCAATGTCCAGCACCTTGGCCCTGGACATGGCGTCGGCCAGGTTCATGTTGCTAATGTCCCAGCCTCCGAACACTATGTCGTCTGGGTTCACCTGAAAATCAGTTCAACACTTGGTCATGAAAAGAAGATCACAAACACAAAGTTTGCGAATCTGCAACCAGTTAGCACCACCGTCAGTACTGCACGAGTGTAATCCAAAGATGCTGGAACCTTTCAGCTCACCACAGAACCTTTTGGCTTGCAAGTAGGATCACAACATGGGAGACCGAGTCTACTGTTCAACACCTTTCTCACAATACTTTGCCTTTTCGTGATGCTAACATTCCTTTCCTTTCAGAAAATTAGGACCTTTGCTTTTTCAAAGCAATTATTAACATTCCGTTTATTTTTCTTTCAAAAAAACATTCCGTTTACTTGAGACCACTGGCGTGAAAGACAGGTTCATTTTATATCATCAACTAGCACCTTGCGGAATATGCCTTGTTCTTCATGCATGTACGTTTGGTTCCAGTAAAAGAACACTACTAGACGTCCATAATAGATTACCATGGGCAGGAGGCTCTTGAACGGCGCATAGATCTCCTCCCCGTTGTAGCTGCCGACCCTGATAGTCGAGGCCTGGGTGAGGGAGCCGAAGTAGTTGGCTTGCTGCACCTTGTCCTTGGTCGCCCATGAGATTCCCCTGAAACAACCACCAACAGATTCAGGTCTCTCTCTAGCCACAACGGACGAGAATACTCCGACAGTACGCCGCAGGAACGCGAAGCAATACGGGACAAAAGCACTTACTCCCTGTTGGCAATGACCCCAGCCGTCAGCGTGGACCCGTTGTTGCCTCCCCACCCCACAAGCATCACCCTGCACCACCAGAGCAGAAAAGTGAGCAAAATCCGTCAGACAAAAGATACAGTGGCTGACACCGACACACCGTAACACAACGAGTTTCACGTACAGTAGGCAACATGCATAGGAACAAAGGGGGTCCAGGATGGCACATGGCTTCGCATACACTGATACACACTTGATGGTAATCCTAGTATACCAGGAGGTGATGAGTTTTGTCTGTTGCTCATCGTCCCTGTTGGACTTGGATCTCGCAGGAACTCACGTGCACAGGACAAAAAAACCAAGACAAAGTTCACACAGGCGTCTGTCTAATCGTTGAACAGTAAGCAAGGGCTGAACTAAAAATGGAAACGGAACGTGCAGGGCACCATCCAACCGAATTTCAAATCGAGCCGATTCGACGCATCCGGACGGGCAAGTTTGTGCGTAACTGTCAGCGATAACGACGGGCAAAAGCGGTAAGATTCCATTAGGATTTACTAGGAGGGAACTGGGAACGCCGCCCGCCGACTGGCTGATCTCGACGGAGGATTTGACCGAGCCCGCGGGAGGAGGAAGGGTCACAGCCGCTGCATCCGTACGTACCCGAGCTTGGGGACGGCGGTGCTGGTCCGGAAGTTGTACTTGACGGACTTGGGGCGGACGACCCAGCGGGAGGCGCCGTCCTTGCCCTCGTGCACCAGCTCCGTCGTGTCGTACCGGTACTCCGACTCGATCTCCGCCGGGCCGTACCGAACGTGGGGGCTCTCGACGCGGAAGCTCTCGATGAACATCTTGCCTTTCCTCCTCCCTCCCCCTTCTTCTCACCGCTCTCCTCGAAGGGAATGCGAAGCGAGGCAGCGAGAGAGGATGGAGGAGGCCGCTGCGGCTGTGCTCTTTGGGGTGGGTGGTGCGATCTGGGAAGGGTGCCCCTGGCCGCGGGATTTATAGAGGGTTCCACGCTCACTGCCACGGGGCGGCCCGCGAGTAGCTGACTCTTCACGAGCCCACTTGAAAGAAACGGACCCCACGGGATCCGAGGGATCGGAGGAATAGCGACGGCGTAATCGCTTTTTGGTATACGATGTGAGCCGCCGGGGGATGGCCGGAAGGCCGGACCGCCGGAGCCTTTGCTGGACAGCAGGCAGAGGAGGGAAGCGAAATGGGAGGGCGTCGGCAGGCGCCCGGCGGCCGGCGGCGGCGTGTTGGCTGTGGCTCTGAGCGGTGATAGCCGTCGGACGGAGGCTCTCGGGTTCGGGAAGAAGACGGAGGAACCGATGGAATGGAAAATCCTCTCTTTTTTGGGGGGACAAAATGAAAAACCCTCTGTAACCGTGAGGGTTTGCATATTCATCCTTCTTCTTTTCATGTTTTAACAGCCGGAGAGGTGAGGGTCTCAAGGCAGGGACCACATAACTCATGATGACAGGTAGTAGATCATTCATTTCGTTGGTGACCCTAAAATTTTTACATCTATCAATGTTTAAATACAGAAAAAAAATAACTAATTATATAGATTATATATAAATTACTAGACAAAATTTTAAGTTTAACCAATCTATTATTTGATAATATTGTATTCCCATAAATATTTGTTAGTGATGAAATATTTGGATTTAGTAAATTTGTCTTGTGATTTACAATGAGCTATGTAATTAATTTTTTTGTTATTACCCGAAAACTTTTTGGACATCTCACGAGACGTGACACGCAAAAGTTTATACGCTGAGCCCTTGCATACATGCGGGCCTCTTAACAGAGAAGCTAATCACAATTACATGCAAACAATAACAATCAATCAATGAATCAAATAGCTTCAGAGACAGGAAAGAGGATGAGTCTAGATGGGTTTTTTGTCAGTGTAAATTTTTTTAAGAAACCTATTTATTTGGAGATGGTGGAAGTATTCTTTATATGAATCGGATATATTGAATAAAAGTGGATGTTTTTAAAAGTTGAATCTAACCGATTGGGCTACATTCAGTTTGCAACTTTGAAAGTGTTCCAAAAAAAAATAATTCTAGCTTTGTTCCGAGTCAAGTTATTATCCGAAGATTGATCAAACTTATAAAATCATATTTTGCATATCTAGAGTCATAAAGTTAGTATAATTTTATATAGTTTGGGTTAGACAATAAGATTGCATCGTTTATAGGACGAAAATAGTAAATACTCTCTTGGTCTCTAAATATCTGCCTTTTTCTTTGAAATAACTTTGACTATATATATATATATATATATATATATATATATATATATATATATATATATATATATATATATATACTAATATTTTTTTATACATAATTAGTATCAAAATACATTTATTCAGATAGAGATATAAATGTTACACTTATTTTTTAAAAATCGACTTATACTTATGCTGCACACACACCAACGACGACAATAACTATTTAGCGACGGATGGAGTAGTTACTAGTTAAATACAATATTTAAAATCCCTATGCTATTAAAAGTTGTATTCATATATTCAGATTTTAAAGATCTGGTATGACACATCGGTAGTTTCATATCATTTCACAACGTATTAAGAAAAGTTAAAGGTGAAAATCTACATGTGGATTTTTTTTATCTAAAGACATCATATTGATAATAATTGTTATGTGAGGAAACCGGTATATCTCTAATTTGAAATAGTGAAAGGTTTCTTGATGCTTCATTGCTCACAACCGTTTGATGGAGATCCAACAGCCTCAATCTCTCTCGAGCCTTACAAGTGACAGTAGTGTATCCAAATACAACGTGAAATCTAGTTCTATATAGGCCATGTTTGGAAGCATCAACTACATTTTAGCTGGTTAATTTTAGCTATGATGTATCCAAACACCCCATACCTAAACCTAGATAAAGTTTAGCTGAAGGCCAAAATGTACACAATCCAATTACCTGTTTCATCCGAGCTAAAACCAGCTAAAAGGTCTAAATGACCAAACTATCCCCAACTAAAGTTTAGTTAGAGCATCCAAATACATTCAGCTAAAGTTTAGCTATCTAAACAATAGTATTAATGAGGGATAGCATGGTCAAGATTTTGAATTAGCTAGAGCATCTAAACACCCCAGCTAAAGTGATCTTTACTTAGCTAAACTTTACCTCTATCAATTAGCTAACTAAATTTTAGTTGGGTGCTTCCAAACAGACCCATAATATATAATTAATTAATGAATTGAAATGTGAGGTACTTCCGTGGTCCGCCAATCTGTCTCCCGTGCTCGTATTACTTAAGTGTCCAGGTATGTTACTTGGTTCATTTCGAAAATGAATTAAAATGCTCGACACGATCATTGATAAAATTATAAACTCTCCTACCCAATACGTGTAGGCACGATATGGATTTTCATTTCCATATATGATTTTTTGATACATATGATGTGATTGCTAAATAAATATTTAAAACCGCAAGTTGTTACCCCAAAAAAAATCATTTTAAGTTGTGAAATAGAAAATAATAAACAAAGTAATAAATTTAGTATGTCTCAATCTTTATCAAAATTTATTTAGGTTTTCGTCAATTTAGAAAGTGAAAATGTGTTTTTCATAAAAGAAAAATTACAATTGTGGCTTATTTGGTTGCCTTCTTAGATGAGTCAGGCTGTACCTGGGTAGCCAGGTCGAGCGCATGCGTTTAGTTTAGAAATTTTGGGAAGTTTTGCAACTGTAGCGCTTTCGTTTGTATTTGATAACTTTTGTCTAATTATGGTCTAAATAGATTCAAAAGATTTATCTCGAGATAGCCAGGCAAAAAGTACAAATATGCAACAGGTACTACTTCATTTAGTGCTCCATGCAGACGGAAAGTACAATCGATGTGATGGAAAGAGAGAAGAAAATTTTGTGAACTAAACGCTGTCATAGCTTGGCTCAGGAGGGAATCTTGCATTGCATGGGATAGACTCTAACCTCCAATCAGCCAACTAAATGCTTGGGAGCTGCATCCACAGAGCCAGCCTGGCTGTGACATAAACCAAACGCGCCCTTAGTTGTTCACTTGCATTCATGCCTTCGCATTAGCTAAGGAAGCAGACCAATTGATTTTGTTTGGTTACTATCTAATAAAGTCAAAAGAACCTCTCTGGCAGAGAGTGCGAGAGCCGAGAGGACTAGATGCTGCCAAACGAGTTGAAATTAACCGGGTAAAAAGTTGTGTGTGTGAGTGAGTGCGTGGTACAGGAAAAAGATAGAAATGCAATGACAAAACAGATGAAAGAGAAAATACTGTACAGGAATTTCATAGAACTGGATATTTGGAAAACAGGAATATATGAAATATAAGCACCAAGCAGTGATATTTCTCTTTGCCAAATCAAAGCTTCACTAACGTATTAGATGCTCTAGTTGCAAGGTGCATGCATACTCCCACGGATGATGCACACCGTGCGTTGATGAGTATATTGGGTGAGTCTGACTTGGTACTTCGCGAGGGAAAACAAACCAAGAGATTGTAGTGAATTTTAAATTTCCTCCAAAAAATACAGGTATTTGCTTTAGAAAGGAATTGATGAATCATTAGTTCTAAACATAACTGCAGTAGCCAAAACTATAGGAATGCTAATTCCTATGAAAATCCTTTAAAATTCCCGTGATCTAAACACAACTCTAAGGAAGCCAATATTAGCAAAACTTTAGTCAGCCTGTTAATATGTTTATTTAAGCAGATCAATTGATAAAGGTTCTGTTTAGCTGGCTAGATTCTACGACTGGCTGATTAATTATTATGAGAAAAAAATATAGTTAAATGACTGACTGATACATAGTGTCTTCTGTTTGGCTACTTTGTCTACTAAAGTCAAAAGGACATCTCTCTGGCAGAGAGTGCGAGAGCCGAGAGGACTAGAAGCTGCCAAACGAGTTGAGGCTCCGTTTACTCCCCATCACATCACAATATTTTTCACTATTCACTATCACATCAATTGTACTTTTCATCTACACGAAACACTAAATAAAGTAACAGATATTACATGTTTGTATTTTATACGTGACTAGCTCAAAATAAATGTTTTGAATTTACTTAGATCATGAGTGGACAAAAATTATCAAATACAAACAAAGTGCTATAGTGCAACTTTTTGAGCCTTTTCAACCCCCATTCTCACGAACTAAACGGGGCCTGAAATTAACCGGGTAAAAAGTAGTGTGCGTCAGTGCGTGGTACAGAATGGATGGGTGGCCGAGGACAGGGGACTAGGGAAGGAAAAAGGACGACGACGTGCTACCCGTAGGCCGGCGCTGGCGAGGTGGACGTAAACTGCTCCACGAAGGTCCAGAATTCCAAGGAAGCACGGGGGGCAGAGCGCAAGAGCGCCGGCGTGCTGGTGGTCGAGAATCGTGGAGCTCCCCTTCGCCGTCACGTGGTGGCGTGGGCCCCGCGCGCTCACGATCGTGGCAGAAGCTCCTAGAACGCCCGCATGACGCCGTCAGGTTGTGCGGTGCAGCTTCGCCCTGGCCCCTAGGAGCGGTCCATGGACCCCGCGGCGTGGGCACTGACTTCAAAGCCACCGAGAGGCGAGAGGCCACCGAGAGGCGAGAGGCGCCAGGCACCACGAGTCGTAGGCGCTGCCCACGGGGGCGGCCATGTGGTGCGGTGTCAGGCACGCCCCACGGTACGGCGGCACGAGAGATGGGCAGGGTGCCATGTGGCTTGCATTGGCACGTGGGGCCCGCGGGAGTTATTTGTCCTTGCATGTAAGCGCTTTGTCCTTGCATGTAAAGGCTCTTGTCCTTGCGTGCAAATTCTGGAACAGCACGACACTGATCCCTGATTGTGATTTGCATAGGTAAAGGCTCGGCGTCACTGTTACTCTATACAAGCCGTGCAAAATAAAAAAATGGCGAGTTTTCAGACTGTTTGCTTCGGCTTATAGTATTAGTTAAAATCGGTCTATTATTTATGAGAGTCTCACAACAAAACAATTAAGTTTTACTTATAAATCAATCGCACTCATAATAACTCATGCTGAACATAGGCTTAGAAGCCAAACTTTCATAAGTTATTAATATAGCAGGTTCACACAAAATAAAAAAAATGCATGACATACTACTATTATAATTGCTCAAAGTTAGTACAGTAAAACATACTACTGTGCTAGAATTGTATATACTACTTTTTGGGACGGAGGGAGTACTTAATTAGCAACTCAAATCGCAAAAAAAGCTAGTACAGTAAAGGCGAATGTGTGTTTAAATTCAGCGTCTATAGTTTTTACGTATCACATCAGATGTTTCATAAGATGTCAGAAAATTTTTATAATAATAAAAAAAACTAATTACATAACTTATTTATAAACCGCTGAGAGAAATCTGTTAAGCCTAAGTAATCCATTATCAGCAAATATTTACTATAACACAGCAATATCAGATCACGGATTAAGGATTCTGGCAATGATTACGATGGCGGGAATGTAAGATAAGAGAAAGAAGAAGACACGTGGATGTCATAGGGCTCGCTAGAGCTCCGACGTGCTAAAGCTAGCCCTAATACATCGGAGCTTCGACGAGCCCTAGGAGCACGTTGTGCGGTTGTGGGGGCTGGGCGGCGGGGGCGGCGACTGATATCCTCACGTCGCGAGGACAAGAAGCTAGGCCGCGGTGGCCCCGTTTCTATCACCGAGCTCCGAGCGCCTGAGACCAAATGCGATCAGGCCGCAAGATAATAATAATAATAAAAAAGTGGAAAAGGTCTCACTTAGCATTGATGGACCGCGGATAGTGACTCGCAAAATTCTCACACATTCATGGGCAAATGCTATCAAACCGAACCGTTCTGTTTCTGCATCTTCAGCCTTCTTCGCCCTTCGGCTACTTGCTCGTAGCCTCGGTAGGCCAAATTAACCGGGGTACTGCTGGCCTGCTGTCTGTCTCGCCCACTTTTGCCTTCTCTCTGGCTTGTTTGTTTTTTGGGTTTCGCATTCACGTGTTTGGGCTATAGTCGTGAACTTACGATCGTGGCTAGCGTGGTCAGTTCGTCGGGGTGGTTGGATGGACGTCGTTTTAGAATTTTGGCTATTTACTTTTGATAATTCGCTTTTTAAAAAATTTAATTATTTTACTATGAAATAATTTATTATTAGAAATACTTTAATCTTAATGTGTTTATTTTTAAATTATTACAAATTTTTAGGGCTTATTTTGATGCCCATATATCCACTTGACTCATGTGTGTTGAGGTGAGTTGGTGTTAAATTTAAAACAAAAATAGGAAAAACAAAATAAATTTATATAGAAAAATAAAAAAAAAACTAACATTTTAAAATTAGATTCCATGTAATCAAGATAAACAACAAGGACCTATTGGTACTGTACGAACAACGAAAAAAATATCATGGAGTATCACGTGGAATATTGTGTGAACAACCAAAAATATATTACAAAACATTTCATGTGTATTAGGGAAACAATTGGACATACATTATGAGACGTAGTAAAGATGACAATGGGCAAAACACAGGTTTGCGCTCCTATCTGTGCCCGCTAGATTCGGTGCACAGGAGCGAATACATGTTTGTACCTAATGGACAATGATAGACGGAAAAAAAATAGCATACTCACACCCGCAAAACCACTCGACCTTTTCTTTCATTTAGGGAAAAATAAACTTATACTAACATTTGGGGCCATTGCAGAAGAGGTATATCTCCATCAGATACTAGAGTTTCATTCATACCAAATCCTAATCCACCTAGCACCCACCTTCTGTCATCCATACGGGCCCGCACACCCGACCTCCCCAACTCGTGGTGTCGCGCCTAAGGATGGCAACGGGTACATCCCCAACGGGTATTGGCGGAACGGGTACATCCCCGCGAACTAAAATCTATCCCGTCCCTATCCCCATCTACGCTAACGGGGATAAATTTTTCCCTGTCTCCATCCCCGATCGGGGATTTCATACCCGTCGGATACCCGTACCCGAGTACACACCCATATATAATCAACATAACATGTAACAATAACACAACAAATTATCCAATACGATAGTACTTCTAGTATAACTGATCGACAACAAGTTTAATATCTAGCAGCCTAACAGCTTAGGGTTAGCAGTCCTTTTATATGAGCCTAAATGGACTGCCATCATAGTTAATTGCTGAAAGGTCGAGATGGCAGACTAGAGGGGGGTGAATAGTCCTTTTTAACAATTAATCGCAGCGGAATAAAACCTAAACGGTTCTAGCAACGATTCACCCCACTAACTAAGTCTCTAAGCACCTTGTAAAAGATCCTACCAAGAAACAAATGTGCTAGCCTAGCTTGAGCTTTCCTAAACCGTTCTTGCGCAAGACCACACAAACCTAAGCGCTAGTACTTCAAGCACCGGGGAGCTCCTACTAACTAGCAAGCAAAAGCACACTAAGCACCTAAGCCCACTAAGTGCTCAATAACAAGGATATACAATCCTAATCAAGGAGCACAACTTGATTAGCTACACAAACTAATCAAGGCACTAGTTCTAAGGTACACAGGCAAAGAACATGAGTGGCAAGCTACACAAGCTAACCGATCTCACAAGAGCAACAACAACACAAGTAAAGTAAAGAACAACAATAATAACTTGTGTAGGGAAATGCAAACCACCGCGAAGGATGATGTAGAGGATGACACGGTGATTTATTTCCCGAAGGTTCACTTGTTGCCACAAGCTACGTCCTCCGTTGTGTCCACCTACACTCCGTGGTTCGGTGGCTAATCGATCACCAAGATCAAGCTCTACCAAAGAGCGCCACAAGAACCTACCCGGTGAGTGAGATGTTGAGTGACACGCTCAACTAGAGTTGCTCTTCAGGATCTCCCGCGGGGCTAGCACAATACCCCTCACAAGCACCTCTCCGGAGCCAAGTACAATCTCCTTTGCTTGCTTCGACGGAGCCACGAGCCACCAAGCCGTCCAGGAGGTGGCAACCTCCAAGAGTAACAAGCACACCGGCTTGCAACACGATCACCTAGTGCCACTCGATGCAAACTCTCAATGCAATACACTAGCGATCGATCTCTCACTTATCGGATGTGAATTAGATGAGCACAAGTGAGTTGGAGAGCACTAGGTCATGCACAAGCAAGGGAAACACATTCCTAAGGTGCAAGACACTCTCACAGCCGGCCACATACTCCTATAAATAGCCCTCAAGCCAAATGAGCCATTGCCAACTGAAACTGGCCGTCGGACTGAGCGTCGGACGCTCAACCACGCCACCGTCGGACTAAAACCTACCGTCCGACGCCCCCGATCCTCGCCACGTGTCACTAGCTGTTTAACGTCGACCGTTGAGGCACAACGGCTACTTCACGCGCCAACTTCAACACCGTCGGACGCTCAACCGTCAGACCAACGGAACCAACTGTCCGACGATTCTAGAGAGCGACCCGAGAGCTTCAACCACCGTCGGACGCTGTCCGACGCTTAGCGTCGGACGAACAGAGTACGTCCGACGCACCACAGCTCGCCACGTGTCACTTCCTCGACGTTCTGCACTGTCGGACGAAACAGGAATGGTCCGACGCCCGGTAAACAAGCGTCCGATGCTCGTACACAACGCAGAGCTAGGGTACGCCATCGGACCGAAGCCAATGGTCCGACGCCCCCTGGCCAAAGCGTCCGACGCTCTGCAGAGAGCTCTTCTCAACTCCAAACAACACCACCTTTGCAAATGTGCTAACACCACAAGTGTACAAACTTAAGTGCATGTGTGTTACCTTTTCACAAATATTTTCACAAAGGTTTTTCTCTCTTTTCACCATGCCACTCGATCCTAGCAATGCATGCAAGTTAGATCGCTCAAGTGGCACTAGATGACCGATATGTAAACAAGTTTGCCCCTCTTGATAGTACGGCCATCTATCCTAAATTCGGTCAAGCACTTCTCTACTCAACCTTGGACCGGTGAAATGGAAATGCCCTATAGTTATACCTTTGCCTTGCGCTTTCCATTTCGATCACCATCTTCATCACCTTCTCCATCTCCAACTCGGTCGATGCTGGTGCAACACATGCACCAACACCTCATGAATGATATGATCAACTTCATATCATCATGTGGCTTTTGGTCCATCGATCTTTGACTTCACTTGCTCTTCACCCTTGCTTCGGCCTCCGGCGCCAAGTCTTGCTTAACTCTTCCGACACTCGGTACCAACGACTTCAAAGCCTCCACTTGCCCTTTGCCCTTGCAACAAGTCCATCAAGCCAAGTCTTGTCTCGATCTTCTCCATCTAGCCACACGACTCAATGTCATGTCTCATGTGCATTAAGCTCCTTCATATCATATGTGTGAGTTAAGCATCATTTCCAAGCCATATCCACCTCCATGGCATAGATGCTCACACACATGTACCTGTGGACTAATCATCTGTGTAATCAACACTTAAATTTATATTAGTCCACCTAAGTTGTCACTCAATTACTAAAACCAAATAAGGTCCTTTCAATCTCTCCCTTTTTGGTAATTGATGACAACTCTACAAAGATATGGAAATTAAGCGCATTGACCAAGTTAGCTCTTCACACAAGTGGAAAACACTAACTTGGGTTTGGATTTTATGCTACTTATCCATCTCTAAGTTCAAGTATTTAGACTTGGATAAGCTCCATAAAACCCGACTTGGTAGTGTTAACTCCCCCTACATGTGTGTTCAAATGGTTTGGTTTCAAATTTTCACACATGCATAAATATGGAATTTGTGGGAGTGGCAACACTACTAAGTGATGTTAAGGTGCATAGAATAAACCTTTGTAGCGTGATACCAATTTCTTGATACCAATTGTTTGAAGCCAATTGAAATTGCACCATTAACTCCATCCTTAGCATCATGATTAGCTAGACAAGCAAAAATACTAGATACCCCGTGAGATCAATATTATAAGCAAGGTTCTAGTAAATATTTGAAAAACACAAGTCTAGCTAACAACCTATGCATGCTAGTTATCAAATCACCATTCAAACCTATACTAGCATGCACCACACAAGTAAGATACCACATGTAGGAAACTAAGTGCAAATGCAAGCAAACATATTAGTATGCACATTCAAATGCAATCAATCATGTTCATGAGCTTGCTCCCCCTACTTGTGTGCTTCTCTTGTCCAATAGTTTTTACCCCCTTGTAATCTTCAATCTTGTGGATCAACCTTCTTGTTGGCCTATTGCTCTCCCATCATCGGCCTAATGATGGTTCATCGCGTACATTTCTTCCATCTTGACTTGTTATCTGTCCCCCTTGATCATTGCTTCCATATTTCTCCCAACATACAATTTCATATCTTTGTCCAAATCTCTCCCCTTTGTCATCAATTTCCATAAAAGATATGCTCTCTATTGTGACAAAGGTGTGTGCTAGGGATGTTGAGGGTTGCATTTTTTATGGACACCACCGTTGGCGCTTCTTAACGTCAGCAGAAAAGTCCACAAGCGCACGGAAGTACCGTTGTAGCACTTCACCCGGAAGTATTCAGGGTATCATATTTATAATTTCTCAAAGAAACGGCTTATGTTTATAGGATCTTAGCTAGTTTACCCTAGAAAAAGGTAGAGGGGATAACTTGGGTAGAGAGGATACACTAAGTCTGAAAACACTGAAGTGAAGATAACTTCCCCACTACTTGTCTGCTTCAGGCCCACTGATGCAGCTGGTCTGCCAGCCGATACCAGTATCAGCGCTACTCCGCGGCCGAACGTGGGTGAATTCAGATACGAGTGGACAGGGCTGTCACCACCTGCCACCTATCCCTCTACCCGTGGGCACGCACAACATACGAAGGTAGACCCTGACTTAGACACCACGTCTACGACGGCGACTACTACTCTAACGATGGCCAGGAACTTCTGTCTTTATCAGAAGTCCTCTAACTAGAGCACCCGTCCAACGGACGAGCGACGATCCCACAAATAAGTAGTTTTATGAAAATTACTTACTTAATGAATCGAAACTTAGAATGTATCACAAACCTCTTACTTCAAGTAGCAAGATGGTTGTAGAGGTACAAGTTGGATGCGAGAGCCGACAAGTCCGGCACTTCGTCCACCCGAGAGTAGAACTGCTTCGACCCCGCTCTCACTTCTCAAGCTTCTATCTCTCTCTCTAACCCTATACTAGCCTAGCTAGAAACTAAACTAATGGAAAAATGGTGGCACTCTCTTCTTCTTCTCTCTTGTATCAAGTTGTTTTTTTATGGAGGGGGTGAGGGCCTCATTTTATAGCTCCATAGGACGGTTTTGGCGTAGCTAAGTATGGAAGGAGGTGAAACCGCCTTCAGGGAACCGCCATGAGCACTATCACTGAAAACTGGGCCCGGAAAGCGTTAACTGGGGGGCGGCCGCACCCGGGGGCGGTCGGTCGCTGGGAGGCGGCAACTGGCCACCGCCTTCGGGTGGTCGGTTGCTCCCTGGGCCTGGGCCTCCCCCGCGATTACGGATGGATCCCGTTTGATGGTTTGATGGGCTTTTCTCTTTTATTCTTGATTGGCGCCTTTTCTGAATAGATTTTCTGGAAGTGCGCTTTCCGGTGAATTTTATGCATTTCCACGTGTTCGACCTGCAAGTCGCATGTGCAACAAAACTCGTGGAAAGGTTAGATAAAAGGCCCTACCTTCTATTTATTTTAGCATTAGAATGATGTTATATTTTGGTTGTTAAGGTCCGCCAACAACCACCATTTTTGAGTTGGAATGACATTACTTGAAATACATCCATAGGTGGAGATACCACATGTAGGACCATACATCTCATGATACCATTTGATTGAGTATCCTCCCCCTATGTCACACTATTGGTCATTCACTTGACAATCTTGAACTCTTGTTGGTGTGGGAAGTCTTCATCTTGATGATCGCTTAAAGTTGAGAATCACTTGCACATATTGTTGGATACCACTTGTATGCTTGATCTAGACATCACTTGTGAGTACCATTTGGGTTGGATTTATACCACTTGCATGGATGCCGTCATGAAAAACATAGTACCATTTGAAGTTGAACCACTAGTAGAGACATACACCATGTGTAGCAATACCACTTTGAAGAATAGTGATACTACTTGTTTGAATAAACATGTGCATGCTACTAGTGATTTGGTGAGTCTAGATACCACTTGGAAAGATTAAATTGATATCCATTTTCATTGTTGTCTTGTGCTTCTTGAACTTATCTTGTTGTCATGAGCTTCTTTCTTAATTGGTTTAAACTAGCAAACTTGCACAAGTAATCTAACTCGGTTTGAACCAAAGACAAGCTTCTTCACGCCACTAGGGGTTATCTTACCTATGTTGAATTAGATCCTTTTTGCTCATTTAACTAGATCAAACACTAGGTTCACATGCTCATAAACAAGTCATATTTAGACACTAGATCAAACAAAACATAGAAGCAATAGTGGCATAATATGAACTCAAAATCATTTGATTTTTCATGAATGCACCTCTATGTATGACTATATGCTCTAAACATGTCCTTAGCAAAATATGAATGTATATGCCGTACAATGATGCCTTTGCTATCTCGGAGTAGAGGATAGTCAATGAATTTCATTCATCTCCGCAATAGCAATGTGAAGTCCATTTGAAAGCTTGGTGAAGACCAATTAACATCATGAAAGCCATTCTTCACCCATATGAATTGAATACCCCTTATGATCAAGTGCTAGCTTCAAATTGTGGTTGACTTGCTTCTTTTCTTGATCAAGCTTGCATGAGAATACCACTAGTAGATGATATCACTTGTAAATCCATATGTACTTCTCATTTGGATGTTGCTCACTCTCTAGATCAATCTCTTGATTTGCTTCAACTAAGTATCTCCAATGATTTTTCGAATCACCACTTCCATGTTAGCCTTCCAAGACAATCTTGGTTTACCTACAAAAGGCGGCATGCCTCGACAAACGGGAGAAGTGACCTCTCTCCAAAGAACCATCTTTAACACTTACTTGAGTTGCCTTTGTTTGATTGATCCAAGAGATTACTATGATGACCAACTTGAATTCCTTCTTTAAGTCCTTTTCTTTCTATCCAGTTGATCTCAAGTTAACTATAGGACTTAAGTTTCATCTTCACTTTGCTTGGTCTTGATATTCACTTAAATATTTATTTCTTGATCCAAAACCAAACAAAATATACTCTCAACCACTTGTAATCATAATTCCAACTTGAGAGCCTTTCAATGCAAGAGATACCAAATATTTTCAATAATTCTCTCTTGTGGACAGATTCTTTACCCTTCAAAGGATATGCTATAACTGCCAATGTACTTGTCCAATTGATACAAAATTTTGTGGATATGACCTTCTATGAGTCTACTAGCAGCTACAAAAATTTGAGCTTCATTTGACCAAGTATGAACTGCCAGTAATCTATTTTCTCCACACTGCTACATGCTGCAAACTGCTGCACAAGAACCACTCCAAAACCAAAGCAATCCTTATCCAATACTCATGAAACTTGTACAGAAACTTGTACCATAAGTATAGAGCATACATACCAAATTTCAAGCCAATCCTAAATAGATTTGATCACTCAAACATGGCTTTTTTCTCAGCGAGCTCAGATTTCAGATTTTGGACAGATTTGAGTAATTGAGCTATTCTTCAACAAATTGAATCAGATTTGAACTAAACTTGTTTGAATACTCTCACAATATATGAATCCATTCAATCCATTTAATAAATGTCATCTTATGATCATATCCAATCAAATCTATTCAAACTTGATCACTAAGCAATTATTCCATTCAAACATCTCATTGCAAGCAACATATGCATATTTATCCAATTCAATCAACTCATATGCATTCAAATGTAATTGATCAACAAAGGATATACCTTGAAGGTCCATGATCACCCATTTGCAAGCATCAACTTACTTGTTTGCAAGTCATCAAATAATTAACCGAAAGATCACCCACAACTTGAACTTTTGCACATGTATGTTATAGCACTTGGACTTCACTTAGTTTGACTTGGCATTGGTTTGGATGTTGCACTAGACTTCATGACTTGAATCAACAAATGATTATCAATATGAATACCAATTGAATTAAGCCTCCAATGCCATGGTACCTATACACAATCATCCACTTTTTGATGGTACCCAAATAAGTTTGGGTCCTCTCAAGTTAGGAGCAACATACTTAGGCATAGCCTTAGTATGGATAGCGGGATGTTTTGCAATAGCAACCAGGGAGGTACCATTGTCATCCTTATTTCTAAGCAAAATAGTAGCATCAATTGAAATAGGCTTAGGAGTGTTACCTAGGGGACATGAATTAGCCTTGTGTCCCCTTTCCCGACATGAGTAGCACTTTTGCTTTGCTTGAGCCTTCTATTTCTTGCTCATGTTGTGCTCCTCCTTGCCTTACCTCTTGTGGGTTGTTTGAGCCTTCTTCTCAAGCTTGCTAGGACACTTCGAAGCAAAGTGTCCCATGTCTTCACACTTGACACACTTGATGTGAGCCAAATCATTTTTTACTTCATTCTTGCTCATCATCTTGTTGGCATCTTGGATGTGAGTTAGATGCCTTCCTCTTTCACCTCTTCTTGTTTTCTTGATTTGAACTTGAGGTGTCTTCTCTTGTGGCTTTTGTTGAGACTCATCTAGAGGCATCACAAACCTCTTGTTGGTACACATTGAAGGGTCGATGACCTCTAATGTGACACTTGGAGCATCTGATGTGCTTGAATCTTTCTTCTTCCTTCTTCAACTTGAGCTTCTCTCGGTTTGGGCATGATGAAGCTAGATGGCCCAACTCATGACATGTGAAGCACACGAAATGAGTAAGCCTTTCTTCTTCTTGCTTCTTTATTTCTCTTTCATATCTTTTCTTGCCCCATATTTTTCCCTTGATTTTGCTCTTATTGAAGTGTATGCCACTTGTGTCATCTTGGCTTCTTTGTATGTCGACTTTGCTCGTCTTGAAGCCAAGACCACTCATGTCGCCCACCATTATTGCATTCTTCAACATGTGGTTGAGAGCGACACTTGAGTTGTTCCACCTCTCAACTATGTTGCTCAAATTCTTCACTTGACTTTTTAGCTCATTGTTCTCCTTCAAAAGGTTAGTCTCACAAGACATAGAAGAATAAGTATCCAATTATGAAGAACATGGCATAGAAAGTAAATCATCACAAGAAGTGGATACATTCTTCATTGCTACATCACAAGGGTTAGTAACAATATGCGATTGATTATTTGACCCAAGTGATGAGCTCTCACTAGTTTTAGATTTTTGATTTAAAAACTTCTTAGTGAGAAAATCATGGTTTTTTACCAAATTCTCATGAGTAACACAAAGCTCCTCATGAGTCAATTTTAGCTCTTCATGTGAACAACTCATGACATAAAGTAGATGTTTTTGTTGTTCACATGTGTTCTTTAGAAAAAAGTTGTCATTTGCCAATTTCGTTGTTTTAGCCATCTCTTTTTCTAAAGCATTAGTGAGTCTACACACAAGCTCAAAGTTTGGATCATCACAATCAACAATCACATTACCAATTGATACCTTGCCGCCACCGAGTGACGTGTAGCAATGTGATGAGGATGTAGAGCTTGTGGAAGCATCACTCTCAAAGCCATCATCAAGTGAGCTTGAGGTAGCATCATCAACCGCATCACTTGTGGCTTCCTCAACTCTCTTGTCAAGTGATCTTGGGGTAGCATCATTATCACCATCACTTGACCAAGCGGAGGAGCAACTCTCCACAATCACGGAGTTGTGAAGGTGCTCATGATCACCAAGCTTTTACTCTTTGGCTTCATCGTCATAGGAGAGCTTGCCATACTTTTCATTGAGAAAAGCCCAAATCTTATGGGGTGTCTTAAAGTCCATGATCTCTCCAAAGATGCTATTATCCAAAGATCTATAAATCATGTTAATTGCTTGGTAACTATTGACAGTGGATAACGTCAACTTTTATTAGAACCTTAGACACCAAAGGATACATGAATACACACTAGTCTAGGGTTTTAACTGACAGTTTCCACGAGTTTTGCATGTTCTGTATTTTCCAGGGGTATTCTAGAAAAGCATAAAAGAAGGGTTAAAGAGTATGATTACCAAGAAACTTAACCGTCAAGGAAACATCATCACGAGAACACTAGAAGCATCTGGAACATACCCGAAGCACCAGGGCCCGAGACCCACCAGGGTGGGGCCGGCCGGCACCCCCCCAGTAGGGTTTCGGCCCACCTTCTGGAGTCTTCTTCTGGCGGCTTTGTGGAATCATCTCGGCCCTTGTTTCAAGTCGGCTTGATCATACGGCGCACGTGCATCCCACCGGGCTATAAATAGAGGGGCAGACCCCCCTGACGGCATCAACCCATCATTCATTCAAGGCATCAAGTCCTCAAGCCATCAAGAGCCTCCTAGTTCATCAAGAGCCTCCTAGTTCATAGTTCTAGCCAGAAGTTCTAGTTCTTCGGCGGATATGGAGCCTCGGCGTCTGTCTGGAGCACGGAGTTCGGTATAATTCTAGTTCTTTCTCTATTATTGTATTCTTCATTATGATTAGGGAAACATTGTTCTTAATAGTTCATATGTTCTTGGTTACAATAGTCTTTATCTACTTTGATTATATGTCTAGTATAGTTGGTTCGATCTTATTGAATTCATGTAATTGCTCGTATAGCGTTTATTCATGCGGACGATGGATAGATGATGAACAATATGTAGACGTGGTGTCTAAGTATTTTGTTTATCTGCAAGTGCACCCTGATGTGCCGGGTCATGTGGTAGATCGCGTAGGTGACAACTGCGTTGAGTCCTCTGTAGTCCACCCCTCGTATGTAGGCCAGCAGGCACGGTCATGAAGTTGGATGATGACTCTGTTTCACATCCTTCCTAGATGAAACCCTTTGCATGTGATTATGATATAGAATTAGTCTAACAATGATTGCTAGATGTAATCGCACTGATTAGAGTTATTCATTGATGTAGTTATAGAATTACCTTTGATATTAATTCCTTAGTTTATCCATTAGCTAGCTATTACTATGACTAGAGAAGTGCTCTGATGATTATCTTTTATTTATGATGCTTGGTCATACTTATCACATTTATCTTTATTTATCTTGTGACCTCTACCTGTTATGAGTAGAGTAAATGACATCGGTAATGTCACTTATCCATTGTATACCATCACTATCAATATAATAGATTGTAGTTTAACCAAGTCCTTCCTAGTGGTATAAATATAAACCGATAACCTGGTAGAACTCCCTAGGTAAAATGCTACAATGGTATAATTATCTGTTCGCTTGCAGAACTAATCTTAGTTTATAATATTTATATTTATTTCTGCCTAGTCACATAGATTAATATATAAAACCTTTATTTATTCTTAACATTATTAATTAGGGATGACAACCTAGTTCTTGCATAAGAATGTTGGTAATAGAAAAGTGGCTAGTTGCTAATGACAAGTTAATTAATTACCATTCATCTTCTAATCTCGTCTCTCGTATTTAAAAGTTATATAGTTATATTTGGCGACGTTAGTGGATATCAACAGTAACCGAGTTGTAAGCATTTCCCTTGCGCCTCGGTAGGATTGTCCTCATCGATCGCACGGGAAAAGCCTACATCTATGCTCCACCACATTTGAGGAGAAATAAACTTAATATTGCATTCAATCCAATTTCTCCACCGTGCAAAGTGTGTGCCGTCAAATGTGTATGGACACTCAACATCTAGCCCATAAGTCGCCATCCTCTCAGGTCGGTAAAGACCACAAATGAGAGACCAAGCTCAGATACCACTTGAAAGGTCGAGATGGCGGACTAGAGGGGGTGAATAGTCCTTTTTAACAATTCATCGCAGCGGAATAAAATCTAAACGGTTCTACCAACGATTCACCCCACTAAGTCTCTAAGCACATTGTAAAAGATCCTAACAAAAAACAAAGGTGCTAGCCTAGTTTGAGCTTCCCTAAACCGTTCTAGCGTAAGATCATAGAAACCTCAGAGCTAGTACTTCAAGCACCGGGGGAGCTCCTACCAACTAGCAAGCAAAAGCGCACTAAGCACCTAAGCCCACTAAGTGCTCAATGACAAGGATACACAATCCTAATCAAGGAGCGCAACTTGATTAGCTACACAAACTAATCAAGGCACTAGTTCTAAGCTACACAGGCAAAGAACGTGAGTGGCAAGCTACACAAGCTAACCGATCTCAAAAGAGCAACAACAACACAAGTAAAGTAAAGAACAACAATAATAACTTGTGTAGGGAAATGCAAACCACCACGAAGGATGATGTAGAGGATGACACGGTGATTTATTTCCCGGAGGTTCACTTGTTGCCACAAGCTACGTCCTCCGTTGTGTCCACCTACAAGCTCGATGCAAACTCTCAATGCAATACACTAGCGATCGATCTCTCACTTATCAGATGTGAATTAGATGAGCACAAGTGAGTTAGAGAGGACTAAGTCATGCACAAGCAAGGGAAACACATTCCCAAGGTGCAAGACACTCTCACAGCCGGCCACATACTCCTATAAATAGCCCTCAAGCCAAAGGAGCCATTGCCAACTGAAACTGGCCGTCGGACTGAGCGGCGGACGCTCAGCCACGCCACCGTCGGACTAAAACCTACCGTCCGACGCCCCGATCCTCGCCACGTGTCACTAGCCGTTTAACGTCAACCGTTGAGGCACAACGGCTACTTCACGCGCCAACTTCAACACCGTCGGACGCTCAACCGTCGGACCAACGGAACCAACCGTCCGACGATTCTAGAGAGCGACCCGAGAGCTCCAACCATTGTCGGACGCTGTCCGACGCTTAGCGTCGGACGAACAGAGTACGTCCGACGCACCACAGCTCGTCCCGTGTCACTTCCTCGACGTTCTGCACTATCGGACGACACAGGAATGGTCCGACGCCCGGTAAACAAGCGTCCGACGCTCGTACACAACGCAGAGCTAGGGTACGCCATCGGACCGAAGCCAATGGTCCGACACCCCCTGGCCAAAGCGTCCGACGCTCTGCAGAGAGCTCTTCTCAACTTCAAACAACACCACCTTTGCAAATGTGATAACACCACAAGTGTACAAACTTAAGTGCATGTGTGTTACCTTTTCACAAACATTTTCACAAAGGTTTTTCTCTCTTTTCACCATGCCACTCGATCCTAGCAATGCATGCAAGTTAGATCGCTCAAGTGGCACTAGATGACCGATATGCAAACAAGTTTGCCCCTCTTGATAGTACGGCCATCTATCCTAAATCCGGTCAACCACTTCTCTACTCAACCTTGGACCGGTGAAATGGAAATGCCCTATAGTTATACCTTTGCCTTGCGCTTTTCATTTCGATCACCATCTTCATCACCTTCTCCATCTCTAACTCGGTCGATGCCGGTGCAACACATGCACCAACACCTCATGAATGATATGATCAACTTCATATCATCATGTGGCTTTTGGTCCATCGATCTTTGACTTCACTTGCTCTTCACCCTTGCTTCGGCCTCCGGCGCCAAGTCTTGCTTAACTCTCCCGACACTCGGTACCAACGACTTCAAAGCCTCCACTTGCCCTTTGCCCTTGCAACAAGTCCATCAAGCCAAGTCTTGTCTCGATCTTCTCCATCCAGCCACATAACTCAATATCATGTCTCATATGCATTAAGCTCCTTCATATCATATGTGTGAGCTAAGCATCATTTTCAAGCCATATCCACCTCCATGGTGGCATAGATGCTCACACACATGTACCTGTGGACTAATCACCTGTGTAATCAACACTTAAATACATATTAGTCCACCTAAATTGTCACTCAATGACACCACCTCGCTGTGCTTACATGTTCGGTGCTTTCGTCATCCCGTGGCCTACAGCCCAAAAGAGCCCACAGTCGATCGGGCCCAGTCGCTGCGCTGCGCTCGCTCCTCTGGTCGGCGGATGACATCGTGCCGACCGATCGGACCAGACCGGAAGAATCCCGTGGTTCATCCGTGTTTTCTCTTGGCCCGTTCACCACGCGCCTAGAGCCTGCTCTCTCTCTCTCTCTCTCTCTCTCTCTCTCTCTCTCTCTCTCTCTCTCTCTCTCTCGCTCTCCTCTCGCCATCTTGTGGCGACGACTGGGTGACAGCCAACGCCCGTCACTGCCGCCTAGGCCAGGTGACCAGTTCTTCGTCGGGCCCTTTGCTGGCGACGAGAGCCTGCCCCCTCTTCTCTTCCTGCTGTTCGAAATTGAGCACCCAAACCTAACTGAAGCTATTTGGCCATGTATTTGGACTAGTACAAAGGGCGCGCACTTTGCGCGGGAGTGCAAGCGGGTTATAGATGCGACATACACAATTTATACAGTGCTTATGCATATAATTAGTGTGTACTACACACTTAGAGCATGTTTATATTATATATGGCTGCATGCATATATTATACAGATATGGTGAGAGGGAGCCAACATTTGATTACACAAATACGTGATAGACACATATGTACAATACATATATATCATATGCAGGTAGGTCTATGGTACAGATGATGTTGACATGATGCTGTGCACAGGGTATTATTCTTAACGTTATCAGATCGGATGCTGAGGGTTGTGCTGCATGATTAGGTGACGGGGCGAAGAAGTGATCAGCATGGTGTTTTGGAGGAATCTGTTCAGAAGTCACAACAAGGTTAGATGGTTTTGGGTAGATATTTGAGTATCGGCTGATGTGAAATTGGGGCGAACCTGTGTTGTAGCAGTCAATCAAGGAGACCATGGTTCCCAGCCAGATAAATCTTTATGCAGGATATAATGTTAAGTGTATGGAGATATGAACAAGGAACTCTGTGTTCTGTGCGCAGAATGTGTCACCTGAATTTCCTTAATATCTCGGTGTGTCACCTGTAAAATAGGAATGCAGCGGTGAGGTAGGCATGTCTTTTATGCCACAGGGATAACTTTTACTGTGTATTTGGACACTGTGAAATGGAGTGGAGATTCCATACCTCGTAGCCAGGAAGTATCTTCATTGTCTTCAAGTGGCATGTCATTGTTTTATTGCTAAAATCGAAACTCCTACTGCCTGCAACTTGGTGCCACCGCTAAACACAGGGGCTGCTAAGAATTCCTCATTGAATTAAGTAGCTATAGATCTAAGTTTTAGCTTTTATTTTTGAACGTTTAATATATTTCAGAGATATTTCACTGAAGCTTTGCTTACAGCAATCCATGAAATGTTGCAAATAGCTGTAACTATAGCTGGCTGGTTGAAAGCAATTTTATGCAGGAAGGTAGAGACATATGCAGAGTTAAATAATTAGAACGCCAAAAATGTGCAGGTAGTGACTGCCTCAATTTGCCGAAACAGCATGTGAGAAGTCTTCTCTATTTTCAGATTGGAAAGGCAAAAGATTCATGAGGAATACTGAAGCACTAATCATAACTGCTGGTTCAAATCAAGAAGAAAATAATTGGAAAAACAGGAGTTATATCTATTTATCCTTCTTTGATTGCATGTCCTTGTTTATTGCTAGAGTGGACTCCTACTGTCTGCTGCTTGGTACCAGCCACCATGGTAACTAATGGAATCAGGATGGCAAAATAGATGGCAACCGAAAGTAACCAAAAGTATAGCCCAAGATTGAAAACCACCTATTTTGCCTCCTGTAATCAAGATATACTCCTTTCAGTGAAATGAAACTAATGTTAGTGTAATGTACACCATTTTATGTAAACTAGCTCTATATAGATTAACATGGTAGCGATTAAGGCCCTAATTAACAACAGCATGCCGTTGGTTTTAAGGTAGTTTATTTTACTGTAGTCAAACTATTATTATTATACTTAAAATATGCAAAAGATAATTAGCCGGCATGTTACATACCAAGATCAGGCAATACAAAAAACAAACTTGTAATACTTGGGAGATTTGAAGTCTGGTTCAAATTTACTAAACTTCTCACTCGCTATTAATTTTGTCGTGGCGGATATTTTTGTGTCCCCATGCCAGCCAAAATTGTTTCACTCAGAAAATACATGGCAGTTGCCTGGAGCAAATGACATACCAAATCACTTTGTAACTGGGAATGTAGTCGAAAGCATTGTAGAACAACCTTCACTCTGTAACAATAAAAACAGGCAGAAAACATCCCAAGTTTGTGAAACAGGAGCAGTAGCATCCCAATTAGATGGACCCAATCAATGCCCGCAAACATAAAAGAGAACGAAGAGAACTTGAGAATGCAGCATTGGTGATGAACAAATCCTTAATGAACACCACCGGGTACCTACAGGGCCATAAAAGCAGAAATGAGTGCGCATGGCGAACAGATATAACAGAGACTACGAAACAAAGAGGAAGAAGAGAATGATAAATTATCAAAATAAGCGATATGTCCACCAGCATTTGACATAGTTGAGCATCAAAAGGGAACCAAAAGTGGCTGCAGTAAGTAGCAAGCATCAATAGTGTTTAGGGTTTTTAGACTGCTTTTACTTGCCTTGTCACCGCAGACTGGAGAGGTCTGCAAGAGTAGGTTTCCCTTAACACCGTGAGCCGAGAGAGCTCAAAAATACCTAATAAACAATCAGCATCAACAAATGATGGTCCTGATTTACATGTGGTTTTTCAGAGGCCCAGGAACAGAAAGTTTGTCGAAATCACAATGATCAGATAAAAGCGGGTGAATACTACGAATTAACAATACAAGACCTTAACTGCACACATGGTGCAGTAAATATTAGCACTGACTAGATTCATCTCTGAAAACATGCAACAGGCAAAAGTATGTTTGTAAGCAAATGGACTCAATGGCTGACTACCAGAGGTATGGATCACTAACTATGATTGATCCCTTAAAACAATTACTTGTCAATAATTTGTTTCCTCATATACTAACCTGAATATGACCCTCAGAAAAGGTTTGAGTATAAGTTTCAAAATCATATGGCAATCTGATCAGCAGATGCCAACAGGTCAACAAAACCATGGAATACTATCCTCATATCCTGACTGTTATTAAGGAATACAACTGGGTTCAAGGTTAACCCATCATGGAACAGCCTATATTGAACTAATACTACGCGAGTTTGTGAATAACAAAAGGAGCCCATGTGCAGGACCATCCTCTCATGAATCAAGAACATAAATCCAATGAAAGATCCTCCCTTCCTAATATCTGGTCTTCAAGCTGCATAACACACAAGATATCTCGTTTTAGATATCTATATGAAAATTATGAGGCAATCATGTTGTAATAGGTTAAAAAATAGCTTTTTCCGAAAAATCATTCGATGGCCTATCAACATACACCATAGTTCATAAGAAATGCTGGCAGGTATGAGTTGCATTGTGTGACCTGAAATGTCAAAAAGATAGAAGAACCTAAAGATTGATAGTAGAAAAGTTGATTTTGAAATTGTCTAGCGTGAAGCATCCAGCATGAGCATGAACCACTTAAAAGGATGATGAAGGGTGTGTGACAACCCGCATCTTGTTTAGCAAAAGAAAAATAGAAGGTGGCAATAGTAATTGCATGGCCTTTTTTCTGTTAACATAAAAATGTTCAGTGTACTAATTCAGCCAACACATGATGGCATTGCCTTATCATACAAAAGGTGAACGGCAACCATACTACCATACTGCAGACACTAATCAGTAGTCAGAATGTCTGTAAGACACGCAATAACATTCATAAATGCACACAACGTAACTGGCTGGATCGAACTGCATTCGCATCATCAGCCATGGTACAAGAGGAAGGAAAAACGTAATGAAAGAAGAATAAGAAGCAAAGGAAAAAAAAAGTAGGGACCAAAGAACCTACGTGGAAGGATCATGCAATTAATTTAGTTTTCAGCTGCGACTGATATAATGGTTCATATAAGATAGCCTGCAAAATTGAAACGAATGCGTTAGTTGGTACCAATAAAAATAGCCAACTATCTCTATCTCCAAATTAAATTGGATCGCAGAACGTGCCAGCTGCAAACGTCCATCTGCAGCTGAGGAAAAGCACAACGTGTTTAGCACGAGATGCAAGTCACTGTTGCAAAACTAAAATAAAACAACAGGCGTGCTGCATGCATCTGTAGCTGTGTATAAGCAAGACTAAGATGGCATTAGTCAATGGAATCACAGATCTTCATCTGACGAAGCTAGACTAAATGAAATAGCAGGCATTATAAGTAAATAACTAATCCAGGATCTGCAGTAAGGAAGATGAAAAGACGGTAAACGGAGGAAACCTAACCCTAGGGGCAGACACCGTGAGAACCCCGCCGGGGTGCGGGCGTGCGCCGCGGCCAGCGGCGTGGCTCTCCCGCTTCGCGCCGTGGCAGGGTGTAGCCATCGTTGGGTGTCGTTGGTGCCGTGGCGCCGCTCACCGGCGGTGTGGCTGCACCTAGGCCGCGCCCGGGCCCGCCGGCGCACCACGACGCCGAGGGAGAGGTAGAGAGGGAGAGGAAGGGGAATGGGAGGCGCAGATGCGGGCGGGGACGGAGGCACGGGCGTCGTTGGCGGCGGCGAGGTGCGACAGGAGGGGCAGTCGAGCCAGGGAGGGAGGGTGTTGTTTTTTACCGAGAGGCGACGGAGGACGGGCGAAGAAACGAGAAAACAAGAAGGCCCAAATCGGAGGAATCGAGAAGGATGCACTAAAGACAGGAACACGTGGGCAAAGCCTGGCCACATGAGCAACAACC
This sequence comes from Eremochloa ophiuroides, assembly GCA_038502445.1. Taxonomy (NCBI): domain Eukaryota; kingdom Viridiplantae; phylum Streptophyta; class Magnoliopsida; order Poales; family Poaceae; genus Eremochloa; species Eremochloa ophiuroides. The sequence goes on along the minus strand of JAHLJS010000002.1, from coordinate 105,369,757 downwards.
AGGAAGCACGGAAGGAAAGGAGGGGAAAAAAAAACACCGGCCGACAGCAGCACTGTAGAACCGTACGGAAGCTGACGTGGCTGGCCTCGTCACGCCGGGAGCAACTTACGAATCTACCGGTGGCTGGCCCGCGCAGTCAAAAGTGATGATAGTAAAAGTCGAGTTAAGATTTGAATACTAATACATGAAAATTAACATGTGTTTGAATCGTAGTACTTAGATATACATAATTAGTGAATTTTCACTTAGAGTATGTATACATGATATAATCAGTAATGTATGATTTTGTGTTTGTATCTCGTAGGATTATTTTTAAATATGTACTGATACGTTGACGTGTGGCTGCGTGGAGTATCTACCATTTTTAGCCAGTTTGACCATATATTTATGTTGCGACTACGTATTATTTTTTTATGAAGCAATGATACATAATTTGGGTACTTGGCTACTGTATATTTCGATGATTTTCTGCAAGCTATATGCATCACGCATAGTACAAGTATATTAATCTGGGTGTGTATATTTATTTGAAGTATTTATGTATGGCATATGATGTGCTCGTGTATGTGAATGTACGGAATATCATATACTCTATGTTCAAGTATTTTTTTATATGCATAAGTATGTACGCTATAATTTATATTCGAGTATCTATATTTCGTTTTAGCGTTAAAATAATTGGCCACTAAAGTTTATGAGAAAAGGTATATGATATTAGAGTTAAGGTAGAGGAGCTATTTTTAGTTTATTTGTGGTACAAACACAAACTAATCAATCACGCAAAAGCATAGATCTACATTATACCTAATTAAAAACACTAAAAGTAGGATCTTTTAAGTTTAATGTATAGATCTAGTCATAATAAGCCCAACAAAACTGGTTTGGTATCTTTATGATTTTTTCGTGAGTTTATATGAATTTTGAGAGGTCTTTAGCTTTAAAAGAAAAGATTAAAACATAGAAAAAGAGAAGAGGATCATGGGCCGTTTTTGGCCTATTGAGGCAGGCCGGCCCATTGAGAAGCCTGGACCGCGGGTTATTTTTTAAAGTTCGAGGGTTTTTTCGAACAATATTCTGTGAGAGGAAGCCGGACTGCAGGTTGTTTTCGTCAAAGTCTGAGGGCTCTTTTGCAAAGTGAGTAAGATCTGGCCGATCGGAGCCGGTCCACGCGCCGGATCGAACGGCTCCGAAATTCCGGCGACGTGGACGGTCTTTTGGCCCATTGAGAAGCCTGGACCGCGGGTTGTTTTTTTAAAGTCCGAGGGTTTTTTCGAAAAATATTCTGTGAGAGGAAGCCGGACTGCGGGTTGTTTTCGTCAAAGTCTGAGGGCTCTTTTGCAAAATGAGTAAGATCTGGCCGATCGGAGCCGTCCACGCGCCGGATCGGACGGCTCCGAAATTCCGACGACGTGGACGGTCTCAATGGTGGGCTAGCCTTGCCGCCTTGTATCGTAGTAATCTTAAAAAAAATCTTAACTAGTACGGGTAGCGAGCATTAGCGCGCACAGATTGATAATTGATTAAGATATGGAAAAAGGCCATTATTTATATAAGAGGAAGTAGATAGAGGTGGATAAGGCTAAACATATAATTGATAATGGAATTTCATCAAACTAAGAAACTGTAGATTGTATAAAGTGATCTTATTGTTGTAGTAGCAGGATTCGCTCATATATGCTGAAGTTGATAGACTGTCGATCGGCACTGGCTGGTCTCAGTAAGGGACATGGAGTCAATAAACGATCAATCTCAAATTGGCCACAAAAATATTGGCATAAAAAAGTTTCAACATGGAATTGGATAAAGACAGCATCGTTACTGAGGATTGACTGGTGAAAGCTCATGTTTGGTTTTGGGTAATTGATGAAACCTAATTTGCTAACGATTGCTCGAAGTGTTTCATGAGAATTGATTAGCAAATGGCAAGATGGAGCAAAGGACCGGGACGGTGGAGGCCACAAGTGAAGGGCAATGACGGCGTCCATGAAAATGGTGTAAGCCCATCAATAAAGGAGAAAGCCCTATTGACGGCATCCATGCAAATGGTATAAGTCCATCATCAAAAGGAGTCCACAAGCTTCATCAAGAGATGGTGAAAAAGTTAGGAGCTCAAGGCAAAGATATAATTCATAGGAGCTCTTTTGCTTTTGGTGATCAAGACTCCATAGAGGGAGTGATCACATTTAAGATAGATAGCCGTACTATCAAGAGGGGCAAAATCGTTGATGAAATACGGTAATCAAGTGCCACTAGGTGTTCATGATCATTGCATTGCATATAGATGCTAGTGACACTAACAAACCCTTGGAAAACTCTTTTGAAAAGGCTAACACACGTGCACAAGGTGTAGAACACTTGGTGTTAGCACATTGGAACAAAGGGTGAAAGGTTTGAATGAAATTCCTAAGAAAATAGAGCGTCGGACCATTAGCCTCGGTCCGACGGCTAACACTGCTGAGAGCGTCGGACACTGAGTTTCTGAGCGTCGGACCATTAGCCGAAGCGTCCGACGGTGCAGATAGTGCGAGAGCTGACACGTGGCGAGCTCTGAGAGCGTCGGACTCTCGGCATTAGTCCGACGGTGAGCGTCGGACTATCGTCTGACGGTTTTCAGCGCTCGGGGAGCTCTCTGGAAGCGTCAGACGGCCGCGTTCGTTAGTCCGACGGCTCCGTCTGGCTGAGTCCGACGGTGGTCAGCTGAGGGCGTCGGACCGTTTGATTTAGTCCGACGTTCGTCCGTCCGACGGTTCATTTAGCGCGGGAAGTTAGCCGTTGTGATCCAACGTTCGACTTCAAACGGCTAGTGACACGTGGCGTTCATCCGGGGCGTCGGACCGTACAGATTAGTCCGACGGTGTGGACGTCGGACAGTCCGACGGTACGCAGTGAAATCTAAAACGGCTAGTTCTTTGTGTGTGACTTATAAATAGTCACTTGGCTGGTTTGGGAAGGACCTCTTGGCACTCCTGAACATCATATCATACTTGTGAGCCTTCCCACTCCACTCTCACTCATCCTACTTGATTGTGATCATCATTTGGTGAGTTTGGAGAGCATCAAGTGCATTGCATTGATAGAGATCATCTAGAAGCACTTGGTAGCGGTGATTCGCAGCGGTTTCTCTCATTACTCTTGGAGTTTGCCGACTCCTAGACGGCTTGGAGCTGCGAGGATCGTTGAGGGGAGTTGGTGATTGTCTCCGCCTCCGATCAAGGTATTGTGAGGGGTTTTTGAGCCTATCCCCGCAGGAGATCGCGAAAGGCATCTTTAGTGGATTGCTCGTAGCTTGGTGGATCCCCGTCTTGTGTTGGTTGTGCGGCACCCTTGAAAAGGGTTTGGCGTGTGATGCAAATTAGCGCGTGAACCTCCAAGTGGGTGTATCGGTACAACGAGGACTACCTTGCCGGCAAGCAAGTGAACCTCGGTAAAAATCTTGTGTCATCTCTCTACCGAGGATTTCTCTTGTATTTAATTGATTGGTTATATTGGACTTCATCTTTTCTCTACACCGGGGGTATTGAAATCACCTTTACTCTTTACACTTGTGTACTTACTCTCTTGTGTAGTTTGTTAGTTAGTTGCTCACTTAGGAGTAGTGTATAGTAGTGACATAACCTTTGAGTGTGAACTAGTGATCATAGTGTAGTATACTTGTCTAGGTGGCTTGCATAGTGTAGGTTAGAGTTAGTGCTTTATAAAGTTTGCTATTATTACTAATCGGCTTGTTAAGTGTTGTTTGTAGATTTTTATAGGCTATTCACCCCCCTCTAGCCATTTAGGACCTTTCAACTGGTCTATAAATTAACCTGCACAATACATGAGAGAGAATACTCTTCATAACTGTTAAGAGTATTGGACAAATCGAGAATACCTTTGTGTAGGGATTTTCACAGATAGAAGCACTCAGTATTGACTGAAGGTTCACTTCAGAAGCTCATCAGTCATGGGCAGGTGAAGACGACCAACATAATGAAGTCTAGAGGATAAGCATCGATCACACGGCTGTATTTGCAGATACCCACAACTCTACTGTTTGGATGACTATCAGTATCAGGTTGGTGCTAAATAATTCAACCGATATATCCGATAACTCTAGTGGACTAATTTGCACATGTAAATATCTGCAACCAGATGAAACAACTTAGCTTAACTTGCTTGAGACTACCTTGTTCGATGTTCAATATATAGATTTTAAAATTACTGCTGTCAGTGGAAACAACTAAATTAAGTTTATTAATTTCTACATAATACATTCATTAGAAAAGGAAAGGAAAGGAAAAGAAAACTAGCAGAGTCCTGGCAACTTATAACTTTTTAAAAAAAACAAAATTATGATGACACTGAATATATCCTGTGAATTAATCATCCAAAGTCTAGCAAGATAAAACCCAGATAACCAAGTTTTTAAATGCACACCATCTTCAGTACAGCATAAAGTAAATTTAAAGCTTAAAATCTGAGATGAGCTACATTGGAGAACAAAATGACACGTTACTTCCTAATTCAGCTGGCTTACCTTATCGATTTACTTGCTGAATTTGAACAAAGATCCAATCAACTTGATAAACAAATATAAACTGTCTCAAGGCGAAGACTTGTATTTATACAAAAACAAAAGTATCTCATCAGTGATGCACAAATGAGTTTTGCTTCAATAGTTAAAATGAAGAAATGAATTTTTTTTAAGTAGAGTGAACCAGGGGCTTCCCTACAATTCTGACAGATCAGACTAAAAATGGTTGCTTTCTTATAAGCACTGCTCTATGAAGTTCCTGGATACCAAGAAATGCAATGATATTTCAGGACAGAATTTAGTTAGCGTAAAAGAGATGGTTCTTTGATTACCTCTTTCCCTAGCCACATCATCTTGGACGTATGTGCCTGCCAACAACAAAACTCTGTACCCTACAAATAAATATCAACCTTATAATGGCAACAAGCAATAGATATTAAGGGGGCACAACGACTATAGGGTGCATCAACACCTTAAGGAAAGCAGTTTGTTTACTTAACTATAGGTATATTCGAATCAAATCAATGTTAACATAACGAAAGAAATGAGAAGTCACTAATGGGAGTCCAATAACTGAAAGTGCACAGAAATCCTTGATTGAAGAGTCTGAGAACCCAAATATCAAAGAAACCATGCATGGAAACAGAACTATAATAAATAGGAAAAGGAAACATGAAATTCCTCCCTATCTTTCTCGCTAAGCTCCAATCTTTGATATGAGCAGTGCAACAACAGAAAGGAAAATGAGATTTCCATTTCCAAATTGTAGCATGAAATCTGTGATTAATTGAACCGTGTTAGATCTATTCATGGGCAGGGAGGAGCCAGACCAAACAAGCCCAAAGAAAGCAATAGCTAAACAGCTAAACGGTAGAACAAATAAAAGTTTGAACAGACAGTAAGTAATAAGAACCACATGATTTTGGTGCAACAGTAAACGGTACATCACTGCTCATGGCATAAATTACCCTCGCCCAAGTTGATGATTCTGCAATGAGATTTAGCAAAGGTACCTTCAGAGGGAGAGTTATTCAAATCAATTCGCATCTTAAGTATTGAAAAATATTAGGAGTGGCATGACATTATTAGAAAAGGACATACCCAAAGAAATAAACTTATTGTGACAACTATGTAGATGTAGCTCTGATTTGTCCATCCTGCAGATTTATTGAAAAATAAAAAAATGAAACGTAAAAGCTATGCTAATATTCACTGATTAGGTATCTACACAACAGTACAATGTATTTTTGCAAGGGTGTGGCTAAATCACACCAAGTGGACAAGTGAAAATACAAATTACAGCTTCTCAATTCATAGTTCAGGAATGGCCAATGAAAATCAGGAGGAGTGAGAAGTGAACTCACCAATCAACAAGGACCATGATCAATTGTGTATTCAAATCATCAAACTCGTAATAGAAACTGGCAATACAACAAATCTTGGCACAGAGAGGCCCCAGTCGCTATATGTTGTAGCCAGCGGAGACAGCTGGACTTTTAACTTATAACCGCTAGCCTGGCTGTAGCCTACTGCATACAGGGCTGGGCAAGTGCTGCAGCTTACCTGACAAAGTAAAATTTAGGTGACTAAGCATGCAACCTACCAAATATAAAATTTCCTTTTTAAAAGCATAAGTTCCTATATTTAAAGGAAAATTGTCAAACAAATATTTCCCTTGGCTGTACCTGGATTCAGTAGGTATTAATGATTTGGAAAAAAAATTTAAAAAGTTGTGTTTTGTCATTGGAAACAAGAGGTCAGCCCAGTGCAAAATGACAATATATCCGAGCTGTACAGGCCACGTTACCGAAAAACAGTATAGGTAGAAGAATCAACGATCTGTGATGAGGTATGTATCTATAGTTGGTACATGGCTACATACACTGTAGATGGATAAACCCATACAAAGTGGAAAAAGAAGTTACTCTATGAATCTTGAAGACATCATCGAATAATTTGTAGAATAATTTGCAAATATAAGTAGGGCATGCTTCACACACACAATACATTACAGATAATTAGCAGCAATGACTAAGGTATCTACAAATATGGAGTTTGAAACTGCGTTAACCATGAAGGGGAAAACCATCAAATCCATACAGATTATATCCAAAAAAATTAGGAGCAAATAGCCTGGAAACATCATTTTTAAATGACAGCCTTAGAAGTAAGGTTGGATAGAATGTAATTGGTATCGTACTTTAAATTCCATTAAGCCAGGGAACAAATAAAGAACCGTTACAATGAGAGGCATCTTACTTCTGAAGGCCGGCAACTGCATCTGCTTGGCCTCAACATCCAGGAAAAACAACCTCACTCCTACAAAATAAAGGCGTACTCAAGAAAGGGTATGCTAAAGAAAAGGAGTAAAAACACAAGCAGTATAAAGGTATCATCCTAGTAAGCGAATGCAGGACTATCGTGAAATTTGAAAAGGTAGGAGTCTAAGAATGTTCAAATTCTTAGTCAGCCAACACTAAACCTTTTTTTTGCAAACAATTAGTCCATCATTATTATTCATGGAGAAAAGGCTGTTGCTTAAATGGGTAACTCTTCACGTCAACCATCACAGGAAAATAATAGTGGGCCACATGGTTTTCTTTCAACAAATCACTCTTTTACACACAGAAACAAGTTTTCGCTTGGTGTGATACTCAATCATGGCCTCGTGCAAAGAAGATGTAACAGATCATTAAAAAATTCAAATGGGACAGATAGCATGCTAGAGAGAATAGATAGCTATCTTTTGCCTAAACAATGCCATAAACACATGGAGTGCTAGATTAGAAACCAAATATAAGTACCCACCAGTAGATCCTGCTAAGTCAAACCAAACCAAATCAAATCAAATTGAAAAAAAAAATGCTATGCTAAAGTGAATGGATAGCTGTCTAATGTCAAATGGGATTACCTGTCAACAAATCATGCTAAGACAAATCAAAATAGTTAAATAAAAAGAAGAAGGCTAAGCAAAGGGAGCAAAGAAAGAATCCAAATGAAAATACCTTGATACTGCAGCCATTATGGTAAGGCAACAAATTTGAGGGTGCCTGCATCCATTATAGCACTACTATTGTTTATTGGTACACTGCTTGAAGCTAAGAAAAAATCACAATTGACAGAGTAGCACAATCTTAGTAATATGGAGCCAGATTATATTCTTCTTAACAACTATATGTTGCACATACCTTTACCTCCATCGTCGCTCTAAGCTTGTGCTACACAGCAAGCAGCATGCACCCCAAACCAGTCACCAACAGACCAGCCCAGAGCCATTGCCACTCTAAGATGGCGCTATCTAGCAGGCCATGTACAACCATTGCGTTGCCTGGACCTACACTGCACAAAATGTCAGCCGGGAGCTGCGGCCACCGGCGTTGCCTGCCGCAGCAACGGCGTCGTGTGGTCGTGCGACCTACGCGGGGCGTGGCACGCCGGGACTCTCCCGCTGCGCCGATGGGTGGGGGGCAGCGACGGCCGAGGCCCGATGGCGCCGCTGCACCACATGCCACAGCGGCCGCCGTCCTGCCTGCCGGTAGCGCGGGAGCAGGCGATGCTCCAACCCGCCCGTCGCGCCACCACGGCGAGGGAGAGGGAGACAGAAAAGGGAGGCGGGAAGAGAGAGAGGATGCAGACGGGAGGCGCAGCGCGCGGGCACGAGAGAGAGTGACAGAGAGAGAGGGGAGCCGGTGGAGGTGACGGCGGTGCACTGTGGGCCGGCCACCGCGCCGCCGCCCTGCCCGCGTTGGGAGAGATGGGGAGAAAGCACGAGGAAGGGGAAGAGAAGGAAGAGAGCAGATTGCCGAGACTCATCCATGCAGCGCGTGGCACGCCGGGGCTCTCCTGCTGTGCCAAGGGGTGGGGTCAGCGACGGCCGAGGCCCGGTGGCACCGGTAGCGAGGAAGAGGAGATGTCGGCGCCAATGGAAGGTCAAGAGGCGGCGAAAACAAGAGAAAGAAACGAGGCGGAGAAAAACCGCGAGGGTCAGCAGGCGACGTGGCCGAAGCGTGGCCACGCACGCGCGCTACCTTCTCCTGGTTGTGTCAACGAAGTGGAGGAAAAAGGAACGTGGCCGACAAAGTTACTGTTGGTTTGGTACGGAGGCATTCTCCGCACTGCAGCCAACATTGGTTTGGTACGGAGGCATTCTCCACGCTGCAGCCAACATTGGTCTGGTACGGAGGCATTCTCCGCGCCGGAGCCAACATACAAATGTAATGGAGAATACGAACCGCACACCATTCCCAGGCCAGGCAGTGTGGCCATGTCACGCGCTGGTCTCGGCCGTCCGATCGGGCGGCCGGACGGCCCAGATCGAGCGTTTTTCGGTCATTTTGCAAAAAAACCCTCGAACTCTAGCGAAATTAACCCGCAGTCCATTCCCTCTCATAGATTTTATTGCAAAGAAGCCCTTCAAGTTTTGCGAAATAAACCCGCCGTCCCGGCCATTGTATGGGCCGGCCTGCCACCACGCGGGCCGAGCTGGGTCAGATTCGGCCCAAATGGCCATCTTCTTTTTGTTTCTTTTATTAAATCCCATTACATGCTGATTTTGTTTATTTCATACAAAAATAATTATAGCTCCTAAAATCATAAAAAAATTTGTGTAGACTCTCCATCATGTACTCTATGTATACAAAATATTAAACTTAGAAAATAAATAATTTTGAATTGATTCAAGATAGCCTCTTTTAATTAACAAAGACACCTTCCATAATTTCTACACATCAAAATATTGAATCGAAAATTACAAAATTTGTTCCGTGGCTAATTTACGATGCTATGGAATGTTTTCAAACACTAAAAAATTTTGAGACAAATTTGAAACATTTCAAGAAATTATTATCCCGCGCTCAATAAATAAATTAATTAAAAAAAGGATTCGTGCTGGATCTTTACGGGACTCAAAAATATATACAACAAAATGGAAAATCCGCAGCTAACATATACCTTCATCCACAAATGATAATTTAAAAAACACGAAAAAAACTAACACATTGCACAAAGAACGATTCAGCTACCACTACTCGTACTGATGTGTTTAACTACAAATCAAAAACAAATATCTAATAGTGGTCATACATGGCTTCAACGATGACCATAAGCGATAACGCCGTGAAAATTTCTAGTATTTGGAGAGATGCGATGTAATGTGCACGTTTGTATACCCATGTGAGCCCTGAATCAGCTGAACCCCTATGCACCAAGGGAAATCGGACCTTCATTGCTGCTACAATGAGCAGGCCGAATAGTCGCAACAAGAACAAGAGGCCTCGCGCTGATGAATCCAACAGCCCATCTGTGGCTGTTTTCAGGTATGCATTGCCTTATTTCTTTGGCAGAAGCTGAATGTTATACATTGATCTTATTGCTCATGTTGCCCTTTCTTTTTGGCTACAAATTTTGTAAGAAGATACATTCCACTGGTGATGTCTCAAAAAGTGATATCCGTCAGGTTTACATGGTGTGGAAACCGCTTTGCCATGGTTAACATGGTAACTCCAAGGACTCCCCAAATTGTTTCTGCAGGTTGATTCCCACTGGCAATGGGGTTTGTAAATCTGGCCTCTGTCAGAAAACTCAGGAAATTATTCGTGATCTTGGTCCTAATTCGTGATCTCAATTATGGAGGGGGCGAAAAACGCAGTATCTGCTGATGTCTACCGTGACCGCAAAGAATCATTAAAAACCAGAAGCAGCCCTTGCTGGAAGCTGTTCAATGGTTCTTCTTACTTCATCTCAAAGGCATGGTATACAAATTGCATCCTTCTCTAGTTTTCGAAACTTGGTTCTGTTTAGTTATTTGTGCAGGATAATATTTTTGTGTACCTAGGAGTAAACTACCTCCCTTGATTCTATTTTTGGTGACATTCTGTAGAGCAGTGTGATTATACAAAATTCATATTCAACATATTTACTCTCCGCCTCTGTATTTTTATTTTAACTATTTAGAGGTTGTTGCTCATTGTTGCTCGTGGTTTTATACAATTATTCACTCTGTTCGCTTGAACTTATCAGGCAGCATCAACCAGCCATTCAACGATGTTTTTCTCTCACAACAATCAGCCAGCCAACCGTCATCCCACTAGCTGCATTATGTTATGCTTTCTTGATTGAACTTTTACACCTTAGCTAGTTTTAGCCTTGATTTCTTCTTTTTTCACCTTTCTGTTTCTTCAATTTTGCCCTAAGCACACTTCACTCTGAATCACTCTCACTTGTTCATGTGTCCTAGTGCAGCTTCCTTCTCTTTTTACTTTTTGCTGGCCCACTTGTTGCATATGGAAACGTTACCAACCCGCTGGTTCATGCTGATCTTTTTTGCTGCTTACTCCTAGGTTGACTCATTGGCTCCGCAGAAAAAACTGCTGGTATCTTTCTGATGCTGATAATGGACCAACAAGTGCTTTAAGATGTTGCCATGGGGATCTTCTGCCAGAGCATGCTCGAGGGGCAAAGTGAGTATCCATACCAGAGAGCCTCTGGTTATTTCTCTATCAAACTGTCGGTGAGAAGTGTCGGGTACCAAAGTTTGGGGTACCCAACTTCAACGCAAAAAACGATCATTTCCAACGCAGTCTGACCCAAGTAAGGCCAGTGGAAGTCCACGAAGGCCGTGCCCGAAGCCCGCGAAGCCCGCGCCTACGGAGGCCCACGACGTCATTGCACCAATGACAGCCAATTCTCCGATTCGCCCGAGCCTCCCCAGAAGAGCTCGGGAGAGCGGCACCCTCGGCGCCTAAATCTCCGATTCGCCCGAGCCTCCCCAGGAGAGCTCGGGAGAGTGGCACCCTCGGCGCTCAAATCTCCGATTCGACCGAGCCTCCCCAGAAAAGCTCGGGAGAGCGGCACCCTCGGTGCCCATTCTCCGATTCGCCCGAGCTTCCCCATCGCCCTCGAGCGCAATCTCACAAAGGCATCCAAGGCACCGGTGATGTCAGCAGAGCAATCTTGGACCACAAAAGACCTACCTGACCACTTTACAGGCACTGTCCCGTCAGGCGAGATTCTCGACGCAACTGTGCTTCGCACGCCCCTGACGGCCATACCACCTGTCAGGATTTGCCTGGCAGCGGATTTGATAGGCCCACTATGGCCGTCCTCTCCATGGTATGGTCTACGGTGCGCCACCCCGTTTTCCTCCGGGGTCTATCAACTCTGACTGCGACAGTCCGAGCGCCTGACGACGGGCTACGCAAGAACGGAAAAGGCGCCTACTGCACTGTCCACTCGAAAGGACGAGCACGCCTTCCATCTGGGCCCACCTAACCCTCGGGAAGTACTGTTCAAAGGCCGGAAATATGACCATGGGGAGATATCACCCTGCTCCATCCCATCACGCCTTCAGGAGTCCCAAACCTCAGGAGACAACGCCCCGAGACGACTCACCCTCTTGTCACATCGTGCGGAAGGACAGCCGTCATGTGTGACCCTACGGCACGCCGTAATCCGATGACTGTTGCCGCCTTAGAACTCACCAAGATCGTGCGAACCACTACGGCCATACCCCGGAGAATGCGGAGAAAAGACCGTAGCTGACGACATGCCGTAATCCGACAACTGTTGCCGTCTTGGAACTCACCAAGATCGTGCGAACCACTACGGCCGTACCCCGGAGACGCGGAGAAAAGACCGTAGCTGACCATAGTCAAACGAGAAACAGCAACTCATACGTAGCATTGTAAGCGCTGCCCTTGCCTCTCCCTTGCGACTATAAAAGGGAGAGTAGATGCCAGCTTTAGACGACCCACCCCGGAAGTCCTAAGTTCTCACTCACACATACACACCAACAGCAAACGACTTGCATACACTTAGACACTCACAAGAGACCTGAGAGCACTCCCCTCTCTCGCCTAGCTTGTAACCCCCTACTACAAGCACCCCGGTGCAAGGCAACACGACTCTCCTCTCCACTGGACGTAGGGCTTGTTTGGCCTGAACCAGTATAATCCCTGTGTTCCCCCTTGCACACCATCCGTAGCCTCAACCGCAAAACACATATTTACTAGCCGGTGTTAGCCCCGCTAAAACTAGCACCGATAAGAAGGTTGATGACATTGTTACTTTTCCATCAGACTGTCAACAAAGCGAAATCTGCAGTCAGGAATTGTCTGATGTTGCTTCTGTTGAGGGTAATCTGAGGTAATATAATATAAAGCCAGAAAATCAATGTCACATATTAGGTTCTTCACTCAAAAGTTTATTATGCATTACGTGTCACATGCATTTTTGGATACATGGTTTATGATTTTCAGAGCAGTGAAACTCGAGCAAAGACACAAACATGGAAAGTTAATATCTGGGAAAAGCTTTACACTTCATCTTGGTGAAAAGTATTATTTGGTTCCTCCAACTTGGTTGTCAGAGTGGAGAGCTTATATTACAGTGATAGGAAAAGGTATTTCTCCACTACCAGAACCTCAAAGTCTTGAAGCTATTGTCACTTCACTTATATGTGAAAAAACTAATATGTTTCACTTGTTGATGTGTGTCTGGTTCTTAGCCTATTTGGTTTATAAAGTGCTTTCTTATAATTTACAGCATTCGAGATAGCTGCAAAAGCCTTTGGATCTTGTTTGTAAGCGAGGAAGCATCACTCAGAAAACATCAAATGTAAGTTCATGCTCTTTACAAAGTTTCCTTACTGTGTTATGTTTTTTGGCTGCAACTTGCAGATGCTTCTGACCTATGGTATATATATGACCTTGCTATATGAATTATAATCTTTGTTTCTGTTCCTCTTGTCAACCTTCTACTTTAAGCTTGGGGTGGAAGCTTCCTCCTTTTTTTCAAGGCTCTCCATGATGATGTTGCTTGTCTGAGTTTCTCTTGTCAACTTTCTGTTTTGGGCTTGGGGTGGAGCTTCCTCCTTTCTCCAGGCTCCACATGATGATGTTACTTGTCTCAGTCACATATTATATTTTTGTCTGTGATGGATCAAGTCAATGCCAAGTGTGTGTGTTGTGTCGTTTCCAGGTGCTTAAATCATAAATCAATGCATAAGTTGCCAATAGTAATCTGATTGCTTTAAAAACTTTAGCTGGTTCAAAGCCATATCTGATGCTTTTAAATAATGCTTGGTTCATCTTTAAATGGTAGAAATCTTGTTTATAAACTATCAGCTTAGAAACACCGAGGCTCATGCTGCCTTGCATTAAGCGCTTTGCATTGTCTAACCGTGTAGTTAATTCGGGGATTTGTTTTGTGATGAGTTGTCATGCAAGATAATTTCATAGTTAATTATCTTTCTTCATTTGCAGACCGACGGTTTAATAATCATCCCAGAGTATGATTGGAATTTATTCTCTGAGGAGTGGAGTGCCATGCCTGGAAAATGTATATCCAGTGAAATTGCTTTTAGCAAGGGCGATCAAGATAAATTGCACGGTTCATCTGAAGCAATGCAATTATGGATGGAGATCTAGACCAGTCTCTTAATGGTGCAAATGATGATTTGGGGGCCAGAGAGCCTTATGTCAGAACAGATCCTGAGGTAAGCTACCGTTCCAATGATATCAGATCTCTAGTGTAAGTGGTTCCCATGGATGACCATGTATGGAGTAACTGCTCAAGAAATGTTAATATGCTAGAAAGACCTGATAGGAGTTGTATTATATAAAGAATAGATGACCTTATATGTGTTGCTAGTTAAAGTAAGAATGTAATTGGCAGTGCCATATATAATACCTCTGATCACAAATATAAGTTCATTTAGTATGTTTTTGGTCAAACCTTTCAAAAGTTGGCTACGAATATCTATAACACGATTGACAATATAAGGTGATGCTACTAGACGAGTCATGAAAAATAGTTCCATAATATTCGATTCTTTCTATTTAATCATATTTCAAGTAAAATGTGCTGTGGCACCAAAGCTTGTGTGGTGGGTGCATTCAGTTTTTGCAGGGAAAAATGGAAACGAATAAAAAAAAAAGCTAAGCCAGAATCAGCAGTTTTCCATGATTCATGACCCCTCTCCCCTCCCTTTGAGGCAAAACCAGAGCTTGCCAAAGTGACTGTTGATCACCTTTTCATGCTCACTCTAGATTAGTTCCATTGGGCAAGTTGTTAGAGTGTGTGTATTAGGCCCATGTGGCCCATGTATGTGCTACTATATTGCTACCCTTTTAGGGTTAACCCATCAATCCAATCACTCTTTCCAAGGGATCTCCTTCTCCCTTCCCCTCCCTTCCACCCAGCCGCCGCCTCTCACCGGCCACCATGGCCACCGGAGCTGCAGGCGGACCAGCAGCAGCCGGGGCAGCAGCATCTCCAGCTGCAGGCACCCGGCTAGCTGCTTCTCCAGCAGCGGCCGCCGCAGCTGCAAGCCCCCGGTCCGGACCCTCACCTCGCCGCTGCCCTCGTCGCCGCACGGGCTGCTACCGCCGAAGGTGCGGCCCGCGTGAGTGCGGCAACTCTTGTCTTGGAGCGGGAGCGCGAGGCGGCTGATGCCCTGGCGCGTCAAATCGCCGAGGCGGAGCAGCTCCTCGGCTACCCCGTGTCCTACGACACCGGTGCCACCTCCTCCAGCTCGCGCGTCGTTCCTCTCTAGATCCCCGATCCGGCGGACCCGCTCGTGACGCAGCTCCACTACCAGGCCGGAGGTGTCCAGAACATCCAGAACCTGGTCACGGTCGTCCTTGACCCGGAGTCGTCCTCCTACGCCCGCTGGCGGGACATGGTCGTCCTCACCCTTCGCCGCTATGCCCTTGACGACCACATCCTCCTCGACGCTCCGCTTGCGGCTCAGACCCCCGGGTGGCATCGTCTCGACAGCATTGTCCTCTCCTAGATTCTCGGGACCATCACCACCGACCTCCACGACCTCGTCCTCAACACGCCCGACGCTCGGCGTGCCTGGCTGGCACTCGAGGGCCAGTTTCTGGGCAACGCCGAGGCCCGGGCTCTACGCCTTGACGCCAGCTTCCGCACCTTCGTCCAGGGCGACCTCTCCGTCGGGGAGTACTGCCGCCGGATGAAGGGCATGGCGGACTCCCTCGGTGACCTAGGCTGGCCCGTGGAGGACTGGATCTTGGTCCTCAACGTCCTCCGCCGCCTCAGCGACCGCTACGGCCACCTCCGGACCTGGATCACACGGCAGCGGCCCTTCCCCACCTTCCTGCAGGTCCGTGATGATCTTGTCATGGAGGAGCTCACTCAGGGCGTCCAGCCTGCTCCCACCTCCGCGCCGGGCTCCTCGTCCTCGACCGCACTCGCAGCCACTCCTCCGCCGCGTACGTCCACACCGGCACCGTCGTCTCTTCTGGGTCCTCCTCCCCCGGGCCGAGCGGGGGTGGGGGGGTCGTGGTGGCCGTCGTCGACGCAGAGGGGGGCGTGGTGCTGGCTCTGGGCGTGGGGCAGCGCCTGCACCACAACGGGAGGGTGCACTCTGGCCATCCTTCAGCAACCCATGGTCAGGGCGCATCTCGATGTGGCCGTTCCAGGGTGCCGGTGGTGGCCCTCGCACCCCCGCGGCCATGCTCGCCGGTGCTATCCCGGCCACTCCGTGGGCTCCACCTCCTGGCGGCGCTCTGTCTCTCACGTCGCCGCCCGGACCTGCCGGTTGGGATGTGACAGCTCTGGCCCGCTCCTTCAGCACCATGGGCCTGACGCCTCCCACCGGACTTGACTGGGTTGCTGACTCCGGGGCCACTTACCACACGACGTCCCACCCTGGTATACTCATGGCGGTCCACCCTCCTTCTTCCTCTCTTCCTTCCTCTATCATGGTCGCCAATGGTTCTTGTATTCCTGTCACATCCGTGGGTTCCGCCACCACACCTGGTTCTTTCCGTCTTCCTGATGTTCTAGTTGCTCCTTCGATAGTTCACAACCTTCTATCCATTCGTCAGTTTTATCACTGACAATTCTTATTCTGTTGAGTTTGACTCCTCTGGTCTTACTGTGAAGGATTTGGCTTCCCGACGTCCTCTTCTCCGATGTGACAGCGCGGGACCCCTTTACACGCTTCGGCTTCCTTCTTCTGCTCCTACCACTTCGGCTTCGGCTTCCACTCCTTCGGCTTCCACTGCTTTCGCCACTTCTACTTCTGCTACTACTTGGCACCGCCGACTCGGACATCCAGGCCATGATGTCTTGATGCAGCTTAGTCGTAGTTCCGACATACCATGTACTCGGGCTAACGATGGGCACTTGTGTCATGTGTGCCAATTGGGTCGTCATGTTCGTCTTCCGTTTCCCACCTCTTCCTCACATGCGACCCACATTTTTGATCTTGTACACTGTGATCTGTGGACATCTCTTGTCATGAGCATTTCTGGTTATCAATATTATCTTGTCATAGTTGATGATTTCTCTCATTATTCCTGGACGTTTCCCTTACGTGCTAAGTCTGAGGCGTTTCCCACTCTTCGTCACTTCTTCGCCTGGGTGTCTACTCAGTTCGGCCTTACCGTCAAGGCCGTCCAGTGTGACAACGGGCGTGAGTTCGATAACTCCACTTCTCGGGACTTCTTTCTCTCTCACGGTGTCCAGTTGCGCATGTCTTGCGCCTACACTTCCCCCCAGAATGGCAAGGCTGAGCGCATGATTCGCACCACGAATGACACCGTGTGCACTCTTCTCCTACAGGCTTCCCTTCCTGCCCGCTTCTGGGCCGAGAGCCTGCACACCTCCACCTACCTCCTTAACCGCCTACCTTCCACTGCCTGTCCCGCTCCCACACCACACCACGCTCTCTTCGGTACCCCACCTCGCTACGACCACCTCCGGGTTTTTGGGTGTGCGTGTTACCCTAACACCACTGCCACTGCCCCTCACAAGCTGGCTCCCCGTTCGAATCTGTGTGTCTTCCTTGGGTACTTCCCAGATCATAAGGGGTACCGCTGCTATGACCTCACCTCTCGCCGGATCCTCATCTCTCGCCATGTGGTGTTTGACGAGTCCGTCTTTCCTTTCTCCACCACCACGACCCCTCCTCCCACCCCCGACCTCGACCTTTCCTCCCTCTCTCCCACTGATGCGGTGGTTCAGCCACCATTTTCGTTTCCTCCTGCAGGTTCTACTCCGCCACCCGTGTCGCCGGCCCCATACGCCGGACCGGCTCCTTCCGGTGCGTCGCCTGACCCTACCTCCTCCGCGGGTCCGGTCGTGCCCGACCACGGTCCGGATGCCCCGTCCCCTGGTGCTCCGCCTGCCTCTGCGCCTGGCACAGGGACGGGGCCACCGACCTCGGAGACTCCGGCGCGGTTCGCCCACCCGGTGCGCGTCTACCAGCGCCGCGTGCGGCCGGCGCCGCTCGACATGGTGCTGGTACCACCACCGCCTTCCTCGCCGCCATAGTCCCCACCGGTGGCCTCTCCTCCGTCGATGCCCACACCGCTGCCTCCACCACTACCGGCTGCCCGTGCCAAGCCGCCGGTGTACCACCCGTCGATTCTTCACCGACACCCGCGTCACGTTCACCCCATGGTGACGCGGCACGCGGCTGGTGTCCTGCGGCCCCAGGCTCTTGCGACGACGCCTGGGGACTCGCAGGTCTCTCCTGTACCCTCTTCTGTCCGCGACGCCCTGGCGGATCCTCACTGGCGCCGTGCGATGAAAGAGGAGTACGCGGCCCTTCTGGCCAACCAGACGTGGGATCTGGTGCCGCGCCCGCCTGGTGCCAATGTGGTCACCGGCAAGTGGATCTGGACCCACAAGCGTCGCGCCGATGGCTCCCTGGAGCGGTACAAGGCTCGTTGGGATTCTCCGGGGCTTCACCCAGCGGCCCGGTGTTGACTATGATGAGACCTTCAGTCCAGTGGTGAAGCCCGCTACCGTCCGCACGGTTCTCTCACTGGCTCTCGAGCGCTCCTGGCCTGTGCATCAGCTGGATGTCAAGAATGCCTTCCTCCATGGCACTTTGACCGAGACCGTCTACTGCAGCCAGCCGGTCGGTTTTGTGGACTCCTCTCACCCTGACTTGATTTGCCGGCTCAACAAGTCCCTCTACGGTCTCAAGCAGGCGCCTCGGGCTTGGTACTCTCGGTTTGCTACCTTCCTGCTGACTCTTGGGTTCACAGAGGCCAAGTCTGACACCTCGCTGTTCATTTACCACCATGGGGGTGAGACTGCCTACCTGCTTCTCTATGTGGATGACATTGTTCTCACCGCCTCGAGCCAGTCACTGCTCCAGCGCATCATCACCTCTCTCCAGGCGGAGTTTGCCATGAAGGATCTGGGTGTGCTCCATCACTTCCTCGGTGTCACTGTTGAGCCCCAACCTTCAGGCTTGTTTCTCCACCAGCGGCAGTTCACTTGTGACATTCTCGAGCGCGCCGGGATGACTGACTGCAAGCCCTGCTCTACCCCCGTCGACACTCAGGGCAAGCTGTCAGAGGCCGCAGGTCCGTTGCTTGGACCCGAGGACTCCACCTCCTACCGGAGCCTTGCGGGTGCGCTCCAGTACCTCACCTTCACCCGACCCGACATCGCCTACGCCGTGCAGCAGCTGTGCCTCTACATGCATGCTCCACGGGAGCCTCATCTTGCTGCTATGAAGCGGCTCCTTCGGTACCTCCGCGGCACCATCGGCTACGGGCTACTTCTCGGCCGGTCCTCCTCTGCCGAGCTTGTGGTCTACACCGACGCTGACTGGGCGGGCTGCCCAGACACCCGCAGGTCCACCTCCGGCTACACTGTCTTCTTGGGCGGCAACCTTGTCTCCTGGTCGTCCAAGCGCCAACCGGTGGTCTCACGTTCCAGTGCCGAGGCGAAGTACCATGCCGTCGCCAACATCGTGGCCGAGGCCGCTTGGCTCCGCCAGCTCCTGGCTGAGCTTCACTGCCCCCTCGCCAGGAGCACGCTCGTCTACTGCGACAACGTCAGCGCAGTCTACCTCTCCACCAACCCTGTGCAGCACCAGCGGACCAAGCATGTGGAGATCGACTTGCACTTCGTCCGCGACCACGTGGCCATCGGCGACGTCCAGGTCCTCCACGTCCCGACCACCTCCCAGTTTGCGGACATCTTCACCAAGGGCCTCCCTTCCTCGACCTTCTCCGAGTTTCGCTCCAGCCTCAACATCACTAGTGGCTAGTTGTGGCTGCGGGGGGGTCCTGTGTTCTTGTTTCTTTCTTGTCCAGTCTCGTACTCCGCTGCGCCGGTAGTCCAGACTGCGGGGGGTGTTAGAGTGTGTGTATTAGGCCCATGTGGCCCATGTATGTGCTACTATATTGCTACCCTTCTAGGGTTAGCCCATCAATCCAATCACTCTTTCCAACACAAGTAAATGGTGGTAAATCCAACACCAAGCTCAATAATTTCAGTGTTGCAATTGGTGCTATTGTTAATCCTTTTTTTGCAAAATGTGCAAGCTCATGGCTAAGCACATCAGCCCTAGACCATATATTGCCATGCTGGCTGTCCAGTCTAATGCCAAATGGAGTGGATCATCCTGGAGCTCAGCTGATGACCTAATCACACCTTCAGAGTGAGATCAGTGACATATTTGCACCGTTTTCAAGTTCTCTCACTAGATTGCATCCACCGTACAGGTATTGGTACCCATAGTGAAATTTACTCTTATATTACTTATTAGTAAAGTCTTTATATTGGAGACTTCGTCCATCATCAGATTGACTTACATTTGTGATTAGGAACTAAACAACAAAAATTTACTCTTATATTTTCATAGAATTATTAGTTAAGTCTTTATATTGGAGACTTCATCCATCATCAAATTGACTTACATTTGTGATTAGAACTAAACAACAAAAAAATAGATTTGTCTGTTGGATATATAATAGAAACCTGCCATACTGGTATATTGTGAGCAATTGACATTACAGGTGAAGCAATGTGGTACTTTTACAAGCTACAAACATGTAATGGAAGCAATTTTGTGAGGTCATTTATGTAACAGAAAAGAATTACTAGTATAATGTAAGCTAGCAATGGTGTGGCAACATTTGTCTCTAGCAGAAAACTGTTAGTCTCCGCTTTCACTACCCACATAGCTGAAAGATTTGAGATCTCACTTCCAAGTGGTTGAGGCTGAACCCCAACCCACAAGTATGGGAGGGAAGAAACTGTGAGCCTTATGCACATTGATTAAGCACTTCTAATGAAATTTTTGGTCTTTTGCTTTTTTTCTACCACGGCAAAGCCGAATTTCATTACCCAAGAACAACGAAATTACAATTCTGTGACCAGTGTTAGTATGTACGACCAACTACACCGCAAAAAGCCACCTTGACATGAATATAGATGATTCATGCAATTGGCACCACCACGATTACGGCCTACAACAGCGTTCAATCGCGACGAAGAGCATTTAATTGCCCACAACCGCGTTCAGTACCAGCGCAAACATACTAAATACATGTCCAGAAGGGGATAATAATAGCCGCAAATCTGTCCGCTTTTTGAACAGTGTTTTACTCTCACAACATATCAGCATCAGCTAAAATCAACGCTTATTTTCAGCTCTAGCGTACATGTAAGAAGCGCCCCCTCAACATGTGCATCTTGATCCATCTTACATGATTGCCTTCCTGTTGTCACCACTAGCCATCTGCCCCTTCTGATGAAAGTGAAGAGCCGTCTTCTTGAGGGCTTCCGCACCATGCTCCAATTGAAACGATGCTGCACCCTTTTGTAAAAACCTATTCAGTATTTTGGCACAGAACAGATTAGGCATATAATTTCCATTGGAGATTTGATTCTCTTTCCTTCTAAGCATACACCGTTCCTTGTTCTATAGCTCTTTTGCTGCTTGCCTGCTTCAAAAAAGTGATGTTGCCCGTAGTTTTTCTTTTTTTTTTCTCGAACCACGTAGGAGAACTGCATGTCATTTAATTAAGATAGAAAAATCAAGTACACGGGCCTGGGAGACCTAACTCGGGCACACAAAACTCCCAGGATTTAAAATCCAGAGGGGAGCGACCTGGATAAAAGCTGTGTGAGTTTGGAGGCCCCAACCAAACACCAAAGACCACCCTCCGTACACACCACACTCTTAAATTCTTGAATGTTCAGACTTTTACAAATTTAATGCTCCCAGGCTCTGAAATGCTTTTCCAATGAGTATAAAAGTTAAAGGGTGTACCCACTGCAGAGAGCTTCCTACTCTGTGTGGGGACTGGGAATGAGTATAAAAGTTACTTCTCCTATTTTCTCCTTTCAGCTCTCCCTATGATTTTTTATAGGTTTGTGAAGAATGTATTGGAGAAAGACAGAGCTGTGCATTGGTAGAGAAGCTCAACTACCAGAATGAAGATTTCCACATTTATTTTGTCCATGGAAAAGAGGCACCAAAGTCTATCAAAGAAGCATCTAAAGATGTTCCTGTATCAGATTGTCGGATTTCAAAGCGTTCCAGGAGGACAAGCTCTGGGAATTCAATCAGTTTGAAAGTCTCTGGTTCCACATCCATCTATCAGTTGAAACTAATGATATGGGAATCTTTAGGGGTATGCTATAGATGCTGAATCTACAAGCCTGCCCAGATATTTGTTTCCTTCTCCATTATTTTAAAAAGGGATCTACTGGCATTTTTGCTTATCCATCTTGCTATGGAAGATTTTACCTTTTTATTATCCTTATTATGCTTGCCTGCTTCGGACTACTTCACTCAAATAGTTCACCTGTGGTCTTGTTACATTTAGATCGTTAAGGAGAACCAGAAGCTTCACAAAGGCAATGTTGAGATTGAAGGTGACTTCGCTACTCTTGCTGACAAGAGTAACTTTCCTGGGGATGTTCTTTGGGTCAGAGACTCTGAAATTTTTTAGAACCTTGACAGAGCAGGTGCAGTAGCAACTGTGATGTGCCAGATCATTTCTGAAAGACAAATGATGTTGTTGATGATTCTAAGTGTTTTTCGTTTGTGTTTCAGATGAGATTTCAGAGCAGAAGGGTGATATACTGCAGGTTGATGAAGGCTTTAGAGGGACTCTTTTGATATCAAAAGTTTCAGCTATTCGCAAAAGAAAGAAAGAAAGAAAGAAAGAAAGAAAGAAAGAGTTTCAGCTCAGCTTTGTCAGGGTATAACATTTAGTGAATGAGTTTTTTTTTTCCGTCAGATATATGACTGCATACCTGTTGATGTAAACTAGTTAAGGTCTCTAGAAGGTGATACTGACTGCCTTTTTCTTCTTTTTTTTGTTACATATCATAGTTTTCTCAATAGAAATTACTAAAGTCACGTTGATTTCTGCCTTTTTTAAGAACCTTTTGGGCGTTGCTTGCCTGCACACACACCCTTAAAAATTTTCATTACTATTTTTTTTATTGATGTTTTAGGTATACCCTTGCTGTCTTTACATGTGTGAAAACAAGGCTGGAATTCAGTAATCAATCATGTCAGTTCTAGCAAGCCCGGGTGTAAAATTTTGTCTATCCTTTTCTCCATGCTCTCACTGTGTCCCACTTAAGGATGATCCTCTTTTGAGGAAAACGGAAGAAGGCTCCTCCTGTAGTTCAGTCTTCGGCTCTGTTCGTTTGTGCTTAAAAGCGCTTATTTTTCAGCACTTCAACAGTACTTTTCTCTCACAAAATTTCAGCACTTCTACAGTACTTTCAGCTGTTTTCAGCTTCACCGAACACGGCCTTCCATTTTTGTCTAATGTAATTATGACATGGGTGTTAGATACCTCTGGCTGTGGCTGCGGGGCTCTGCAATCTGCATGCGTAGTCTTTTTATGTTGTTGGCCATGTGGGACCGAGGGCTACGAGCGACTTGCCTTTTACGTGGTGGTTGTGCACACATCGGCTTGTTGAAAGGCAGAAAACCAAGAAAGCTTTAGAGCGATGCAGAACAGTGTGATGTTCTTTCATGCCTTTTACTATAGATAGATCCTAAGGGTGTGCAATGCCTTTTGATGTCCCTTGTGTCCTGTTTATGGTCGCTCTGGTTTGCTCACCTCTCGGTGCTCATGGAAGCGACAAGCGAGTCCCAGAGTCAAATGCAGCCATGCAAGATCTCTTTGCCTGTGCCAAAAACGATTCTCTACATGTTTTCTTCATTCAGAAAAATAGTCTTTTTTTTTTTGGCTATGGGTTCTTTTATTTGAAGCAATTCTATCATTGGTCATCAGAATTGGTTAGTTAATGATGAGAAACAGACAAAATGGTCAGATGTTGACGTGCGGGATTAAGGAAAAAAATTATGTTGCCAAATCAACTATTGTAATTTTAAACTTGCATAAGCTTGGACTTGGATGCATAACCAACAGGCATGCTCTTATCCTATTTCGTGGGTCTGGGATCGAGACAGCATATTCTATTATTATTTGTAGCGTGTCCGTACGTTGTTACGGGATAACCTTTTATACTAAAAGTAAACGGATCGCACGATAAGATAACAATACTACAAAATTAAATATTCAATGTTAAAAGTGATATTTAGTCAAAAAAAAACAAATTTCATAATAAGAGATTTTTTTGAAAATCTGTCAACAGGATAGCAGGTCCAGGTCCAGTAACTGCACATAGAAAGGAGAAACATACTTTTCTTTAAAAGTTATAATGCACATATGCAAGAAGGGGCATTTCACCAGTCTTGTTTAAAGAAAATATCAAATACATTTGAACAATAATTTATACATCAGTCCTTACACATGAACACATAAATAAAAAACTCTAATACAGAAAGCTTAAATTTGTACCTACCTATCTTCACCAACCGGTGTTGGTTTATGTGGCATGTTCCCTTGTACTTCTGAATGCCCCTGCTGATCTTCATAGCCATCCTTGTGCCCACCTCGGCTAACCTGCGCAGCGCTGCGCTTGGCGAGCGGAGCTGCCCCGTAGCGGACTGGACGGCTGGCCAGTTGCTTGCAGCAGCATGCCAAATTAAGAAAAATGAATCTGATTTAGGCATTCAGAACTAATCTACAATAGGTAAATATTTGAATATGATGTCCAGATCATTAAGGTAAAGAAGTGACCATGTACAAATGGATGGGCAAAGGATAGGGCCAAGGATTGCACATCATGAATACTGAATTTTGTGTGCTGCCTCTTAGTTGCTCATTCCCAAAAAAATCATGTCACCGAACCAAACAATTTGTATGGATCAGGACGAATCAAACACTTGAGCTGAAATTGACAACCTGCACATATCATGTGCCATTGTATTAGGGAGCATAACATTCTAAATACTATTAGAGCATTATGCATAATATAGATTAAGATTATATTCTAATGTGTAACACCCCTGGATGTTACTGCCACTAAAAACTGCCATGTCATCATGATTACCTGCACATCATCCCGCATAAAACCTTGTTACTATGTATTTATCAAAATAAAATTTATTTTATTGTTACTACATGTGATTGTGCATAGGTGATCTAGAGTGATTTGATTATCTAAGTGCTTGTGTGAAAATTTAATTTAAAAACAAATCAAAAATTCAGAAGAAAATGATGTATAAAACCCTAAATAGACCCAAAACCCTAATTTGAAAACTAAATGGAATTAGAGGTTGGGCCATAAACAAAAGTGGTAAATCCGTAAAAGTTGAGCAACTTCTATTTGGAGCAATATTGAAGTTATTAAAAAGAATTTCAAATAAAACCCTAATTTATGCTTTAAAGTTTAAATTTGAAATACAAATTCAAAAACTAGTAAGAATCTAGTGATAGTCCCTTAATAGAAGTTGTATATCTTTTATAATGGAACAAATTTTATTTTGGGTGATTTTGAAGTTATTGAAAGAAAATTTGAATTAAACCCTAATTACTATTTGGAAATTCAAATTTGAAATGGCAATTCAAAAATTTTAAGGAATCTGACCAAACACCTTTAATGAAAGTTGTAAGGCTTGTCAAGTAGAACAACTTTTATTTTTGGGTATTTTCAACTTATTTAGAAAAATCTTGAGAAATTGATTGGATTAGAAATTAAATTCAAAACCCCTCTTTACCCCTTTTTGAATTATTCAAAATTCGTTCAAAATTTGAAATTGTTTCAAAAACCAAAGTTGTTCAGAATAAAATTATACACAACTTTTACATTGGTGATTTCTAGACTTGTTATGTAAAATAAAAAGTAATTGCAGAAAATATCTTGGGAGAGTTATGAGAGCTACAGTAGTCGTCCCTGTTCTTCCTCTGTTCGCGAACAGAACCGCGCGCGCGGCAGCGCGGCGTCACCGTCCGGGTCAGCCGGGCGCTTGTCGCCGGCGCTGTCCGAGACGTGGGGGTCCCGGGAACCCTGTCTACCCCGTGTTCCCCTCCTCTCTGGCGCTTATAAAGTCGACGTCGCCGTTCTCTCTTTCCCTACCTCCATGGCCGTCTCGGGAGGGCTCCCGGTCGCCGGCAAATTCACCGTACCTCGGCCAACTCCACCTTCTCCAGCTTGTCTCAAATCGTGACACCTCTCTGCGCATCCATAGAACCAACCCAAGCATTTTCTTGTCACTGGAATCAACGGTGCGTCGTCTTCTTCCTCACGGCCGGTCGGCGCGCCGCCGCGAGCCGTCCCTCCATGTCCAGGTCTCTGTGATCCTCTTTTCCCGTTTCTGTCTCTTGTCCTAGCTTTGCCTTGATGTGTTGAAGCTCAGGGAACTCTCTGTTCCCGCAGTCGAGGCTCGGACACGCCGGAACGACCACGTTGCCATCAGTTCATCCCGCCGAACTCGTCTCCAACGTCGATTGAGCCTTTCCGCCTGCTCCGCGCCATCTGGCGTGAGCACTAAGTCTGGGTGAGCTTCTTCATCGTGTAGGTGACCTTGGTTGTGGAGGTTTTGGTCCATCGTGGTCGGAACACCGGTGCCGCCGCGTGTGGACCGCCATGGCCGCCGGCAGGCTTCCGCCGGGGCCGTGGTGTAGGGATTTGGCACCTGGTCTAGTTCGTATGGTAGAGGGGTAGGTGATGGGGTGCGCTGCCTCACCGGGGGGGGCGCCGGCGAGCTCCGCGGCCGAGCCGCCATGGCCGGCGCCGCGCAGGTCTGCCCTGCTCTGTTCGAACAGAGCAGTGGGCAGAGGAGGAAGAAGCCCGAGCTGGGCTCTGCTGGGCCTGGTGGGCCGGCCCAGTAACCCCTCTCAGTAAATGTTCTTTTCATTTTTGAAATGCATAATAATGCTGAAACTTGCTTATTTTGTGGGAATTAATTTGAAGCTCCAAAAATCACGAAATAAATTGTGTAGGCCCTATGTGCAAGGTAGTATTTAGTAAAAATATAAAACTTGTATTTTGAGCATTTTCTGTATACAACAAAAAATGGGCATTTTAATTAGAAAAGGGTTTTTCCATGATTTTTACAGCCTAGGATAATTACCCAAAAATCATGAAATTCATTCTGGTACTGTTTTAGGGTATGAAACATCTATAGAAAAAGTTTTAGCCCAAATGGAAATAGTTTATTTATTTATTAATTTTAAGCCTGGACTTTGTAGTATACAAGTTGTAGTATCTGAACTCTACACAACACATTCATACCACCACACACACGCACACCTCTAGAAGCTACAACCTATACACCTCAAGCGTCCTTCTGGAGATCACCGAAGCCACACGAGTCTCGTAGACGACGGGCGCGTCGTAGTCCCATTGTGACGCCACGCGAGTATCCAGGTCCTGAAAGAAACAAATCCGGGGAAAACCCGGAGGTGCGACACCAGAGTTGCGTCCCACGGGGATCGAACTCAGGTGGGTGGCTCTCCAACTGAGCAGCTTCACCACCGCGCTACGCGCGCGTCCGCATTTATTTATTAATTAGTACGCTATTAATTGGTAAATAAAATAAATAGGAACCCTAATTCCTTTAGAAACTGTGTGAACTCTTGGGGTTGATTGTGGACCTTGGAACACAAAACTACTACTGTTCCTTGGCATCTTGAGTACTTTTATAGTTGTAATCCATGGGTTAATGGGTGATTAAGATGTTATATGCAAATACGCGCTAGTGGGTACATTGATGTTGCTTTAATTGTTTCTTGGATGCAACTTCACGGGTAAAAAGTAATAGTTAAACATGTTTCGTGTAGTAAGATGATAATAATAATCGTTCCTTAAATAAACATAGGATAAAATTGATTTATGAGATAATTAAATGGAACTCTAGTTGTTAATCAACAGGTTGGTTTTGTTGGCTTGCAATTTTATTGTGAAGGAAAGTTGTACTCAACTTTCTAAATTAAGTTTATTGCATCGCATGCATCATGGCATACATATCATCATGTTAAGTATTGCATTATTATTTCGTGTAGTAAACGCGTGGTAATTATTATCGGAAGCAAGTCCCGAGTAGGGTCTTCACTCGGTGGACGTGGATCTTTCTCGGTGATTGACTTCAGGGTTCTATCTACTCCAAGCAACAGGCAAGCCCCGGTGCATTCAGCCCCGCCTTGTGTTTTATAAAATTATTTATCACTTGAGTCTATTATTGCATTAGGTTGTTAGGAGTTGTTTGTCACCTATATTGTTGCATTACCTGCCTTGATAGATAATCCCTTTGAAACCCATTTAAAAATTTAAATGTTCAAAAATGCTTAGCCCTGCTTAATCAAATTAGATTTGCATAAAAAGGCTATTTTTGACCTATGAAAATGTGATAATTATGAATCATGAGAAAAGGGAAAGGGATATGAGTCCGTTCAGAAATTGTGTACTTGGGTAGCAGCCCCAATGCATCGTTACCGACGGAAAGGGGTTTTTCGTTCGTTGGTTGTGAATTTGGCTTAGAGTCCCAATGCTTGACCATCGGCGGAAAATGGATTTGAAAACCGTTGGGACACTTATATTTGGGTTAGAGTCCCAATGCAATGTCGCCGGCGGAAAAAGAATTAGGGACCGTTCATTGTAGGCCTGCTGTGATCGAGACTTTGCAACTAGCCACATACTACGGAAAGCCTCTGACTCCGGTGGCCCTACTGCTTGAACCGACAACCACGCACTGGGAGTGGAGAGATGGCGAGAGTAGCGTGTACCCTCGTGGCCGGCGTGCCTGGAGAGGAGAGGAGTACTGTGCTCTCGGGTGGCGCAGGACCGGTTCAGGGGATAAGCCGTGGTAGGCGGGGTTGGCATATGCAAGCTTAAGTGCTACATATGCAGTGTGGATAGGGATCCCCAGCTGGGTACTAATCGATTCGAATCGTCGTTGCTCCTCGGATATGGAGACTTGATCCTTTGACCTACAATTGAAAAGTGGTTCGGAACTAGGTGTTTTTGAGAATGATTAAGAATTTGAAGGTATGATGATACATGAGAATGAATTTGGAATTATGGATATGATTAAAATAAGATTGAGTTAAAATATTGAAATAGGATAGTAATGCTTTTCTGCAAAACTTTTGACTCTTGCTCAAGCCTTACCTTGACTCCCCTCAACCTGCATTCCTGAGTCTCATTCCTTTTTCTTAGTCGGGTAAGTCTTGCGGAGTACCCCAGTACTCAGGGTTTGTTAACCCCTGTTGCAGGTGAGCCGAGTGTACAGTTCAACTTGCGACCGTGCCGGTTGGTGGATCGGGCTTGGATGATGAAGTGTATGATATAACCCTTGGGCAGGGTGTCTAGTTGTATGATGCTACCCCACTACGAAACTCTGGTTTAGGATATTGTAAGCTAGATTTGAAAACATATATTAATGTAACTCTTCCGCACTCTTTACTCTGATTCATTTTATTTGCGTAAACTGTTGTAATACTGCAATGCTTACAATGAGATCCTCGGGGAATTAGGGTTTCTTAGGGAACCCGGCAGGCCACCTAGGTCAAGGGGAAACTCGTGCAAATTGATCGTGGGTCCTTAGGGACGATGACGGTGCACGTGGGCCCTATGATTAAGGCGGTTCTGTCACTTAATGTTTTTGGAACTCAACAATATTGGTATGTTGCTTCTCCTTACAGAGTATGCATTGCATGAACTTGGAAAACAAAGATGTATTCTTCAAAAGTGTATGAATAAATAAACTTCCTCACTACAGTATGTCATAATCTAATAATTATAGTTCCCCTGAGCTGATATAGCAAGAAAGGAATCAAGGAATGCAGAAAACGGAAATACAGGAACCTGAGCTGATATCCTGAGCATAGCAAAACTAACACAATAATAACCATGGACTACTGAACATTTTTGTCAACAGAAAGAAAAGCATCTACTCACTATCACGACTCATTATATACCTTATTGTGGGCAATCCCAGCGGAGCATGTGAATTGGGTTTCATCCATAACTCTGACTCGTAACTGTGCAATGATTATAGCTCCACATGCAAGTAACTTGTCCTGGTAATCAGCGTCTGATCGACAAAGCCATGCTCTCACATTCTTTTCCTTCTCATTGGCATCCTGAATATATCATGACCTATGATCATGTCACATCAAATAGCAGAGCAGCAACTAAACTAATTGTGAAAGCATTCTTACGGACAGAAGGCCCAAGATATTTGACTTTGTTGCCTCCATAAAAATCTCCTCTGGTGAATCTGGCGGAGCTTGTAAGAGCATTTCCTTTGCTGCATCAGTAAGGTCAAGATAAACTTCGTCGATAGATGCCCACTCACACTTCCCTTTGCTCGCAAGGATTGCAACAACCTGAATGTTCAGGAGCAAAATGTAGACTTATTGCATTCTATAATATATGCCATGTAATGATGCAAGTCTACAACCTACCTCAGAACCAGCACTTCTATAAAGATTAAGGTCTGCCTTGCCACGCGCCACCGGTACCTGAAATTTTCCTAAATTGCACCAATTAATTCATGCAGATAGCGTTCTTCATGCAACAACAATCTGAGTGTCATGTCATTGAATCATATCATTAATGATGAACAAGGCATGCCTTCCAGTAAAAGGTCACGAGACAGATTGGATAACAAGAGCACACGTAAAAGTATCTAGTAGAAATGAATTTTTAACTATAAATTTATAGAGATACTCATCAACAGTAATAGAGAAACAACTAATTAATGGTATTGTAGGTAGGGGCATTATTGTTTATAGAAGAGCTATCACATAATATAGTTGCAATCTACTCAGGAGGCAGTTAGCTAGTATATTATATGTAATCGAACTATGTAGCTTACTTGCCTGATCGTCAATCTCTTCTTGGTCAAATGACCTCATGCTTAGATCACATACACATGGAATGGTACACAAGCCTGTAATTGGCAAACCGGATCCAAAAGAACAAATTAATAATCACCAAAAAAAATGTAGAATATCTCACCAAAACTTCTACTTCTACTACCACTAAAAGCTACAAGGCTATCTCTACCATAAGTTTCCTATGAAACAGAAAGATGGAATGATAAGAAAGGAAGAGGAAAAAAAAAGTAAGAATAAATACTGGAGCATACACCAAATGCAAGAAGGATAAAGTCACACATATATAATTTCCATCTCTAGAGGTATAATTAGCACCTGTAATTAGATGGATCACGTTGCACGGTCTGTTGTTATAGTAATTTTAACAGAAATATTAGAAGCTCCCACTATTTTCTTCAAGATGGGCAAAGTGCTTCCTAATTTAGTCGGCAACACTTACATAAACAAGCACTATCAAAGAAACAATTAATATCATTTAAAATTGAGAATTGAAAATTCAGATTGCAGGATGACAAGGAGATAAACAGCACAATATGGACTATATTTTTTTCAGATAACAATTCACATTTGTGAGGTTCAATCATCTGAATATAACAATGGGGTCAAAGCAAAGAAAATTGCTGAACTTTATACAAGTTCGATTATAACAGTGGTCACCTTTACACAGTTATAAAATTAGTCCATTTAAAAAAAGGTAACAGCAATGCAAACTGAAAATGTAAGAGCTTGGGTGCTGAAGGGATGTGCATTGAAGTCCTCTAAAAAGGGAACCTACTATTCCATCCTCTTTGCTTTCTCTCTTTGCTTAGAAGAACATGCTAATATTTTAAAAAAAAGTCAGATTTCACAATGTTTGCAAACTCGAAATCTCCTATGCAATGTGCAAGTTCAGGCTTAAAAAAATTAGGTAGAATGCACTGATTCAAATATTTGAGGGACAACTTCAGTGAACCAGCTTGTGCAGTTTATCTCCTGGTCATCTTGCAATCTACAGAAAATATAATAAACTCTACGGGCTATGCACTAAAATTGTAACGTCCAGTTGGCCAAGAAGCATGAGTAGCAATAATAGCAATAGTTTTGGTATTATCACAGCTCTAAACAGCATGTATTAACAAAGTTTAGGCTCCTCTTGCCGAATCACACGGGCGGTGTACTGAATTTTGGTGTACCCAATTGAGGAGCCACTTGTACCAAATAGAAACGAATCACAGCACCACATGCGTCCTAGCTCGGCACCTCGGCACTATCGGAGGAGGTGGGTTGGCGAGGCCGAAATCGTGTACCTCGGCATAGCAGTTGCGAGCACCGCGAAGCTCGATGTCTTCCCCTACCAGAACCGCGCCGGAAGGCCAGGAGATGGAGTCGGCCGGTGAGGACGACGACGGCCGCACGTGGGGTGGTGAGTGGTGACGGCTCCCGGCTGAGGGCCTCACGACGGCGAGGATGGCGCGGACGACTACGGTGCCCTCCCGGCTGAGGTAAATGCGACGGAGAGGGTAGTGCGCGGCCACGCATGGGGTGACGACGGCCCTCTCGCGTTGGGCGATGACGGCGCCCGACTGAGGGCCCGTGACGGTGAGGATGGCGGCGATGACGACGGCGACCGGCTGAGGCAACGCGAGGGCATGCACAGCCAGGTGTCTGAAGGAGGAGGGAGGCGTCGCGGCGGCAGGAAGGAGGGAAGAGAAGCCGGCTGCGAGGGCGAAGGCAAGGGCACGAGGGAAACGACAACAGGGAGCGCGCACCTGCTCGAGATTGGGCGCGACGGCGATGGCGAGCGGAGGAGAGCGACGCAGGGCGAGGAGATTGCCGGGGAGCGTGCACCAGCTCGAGATTGAGCACGACGGCGACGACGAGCGTAGGGGAGCGACGCAGGGCGAGGAGATTGCGGACGGGATTTTTTTTTGGTCCCGTCTCTTTATTTCGCACGGGCACGTGCGGGTCTCGGTGCATGGTTGTGACGGGGATTGCGGAGGAGATGGCTGGAAATTTGTTTCTTCCTTTGTAGGGTCGCACGGGCGGTGGAATTTTTTCTTTCCTTCAGCGCACGGCTGATCGGCAGACGGACGGAAAAAAAAGATCGCACGAAGGTTTGTCTACACTTTAGTCTTATTAGTTGTAGAGATTAAATGCATTGACTTCCCTTGACTGACCTCCCTCATCAATCATCATGCAAACACAGGGCTGCAGGTGTGTAGCATATACAGAAAAACGTGTTGCTATTTGTGGTTCTAATATTCTGACGATGACTTGACGCAACGCAACCTTCCGGGCATAGCGGCATCACTGATGCGGCAGCCGCAGTCCTATAGAAGTTTGCAAAATTTGTGTTGTAGCGGGCACGCGGTTTCTAGGCCCGGTTCAACGACCCTCAGGCACTCAGGCAGCACCAGGCAGGCGGTTTCCGTGAAGCAGCTGCGCCCCAGGGCTTTGGTTGGCGTTGCCGCGTGTTGGCGTCCCACAGCTTACGTCTGCATGCCGTCGCAATGCCGTCACCTCATGTTCACCCACCCCCCGGGGCCCTGGCACAACCTCGGTTTGACCATGTGCTTACGGCTAATCATGATTTTGACTGAAATGCCCTTCTGTGGCATCACACTAGGCTACTCTCGTGATGTGGCAGAGTCGTGGGGGCTTCAGCTTAACTTGAATATAATACAATGGGGCGATACACCTAATTAAA
The DNA here is from genome assembly GCA_038502445.1 of Eremochloa ophiuroides. Lineage (NCBI taxonomy): Eukaryota > Viridiplantae > Streptophyta > Magnoliopsida > Poales > Poaceae > Eremochloa > Eremochloa ophiuroides. The sequence continues at coordinate 105,336,561 of JAHLJS010000002.1, read as the reverse complement.
ATTTAGTTAGCTAAAAATGCAAGCCTAAATTTTAGCTAGCTAAAAGTTTTTTTAGCTAAATTTAACTAAAATGCTTGAATGCTCCGGTTAATAGACTTAGCTAAATTTTACCTGGATGTAATTGAGTTGAAGTAGGTAAACTCATTTAAATTTTAGCTGAGCTGTTCAAACATGTTCAAACAGGCTCAATATCATTGTCTTTGAACATAGATTAGATACAAGTTTATAATAACCTAAGGCGGCAAATTTGCGCTTACCGGTCGGTCTCACTCGTACTGTATTTAGACGCACGATAATTAATACAACATGTCTGACGCTCATCTCTCAGGGGTAGCCACGATTGCCGGCCGGGGCAGTATAGTTATTGCATCACTCGTAGCCATTTCCATAAGTTGTAATGAACTTATTATTTATCATAATGCGTGCCTTACTATGACGCATTGTGGTTATGCTGTTCTCTGCACATGCAGCACCAGCACATTCTGATGCAGTTAGCAAACAAGATGCGACGACGACGTTCTCTGCGAGCCATTGTGACTCTGTGAGAGGACCGCATAGGGCGGATGACCAACAGTAAACATGTACTATGTCTGTGTACTAGCACAACCACGGTTCACAAGACGAGACCATGACGGCCGACAATTCATTAGGCGCTAAACAGTTCGTGCCTGAAAATATCTCACCTCAAGGGGAGTCTTTTCTTTTGCCTTACTGAGTTTTTATTAGACGGAAAAAATAGATTTATTCATAAAGCCGTTTTAAAAAGGTATTTAACAAAAAAAAAAGCTCACAACAGCTTCATAAGCTGTGAGGTGTGTCAAACCGCCTCTTATTGTCTGTTCGCTTGAACTTACTAGCCAGCATCAGTCAGCCATTCAGTAGTATTTTTCTCTTACGATAATTAGCCAGTCAGCCGTATAATTCAGCCAACCAAACAGGTTATGTTCTGTCCCAAACCTTTGCCATGGATGGATGATCAAAACTGCGGACCCAAGTGGGAGATTTGGTCCGGATTGCTGATGAGTGATTGTCAACGGAGTTCACTTGACATGTTGGTCGGCTTGTGTTGTGCAGGTGTTGGGCTCGGATGCAGTGGCGGATGGCGGAGTGAAGGTCAAATGAGCGGGCCGTGCCGATAGACTGGGAGCGGTGAAGGACGGACACGGGACTTGGGCCAAGGGACTTGGACGCCGGAGCGTCAGCTGCGGTGGCGGACACTGCGACTTGGACAGGCGCTGATCGAGCGTGGCCAGGAGACTCGAGCAGTACGCAGGCTGGCGGGATACGGCCCAGGACGGTTTTCGGGTTTAGGCCTCAAAACCCGAGCGGAGCTGCTTCCGGCGGGAAGTGGGGCGACACGTGGCGGAATCTCCGAGGTTGCGTCAAGGCGACGGCAACTCGAGCACGAAGCGGGGTCATCCGATCATATCCTCACTCACAGGCTGTTCCAGAATATCTCAGTATTAGCTGGCTCGCCTGAATAAGCAGTAGTTAGTAATTAGGGGGTTATTCGCAAATGTACACTGACGATAAGAAGGGGGGGTATGGCAGCCCCTCCCCTCTTCACCTCCCTCATTCTCATTCCCCCCATCCCTTCTTAGGGTTAGAGCTCCATTAAAGAGAGAGGTCCACTCCCAAATCTTGGTAGCGTAAAAACTCGTGTTTATGCCGAGAAATCGAGGCCCTAACCTCGTGTCGTCTCCAGGGTTCGGAGTAAGTTCTTGTGTTCTTGTGGTGACCTTCGAGTCCCTTGTGTTGTGAGCTTCGATTCACGAGTTTCTTGTTGTTTCGATTCGTTCTTCTTACTTGAGCTTGTTGTCTACCATGTGAAGAGCCTTTCTACCGAGAGAAATCGATTGATTTGAGCTATACACATAGATCGGGCGAGTTCTTCACCATGGGCGATTTTGAGGTCAAGTTTGGGGGCGATTCGATTTGCCGGTGATTTGCTTCGAATTGGTATTTGATCTTCTAGGAGTTGATTCTAGACTACCTTGGGACCCTATGACCGAAATATTGTGGTAGTTCATCTCCTTTTGGTCGAGTTTCTTTTGATTCTTGGTGGAGGCGATTTTGAGTTCGTTCTCGGGGTGTTCTCTGTCCAGTCGCGGACAGTCCGGACCTGGGGGCCAGACAGTCCGGGGATCGGGGCCGAGCACAGTGGAGCAGTGGCTCTGCTCGGTTCCCAGTCGCGGACAGTCCGCTTGTGAACCGCGGACAGTCCGAGCCTGTACCCGAGGGGTGTCCAGCAGGGTTGCAGTTTAGTCTGTTTTCAGGGTTTTGGCCACCGGACAGTCCGCCCCTCACCTGCGGACAGTCCGAGCCTGTGCACCCGATAGCAGGCAGTTTGTTTTTGAGTCTGGGTTTTTTAGTGAGTGTACGGCGGACAGTCCGGTGTTGAATCTCCGACAGAACACAGTTTCTGTCCGTGGCACCGTTGCTCGTCAAAGCGTGCCGTCAGACAGTCCGAGCTTGCCCGCGGACAGTCCGAGGTCCGTACGGCGGACAGTCCTACACCTGGACCTCGGACAGTCCGAATCTGGGCAGTGAGCTCCCTTTCGTGTTTTGCTTTTGCGTTTTCTCCGGTGTTTTCGAGTATCCCGCTGTGCTTCTCTAACACCCAATCACTTATTGATTCATGGATAGCCTTGTGAGGGTTTCTTGCTTCTTAGGATGTGTGATTAGGACAGTAGTCTCACAAATATTTCAGAAAAAAAATTTAAGACTCATATTCACCCTCTCTAGTCGCCTTGCTCGGTCCTTCCAAAACAAGCAATCAGTCCTCTGGCGGCGCAACAGACAACAGCGACGGCCATGGCGCGGGCGCAGGAGCCAAGCCACGACGGACGAGCCGAAGGTCGACGCCGCGGTTCCTTTAAGCAAGTGCGGTGCGCCGGTGTACCGCGTCTGTAACCGGAAAGTAGCGTGGCGTGGGCGTGGGGAGAAAAGAAAACAAAAGGGCAGCGATTAATTAAGTGCAAGCAAGGCATTAGCCAAAAGCCACTGCCCATTGATTTCGCTATTATTATTAGGTGGCCTGTGCTGTGCCAGTGCCTCCCTGCTCATCATTCTGTGCATGGTGGGGGGTCTGGAGGGGCTCATGTTTAATGCCTACCCTCTTTTAATTAATTACCCATTAGGGATTAATCTACCATATTTTTTAATGCTCCTGTACTCCCTTCGTCTCTTTAAATATGCAACTTCGTATTACGTACCAGATAAAATAGTTTACGTTTGACTAAATTTCTAATAAATAGTATTCATATTTATAGCTCCAAATTAATATATTATAAAAATACATTTTATAATTAATCTATTAGTGTTTATTTGATATTATAAATATTTATAGTTTTTTATTTATAATTGGTCAAAGTTGATACACCGAAATATGACATGGTGCTAGAATTGCATAATCCGACGGAGTGAGTATCTGCCGAGCCGACGAGGCGATGATGTGAGGCGAATCACACTGCCAAATCACGAAAATACCCCTGCCGCCCCCGCTGGTCTACACTAATCAACCCTCTTTCTTCCTCCTCCTGGGCCCTCGTCATTCTCCTCCCTCACGAGTCGCAACGGAGAGTCGGCGACGCAGGGGACGCCGGCACGCCGCACCCCAGTCCCGAAGCCCGAAGGCCCCTCTTCTCGCCTTCTCCGTTCGCCTCGTAGCCCCACCACACCGCCGAGCACGCGGGCGTGCGCGCGCGCCGCCTTCCACGCGAAGGGAAGCTACTTGGCTGCCTTCCACGCGCCGCCTCTCTACTGGCTGCCTGGGCCGTGCCGTAGAGTGGGGGAACTGGGGATCCGTCCGGACTTCCTTCTTCCGCTGGTAAGGAAGCATTGGGTTGCAGGATGGATCATTGTATTGTTCAAAGCATGAGTTCTGTTCTCCAGGAATCAGCATCTCTTGTTTGCTCCCGAGCAATAATGGAATCCGAATCCTTCTTGTCGGGATATAATTCGGAATCCGCAGCCCGTCTGGCTTGTTGTAGATTTCTGTGGACTTGCTATAGATTTTTGTGTTTGTTGTCCGGAGTACTACTACTAGTTTGTTTTCCAGAATATTTGGTGGTTCTCAGAGAGGGAAACAAAACAACTAGTTCCTCATGTTCAGCTCCTTTTCTTTTTCTCTGACGGTGTTCATATAATAATATCGCTACTCGCTATGAATAATCCCACAGATATGCATAGGTCAGGGTCTAGGAAGTTTTTTACATGACACCGCTGTTAGCTGGGAACAAAGTTCTGGAGACCGTGAACTGCATGACATCAGGCAACGTAAATCCATCGTCTCAGCCCTTTTTTGACTGCCTGTTTGGTGGGTGAACGTGGTCGTCGGCGGATGCCATGTTTGCTTGGGTGCGATCATTCGTCACCCAGTGATTTTTCTTATTCCAGGCAGGCACCTGGCAAGACTGCCTATTTCGTTTTTTGACCACGATTTATGGTGGCCGTGTTGCCCTCAAAGCGTTGCTGCCACACCAGATCACACTTGGATTTTTGGGCACCTCAGTTAAATGATGCTATTAACTCCACTGGATCAGAAAATGACATCTCTCTTGTTTTCTTTGTTTTTCTCCTGTCCTTTTGCTTTTGCTCTTGTTCTGTTGCTCTAAGCAGGTGGCTTCCATTCCATCCTAATCCGAGTCTACTCAGCGAGGTTGAGGGAGAGACTTTGGATACTCGTTACTGTTAGGGAGTCTGTCTAGATACGGCCATGATAGGCCAATAAGTTGGAGTTTATTATTTTTTTTCAGCAATGAGACATTTGTATCTTTAGGATTTTTCGTAGTTCCTGTCTAAGTATATAGGAATATATCATGAATTGCTTGTGAAACTATTGGGACTCAACTGATAATGGCTGCACATGTATTCTTTCACATGCCACACTTCCATGATATAAATATGTGGTATGTCAACAAAACAAACTGCAATAAGGAGAATCTGTTGATTATTTACAGCATATTTATGATGTCCATAAACCCTGCCTTGATGTGCCTGAGTCTCTAAGCTCAGTTCCTTGACTTGTGTTATTTGCAATAGTCTTGGTGACTATGGTTCTATCTATTTTTGTGTTGCGTGTCCAGTTACAGCACAAATATAATAATTGGCATTGCGAGTATTTAGAACTCAAGAGCAATTTAATATGGAGCACTGCAAGAGAAATGCAACATTCCACAAAAGAGAGTAGGAACAAATTGGTATCCTTTCTCCCGCAAAAGAAAAAAAAGATAGGAATCTAAGGATTGTAGCCGACAAGGATTCAAACCTCAATGGTGGCGCTGTACACCCAAAGCTCCGACCAATGAAGCTAGATTTTGTTCCGTACGTGCCGGTCAATGTTCCATGTGGTACTCCCACATGCTACAATACCTGCACAGACACAATTCCTTACGTCCCCGTGATATCATGGTTCATGGTTCACATAATATCACATGTGGTACTCATGCAGGTGCTGTGCTAGAATACGTGCACTGACACAACACACAGCATTAAGTACTACACAACACAGTACAGATACAGAATCAGACATTTCACTGAAGTTGCCACTATAATGACACGGAACCGTGAACTTGCGAGGGTAAAAAACATCGAACATGCAAGTATACAAACTTCTCATAGTACTGATTTATTATATATTGATTATAGCTATTGATTTAACAAGCCAATGACATAGGTGGTTGCAGTTTCCTATAGCATTTTGTTGTGTAAAATTCTTGATTAGCTTATGACCTTATGTCCTACATAAGTTAGCTATGAAAAACAAATTATTTGTGGCATGTTGTTGCTAAGCACACCACATGAGGATGCACTATAATTTTGTCTGACATGGTTGTAACATGTTTATATTGGGTGTTACACCTAACATGGTTTGCACTGCAGACCCACCCCTACCTTTTGTTTTTCGTTATATGGCAATGTATAATTTCCCTTTACTTTCCATTCGAACGACTATTATTTTCATGATTGCAAATAATTTCGATTGGAGTTTGAATTGTTGTGAGCTCTTGGAGACTAACTATATTAATTAACCATTAAATGACTGTCTATTCATATACCTTTTATCCATCTTTTCTCTGTTTTTTGTTAATTCCCAACGATGGCATGGATCATGAGAAATGCCACCTGTTGTTGAATCCAGTTTCCCATAATATCATTTACATTATTATAGTTTCTTATACATTCTGCATTCTGGGCATTACTATATGCTTATTTGCAGATATTTTTAATTATTTTTTTTGGAAATCTAAAGGTTGATTAACTCGTTACATTTCCTGATGTCTTTTGTTGACAAAAGAGTAGGCGTCTCGGATACATAGAGTTCCTATTTCGTATATATACGGGTTCTGGTGTCCCATTAGAAAATTCAATATGTTGCAGTGTTCCAAAAATCTGCCAAAACATCATGTATTTAGTGCACATGTAGTTAACTAAGTCATAAAATTCCAGCATCAAATTCATCCTAGATGTCAAGAAATAAGATAAACAATCAATCTGGCATTGTTCGTCATATGCTAACCAATTTTGTTTATGGAACCTTAAAAGGGCAGACCCAGTGCCAGCGACTCCCACATGAGTTGGTCTGGGGAAGGGAAAAACCGAGGCAAGCCTCTCCATACAAAATCTGCGGAGAGGCTGCTTCGAACCCGCGACCTGATGACTCAGTGAGACAGCTCTCACCACTGCACCAGGCTTGCCTTCGTTTATGGAACCTTGATAACAAATATAAACAATTTTATTTTTGCATGTTTAATTATTAACTCTCTACTTACATGGTTTTCAATGACTTTTTAGTAACACTGTCACATGTTGTATACTTGTATCATTGTATACTGACTAATGGGGACCCCATAACCCCTGGTCACTAATGAATTCCCCTAAAAATAATTTGGTATGTTCTTGCACGCATGTTGTAGCCAGTAGCTATTTAGTTTAGTAAAAAAATCCTACCACATTGTTGTCGATATTATTCCTTCTCTAGTAACGAAATGATCATATCCAAGATAAAGTTCATATATACAAAAGATGCAAGTCTTGAGTAGCACCTGACCAGCCAACAATTCTGTCTAGCTGAACTAGTAATTCTTTTATATTGTTGAGAGCTCTGCAATCATTTTTATTTCTCAAAGCGCAATGTCTCAGAGCCCTCAAAGTATCTCTTGAACATAAGTTTGGAACAGGATAATCTTTCCTATGAACTAGCGTTTCCACTTTCCACCTTTCCATTCCGGGCATCACCCGCACCTCAATCATTAATAACCAAACGTGGCTCCACTGGGTAATTTATTTTAAGTAGTAATTAACATTTGATTTCATGTGTTGAATGGAAAATTAATGTATTCTTTCTTCCTTAGAGTTTCACATTATTGATTTGTTGTTTCTCTACTATCTACTAGTATCTTGTTTACATGCATAACTTCTGTTTGTCTTATCTCTGTCTGTTTGTCCTATCCAGTTGGTGTCGTCATGCTGAGCATTTTGTGGTAGAGACGGCAAGATCATCTCTTTGGGTTCAATCATATACCTCCTGCCCACAAAATTTGTACTAGAAAATATGTCAACACAGGCCTCTAACCAGTCATACAGATATCCATACAATACGCAACTACCGTACCACAATGGCAATCAAATGCATGTTGGGGGCAATGGTAATTACTATGTGCAACAAAATCATGATGATGTTAACTACATTTCCTCTGATGATGGATCGCAGAGCAGTAATTCTAGATCTCAAGGTGGTTTTCAAGCACAGTTTTGCACCCTAGACTCGTCTTCGGCCAATTGTGTTTATCCTGCACATAGCTCTACCTCTTCTCAGAGCATAAGTGGAAGCCCCCTGTCTCAGCAAGAGAGTCACTCTGATCATGCATATGGTTCCTCTCCAAGTGCATCGTGCATTACTCAGGTTCCCACCTGGACACTGAAGGATCTAGAAAATGTGATGCTTGGACCTGATTCTGACATAGGTAGCCCTGACAGTTCCTTTCTGACTGGCACTGCCTTGCATGAAAACAACTGGAGAGAACTTTTGGGAATTCAAACTGGAGATTTGAGGCAGGTGATTATAGCATGTGGGAAGGCTGTTGACGAGAATGCTTTCTATATGGATATGTTGATGTCCGAGTTAAGGGAGATGGTTTCTGTCTCTGGTGAACCGTTGCAACGTCTGGGAGCTTACATGTTGGAAGGTCTCATTGCGAGGCTTTCTTTCACTGGACATGCCCTGTACAAATCTTTGAAGTGCAAAGAGCCTGTGGCTACGAGTTCTGAGCTCATGTCCTATATGCATCTTCTTTATGAGATCTGTCCATTCTTCAAGTTTGGTTACATGTCTGCCAATGGTGCCATAGCTGATGCTGTTAAGGGTGAAGACATTATTCACATCATTGATTTTCAAATCGCTCAGGGTAGTCAGTGGGTGACTATGATACAGGCCCTTGCTTCAAGGCCTGGGAGGCGACCATACCTAAGAATCACTGGCATAGATGACTCGAATTCTGCTCATGCCCGAGGTGGTGGGCTGGATATGGTTGGACAGAGGTTGCACATAGTGGCCCAGCAATGTGGTCTGTCCTTTGAGTTCCATGCTGTGCCAGCAGCTAGTCATGAGGTTGTGTTTGAAGATCTTTGTGTAAGACCTGGGGAGGCCATCGTTGTCAATTTTGCTTATCAGTTGCATCATACTCCTGATGAAAGCGTGGGCATAGAAAACCATCGTGATAGAATATTGAGAATGGTCAAGAGCCTCTCTCCTAGGGTGGTAACTCTTGTAGAGCAGGAGGCAAACACGAACACGGCACCTTTCTTTCTTAGATACATGGAGACTCTTGATTATTACACAGCGATGTTTGAGGCAATAGATGTTGCTTGCCCCAGGGATGATAAGAAGCGCATTAGCACAGAGCAGCACTGTGTTGCAAGGGATATCGTCAATTTAATTGCTTGTGAAGGTGCAGAAAGAATAGAGAGGCACGAGCCTTTTGGAAAATGGAGGGCAAGGCTTGCAATGGCTGGGTTTAGACCATACCCGTTAAGTCCAGTGGTGAACAGAACCATCAAAACACTGCTTGACAGTTACCACAGGTATTACAGGCTTGAGGAGAGAGATGGCATCCTATATCTTGGCTGGAAGAACAGAAAGCTGGTTGTATCTTCTGCCTGGTGCTGATATTTCGATTTTTTTTAAGAAGCTTTGTTAAGGTATATTGCTGGCACCTCACGATCTTTAACTGCTTATGATCTCAAACGTAGGCATGTCTGTGACAACTTCAAGTTTCCAAGCTTGGGACCACATCAGGTCTCTTAGGTGACGATATATCTTCCATTTTTGCGAGGAAACCAATTAATAATATCTAATCTGACTCGGTGATTGCTACTTTCCAAGTTTGGAATTGCCAGTCTTTTTGGTGGCAATATAGTTCTGTACTTAGGGGAGGAAACAAATCAATGATAGGTCCCATTATACTTTTTCAATAAAATTTTACTAGGATTATAGCCTAATGTGAGTATCTTCTACCTGAAGTACCTGTATAGAATTGCTGCATTGGTTTTGCCAAATCTCTATCCATGCCAGTCATACGTATATTCCTTTAATTAAAGAACATTGTTGCTTAGTTTCTTTCTATTTTGTTCCCTGCAGGTTCTTTCGTGGCTTTGTGTTCAAGCACATGAATCCAAGGTGGAAACTAAACTTCTATGTCAAGACTTCACAATAAAAAAAAGCTGGCTGCTTCCTTACTGTTTGTTGCCCAGCTTTGCAACTCTCCCATGCTCACCATCATCTTGGACTAGCTGTTCATCTCTGATATACTTACCATGACTCAGTTCCATCCTTATATAGGTCCAAACAGTAGTTTCATCACCCCCTTGTACTGGTCTTGTAATAATGTATGTTGGTAGAATCTGGTCTTCAGCTTCCGAATCTGGATTGCTGAATCGTGTTTGCTCCTCCATTTAGCCAGGATTTGACAGTAGGCACAAGGAGTGCCGTTAGATTCTGTATGTACAACCTGCTTCAGTTGGTGTATTGTACGTACTTATACAGTCTGGGTGATTTTACTTGGGTGCTATGTCTGGTTTGGTTATCACAACGCAGCACTGTTCGGCGCTAAACTCTTGTTTGCTGGTTAAGTTTTGCTCTGCGTTGGATGGCAGGGGCAACGAGTGAAGTGTGGATGCCTTTTGTGATGCTGACCTTATTAGATGGCAGCACGCCTGATGCATGACTGAACCACTTTTGTGCAGTGTGCACCGAAGAAAGGCAACAAGCACGGCACTGCCGCTGGGATCTCTGCTCATTGCTGACGCTGGTCTCTGGATGGATTCAAAGCCTAACTTCTGCATGCTCGCGCTGTGATTGATTTGCTTTGAGACGAATCAGCTGATCGGGATTTGCTTTGCAGAACGGCAGAATCCCGTCGACAATCCGTGCTCATCTTCTGCAACAAATTCGCTTGCTTCCAGCTCTGTTGATTCCGTGTTTGTTATTATCAAGGCATCAACTGACCACGGAGTTGAGAACTCGAGAAGGAAAATTCTGGCGCCATTGTCCATCAGACCCAGACCTTCTTCGCCATAAATACATGCTGTCCACGCGCTGGGGTTGCTGCCATCCACACTCCACTCCATTCCCATCTCCCTTTTCCTCTCCATCTCTTCTCGGTAACCATCTCTTCAAGGAAAGGTTCCTTATCTTTCTTCTTTCCTTGGGAGCCGAGAACCGCCGGGACCGGTGCTTTCCCTTCTCCGGTTCCCCCCTTGTCTTGCTGCTTCCAATTGATCCGTCAATTGATCAGGCGACAGCGGCGGTGGTGCATTTCCGGGATGGGGCTGCTCTTCTTGGAGCGGCTGGAGGGGGAGGGCGTGTTCAGGTGCCGGCGCTGCCGCGTGGACGCCGCCTCCAAGGACGCCATCATCTCCAGGGACTTCTACGGCCGCACCGGCCGCGCCTACCTCTTCGACCACGTGTATGTTCTCCGCACACCCCTCGTTCGCTTTGCTGAAATTCTCGCGCGGCGGTTCCCATGGGGAGGGGGAGCATAGACTCCATTTTGCTCGCGTGGAAACCTCAATTCCTCATTGAGAGCCCAACGTGACCAAAATTAGGCTGCGGGCGCACCTCTGCTGCAAAGAGGATCCCAGTTTCAGGTTGATCCCCGCTTGAATAGAGATTTTGATCTCCAAATATAGACATCCCAAGATTGGAGAGCGAGGGATGGATGTGCTCTCTCTATGGTGCGCACAAGATACATAACGAAGATATAGAAAATTTTAGACAGAGTAAATTTTAGAGAGAGACTTGGTTCTTGGTGATGCTCTTAGGGAACTCGGTTCTGGTTCAGGTCACAATAGATAGATGGCCCAGAACTAGCAATATGTTTTGGAAATTTGGGCTGCCTTGTAGAAGTAGAACCATAGCATGTCCGTGACATGCTTGTAAATGCGTTCATAGTTGGATTACGATCCTGGACCTTAGTTGATGAGTACTTCCTAGTACCTTGTTACATCTCTACAATCCTTGAGGTCCTGACGGATCTGGGCACCTGTCCGGCCATCAGATTGTAGTCCTGTAGGATGTAAGCTTGTTTGGCAAATCAACACACGGTAGTGTGCTGTTGGATCTTGTTGGTAGTGTCGGGGATCACATCGCTACTGTATTTTACACCATATTTCTTCTTGCACTCTACAGAATACAGACAGTAGAAGCCTTAAAAGGGAAACCGTTATCATGAGATAAACATAGTTCTTCTGTTTGCTACAATTTTGTGTGATTGTAATCATTATCAATTTAATCAAGCAGTACAAGGACTTAACCATGTTGCTTGGTGTCGAGCTGATGGTTATAACTGCACTTGCTTTAATAAAAGATAATCTATCACCATGAACATGACATAATTCTTTTGTTTTGTCACTGTTATTGTACCTGCCGCAATGCTGTGTACCTGTAGCCACTATCCGTCTCAAGGAAAGTTGTACTGTCGTTCTGATGAAGTCACTGCCAGATTGTGAATAAAGTGTAACCAAGAAGCTATATCTGCTTTTGATCGATGCTTACCTGTTCTGATATGATTACTGAAACTTCTCTTCCTGGCAATATTTCAGTGTGAACATATGCTTAGGCCCTAATGAGGATCGCTACCTTGTAACCGGGCTCCATACTGTGAATGACATCTACTGTAGCTGCTGCCAACAGATTCTTGGCTGGAGATATGTGAGTACAAGCATAATTGGCTTATCTTGTGATAATGTTTATCTTATTTTCATTGGTTCATCATGCTTGGCAGTAGACACAGTAGCAAAGTTATTTTATAAGAAAAGGGGGAAAAACATTGTAGCGACAATTTTTTGAATGGGAACAAAACTGAAGAAACATACTTACCATTTCTTGGTGCTGAACATCAAGTGGGTAGCTATGTACAGAGGATATAAACTAACCTTTTATTCTTTTCCAAACTGCTACTCGCATACAAATGCTTTCCTTGAACCGTTTAGCTAGCACTAAAGTCAATTATGCTTCACTTTTTGGGTTGAATCATTGAATCGTACAATGATTTAAAATTATTCATCTGGAGATGTGAACATCATTTTGCTGCTGATATGTGGTTGTTTTCCCCATTCTTGAAAGTTTGTGTCGTTGTTGTAGAACCAGAGATGTATTTTTAACAACAAACTGGGGTTTGATTCAGTCTGCTACTTGGGATTTGATGTAGCTGCACCTATATCGCAAAAACCTTACTCTTATTAATCGATGCTGGGCTCTGTCCTGGAAAAAAAAAATGGTCCGGCCATGTCCATGTATCTGTTTTTTCTTTTCTTCAATTTGCTTTTGTCATTTGTGCTAAAATGGTGGATGAACTTCTACCATTGTCTTTTCAACCCAGCATCGTGCCTTTATTTCTGCTGTTATACCCAGAAATACAACAATTCACTTGTGTAGAATTAATTACAGCTACTAGCATTATTGTATAATTGAATTGAATTATTTACAATGTCAAGGAGTAACACCATAAAAAATTTTCTATCCGCCAGTGGCTCTTAATGTCAAAAATATATCACGTTTCTTAGATCGCTACATCGTATTCATATACCACTTTCTGCATATGATGCATCCTAATTCCTGGGCGGTTTACTTCAGGAGAAAGCCTACGAGGAAAGCCAAAAATACAAGGAAGGGAAGTACATCCTCGAGAGAGCTAGAATGGTGAAGGACGGGTGACGATCTTTCAGATGTTCTTACTACTGAGTACTAACATCCTTGAACTTGAAGCATGATCACTCTGGAGGGATCTCAGAAGTATATCCCTCAATTCGCTTGCCTCAGTCACATTTGACGCCTAATTTGCGGATTCATTGATCTGTAGAATATTACCGACTCTAAATTCACTTAGCTTGTTAGCAGCGGTAGCAGCATTTGGTGAATGAAACATTGATGATCCGGTGAATCCAAACGGAGCTGATTTGTCTCTAGTAACCATTGTTATCCATGGTTTTGCCCTTTGTGGACTTATCTGGTTCGCGCAGGTTGCCCAGTGAGATCGCCCACCCCATCTTTTCGCCGAAAAAGAAAAGAAAAGGGGCTTTGCTAAAGCGCGCACGCGCACGCCAAAGTGTTTCTGCCCGCACGCTCTGAAACGCACGCCCACGCGCGCGCTCTCTCTCTCTCTCTCCCTTCTTCTTCTTCCCCACCCCGCCTCCTCCCCGAGCCCGACCTCCACGTCGCCTCCCCGCCGCCAACGTCGCCTCTGCCGCCGCCTCTACCCCGACAGCCTCCGGATCCGGCAACGCAGAGCTCACCCCCGCCTCCAGCGCAGTCCCACCGTCGGCACCCACCGCCCCGCCGCCGGCGGCCCTAGCTCGCCGGAGCTCCGGTGAGACCCTACCGCCGGTGGCGACCTCCTCCTTCCCCTTCCCCCTCCCTCTCGCCCCTCCCGCGTTCGGCCACGACAAACTCCGGCGAGCTCCACGGAGTCCGGCCATGGCGCCCCCGCCCCGACCTTCCCGGCCGCCTCCACCACCGCCAGGACCCCGAAGCCGCCCGCCTCCATCCCCACCGCCTGGCCGGCCTTCCTCCCTCTGGCCGGCCCCTTCTAAGGCCGCCGGAGTTGGGGGAGAAGGGGTGGGCGCTCGCCGGAGTTGTGCCATCACCGGCTTCGAGCTCCTCCGCCATGGCCGGGCGCAGCCGCGCGGGTGAGGAAGAAGACGGGCGGGTGTGGGCGTGAATCCAACGGCGACGACGGACCCGAGCGCGGACGGACAGCGGTCGAGGCGTGCGTGCTGAAGGTCGTCTGCGCGCGCGCAGATAAGCATTTCCCAAAGAAAAGAAAAGATCACCCCATCTTGATCCTGGACTGGAAAAACGGGCTCCTAAACGTGAGCCGCATGCGTCTCGACTCTCGACTCTCGAGAGCCCGCTCCATTATATATAAGCGCAGTGCGCACCCGCCACGGTTCAAATCGAATTCCGTAACGCAATCCAGCGCGATGCGATCGCATGGAGCCATAAACAAGCTAGGTGACGCTGACGCCTCCAGCTCCCCCCGACGACCTCGAAGCCCGCCTCGACGTCATGCGGCTCGGCGATCCTTCCCTCGTCGCCGCCGCTGAGCCCAGCAGCACGTTCTCGTGCCGAACGCGGCGCCCGTCGTGCAGATGTGGAGATGCCCCAGACCGTTCGGAGCTCTCTCAGGGTGCACATCTATCGCGGAGCGCGTGGCGACGGACATCGTCGTGGGCTTGTCCAATCACCAGAGCGGACGCTACGTGGTGGGGGGAGCTCCTCCTCCGGGCGTCTGTCTCTCGCGATAAACCATGACCAAAAAAACATATGCAATAACCATCACCTGAAAAAAAAACCTTAAATTCAGACACCAGAATTTTATCAATTCCCTTATGTTTTCGTCTACTCCCTCCGTCCTAAAAAGAATATCGTTCTCGTTTCCTGAGAAACAACTACCTGTAATTTTTATAAATAATAAATATCATCGATTAGTATTATAATTAGTATCATTGGAAAGATCTTTAGATTTAATTTTTTAATAAATTTATTTAGAGATATAAATATTGCACGTATTTTCTATAAATCGAGTTAAACTTGTGACACGAACATCCAAAACGACTTTTTTTTTGAGACGGAAGGAGTATATGTTATCTGAGGGACAATCCAGAATACAAATTCTCATTTACTGCATCAGCCAATAATAAATACAGTACTGACTACTTGCCGGTCAGTTACCCCATCTTTGGTTATCCTTATCCTGCATGATCTACGGCTACGAACTCAGGATCCTCAAACTAGCGGAGCAAGATACCGTCTAGGGAGGAGATCATCGGCAAGTGGCTACGATTGGCGGTACCACTTGGAGTTTGCTTATCGTCTCGTCTCTAATAACAAGTCAAGTCACAAACCACAGTATATGAAGATCACCTGCTTAAGTAGTTGCTTTCCTTGCTGCAGGGGTAAGACCACCCGCACTCGTGTCCTGAATCGCAACCTGAAGGAACACATACATGAAAAAAACGCTGCACCGGGTCCATGTATTGCCTACTCTAAATGCCAAATCAAGCAGCACGTCCTCAATATTTACGGACCTACAGGAGCTCCGATATCAGACCATTAGGAGAACACGCCAAGCCTGTAGCGAACCAGCGCTTGGGAGGGAGGGAGAGAGAGGTGAGAGTAGTGGCGGGCCCCATTATTTTCACCGGCTAAAAAATATTATAACTCAAAAATTAAAAAGCCAAATTAAATTTTGATTACACCATTAAAATTCGTTGCAATAAATACTTCAAAATAAGATCTCACATGGATATATTTAGATAAATTTTTTAGAAGATGACAATTGGGACCGTTGTTGGGAGTAGTATAGAGTAGGGGATATAGATGATGGATGAGTGTGGAAGAATATGGTATAAAGGAGAGAATCTCGATGACCAGAACGAAATATTCCTTTTACAGGAGATATTTAGAGAATGATGAGTGCGGATTGATCTAAGAAACAAAAGACACATTTTACTGTACTACACTTCACAGAAGAATAAAAAATACAACTGCGATAGCACATCTGCCGCATGCCCGCCATCCGTCCCTACAGTCAGTTAACAAAGGGTCTGTTTGGAAGCATCACCATTAAAATTTAGCTTCCTAAAAAAAACTAAAATTTAGCTTGCTAATTGATAGAGATAAAGTTTAGTTAGGTAAAGATCACTTTAGCTGGGGTGTTTGGATGCTCTAGCTAATTCAAAATCTTGACCATACTACCCCTCATTAATACTATTGTTTAGATAGCTAAACTTTACCTGAATGTGTTTTGGGGATAGTTTGGTCATTTAGACCTTTTAGCTGGTTTTAGCTGGATTAAAACAGCTAATTGGATTGTGTATATTTTAGCCTCCAGCTAAACTTTATCTAGGTTTAACTATAGGGTGTTTGGATACATCGTAGTTAAAATTAGCCAATTAAAGTTTACTTGGTGCTTCTAAACAGCCCAAATCCTGCCCATTGTCCCCACCCCTCTGGAGCCGGGCTCGGGCAGCGGGCACCTGACGTGCCTCGCCGTCGTGTGGTCCAGGCGCCCCGAGCGCCGCTGCCCTCTATATAAGCGCCACCACGGCGGCACCACGCCCGCAACGGCCCTTGTGTTTCAGACGCCGCAACGAAATCCAAGCGCTACCAAGCTCGTCGCCTCAACGGTCCACGCCCGTCCACCGCCATGGATCCGAACTGGCAGGGCGGCGACCCCAACCGCCGCGCCGCCTACTACAACCCAGAGCAGCGTCATGACGACCTCCCCTCGTCCTCGACGCAGCGATGGCCGCCTAACCGCCGCGGCCCCTACTACAACCCAGAGCAGCGTCATGATGACCTCCCCTCGTCGTCGTCGCGGCGGCCTCCGCTGCAGCAGGGCTTCATGACCTCGTGGCCCGAAACAACAGGCGCGGGTGGGTGGCTACATCGGGAAGCAGAGGTCCCCGGACGCCGTCGGCATCCCTCCCGACGGAACCATCTCGGGCAACCATCTCGCGCCCTTGGCCTGCCCCATGCCCCCCGGCCCCAGCTACCACAACTCGGACTCGATGGTGACCAGGCCACCGATGCAGAACGTCATCGGCCGCCAGGACTAGTACCAGCGTCATTCTGGCTCCGCCGCCGTCTTCCCCGCGCCCGGGTACAACCCCGTCAATCCTCCCGGGGCGGGGGTCTACGCTCAGCAGCGCGGCTCCGGCACCGTCTTCCCCGCGCCCGGGTACAACCCCGTCAATCCTCCCGGGGCGGGGGTCTACGCTCAGCAGCGCGGCTCCGGCACCGTCTTCAGCGCGCCCGGGTACGACAGCAACCCGCAAGCCTCCGTCTATCAGCCCCAGGCATCGCTCTACGCTCAGCCCGGCGACGCCACCGACTTCTCCGCGTGGGGCGGCAACGCCAACAGCAACCCGTACGCCTCCGCCGCCGGTCTGATCGCGCCGCCCGCTAACGCTAACCAGGGTGTGAGTCACGGCCCAGTGGCTGCCGTTCCAAACCGAACCCGTCCGGCGCTTCGGAATGTCTGGGCGAACGACCTGTGGTTCGCCGTCGAGCGTGCGAGAACGCCCGGCGACCTCGAAGCCTTCGTCAATAACATGATAAACAGTGGGGTCTCCCTGTTTGAAGTCGCCCAACATAACCTCGGATACGTTCTGGGATCAACTCCTCTTTCGTCTTCCATGGCTGCATCGATCGATTTATGAAAGCTGATTCGGGGTTTGAAGTTTGAATCGAGCCCTCCCATCTTTCTCATGGTTTCATCACAAGTGATTCAACGAATCTAGCTGCAGTCCACATGTGTTTCGCTTCCCTGCTAATCGATCAGTAAAATCGAGGCCTAAACTACTCCCTAACTGCTAGTACTTTGGTTGAAATGTCCCTGCGATTGATTGATTCTGGAGCGAATTTAAAAACTGTGGATGATCTGGGTGTTGCCCTGCTGTGTTTTGCCATGTTGCTTTGCACGGTTGCAGGCATACAGCTCTGATGAACCTCGTCAATTTGGTGCTCCAGAACCTGCACCCCGAAGTATTGCAGCGGCTATTCAGGTGCCTAATCGAAGGGTGGATAATGGAACAGAACGGCCCGAGTCTGCTTCAGCATTTCTTCACCACGTTGGGCTACGCCCGTTGCTCGGTATACACCCACATCCCATCGGTTGGCCGCAATGGAAGACATACGTATTGCTATTGCTCACTTTCTTTTTAACTTAAAAATTGCTCGCGTTTTTCTGATGAACTTGTTTAGATTTTCATCCACGAGCTCACCGTCCCCCGCTTCGGAGAAATGGTCACGTCCAGGATCGAGCATATGAGCATCATGATGTGCCTGGACACTGAGCAACGTACCGAACTCCATGACATCATCGTGAACTACACCGTCGTGGTCGCCAGGTACATGTTCGGGTGAGAGCTGAGCATGCCATTACTACATTCATGCACCGCGTGGTCCTTGTGGTCACTTTTTACCTTCTCAGGCAGGAGGAGGGGGGTATCTGCTGATTCTGAGTGGAACTAACGGGAAACCTCCGTCCTGCGTGCCGCAGCTCTACACTCTTGCAGACCGTCTTCGAGAGAGGCCACAACAATGAGCTCAAAGAACGCATCAGGGAGCGCGTCGAGCAAAATCTCGTGGAGTTGTCCATGGACCAATACGGGAACGGGGTGGTACAGGCGTGCTTCCTCCCCAGCAGGATGACTCCGGCTTCGCCGCTTCTGCTGCAGCGCGGGCTCCATGCGTTCTTGCGCCTGCCCGGCGAGCAGCTCCAGGCGTTGGTGCAGAACCACCCTGCCCGCTACGTCCTCTGCCGTCTTCTCCGTGACAGCGTACACGTGAGTATTCGCCTATCCTGTCACGCCAATGCCCGTGCCGGGCGCTCGACTGTTACCTGAGACTGGTGTCTGACCTGCGCGGAACGTGTCATGCAGATGCAGCGTCCTGTGCCGTCGGCGGAGGCCTATCAGCTGGCAACGCGGATCTGGAGAGCTGGGGATGCCGGAGACAAGACGGATATGGAAATGCTGAACCACCTCGTCTGGGAGGTCATCTACAAGAGCAACCCATAGCTATTCCTATTCTGCACTAGTCGAAAATTTGCTCCTCTAAGTCAGAGCGCCACGATGACTTAGACTGTTATTCAGTGAATTGCGATAGACCGTTTCTGCCCGTCTGTCATGCTGCCCAAGGATGTGCCAGGCCGTTCTGCTAAAGCTGCACTACGAATTGTTTGTTTGATTGCATTGCTTGCTGACGTACACGGTCAAAGGTCTCTGTACAATGCTACGGAGTTGCTGTACAGCTCGATTGATTCATGAAAGGAAACTAAAGATTTCCTGTACAGCTCGATTGATTCATGAAAGGAAACTAAAGATTTCCTACTCTATGCTAGTGCAGTATACTCTGTAAGCAGCATTTGTTTGTATCCATATTTCTAATGTTGTGTCAGATTAGCCGCAATGGCAGCGGAGTCGAGGGCGATCGAGATAAAAGGTTCCACGATGGTGTCTATACAGTTTATTTCGAACTGTCACTTTGGACGGAGCTTCTTGCATGCAAGTTTTTAGCCAAGGTGTGTCCAGACGTTATAAGAAAACAGTTGGTAGTTGGTTTGGTGAGTTAGAGTTTACAAATAATTTGCTTTTGGAGGCCAAGTTATTATGACCCTGTGTTATCCCTCAAGTTTGTTAGTAGTCTATTTAGTTTCTTTCGCCGAGCTTGACAATCTATAAAAACCAGGAAAGTTGCTTGGGCTTGCAATTCTCTCCCCTTCTTATTATTAGATATGCTACCTATGTTCCGGATCATTTGAAAAAAGCAGGGGAGGAACAAGATCAATAATAAGCTCATCACCAAGCCCTCTCGGTCATCTTGGCAATCATTTTTTTTTTTGGTGATTTGAGGTAGGTACATTTTGCATCCACACCCTAAAAATCAATAGAGATGATGATAGTGTAGTTTAGCTCAGAGAGAGAGAGAGAGAGAGAGAGAGAGAGAGAGAGAGAGAGTTAACATCATAAAATATGATTAGTTGTATATACTAAATTTGTTCATGGAAATATTACTACCTTTTATAAGACCATACTCAGTACGGTTTCATGGGCTAGTAAGCCAAACAAGTTTAAGTTGACAAAGCCTATGTTGCAAAATCTATGTATCAAAAAAAGTTAAAGCAACTTTAATATAGAACGGAGTGGGTATAGAAGAAGATGTGCATTGAATACACCAGTAACTTAGTTACATTATTTGGCTCAACCTAATAAAAGATTTAGAACAACAATCACAAAATAGCCCAAAAATTCTGAAGCGATAAATTGTGAAGTTATTATGAGGAGGCATGTCTTGATATAAACCCACTATCTATCTCACATTTTAGGTAGTGGAGGCAGAAAAGCACCCTCCACCAGGTTATCTGTTAGACTATGTACTTATTTTGTTGGCCCAACAATGAACTCCTTTGCACGTGGCTTCTCCACTAGGGTGCTCCTCCCTTGCTGGCCAATCTTCCTACCTCATTGACACATTTCCTAACCGTCCTCGCCACATCTACTTGCCTCCCTGTTACATCTATCACCCTCCCCTGAGGCGGCTCCACAGCGTGGCGAAAGTCCCCAATGCCAACGGCCTGCCCCCGCGCGGGTGTGACTGCCCAGCGCAGCCGCACGGCGGCCTACCTCAACGCGGTGCCATCCCAGCGTAGCGAGCCCGCTTCGGCATGGCGAGCATGCCCTGGTACGACGGCCATGCTCCCTGCCGCTAACACCCCACATCTCAACACGCTACCTCCCACCATGGCCTCTTCTCCGTCTATCTATAGAAAGAAAAATATAGGAAAGAATGATATGTGGGACCCATCTGTCATTCAATGTTTGAATAGGTTTAAGTAGCCCATTTTAGGAGCCTAGAGTTTTAGGAATAAAATATAGGTGGTAGAAAAATGAGTGGCTAGCCAATAGATATTAAGGTAATGTGATTAGTTAGTACTCATGTTTTCGGTTTTTCTGTTCAGTGGCATGGTATGACTGCTACGGCTCGTTGATTTCATGATAAAAAATCAAGTTTTTTCAGAAGCCTTAGGTGGCAAGCATCGCATTGCCCTAACTCAAGATTAGGGGGTTGTTTGGTACAACTCACAACAGCTTTATGGTTTTTTTTTTGCTAAACACCCTTTTCAAAAACAGCTTTACGGGGGAAAGTATTTTTCCTCTCTTCTTATAAATGGATGAGTTGGTATGTGTCGATGCTAGAATTAGCGGCTACTAACACCGGCCAGTAAATTTGTGTTTTGCAGTTGAGGTTTCGGATGGTGTGTAAGGAGGAACACAGGGGATTATACTGGTTCGGGCTAGAAATGCCTTACGTCCAGTGTGAGACGAGTCGTGTTGCCTTGCACCGGGGTGCTTGTAGTAGGGGTTACAAGCTTGGGCGAGAGAAGGAGAAGTTCCCAAGTCTCTTGTGCGTGTATGCGTTAGTGTGTTGTGCTTTCTGTTGAAATAGTGTGTAGTTGTGCGTGGTGGAGTCGGATGTGGTCGGACGTGTCCTCTAACTGGCCCCTGCCCTCCCTTTTATAATCTCAAGGGAGAGGCGAGGGGTTACAAGTATGTTGCTATGGAAGCTATGCTCGGTGACTATGCCTGTTGGTGACTACAGTCTTGTCGTGGCGTCCTGGAGGCATGGTCACGGTCATTCGAAGATCTTGGTGAGTTCCAAGGCGGTATTCCGTCTGCCAATAGCGGTCGTCATGGTTGGGGCATGGCATGGCGTCACACCCGGTCGCTGTTTCCCCTATATGATATGACAAGAGGGCGGATCTCCTCAGGTCATTGACTCTCGAGGCTCGGGACTCCTTATCCCAGTCGAGGCAAGAAGGGACGGAGCAGGAGGACGTTCACCCTTGGGCGCATTTCCAGCTTTCGCACAGTATTTTCTGAAGGATAGGTGGGCCCGGGTGGAAGACGTGTTCATCCGTTCTGATGGACTATACAATTAGCACCTTTTTCGTCTCTGCGTTGCTCTACGTCAGGTGCTTGGACTGTCGTAGTCGTAGTTGGTGAATTCCGGCGCAAAATGGGGCACAACACCGTAGACCATACTGGAGGAGACGTGGTGGTAGTGGACCCGTCATATCTGTTTCCAGGGGAGTCCTGACAGTTGGTATGGCCGATGTGCGCGTGTGAAAGCACCGCCATACTGCGGGGTCCGCTTGACGGGACAGCGCTTGTAAAGTAGTCAGAGAGGTCCCTTGGAGTACAAGATTGCTCAGCTGACGTCAGCCGAGCCTTGGGTGCAGCGGAGCGCTCGTGCCCGAGGAAACCGGTGAGGCTCGGGGGAATTGGAAAATTGCGCCCGAGGGTGCCGCCTTCCCGAGCCCTCCCGGTGAGGCTCCGGCGAATCGGAGAATTGCGCCCGAGGGTGCCGCCTTCCCGAGCCCCCCAGGTGAGGCTCAGGCGAATCGGAGAATTGCGCCCGAGGGTGCCGCCTTCCCGAGCCCTCTTGCTGAGACTCGGGCGAATCGGAGAATTGCGCCCGAGGGATCTGTACGCTCGAGGGAGGACTGGCGTTGGTGCGGTGTCGTCGTGGGCCTTCGTGAGCGCAGCACCCTTGGGCTTTTGCTGGCTCCGCCTGGGCTAGGCCGCATTGGGGATGTGCGTTTTTGCGTCGGAGTTGGGTACCCCATACTTTGGTACCCGACAGTAGCCCCCGAGCCTGTGGTGGAGTGAAGGCACCCCTCCATAGGCTCAACTTGGTCCTTCCTGTCAAGAAGATAGAGTTTTGGTTATTTCCTCTGGTGGGTGCACGCGAGCGCACCCGCCGGGTGTAGCCCCCGAGGCTTTGGAGGGATAATGTCTCCCTTCAAAGACTTGAAATCGTGGTTTCGAGTCCTCGGGTATTTTATGATTTTGTCGGGGGTGGTTTCTCGGGGATGGAGCCCCCGAGCTTCCCATTGTAAGAGGGAAGTCGATCGAAGGTGCTCTCTATATTTCCAAGGCGCAAGGTAGGTTCCCGAGCCTCCGTTTTTGTATGGAGATCGATCGGGTCCTTCCTTGTCTTTTTCGTTAGTTCGACCTTCATGCTCCTTTTTCGAAAAGAGGAAGGTTTGGTCCTGTGCGACTTTCCCTTTGGGGTGCGAGTCGGCATTTCCGGTGAGCTACAAGCGGGTTGGTCCAAGTAGAGGTCCGTGCCCCGTTCGTTGGGGGTCGGCTAGTGGCCTGAGCACACTCCAAAAGTTTCCTCAGGGTCGATTTGTGGGTATCGGGTCCCTTCGACGGGTCCCGAGGACCTGATGCCTCCCCCGAGGGGATCCCACACATTCGACTCGCTACTAGGACTTGGACACAGTACGGGATGTCCCTTGTGACGCTCGGGCGTCGAGATACTGACCGTTTTCGTGGTCCATCCACCAGCTGTCCCTAACTCGGTTTCCGTGGGGCGACTGTTCGAGCCATGGCGGGCCAGTCTTCGATCCCTTTGAAACGTAACGGGCGCCCGAGCCCGGTGTTCCTTCGTCGAGAAGGAGAGTGTATCGGCGGAATCGAGGTAAAACAAGCGTAATGATTCGACTCACCTTTTGAGGCACGAAGCCTAACGAACGCGACTGGTTCAGGGCAGTCGAGGCGGTTGCGTGCGCGAAGCTGGCGGCGATGTGGGGATCGTGGCGGGCCCCACACAGTTAATGCGGCAGATTTCCCGCATCCAACTCAGATCATGGCCTGGGTATATAAGGAAAAATTGTGCCTTTTTCTTTTTACCTTAACCATTTTCTTTCCCAGCCGTTCGCCTTCTCGCTCCCGTCGCTCGCCTTTTCGCCTTTGTTCTCTGTTCGAGTGAGAACCGCCGCGGCGGCCGCCATTGTCGTCTTCCCGCAGCCTTTTGCCTTTTGCTTGCCATGGCTTCCTCTTCCGCCGCCACTGATGCCGCCGCCGCCGCTGCCTGCGTACTCAAGCTGGAGTCGTGGCCACGGAGCACCGTGACGGAGGCAGATCTGGAGCGGCTCGTGGGGAAGGGACTCCTACGCCCTCGCACCGACGCACAGTGCCCGGAGTGGGTCGTGCCGCCGCGCGACCACGATGAGCTGCACCCCTTAGAGGTGTACGTGGTGAGCTTCATCGCCTACCACGAGCGCGGACTTGGGTCGCCACCAAGCCGTTTCTGTCGGGCGCTCTACTTCAGCAACGGGCTGGAGCTCCATAATCTTACCCCCAATTCCATCTCCCAGGCGTCGATCTACGCCGCCCTGTGTGAAGGTTACTTTGAGGTGCCTCCGCACTGGGATCTATGGCGCCGTCTCTTCCGCGTCGATCTGTACACCAAGGCGGCTGGTTCTAAGCAACCGTGGGAGATTCCACGCGTAGGGGGCTGTGGCTTCACGGTGCACTCCGCCGTGTACATCCCCTGCAAGGCTCCCTCCTCCAACAATGGCTGGCACAACGGCTGGTTCTACCTCCGCAACGACGGGGACGCTTTTCCCAAGTTCACGGGAAGGGTGCTCACCGGCCCTCTTCCGCAGTGGCAGTGGGGGTGCCAGGCTAAGGATGCCAAGCACCTGGACCCCTACTTCGACGCGCTCTGGACGTTGCGCGACTGGGGTCTCACGGGAGCCGGCGTGGCGGCGCACTTCCACGCGTGGACGGTGCTGCCGCTGATGGAGCGCCGATTGGCACTGAACGAGATGCGGTCGGGGACGTTGTGGGAGGGCACGACGATGCTGCCCTAGAACATTGATGCTGAAGAGATCATGCATCGCGTCAATTACATGGTGGGCGGTCACCCTACCTGGGACGAGCTGGATTGGGTGCCCATGCGTCTCTGCACAGGCTTCGTCGCACTGGTGAGCGTCATTTGCTTAATTGAGTTTGCGGTTCCTCCGTCTTCTTCTAATTCTCTCCTTCTCCTGTCACAGGTCCTCTCGAGGACCGGGAAACCCTCCCTGCCTCCTGTCCCGAAGGACAAGGTCCGGCGAACCCAGAACCGCCTTCGGGACGAGGCGGCGAAGGCGAAGAAGGATAAGAAGACCGTGTTGAGGCAGAAGAAAGCTCGAAAGACGGAGGAGTCCTCCAAGCGTCACCTTCGCCAGAGGGATGCGGGGGAACCAGAGGATGACACCCCCACCGACGAGGACAACGAGGAGGATGACGAAGAAGATTATTTTTATGATGACGATGATGATTTGATGGTGTTGGACCGGCCCTTTGTGGCCACAAAGCCCGCGGTGGGCGTTGACGAGCCGGGGAAGGCTCCTATGTCAGCGTCCGCCGACAGAAGTACCGGGGCTCGTGACCTGAGCCCCCAGGCAAAACTGCCGGAAGCTGCGCCCGGAGGCGCGGTTTCTGGCAGTGAGACCGTTGAAGCCGGCGCTCCGCCCACCAACGGTGGCGAGGACCCGCTGGAGAGGCCGGGAACGGGCTCAAGCCCGGTGCCCGAGGTGGCCAAAGATACTGGCGTTGGGGCCGAGGGGCCCCTGTTTCGGTGGACCCATCTTGCCGACGCGTCGCTGGTTACCGTGACGGCCAAAGGCAGGGGGAACAGGGAGAAGACGCCGCCCGCGTCGGAGCTGGGTGGCGCCCAAACGCCGGACCTTGAACTGGGGTCCGCCCAAACCGGGGCGTCCCCGCCAAGGGACGGCGTCGTCGAGACGACTTCCGGTGGGCAGACGGGGCCCCCGCCTCAAGGCGAGATCGAGCGCGACGTCGTGGCGCTGCCTACCCCTCCGCCGATGGCGCAGCCCACGCCGTCTGCCGGGCCTGTTGCCCCGCTGAGCACTGGGGCGGCGAGAAAGAAGAGGGTAGTTCCAACGACTAGGTAGGTGACTCTTCCTGTCCTTCCTTGCCGGATTTTCGTTCTCGCGTTACGAACGTCCCTTCCTCCTCTTCTTGTTCCAGGAAGCGCTTGGGGTCGGCCCTCCAGGTCTCACACCTGAAGGTCCTGAAGGTGCAGGGCCACAACACGGCCGGGAAGAGCGCTCGATCTTTGGACGAGGAGGTCCGTCCTTCCGAGGATCCGGTGGTGGCGTCTGAGGGTCCTCTTTCGGGAGGAGTTGCTCCGTCCGCGGGCGCTATCGTCGCGTCCGCTGCTGATGTGGAGACCGCGTCAGCACCGGCTCCCAAGGCACCAGTCGTTGGTTCTGGAGACGCCTCGGGAGCGTCAGCCGATGCCGCCTCCGCAGAGCCAGCCGCCGTGGATGTGATGGCCATGGACGTCGACGCGGGAGCTCCTCCCCTTCGTGAAGAAGGTCCCTGGGCGTTGGCACTGAGGCAGCCACCACCTCGGGAGTTGACCGCCTCCCGAATCGAGTGGGCGGACCGAGCGGACCCCCAAGCGCCGCCCGTCTTCTCGCTCCAGGACAACCTCGAGGCGTCCAAGTGGGACGCCGTTCAATCGCTCGGGCCCAACTGGGCGGTGGGTCTTCGGGCGATCGTTGATGCCCTCGAAACGGAGCTTCTGGCCCAGCTTCTGGTAAGCTTCTGCCTTGCTAGATGCAGCTGTCGCGCCAATCATTCCTGTCTTAATCATTGCCGCTCCTTTCTTCTTCCCAGGACCTTATGCATACCTCCCGTGACAAGTCCCGCTTCCTCCGTGGCGGTCTCGGGCTCTGGAAGCAGCTCGATCTGAAAGGGAAAGCCCTCGCCCATGCACAAGACAAGCTCGCCTCCAGTGACCTCCAAGTTCGCCGAGACGTGTGCTAACAACACCATCTTGAAGGAGGAGGTTGCGGACGCAAAGAGCCGGGCTGCCGTTTCGGCGACACGAGTGTGGGAACTGGAGGGCGCCCTGGCCGAGGCGACGAAGGAGTGCGAGGCTGCCCGGAGGCTTGCCGCTGAGAAGATCTCCGCCGCTAAAGTCTTGGCCAACGACCTGAGTGAGACCCAGGCAGCCCTGACTCAGGCGGTCGGCGCGGCGGACTCAGCCCGGGAGGAGGCACGGAAGGCTCAGGAGGAGACTGGCGGTATGTGTGGTGTCGTGTTTCGTATTCCGTCCGTGTTAGTCGTTTATCGCCCGCAACTTTGTTCACCTGCTTGTTTTGCTCCCGCAGCTCTGCAGGCGGCCTATGACGTCAAGGCGGCCGATCACCAGGAGCTGCAGAGAGTGGCGCGCACGCTGTGTGACTCCCTCGGCACCGGCGGAGAACCCTCGGGGGTTTCACTTCGGAGTCGTCTGGAGGAACTTTACAGGAGCATTGGCGACCGGCTCAAGGAGGCCCTGCTGACAGGAGTCCAGAAGATGTTAGCAGTCGTGAAGTCCCACTATGGGAACTTTGACGCCGACCCTGTCAGCGAAGGCTTCCTTGAGGCCGACGACGCCGAGCTTCTGGCGCTAGAGGATTCGATGAAGGAACCCGGAGAAGCGCTGGCGGGACTTTTTGAAGCCGAAGTTGAACTCCCTCCGTTGGACCTGCAGTGAAGAAAGACCGGGCCATGGTGCCCTCAGAAAAAGAACTTTTCATGGGTGACAGGGAGGAACAAACATACGGCCCTTCGTGGCCTTATTATTATTGTAAATATTCGTTGTTTGTTCGTTTTCGGTTCGTTTTTCGTTTTGGCACTTTTTCCTTAAGTGTTTTTTCTTGCCGATCTTGAGCCCGGGCTATCGAGCCTCGGGGGACTTTTTCGGGTGTCGTAGCTTTAGTGGCGTAGACACGGCCGTAGTCCTAGGAGCTTTGGCAGGAGGAAACCTTGAAAAAAGTTTAGTCGCGTTCTCCCGAGTCTTCTACTCTTGCCAAGCACTGATCTTATTAGTTCCCTTCTAAGCGTGAGTCGGCCTTCAGGCGCGGAGTGGCAAGTGGAGATGCCGTATCCTGGAGGCGTAGGCGGTCTCACGGCTCGGCCAGCTCTGCCCTCTAGGGCTTCTCTCACTTTTCCATGCTTTATAAGTTCGTGCTCGGTTCGAGTAAGAAGCGCGCTTGGGAGATAAAAAAATTCAGCGCATTTTGAAATTTCAACCTTTGAAGTCGTTGAGGCTCGCAGAAGTCCGGGGGTTCCCCCGTCCTAGCCCCCGAGGGAGGGTCGGCCTTTCCGTAGGTAAGGCTGAGCCTCTCTTTTCTAATGCGTAGTAAAATGTAAGTTCATTCATTCCTGAGTGTAGGCTCGGGTCAAAAATTTTAAAATCATGCAAAAAGAGAAGAAGTCGAATCTTTTTATTGATTTCAAGATTTTACAATGTACAATGCTCGGAACTTTAGGGATAGAAGCGACGTAGCTGTTCGATGTTCCAGGCATTGCTGTAGACCTCGCCCTTCTCGTTTGCGAGCTTGTACGTTCCGGGCCGCAGTACTTCGGCGATGATGAACGGTCCTTCCCACGGTGGTGTCAGCTTGTGACGCCCTTTGTTGTCCTGCCTGAGCCTCAGCACCAAGTCGCCTACACTGAAGGCTCGGCCTCAGACGCGCCGAGCATGGTATCTACGTAGGGATTGTTGGTACTTGGCTAAGTGCAGCAAGGCAATGTCTCGGGCTTCGTCGACTTGGTCCAGTGTGTCCTCCCGAGAGGTCTGATTGCCCTGTTCATCATAGGCTCGGATCCTCGGGGCGCCGTATTCCAAGTCTGTAGGAAGAACAACCTCGGCACCATATACCAGGAAGAAGGGCATGAAGCTTGTGGCTCGGCTTGGTGTAGTCCTTAGGCTCCATATCACTACCGGGAGTTCGGTCAACCATCTCTTGTCGAATTTGTTCAATCTGTTGAAAATTCTCGGCTTGAGGCCTTGGAGAATCATGCCATTGGCACGTTCTACTTGGCCGTTCATTTTTGGGTGGGCCACCGCCGCCCAATCCACTCGTACGTGGTATTCATCGCAGAACAAGAGAATTTTTTTCCCGGTGAACTGTGTGCCGTTGTCATTGATGATGGAGTTTATGACGCCAAACCGATGGATGATGTCAGTGAAAAATAACACCGCTTGCGTCGAGCTGATTTGGATGATCGACCGAGCCTCGATCCACTTTGAGAATTTGTCGATGGCGACAAGCAAGTGGGTGAAACCCCCGGGCGCCCTCTTAAGGGGCCCGACAAGATCCAGTCCCCACACGGCAAAAGGCCAAGTGAGAGGAATCGTTTGGAGAGCTTGGGCCAGGAGATACATCTGCTGAGCGTAGTATTAACATCCCTCGCAGGAGCATACTACCTCGGTAGCGTCGGCCACGGCGGTCGGCCAATAGAAACCCTAACGAAAAGCGTTGCCGACGAGCGTCCTTGGCGTGGCGTGATGACCGCAAGCCCCAGTGTGTATTTCTTCCACCAGGCGTTTGCCCTGGCTGAATGGGATACAGCGCTGCAAGATGCCCGAGGGACTGCGTCGGTAGAGTTCGCCGTCCACCATTGCGAAGGACTTGGCCCTGCGCGCGAGTCGCCGAGCCCAGGTTTTGTCCGAGGATAGTATCCCTCGGACAAGCCAGCTGATCAATGGCTCGCGCCAATCTGGCTCGTTGTCGTCCATCTCGGCTTCGTTCTCTGTTGCCTCGGCATCAATTTCTATTGCCTCGGCTTCGTTGTCATCGGCCTCAGCCTCGGTCCCGGGCTGCTCTCCTTTTCCCGAGGGATTGGCAGCCCCCGAGGGGCTTCCGGGGCTTGGAGCGGCTCCAGGGCCCTCCCGGGGATCTGGGGGTCTTGCTCCCCTTGCTTCCCGAAGGGTTGTCGTTGATCGAAGGGTTGTAGAGGTCATTGGTAAACACACCTGTCGAGACTGAGGTCCTTTCAGACGCGATTTTTGCCAGCTCGTCGGCCTCCTCATTGTACCTACGCGCGACGTGATTGAGCTCGAGACCGTCGAATTTTTCCTCAAGTAGTCATACCAACTTGCAGTAGGCAGCCATTTTGGGGTCGTGGCACGTCGACTCCTTCATCACTTGGTCCACCACGAGCTGGGAATCCCCTCGGACTTCGAGGCGTTTGATCCCCTGTTCGACGGCGATGTGAAGCCCATTGACGAGAGCCTCGTACTCAGCCACGTTATTGGAGGCAGCGAAATGCAACCTTAGAAGATACTTGAGTCGGACCCCGAGGGCGAGATGAAGACCACGCCTGCACCTGCGCCTGTTTTCATCAATGACCCATCAAAGTACATGATCCAGTATTCTTCCTGGATTGGTGGCGGAGGCAGTTGCGTCTCGGTTCATTCCGCCACAAAGTCCGCCAACACCTGGGACTTGATTGCTTTGCGTGGCGCATAGGTGATGCCGTCACCCATGAGCTCGATTGCCCATTTGGCGATTCTTCCTGTGGTCTCCCGATTCTGCATCACTTCCCCGAGGGGGAAGATGACACCACGGTTACGGGATCGGATTCGAAGTAGTGCCGCAGTTTGCGTCGAGCAAGGACTATCGCGTACACCAGCTTTTGGATATGAGGATAGCATGTCTTGGTCTCAGACAAGACTTCACTAATGAATTAAACCGGCCGTTGGACTGGCAACGCGTGCCCTTCCTCCTGTCTTTCTACAACGATTGCTGTGCTCACAATTTGGTTAGTAGCAGCAACATGTAACAAGAGGTCCTCCTCCTTAGTGGGCGGTACAAGGACTGGGGCTTCCGAGAGCAGAGCCTTAAGCCTGTCGAGGGCTTCCTGGGCCTCGGGGGTCCAGGTGAAGTGTTCGACTTTCTTCAGCAATCGGTAGAGGGGCAGCCCCTTTTCGCCGAGTCGCGAGATGAATCAGCTTAAAGATGCGAGGCACCCCATCAGTTTTTGTACACCCTTGAGGTTGTGGACCGGCCCCATCTGTGCGATGGCGGATATCTTCTCCGGGTTGGCTTCGATGCCACGCTCAGAAACGATGAACCCGAGGAGCATGCCTCGGGGGACCCCGAAGACGCCCTTCTCGGGGTTAAGTTTTATATTTCGTCTTTAAGGCATTCGAAAGCCTTTTCTAGTTCGGCTACCAAGTCGTCCGCTTTCCTAGATTTGATCATAATATCGTCTACGTAAGCCTCAACGGTTCGCCGATGCGGTCCCAAGAAACCGCAGGTCATGCAACGTTGGTACGTCACACCCGCGTTCTTGAGGCCAAATGGCATGGTTACGTAGCAATATGTGCCGAACGGGGTGATGAAAGAAGTCGCTAATTCGTCGGACTCTTTCATGCGAATTTGATGGTAACCGGAATACGCATTAAGGAAGTAAAGACAGTTCACAACCAGCAGTGGAATCAACTATCTGATCAATACGAGGTAATGGAAACGGATGTTGTGGATAAGCTTTATTTAGACTATTGTAAACTACACATATTCTCTATTTTCTAATTTTCTTCTTGACTAAGACATGATTAGCTAACCACTCTGGATGGAAGACCTCCTTGATGAACCCGTCCGCCAAAAGCTTTTGCACCTCCTCCCCGATGGCGCGGCGCTTCTCCTCGTCGAATCGGCGCAGACGCTGCTTCACCGGCTTGGACCCGGCCCGGATGTTCAAGGAGTGCTCGGCGACCTCCCTCGGGATGCCTGGCATGTCCGAGGGACTCAAACAAACACGTCGGCTTGCTTGCGGAGGAAGTCGACGAGCACGGCCTCCTATTTTGGGTCAAGGGTGGAGCTGATCTTCAGCACCTTGCCGTCGGGGGTTGAGGGGTTGAGGGGCACCTCCTTCACCTCCTCATCAGGCTCAAAGGTGCCCATGGCCTTCTTGGGGTCGGGGACCTCTTTGGCCATCTTCTCGAGGTCGGCGATCAGAGCCTCGGATTCCACCAGCGCGTTGGCGTATTCGCAGCTCTCGACGTCGCACTTGTAGGCGTGCTGGTAGGAAGTGCCGATGGTGATGACCCCTTTGGGCCCCGGCATCTTGACCTTGAGGTAGGTGTAGTTCGGGACCACCATAAACTTGGCGTAGCATGGCCTCCAGAGGATGGCGTGGTAGGTGCCGCGGAAGCCTACCACCTCGAACGTGAGGGTCTCCTTACTGAAGTTGTCAGGAGTCCTAAAATAGATAGGCAGGTCGATCTGCCCGAGGGGTTGTACGCTCTTCCCCGGCACTATCCCATGAAATGGGGACGTTGTTGCTCGGAGAAGAGAGCGGCTGATCCCCATCGAATCGAAGGTCTCAGCATAGAGAATGTTGAGGCCGCTGCCTTCGTCCATGAGGACCTTGGTGAGCCACGTGTTGCCGACGATGGGATTGACCACAAGCGGGTAGCGCCCCGGTGACGGGACGTGGTCCGAGTGATCGTCCTGGCTGAAGGTGATGGCGTCGAGAGACTAGTCGAGGAAGCGTGGAGTCGCTGGCCCGACGGAGTAGACCTCTCGACGCTCGCGCTTTCGCTGGCGTGGCGTGGGAGCGGTTCCAGGCCCGCCAAAGATCATGAGGCACTTGTCGATGGGCGGGAACTCGTCGTCTTTTCCGCCCTTGTCCTCCTGGTCCTTCGCGGGGTTCTTCCCGGCGTCGCCCTTGAACGCTTGCCGCCCATAGTGGTTCCTCAGCATCACACACTTCCCGAGTGTATGATTCACCGGGCCCGTGTGGTACGGGCATGCCCTGGTAAGCATCTCGTCGAAGCGGCCTCGGGGAGACTGGGCTCCCTTGGGCTCGGCTGCCGCCACTAGGGAGTCATCTCGGTGGGGCATCTTCCCCTTGCCCTTCTTCTTGTTGTTGTTGTTGTTGTTGAGGGTTTGGGAAGAAGTGCCCTCGGGGGCCTCCTCCTTCCATTTGCCCTTAGGGTCGGAGAAGAGCGCTCCCACTGCCTCGTCACCCGAGGCAAAGCTGGTGGCAATCTTCATGAGCTCAGCGACGCTCATGGGGGTTCGGCGCCCCAGCTCATAAACAAGCTCTTTGCAGGTCGTTCCTGCAGCAAAGGCTCCGACAACGTCGGAGTCGGCGACTTGGGGCAGCTCGTTGTAGTGCTTGGAGAATCAGTCGGATGTAGTCCATGAGGAACTCGCCCGACCTCTGCTTGCAGCTCTGGAGGTCCCAAGAGTTGCCAGGCCGTACGTAAGTGCCCTGGAAATTTCCCACGAAAATCTTGACCAGATCGCTCCAGTCGAAGATTATCCGAGAGGGAGGTGCTCCAGCCAAGCTCTTGCTGAGTCGGCTAGGAACAAAGGGAGGTTGCGAATGATGATGAGATCATCCTGCGCGCCACCCAGTTGGCACGCAACACAATAATCTGCTAGCCAAAGCTCGGGGTTGGTTTTCCCCGAGTACTTGGTGATGTTGACCGGCTGTCGAAACTGGGGCGGGAATTTGGTGCTCCAGATGGCCTCCCTGAAGACACAGGGACCCGGGGGCTCCTGGCGAGGGTGCGCGGTCCTCGTCGGAGTCGTAGCGCCCACCCCGATGGACGTTGTAGCCTCGAGCGACTCCATCGGTCTTCCATCGCCCGCGAGCCTGGAGAATGGCGCGAACGTCGACGTCCTTGTCCAGGCATTGGTGGACCGAAGGTGCCCTCGGATCCTCAGGATGCACCGAGGCCTCTCGCTCATGGCGTGCTAGGGCGCCATGCTGGTACTCCTCGGTGCCACGATGTCGTGACGCCGAGCTTTCAGCCTGGAGAACAGCGACGTCCTCCATGAGGTTCTTGAGCTGATCCCTGAGCTGCCGGGCCTCCGCCGTGGAAGGTTCGGGTATGCTGCAGAGTTAGCTTCCCCCGCTGGGGGCACCTGGTTGGCCACGTTTGCCGTGGCCAGAAGCGGATTGGCACGGTTGCGCCTCCTCCTCATGGTCCAGCAGGGGCGGCGTGAGGCGCTTTCCCCATCCTCGGGGACGGGTGGGGGCGTCGCCGTGGTCCTTTCCTCGGTCGTCTGATGGGCCGGAGTCAGGATGATGATGACGCGGGGCTCGGTCGGGCGAAGGTTCATCTCGAGACCGTGGCCAATAGCCATGAACTCGAGGCTCCTGAACTGGAGCACCGCACCCGCAGGGAGCGTAGCAAAGCTGTCAGCCATCCAGAACCTGAATCAACACACAAAAGGCCCCTACCTGGCGCGCCAACTGTCGGTGCTAGAATTAGCGGCTACTAACACCGGCTAGTAAATTTGTGTTTTGCAATTGAGGTTTCGGATGGTGTGCAAGGAGGAACACAGGGGATTATACTGGTTCGGGCTAGAAATGCTCTACGTCCAGTGTGATACGAGTTGTGTTGCCTTGCACCGGGGTGCTTGTAATAGGGGTTACAAGCTTGGGCGAGAGAAGGAGAAGTTCCCAAGTCTCTTGTGCGTGTATGAGTTAGTGTGTTGTGCTTTCCATTGAAATAGTGTGTAGTTGTGCGTGGTGGAGTCGGATGTGGTCGGACATGTCCTCTAACTGGCCCCTGCCCTCCCTTTTATAAGTCTCAAGGGAGAGGCGAGGGGTTACAAGTATGTTTCTATAGAAGCTATGCTCGGTGACTATGCCTGTTGGCGACTACAGTCTCGTCATGGCGTCCTGGAGGCATGGTCGCGGTCATTCGAAGATCTTGGTGAGTTCCAAGGCAGTATTCCGTCTGCCAATCACTGGTCGTCAGTGGTTGGGGCATGGCATGGCGTCACACACGGTCGTTGTTTCCCCTGTATGATACGACAAGAGGGCGGATCTCTGTTGACGGTCGATAACGTCAACTTTTATTAGAACTTTAGACATCAAAGGACACATGAATACCCACTAGTCTAGGGTTTTAACTAACAATTTTCATGAGTTTTGCGTATTCTGTATCTTCCAGGAAGTATTTCAGAAAAGCAGAAAAGAGCGATTAAAGTGCATAATTATCACGAAACGTAACCGCGAAGGAAACATCATCACGAGAACACTAGAAGCCTCTGGAACACACCCGAGCAACCGGGGCCCGATATCCCACAAAGTGGGGCCGGTCGTCCCTAGGGTGGGGCCGACCGGTGCCCTCCCCTAGGGTTTCGCCCCCCGCTTCTGAAGTCTTCTTCCGTCGTCTCTTAGGAGTCATCTCGGCCCTCTGTTAAAGTCGGTTTGATCCTACGGCGCACGTTCATCCCACCAGGCTATAAATAAAGGGACAAACCCCCCTGGAGGCATCCCTGTTCCTGAGCTTCATTTCAATATCTCCAGTTAGGGTTAGATGTAGCAATTTGGAGAGACTAGTTCTTCTAGATCTAGTCTTGTTTAGATACATAGAGAGATAGAGTAGAGGAGTAGAGATTCGGAGAAGTTCCGGCCTGTCGGCGCTTCTCCGTAGCTGTATTCTTCTGGATTCAACTTCCTCGCCCGGAGCTGTGTTCTGAGGTACTTTTGTATTCAACTTCTAATTCAAGTAAGCATTTGTTCTTATTCGTTCTTAAGTTTGCAACTCATATTGAGTGCTTTGATCTTGGTCATTACTTGATTGAAGTAGTATTTCGTAGTGTAGGCATGGTGCCTAGGCTAGATTTACTTGTGAATGTCCCCTGAATTGGCCGGATAGTGGTAGTCCGCGTAGGTGACAGCTACGTTGGTTCCTCTGTAGTCCACCTTCCCGTTGATAGGATCGATAGGTGTATAAGTGTCTGGTAGGAGGGAACTCTGATTTCGCCTCTTATTCATGTCACTAGCCAGTTAGAACAATATTATACAAAGCTTACCGGTTGTTGGAACTATATAGTCAATAGCTATTTCCTCTTTCTTGATATTATCTAGCCTAATTGTAGGGCTAAGTTCATCGGCTTGGTCATTATCACCTACTGTTCCTCATAGATACGATATTTAAAACCTCCGGGTGAAGTGCTACATCGGTATTATGTCTGTGTGCTTGCGGATACTTTGATAATAATAATAATAATATTTAATAGAGTGCAGTTAATTTTTACCAACAAGCATTTCTGGCACCGTTGCCGGGGAAATGTTTGCTGATTTTGACTTAATTTAGCTAAATCTTGTATTATACTTTTATCTTTTCTATTTTATCCCTACCTTTTCATCATTTTATGTTCATCCTTATGGATGATGTAGATTCCACGCCTATCTATCTATTTGGCATGCGCAAAACCTTTGAGCCACAAAAATCTATAGAGCCTATCATAACACCTAGCTATGAGCTGCGCCCATGTCTAATTAATATGATTTGGGATAAACCCTTCTTGGGAAAAGGTAACAAAAACCCATACTTACACCTACGAGAATTTGAGCAGACCTGTGCATGCTTGCACATTGCTGGTATGTCTGATAAGATCTTAAGATGGAATCTTTTTCCGTTCTCTTCGATCGGAAAAGCTAAACGGTGATATAATCGAGCCGTAGGAAGTATGCAAGGGGAATGGGAAACTTTATACTCTAAATTTTGTTTATATTTCTTTCCCATCCATAGAGTAGTTAACCTTCAAAAAGTGATTCTAACTTTTAGGCAAGTAGAACAAGAATTTCTTAGTACATCATGGGATTGTTTTAATGAACTTGTTACATCTAGCCCTGACCTTGGTTTTCCAAACGCCGTGCTTATTCAACATTTTTATTTGGGTCTTACCAAGAATTCTAGGAAATCCCTTGATTTATCCTCTGGAGGAGCCTTTCCTTATTTGCCTATAAGTAAAGCTAGGGATATGCTCGAAAAAGTTGCTCTAGCTAATTCCGAGCTCCCCGAAGAAGAGAAGGAATCATACCCCGAACAAGAAGAGAAAGTTTTGGTAGCTAAAACACAATCACTCCAATCGTAAGATTTAGCTGTCAATCCTAAACCATCGAAACCCCACTTTGATGATTTAGACTTCCAATTAGCTAAGATGCTTGTAAATTGTTGACAATTCCTAACGCAATCACCAAGGATAGAGATATCCCCGATAACGGCGCCAGAAAGCTTGTTGACAATTCCTAACGCAATCACCAAGGCTATCATCTACGCGGACTACCACTATCCTGGCCAATCAGGGGACATTCACAAGTAAATCTAACCTAGGCACCACGCCTACACTACGAAATACTACTTCAATCAAATAATGACCAAGATCAAAGCACTCAATATGAGTTGCAAACTTAAGAACGAATAAGAACAAATGCTTACTTGAATTAGAAGTTGAATACAAAAGTACCTCAGAACGTAGCTCCAGGCGAGGAAGCTGAATCCAGAAGAATACAGCTACTGAGAAGCGCCGACAGGCCGGAACTCCTCCGAATCTCTACTCCTCTACTCTATCTCTCTACTTCCCTAAACAAGACTAGATCTAGAAGAACTAGTCTCTCCTAATTGCTACATCTAACCCTAACTGGAGATATTGAAATGAAGCTCAGGAACAGGGATGCCTCCAGGGGGTCTGCCCCTTTATTTATAGCCCGATGGGATGAACGTGCGCCGTAGGATCAAACCGACTTAACGAAGGGCCGAGATGCATCGTGGGAGGCGGTGGAAGAAGACTCCGGAAGACGGGAGGCGAAACCCTAGGTGGTGGGGCCGGCCGGCCCCACCCTAGAGCCGGCCGGTGCCCAAGTGTGGGCTTCCGGGCCCATCTTTGTTGAGGTGCCTCCAGATCCTTCTAGAAGTTGATTTCGAGGGTTTCCGTCGGCGTTAAGTTTCGTGATTTTTACGTACTTTAATCCCTCTTTTACGCTTTTCTGGAATACTCCCTGGAAAATACAGAATATGCAAAACTCATGAAAATTGTCAGTTAAAACCCTATACTAGTGTGTATTCATGTGTCCATTCATGTCTAAAGTTTTAATAAAAGTTGACGTTATCGATCATCAACAGTACGCTCGAGGGAGGACTGGCATTGGTGCGGTGTCCTCGTGGGCCTTCGTGAGCGCAGCACCCTTGGGCTTCTGCTGGCCCTGCCTAGGCTGGCCGCATTGGGGATGTGCGTTTTTATGTCGAAGTTGGGTACCCCATACTTTGGTACTCGATAGTATGAAGCTGAAAAAGTGGCTTCTCCTAGTCCTAGCTCTCTCCCTCATTTCTCTCTCAACTATGCATAAAGTTGTGGTGAAGCTATTTTGCCAAACAATATTTTTAAAATAGCTCAGTTTTTCCTAACAAATTCTGGTTTACTAATTGCCGGTCAGTTACGACATAAGCATTGGCAGTCCTGCATAATCCACAGCTTTGAGTTCAGGAATCAGGATCCTCAAGCTAGTGGAATAACCTAGGTTCTAGGACGATCACTGGCAAGTCGCAACAGCAGCTTATGATTTGCGGTGAACCGTTTGGATTTTGTAGAGCTTGCTTATTGTCTCCATTTGTTCGTACAAACTCAGTACAGAAGTCGCAAGTCACAAACGAACAGTCTACGAAGATCATGGGTTTGCTGAAAGGGTAGGAAACGAAAGACACTGTTTACTATACCATAAATCTCTACAGCTAAAAAGCCCGGCTGATATGGATTCACCCGGCGATTCACCTCGCGACCCCGCTAATCCCCGCCCGGCTATCTACCCCGCGTTCGCGAAACCGCCATCTGCGCACAACGCCCAGCCCAGCTCGCCCCCGCGGCCAGCGCACATCGCCCAACCCCTCCCCTGCCGCCCCCACAACTGCAGCTTTTTCGGATCGCCTGGCGCGCCTACATCTGATGCGTGGCTTCCTCCCTAGTGCCTGAGGGCGTGACCTCCTCCCTAGCGACGGCGACGGCCGACAACCTTTGATGCGCCGTCTCCTCTCCGGCGCGCCTCCACCAGGCGGTCCAGGCCACCTCGCGACACGTGGCTTCCTCCCCACGGCTGCGGCCGCGCAAGCCGGCGTCCGGGTAGGCCTACGCACGCCCGCGCCCGTCTCTGCGGCGGCCAGGCAACCAGCCATGGCGCCCACAATGTCGGGGCGGCCTGGAACTGCGCGGTGCTGGCGGGTCAGGTGTGTCCTAAGCCGCGCTTTGCCCTTCCCTCTGCCTCTGTTCTTCACCCTTCCGCTGCGAAGGTCACCGCTCACGTGGGCACGCCGTGGGATACCTTCATGGCTCATGCACTGGCGGGCGGGCGGCGGCTCATGGCGGTTCGTGTGCGGGCGAGCGGCAGCTCCTGCGCAAGCGAGTGGGGGGCCGATGGTTCCTGCGCAGCTTCTCAAGTGTGGAGTGCTCGGCGCCGATCTGGACCACGCCGCCACTGTCGACGAGGTGAGCTCCAGCTCTGACCTCTGACCTGGCCCACGTACAGCCATCCCATCCTCCTGCTTGGGCTGACGGGGTGAGCATATGCACATCCCGCCGAACGCCGATGAGGCCGTCAATTTTTTTTTTATAATATCTTTCCATGGCTACCCTGCAAAATAATTGTAAATTTGTAATACACCATAAAAGGAAAGAAATAGAACGACGATTTCAGTTGTGATTGTTTACGGCTTTAATCTCAGGGATTGTTTGCTGCCTGCACCTAGACACCTGGTAACTAATGTCGATTGGTTGTTGCTGCTGCTGCTGTGTCGCTGCGGCAGAGGGGATGCAGGCTGGCGTTTCTTGGAGCAGCATCTGTGTCATTCTTTTA
Source organism: Eremochloa ophiuroides (assembly GCA_038502445.1). Lineage (NCBI taxonomy): Eukaryota > Viridiplantae > Streptophyta > Magnoliopsida > Poales > Poaceae > Eremochloa > Eremochloa ophiuroides. The sequence goes on along the minus strand of JAHLJS010000002.1, from coordinate 105,297,249 downwards.
GTTGCTATATGGGTTCATTCTTGTTTTTATCTGACTTGATAGAGGGATTTGAAACCTACAGATTTCGAGGTCAGTCCTAGGCTCCTAGCGATGGGACATGGTATTGTTCTGATTTCATTTTTGGCTCAAAACTTGTGGCATCGCTCGATTCAATTTCAGATAAGCTATTGATTTAGTTTTTTTTTAGTGCATATCTTGTGTAGTGATCTGACAAAGATTCTTTTTATGGTAGCAACGGTCTATCTAAAAAAGGTTCTCTGAATTGTTGGGTCGCATAGCACTTTAGATCACTGCTGAGTCAATGAACTGGACATTTTGTAATTTTTGCAGTTAACGTCCATAGCTAAATATATTGTTGTAACTTTTTTCAGGTCTGATCTTAGTAGCTTGTGCCTTTTGCTTGGTTGCTGGTAAGCTCCCTTCATTACCCATGTGAATGGTGAATGTCATTCATTTTTAGCTTCCTCCTAACAATCTGATTGTCTGTAACAATTTTTTAGGTATCAATTGAGCATCTGTGGACTGTGGAGGCAATAGTCTGTGTACCGTGTAACAATACCAACATTGACTGGTTTCAAGCTACAAAGAAGAAGTAAGTCTAATCAACTGTGCATTTGATTGAGATGGTATTTGCGTCTTAGACATTAACACTCTGTTCGGCTAGCTGATACGGTACGGCTGGCTAGCTGATTATTCTGAGAGAAAAACACTGCTGAATGGCTGACTGGTGCTGGCTGGACCAGCCAGCCGAACAGGATGTAAGTCTCATAGATCTGTTTGTAAGCTGCATGCTTAGTTATATCCTTTTCTGCCATTAACTACAAAACCTGTATTGGTTGATTGTTGAGCCAATTTGCTGTGAATCTGAAATATATCATCTTGTTCATATTCTCTCATAAATAGATTTAGATTCATGGGGAGCACCAGCAAGGGGTGGCTCGGCAGCATCAGCAACTACTACGTGCATCACTGTGTCTGCCCCATGTGGCCTGGTTCGTCCCACCCCTCCGCACCTTCTATTCGGTCCTCTATTGCTCATCGTGAGGCTTCCCTGTTCTATTGAGCATACTCTTCCTTCGGATATTCTTCATTCGCCACTGCTGGTCATGTCAATCCCGTGTGTTTGCCCTCATGGGCCCTTGCTCATGTGTTGATTTTGGTCTCTAAATGGTAGATGAAGCGCACTCTTTGAATGTGGAAAAGGTGCTGTTCCAAGGCAAATCAGACTACCAAAATGTGATGGTTTTTCAAGTAATTACTCAATCAAGTTACAGTTACAAATAAGTGATGTTTAGAGGTTATCTCAAATAAACAAAACTACAGTTTTTAGTTGCAAACCTTCCATTCTCAAAAAATCTTATATGGGTTGTGCATTCTCATCTGTTAATGCAGAATTTTAGGCACTACAAATGAAGAAACTTGGCCAGGCATCCTAACATTACCTGATTACAGGTCGTCAGGTCGACTTTCTCTAAATGGCCACCAGTGGTAAGTTATGAACCTGGTCACTTGTATTTTTCCTGATTAGTGCATTAAGACTTCAGTGAAGATCTGTTCAGTGTTTGACAAGTGCAGTTTCTTAGCTACAGTATAGTACTCCCTCCATTCCAAATTGTAAGTCGTTCCAAGAATCTTGGAGAGTCAAACTATCTTAACTTTGACCAAAATTACAGAGAAAAATATGAAGAATTATGACACCAAATAAGTGTCCCATGAAAATATATTTGATGAAGAATCTAATAATACTTAGTTGATATTATAGATATTATTATCTTATTATATAAACTTGGTCAAAGTTGAGAAAGTTTGACTCTCCAAGATTATTGGAATGACTTATAATTTAGGATGGAGGGAGTATCCCGAAAATTAAGACCGCTACTTATTTCAATCATGGTAAACAAGGACCCATAGGTGGATGCTTGTTTTGGGATATTAATTACATAGCACCGATAGCTTTAGCTAGCTTAGGTATGAATATTGTATTTAATATATATTGTTTTATTAAGATAACTGAACGTGAATCTTATGTGGTTCAATTTTGTTGTGCTGCACAGGTGCATGCCAAGTAGTATTCATATTATACTTGGAAGTCTGACTGCGCTGATAGATGCTACCACTGTTATTTCAATTTAGCCTTCTGTTTTGACATTTTCATGACATTGTACAGTTGCAGCACTTTTAAGTTGCCTTACATTTTCCTCGGAGCGAACATGTATGAAATTCTTCTGTAAATTCAACGGGCAAATATATGTACACATCTTAAAATTACATTGTCCAAACCGTGGGATCGTAGTGGCAAAGATCATCACTGCAATGGGCGTGAGAGCACCACCATATACTATTCTATGACCCTCGCTTTAATGCATGGGCATTTAACCCAGTAAAACTTCACTTTAGCATGAGAATATAGTGGATATATTTCCATGTCTTTGATGAGTTGTGTTTATTTCATCTTTTGAACCTTTCATTGAATTTCTAATGATTTCGTGTGCCGCCTTTTGTGTTCTTGGGAGATCGTCTCCAAAATTCTTCCCAGGGAAGGATCTATCATCCCAAGTTTTACTGCACGTCTTGTTGTTGAGAAAATAAATTGCCCGTCTCGTGTGACTATATGTCATGGTGTAAGTCCGTAGCAACGCACGGACACTCAACCAGTGAATAATAAGATAGAACTGCAAAGATTACCTACCTGAACATCGGCTCTGTTCGCTGGAGCTGATAAGCTGAGCTGATTTCGGCTGTTGCTGATTTTTTTGAGAGAAAAACACTGTTCCAGAGCTGAAAAATAAGCGCTTTTTAGACGAAACGAACAGGGCCATCAAGTAGAAACAATTGTCAATCTCCTGGTCCCACCCCGTACAGGCAGTTGGCAAACCCAGCGTCGTGTCCCCACTCCCCACCCCTCTTGAGCCGAGCAGCGGGCACCTGCCGACTGCCGTGCCTTGCCGTCGTGTGCTCCAGGCGCCCCGAGCGCCGCTGCCCTCTATATAAGCGCCACCACCGCAGCACCACGCCCGCAACGGCCCTTGTGTTTCAGACGCCGCAACGAAATCCAGGCGCTACCAATCTCGGCGCCTCCACGCCCGTCCACCGCCATGGATCCAGACTGGCAGGGCGGCGACCCCAACCGCCGCGGCGCCTACTACAACCCAGAGCAGCGTCATGACCACCCCTCGTCGCCGTCGCGGCGATGGCCGCCAAACCGCCGCGGCCCCTACTACAACCCAGAGCAGCGTCACGACCTCCCCTCGTCGTCGTCGCAGCGATGGCCGCCAAACCGCCGCGGCGCCTACTACAACCCAGAGCAGCGTCATGACCACCCCTCGTCGCCGTCGCGGCGATGGCCGTCAAACCGCCGCGGCGCCTACTACAACCCAGAACAGCGTCATGACTACCCCTCGTCGTCGTCGCGGAGGCCTCGGCTGCAGGAGGGCAGTCCGCTGCAGCTCTTGACCCCGTGGCCTGAATACCAGCCGGAGGGTGGCTATCCAATGAACCAGAGGTCCACGGACGTCGTCGGCATCCCTCCCGACGGCAACATCTCGGGCGACCATCTCGCGCCCTTGGCCTGCCCCATGCGCCCCGGCCCCAGCTACCACTACTCGGACTCCATGGTGACCAGGCCACCGATGCAGAACGTCATCGGCCGCCAGGACCAGTACCAGCCTCATTCTGACTCCGCCGCCGTCTTCCCCGCGCCCGAGTACGACAACCCCAACTATCCTCCCGGGGCGGCGGTCTACGCTCAGCAGCGCGGCTCCGGCACCGTCTTCGACGCGCCCGGGTACGACAGCAACCCGCACGCCTCCGTCTATCAGCCCCGGGCGGCACCGCTCTACGCTCAGCCCGGCGACGCCTCCGACTTCTCCGCGTGGGGCGGCAACGCCAACAGCAACCCGTACACCTCCGCCGCCGCCGGTCTGATCCCGCCGCCCGTTAACGCTAACCAGGGTGCGAGTCACGGCCCGGTGGCTGCCGTTCCAAAGCGATCATGCGAGGCGAACATCCTACTGGCCGAAGTCCAGCGTGCGAGGACGCGAAGCGAGTTCAAAGCCATCATCGATAGGGTGATCTCGGAGCAACGACACAACGGGATCTCCCTGATGGAAGTCGCCGAACATTGGACAGGGTACGTTCTGGGATCAATTCCTCCTCCATCGATTTCGATTTTTGACAAATCTTGTTTCCTGGTTTGGAATTCGATGTTTGGATCGAACCCTCCCATCTTTCTCACGGTTTGATGACAAGTGATTCAACGAAGCTAGCTGTGTGTTTGCCTTCCTGCTGTTTTGCAAGATTGCAGGGAGATAGCTCTGATCGACCTCGCCAAGTCGGCGTCGCTGCTGTTAGACCCCGAAGAATTGCAGCGGCTATTCATGTGCCTAGTGGATGGATGGATAATGGAACAGAAGAATGGCCTGTTTCTGCTTCGGTATTTCTTCGCCACGTTGGGCAGCGTCCAATGCTCGGTATGCACCCACAGCCCATCGGCTGGCCGCAATTGAGGACATATATACGTAATGCTATGGCTCGCGTTTTTCCTGATGAACTTGTTGTTTAGATTTTCATCCAAAAGCTCGCCGTCGACCGCTTCTGGGAAATGGTCACGTCCAGCGTCGGGTATCAGGGCATGATGACGTGCCTGGAGAATGCGGGACAAACCGAGCAAGGTGCTATTCTCCGGGCCAACATCCTGGCCCGCACCGTGGAGATCGCCAAGACCCTTTACGGGTGAGAGCTGAGCATGCCATTGCTACCATGTTCTTCTCGTCACTTTTAACCTTCTCAAGCTGGGGTACCTGTACGTCGCAAAAAAAAAAAAAAAAAAAAAAAAGCTGGGGTACCTGTGTCTGAGTGGAACTAACGGGAAAACCTCCTCCTTCCTGCGTGCCGCAGCTCCATGCTCTTGCGGTCCGTCTTCCACAGAGGCCTCAACGATCTCATGGACCGCATCGTGGAGCGCGTCGAGGACAGGGTCATTGAGTTGTCCATGGACCTACACGGGAACGGCGTGGTACAGACGTGCTTCCTCCCCAGGCCGCCTTCGGCGCTTCGGCTACGGCGCGGGATCGGAGCGTTCATGCGCCTGCGTGACGGGGAGCTCCGGGAGTTGGTGCAGAACCACCGCGCCCGCTACGTTCTCCGCGGGCTGCTCCTCGCCAGAGTAAACGTAAGTATTCGATCGCCTATCTTGCCTGCCACCACGCCAATGCCGTGCGCCGGGCGCTTGATCGTTACCTGAGACGACTGGTGTTTGAACGTGTCATGCAGTGCGCTGTGACGACGGAGGCGGCGATGCATCTGGCAGAGCGGATCTTGCGAGTTGGGGCCAGAAATGCCGGACCCCGGAGACGAGACGGATATGCCCAACTCCATCGCCCGGTGGGTGATCGACGAGAGCAAGCCATAGCTTTTATGCAGGAACCAGTAGTCGAAGTCGCTGATTATTTGCTGCGCTGAATCGAATAGCGACAGGCCGTTTATCCTGCCTGCCTGTCATGCTGCCCAAGGATGTGCCAGGCTGTTCTGCTAAAACCTGCAACGCCCAAGGATGTGCCAGGCTGTTCTGCTAAAACCTCAACTGCGAATTGTGTGTTTGATTGGCATGGCTTGCTGACGTACGCTGTCAAATATCTCTGGTTTCTCTATAAGTACTGTGCTACGGCGTTGCTGACGTACAGCTCGATTGATTCATGAAAGGAAACTAATAAAGATTTCGTACCATCTATGCTTAGGCAGCATTATTTCTGTATGTATCCGTGTTGCTAATGTTGTGTCAGATTAGACGTCGTTGTAATAATTTGTGTAGGAGTATGCCTGCACTGGTACCGTAAAGGTTCACCGTCTCGTGCTCTGACACCGCACAGATGGCACGCACTAGACGCCAGATTATCAGGATACCGATTCGTAGTTCGTTTATAAAGTTACGTACTACTAGTTAGAACTTTTATGGCTCTACTGTGTCCTAACGGACTGTGAACGGGCACGCCCCTATGAACGATCCATAGACACGTCCCGGCCTGCCTGATCACCGCGGACAGTCCATCATAATCGACCTAGGATTAGATATCATCATTTAACCTGTTCCTTCGACCCCTGAGGCCCGGACTCCAGGAGCCAACACACACCAGCACCATCACAAGCAGCAAATCTCTCCTATAATAAGATTTATAAACAAATCTATGTTCACCTAAAAAATTATACTCTGCTAAGGACAGTAACATTTGTATATAAAAAAATCACATACAAAATTAATTTCATCGAAATCAAAGGCCACGAGACATCTGATCTAAGGGCTGTAAATTCCCGCCTCCCTTCCCCCAACGCGTAACGAGTAACAGGGCGCCGCACCCCCGCGATCTCGCGCGACAACCCCACCCCTCCCTGCCCGTGCGATCGGGCGATTAGCGCGAGCATCCATCGCCGCCGTTCTCCCCTCCGCATCACGTGCTCCCCTCCGTCCTCCCCCACCGCCGCCGCTCCACCCCCGCAGCGCCTCCCCTCTCCTCCCATGACGGCGGCGACGATCCCCATCGCCATCTCGATCCCCACCGCCCTTGTGCCAATGCCGAGTTCCGTCGGCGACGATCCCCGGGCCGTTGTGGTGGTGGAGGATGGGCGGCGATGGCGACCCCTGCGAGGGAGAGCCGCCGGCCGCCGGCCGCCGGCCGCCGGCACTGCCCCTGGCCACGCAGATCCAGGACTGGAAGGCGACGGTGTTCATCTGAGGTGCTGACCGCGTTCCTCTTCATCAAAGTCATCTGGATCTGGTGAGTTCATCCACAAATCTCCCTTTCCCGATCCATTTTCTTATTCCAATATTCGTTTCACCCTACCATGCAAACTCGGTAGTCATGGTTGTCCTCTCCATCAGTTTCTGTGCAGGCAATATCGAGAAACCTCTTGATGCCTGTCATCTGATGTGAACCCACCACTCTCATGCATCCCACCACTGGCACCAAGGAGGCGCAGGGACAGGAGTAGGGGGACAATCTGACTGCCCATGGTTGGGTATGAGTATGACTAGAGCATGACACGTTCAGTGCTTGCCTGCAAGGTGCTCGAAGAAATGCATATGCATATTACACCACTGCATCACCAGATTGGGTCCATCATGAGACATTTGTGTTAAATAATTTTATTTTTCATTTCGCAATTGTTGCTCCATTCAGTACGAGGGGATTCAAGTGTTTAGTCGGAGCTAAATACGATCTTAGCTATCAGCAAGGACCAAAGGAACGTGACAATTGAAGTTATTATTTTAGCTATCATGCTATTTTGTTGAGGTTTGGCTATAAAGATTCTTGTCTCATAATGATTTGTATGCTTGGTCTAATATGAGACATAATGATTAGATATTAAAAATGAATTAAGAATATAAGATGTCTTACACTACTGCCTCTGCCACCTCTTTATGTAGATATTGCTTGACAGTATGTTGATGTTACTTCTTACACTGCTGCCTCTGCCACCTGAATGTAAGCAAACATGTTTCATATATGAACTTCTATTTTTGTTTTATACATTTCAACTGCTGCAATCGTAAGGTTCTTATAATTTTGGAATTTACGACAGTGAATTATTTTCACAATTTGAATTTTGTATAAGCTTTGTGTCAGTGAGTGAGTACGCATGTATAAGTGCAATTCTGAAATGAGTTTTTTATTCTATGGTGGATTCACATAATATATACTCAGTTCCTTGCAAAATTGAATAAGCAACCTACCAGTGCATCAGTAGATCCTGGGAACAGACCATCCACCGGCAAGTATTGGATGCGAGTATTTTGCCCGTGCTTAATTTGCTACGAGTATTTTGCTGCGTTATAGGTACGTTAATTCGTCTGCTGCCGTCCACCGGCAAGTATTGGCGAAATCAGAGGAATTGTGGCGTGGTTCTCGATCTACTACAGTACTATTACTATATAACAATGGTCTTGCAGCGTGTGCTTTACGTCTTACAACCTGCTGCTTTATAGCAAAATTACTGTTACCGTAATTAGTAACCGTGTTCAATGTGTTGCTTGCAGGCGTAGCTGGATTTTTTCTCACCGGTGACGCCAAACTTCCTAAACTGGGCGATGTACTCTCTCAGGGAGGAGATACGCAGCCTATCCACAACACCACCTACAATAGTGACAACGGCTGTGAAATCTGGTAAGTGCTTGCTTATGGCTTCTATTAACGATATGCAATGCACAGCGGGTTCTGCATCTACGAGTTGTGGTTTATGACTGAACCAATTAAACTTTCACAAACACAAGTTAATGGCGAATGGCTTTTGTGTATGGGTCCAGAACAAATGTGCATCAGATGCAATGTTTTCAGGTCGTCCGATTAATCGCGATTAATCGGCCTAGTCGGTCCTAGGTGCTCGATTAGGGTGTCCGACCCGATTAGCTCGAACAGAAAGATGGTCGTCCGATTAGTCATCGAGTAATCGTGATTAATCGGCCGATTAGGACATGGACGACCAGTTTGGGACTCTGTTTTTGGGCCTGTTGAACTGGGGGCTATGTGGGCTACTGGGCTTACTATTTGGCCTGTTAGGGTTTAGAATAGATAGGAAGAGGGGCACAGCCGCATAGGGACCCGACGCTGGCCGCGATTTCTTCCTGGACGGCGCGATTTCCTCTCGCTCGCAGTCTCGCGCGCGGCGGGATTCTTTCCTTCCCGCACAGGATTCCTTCCTCCACACCATTTTCTCTGTCTCCCGCCTCTTCTCTGGTTGTTTGGTGAGCAGCAGCGAGCCCTCCGCGCCATTTTCTCTGGCTCCCGCTTCCTCTCTGATTTTGGTGAGCAGCAGCGAGCCTGTAGCCGTCGGCGCGTCTCAAGTGAAGTGGTCGGCGCCTGAAGGTCTCAGATGGGCTGCTCCGACGATGATTATGGTATGTACCTTTCCCCTCTCAATCTTCTTCACTCCTCCCCCATCCCTTTGCCCTTCTGCAGCCTCTCTGGATCTCTGCTTGGTTGCTGCTTGGTGCTTATTGTGATTGTGATGCCCTTCTATGCTTCTGGCTTCTGCAGATGTGGACCATGACCGACGAGCTACAAATGTCGAAGTGATTATGCATGTGCCTGACCTGGAAGGAGGTCCTCCGGAATCTGTTGGGTCAGATGCTGCTTCAACTGCTGTAGATATTCCTTCCCTGATTGAGAGGGCTATAGCAAAGCTTCCTCCGGAGTTTGCTGCTCAAGCTGTTGACAAAAAGAGGAAGGCAAGATCACAAGACCCAGGATGGAACTATGGATGGTGGCAAGATCCTACCAAGAAAGACTTTGTGACGTGTATATTTTGCAAGAAGGGTAATCCCTGCAGGCATAAGTAGGTTCAAGCAGCACCTTGCTGGGGGGTATGGAGATGCTGTTGGTTGTCGTAGTTGTCCAGAAATTGTTAAGAAGGAGATTATGGCTTACATTAAAAAGAATTCAAGGACGGTTCTTGTGGACGTGCATGCACAAGGTGAAGCTGAAGAGGAAGAAGATGATGTTGCTGCAGAAGCCGAAGAAGCTACAGTTGTCCGAGTACCAAGTTCTGGAACAAAAGGCAAGCAAGTCAAGAAGAAGGTTGCTCAGGCTTCAATCACTGCTTTCACTGTTACTGCTGCGGCAAAACCAGCAACTCAAAAACATTCTAGATCAATTTGCTCCATGCTTTCCAAGTCACCAGAGGAAGTAGTTGCAGAGAGGCACAAGTCCAAGCAAAGTCAACCTACACTTGAGCACTGCACAAAGAAAAGCTCTGTTACCCCGATACGTCACCAGGGGCGCGTATCGCGTATCCGATACGTTTCGGATACGGATACGTGTCCGATACACCGCAGATACGTATCCTCCGAGTATCGGAATTTTCTTTTTTTTCGTAAATATAGGATACGTTTTGTGATACGTATCTGGCCGCCGTATCGCTCTGTCCTCGACGCACGGCCTGCCTCCGCTGCATCCCCACGCAGTGACGGCGCATCCCCGTTCGCTGGCCGTTCGCCGGCGTCGATCCTCCGCCGCCACTCGCCTGTGACGAGCCTCCGTCTCTGCTCGCCGCCCGCCGCCCGCCAGCGACGAGTTTCCACCCTTGCGACATGAGGGAAGAAGCGGTGCCGCGAGCGGAGGTTGCCGATGGGGGAGAAGGGCCAGCGGACGGCGGGCGGAGGTCGCCGGTGGTGGAGGAGCGGCGAGCGGCACGCGCGAGCGGGTGATGGTCGTCGATGAGGGAGGGATGAGCAGCGGAGACAACTAGCGGCGGCGGCGGCTGCTGCTGTATGCGTACGTGTTCTGTGCGTGTGAGCAGAGGAAGGGGAAGGGGTAAGCCAGGCATTGGGCATTGGGCAACTTGGGCTTTGGGCTGCTTCTTGTTTTATGGGCCTCTCTTTACTGAAATCTACTTGTCTCCTGTTTTGAGAGTTGAGGAAGAGGCCTGCTATGTTGTAATAATAGTACATTTAAGTAATTAATTGTGACGTTTTATTGTTATTAGTTTTAAATTCAGACCTGCATTATTTTTTAAATTTTATTTTTTAAATAGTAAACGTATCCGCGTATCGGGTTTTTTAGAAGATTGCCGTATCCGCGTATCCGTATCCTTCCGATACCGATACACGTATCCGTATCCGTGCTGCGTAGAAGAAAAGTAAGGAGGCCAAAATAATTGTTGATGATCATGTTGCAGATTTCTTTTATGAGAATCGCCTTCCATTGAATGTCATTAATTCAAGGAGCTGGGAAGTCCTGCTTGAGTCAATTGGACAATACGGTCCTGGGTACCGTTCACCATCGTATCATGAGATTAGGAATCCGCTGCTTGAAAAAGCTGTAACAAGAAAAGCGGAGTTGAGGAAGAAGCATGAGGAGGCTTGGAAGGAATATGGTTGCACCATGGGTGGACTGACACAAGCCACCGCCATCTCATCAACTTCCTTGCTAACAGTCCAGCAGGGACTTTCTTTCTTGGTTCTGTTGATGCTTCAAGTGAGATAGCAAATGCGCCCATGTTGGCTGACTTGTTGGAGAAGCAAATTGATAAGGTTGGGAGGGAACATGTGGTGCAGATAGTCACAGACAATGGATGAGACACCTGCAGCTCCTGAGATTATGGCAGCCATGGATGTTGCAAAGGCCACAATCAAGGAATCTTTGAAACACAAACCAGATTTACTCAAAGATGTACTAAGATACTATGATAACAGGTGGGAAAACCAAATGGAAGCAGCAGCTGTATGGAGCAGCCCTATACTTAAATCCAAGCAAATTCTTTGCCATAAGGGAAAAAGACATGAGACAAGCCACAAGGCTGAGGATCATGTTTAATCAAGTTATGTGGAAGATGGTAAGTGATGAGGAGGAGCAGAACAAGATAAGCAAGCAGGCAGATGACTATAAAAGGGCTGAAGGCGAATCCTTCTCAAAGCAAGGAGCAATAAGAGACAGAGATAGAAAAAATCCTAGTAAGTTCTCTAATCTGAAATTCTGCTGCAAATCTGCAATCAATGTTTAGCAATCAGCAATGAACTAATAGTGGGATTCTATGTTTGGAATGAAAATTACAGTTCTTTGGTGGGGTGCATATGGTGGCCTGGCATTTGAGCTCCAATGTTTAGCAAAAAGGATTGTTAGCCTTTGTTGCTCTGCATCTGGATGTGAGCGTAATTGGAGCGAATTTTCTGGTGTAAGTGGCTAAGTGCTATTGTACTGCAGCTAAGTAATTGAGTGGTAGAAACATTTGTATGTTATTGTGATTCTTCATTGTATGTTTTGTAGGTCCATACAAAAAAGAGAAACCGGTTAGAGCACCAAAGGTTAAACAAGTTAGTATATGTCAGCTACAACTGGAAGATGGAAAATAGATATAAAAAAATTAGGGAGCTGGGTTCCAAAGGAAAGAGAAGTAATCCACTCTTGCTTGATGAATTTCATTGGGAAAATGAATGGGTCGATGAAAATTGTGAACCGGTTCAGGAAGGCGGTGGCATTGAGGGCAATGACTTGACTTGGACTCAAGTGGATGAAGCTATTGGTGCAACTCAGGGTCTACAGGGACGTAACATGCCCAGGGCTGCTTCTCTTGCTGCTCGTGCTGCCATTGTGAGTCAGACTTATACTAGGACCAGGAAGCGTCCAAGGAAGACAGTGACTCCAGATATTGAAGAAGATGGCGATGAAGACCTAGAAGAGATTGTAGAATCTGATTCAGCAGCACCAATGGAGGAGGATGAAATAGCTGCAGCTGGAGATGGAGATGCAAGCTTTGATTTCAATGATGAATTGCTTGATTAGATGACTAGTTGCCTACTTTTGTTGGACTATTGAATGTCAATGTTTGTGACTTTGGTTACATGAACTAGTTTGGACTTTGATTATGTAATATGTTGGTTGTGTGGCTGTTATGGTCACTAAATGTTACTTATTTGCAATTGCAACTGCAGCAGTGCTGCTGTTATCTTGCATTAGTGTTGCTGCTTGGTACTTGCTAATTATGGTTATCTTTGGATTTCCAGGCTTCCAGCAGCAATTCAACAAACAAATGGAGCTTGGGACAGGAAGATGGACCTCTGGACAGTGGAGAAAAGAGAAGAAAACAACTCCCACAAGTAAGTCACCAGCTAAACACTAATGCAGTCTTGCTACTTTGCCTCCTTTATTGTATATACTTATATGTTATATAGTTATTAGTATATATAGAGAGGTATATATGTCCTGAAAGACACGGACGATTAGATGGACGACCAGGGTCGACCAGGGTCGATTAATCGACCTGGTCGACGATTAATCACGATTAATCGCCTGGTCGGTCCTAGGTCGACCAGGTTCGACCAGCCGACCTGAAAACATTGATCAGATGTGAATGGGAGTTACATTCTCAAAAATTTTGGATGCCTGTAATGCTTATTTTCTGATGATTTTTGGCTTGTTGCTCATTCTTCTTGTTATTTCAATTGTTTTTATTGGTATATTGATCTCTTTGAGATTGTTCCTATTAAACACACAGGGCTTATTAACTGCCACTCCTTTATGATTTGTATAATATTTATCAGAGTCCTAGGGGCTTCTTTTGACAAACCCATTCCCTCCCAAAACATATGGATTATAGTGGAAAATGAATCAACTTCCTCACCAGCCCCTTTGGATTACTTATATGGATTGGAGAGGGCTATTTTGTTTCCAAATGAGCCCTCGACGATTGTCATCTTACCTCCTCTTGCAGGACCTGGCACATATATACTATAACAACAATTGCTGTTGCTAGGGGTTATCGGCTATGCTTATATAAAGTGGAAGGTAAGATTTGATTCTCTTAGTTTATGGATGGAAGTGTATAGAACTACAGATTTCCATTGAATACTACTTAGTTTCAGCTAATGTTTATGTGCAGTTATAGTATCCTGCATAATAACTGCATATATTGTATTCTTGTTACAGCCATATCTTACCAGTTAAACGTCATGTTTGATTAATATAGTAGCTACTAATATCTAAAGTTTGGGCATTAATGTACAGAGATGGAAACTCTCTGATATGATGTTTGTGACAAAGCGTGGTTTAACTGATGCTTGCACTGCTGTTGGCAACCATTTGGATCAAGTTTCAGACTCTGTTGTTGTAAGTTTTTTCTTAAATTGTTTCCATTTTTGCTTGTGCTGCATTCGGAGACTGCATTGTGTCACCAGAATTTCAGTTGCATTTCCAGCCAATATATATCTATTATTCTCTGGCTGCTACTGTTCAGGTCACAAGGAAACATCTAGCTGGGAGGATTGATCGTGTGGATATTACTTTAGATGAAACCCAGCAGATTATTGAAGGCACAAGGGATGAGGTGGAACTTATTTGGTTTAAATGTATTTTGAAAGTGGATAATCATGCAAAGCTTACCATTTTATTGAGTTAGGGAGAATGTAAATATGTCTTCTTATATGCAATATTGTTTCCCAAATTGTATATAAACTCAAATACACTTATGTAAAAGTTAAATTCTTCAAAACAAATTGATTGTCTTTTACAGCATTCCTTTAAAAAAAAACCGTAGCGTTAGCACGGGTATTATACTAGTCTAGTAAATAGAGTTATCGGGGTCAGCATCAGAGAAAGCTGGTGTCATATATATGATGTTTTATTAGGGTCATGAACTAAGGACATGTTTGGAGTGGCTCCAACTCTGTGTAGAGCAGCTCTACTACAGAACTCTAGGTGGAGCTAAGCTATTTTTGTCTAGAGTGTGTAATCGATGGCAATTAACTCCTTTTTAGGTATATTTTGGAGTTTCCTAGAGTTGGGAAAGAGGCTGCTCCAGAAAAATAAACTAGAGCTCCAATTAAGAACTCCATGGAGTTAGACTGTCCAAAGTTAGTGTGTTTGGCTAGTGGGAGTCAACTGTAGCTTAGAGTTAAACTCTGGAGTCATGTCAAACATGCCCTAAATGAAGCCTTTATAATCTATAAAGGATTGATAAAAACCATTAGGTCAGTGAACCCTGGTAATTTATTGTAGACTAGGGTAGCATGTCTGTGTAATGCTACGGAGCATCAAAACTTTTATACTTAAAAACACATGGATCGCACGAGAAACCACATTGAAAAGCTGAATTTACAGTAGCTAAATTGGAGCAACAAAACAACAGCTGGTTCACCAAATTCAGGACTGGACATATATGCCTCAGCATTATCCCCTTGGTTACTCCAGGTGAACTGCACTTTGTGCCTCAAGACGCTACATAAACGTTTTGCAGACTGGGTGAATCAGAACAACAAAATTATGAACCAAAAGCAGAACAACCAAACTACCCCATTATAATAGCACCAGAACTCCAACAACTGCCGTCAAATTTGCCTGAGAATGGAATGGCATCAACATGAGATCCAGTTGCAACTATCCCCTAGTACAGGCCTCCAGAACTCTCCCTGTAGAAGGTTGCAATGTCCAACCATTCGAGAACTTTATGAAAATCACTTCGTGCTCCGCCATTCCAAGAAATAAAAATCATGGCCTATATGAAAATCATAAACCATCACATATATGTTAAATTAAGGTGAGTTATGTTTAACAGAGGCATTTAAGAAACTATGACAGAAAGTGCACACAGAAGAGCAACTAACCTGTAAGGACAATATTAAGAAGATCCACATTATGTCGAAACGACAGAATATGTGCCAAAATGAATGTATCTCCACAAAATTAAGTTTTCCCATCCAATGGACATTGCCTGCGGATCTGTTAACCTGGATGAAGACAAGAAAAATGGGTTTCAGTAGGACTGGTAGTCGAGGGAGTCTTTATTTTGCTTGTTTTATGTTGAAGGGAACACTGAGCATCACATCAGATCATGGATCTATATTCCAAGGTATGAAGTGTAAAGACAAGGCAAAATAGATGTAAAGAATCTGCCGTAATATAATAAAATAAAATGAACAAATTGCCCGAGTGAGAGCATCTGACAGAAAGGAGGAAAAAGGTATAAATGTCCGTACCTCATCAGATCATGGCTCAAATCCTCCTTCCTCAATTAACTAAAGCACATTTATAGTTTGTTCACACAACCCCTGAAAGAGAAAGGTAACACCTTGAGTAAGCAGCCAACACAATTCACATGGGTTGAAACATGTGCACACACGCAAATATTGATGTTCATTTAAAACACAACTAAAAAGCGCAATAGGGTCATTAGCTAAGTTTTTGGTTATAAGATATACCACATCAGTAGGAAATTTTGGGTAAGAACAGATGACCATGGGTGGCCAGCCTGGAAAGTTCAAATCATGCAAGTTAAGTATCTCTTGATAGCAAGCAATGGCCTATTGGCTCATATCTGCTCTCAATTCAATATAATAGAAGAGCACCACAGAAAAAGAAGAGCAACACAGAAAGTGGATGGTATGTCATTCAATAGGGTGGTAACTGAAATGCTTCATCCCAATGCATCAGGTAGCCTTTTTTTTTGCTGGACTACAAGCTAGCTGTTCAACTCTACAAACATATATATACTTCTGGATGATCATTTATTCTGCAATTTAAGCAACCAGAAAATGATTAAGCTGGCCACACGTCCATGCTTATAAATTTGAAAGGACAATATCTTATAAACATAAAAATGGCTTACTGATTGAAGATGCTTTCCAAAGCTATCCTGAAGGCAACCATCCCAAAGCCGCTCAGAAGGAAATGCAGCCTGCCAAAGGATCTCAAAACTAAGTTTCTTCCAGTGCAATGGTTATCTTACTATCACTACCTAGATGGAAATAAGAGAAATTGTGGCCTATAGGGTGTTCACAGTATAAAACCATTCTTGACATATCATCATATACCTGATATTCAAGATCATCTGCTGCAAATTACAAAGGAGGTTGATCCCCTTTTTCAGTCCCAGGAAGTCCACCAGTAGACAAGATGTCACATAGTACCTTTCATACAAATTTTTTAAAAAAAAGATTAGATTATTAAACTTTTGTACATCAATTTGAAAAGGAAGTAATCATAATTTCTCGTGAACAGATGCACTTTAGAGGAAAAGGGGTTTATGCATTACTCATTAGGATATTCTGAAAATGAAACAAATGCAGCCTAAGAAGATTTTTTATTAGTGAGGCACAGGCATGAAAAAAGTACCTGTAGATCTCTTCCCCAGTCAACAGGATCATTGACAATAAACACTCCTTACCTCGCTCTAAATAAACATCATATGATGGGTGCACTTTCGCATGCCATTGGTGGCACCGGCGGCGGAGGCCCTGGCCATTGGGTGCACTCATTTAACTGGGCCAGTGCGGAGGCCATTGGTGGCGGCGGGATTAGGAAAGCACAGCGCGGGGAAGAAGCAACGGATCCAGCAGCCGCCGTCGGAGCCCGATACGATGGTGGTGAGTCGAAGTTCGCGAGCCTCCGGGAGGAAGAGGGCGAGGAGAAGGCGATTCGGCGCGCGCTGACGACTCTGGGAGAGGACGAGAGGTCATCTACCTGCAGTACTACCGATAAGAAAAAAATTTCGGTCCCTGACGATAAATTTGAAATATCAGAAATTTCAAAAATATCGGTTCAAATTTAAAAAAATTCAATTTGATTTTTAAAAATTTTGACATCATTTCATTATAAAAACTCTCTGATTTAATATGCATCACAAATTTATGTAACATCGACGGAAGAACATGATATATCATAAAACTAGATCCGCGTTAATACTGCGGTCTGACGGAGGGCGAGCTACATATTTATGCTAGTGCTATTAAATGTGTGAGGGAAAATTTAATAAATTTGAAGAAATTTAGGCTTTAGTAAGACTAAAGGTTATGAAGGGTCATTTTAGTGTGATTTAGCGTAATTTGAAGTGAAAAAGGCAATATTTTAAAAATTTCGGCGATATTTCGCCGAAATTGTAAACCCTTCTACTACCATCTCCATGGCAAGGATGAGCTAGCAGAGGTCATCTATCTGCGAGGTGGGATGCCTGGACGATCGGCTGCATGTGCATATTCTCCTCCGAGTCGGTGATGGTCTGATCGAGTCCGACCCGGCGCCGCGTCCGCGTTAGCTGGGCCCGCCCGTGCCACGGCCCACGGCCAGCTTTGGAGTCCGACTCGCACAGCACAAGGGATCGCGGTTCCCTGTATATATCGCCCGCAAAATCTTCAACGGCAGATTCAACACAATCATCTAACAGAATTTGCGATGGCTTCCGCCAAGCACCCCGCCTCGACCGATCCCCACGCCGACCTCAGCGCCAGGTTCCGCGCGATACGGGTCGGCAACACCTCCTCGCCGCAGCCGCAGCCGCAGCCCCCGCTCCGGGCGACCGCGATGGCGGCGGCGCCGGCGCCGGCGCAGCAACACATTCATGCTCAGCAACAGTTCTCATCGCAGCCCCAACCTCCGCCCAAGCCCATCACGCGGGAAGATCTGTTGAGGCGACTGGAACTTCCGGGGGCGCCGTCGGAGCAGTACCATCATCCACAAACGCAGCCGCAGAGCTATGGCGCTGGCGAGAGCTCCACGGGCGCCGGCGCCGGGCTGAACTATGGCATGGGGGAGATCTCCACGATCGTTGGGTACTTCCCGCCCTATGCCTCCATCAACATGTACGCCTCGCACTACGCCAAGCGCAGGCCGCTCCACAACGCCGCGCCGAAGCTACCACCACCAGGCGCCGCCAATGCTGGGAACTTTGAACCCCAACCCTAGCGCCATCGCCCCGCCGCCCAACCCATCGGCGCCGCGCCCGCGGTCTTCGTCGACGCTGAGCCCCAGCGCCGACCTCTTCCAGCCTGCTATACCCATGGCGGACCCCAATCTCGCCGCATATTGGGATGATCATGACCCCGCCGTCTTCAACCCTTACGCCTCCGCTTTCCAGAGCACGACGTTCGCTAACCCACCAGCGGACTGTGGGTCGTGGTCGTGGGTCCCCGCC
The DNA here is from genome assembly GCA_038502445.1 of Eremochloa ophiuroides. Classification (NCBI taxonomy): domain Eukaryota; kingdom Viridiplantae; phylum Streptophyta; class Magnoliopsida; order Poales; family Poaceae; genus Eremochloa; species Eremochloa ophiuroides. The sequence continues at coordinate 105,278,862 of JAHLJS010000002.1, read as the reverse complement.
GCGGTGCCTCGCTGGAATTCGGCCCCGACGATGGCGCAGGTCCGCTCGCGCATGCTTGGCCGCCCCATGGAGCCTGAACTTCTGGCGTCCCCGGCGAGCGCGGCCCACGTGGCCCGCCTGCTCGAGGACGGCGACGAGCAAGTGCGCCGGAGCGTGCTCGCCACGTTCAGGTCCGACGTGCGCTGCTTCATGGAGAGCGGCGCCCAGAGGCAGACCGTCTTCCTCGCACTGGTTCACGCCTGCAAGCCGCGGTCCGAGGAACTGCGTCGGACCGACGAACTCCAGGACATCGTCTGCGCCTTGTACAAGACCAATGGCTTTCTTTCGTGCCTCGTCAAACACAACATCGGGTACGCAAAATAAAGCAAGCCATCAATCCATCTGTTAGGTTCTCCTTAACGAGATAGAGATAAGGCAAAGATCGATGTCTGCATATCTACGTCTACGTACTACTACATACTAGTAGATCCAAACAGTATGACAATAGTATGACAAACTAATCTGAATTTGTGCCTCTGCAGGTTGGCAGCTCTGAAGGATCTGATCACGGCTGTGGTGTTGGCTCGTCATGAACGGCTGCTCAGGGCCCTCATCGACTGGCTCCTCCGTGAACCCCTGTTCTACCAATGCCCAGATCTTGTTAAGCACTGCTTTCTCACGATGCCTTACGACCATAGCAAGGTACATATTGGACACGGCTCACCCTAATAATTATGGATTGCGCACATACTGAGTCGCAGTACCGGCAGACTTTGTTGATTTCTGAATAACTTGATTTTTTGCCAGATTCTGATCCGGTTCGCCATCATGCACAATGCCGAGCTGCTTTCCTCGTCCTGTGGGTCGAGAAGCCTGGCACATTGCTTCGTGTACGCGAGAGGCAAGGAGCTTGATGATTTCGAGAAGAACATCCTAGATTGCGTCACCATGCTCGCCACGGGCCAATACGGGTACGTACTACCGCCGGTGATCTATTAACCTTCATACTTCCCAATTCCCACGATCGTCGCGCGTGGATGGATTGAACAAAGAAAACACACGTTTCTTGCAGCAACTATTTCTTGCAGCAAGTCATCGAGCACGGCGGCGAGGGTCTTCAGGTGGCCATCGCCCAGCGCATCGCGGCGGACGTGGTGAGCGTGTCGTCGGACCAGTTCGGCAGCTACGTGGTGGAGTCGTGCTTGGACCAGGCACGCTCGCTGGTGCCGTTGCAGCTCGTGCTCGCCGCGTTCCTCGCCCTGGGCGACGACGAGCTCGCGGGGCTCGTGCGGGGCAGCTTCTCCAACTACGTCGTCAGCAAGCTGCTCGTCAAAGCCAATGACGTAAGTAGTCGTCGTTGCTGTCACACGTTAATTACGTTACTTTGGTTTGATTGGTACATAATTAAACTTGGCGTTGGATCGTTAATTTGATCGGCACACATGCAATGCGCGCAGTACATGCCGTCGCAGGCGATGGAGCTGGCACGGCGGATCGAGAGGCTTCCGGCGGCGGTCCACCGCGAGATGCACGCGCGCGGGGTAGGTGGCGGTCGTCAGGAAGCTTCACAGGCCACAGGCAAACAGGCTTTACTAGCCGAGAGATGATGTTGTGTAGTTATCTTCGATGGAATGCAAAGCGTGTATGCTGTCATGTAGCTCACCCAACATGAACTCCCCCCAGGCCATGCCGCAAAGCGGCGTTTGTCTGTCATTGTGTGTGTTAGTGTGTACGTGCTCGTCAGCACTGTCGTGTCTGTAGGGTCGTGTGTACCTTTTGTGCCGTTTACTAGCTTACCTCTGTGTTCCCTGTCCAATTAAGCTACCAGTAGTAGTAGTAGTATGTGGTGACTACTTTTGTTCCGATTGATTTGTTTGTAAGGTCAGATGTTTTAGCGTCTCTGTCGCCCTTTTGCTACCTTGATGTCGAAATAATTTGGTACTGCGGAATGGATTATTTCTGCATCAAAACTTTAAGTGAAATGGTGGTGAGCTACAAAGTTATTATACTATTGTTCTGTGTCGCCCAGCTTCTTTTCTAGGGGCTCTTGTATTCTTTAATTATGATTTCACCCTTATTTATTTATGACTTTGGGATTATTTTTTTCCTTTATCTTTCTAAAAAAGGGCAAATTTACCCCTATTCTATTTAGAGGAGCCTGTAGTAGTCACTAAAAAATAGTAGTTTTCCCATCTTTAGATTTTAACATCTATTCCGACATCTAATATTCAGGGAACATTTTAAAAATCTTTGCAACATATAATTTGAAAATATTCCAAATCTCAGCAAAGTTTAACAGGTCGGCAGGGGTTCAAATCGTATTCTAACTTTCAATTTTTTAATTCATTTGTTTTTCGATGTGATCCCAATACTACGCAGAATCGCTGATACAGTAACGTGAGAGCCCCCCTCCCATAAAAAAAAGAAAAAGAAAAGAAAAAAGGAGGATCCTAACAGCCTATGCGGCTGCCGGGCATAGTAAGCAACAACCGACTCAAGGCCATCAGGAGCTGAGGGTGTATACTCACAGGCAGGGGCGGATGCAGCAGGAGGGCTACCAGGGCTCAAGCCCCCCCCCCCCCCCCCTTCCTACTGCCGGCGAGCCCATGGAGCCCCTCCTAAGCCCCCCTAATATTTTTCACCATTGCTGCCTTGAGGAAGAGAAGTTATATGTGTGAGTTGTGTATGGAGGGTGAAGAAAGAGCTCTAATTGTCCACATCATTAAGATACACTTGTATGTTTAGCCCCCCCTATTATATTATCCTGGATCCGCCACTGCTCACGGGAAGATTGAGCTTGAGCTGCCACTGACACCTAACATCGAGTCTTTTATAGTACTTCTCTAGGCTTCAGAGTTCAGATTTGGCTGTAAGTTGTTTGTGCATTCGAGACTAATATTCAGTTGTACCTTCAAAAATTAAACGCAAATCCTACCTATCTTTTAACAGATTTTATCATCGAAATCTACCAATGACCGTTCCCCGAGAAAAGAACATCGCCGCCGCTGAATTTGGCTCAGTTCAGTTGACAAGGGAAATTCGATATGATCCTCCTCCTGAGTTGACAGATAAATAGCACAATTAAAACTGAAATAAGCGATAAGTAATTTGGTTTTTTATAAACAGAAATTCATATCTGCTTCAGTACCAACATTATACTTTATTAACAAAGAAAGAACTACAGAAATACTAATTGACTGAACTCAGCCTGGAGCTCAAAATCCCAAGCCAAGCCAATGGAAAAGAGGTACACTGAGAAATTGAGATGTACTGTAGATCGTAACAGCAGAGTAACAAAGAGGTACAGTTCTGTTAACAAAATCAGACGCTTGCAGAATGTCCTCGAATCTAAGGACCAACACTCTTGACTTTATTGAGAACAGATAGGGAAAAAAAACATATTAACTTCATCTGCATACAAGTGCAGGGGAAGAAACTCAAAACGCAAACTGCAGAGCCTGAAACAGCCATTCCCGTATACCACAAGGCATATGAATCTGATTGAATAAAAGAGAATTGGCCATATGGACCAAATCTATGTTAGAATTCCTACAATATTTATTGGACTCTCTAGGAAAATCTCTTCTAGATACAAACCCACATCCTTTATTATCAAAGACCTTTGTTAGCTACAATGACCTGCATTTACAAGGGGACCAGAGGTTGGTCTGAAACCCAATTTTTCTAGGTTTGTCTACCGCAGACAAAACAAATCTTCATTTATGATCATAAGTTGACATACTGGACAAAGAATACTTGTAAGATGATCCCTTCTTATCTGATGATCGGGAGACAGCTGCGAGGGGATCTCCAGAATAGAGCTTCGATCTTGACGATGCCTGCGCACTTGGACCATTCAAAGCACCAGGTCCAGGAGCTAGAGTGCTGGGCCTGTATGGCCCAGTGGACGTCACTCCATAATAATTTGTCAAGCTACCACTACCATATTGAGGCATAACAGCAAGGACCTGATTTGGGATGCCAACTGGACGATGGCTCCCAGCAACTAGCTGCGAAATCTGAGTGATCGCTGGCAGTACATTCTGGGTCAAAGCAGTTTGATACTGATTTGACACTCCAGCTTTATGAATGCTCTGCTGTGACTTAAATTGTTGAGTAGAGGTTCCAGCTGAGTTGACGTTCTGGCCTAAAGAACCTTGCACCACATTGTCAGGCCTTGGTCTCTTAGCAGGCTGCATCAGCTCCTGTATCTTTTTCTGCTGCTCCTCAATGTTCTTACTAACCTTTTGAGCAGCCGCAGCTGCTGCTGCAGCAGTTCTTTTTCTTTCAGCACTTTGCTGATCCAAATGTGCCATTCGCTTGTTAGCTTCTTCAAAAATAGGCAGTTCTTCTAGCTTCTGTTCCTTAATGAACTTCTGCAGTGTTCCAAGAAGTGTGCGCTCTTTTGCATCAGCTGCATTCTGCCAAAGTGTTAAGATACTTTAGGAATCAAGAACTGCCTACAACCTTGATTGTATAATGTTATAATAAACAATACTGCAGCAGAGATGCACCTGAGTAGCAAGATCATCTCCCCTGATGCGGATCATCTTACCAGCAACTGCAGCATGATCAATGTACGATCTCATAATAGGCAACAAAGCGTATTTGTGCGCTATATTAAGAGCTTGAATGAATTTGACTGCCTCTAGCTGTTTGCTTTTGTTTACCATTTTCTGAATGAGGACTGGAGCAAAGAAATGTCAGTTTTTTTTTATCAATGATAAAACACTAAAAGTTGCCATGAATTTTTGAAACCGCAGATGCAGAGGTGATCCTGGTCGGCTGAAGAATAGACTATAGATATTTGGAATAAATGCATGACATGAGAAAAGTAACGAACACAACATTTTAATGAAGCTTATTATGTGGCATTCTATAAAAACATTCCAGCGCATTTTTATGTTAAGCAGGGCAGTGGAAGGTATTCACTGCCTCCTGAGAAACACCAGAAAAAAAGCCTAAACTACAAATAAAAATATTCAATTTGTGAAAGAGGAAAAAAGATGGAAGAAACAACAGAGAGAGCTATAAAGAAGCACATGATGTTAAGACAACCATGTCCTAAAAGGATTTTAAAGAACTCGGCAGACAAGTTACAGAACACGTGAAAAAATAGATTACCAGCCAGACATTTGAGAACAAAATGAGATTGCTAACGGATAATAAGGCAAATAAAGTGCAAAAGTTGTGCCCCTCCCCTTTTCTTTTCCCTGAGGGGCTCTGTACAACTATTCTCTTCCTTTCACAATACGAGGTAGGCAGCTCTCCTACATTGTTGAAGAACAGAACTACAGAAGTCACATTTTTTTTCCACTACAGATGAACACAATTGCATTACTGATAAGCAACAAAATTACAAGAGTTCCAGGTACTTAAAAATTTTAGAGAACAAAACCAATCCCTTGTCATCCACACTGAGCACACAGGGCTGAGCCCAGAAGACAACCAAAACAACAGAAGTCACACAATTGTAGAGCATATTTATAACATAATGGCATCAGATCTAGGAAGCAGGACTGCATGTCTGGCACTTAGCTCCCAAACCATGAAATCCTGATGATGTGGTTATAAATTTTTTTAAAAAAATTTTCCCTTTATTCGTATGCCAATGTCTAATTATCATTTAACAAATATCTCAAGGCCGGGCCGAGTTGAATGTGATAGAACAGGAAAATGCGTATAGGAATAACGACTCGGAATGATAAGCAAGTGAAATGAAGTCTGCTATTGAATTGATTGAAGCATGAACGAGTGTTAAGAATTATACAGAAGGTCACTAACTATCCTGATATTGAGTTGATCATTTTTATGCAATAATAGTCAACACACAGAATTCATCCCTTAACCTATCATTCATATGTCATATGCATCCTGAGAAACACTCCTCTGGTTAAATAAGACATTTTAACGTCCTCCTCTTTGTCCAAGAAAGAGAGAAATGTGGCTTACTTGGCATATGCTGGTCGAGGTCCAGGCCAAGGACGACGAACGCATCAACAGCGCGCTCACGACCTGAGATCGACACGACTAGATCAAGCACCTCGCTGGTACCGCCCACATCCTCCACAAGACCAAACACACCCACGAGATGCAAGAAGGCGAACGTCTCCTGCTTAAACATCACCTCCGTCCCGATCCGCTTGCCTCGCTTCCAGTCCGCCGCAATAGCTCTGGCCTCCTCGCGTGCCTCAGGCGACGGCTTGAAACCAATCGCGCGCAGCCGGTCGAGCAAGGCCATGAGCAGGCGGCAGGACGCCTTGACGATACCGTCGTTCTTGGCCTCCTCCAGCGGCGTGCGGCAGAAACTCGAGGCCGCGGAGAGGACCAGAAGCCCCGGGTCGGGCGCCACCTGGAGGGCGGCGTCGAGGGCGCGCGCGGGCTCCTTGAGCTCGTCCCTGCGCTCGGAAAGGTACGCGTGGAGTCCGGCGCCGTCCATCGCCGAGCAGATCAGCTCGAGCTCCGAGAAGCCGGCTAGGCGGGCGGCGAGGGTGGTGTCGATGCTGGAGGCGTGGGTCTCGACAGCACGGAATGCGGCAATGAAGGAAGAGAGGGCCGTGGAGTAGGGCTCAAGGGAGGCGATGGCGCCCAGGATGGACGGCGCGGCGTCGGCCATGGCTGCGGTGGCCGAAACCCTACCTGTGCAGTGCTCGGTGAGGTCCATGGGCCGTGGTATGTTGGCACGTTGCCCGGGTCCTTTTCCCCTTCCTTGCTAAAAAAATCCACTTTAGGTCCTTAACTTTCACGATAATCTACTTTAAGTCCCTGAACTCCACGTCCCTCAACTTTTAAACGGTTCACTGAGCAGTTTTGGACGTGGTTTTGCTAAAGTAATCGTGATTTTGTCCTTTTCTTTTCTATTTATTTTGGTTAAATCTTTTAAAAACCATAGTAAATCACAAGAAACTATAAAATATAAAAATCTAATTTTGTTGGACTCAAAATGAGTAGATTTACATAGTGAATATAAAACATAGTATGTTTTAGTATAAAATTTTTGCTTTGTTTATTTCGGCTAAATCTTTAAAAAATCATAGTAAATCAAAAAATTGAATATCCAATTTTGTTGGACTCAACATGAGTACATATACACAGTGAACATATAATATTATATCTTTATACAAAGTTTTTATTGTAACTTTAGATCTATGTTTTTTTAATTAATTGGAACAATTTATAGTTGTAGCTTTTGTAATTATATTTTGGGACTAAGGTATACCATATTATATGTTCACTACGTATACTCACTTGGAGTAAACAAAATTGGATTTTCTATTTTATGATTTTTCAAAGATTTCATCAAAATAAATAAAGCAAAAACTTTATACTAAAATATACCATATTATATATTCATTGTATAGATCTACTCATGTGGAGTCCACTATAATTAGATTTTCTATTTTATGATTTTATATTATTTACTATGATTTTTCAAGGACTTAACTAAAATAAATGAAAAGGAAAGAGACAAAACCATTGTCACTTTACCGACCACCGTTGGTTTTAAAAGTTGAGGGTGTGTTTTGTTTTTGAAGTTTAGGGAGTTAAAGTACACTTTTACAAAAAGTTAAGGGACCTAAAGTGGATTTTTTCCAAAAAAAATGGAAGAGGCAAACATTTTTTTTTCCAAAACAACTACCCTTCCAAAACATAGTTTTCTTCCCATTTCAGACTTCATTTTTTTCCTTCCTTGCATATAGATGTCTCTAACTTTTAATAAATCTGACCATATAAAGAAATCAGTTTTGCCTATGCTTCATAGTGCAAACTGAAAACCCTCTCCCCCCCCTAATTTAAGCAGTGAGGTGTTTTTCTTCCCTGGCCCTTGCTCCAAAATTATTGTTTGGATATAGAAACTTGAGAATAAGTCACTTGATAAAAATAAAGCCTGCATCAGTGATGATCTCAACACCGTCATCATGTTTATGTTGATTCAAACGCCTGCTAATTTGTTGCATCAGCCTATATTTTTAGCATAAATGGGTTAACTGCAACTTTGTTGCAACAACCTGTATTTTTAGCATAAATGGGTTAACTGCAACTTTGTGGTATCCTATAGGTTGGATATGTAATTCCTTCACTTAGTATGGTGCTGAATTTCATTAGTGATGCATATTTCATTTTGAAGCATTCAGTGAGGCGTTTCATTTTTATGGGTGCTAATTTCGTGATGTCCATTGCCAGGAGTTGCAATGTATGGTACTTCAACTAGGAGATTTGGAGGTAATTTTGGATCATTGTCAAGTTACTGGCCTGTTATGTGGTCTGTCTCTTGTGTATTAGCCGAAATAGAAGACATAGATTTTGAAAAATTGAGCATATACATGTGCTTCTTGGCAGCACCTCTAATAGCAGGTATGTGGTTCGGCCACATCATTTTTAGACTTAACAGAGTTACTCGGTTTGTTGTAGCGGTAGCAACTCATATATGGATATTGGGTTACACCACACTTTAGTTCCCCGAGTGTTCAAATGATGATTTGCCCCCTTCAATCTTAAAACAAGTTGCTACTGTTTATACCCACTTTAGTTCTCCGATTCTTCTTTCTGATTTCAACATTAGATGGATGGGTATTGTCAGTATGCCAACAATCAGTTTCCCTCTTGTGCAAATTGTATTATGTTTTAGTATATTCTATTGTAATCTTTTCAGATTCGAACGATTAAAGCTTAGATTGGAAATGGTGAAGTTCAAGGTTGGTTTGACAGTAAATCAGTTTCCTTTTTATCTACCAGGATGCTTAGATTGTTTTATGCTGTTTTTGTTTGGCGGTTCAGGCTGCTTCATTTTCTAGAAAATTTACCTTTCCTTTTTGTGTGTTGTCACCTGCAGTCAGCTGGTAACTAAAATAAATGAAAAATGTCATTTGTGATGCCAGCGAAGTATAGTTCCAACTTGCCTATCCCAAAAGATCCTTCTGACTATCAAGGAGGTGCCCTAGAAAATAGTTGTTGGAGCCTTTGCAGGTTCATAATCTCGTACTTCTGTCATACTCATTTCATAGCTGCATGTGACTTCTGCTCTGGTTCTTAAGAAGCTGTAACAACCCTAAAAATCCACACAATCTAAAAATCCCAACCAATTAAAATTTTTCATTTATTTATTGTGAAAACCCATTATTGTGAAAACCCATTTTTCTTGTGCAAGCATATAGGTTTCATTATGAATTTAGTAAATAAAGGAGTGTAGTTTGCATTTTAATTCCATTCACATAGAATAATAACTTATGCATCACATTTGGGATTTATTGCAATTTATGTTTGTATTTACTCAATATTTAAAATGGGCAATATATGTATATATACACTAAAATGAAAATAGAAAAGGAGAAAGAGAGTTAGGCCAGCCATTTGGCCAGCCGGTCTGCTAAGCCAGTCCAAGCCAGCCCGGCCTTCTTCTCCTCACCTCACCCGCGCGCGGCCCACGTTGCGGCTCGGCAGCGCGCGCGCGACCGGCACACACGCGCTCGCGCTCGCTGCCAATCCGGGCCCGCATGTCAGCCGCCTTCCCCTTCCACTGTTTCTTTTCCACACGAAGATGACGCCACCGGGTCACGCAAATGGCGTGACCGACAGCGCCACGCATGGCAGAGCCCTGACCCCGCTGTCCCCCTCCTGTCCCCTCCTATCTTGGCCGCCAAACGAACCCGCGCCCATCCGGAGCCCTAGATCCACTCGAGCCACGGCCCTTCGATCGGTCGAGCGCGATCAGGACCGTTCGCCATTGGAGCTGGCCAAGCTCGCCTATAAAAAGGAGCTCACCCCGAAGCCCTACCCTCATTTCCCCTCGCCGCCACCGCGGCACAGACCGGCACACTGCACCAAACCGAGAGAGAGAGAGAGCGGAGGAGAAGGGAGGAGCAGAGGAGGAGAAGCTGCCGGAGCGCCGCCGCCGCGGAGCACGCCGGAGCCGGACACGGAGGAGAAGCCCGAGCTGCGGACGAGGAGCGGCACGGCACTGCGATCACTCTGCACGGCTCCAACTCGCCACTGCACCGCCATCCTAGCTTCACCGACACCACGGTGAGCCACCGCACGCTATGTCCGAACCTTGCCCTGCTTTTGCCATGGCGTTCCGCCCACGGGACGCGCAGGCACGAGCCTTTACCGGCTCAGGAAGATCACCTGCACCATGCACTCATGCGATCGGCCGAAATCCCCGGACTACAAGCTTGCTAGACCGAGAACGCAGCACGACGCGTTCTCGGCGGAGCGCGCTTGCCACCGACGCGTTCCGACGCCGAATCACCCGTTCCGAGCAATCCGACTAGCACCCGTATAGGTTAGAGCGTCGTGGAGCACCGCCACGACCCCTTGAGCTAGCTACGCGGATCTAAGCGCTAGAGGAAGCCTCGTCCGCAGTGCGCCGCGACCTCGCCGGAGCGCCGCCGCGGACCGGAGCCAAAAGGAGGCCCTGCCCTGTCACTAGTTCACCACTAAGCGGACGTATGCCCGTTTAGTCACGCCAATTTGACTGAACCACGTCCGTTTATGCCAAAACGAGACCGTAATCACCTTGCCGTCGTCAGCCGCCGCTGGCGACACGCCGCCACCACAACCGAGCACCTTGGGAATCTCGGTAGCCAAAATTGGTAGTTGGTATACCATCGCCATAGACCCTGGAGGCGTATAGATCTCCTAGAAGACCTCCTTAGCCCCGCCGGAACCTCCCAGTCGCGGCGACATCGCCGCCGATGACTGGAGCATCTCAATACCGCGACCAGGAACAAAAACCGACCACCTCGGACAAGCTTAGTTGCGGGAGATCGAACCTCCATAGCCCGGAACACCGCGAGGTGCGTTCTCGGGGAAACGTGATCGCCGCCGACACGATCCGCCTCGCCTAAACCCGTTTCGAGTACCCCCGATCGCCTCGCGCTGCGGAGAAAGGCCGCCGAGGTTCGCCAAGTCTGCCTCGGCACCGCCGCTAGATAACCGAGCCCCGAATCATGTCTGTCGCCTTGGCTACGTGCGCCTCCACCTCGTCGGAGAACCGCCGTATGCCGAGGGAGAGGAGGCCATACCACGACTCAAACCCGCCACCATCTGGTCGGACGACTGCCTGAGCATGCCAATTGGGGAAAGCCGAGCCCTGTCTTGCCAAAATATGGTCATCGCCGCCCTGTCATCGTCCGCCGCACCGGAGAAACACCGCCGCCTTGAACAGACGCCCTGGAACCCTTCTACCACCAAATCTCCGATTCGCCCGAGCCTCCCCGGGAGAGCTCGGGAGAGCGGCACCCTCGGCGCACCAAATCTCCGATTCGCCCGAGCCTCCCCGGGAGAGCTCGGGAGAGCGGCACCCTCGGCGCCCCGAATCTCCGATTCGCCCGAGCTATGCCGAGCTCCGCCGAACTACGCCGAGCTATGCCGAGCTCCGCCGAACTACGCCGAACTATGCCGAGCACCGCCGAACTACGCCGAGCCACGCCGAGCTCCGCCGATCTACCCCCGACCACCGCCGAGCTACCCCCGACCACTGCCGAGCTACGCCGAGCTACGCCGAGCTCCGCCGATCTACCCCCGACCACTGCCGAGCTACGCCGAGCTAGCCCGAGCTACGCCGAGCTCCGCCGATCTACTCCCGACCACCCCCGACCTACGACGAGCTATGCTGAGCTCCGGCGAACTCCGCCGAGCTCCGCCGAGCTACGCCGACGCCGGCGACTCTCTGAGGAACCAGCAACGAACACCTGGTGGGCGACCATCGGGTCTGTGTTCTGATGAGGTGCCACATGCCGCACTACTGGACCCGCGCGCCACGTGGACCAATCCCGAGCTGCCCCTGATTAACCGACCAATTTTTCCATTTTCAGAAAATAGTATAATCTTCGGAAATTCATAACTTATTCGTACGATGTCCAAAAATTGCGCACCATATATCAAAATTCTCAGAAAAATGAGATCTACAATCTAAGACTATGTTTGTGTCCATTTGGTTCTTTATTTTATTGGATTTTTCTGAAATACTCTATAGGAGTCGCTGACGCGACTGTTTCGTGTTCGATTTCAGAGCCGGAGGAGGATCTGACTAAGGAAGACGACCACGAGTACTTTCAGGAGCTAGGAGACGACTACGAAGGTGCCACGTCCCACCAAATCCTTAGATCCTAATTACGCATTGCAAATGACATTGTTGCTATTGCTTTATGATTATGTATGGATTGGTTGCATGGTAGTATATTTGAATTCCCTGCCTTGATAAGACTTTACCCTGCTATCCGCTGCTAGGTTAGCTGCTGCTTAATTTACTGTTACTCTTCCACTACTTACTACATGCTATATGCTATGTGGTGGAATTGGGACGGTGCATAACTGATTATAACCACTGGGAGAGAGTGCTGCGTGCGTCTTGGGTGCGTGGTAAGGGTTGATGTCGACCAAGTGGGATGTGAGACAAGCCCGTGGGGCAAGTCGTACCGGGGGTGCAACCTGGGCATCCCCACGAGAGATACCTGTGGTGGGTAATGACTTATGAGGTGGTTCCGGGATGTGCATTGAAGTCCCGTGAGCGGAGGTGCCGTGATGGCACGGGGAGAGTATCCCCTATGTGGAGATGCCTGCTTGGTCACAACCTAGGATCTGACTAGTGACCGGAAACATCTGGATTCCCTTGCTACTCACTCGCTTCTGATGGGCGGGAGACGGCTGGACTACTTGGTAGGGCGGTGCCACTACTGCTAGGTTGAGAGGTGATAAGGGTGGGCGGTGACGGATGGCAGATTCCCGTACCGTTCTAGATGCGCAGTACCACTGATGGGGCCCGGTAGTGCGTCTCCCAGTCTCAGTGTGATGGTGTTGGATCCGGAATGTCCCAGGGCTGAGTGGCAGGGTGGCATCGGCCTAGGCAAGCAAGCACCCGGAATTCTGCCTAGATGATTGTACAGCATCGATGATGGCTAATCTTGTGAGTAGTAAAACCTCTGCAGAGTGTATGGTTGATTGATCGATACATAAGCCAACTCGATGGCTATGGACCTTTCCTAATGTTTCTGCAACCACTATTAGATGAGAGCATATTCTTTTCTCCCCCTGGATAACATTTTCCCGGCAGTGTACCCGTTGTGGTAGTGTGCCGCTGAGATAGGCCCGAGAGGGAGTTGGGCCTGTCGAATAAGAGTGAGGTGTGGGTATGTGTGGTGTGGTGATGGGAAAAGGGTTGATGGTGTTAACTTGATAAAACTTGACTAATTAAACATTGATTACAGCTGCATAGGAAAACCGCAGCCTATAGGTCTGCTTGTATAGCCTTGCATCCACTTTCCACAAAGCAAATGCTGCATAGGTGGGCTCCGTGGCCAGTACAAATCGTACTGATAAATTTGCTGTCAGGTAACGATAATGAGTACGACTTCGAGGGAGATGATGACGAGGAATAGGGTCACGTGCTACACTCAAGTTGGCCATGAAGGATGAATCGCTTCCGCATCTTCTAAAGCTTCTCTGAATGTTGATTCCGCCAATGTGGCGATGTAATAAATGTTTATGTAAGACTTAATTACCGTTGTATGGATCCTGGTGTCAACTGAGATATGGGTAATTTCATGGATTGTCCCAAGCAATCTGTTGAATTACAATTCGAGCCTGTGGATTTCCCTTCGTGGAAATCGAGGTCGTTTCAGTTGGTATCGGAGCCATACTTGACTGTAGGACGAGACCCATAGAAAATGGACGTTAGAATAAGAAGCCAGACTCTCTTTCGGTTATATTACTGACCTTGCATTCACTTTTTATGCAATGGCTCATCTAATACAAGGACCTGCTAATCCGTTTTTTGAAAAATTCGCAGATGACCAGCCTTGGAACACCACTTCGTCCACTGCACGATGGCACTATTGAGATCCCGATCAACGGAAGGAACCACGGCGGATTTGCCATGGTGCTACGCCAGGTATTGGAGGAGCTGGGAGCACCGTCTGACAAGATCCAGTACTTCAGCCGAGGGAAGCTTGTCGAGGCTGAGAGGTTTGAAGGACCTGTCACTACCAGAGTTGAGACACCCGTCACCCTGACCCCATCCAGAGGATTCTGTACACCAGCCAGATCGTTCATGCCGAGACTGACCCTTGCCTACGCACAGTGGCACACCACCTCCAGGAGCCGGACGAGTTCATCAGCTCGTTGGAGCAAAGGAGGCAGCGTGACCGAGCCCGCATGGCAGAGGTCGAGGACAGTTTGCAGAAAGGGACTCAGACTCTGGAGAGTTTGAACAGAGCAGTCACTGACTTGCAGTTGGAGATGCAGCGCCGTGATGAGTTACACCGAGCCGAGATCGCTGACTTGCAAGACAAGATCGGAGATTTTGGGCTACGCAATGACTACCTGAACAGCAGAGTATTGGGATTACAGAGGAGGCTGGACGACAAGGAGAGAGCGCTTGCTGAGAGGCAGCAGAGGAGCAGAGATAGAGGAGTCGAGATGAGCACGTTGCGCTCCAGGATCAGGGAGTTGGAGAAGCAGTTGGAGAAAGCCGAGGAGAAGTCCACCCGCAACCAAGGGATTCTGATCGACCGCGTGAAGATGGTGGAGTTCCTAAAGGACAAGCTACGGAGGACAGAGACAGCTTAGAAGCAATCCGACGCCAGGAGAGCTATTGAGTTCCGGAAGGTACAGAGTTCGCTTCCCCCACTGGAGATGGTGAAGCCCCGGGAGGGAGACTTCCGCGTACCACCCACTACGCTCAACCTGGGAGCGTGTCCGTCTCAAAGGATGCAGGAGATTGAGGCCACCCCAGAGCTAGCTGTAGCTCTCGACTATGTCAAGCGCCTGACCATGACCGACGACGAGATCGAGGCAGAGGACAGCCGCATACCCGACGCCGTACTCGACCTTATGCACCAGTAGCTTATGGGACCCTACGTGGCCCTTAGACTAGTGAAACCATGAGTTACCCCGTCATTGGCTACCTGCGCATAGCACGATCTCCTTAGCAGGTAGGAACATCCTTTATGTAATAATAACCATGTGATGAGTGACATTTGGATCTTATGCTTCATATGGTTCTCTATGCTTCTTTGGTTGAGTGTAGGATAGCATGAAAAATGTTTTAATTCATTTAAATCGTTGAAAACATCTAACTCCTACTTAAACCACTACAAGATAATTACTGCACGTAAGCATAACATACCTGTAACCCCGAGAGCAAACCCCATCCTAACTAGCTCGCCCTTAGGAACCTTCAGAAGCGTTCACATATGTAGGGGAGTGATAATCACAATCGAGGGACTTGACTTTGGAGCTGACCTAACCCTACTACCCTCCAATAGCTTAGATGTCATCTTAGGCATGGACTGGCTAACCAAACACCGAGGAGTGATATCTTGTTCACCTAGATATGTTCAGGTAACCCACCCTTGGAGAACAGCTGTCCGATGTGTACCCCAAACCGAGAGAGTCCAAGCCCTCCTATGTGCGCTGGAGACTAAGGCAGATAAAATGGAGCTGACATTCAGAGATGTGCCAGTAGTCTGTGAATTCAATGACGTGTTTCCAGAGGAGTTACCAAGAATGCCACCGGATAGAGACGTGGAGTTTGTTATAGAGCTGATGCCAGGGACTGCACCGATTGCCAAAAGACCCTACAGAATGTCGGCTGATGAGTTGAAGGAACTCAAGAAGCAGCTGAGAGAATTACTGGAGAAGGGCTTCATTAGGCCTAGTGCTTCGCCCTGGGGATCTCCCGTTTTGTTTGTCAAGAAGAAGGATGGCACGATGAGGATGTGCATTGACTACCGGAATCTGAATGCGGTCACAGTCAAGAATAAGTACCCACTGCCCCGCATCGATGATCTGTTAGATCAACTGAGTAAGGCCAAGTACTTCTCGAAGATCGATCTCCGATCAGGGTACCATCAGATGAAGATCAGGGAATAGAATATCCCGAAGACTGCATTTGTCTCTAGATATGGACAGTATGGGTGCACAGTAGTCTCATTTGGACTCACTAATGCTCCAGCATACTTCATGAACATGATGAACAAGATCTTCATGAATGAGCTAGACAAGTTTGTGGTGGTATTTATTGATGATATATTGGTTTACTCAGCCACAAAAGAGGAACATGAACATCATCTGAGGACCGTATTGGAGAGGTTGTCTCGCAACCAGCTATACGCCAAATTCTCCAAGTGCGAATTCTGGCTTGAGGAAGTTGCTTTCCTTGGTCACGTACTATCAGGAGAAGGAGTCGCAGTAGACCCAGCCAAGATTGAAGCTGTGAAAGAGTGGGAACAACCCCGTAATGTGTCAGAAATCAGAAGCTTTTTGGGACTTGCAGGATACTATCGCAGATTTATTGAGAACTTCTCCAAGATTGCAAGACCCATGACCAACTTGCTGAAGAAAGAGAACAAGTTTATGTGGACTCCTGAATGTGAGAAGAGTTTTCAGACCTTGAAGGAGAAGCTCACTACTACACCTGTACTAGCCCTGCCCGATATTCACAAAGATTTTGTTGTATATTGTGACGCCTCTCGGCAAGGTTTGGGCTGTGTACTAATGCAAGAAGGAAGAGTGATAGCTTATGCCTCAAGACAGTTGAAGGATCATGAGCAGCGATACCCGACTCATGACCTAGAACTTGCAGCCGTGGTACATGCACTCAAGATTTGGAGACACTATCTAATAAGCAACAAGTGTGACATCTACACTGACCACAAGAGCCTGAAGTACTTCTTCACACAAGAAGATCTGAATATGAGGCAGCGCAGATGGCTAGAACTCATCAAGGACTATGATCTTGAGATCCATTATCACCCAGAAAAGGCTAATGTTGTCGCTGATGCACTTAGCCGCAAAAGCTACTGCCATACCCTCATCACCAACTCTATGCTGCCTGAGCTCAGGAAAGAGTTCGACGCATTCCAGTTCGAGGTAGTCTCCTATGGCATGCTAAATGAGCTTCGCGTCGAGTACAATCTCACCTCACGGATCCGTGAAGCGCAAAAGAACTGTCCTGAGATAGACTATATCCGTGGTTTGATGAAGCTGGGAAGAGGCCCCGAATACCGAGAAGATGAGCAGGGAACTGTATGGTACAAAGATAGAATCTGCGTACTGACGGATTCAGCGATACGAGAAGAGATTCTGTCAGAAGGGCATGACTCCAAATATTGCATTCACTCAGGGTCAGCCAAGATGTACCATGATTTAAGGAAGCACTTCTGGTGGGAGAATATGAAGACAGACATTGCAGGGCATGTAGCCCGATGTGATACATGCAATAGAATCAAGGCTGAACATCAGAGACCAGCAGGGTTGCTACAACCAGTTGAGATACCAGAATGGAAATGGGAGTGCATATCCATGGACTTCATATTAGGACTGCCCCGATCCGAGCATGGATATGATTCTATATGGGTAATAGTGGACCGTCTAACCAAAGTTGCACATTTTATACCGGTCAAAAGGAAGTATAGAGCTGAAAAGCTGGCAGATCTGTACGTATCAAACATTTTGAAGTTACATGGGGCGCCTCTAAGTATTATATCTGACCGAGGCTCACAGTTTGTATCACAGTTCTGGAAATCCTTGCACAAGTCCATCGGGACCAAGCTCGACTACAGCACAGCATACCACCCGCAAACAGACGGGCAAACAGAAAGAGTGAACCAGATTCTCGAGGACATGTTACGTGCTTGCGTATTGAGGTACAAGGAAGGATGGGAGAGCTGTCTACCCCACGCCGAGTTCTCATACAACAACAGTTATCAGACAAGCATTAAGATGTCTCCATTTGAAGCATTGTATGGAAGACCGTGCAGAACTCCGCTAATGTGGTCAGAACCAGGTGAAAGGACATTCTTCGGTCGTGCTAAGATTGTAGAAGCACAGGAAGGCGTAGCACAGGTCAGAGAAAATTTGAGAATTGCACAGAGTAGGCAAAAGAGCTATGCAGATAGAAGACGTAGAGAGCTTGAGTTCAAGGTTGGGGATTATGTCTACCTCAAGGTATCTCCACTTCGTGGCACTGTCAGATTCCACGTGAAGGGGAAATTGGCACCAAGATATGTTGGGCCATACAAGATCTGTAAAAGGGTTGGAAAGCTTGCTTACAAGCTGGAACTACCGGAGGAATTATCTGGAGTACACCCTGTGTTCCATGTCTCGCAATTAAGGAAGTGTTTGAAGCTTCCCGAGGAGCAAGTTCCTACGGATGCATTAGACCTGCAAGACACACTTGAATACAAGGAACATCTGATCAAGATCTTGGCACAGGATACAAAGGAGACTCGAAACAAAACCATTCCGATGTGCAAGGTACAATGGAGCAATCACACTGAAAGGGAAGCTACGTGGGAGAAAGAATCGGACTTGCGGATTATGTTTCCTTACCTCTTCGATGGGTACGTTATCTCTGAATCTCGAGGTCGAGATCCTAATGAGGGGGGAGGACTGTAACAACCCTAAAAATCCACACAATCTAAAAATCCCAACCAATTAAAATTTTTCATTTATTTATTGTGAAAACCCATTTTTCTTGTGCAAGCATATAGGTTTCATTATGAATTTGGTAAATAAAGGAGTGTAGTTTGCATTTTAATTCCATTCACATAGAATAATAACTTATGCATCACATTTGGGATTTATTGCAATTTATGTTTGTATTTACTCAATATTTAAAATGGGCAATATATGTATATATACACTAAAATGAAAATAGAAAAGGAGAAAGAGAGTTAGGCCAGCCATTCGGCCAGCCGGTCTGCTAAGCCAGCCCAAGCCAGCCCGGCCTTCTTCTCCTCACCTCACCCGCGCGCGGCCCACGTTGCGGCTTGGCAAGCGCGCGCGCGACCGGCACACACGCGCTCGCGCTCGCTGCCAATCCGGGCCCGCATGTCAGCCGCCTTTCCCTTCCACTGTTTCTCTTCCACACGAAGACGACGCCACCGGGTCACGCAAATGGCGTGACCGACAGCGCCACGCATGGCAGAGCCCTGACCCCGCTGTCCCCCTCCTGTCCCCTCCTATCTTGGCCGCCAAGCGAA
This sequence comes from Eremochloa ophiuroides, assembly GCA_038502445.1. Taxonomy (NCBI): domain Eukaryota; kingdom Viridiplantae; phylum Streptophyta; class Magnoliopsida; order Poales; family Poaceae; genus Eremochloa; species Eremochloa ophiuroides. The sequence continues at coordinate 105,259,897 of JAHLJS010000002.1, read as the reverse complement.
CCCGCGCCCATCCGGAGCCCTAGATCCACTCGAGCCACGGCCCTTCGATCGGTCGAGCGCGATCAGGACCGTTCGCCATTGGAGCTGGCCAAGCTCGCCTATAAAAAGGAGCTCACCCCGAAGCCCTACCCTCATTTCCCCTCGCCGCCACCGCGGCACAGACCGGCACACTGCACCAAACCGAGAGAGAGAGAGAGCGGAGGAGAAGGGCGGAGCAGAGGAGGAGAAGCTGCCGGAGCGCCGCCGCCGCGGAGCACGCCGGAGCCGGACACGGAGGAGAAGCCCGAGCTGCGGACGAGGAGCGGCACGGCACTGCGATCACTCTGCACGGCTCCAACTCGCCACTGCACCGCCATCCTAGCTTCACCGACACCACGGTGAGCCACCGCACGCTATGTCCGAACCTTGCCCTGCTTTTGCCATGGCGTTCCGCCCACGGGACGAGTAGGCACGAGCCTTTACCGGCTCAGGAAGATCACCTGCACCATGCACTCATGCGATCGGCCGAAACCCCCGGACTACAAGCTTGCTAGACCGAGAACGCAGCACGACGCGTTCTCGGCGGAGCGCGCTTGCCACCGACGCGTTCCGACGCCGAATCACCCGTTCCGAGCAATCCGACTAGCACCCGTATAGGTTAGAGCGTCGTGGAGCACCGCCACGACCCCTTGAGCTAGCTACGCGGATCTAAGCGCTAGAGGAAGCCTCGTCCGCAGTGCGCCGCGACCTCGTCGGAGCGCCGCCGCGGACCGGAGCCAAAAGGAGGCCCTGCCCTGTCACTAGTTCACCACTAAGCAGACGTATGCCCGTTTAGTCACGCCAATTTGACTGAACCACGTCCGGTTATGCCAAAACGAGACCGTAATCACCTTGCCGTCATCAGCCGCCGCCGGCGACACGCCGCCGCCACAACCGAGCACCTTGGGAATCTCGGTAGCCAAAATTGGTAGTTGGTATACCATCGCCATAGACCCTGGAGGCGTATAGATCTCCTAGAAGACCTCCTTAGCCCCGCCGGAACCTCCCAGTCGCGGTGACATCGCCGCCGATGACTGGAGCATCTCAATACCGCGCCCAGGAACAAAAACCGACCACCTCGGACAAGCTTAGTTGCGGGAGATCGAACCTCCATAGCCCGGAACACCGCGAGGTGCGTTCTCGGGGAAACGTGATCGCCGCCGACACGATCTGCCTCGCCTAAACCCGTTTCGAGTACCCCCGATCGCCTCGCGCTGCGGAGAAAGGCCGCCGAGGTTCACCAAGTCTGCCTCGGCACCGCCGCTAGATAGCCGAGCCCCGAATCATGTCTGTCGCCTTGGCTACGTGCGCCTCCACCTCGTCGGAGAACCGCCGTATGCCGAGGGAGAGGAGGCCATACCACGACTCAAACCCGCCACCATCTGGTCGGACGACTGCCTGAGCACGCCAACTGGGGAAAGCCGAGCCCTGTCTTGCCAAAATATGGTCATCGCTGCCCTGTCATCGTCCACCGCACCGGAGAGACACCGCCGCCTTGAACAGACGCCCTGGAACCCTGCTACCACCAAATCTCCGATTCGTCCGAGCCTCCCCGGGAGAGCTCGGGAGAGTGGCACCCTCGGCGCACCAAATCTCCGATTCGCCCGAGCCTCCCCGGGAGAGCTCGGGAGAGCGGCACCCTCGGCGCCCCGAATCTCCGATTCGCCCGAGCTATGCCGAGCTCCGCCGAACTACGCCGAGCTATGCCGAGCTCCGCCGAACTACGCCGAACTATGCCGAGCACCGCCGAACTACGCCGAGCCACGCCGAGCTCCGCCGATCTACCCCCGACCACCGCCGAGCTACCCCCGACCACTGCCGAGCTACGCCGAGCTAGGCCGAGCTACGCCGAACTCCGCCGATCTACCCCCGACCACTGCCGAGCTACGCCGAGCTAGCCCGAGCTACGCCGAGCTCCGCCGATCTACTCCCGACCACCCCCGACCTACGACGAGCTATGCCGAGCTTCGGCGAACTCCGCCGAGCTCCGCCGAGCTACACCGAGCCCCGCCGAGCTACACCGAGCCCCGCCGAGCTCCGCCGAGCTACGCCGACACCGGCGACTCTCTGAGGAACCAGCAACGAACACCTGGTGGGCGACCATCGGGTCTGTGTTCTGATGAGGCGCCACATGCCGCACTACTGGACCCGCGCGCCACGTGGACCAATCCCGAGCTGCCCCTGATTAACTGACTAATTTTTCCATTTTCAGAAAATAGGATAATCTTCGGAAATTCATAACTTATTCGTACGATGTCCAAAAATTGTGCACCATATATTAAAATTCTCAGAAAAATGAGATCTACAATCTAAGACTATGTTTGTGTGCATTTGGCTCTTTATTTTATTGGATTTTTCTGAAATACTCTATAGGAGTCGCTGACGCGACTGTTTCGTGTTCGATTTCAGAGCCGGAGGAGGATCTGACTAAGGAAGACGACCACGAGTACTTTCAGGAGCTAGGAGACGACTACGAAGGTGCCACGTCCCACCAAATCCTTAGATCCTAATTACGCATTACAAATGACATTGTTGCTATTGCTTTATGATTATGTATGGATTGGTTGCATGGTAGTATATTTGAATTCCCTGCCTTGATAAGACTTTACCCTGCTATCCGCTGCTAGGTTAGCTGCTGCTTAATTTACTGTTACTCTTCCACTACTTACTACATGCTATATGCTATGTGGTGGAATTGGGACGGTGCATAACTGATTATAACCACTGGGAGAGAGTGCTGCGTGCGTCTTGGGTGCGTGGTAAGGGTTGATGTCGACCAAGTGGGATGTGAGACAAGCCCGTGGGGCAAGTCGTGCCGGGGGTGCAACCTGGGCATCCCCACGAGAGATACCTGTGGCGGGTAATGACTTATGAGGTGGTTCCGGGATGTGCATTGAAGTCCCGTGAGCGGAGGTGCCGTGATGGCACGGGGAGAGTATCCCCTATGTGGAGATGCCTGCTTGGTCACAACCTAGGATCTGACTAGTGACCGGAAACATCTGGATTCCCTTGCTACTCACTCGCTTCTGATGGGCGGGAGACGGCTGGACTACTTGGTAGGGCGGTGCCACTACTGCTAGGTTGAGAGGTGATAAGGGTGGGCGGTGACGGATGGCAGATTCCCGTACCGTTCTAGATGCGCAGTACCACTGATGGGGCCCGGTACTGCGTCTCCCAGTCTCAGTGTGATGGTGTTGGATCCAGAATGTCCCAGGGCTGAGTGGCAGGGTGGCATCGGCCTAGGCAAGCAAGCACCCGGAATTCTGCCTAGATGATTGTACAGCATCGATGATGGCTAATCTTGTGAGTAGTAAAACCTCTGCAGAGTGTATGGTTGATCGATCGATACATAAGCCAACTCGATGGCTATGGACCTTTCCTAATGTTTCTGCAACCACTATTAGATGAGAGCATATTCTTTTCTCCCCCCGGATAACATTTTCCCGGCAGTGTACCCGTTGTGGTAGTGTGCCGCTGAGATAGGCCCGAGAGGGAGTTGGGCCTGTCGAATGAGAGTGAGGTGTGGGTATGTGAGGTGTGGTGATGGGAAAAGGGTTGATGGTGTTAACTGGTGATAAAACTTGACTAATTAAACATTGATTACAGCTGCATAGGAAAACCTCAGCCTATAGGTCTGCTTGTATATCCTTGCATCCACTTTCCACAAAGCAAATGCTGCATAGGTGGGCTCCGTGGCCAGTACAAATCGTACTGATAAATTTGCTGTTAGGTGACGAGAATGAGTACGACTTCGAGGGAGATGATGACGAGGAATAGGGTCACGTGCTACACTCAAGTTGGCCGTGAAGGATGAATCGCTTCCGCATCTTCTAAAGCTTCTCTGAATGTTGATTCCGCCAATGTGGCGATGTAATAAATGTTTATGTAAGACTTAATTACCGTTGTATGGATCCTGGTGTCAACTGAGATATGGGTAATTTCATGGATTGTCCCAAGCAATCTGTTAAATTACAATTCGAGCCTGTGGATTTCCCTTCGCGGAAATCGAGGTCGTTTCAGAAGCTATCTTGTTAAATTCAGAATCAAGGTTTTCTGAAAAACTAAAGTTTACGAAGAGTTTGGACAAGAGATTGATGTGTATGACGCAGTGTTACAGGACGATATGGCACCTATTAAGAAGGTAAAGACATTGTATTATTCATCAACTCTTTTAAACTGAAACTTTCTAAATGAGCTTGTCTTAAGTAACCTATGGTGACCTTTGGTTAGGTGGAACTCATGATTCATGTTATGCTGCCAAACAAATATCTTTATTTTTTTTCTCTGTGATGATATTTGTTTGTTTCATTAAAATGAGTAGGTAGCACAGATTAATAAACAACATTACCTTTTTATCTACTGAAACTTTGACTATATAGTGCCCATCTCTTTGGTTTGCCTCACCCTTTTCTTGCAAGCATACATGCACACAATTGATGCTCAATAACTAATGCTAGATGTATTTCTCCAGCATCAAAATGCTGCACTGCTTTGCTGTCCCTTTGTGGACTTTAATTTTGGGGACTTTTGGACATCTGCTATGCATATGAAACTCAACATTAGCTACTGGCCTACTGCATGTAAACAGTTTAAATTTTTTTGGTTCAGATATTTATGCAAGTAAGTAAACAATTTAGTCAATGCTATGATAAGACTTAGTGAAAACAATTAATGGTGGATATCCATCCAATGATCTGATCTGTGTAGCTTGCTCATCTTGTTGAGTTTGCTCATTAGAAGCTCAATTTTGTGAGCAGAGTTCTACTATTGACATGGCTGTTGATTCTAAATAGCAATTGTGGAGTTCACTGGGGAGCTCGGGGGCGACGTGGCCCCATGGACAGCCCACCTCAGCGGCAGGAGAGAGGATGGTGGTGCAGACGACGGAGGAGTTCTGGGAAGTGTCATGAGTCGACATTGATTGACACGGATAAGGCTAAACACAGCAAAACATCGTCTTTTTTAAATGAGTTGGCGAACACTCTCGCCTCTTTTTACTGTCATCAATCAATGCACGTACAAATGTATCGGTGAAGAGTGAAGACTCATTACAAACATCATATTCAAAGGTGCATGAAAAAAATGGATATCGTGGAATGTTCAACGCCGCACTCTCCGTGACTGCGTTAATTTCACAAGCTTTACTTATTGGATTAAATGCATTTTATCTTTGATGTTTAATTTCACAGTATTGCTCTCTTATCATGCGATCCGTGAATATTTATTACAAAATTTTATTTATCCCGTAGCAACGCACAGGCACGTTACCTAATATACTTAAATTTCGCAATCACTTGCCAAAAGGACATTCTTGTTATCTAGCTTCCACCACCATTTGCACAAAAAGGCTAATATTCATTCTCCTCATGTCTTTGATGCCTAGGCCTCCCTTTTCTTTTCTTTTTTGCTTTTAACTTAGTCCACTTTATCAAATGATTTTTTTCTTAGTGCCACCACCTTGCCAAAAGAAGGTTATTATATTATAATCTTATCAAGATTGCTTACAATTGCTTTTGGTAGAAGCCTAGAAGGTAAGTGGGCATCCGGTAGATAGGTGCATTATTTAGGCTAGAACATATCAAGGTAGACATACAAATGCTGATATTTTTTTTTTACAATTTTAGTTAAACTTGAAAGTAGTTGACTCCACAAAATGTATGATAAACCAGCTATTACTTCCTCCGTCTCAAAAAAAGACCGTTATTTTTTACTCATAGACTTCTTATTTGACTATTCGTCTTATTTAATTTGTTTATTCAAATAATAAGATAATAGATCATTATTGAAGTAATTTGTGGAGGTGCAGTGATAGTTTAGAGTGAGTTGTCATTAAAACATTATTTAAAAAAAAAAATAGAACAGGAGTCAGTGATGTTGTCTGTTGAAAAGCAAAGGCTGCTAGCCTAAAATTGGGATGGAGGTAAAGTGAGTTGTCGTTAAAATATTATTTTTAAAAAAAATCAGGACAGGTTGCTAGACTAAAATTAGTCGTGGCGTATCCGTGTGAGACAATTTTGTGACCTACCCCGTTGAGAAATGGAGTCGATTCGTGGGATCGAACTCGCGTCCGGCGTTTTTCCACGATTCGACTTCCGATCACCGCGTCGCCAAAGAAGCAGATAGCCTGTGTGCATACATGTACGCGATTAGCATTTGGGTGCAAGTGGATAATTATCGCCTGTGTACATAGTTAGCGCGTCATTTTCGCAAAAAAAAAAAAAAAGGGGTTAGCGTATCAGGTGCGGCCGCGCGGCGGCAGCCAGCCCGACCGCTTCAGACCTTCACAGAAAGGAGAGGCTGTTGTTTCTCCCGTGAGATCAGACCAGCTTTCGCGTGGCATGCGCCGCCGGGTATCCGCGTTGTAATGGGTGCGTACACCAAGATATTCCTCAAGTTCCCCAACCGGTTCTGGCCCCTGGGCGACAAGCGGCAGTTCTTCCTGTACGCGAGCAGACGGCGGCTTGTCACAGGAGTCAGGAGGGAGTAAAACATTGGACTGTCATTTGGAAACAGAGATAAAACAATGATATGTCATTAGTTATGTTATTATGTCATACAAAGGGAACATGTCATATATGAAGCGATACAAGTTGTCTGTAAGTTTCTCGCCAGCTGTTGCCCCCATGTAGCTGAAGGTAAATACTGACCTACTACATCAAGCTACAAGTATCATTTAGCTCCCCAAACCCAAATGCGACTTCCACTTCAAAACGAGAAGTTGAGCTACTAAAAACAAGTGCCCGTGACCGTGATACCACGTTATCACTTAGCACATCTTTTTGAAGTTGCAATTATGGCAAGGAAACGATCGCAGCTTCCAGCTTTTCTTGATGAAAATAGAGTTTTTTACCTAGCAGCCATTGCTGCGCTAGTGCTGTCAGGGTCGTGCCTCGACCTATCCTTGAGAAGCAGAATGTCCTTCACCTTGACAACAGCTCATGGCAAGATAAAAATGGCAAGAGCAGATTGAGAGAGCTCATATTAGCTAGAATGGATTTAGATAAACAGACAATACGTAGAGCCTTTTCAAACGAATGCTCACGCAGCCTTTCAGATAAACACAGCACTTGAGTCAGAACTGATTTAATGACATTATATTCGTTGATATACATTAGTACAAGGGATTTATCTACAACTATGAGACGAAATTATTCTGAAATTATTATATTCTAACAAAGCATAACACTATTAGCATTTAGCAACACCAAGAGTGAGCCCTAGAAGCATATATGGAGACAGAAAGTATGTGATTGCATGCCAGCCGATATCTGACAAACCTGGACCATGTATATGTATATAGGAGATTACGAGCTAGTGCACTACTTTGCATCAGAAACTTAAAAGAAGGCCCTGCTTCCATAAAAGACCCTAGAACCCTTTGGTGTGGAAGAAGATGGGGATGGGGATGTCTTCTCAATTGTACTGGAGTAGGAACCTTCATTTGAGGGACTACTATTCTCAACGTCCAATGGAAGTTTCATTTTTGCAAGAGATTCTGTGAACTGTTGCATGCTCTTCATGTACATGTCAACTATGTCCTGTTGGACAACTGGCTGCTCTGGCTGAAGGTTAATGCTGATCACAGGCTTGATAACTTCATCCTTGGGTGGTGTTTCAGAAGAATCAGCCTCACCATCTGTAACATCTTGGCTTTTCTCCCTGTGATATTGTCTCGAGGATGCCTCAACACTGGTCTCCGAAGGCTCAGAATGTGGCTCAGAAACTGATTGTGTTGTTGCAGAAAGGGTAGCGGGGAAGCCTGTGGTTGAGATACAACTTAGAGGGCTTTCATCGCGGTGTTCCTCAACCTTATCTGCACAGATTGCAGTACCAGGCACAGCTACACCAAACCGCGGCAACTTGCCATTTTCAGCTTTTGCAGGGTTCTCAGAATCTGTGAACTCGATCTTTCCATGTTTAGAAGGAACATCATCATCATTTCCAAAATGCAGCAAATTCTCAACTTTTACACTGTTTTCAGAGTCCAAAGACCCCATTTCGAGATACTTAGACACCATAATCTCGTCTTCCTTCTCCACATTTAGGTCTGGGAACACAATCTTTTCAAGCTGAGAAGGAACCACATGATCATTTCTAGAATCATCCACACCTGACGGGGACTTGTTGGGTGATGAGATGAGGATAACATCTGGGGAACAACCAGCATATGACAAGGACAGATGCACAAATCCAGCTGGTGTGTGGAAGAGGTCAGTGGATGTCAAGGAGAACTCCTGGACCAGCTTTCCATTACCTACAATGTCTGCCAGAGGAACAAGGGCAAAGCCAAGGAGCTGATCCTCCAGGTAGTTTCTCACTCTGCTTAACATCCATATCTCGCACTTGAGTGAAGCATCCACAGTCTGGACATCAAGCCGCAGGCCTTCCTCAAATACCGGGTTGCGCCCAGCACTGTTGATCACCTTGGTTGAGCATGAAACATCAGGGCTGCTCGTGAGGCACAGCTTTGCATACACATCCTGCTTGTGATAGATACAAACATTGTGGATGTCGCGTGCCTGGTGTACAAACACATCCAGATAGCCAATGTATTTGTCTTTTCTGTTAGCATCAGGTACAAAGTTGGTGGCCCTCTGGGTGATAATTTCAGTGTTCAGCAACTGTGGCTCAGCTATAAGGCCAGTTTGGTAAGTAGCCGCCATTGCTGCTGTGCTAAGTACTACACACCAAAAAGAAATAAGTTCAGTGCTAAATCAGAAAGAGAGTCGTTTTAACAAAAAAGCACAGCTTGCAGCCTTGTAAGAAAACAATAATAATGCAAAGCTCAGCCTAAGTCAATCCGTCAGTCATAGTTTTGTTTCAATGTTTAGCTAAAATGATTGGATCTACATCTTTGGGCTCACGGTTTCAGAACATAAAGCATGTAAAACTGCATAGTAAGGCAGTTGCTAGTTGTAGATTTAAAATAAATAAAATAACTGAAAACGAACAGAAGTAAACGTTGGGCCCTGGCTTCTCTCTAATCAGGAAACTAACTTAGGTATTGGGCTCAGATCTCAAGGAATTTTACCTGAAAGATATCCAACTGTAGAAGAAAAAAAAAAAGAAGATTCAAGTGGTCGAAAGGTACCCTGTACTGATTTGCTCTGAAACAGAAAGAGCACGTGAGGACTAACAGACTTGGGACAGCTAAAAGAAGCAGTATCCAGTGTGCAAACGCAAGAGAACAATTTGCATCTTTACCGATAGGCTAGATTTATGACTCCCAGAAATCAGGGAGTGGGTTGCAGCTAACGCACATTTGGTACATCCAGTTGGAACCCATTGTCAGCTCAAATACTGGAATCAACGACATACTGAGTCTGATAACTCACCCGATCACAGCAAAGTGCAAACGCAAAAGAAAGCATGACCAGCGATGTGGGGGTACTAACTAATAGCTAGGGCATATATCATAGTGTCAAACTCGATTCAGTGAACAAAGAACTGAGATTCTTAGCCTCTCGCACTAATCAGAAACCCTACCAGTTACGAAAATGAAACTTTCTGGCCGGATAATTTCGAGGATTTGCCCAAAGAGGGAGAACCAAGTTAGAAAAAAAACCCAAATCAGAACGAGAAGGGGTAACTAACGCAGGGCATGAGGAATCCCCTGGCCTCGGAATACTAGTGGCGGACTGGAGTGATTAGGAACTTGTAGTGCAAAAATCACGGGGAGAATGGCGGTAGTTACCTTTCTTCGCTGGGGATTAACGGGGTGACTCGCTGTTGAAGGATCTTGCGGGGAAGTGTTGTTGGCTTGGTACGAGAGCGAGACGGGAGGGGAAAGGCAAAATATAAAAAGGAAGCGCCGCCTTTTGCAGAAAGGCCATTGTTCTTTTCACAAACGGCGCTTAGCATACGATTTGTTTGCGTCTGGGAAGTTTTGTGAAAAATGCCAAGAATTGGTAGTGGAGTGAGAAAAGAGCCGCGTAGAAAACTGGCGCCGGATCAGCTGCGGCTGCACGCCTGCACTAGCAGTAGTCGCCTAGTCGGACACGGGGATTGATCTGCTGCAGAGCTACGACGGCAAACATGCCTCATTTGTTGTGCTGTGAGTCTGTGACTGTGAGAGAAAAATATTTATGGTTGAAAATAAATTGAAAGTGAGAATCCAATCGTTGCAAACCCATCATTTCTTGCCAAAATTCTGAATTTGAAGTGCAGTTCAAACATATCTGTACGCAGATAACTAGCACATCTTCGCCGCAAATTCAAATAACTATTTTTTCTTCTCACCAAAAAGAAAAAAAGCGAGATGAACTATCACCTTTAAAAAAAATGCAAGTATCAAATATGTTCTAATTTATAAGTCATTTAACTTTTTTTAGTTTCAAATTTGATCACTTGTTTTATTAAAAAAATTATATAAAATATCATTTCTTTTGCTATGGCTTACTTTATTAATAAAAGTTCAATAAGAATGATTTAAATTTAACTTTTTTGGCCCAAATATTTTGAATAAGATGAGCGGTCAAAGTTAGGATTGAAAAAGTCAAACGACTTATAAAATGGAATGGAGATAGTACATCGTAATAATGTTTAGTACTCCCTCCGTCCTAGAAAGACCGTCGTTTTAGACTTTTCAGATATCATGTTTGATCATTCGTCTTATTTGAAAATTTTGTATAAATATCATTTATCTTATTATGATTTGTTATATCATTAGAGACACTTTAATAATTATATATTGATTTTTTATTTTGTACAAAATTTTTGAATAGGACAAACGGTCAAACACAGTTTCTGAAAGTTCTAAAACAATCTTTATGGGACGGAGGGAGTACTTTGCAGGCCAATGCCATCCCCAAGCATCTTTCGTCCCATTGTGGTCGTCTGGCTGTTGCTTTCAGCTCTAACGTCTGAAACTTTTTAAATCGCTATGTTATTCAAGAAAGTAACCTCCACAGCGACGAAAGGGATGCTTGGTGAAAATAGTTCGCATGAAAAAAATTGCCCAGAGTTGAAATTGAGCACCAAAAGAGTTGATCGCTAATTTGCTGCTAGCGCACAACGTACTAGCGCCTTCAGCTTTGCAGCTAAAGTGCAAGCACAAATAACATACCGTTGCAATTAACTACCTCAGCTGGTGCCATGATCTAAACCACTCCAATTTTTTTTTTTTAAAAAAGAACTAAACCACTCCACCCTTGTGTGTTGTCAGTGCCGTCAGTCAACCCAGCGAGATAATTTCGCCAACGGCTCAGCGCAAAGACCTCTAGAAGGAGCATCTGAGCAAAACTTTCTTCGTATTCTGGCAGACGTCGAATGAGAAACATACTGGATGCTAGCGAAAATTCTTCATGTGCCTTTCTTATCCTTTCTTTTTGCATGCAATTGCAGAACAGCAGAAGTAATTCAAAGCTTAGTCGTCGAGTTGATTTCAGGTTTTCAACAAAGCAGCACCACCTTCAGTACAGTAGACTCCCACCAAAGCATTTTCATCTCGGCAAAGGCATTTCTAGATTCCGATCGTGCCGATTAAAGTGCAATAAGATCATCCGCACTGTGGCACAAAGTTTTGTAGAATGACTAGAGTCTGTACTGCTGGACTGCCGGTTCTCACTTTCTTTTGCTTTTTTTCCAAAATCATCGAGTACTGCTTCATTCAGAAGCCCCCCAAAAGGGCGCAACAATAGGCACTTCACTCGTTCTCTTTCCAGTGAGAAAAGCTTTTGACAAAAGTTGGGTACAAAGCGGCTTTGTTCCTGTCCAACTCGCCGTGTGAACACGGTCAGTGGTTTCAGTCCAAGTGCTGCTGACCAATGTGGATAATCTCGACGTCTTAGCTGGTAGGTTAGCCAAAGTAAGCGCACACGTCAGCACTCAGCAGACAAAAGGATCCCCATCATCTAGATAGTACAAGCCTCGTCGCCCTACAATAATTTTATCCGGCCCAAAGAAATCAACTAGTAGCGGGGAGCGCCCCTTCGTGCGCTCGTGCACAAACAATTCTAAAAATAGTTTAGAAAATAATATAGCAGTGACTAAAATCATAATTGTTTTTATGTTAAAGACGATCATATTTATGAAGCTTTAAGTTTTAGTTCAGCTTCATATGTTTCTAGGTTTAAAAGTATACGAACAAAGACCTTGACATCTGATAACTGACATGGTGTTTAAAAGCTAATATTGCAGACGATACTTTAGCTGGTGGCTGGGTAACTCCATTCGGTAGCATAGAGTCGTGGCCCTGCTGTGTTGTAGCTGATGTACCTATAGAGCTAATATTGCTGAGCCATAACCATAGTATAGCAATTTCACAGATAAAGGACCATGGCATCGATACATGTGCGACTATAGCAGCGCAAAGTTTAAGTGCAGTCTAGCTGCGCCTTACATAGATAAGTTCACAGGTAAATTCACATTCAAAAATATATATTGAATATTTTGACGCGAAACCGAGTAAACAGTCAAGTCAATAGTTAGGTAATTCGCAACATTACACAACTTAATATGGATCAAGAATAACTATAATTACAACAAATAGTTTGTGGACTAAACTCAAATTTTAACACCTGATAAAAGTTAATTTAAAGAAACTGGAGATATACAACCAATTTTTAGGACCAAACGATTATTTTCCAAGTCCTGATGCTAACATGCAAGTATTTGACTTCAGAGAGGAAGAAACATTGTTTGATCTGCACTTTCATTTGGTCTTCTCCTGGTATTAGTTGTGAAACAATGTGTCATACGATCCGATTCTTTGGTGGACTCCTCTTGCGAAGTATGCACATGGACACATCGTCTCTTCTGCCAGATTATTTTTTTCAGAACTTAGTTCCTGTTGGAACTCATATACCTAACGATCTGGTACTAAAATTATGTGCCCTTGAATTAAAACGTCTCAAAAATAACATTATTATAGCTGTGTACATGTATGCTTGCAAGAGAAGGTTGAGCCAAATTGGAATTTGGATAGAAATAAATGGAGGAAAGCAAATAGAGGTGCACATGTTACACTTTGATGTTCAGGAATGATGTTTGGCTTGTTCAAGAGGGATTTGCATGTGTTTCATAAACTACACCTGACTGCAGGCAGATTTGAATACATAACAAAGGAAAAATCAGTTAAAAACATGCATTGTCAGTGAGAAAGATGCCCTTGGCTTTAGCATTTATTCAAAGATAATTTCATTCAGAATTCCGTCATAATAATTTCCAAGTGAGAGATGTGTATAGGTAAAAAAAAAGGCATTAAAAAGGGAGGAAGGAAAAAATGTACCATGCATGATCATAATTATTAATGGACATAACTTGGAACAATATGTGTGCAATTATTACTGGAGGCAAACAAATGACACATAACAAATGAATCACAGTTTGTATTAGTTGGGAAACAAGTGACGGATTCAATGACTATTTTATTCTATTTGGTATTTGAGTGTGTAGCACATATTTCCCAATATAAACCTACAAACTCATGAAATTTTTGTAAAGTCTTCCAATCCACCCTATGGCACTGCCACACGTGCAAGGTTAGGAATGGTAATGATAGCAACAATCGGAAAAAAAAACTAACATAGCATCTGATGTTTTTCTATTGGTTTGTAAATGAACATAAATGACTTGAAGAACAGTGTAGCAGTTGACCCACATCTAATTATAGCTAAAACTGAATTTTAGAGGTGTGCTACATTACATCAGCATTTCATGAAACATGAGGGTTATGAAAGCACTTTATCTTGGAAACTACGACACTATGCTTGAGCTCACTGCAAATTTGCCGGAGCATGCGTGTCAGCTATTGTTTCCATTTGTCCGTATGAAGATCAAAACATGAGCAAAGAGACAATGTAAGTTGAGTGCATATGAATTAAATAAATAATGACCACATGGATATATCAGTATGTACCTGGTCCCAAAAAAGCATGGGACAAAAGCAAAGGCAGTAACATTAGATGAAGACATTTGAGAGGAGTAAAAAATTTCACAGCACTGACTTCAGCAAGGCTCTCTAACATATCTAAAATAGATAGTTTGTGTTAATAGTATTCTAAAAATTTATTTTTGGCCTGCCTGTAATGTTGCTAAAATTTAGGAAAAGACAGGCTGTTCGCATGTAAATATGCTGTATAGGGACCTAAAATTCAGAAGATGACACAGGGAATATACTTAGTACCAAGTGCATTCTACATGCTAGGTACATGAAGGCAAAAAGAGAAGCTGATCTTCATGCATCCCAATACTTGACATCCACAAAACAGTATGACAAAGGCATCGACATACATTACAGAAGAACAGTGAAATTGAAAAAACAGCACTTACTAAATGTTGTTGAGGAACACCTACGTTTAATAGCCGCAAATTCCTCAGTACTTATGGGCTGAAGATATGATCAGAAAACGTCACCATTAATTATATGGAAAAGACTGAACATCATCATTGAAAGATCTTCAAGCTGGAGTAAGAAATATGCAGCATATATAGGTATGTGATTGTATCTATGAAATCTTTTCATCACAAAACAACACTTTTGAGTTCTATTTCTTCAAAATCTGATCTGCACCTTAGTAAGCAATTCTCGTTGCACATAAGGAGATCACAACCTCAAATCTGAAATAACTTGAAAACTCTCAGAGTTTGTGTGGTGTTGGATTATCTATGCTTCCCAGGCAAGCAGCAATAATGCAGGTTCACACTTGTACCCACCGGTAGGCTCGGACTATTGTTTGCACCTTGCAAAAATATTTGGCATGATACTAAACCATTATCTGACCCTACATAAGTTATAGGAAAGAAAGAGGAATGTAATATGGCACTTACACATATACCTGTAATCATTTTTGGTATATATACGACACTTGAGCAAGCAGAATGGTCTTCTTTTTGGACATCATCAATCAAATATATGGATAATGCTGGTAGCCAACTAAATGACACTGTAGCGGTAAATGTATTTATCAAACGAAGTCACCGGAAGTCACCGAAAAGCTCCCTGCAACCCAGACCGAAGATATTATGTGAACATAGAAACAATAATACAGCTGGAAGGCCAGAGTTTCCCAAACCTTGGTCATAATAATAGAAAATATTTAAGATTCTACGATGCCATTGTTCTTGAATTCCAGTCTATGTCTACTTGACACCATATAGGTTTCTTTAGTTCAGTATAAATAATGGTCCACTCAGCAAGTGCAGACCAGAGCAACTTACCTAGCAATATATCTAAAAAATTAGCATAGAGATTTACAGCTTATGTGGTTCATCATAGCACCAAAGCTTGGATCAATAAGACACTAAAAACTGAAAGAATGGAAATTTGAAAATATGTTGCTTTTATCTGGAATCTGCCAAAAGATATACAAATGATACAGTGCCCAGCCTGAGGTAGCAAAGCCACCCATATAAATCTTAGGGCCAATTGTAAGACTGCCCCTATTCTGAAGTATAATTGCTCGTTTGCCCATCTTTTTTAAACTTTGCACGTTTGCCCCTATTTTTTAAACCCGAAGCAACCAGTTGCCCCTGTTCCGTGAAGTGGACTTAACGGTGTTAACTACAGGCTGAATGGACAAACATACCCTCTACATAAAAACCCAATATTTAATCTGATTTTTTTGTACAGTCTTATTTTGCACTTATCTTGGACAAATAACAATATATATTTTGTATAGATTCAAAGTAAATAGTTTGCAAGTATAATATTTGCACAATATATTTACAAATGACAATACATGAAGAGAGATCCAGATAAGATATATAAAGCGCAATATTTGCATCATAATTCGAGTTGGCAATAACCACATTAAGTTTTCATGTCTCGATCACAGCTAAGCATACCAAAATAAAGTTCACCACATGCTAAGGTCATGTCCAGGTCATACATGGCCTAGCACATACACAACTAAGAATCCACTAATTATTACATATCCCAAGCAGCGGTCAATTGTACACATTGAGCAAATCAGCAAGCCTTGAAGCACCTCTTCCTCTGCCCCGGCCTCCTCTTCCTCTTCCTCTTCCTCTTCCTCTGCCTCTACCCCTCCCCCTCCCAGTTGGTGGTCTTCCTCCTCTAACATCAGTGGCACCATCACTTCAAAAAAATGTAGTGAGCATGCGTAAGTAAATACTTGGCTGTGGGCATGAACGTGTTGAAAGTAAAGTGAAAAAGTGACATACATGGCTGTTTCAGTATGTGATGAACTTGTACCTCTACTTTCCCCAATTTGTGATCCTCCTCCAATATTACTTGCGGCATCACTTGTTTTGATTGAGGAAAAAATGCATCAGGTGGTATGTTCAAATCATAAAGTAAACAAGTACACATGGGATGACTTACTTGGCTGATCCAGTGTGACAGATCCGCCTTAATCAAAGTGCCCACGTGCACTGTCATCGTCCCTAAGAACCCACGATCAGTCTGCACGAGTTCCCCTTGACCTAGGTGGCCTGCCGGGTTCCCTAGAAAACCCTAACTTCCCGAGGATCTCATTGTAAGCATTGCAGTATTACAACAGTTTACACAGATAAAATAAATCAGAGTAAAGAGTGCGGAAGTATTACATAACCATAGGTTTAAAAATATAGATTACATTAACCCGAACCAGAGTTTCGTAGTGGATAAGCAGTGTACAAATATACCCTTACCCAAGGGTTATATCATAGACACATTCTTGATCATGCGCGATCCGTCAACCAACACGGTCCCAAGCCGAACTGTACACTCGGCTCACCTGCAACAGGGGTTAACAAACCCTGAGTACTGGGGTACTCCGCAAGAGTTACCCGACTAAGAAAAAGGAATGAGACTCAGCAATGCAGGCTGAAGGGAGTCAAGACAAGGCTTGAGCAAGAATCAAAGGGTTTTGCAGAAAAGCATTACTATCCTATTTTAATATTTTACTCAATCTTAGTTTAATCATAATCCATAATTCCAAATTCATTCTCATATATCATCATACTTTCAAATTCTTAATTATTCTCAAAAACACCTAGTTCCGAATCACTTTTCAATTGTAGGTCAAAGGACCAAGTCTCCATATCCGAGGAGCAACGACGATTCGAATCGATTAGTACCCAGCTGGAGATCCCTATCCACACTGCATATGTAGCACTTAAGCTTGCATATACCAACCCCGCCTACCACGGCTTTTCTACCCCTGAACCGGTCCTGCGCCACCCGAGAGCACAGTACTCCTCTCGTCTCCAGGCACGACGGCCACGAGGGTACACGCTACTCTCGCCATCTCTCCACTCCCAGTGCGTGGTTGTCGGTTCAAGCAGTAGAGCCACCGGAGTCAGAGGCTTTTCGTAGTATGTGGTTAGTTGCAAAGTCTTGACCACAGCAGGCCTACAACGAACTGTCCCTAATTCTTTTTCTGCCGGCGACATTGCATTGGGACTGTAACCCAAGTACAGGTGTCCCAACGGTTTTCAAATCCCTTTTCCACCGGTGGTCAAGCATTGGGACTCTAACCCAAATTCACAACCACCGAGCAAGAAAATCGCTTCTCGTCGGTGACAATGTACTGATCAGGTGCACAGCCACCGAACGAGAATATACCAATTCCCTTTTTCATGAATTAATCATTAGCATTTATATCACACAGCTCAAAATAGCATTTTATGCAAATCTAATTTATTCAAGCAGGGCTAAGCATTTCAAACATTTTATTTTAAAATGGGTTCTATATATTTCAGTGGTCAAGGTTGGTAATGCAGCAATTGGGTTATCAATCAACTCCTGTCAACTTAATGCAGTAGATTAACTCAAGTTATAAACGTTTTTCCAATCACAAGGAGAGGGGCTGAATGCACCGGGGCTTACCTGTGTTGCAGGTCTGTCACTTCCGTCAGATAACCAGAGAAACCCTCTTGACTTCTCCTGACGAATAATTCTTCTGTCGGGGAGCAATCAGGAATTCCTTCCGAGCACCCAATCACTACACGTAAAATAATGATGCATGCTTACATGGTGCGGAATGGCATGGATGGAAAATGTAGAACAAACATTTAATTAACAACCTTGAGTACAACTTTCCTTCACGGTAAAGTTGCAAAACATTTCTCAAAAGGTAAAATGGTGTTTTCGCATTTTATTTTTATTGACCATTTTAACAGTCATAGAAAGCCGCTGCACAACTTATTCAATATCTACCGCAATACACCAGTTAACGTGCCAAGGATCCCTATAGTGAATGCCCTAGGGTTAACAATCAGTCCAAAAGTCACTTAAAACCTAGTTTATTGGGGTTTTCTAATTATTTTATTAATCGATTAATGAGGTATAAAATATTAAATCTATAAACTATTTTCAATTGAGCTCAAACATTTTTCTATAGCTGAATCTCATCCTAAAACAGTGCCTATTCAAATCTCATGATTTTTGGATAATCCTATTGGCCTATAAAAATCATAGAAGCTTCATTTATTAATTAAAAGACATATTTTTACCACATACAGATAACAATCAAAATTCCATATTTTATATTTTTATCAAATACTACATACTGCAGAGAGTATATAGAACTAATTTCATAATTTTTAGAGCCATACATTTATTCCTACAAAAATTACAAACTGGTCTACTATTCATTTATCAGAAAATTGAAAAACGAAATCCTTAAACTATTCGGGCCACTCCGCTGGACCGGCCTACCGCGGCCCAGCTTCTCCCTCCCCTCTCTCAGCGCACCCCCGCGCCTCTGGGCCAGCCCGAAATGGCCTGCACGGCCCAGATTCCCCCCTTCTTCCTCCTCCCGCTGGCGCCTTCCCGCGCGCGTACGCGACGTCACGGCCGCAGCGGCTGGCCGCCGGTGGTCCTCCGGCGAACCCGAAGGCACCAATGCTCTCCCCACACTCTGGCGGGCTAAGTTAGTGACCTAACCCGGCTCCTAGACCATCGCAGCGCAAGCAGCAACGACCATGGCGGCTCGGTGGCGGAGCACACCGCGGCAAGGTCATGTTCAGACGAAACTAATGCAATAGAGCTGTATTAAACGGCACGGATAGCAATAGGGACTCACCAAGACTTCAAAACAGTACCAGATTGAGTTAAAACCGGACTGGGGAGGTGGGCTTGACGACGGTGGCGGCTCGGCGGCCCGAAAGCAGTGGCACGACCTCGTTCCGACGTACCCTGCAGGAGAGCAACGAACCTATCTAGCTTACCATCTTCACGACATTACAAGGAACATGAAACGAGAGACGAAAGCAAGAGTAGCTCACTGAGGCTAACCACAATAAGGTAGAGGTCGGCGGCGTTTTGCCGGCCACAGAGAAGGAGAGGATGGTGTCGAAGCTTCGGATGATGAGAGGACGTCTCCAGTAGTTCGATCAACACGCAAAGAGCTAAAATACGGCCCTGGGAGATGGAGAGGGTGAAGGTGGCTTGTGCACGACGAATTCGTCGACGAACCGAAGCTCGACGGCGGCGGCCATGGAGGAGAGGATGGAGAAAAACGATGGCTACGGGCTTTATAAGCGAGCGAAAGGGTGGTCGACAGCTTCACAGGGCCCCCCCATGACCCCGACACACCGAAGACAGGCAGCCGGCCGACCCAGGCGGCGCCGGCGCGCGGCGCGGCATGCACTGCCCTGTGCTCGAACAGAGGAAGGAGGCGATTCAATGCCGAGCACTGTAGCAATTTCCTTTTCCCCTTTTTGATTTTTCCTCAATTACTTTTTATTTCGCATAGTAACTCGAAAATATGCCAAGATAAGAGTTGTAGTAAATTTCAAACTGAGCAACTTTACTTTTGGACAGAATTTGAAATTTTGCATAATTTTTGAATGATTCAAAAGGGGGTAAATAGGCCTTTTAAATTTAAATTCTAATCCAGTTTAATTCTCACAATTTTTCTCAATAACTTGAAAATCTTCAAAAATAAAAGTTGTTCTACTCAACAAGCCCTATAACTTTCATTAAACGAGTTTTGTTAGGTTCTTGATAATTTTTGAAATAGCATTTCAAATTTGAATTTCAAAACACTCTTTTGGGTTTAATTTGAAATTCCATCCAATAACTCCAAAATCTCCAAAAGTGAAAGTTGTTTCATTATGAAAGGGTTAAAACTTTTATTAAGGAACTATCACCAGATTCTTGCTAGTTTTTGAATTTGTATTTCAAATTTAAACTTTAAAGCATAGATTAGGGTTTTATTTGAAATTCTTTTTAATAACTTCAAAATTTCTCCAAATAGAAGTTGCTCAAATTTTACGGATTTACAACTTTTGTTTAAGGCCCAACCTCTAATTCCATTTAGTTTTTAAATTGGGGTTTTGGGTCCGATTTAGGGTTTCAAAATGATTTTGTTTTTAATTCCCAATGGGATTTGAATAAATACACACAAACATGCATACAATCAAATCACTCTAAATCACCTATGCACAATCACATGTAGAAATAAAACTTATTTTAGTGAATGCATAGTAAAAATGCTTTTATGCGGGATGATTTGCAGATGCACATGATGACATGGCCGGTTTTAGTTATCGTAACACCAGGGGTGTTACATCCAGTAGTAGGAGGGTCATTGCTCTCCACCTCAGATGCATTCTCATGAGATGCAAACTTCTTTTTCTCTCTAGCAGTCACCCCCCCTTGGCATTTCTTTGCGGTATGGCCTAGTTCACTGCATTCGGGGCACCTCTTTCTTTTCCTAGCACCAGGTTCATCTGATGCCTTAATCCTAGTTTTCCTTGGCCTGCCAGCCTTTCTTCTCAACTTAGGCTTATGGATTTTGTATCCAAGATCAACACGTGGCCAAAAATGCTTTGATGTCATTGAATTAAACACACCTGAATACGTCTTTCTCAGCTTCTCAACAGAGAAATAATCATGGACAAATTCATCCATTTGCACATCTCTACTAAGCTTTGCTATGAATGCTAAAGTATGTTTGTAGGGCTTCCCACTCACTTGCCACAGCCTACAACTGCATGTCTTGAGCTCCAAATTAACTGCATACCTGAAAGATGCTCCTGATGATGTAGGTGCACTAACTTCAGCTGTGTTATTGCCACATTTCAAGACCTCATGATCCTTGATAGCCTTGCTTTGATCAATCAAAGCCTTTGTTATATCAGGGATTATATAGCCCTCCAATGACATAGCAATTTTTCTGCGAGCTTCAAATTTGGATATGATCATCTGCCTTATCATATCATGCATCTCTCGAATCTGCAAGTCTTTGCATTTTCTCACCCAATTGTTGAAAGATTCAGAGATATTATTATTGATGTAGTCTACCTTGCAGTGATCAGAGAATTTACTTCTACTCCACAAGTACGGATGATTCTCATCCAAGAAAGCAATCGCTGCAGGGCACTTTTCCATGATTCTCTCCATGTGCCAATTGAACTTCTCAATAGTGCAAGCCTTGGCAGCCGGCCACATATTATAATTGAATAAATCACCAGAGTAACGCTTCTTGAAATTCTTCCACAAATGCCTCATACATTCTCTATGTTTGACACCAGGATAAACATCGTTCGCAGCCTCACCTAGTCCTTTGCATGCATCTGTGCTGATAGCCAAACCTGTAGGTGTACCAATAGCAGTGTTCAAGTTCTGGATGAGCCATGTCCAGTTCTCAATGGATTCAGTTTCAATTACACCATAGGCAACAGGAAAAAGGCTATTATTTCCATCTACAGCAACAGCAGCTGCCAACTGACCCCTTGACCTTCCTGTCAGGTGGGAAGCATCTATAGCAATATAGGGTCTGCATCCTTCAAGGTAACCATCAATGCATGGTTTGAGGGCCACAAAGAATCTCCTAAAACAGACATTCCCTTGATGAACTTCAGTATCTAGCTCAACAATGCTTCCTGGAGCTGATTTGTGTAGCTCAGCTCTATATGTGGGCAGCAAGTCATAACTATCATCCCACTTACCAAATATCTTGTCCAGAGCCTTCTCCTTACCCCTAAAACCCTGTGGTAAGGAACGTCGAAACCGTACTTCTTCTTCAGCTTCTTTTGCAACTCTATAGCTCCCAATGTTGAGTCCTCCAATAAGAATTCAACCACCCTATCAGCAACCCAATTATTTGATGCCATTGTGTCACCACACTGATTCGCTGAACCACAATTGTGTTTGGGACCGTTCATCTTAACCTGCATGGTAAATGAGCATCTAATTAAGATAAAGTGAAAAGGAAAAACCAGCCCAACAAAAGAAAGGAACTATTATACCTTGCATCCAACATATTTCCCCTTGCTAGTAGAAGCAAAAAATGTCCACTTGCAGCCTTTTTCAGCTCTCAAGCACTTGGCTCGAAATCGCTCGTTATCTTTCTTCACAGTACGAAAACCATAGTCATTCAAGATTGCATGTTGGGTCAGCGCAGATTTGCACTGATTCACATCAGGAAACATAGAACCAACATCAACACACTGGATACTGGTCGACGTCATGTGATCGCTACTAAAGATATAGTTTCCTTGGAAAAACAAAGGCCGGAAAGACCACCTATTTGTTCGTTTACCAGGTTCGGCACGAAATCATAAATAAGCTCCACCAAGGATTGCCATGCATTTGGCACTGACTTTCCCCCTCCTTTTTTCATAACAACAAAAACCAGAACTAGGACCAAACCTACCACGGCCGACCAAGGAGAATAGTACAGGACCAACGATACTTCGGTGGTTCTGAGTAGCCTACTTCTTGCAGTAGTTGCCACAACACCGTAGGAGTTCCAAACATAGCCAGGCATTCATCGATTCCAGTGGCAGTGTCTTGTGGATCCATCTATTGACAAGAAGGCTAAGAATTTATTTTTAATAAAATACCCATTTGAAATAAGTTTTATTTTTGAAAATATAGACATACTTCATTACGGGGGAATTATTAATTGTTGTAATGTCATGATGCATGAGCGTTCCAACGCGAATCAGAATACTCTGATATATATACATATTTATATACCGAGTAAATTAATTACTTGAGTGACATGCACTCAATGTTTTTCAACATAGGGCATACATTAGGTGCTGATCCACTACTAAGCTCTAAACCTAACTCTAGACCTATAGAAGTAATCGAGCAAAGATGCTATAGAATGAATGGGAAAAGTTCAGAAACAACTCGGACCAAACTACCCCATCAATTTTATTCATTCCAAATCATTTTAAAGTTTTTGTAAAGTAATACTGCAAGTACTTTACAATGACATGCTCTGATACCACTTGTGACAGAACCGCCTTAATCATAGGGTCCACGTGCACCGTCATCGTCCCTAAGGACCCACGATCAGTCTGCACGAGTTCCCCTTGACATAGGTGGTCTGCCGGGTTCCTTAGGAAACTCTAAGCTCCCGAAGATCTCATTGTAAGCATTGAAGCATTACAGCAGTTTACACAAATGATTTGAATCAGAATATAAGGTGCGGAAGTATTACATAAACATACATTACAAATATAAATTACATTATCCCAACCAGAGTTCTGTAGTGGAGTAGCATCATACAACTAGACACCCTGCCCAAGGGTTATATCATACACATCTTCATCCATGCTCGATCCGCCATCCGGCACGGTCTCGAGCAGAACCGTACTCTCGGCTCACCTGCAACAGGGGTTAACAAACCCTGAGTACTGGGGTACTCTGCAAGACTTACCCGACAAAACGGTGCAAAATTAGACTCAGGAATGCAGGCTGAGGGGAGTCAAGGTAAGGCTTTAGCAAGAGTTCAAGAGTTTTGCGGAAAAACATTACTAGTCCTATTTCAATATTTTATTTCCATAATATTATTAATCATTACCATATTTCAAGTACTTTCCAATATCCATCATCATTCTTTCAATATATATTTATTCATTTCAAAAAACATTCTAGTTCTGAACCACTATTCACTGTAGGTGTGAGGATCAAGTCTCCTTAATCGAGGAGCAACGACGATTCTAATCGATTATTACCCAGTTGGGGATCCTTATCCACACTGCATATGTAGCACTTAAGCTTGCATATGCCAACCCCGCCTACCACGGCTTTTCATACCCCGGAACCGGTCCTGCGCCACCCGAGAGCACACTACTCCTCTAGACTCCAGGCACGCTGGCCACGAGGGTACACGCTACTCTCGCCATCTCTCCACTCTCAGTGCGTGGTTGTCGGTTCCAGCAGTAGAGCCACCGGAGTCAGAGGCTTCCCGTAGTATGTGGCTAGTTGCAAAGTCTTGATCACAGCAGGCCTGACAACGAACGGTCTCTAATATTTTTTCCGTTAGAAACCATGCATTGGGACTCTAACCCAAGTACACTGGTAACTAACCGGTTTTCACATCCCTTTCCCGATGGCGACGAAAGTTGGGACTCTAACCCAAACAGCTGGCCAACCAAACGGGAAAACCCATCCCCGTTGATGACAATGAACTAGCTAGGAACACTTTCAACCAACAAGGACATAACCAGTCCCATCAAGTGATTCAATTACTTTGTATCATCACAATTGAAAATAGCATTTTTGCAAATCTAACCGTTAAGCATGACTAAGCGTTTTTCAATACTTTTAAACAATCAGGTTTTCAGGTATTGATAAGTAGTCAAGGATGGTAATGCATCAATTGGTTACCAATCAACTCCTATTAACCTAATGCAATAAATTAACTCAAGTGATAAACATTTTAAAACAACAAGAAGGGGCAAATGCACCGGGGCTTGCCTGTGTTGCAGGTCTGTCGCTTCTGTTAGAAATCGGAGAAAACTCTCTTGACTTCTCCTGACGAACAATACTTCTGTCGGTCATCAAGCAAGACTTCCGGAAACCCGTTTACTACACGAAATAAAAATGCATGATATGTATGCCATGATGCAGGAGATGCACTAAATTGTGAGTTAATACAAGTAACTAAATTTAGAAAGTTGAGTACAACTTTCCTTCACGGTAAATTGGTAAAACAAATATCGTTAGACAAGGTGATGGTTATATAATTTATTCATTGACCATTTTAACAGTCATAGAAGGCCGAATTAATTTTCCTTATAACACTACTACACCTTTGCTTAAACAAGTCACCAACCCTAATATCATATGTGAGTAATATACATTATTAATGTTCTAACTAGCAATTTAATTAAGAACTCAAACAACTAATTAAAATGCCAAAGATCATCTCAAGTTAATGACCCAGGGACATCACGCATTCCAAAAGTCACACCACACAAAAGTGAATTAGGGTTTCTACTCATTTTTATTAATCAACTTATCAATTAGGATTTTTGTTTTAGCATTTAATTACTACATAAAGTAATCCATTTTATACTTACAAAGTAAATGATCATCAAAACTTGGAACAGCAGGGGTTCAGGTGCTGCAAGGGGTTTAACCAAACCCTAAAAGATTTAACGAATTATTAAAATTTAGTCCTAATAACCTTTTCTTCATTATTCAATTAATCAAGTAATAAATAAGAAATAATTAAATTATTTCCATTTGAGCTCAAAATTTTACCATAGATAGTACTTATCCTAAAATAATACCAAATTAAATTTCATAATTTTTGGATAAACATTATGGCCTACAAAAATTATGGGAGTACCATTTATAAATTTAAATACATATTTTTATTATATACATAAAATGCTCAAAATCCATATTTCATATTTTTCCATTAAACTTGATTACTCAGTGAGGGCACACAATTATTTTCATAATTTGTAGAGCAGTAATTATTTTTATACAAAATTCACAATTTAATGCACTATTCACATTTCACAAAATAGGAAAAACCACTCTAATTGCTCGGGTCAGCGCAACAGGCCGGCCCATTCGGCCCACTGCGCAGCCCAGCCCCGCTCTTCCTCCCCGGGCTCCTTCCCGAGTCACTAGGCCAGCCTTTAACGCCCAGTAAGACCCGGCACGACCCTCACCTTCTCTCTCGTCCTCCCAGTCACCGGCTGCGCGCGCAGCGACAACGGCGGCTTGCCGACAGCGGCACCACCGGCGACCGGAAGAACACCACCAGACACCTCTAGCCCTAGCGCACCTCCCCAGGGGTCTATCCCGGCGTATAAGCGTGCGAAGCGAGCTCAGCGTCACTCATGGCGGCACGGCCGGTGAGCAGCTCGTCGGCGACTCGCGTTCCCAGGCCCCGAAGCCGGTAACGTTTGAATAGAAGACGCAGAAACAACCAGAGACTCACCGTGACTCTAGAGCTTGAGTCGGTTGGGACGGAGAAGGACCAGAGGATGCTCATCAACGCGAGCAGCAGCCACGGCGGGGAGCTCCAGCAACGAGGTCCTTGTTCCGACAACTCCTAGGCACAAAACGGAAAACCGGCCAGCGCATAAAGTTCAGGGAGTCGAGGGCATCCTAAAATATTGGGTGAGAGACGACGTAGGAGACCTGGAAGAACTCACCATGGCAAGCAGGCTGCGGCGGCGCTCTCGTCGGTCTCGGGGAAGAAACAGGCCGAGCGAGCGACTCAAGGGACAATAGAGGGAAATCATGGGCTCAACGACGCGCGAGGATGCTGCGAAGCTGCCTAGAGGTGGAGATGGCTGCGATGGCATGACGACGACGAATTTCGTCGCTTCCCGAGGCTCGTCGACGGTGACAATGGATGGAAGGAGGAGGAAACGGCGACGACCGAGCTTAAATAGAGTAAAGGAAAGGGAGCGGCGTGGTGAGGACCCCCACGGGCCCGGCGTCGACAGCGACCGAACCCTGACCAGCTCCGAACGGCGTCGAGGGCTGGCGCGGCGCGCCAGTGCACGCGAACAGAGCAGCGGCCGGAACCCCCCCCCCAAGTAGACTGCTGTAGCAGTACCATCATCCTTATCCTTTTGCAAAATTACTTCTTCTTTTGTATAACAACATGAAAAATGTTCTGAATAAGAATTGTGGTAAATTTAATTCTGAGAAACTTTGGTTTTTGAACCAAATTCAAATTTTGAATAATTTTTTAATAATTTAAAAGGGGGTAAAAGATTGATTTGAACTTCATTTACAAATCATTTAAATTCTCAAAACTTTTCTCAACAACTTGAATTTCTTCAAAAATAAAAGTTGTTAAATTTGACAAGGTATACAATTTTAATTAAATGGGTTTTGTCAGATTCTTCATAATTTTTGAAATAGCATTTCAAATTTAAACCCTAAAACACTCTTTAGGGTTTAATTTGAAATCTCAATGTATAAGTTCAAAATCCCCAAATATAAAAGTTGTTCAACTTGAAAATACCTACAATTTTTATTAAAGGAGTTTGCCCAAATTATTAATATTTTTTGAAAGGGCATTTTAAATTTGAATACACAAACACTAATTGGGGTTTAATTTAAATTCCCACTGGTAAACTTCAAAATATCAAAAAATGAAAGTTGTTCAACTTTGAAAGGACTAAAACTTTTATTGAGAGACCATTATCAGATTCTTGCTAGTTTTTGAATCTGCATTTCAAGTTTAAACTTTAAAACCTAGATTAAGGTTTTATTTGAAATTATTTTTAATAACTTCAAAATTGCCCAAAATAGAAGTTGCTCAACTTTTAATGATGTACAACTTTTGTTTAAGGTTTTTGATTTAGAGTTTCGGGTCCGATTAGGATTTTTAATTGTTTTTCCTTTTTATTTTCTATTTGGATTTAGAGGCATACACACAAACAATTATTTAAATCATAAAGTCAATCAAAGGTACCTAACCACATTCATATGTGAAAATAAAAATTGTCTTAGTGATGCACAGTAACAATGATTTTATGCGGGATGAATTATATACAATGATGACATGCCTGGTTTTAATTATCGTAACATCAGGGGTGTTACAAGAAGCAAAAACAATAGTATTTTAAGTGACCCGCTCACAGTCCTACCCATATACCTCTACGCCAAGATAGAACTGAAGCTTTATAATAATAAACAATGACAACGATTGCTAGACCAATTGATCAAGCCTCCGTGTGGCATCCCCCCGTTATTAGAGTTTAAATCCCCGCGTCCCCCGTGACCACCGTTTGAATCCCCACTAGGACGAATTTTTAATATAGAAAAAAACCCTTCTCGTCTGTCTCGCGTTCCCAAAGTATGTGGATCGAGGTTTTCTACGTTAAGCAGAAAGTTACAGGGGCTATATATCCGCTACAGGCCGAGTTTTTTATAATAATAAATAACTGTAAAGAAATCTCTCTCTTTTTTTAAATAGTAAAAATACACTTATTTGTAGCGCGAACATTGTGCAAAGTGCCATGGACCCTGTTCTTTCAACGCTGTATTGTGCCACTTTGCGACTTGCGAGGCAACCAGGCCGCGTCGCTCGAGCAGGCCGCTTCGAGCACCCGTTTCAATCCGCGCAAAGAGCACGCAAGCGGCCCGCTAACCGATCATGTGCGCGCTCACTGCTTCAGTCCAGAGGTGTTTCCTCATGGGCTGATAGCAATTTGATCCAAGACGTTTGACGTCGAGGAACTAGGAAACTCTGAGATCATCAGATTACCGACAAAAGCAGAGCCCATACGTTTTTCTACAGGAAGCGCTATAATCCAACAACCAACATAAAACATTACCATGCACATATATTCTGTTGGGTAAACTGGTGGAAGTCAATCAATCGTCTTACTTGTGCAAGAATCTCTACTGTATATATTGGTTGAGAAGGTTCTGAAAAAAACCACTCTTATCATCATACGACAAAATAGAGCACGCCGTGCCACTCTGTCTTGCCAGTGAACGCACCCCCACCTCGGAGAGTCGAGACATGGCTCCCACCGGCCCCAGCATTCCTCCCCGTCGACCAAAACCTCCAACTAGAAGGCGGTTGCCCTGTCCTTGACGACGACGTCCTCCACGTCCCTCCTCATGAGCTTCTCCTCCTGCTGCCTCCGGCAGAAGACGACCCAGGCGTTGACCTCCAGCGCGACGCAGGCGCCCATGAGCGTGGCGAGCGCCAGGCAGTAGCCGAGCTTCCAGTAGGAGGCGCCGAGCCCCATGACCTCGAAGCCCTGGAAGACGTTGACCACCCCGACGACGACGCAGCCGTAGCCGACCAGGTGGTGGTACGACTTCCAGTACTTGCGGTACCGGTTGGTGGTCTTGGGCCGGAAGAACACGGCCAGCGTCTGCAGGCTCCCCGCCGTGGCCGCCGCGATGCCCAGCCCTCGGTGCAGCCTGTACGTGACGCCCGGCGACGCCGCGCCCATCGCCAGGCCCAGCGCGAACCCGGCGGCGCCCAGCGCGTACCCCGCCGCCTGCACCGCCGCGTGCGCGTAGAACCACGCCGGTCCCGTGGACGCGCACGGCCGCAGGTACCGCGCCACCGCCGCGCCGACGGGGAGGAGGAGCCCCCACGAGAGCGCGTTCAGGGCGCCGTGCACCCGCTGCAGCGCGGCGGAGGCGATGGGCGACGCCTCGGTGGCCGTGGTGAGGATGTCCACGGTGGCGTGCGACGCCAGGTCGGAGGCGTCCGTGGGGTGGATGGTCGGCGAGTAGCCCTGCACGTAGAGGCCCCGGTTCCAGACGAGGTGCACCCGGGTGCGGTTCGGGGACAGCCGGAGCGTGGCGGCCACGGTCACCCTGGCGCCGTCGCGGACGGTGCGCGCCGGGGACACCAGCGACGCGGACGACGCCAGCAGCGGGATGTCCAGCGGCCGGGACACCAGCGGCGACGACTGCAGCTTCACGTCCGGGGACAGGACGAACGGCAGCGCCAGGAGCGCGCCCGTGGACGGGTCGGAGAACGCGGCGAGCACGCGCGCGCCCGTCATCGCCGCCGCGTCCGCGTTCACGCCCCACGCCACCCAGCCCGACGGCGAGATGAAGGAGCCCGTGAACGCCGCGTCCAGCGTCGCGTTCCGCGCGTCGTAGGTCCACGCCAGCGTCGCGCCCTGCGTCGGGAGGGCGATGCACTTGTCGTACGTCTTCACGGGCGTCGACGTCATGCACCGCCCCGCGGCCGCCGCGGCAACCGCCCCGCCGGGGAGGGCGAGGGCGGCGGCGACGGTGACCGCCGCAACGAGTAGCAAGCCGCGCGTCTGCCACATGGCTGCGCACGGCGAGGTAGTGTGCCGTGACCGTGAGGTGCGTGCTTAGGCTTTGTTTGCGCGCGTAAGTGGGGTTTTAGGGGGGGCGTTTCGGGGGTGCGAGCGTGATGATGGCTGTGAGATGTGCGTCGTCCGTTGGTCGCCTTTTGTTTCGATGGCGGCTTCGCTTTGAAGGCAAGGGACGAAAGGCGCCAAAAAGAAGGCTACATGCGCGCGTCCTGTGAATGTGCGATCTGGATCTGCTTTGCTCTGTGGTGCCGACCCTAACCTGGCCCAATGGCCCCATCCTTCCTTGGCAAAGAGGGAGTTGGTGCAAATTGAAGTAGTGGTCGCCTGGTCGAGGTCGACTGAACAGGGGCAATCCGGCAATGCTGGCTACTCATCGATATACAGTGTACTGTAAATCTGTAATAGGATATACATAACATAATGCTTGACACACCTTTAACTTGGGTGTAGTAGTGACCAGCTACGGAGGACTCAGCAATGATTGTGTGCATGCACTCGTTGAGGTTAGGTGGTGTGGCGTGGGCTGATGCCAGCAGCCTGCAGCGGAGTGACTGATTGCAAAATGGAAGGTTTGGTGGCCGCATCGGAGCGGTGATGGTGATGAGATGTGATGGATTCAGAGAATATTTGTTTCCAGCTTGAGACTCATGCGTAGGCGTAGCTATGATGGCCCTCGTAATTGTTGGCTTCAAAGGCACGGCTAGGAGATCGTGGGATTTCGGTTGGGAAAGTGCTGAATTCTTGAAGAAAGTAGCATGGGTGCACAGAGTATAAAATTCGGTGCATGTTTTCATGAAAAAAGAGCGTTTGTATTTTATACAGACTACTACTGTAGTAGATATGCAGGTGCCACATGTTCTATGTTTATGAAAGACATATCATATGCAATGTGAGAATATTAAGTAAATTTTCCACAGGCCAGTTCAGATAGTACTATGCACAATGTGAGCACGTTAATGGATATGGTGAGAAGCAATGATTCCACCGTACAACAGGTTCTATCATCTCACAAGGGAAACGGCAACGCCCGTAGCCAAGGAGAAATTAACTTCAGATTCTAGACATCCGGTCACATGCAATGTCTAACAACTGGAAGTAGATATCATCAAAGGAGATCTTGGTTCACGAAACATTGCCGGCCTTACCAGGAGGGACCAGGTGCCTGATAATGATCGGGAGCAGATGGCAGAATGACAGTCTACACAATACCAGGAGGGTATACATTTTTATTTGATATAGGAGGATGTGCATTTGTTTTTTTTTCCCTACATAGCCATTCGTTGCAAACTCCAAGCACCTGAAAATTATAGCTCTGAATGTATCAATGAAATCCTGATCAGTTCATTTAATAAGTGCCAATCCAACGATCAATTTATCAACATACAATTTTGAATTCTAATCCATGAAGGTAAGCTAGCACAAATTGAGATGCACAAACTTAACAAAGGGATTGCTCAAATATGTTTATAAAGCAACAACATGACATTCTCTTACACATGAAATTTTCTCAAATGTGATCATAAAGCTACAATACAACATTTAGTCCTGTGCATGTTTATAAAGAATTTTTTTTTCTCGAACACGCAGGAGAGGTGCGCGCCAATATATTAAGAAGAAAACAGGGGTAAAGAGCCCCAAGTTGTTACAGAGAGAGAGGGCCTGTAACCCACCCTTTTTACAAAACAATAGGTTTAGCTAGCTAAAAAACACCTGCTAAAATTCGACCAGGAATACAAGCCCCTCAAATAAGAGGCCGCTGGTGCTTGGGCAAGGAGAAAAGAAACCCCTCGAGCCCCAGCAAGAGACCACTGTAGTAACTCCTCCCTAAAGGTTGAGATGGAGGTTGGTAAACTTGGGCTGGCTCCATCAAAGAAACAGCGATTCCGATGATTCCACAGGATCCAAGCACCTAGGATGACAATGGAGTTTAAACCCTTCTTCCCTTGACCTGACACCCTCTTGCTTATTTTTTCCCACCAATCTTCAAATCTCATGTCCTCTACTTATAAAGAAATTTTCATATGCAATATTGTGAGAAGCAACGAACCCACCATACAATATGTTCTATCATTTCACAAGGGAAACAGCAATACCCTTTAGTCAAGAAGATACTTCAGATAGTATTAGAATCAGATATTCAACATCCCACTGAACATAGAGTATGAACAATTGGAAGTAGATATCTTCAAAGCGACCTTGGTTCAATCCACGAAATATTGCAAGCCTTACCAGGAGGGACCAGGCCTGATTGACCATATCAGGAGAGGATATACATTTGTTTATCACTTATTCCTTGCCAACTACAAAACCGAATCAACAAGTTCAAGAATCAAGATCATCCTTCCTGCAACAGAGCACTGCTGTTTATTTCAGACATAGCAAACTCTGTTTAGAGAAAAAAATTGCAAACTGATGGTCAAATTACTGAAGAATGGAAATCGAGATTAGTGCAAAGGCACATCTCAGCCACTCTACTCATGTACATTGGATACATATACAAAAATGGAGCGGCAACTGCTGCAATTACTTTACAAAACTAATAAAAAAGTTACACCAAGATTGTTTTTTTAAAAAAAAGAATTAAATATATTACCCAAAAATCAGTGAGTTGTCTTTCTTTCCGATCCTTTTTGGCCCACATTTGTTTCCACGTCTGCTGTTCAAATGAGCTATTGCTTGCAGTAGATGCACCAAGTTCATGCTTCATATTTGCACAGAAGAATGCAAATTACGATCTGCATGCCTGAACAAGTATCATGAGAAGTTTCTTAAAATTTCGTGATCTCAGCCAATGAACAGTAGTCCTTGCCTGTGCCTCTTCCCTTTTTGGTAGGACACCACCTTATCCTTCCAAACTGGAATTGCTTATCGAGGAGCACGCAGAAAGCCCACATGAGACTGCAGTTAGTGTACAAACATGAAAAAAACTGACGGCATGAAGGTGAGGATAAGGATCAGGGGGCCATATCTGGTGGCGTCTAAACAGAGGAAGCCGCAATTACGCGTGTGTGGAGTGCAAGGGGAAAAAAAGAAGCAATCTAGAGAGGAGGGGTGGTGACCTGATGCTGATGTGGGAGGGATGAAAGAAGAGCAGCAGGCGGTGCAATTCACCGGTGGAATTAAGCAAATCTTGGGATGGAAAGGAGGAACAAGTGAGGGAGGGCGCTGGGGTGAGTGAAACGGACGTTGGGTCACATAGAGGGATGGAAAGGAGGAACAAGTGAGGAGGGTGCTGGGGTGAATGGAACGGACGTTGGGTCACGTAGAGTGGAGCCACTATGCCTTTTTAATTAGCACAAACAGATTATACTCCCTCTGATTCACAACCTCTGATTCACAATGTACGTTGTTTACTCATTTAGGCTGCGTTTAGTTCGCAAAATTTTTTTTCCCTCCCCATCACATCGATTGTACTTTCCGTCCGCATGGAGCACTAAATAATAGGACATTGACACGGTCTCCAATTAACACTTTGGCTTGTAATTTTTGTTAAAATATACCACTCTAAATAGTGGAAATTATGTACTACGAAAGTATTTTTTCCATGATGAACATTGGATATGGTAACATCAACAATGTGTTGTGAAAGTAATTTTCATAATTGGTAGTCCAAGTTAAAATATTTGAGCAGGCAGAATCCTAAAACGACCTAAATTTGGAATCAGGGGTATGAATTTGGATTCTGAGCTGATGAGGACAAAATGTAATATTTCTGTTAAAGAGTAGTATGCTATATTTCATTAATACTTATCTATGTTTGCAGTTACCCGCCCATCTATGTTTGTTATAAAGTGAAAGAACATACGGGGCAAATATAACTGGGATATAAGCATTCCAAATGTGATTAGTAATCATAGCACACTTTTCTGGAAAGCACAATGGTTATATTCTATTGATCAGCCTGCTGATGATACAGACAAATATCAAGCAAGTTCTATCTATGTCAGGATGAAAGTAACTAAGTAACTTCTTAAATGAAGATAGCCGACACTGGAACAATCTAAAATCCAGAATCCGAATACCTCATTCTCATTGCAGCTACTTCATCCTTCATTGCCTGACAATATTTTTCAGCAGTTTCTACTTCCTTTTCCAAACTTGCAAGATTAATTCCTTCATTCAATTTATCATGTGCATTCGAAACGAAAGGTTGCTTCTTTCCATCCAGATGCCTCTCCATCGTTATTATCTTGCCTTTCAGTTTATTCAGATGACTTGAAAGAGACTCGACAACATTGCCTTCCTTCTCTTTCTCACGAGCATGCTCAAGCCTTGCTCTAGAATCTTGAAGCTGCTTAAGCCTAATTTGTGGCTCCTTTAAGCGGGCAATGAGATGCTCCACGTTGAAACCCAGTTGCTCTAAATGCTGGGCTTTTTTCATCAGATATGTAATTTCAGAAGGATCTGTATCACATGACGTCTTGAGCACCTCCTTAGCCAAGCCAATTAGCAAAAACCATAATCCACTGTAAGGTAGATCTCCTAAAGTTTCATCATAGTTCTTGAAGCCTCTGTAATGTGGTTTTTGAGGAATGAACTCAAAGAACAGAGGGTACTCCCTCATGGCTGCTTCAGCATAGGGGTCATTGTTGCTTTTCTTCAGGGTTTCTCGCTTGCTTCCACTTACATCATCTTCATCTGAGCTTTCCTCCCATTGCGAGAGAAGCCCGGAGCGAACATACTCTTCCAGTTCTAGGACAAGTTGTGTGTTATGATGTTCTGGATTAGGGGCTTCCTCATCATCATCATCCAGGTTTATTACTTCACATTTATTCTTGGGCTGTTCGAGAACAATACATTCATCATCACTGTCACCTTGTGGCAACTCGTCACATTTCTTAGAATCAGATTTTAGTTCTTGGAGCGAAGAATACTGCTGACCTTCCAATTGCAATGGACTCCTTTCCGTGTTACTTCCTAGTTTTCTTTTCATCTTATCATTACCTCCATCTTCAGAAAATTTATGTCTTCGTTTCTTCTTCTGTTTCACTGAAGTAGTTCCCCTGTCCTTAACACAAGCAGCAAGGCCACAGACAATCACCTTTGTTTCATTCTCATGACTTCCATTATCCATTGTCCCCAGCTGCTCTTCTACAATGTAATTGCTGTGGTCTCTCCCAGTGACATGTGTAATAAATTGATCAAGTGCTGGCACTACATCACATTTCTCATTTACATTCAGTTGCGAAGAAGTAGCCCCATTTTCATGATCTCGTACTGCCGAGCAACCATATTGATTGTTATGTTGATGCTTGTAGAACAGCCCATTGCTGCTGCACCATGCAACATAATCTTCACCAGGCATCCCATATCTACCGATACTTGGTATCCACAATTCGATTCCCTCAAAGTTGATTTCCCTGACAACGGGCACAGGAGCAGCCTGATCATAACCAAACTGTCTCGCAACAAGCTGTGGATTGTACAGTACTAAATTGTCCGTGTCATCACTGTGAAACCCAGTCAACATTGTTTGACTGATGACAGCAATGTAATCCAGCAACCACTCTGGCTTATCTTTACCATGACAGGTCACCAAAATGGTGTCCATGTTGAACCACTTGGGTTGCATCCAGTTCAGGGAGTTGCACCGATATGGTCTCCACTCAAAGCATACTTCGTCCAGCATAATCTCTAGAGCCTCCTCGGATGTGCTCGTCTTCTTCCTCCGGCTCCAATGCAGTACCCGGACATTGGAGACTGGGAACTGCGGCGCCTTCAGCTCCGGTGGGCAAAGCCTCTTGTAGCGCTCCCACATCCACACCTGCAGCATCCAGAGCGGCACGCAGACATCTAGACGCCCGGAAACCCCATTGGACACAGCGGAAGTAACAATCTTATCCATTTCCGCATATAGATTTGCCACCATCGACTGGCCAAGGGCAATGCGCTCGCCAAGACTAAGCCTCGCAGCAAGTGAGAAGACGCGCTCCGGCAGCTCGCCACCCCTCGACCGCAGCCTTGGCGTGACAAAGAAGGCGAGCCAGTAGGCGAGGAACCCAAGCCGCTGCAGCTCGTCGTCCTCGCCGGGGCGTATGCCACCGCCGTCGAACCACTCGAGCCACACCTCCGCCGACACGCGGCGCGCGGCGCGGGCGACGGGGTGGAGCTCCTTGATCTTCTCCCTCTCGACGACGAGGCGGAGGCGGAGGTCGTCCTCCTCAGGCGTGAGGGTCCGGTCCAGCGGCGCGCCGGCGGGGGGCAGACCAGCGAGGACGAGCGCATCCTCGAGTGTGAAGGTGGCGGGGCCAGCTGGCAGGCGGAACACGTGGGTACCCGGGTCCCAGAGCGAGAGCAGAGCGGAGAGGGCCGCGCGGTCGGGGGAGACGGTGGCGGTGGAGGTGGCAACGGCGCCGGAGATGCCCGACGAGTCGAGGATGGGCGCGAACACGGGGTCGCGGAGTGCGGCCGCGACCCAGGCAGACCAGCGCGGACAGGTGCTGAGGTAGCGGAAGTTGAGCGGCGGGATGGCGCGCGGCGGCGAGGAGGAGGGGGGCGGCGGTGGCGGCGTTGTGGTGCGCGGGGCTAAGGGGAGGGGAAGGAACGAAGGGGGCTTCGGATCGTGGAGGCAGCCGCCATTGGAGGCTCGCATTTCTCGGGTACGGTGGCCGCCGTACTGGGATGGCCTGCCGAGCAACCGCCGGCGGGCAGGCAGATTCGCCGGAGAGAGAGGTGGGAAAGGGGGAGAGACGCCCGGAGATTTTTGGGGGTTTGTGTAATTGGGTTTAGGGATTTTGGAGGGAGGGCAAAAGGCCAGGAAAGGATGCGACCCAAATTGGGCGGGACATTTCCACAGTTGGCGCGGGACAGGCTCTGGAGGCCGAAAAGGTAGGCCCGCTCACATTCAAGGTGAGAAATGAGAACAGCTCGGCCCGACGGCCGACGCATCTATTCCGCTTCGCACTACGGCTCGGCGCTAGGCCGCCGCTCCTTCCTCTGCTCCCAGCGCCGGCCGCCCCCGCCGCTGCCTCACCCACCGGCCGCAGCACAAGAGGCGCGACCTCGTCACGTGTGCCCGCGTGGGAGCCGCGGCCGCGTCGTCGCCCACCCGCGCGAGAGCTGCGGCCCCAGCTAGGCTATTAAGACCGCCTCCCTCATTTCTCATACTCCGGGTGTCGACTGCCGAATTGAATCCCTGGTTCAGTGGAGATGGAGGTGTCCGAGGCAGCTCCGGCAGCGGCGGCCGCCGTCGTGGAAGCAGAGGATGTGAGCGGCGGGAAGGGCAGCTGGTACGTGCTTGGGGAGCGGGCGCTGATGGTGCCGTACATGCGGGAGCACGTGCCGCGGTACCACGACTGGATGCAGGACCCGGCGCTGCTGGAGGCCACCGCGTCGGAGCCCCTCTCCCTTTCGCAGGAGTTCGAGGTCCACCGCTCATGGACCCTTGACCCTCTAAGTTCCGCACCTCACCCCCCCTCCTTCCGGTTTGACTCGATTTTGTTTTTGAGCTATTGTGATTGATTCGGCCGAATTATTTTTTTTCTTGCTTGTTTGTTCGCAGAGCACACTTTTATAGTGTTGGATAAGGAGTTGATAGAGGGACAGTTCGTGCCTGGCAACCCGCACATTGAAGGTTCATTCCTCTATTCTGCCCATTAGCCGTGTTTTGCCTATTAGCTAACTGTTTAACTGTGAGTTTTGTTAATTTTGTAAGAGATCCCGAAAATCATGCCTTAGCTGCTGCCATTATAATGTTAAAAAATATATATATGACCTAAATTCATTCTGATTTATATACATTTGTTCTTCTGTTCTGTAGATCATATAATCAAAATGCATCTCTAATTGGCGGAGAGCGTAACCCTAATGAATTTACCGAGTTTTTGACTAAAAATTGCATTCATATTTTGATATATGATTATTCTTGGATGGTTGTTCATCTGTTGATTGAAATACCTTTCAAACACAATACTATGCTAGCGAGTAGTGATCCCCCCCCCCCCCCCCCCCCCCCCCCCCTCTTTTTTTATATAAATGACATGACACGTGAAGATCAGTACACAATGGTATCCAAGTAGGGTACTCTGAATCTATTAGAATGGCAATTGAAAATCGAAGTTTCTACGTCTCAGTCTTAATTGTACTTAGTACTCTGGTTTTGATCGCCAATAGCTTGTGTTTTTGTGCTAACTTTGGCCTTATCCATTGCAGCTATGGTTGGTGATGTGAACATATATATGAATGATCCTGATGATATGCAGGTAGCGGAGATAGAGATTATGATAGCTGAACGTAAGAGGTACCTTCCGTATAATACTGATCATGTCACTCTTTTTATCATCTTTGACATCTTCTCTACTTTTGCATTGTTTGCACACATTTTTAACTTGGCTTTAATAATCTAATGGGACATCTTACTTGATTATTTATTACCTGAAATATTTTTGTTGAGAGATCAAACAAACTGTTGCAGCTAATTTTCTAGTCCTTTTAACTTTCTATTGCCAGTTGCTTCACTAAACACAGTAGTAGCATAGCATAGTTTATTTGCTTGCAACTATGTGATAGTCCAGTGCAAATGTGCAATTATGCTATATCTTGGGAATTGATTATGTACTGCAAGACAGACAAACTCTACATAGCACATGAATCTATTCTCTACCTCATTTGCTCCTTGGCTCATGGTCCCATTTTTTTTTGTCATGATCTTGTTTTTATGTAGTGACAAGAGTAGATGCTATAATTACATGTCACATGAAAGTAAAGTAGATGCTGAACTAAGGATAAAAAGGGGATGTTTTGCCATGAGACAGAGGTACTGTCTGGTCGTGCTAACTAAAACTTCCCATTTTTAATGTTGCAGCCGTGGGAAGGGAATTGGTCAAGAAGCACTCTTACTGATGATGGCATTTGCTTTAGAGAAATACAAAATTCACACATTCAGGGCAAAAATTAGTGAATCAAATATGGCATCCCTTAAGCTCTTCAGAAAGTTGGTGAGCACCCTCTTCTTCCGTATTCTCGTTTGGTCGCTACTTTGATTGATCAGAAATTCAGAAGTATATTTCTTTGGTTTGGATACAGGGCTTCACGGATGCTTCATACAGTGCGGTGTTCAAGGAGGTATGGACTTGAATCGATACTTAATCTCACTTTTTCACAAAGAATGTGTGTATTGCTAAGAATAGTTTCTGCTAAATTATATCACAGTTCATCAACATTGATGTGTCTTAGCAAGTGAAAAACCATTAGTATTTGTCCATCAAAATACCAACAATTACTTTCAATGCATCTAAAATACATCAAATAGTCAAAACTCAGATCTTTCTCTCAGGTGACTCTGGAGGCGCCTGCTGACTCACTCCCGTTGAGATTTCCTCTAACCATTGGAGACTGGTGACGTCTGACATGCTCCAAGCTAATCCATGCGGACGGCACAACAAGCTGATGCTGTTTGTCTTTACTCTCTGACCAAAATTTACTCGGTCTGATGGTGTATGGAAAATTGAATCAAACAGTTTCACAGTTGCGATTCAATTGCATTGCGGCAACATGGAACAAGTTGCAGTAATCTGCAGGCAGTGTATGGGGTTGAAATCAAACCGGATATATCTTTATGTTGCTCATACGATTTGGAATGCTTGCTGCTGCCACCGGCGTTTACGTGAATTTTATCCTCAGCTACAATATGATTGTTATAGCATGTTTGGAGTTCGGTTGCCTGGTGACGGGATAATGCAATTTGTCTTTAACCAGGCCGTATATGATTTGAAATAAAAAACAAATGCTAAGATAATATTTATCCTGGTGAAGGGATAATGCAATTTGTCTTTTAAACATATACTTTTTTGTTTTATTTGTCGAATGAAATACTCCTATATTGATGCATTGTCACAAGTCAGCTCATTCTTCACAAGTCAATAATCAGTATAGTATGAGAAATGGAGTCATTTCAACAAATTTGAGGTTTTTAAACTCTCCATAAATGTTTTGTAGACAAAAGAGAAGAATTATATTAGATCATAGTCGATTACATCATCCTGTTACAAGCACTTAGTAATACATTACATATATTCAGAAACCAATCGTCTAAATTGTACCTACGTTTTGTATAGTTTCAAATATAAAATGCAAACCCAAATACGATTCAGATGAATAACCACAGACAAAGGCTCGGCAAAAGATCTGGAACCTATGTCCAACAGTCCGAGGAACGACGGCTAGGGACAATTATTATGAGCCCTATTCGTAACAAAAAAAAAAAGGTATTATTAGCCCGGAAAAAACGCTAGACGTGTTTGGTTTGTTTGGCACTTGGGCTCATAGTCGTCAAGCAGCCCAGCCCAGCTAATGAGTGGTGACATGCCCGGACCCACGCGTCAGAATCCGCCCTCCTCCTTGCATTCCCAACTTTGGTATTGGGTACAAACCCTTGGGCCTGGGCGAACGGAACGGGACAGGATAACGAGACGAGCAGACGGCGAAGAGGCATTGAGGAAACAGAGAAGATGGCGGCGAGGCGCGACACCGACTTGGACGGCGAAGAGCTCGGCGGAGAGGGCTCCCACCCCCTCGATGATGGCGCGACTCCGCCGCCCCTAGCCGCCACCCCTGTCGTGTGCGTCCTCCGCTCCGCTGGGGACTTC
Source organism: Eremochloa ophiuroides (assembly GCA_038502445.1). Lineage (NCBI taxonomy): Eukaryota > Viridiplantae > Streptophyta > Magnoliopsida > Poales > Poaceae > Eremochloa > Eremochloa ophiuroides. The sequence goes on along the minus strand of JAHLJS010000002.1, from coordinate 105,219,362 downwards.
GCTGGCGGCGCCTTCGTTGGATCCATCTTCGGATATGGTACGCATGTGATTTTCGATTACCTTGTGCCCTACTGCCCTTCTCGATTATCAGGGCCGTCTGGATGGATATTTTCTGCTTTGTGGAATTTTGGTTCTTAGGGCAAAGGATAGAAAAGCCCTTTTCCCCTACTAGTATATAAGTAGTATTTGCCCAAATCATGGCATAGCATGAATTTGTTACTCTCGGTACCCAACAAATTAGTATTCAGCCCTCCTCGGTAGTACCGTTCCCGGTTATAGCTGCACATCTCATACAAATCACATGATCACTTAATTTGGAGTTTAGATGTTTGCCTTATTTGCACAGCGAGCACCTTATTGCTATAGTTGCGAAGAGTGCGACCAACATGGTTCAATTTTTTTAGCGTTACACTTGTGGCTCCTTTCCCTTGATATAAAACGCTTGGATTCCTTCTTCAGGACAAGGCTTGATCAGTAAGAAGGGTTTTAAGGGCTCTTTCAGCAATGCAGGGTCCTCTGCCAAGGTTAGTTTATCATACTAGGTTTTGTTCAAATATATTTGTATGATGAAGAAATTGTGATGTGCCTTTCTGGACATCTGTTCATAACACAAAATATCTTGGATCAGACTTTTGCAGTTCTCTCTGGAGTTCAGAGTTTGGTCGTGTGCTTGTTGCGAAGGCTACGTGGGAAAGATGACAGTATGTATACCTTGTTAGCTGGCCATATATTTGATAACATATCTGAACTTGGATGTGTAATATGAACTGACATGTTGTGTTGGCAGTTGTCAATGCTGGTATTGCTGGTTGTTGTACTGGCCTTGCTTTGAGCTTTCCAGGTATTTACATTGGACTTAATCTTTTTTTTCTTACTAGTGTTCTCATTTGAAGTCTTGGCCATGTGGTAACTGGTAATCTTGTTACTGTGTGTACTGTGAAACTCTCCTCGTCACTAGGTTCATGTGTTCATCATAGATAGAATAGCAGTTATTCATAGTTTATAAGGGTGGATCCATGTGTTATATGAACTCTTTGGATTGAGATAGCTAGTGTCATGTTTGATTAGAATTCTACTGTTTGGAGGATGAATCTTAAATGATCCATTTTGGGTGTACATAGGTGCAATTATAACTTTTGTTCTTGAAATGAATTGGAAGCCATCTATTTCAATTTTCAAGGGTTAGACACTGAGGATGAAATGAAAAAGGGTCCAAGAACCTTGCCTCATGAGTTCATCCTGCATTACAAATTCATGCACTATTTTGCTCTTTAGCACAAGTTTACCAGACAATAATTCCTCTAATGAATTATAAATTGGCCTAGTGGTTTATAAACATGTTCAGTTGCACATGGTTCTCAATTTCATAAATTGCAATCAACACCTTCTTTGAGAGAAAGGATACCCTTTACAAGAAAACTTTGATAAATCATAGTTTGACGGGGATTGCGACCAGTGCTTGGCTAGTGATACGCTAGAAACATTTCTGTGTTTCGCTTGTTAGTTTGCAATGCATTTCATTGCTTTATGGCACTAGTTATGTTTAGTTATTGTCGATGGCTGTAACTGCATTGCTTCCTCCATTCCAAACTATAAGATGTTTTGTTTTACATAGTAAAAGCAATGTATCTAGAAAAGCGAAAACTTGGAACGGTGGGAGTACATTTTAGCGCTCAGCTGTTAGTAAGTTGCCATTTGTTTCAAGTTCAGAAAGAAGTGGGTATTTGTGCATTTGCTACCCTGAACTGATATTTGGAGTCCATTATTCTAAAGCTCATCTTCAGTTCTTGGGGATTTTGTTTTACAATAATTCTCTTACATGTTTGTTTTGTTTTTATCAGGAGCGCCACAAGCGTTGCTTCAAAGCTGTGCCACCTTTGCAGCATTTTCATGCATCATGGAGGGGCTCAATAAGCAGCAGGCTGCAATGGCTCGCACACTTGGCGGGACTGCCTCGACAGTCGTCCATGAGAAAGGCGGTGTTCTGCCTCCGTTCACGCTTCCACCAATTCTTGATGCATCTGATGCTTTAGCTTCATGCTGCTTAGCGTTAGTAAAGCCTAAGCACTAGACTTCAGAATAGAGGGCGTGAGAGATGGTGAAGTAAGGTAGCTTTCAATCTTCGGTTCTTTTGTGTTGACCCTGGCGTATGTAAATTTTGTTTTTGGACGAGATGTGTGACGAACCTGTAAAATCCAGAATTGATTTTACTGGCCAGTTTTCCCTTGATTTGATACGTTTGTAGCATCCGGCATGCCCTTGCAGATTCCACGGGGTCTGGCTGGCGTCTATTTATTATACTTAAGTCCTAAGACCATCCACACTCATCGTCCTCTATTTCCATCCTCTATACATCCTAATCATCGAGATTCTCTCTTCTGTACTCGTTTCTTCCGCACTCATTCATTCTCTATATCCCATCCTCTATCCATTGGGACCCACATGTCATCCTTTATATGTCATCCCCATCCCCCCACACTCTCTCTCTTCCCCTCCCCCCCTCTCTCTCTCCCTACCCCATCCTTCCCTCCCCGGTGGAGCTCGCGCTCGCCCCCGGCGGCGGAGCTCGCGCCCCCACGGTGGATGCCGGCCATGGATCTCCGGTCTCCCTCCCTCCCTCTCTCTCTCTCTCTCCCTCTCTCCGACGCGACGCGAGCTCGGCCCCCGCCGGCGACCTCTACCTCCCCGTTCTCTCTCTTCCGATCCTAGATTCTTAGGCGAGCGGGCCCCGCGCGCCCGAAGCGGACGTCCGCCATCCCTCTAGCTTTGCCGGACGTCCGCCTGCTCCGGATGGTTTTTCGGACGCCGCTGCAGCATGGTGGTCCGCTAAATGGTTCCTCCAGGAACGTTTACCAGACCCAGTACTGGTGGTCTAAATGAGGGGAGCACCTAACTTTATTTTCCTGAGTTCTCCATAAGCCACGTCATTATTTGGACCCACCTTGAAGTCATGAACCATTCCCATAGTGCGTCTGCGCCTGCGTGGAAACGAACATGCTACATGCGTGTATTCGCATCGCATGGACTCCTCTGCCACCGCATAATGCAGGCGTCCACCAAAAATCAAAATGAAAAGACATGGTATTACAAACCAAAGTATTATTAATTAATACTCACAATTCATTTCATATGTCTAAAGTAACACTACCTGTTCAGTCATATATTCCTCTTTTTTTTTGCGAACAATTCATATATTCCTCCTATGGCTGTCTTTCATAACCTGGCCTTAGAATTGTTTTTATGCATAGTACTTTTAAACTTCCATAGTTCCTTCCAACCTTTGTATACATATCGCAAAGTGCATTATGTGTTTCCTCACTCAAATGTTCAAATAGATATACAATGCTATAAATCTCCACAGGAACACACGAAGTATCATAGTATTATTAGTTAATACTCATAATTCATTTCATACGTCTAGATACTGTATTGGATATCTATTACAAACAAAAGTATTAATAATTATTAGTCATAATTCATATGTCTAAAGTAACTAGTTGTTCAGTCATGTATTCCTCCGATGGCAGTCTTTTCATAGCCTTGCCTTAGAATTGTTTACTACAGAGTACAGAGTACTTTTAAACTTCAATAGCTCCTTCCAACCTTTGTATACATGTCACAAAGTGCATTATTCTTTACATGTCACAAAGTGCATTATGTTTCGTCAATCAAATGTTTAAAAACTTTAAATAGATATACAACGCTACAAATCTCCGCAGCAATGCGTGTCCCTCTTGAATTGAATGGGCAGATCTAACTTGTTTGCTCCCGCTCCGCGGGTGTCTATTGCTATTGGGTCTCGCTTTGGTAATTTTAAAATAACTGTACCTGATGACTGATGAAGTCTTCCCAATGGTGTCTTGAGCTTCTAAAATAATATCTCGTGAATCAAACGGCGTTTCGAGCAAGGCGATGACACTAGAGTTAAAGCGTCAAAAACGGGAGGTTCTTCAAAAGACGTAGACACGCTGGCAGAGGAGACCAAGTCATCATCGTTCATCAACATGTTGTGTAAATTTGTTGGAACAATTTGTTAAGCTACGGGAAGAAGCTTTGGATGATACGACACGGCGGTCGGTGGATCCAAATCCGATGCATATCTTTAGCCTGAGGAAATAGTTTGAGACGGCAAAACGCTGCCGATGTCGACGCCAACTGCTCAGCTTGTAATCCCACTGGCCACTGTATAATAGTAGACCTCTCTTACATACAGCTGCATTCGCCACTGGACTGGGAGCGCACGCCCACGGCCGCACACTTGTCGCGTCGATAGATGGCTCGTCGGAACTGATCTCGCGCGGTTCCTCTTCAGGGCAACGGTGCTGCTGCTGCTGCTTCTTGCGGCCGCCGCCGCAGCCCAGAGCTGCGCGCCGGCCAACTTCCAGCCGGGAAGATCGTTCCAGCAGGTGCACCTCCCTCCCCGTGCTCGGCGCCAGCCTGTACTGGACGTACCACCCGGCGAACGGCACCGTGGACCTCGCGTTCCGGGCGCCGCAGAGCACCAGCGGCTGGGTCGCCTGGGGCATCAACACGGAGCGGCCCGGCAGCATGGCCGGCAGCAGCGTGTTCGTCGCCTCGCTGGACGGCGGCAATGGCGGCGGCGCGGTGTCCGTCCTGATGACCTACCTGGAGACCACGTCGCCCAGCCTGACCAACGGGACCCTCAAGCTCGACGTGCCCGTCGCGCCCGTCGCCGAGTACTCGGCCGGCGCGTACACCATCTACGTGACGGTGGCGCTCCCGGGGAACTCCACGCGGCAGAACACCGTGTGGCAGGCCGGTCCGCTCACCGGCGGCGGGCAGATAGCGCCGCACCCGATGTCCGCCGCAAATATGCAGAGCACGATGGTGCTGGACTTCCTGTCCGGCGGCACAAGCACAGGAGCAGCACCCAACTTCGAGGTGCGCCGTCGGAACTCGAGGATTTTTCGAGGATTAAAGAGAAGCCCGCCGACGATGAAAGGCTATCCCAAGCGACCGTGAAGATCTTGGAGCCATCCACCCAAATTTGAATTTCCACTTCAAATGTTTCTAGTGGTTGTACATAATGGACATCAAATGCTAATTATATATGTGTTTTATGCATGTATTTACATTTTCAACCGTCATATTACATTGTACTCCCTCCATGTTGGTAAAAGATGACGTTTAGGATAACGACACGGTCTTCAACGCATGACTTTGACTTCATATTTCTAAAAAATATTTATTGAAAAGTAATATATATATACTTTTATGAAAATATATTTGAAGACAAATCTATCTATATAGGTTTCATATTTTCAAACTTAACCATTTAAAAGTTATTAATGATTTATATTCCCAATGTTTAACCAACACCTTTTTTAAAACGTTATCTTTTATCAACATGGAGGGAGTACATATACTTTATACTTTTCCTGTTTTTTATTGGGGCTGTCTCGTGAACAACCGTGTGTTTTAGCAAAAGCTAGCACACGGGTGTTTGCTGGCTGTAGAACACACGAATTGTAGCAAAGAAAAAATCATATGTTTTATCAAAAGCTAGCACATGAATTCTGTGGACCATCAGATCTGGATCCAACATCCAAATTCTGTTCAAATTGTTTTTTTGTTTTTTTTTTTTTTTTGTACGCAGGCAATTTTAACTGGTCTGTGAATCAAACCCGTCAAACCTTACTTGGCCCGCCAAAGCTTAACGGGCTGACAAACCCATACCCGCTAACTGTAATTTTGCTCATTTAGGCTATAACTGAACTATTGGCCCAGTAAACATACATTCTTGTTGATAAAATAACACCTCTGTCACCGCAGAAAGAAACTTTGCCACAAATCAAAATTATCTCAGAGCACCCGGTTACTATTTCAGATGCTGCTAGATTTTGCACAATCTTATATGCAAATTGAGCCTAATGCATTATATTGATGAAATTACTACGACACAAATATTCACTCATACATAATAGATGTTCTCGTTGAAAAAATGCACAATGAATATCATCTTTAAATATTACAAAACAAGAATATAAAAATTGCACATTTCAAATAGTGCAAATACTACATATTGTTATTGCAAGTATACTGTATCAATAAATCACTAGGTAACTAAATAGCTTGGACGACTTCTACACCACTAATCCAACCTGCTTATCAATGCGGGCCCTAAGAATGATCACATCAGCAATGAAAAGACCATAGTTTAATCAGTACAAATTAGTAAGTCATGAGGATTTTCTAAGTACTAATGCAAAAATTAGTAAGGAAAGTGCTGAGCTTACATGGAGTACTAAATGGCCTCTCGAGCTGTGGTCGCAGGCAAGAATGCATCGACAACAACCTCTTTGTCTACAAAGCCTCCAAACTATATAAGCTAGCTTTCTCTGATGTGCATACCCCAGTTATATTCAGTTGGGTGTGGAAGAGCAAGGTCACTCCCAGGGTTAAGTTTTTTGCCTGGCTGATCTTGCTGGACAGACTTAACACCAGGGATATGTTATACAGAAGGGGATTCAATGTGCAGCCAAACAACATGTGTGTCATGTGCCAGGGTAATTGTGTTGAAACCATCGACCACTTATTCTTTGACTGTCCTTTTGCGAAGCAATGCTGGGCAAAAGCGGAAATCACTTGGGTCCAGGACAGCAACATAATTAGAAGAATTCAGCGAAGCAAACAAAGAAGTCAGAAGCCTTACTTCATGGAAATTTTTCTACTAGCTGCATGGGAACTTTGGAAGGTGAGAAACAGGTTTATCTTTGATGGGATCCGGAGTACCTTTGCAAGATGGCTTCTTAATTTCAAAGGGGAAGCAACTCTCAACTCTTGTAGAATCAAGGAATCAGATAGAGCTGCGGTTTTGCTTTGGCTTGATGCCCTGTAACTTTATGCCTTTGTTTCTAGTCTCTAGTTTCTTGCTTCTAGTTTCTTAGGTAAGACTCTCTGTACTCTGGTTCTTTTATTTATAAAGTTTTCTAAAACCGTGGGGATCTCCCCCACGGTATTTCGCGTCAAATAAAAACAACCTCTTTGTTCTCATTTTTCTTGCCTAGGATATATCGCTAAGGAAGCTTATACCTGTAGATATGATTGTCTCAAATATAATAGAGCATGTGTAGTAAGACTTGATGAATTAAGCGGGATACAGTCTTTAAAAAAGTGTTTGATCTCTTGTAGGCGGCGAGGAGACATCTCGTTGATATAGTTGTAGTGACCATATTTAGAATCATCAGCAGTCTGCTATTATCTTGTCATCCTTTTCACCCTGGCAACGCCCAAAAAGATACCCATAGTTAGAAACAAAGTAGAAGCAGGGTTGTTCTTTTCCCTCTACCTCAAATAGCGTCTAATGTGAAATACCTGGTCAATCATGGGCAAAAGGCCAATTGCTCTTGCTCGGAGGAACAAACCAGGAATAACAGGCTCCTGCAGGAGATAAATCACCACAAGGTCATGACGCTCCTCGTATAATATCAAAAAATTTGTTCACATATAACTACAGTAGACTCAACTATAGAGCACCGAGTCAGTCTGGCTGACTGAGAATGTGTCTACAAGAGAACTAATGTTAGCTATCCTTGAACAGAAAAGGACATTGTAATCCAAAGAGTGAGAACTCTACATTCTTCACAAATTCCCCTACAAGACAAAGACAAGTGGAAGAAGGAAGACTAACCTGCGTCAGAACCAACACCTTCCATTGGGTCGTTGTCTTCAGAAAGAGTCATCGGAACGAAACCATAATTGTGACGGTATACAACTGGTGAGTACAGGACTTGATCAACTTGCCAAATTACAGCACATGTCAGAAAGAAAGAAAAAATTAAACTGTTGCATTTCATCAGCGCAGGACTCAATCATCCTGTACTAGCAAATTTCTAAAATGTGTCGGGACAAATCACAGCTAACAATTTTTTTCTATTGGTAAGATAAATGTCTAGAAATCTAGCAGATCTATGATAACCACTGAAGATAAATGTCTGAAATCTCTAATAGCCTCCTACCAAGAATTAGTTAAATTATTATTAAGAGATGTAGCCTAAATCTCTGAAACATGCATGGTAGTAAACTGTATGTAAAGTGGAGGTTACCTTTGCATATGGCTACAGAGCTTAAATGACACTGCAACAACAATACTGAAGGACACTTCTGCCTCTGCTATCAACTTTTAAGAGCTAAATATTGAGCATTGCTGTGCAAGTGCAGTAATGAAAGGGGGAAATGATTTCCCTCTTGCTATTAGAAATGTACTAGTATTATTACTAATTTAACTATGGTGCGGGCTAGCACAAATCACAATAAACAAAGAAAAAGTTGTGACCTAGTAAGACATTACACAATTCTAGAAAATATGGAAAATAGACAAACTATGAATCCCAAACTGCTCAGGTCAACTACACTATGTACAACCCACTACACACCACCCAGGTCAACAAAGATGGAAGGATTCTCATGGAAGAATGATTTCCTTACTAATAGTCAGCCCCTGAAAGTAAAAAAGGGAGATATTGCATATCCTCAGCCCTAAAATTGCAATGCTCAATAGTTGCAATTTACAACATTGATGATTGCAATTATAAGTAATTAAATGCTTTATTTATTTTTTCGTGAAAAGGATAGATTAATATGATCAGAGCACTGCGATTATTATGGACAAGAACAATAAACGCCACTAATCCATTAGTGGATAGGCCTGAGAAGATACTATATGTCCAGAGCATCTACAATAGTCTATTCACTTACCCTGGAGCATGCAACAGCAACAGAGAAGATTTCAGGATTTGGAGTAAATCGACACAAACAAAAAACAATGCATACAGGAGGGTAGAAGCTTACTGGAATTCTATCAAGGTACTTCTCTCTGATCCCGTTAGCTGCAGATTGCCTCTTCTACGTAACAAAAGGTCTGGGTTCAGTTATGTAACATGTTAACAGATTTTAATATGTGTTAGCACAAATTGCAAGAAACAATTCTTTTCTATGAAAGGACAAGGATAAATGGTGTGTGTTGACAATTTTTTCTATGAAAGGACAAGGACAAATAAGAGGTGTGTGTTGGCACAAATCATAATTAACCAAGTCCAAGATTGTGTTACATAAATCATAATGGAACAATTTTTTCTATGAAAGTAAGGACAAACAAGAGGCGTGTGTTGGCAGAAAACACAATTAACAAAGTTGAAGATGTGTTAGCGCAAATCACAAGAGACAATTTTTCTATGAAAGGACAATGACAAATAAGAGGTGTATGCTAGCACAATCACAATCAATCAGAATTCAAGATATGTTAGTACAAATCAAAAGTGACAATTTTTTTCTATGAAAGGACAAGAAAAAATCAGACGTGTGCGCTAGCACAAATCACGATTAACAAAGTTTAATATATGTTATCACAAATCACAAAGAACTTTTTTCTATGAAAATACAAGGACAAAAATAAGATATGACCTGGCACAAATCTATGAAAAGACAATGCCAATTTTGAAGTTCCATCATACATGCTAGGCTTAAAATTTGCTATCTCAAAGATCAGGTAAAGAATCAAATACTAGTCCCATGACAAGTAAACTTACCCAAAAAGAATATCATGAAACCAGCTGATATATGCACTACCCTTTAGCATTTTCACTACAGTTAAGGAAACAATTGTCGTATCAAGTCGAAAGATCTATTCCTTAAAGAGAATTATATGCACTCCATAAAAATGTAGTGTATGATGCTTACACTAAAGCAGAAAACACATTTCCAGTCCCAAATAGCCCATACAAAAGGATATTGATGCCCTAAAGCAAGAACATTTGCATGCTCTATGTTAACTAAAATAGTGCAAAGTTATTTATAAAGACCAGATATTACACATGTTACACACCATAATTGTTATAGTTGAAGTGTGCAATTTACTAAATTTACTACTAATAAATGTGCAATAAAAAATGGTGGTTCTACATAAAGGAATAGAATAAAATCACAGTTTAGTAGAATTCTAATGTAGTTTGCAATAGAAATTCATCATTCTCCATAGCTACATGCAGGTCAAAAAGTTGCCCAGCTCAAAAAACTTATGTTGGAATACCGAGGCAACCTCACATTAGTAGACTAGATTTATACATTTGCCTGCATGCTGATCTCACAAGAATTAGTGCAAATTAATGTCCAACTAGAAAAAAAGCACAACATAGTAAGAAAAAGAAGATCTAGCTATCATGCTCCCATCTAAACTTCTGTTTCCCATGAGTCCCCATCCCCTGTCCTCAATCAACCACAAATACAACTAGAATGAAGTAGAAATTGAACACAGATCCAATCAAACCCTCACACAAAAAACTTTCTACTGGTACACTTTGTTCAAAACAGTAGGAAATAGTGTCCATTCATTACCATCAGGTACAGTTAGGTTGTCGATCTCTACATAGTTTCCACCAATGCTCTTCTTCCTGGACAACATACAAATTCATAAAAATTCGAGCATAGGTATCAAGGAAAGAGCCAAGGTTGACATCGAGCCGACCACAATGCCATTCGGAAAAGCTACGTTACACGGATACGTGAGGGTGGCCACGTATCCCGTATCGGATACGGATACGCTTGGGATACACGACGGATACGTATCCGTTAAGTATCGGGGAAAAAATAATTTAAAAAACGGAACTTCCTCTGATAGGTATCCACGCGATTTGATGAATGACGATACGTACTCCTCTTCCACGGATGCCTGGCTGGACCGAGCGCCGCCGACTGACGTGCCTTGCCCACTTGCACGCACGAGGGCTGACAGCACCTCCCGCCCGGAAGCACAGCGGCACGAGGGCCGCCACCCACTCGGATGCACAGCGGCATGAGTGCCGCCGCCCGACGCGCGGCTTCCTGCCAGTATGCTCGAGCGCCGATGGCGCAGCCCGCCCGACGCCTCCCTCCTGGCCGCCCGCCTGCCCCAGCGGCCGTGACGAGCTCCTGCACTTCCTGGTTGCGATTCAGCAGAGTCTTCCGGTGATCTTCCCTTCTTAATTTCTTTCTTCCCCTCCTGATCTAGTCACTCGTTGCTTCATTTATTCCTCAACGGCAACCTCTGTTCTGTTCTTGTTGCCTGATTTCTGTCTTCCCCTGTGGAAAGGGGTGAGAAATGGGGAAGAAAAGGATACAGACTGAGCGGTGGTGAGCGGTGCTGATTTTTTACTGGTGTCGGTGGGGCGAGTCATGAGTGGTGGTCCTGGAGATGGAAACCTGCATCACTGCTTCTGTTGTACGAAGCCATGGTCTGAGCAGTTAAATAATTGTAGAGTGGCTTCAGGAGGCGTTTGATTGGCTTCTATTATTTAACATATCTTATTATTTTTAAAAAAAAACACATAAACAGGAACCGCGTATCGGGTTTTTTTAGAAAAATGACGTATCCGCGTATCCGTATCCATCCGATACCGATACACGTATCCGTATCTGTGCTGCATACGGAAAAGTGTGATGTCTTGTTGTTATTGATTGGAGAAAAACCTACTTTAACTAGAAACAAATAACTCCACAAGTCAGTCACACACATTGCACCTGCACCAAAATTGTGAAAAAAGAGTTCGACACTATAACACGAATAGAAATGGAAGACTTGCCACCTGAAGAGAGCGGATCAGGGTTCCACGACAACCCTTCTAGATGGATAGGCCACAAAGTTCCAGATTTCCAACGAACCTGCATCATGTGAACAAATGCACAATAACAATACAGCTATCCAACATCATAACTAGGAACAAGTAGGTAAAGAAGGGACAAAGGTGCTTACGAGCTGTTTTTGAAGGTCCCGAGGGACACTGACATTTGGGATCTGTCCAGAGAAGAAATTAGTAGACAGGTTCCTAGGAGATGCATGGTAAGTATGTGCTCTCTCAGTTTTTTTAATTTTAAATCATCAGCACTATGTATTTATGCGTTTCCAACAAGGGCACAAGGAAAACTTACAGAAAGCTAAGGTGAGTTAGGCTTCCAATCAAAGCCCAGTATTGTGTTTCTCAACAGATTACTTGACAGGTCCCTACAATTTGAACACATTAGATAGAAATAATAATAATAATAAATTAATAATAACACTAAATCACAATTGGACCATGAGTTATGCTAACGTGAAGGATCATACATGATTGTGAGGTGCACGAGCTCGTCGATCTCTGAGGGGATACCTCCTTGCAGGTAGTTGGTTCTCAGGCAACTGAACATACACACACAGTACAAAAAAATAAGAACAAGCAAACACTTGAATACTGCTACCGAGTTAGCTGAACAAATCGACGAGACTGGACTAGTCAAATGCTAGTAGTAATCAAATACTACAGGGATTGGGCTATGCAAGTTGTTTTGCTGCAAATCTCTGAAAAGGGAACAGGCCCAACCGTCAACACTCAACAGGCAAGTTGCAGCTGCTCAGTGCCTGTCCTCCCGGTGAGCAGATCTTCGTCCGTGTCCCCGTGCTACCTAGCGCTGAGCCCAGCAGCAGAGCAGCACAACCGGTCTTAATCCCGCTCGCAACAGCGCCCTATGGCTCGTCGGCTGCCGTGGCCACGAAAGAGCGACGGCACCCACGGCCCGCTTGCATGTTCGCTCCCCACATCATCCGTTGCAGGTTGTAGCAGCACACGCTCTGCTCCCCATGCCGGCACGCCCGAGCCCCAAGTCGAGTCCCCTACCTCATGGATGCCCGCCACCCACCTACATCCCAAAATCTCCCACCCAAATCTCCATCCCTCTGTCGTCATCAAAATACACAGATCCACGAAATGTACTCCACATGACGAAATGAGATCCAGTACACACAAGAGCAAAGGAGCAACAAACAAGGGAAAAAGCAGCGGCAGAGCACGACAGGGATCTTGTAAAATACCTTCGCCGGTACTCCGTGACGGGGAGCGCGAGTTCGCCGGAGCAATCGCCGCAGCGCCGACGAAATCACCTTGCGAGCGCGTCGTGGGGTAGCAGAGTCAAGGGGAAGAAGAGGGAGAGGAAATGCGCTCAGAAATGGACAATAATTTTCAATAGTACAGACAAAGCGGGCGATCCAAATCAGAGAAAGAAATGCGCGGTGGCCAGGAGACGCACCATGCTCATCCAACGGACACAAAATCCGTGTGGCAAGACAAGACAAAACACTCGCGTGTCCTTTAGCATTACCGTTTTTATTACCATGGAAAAAGGTCCAGCCATTATAGTTGGATTCTACACTATTATCTCTATCTCTATTCATACTCTGTTTCGTTGTGCAGCGGGAGGACGTTGTGTCGCTATGTATTCTTGTTTTCCTTTTATTATACTAATAAAATATCGGCAAAGCTTTTTTTTTTCCCTTCAAATAACCTACTATCTGTAAGCAACAGAGGAATTGAACAGGGAATTGGGAAGGGAATTTGGGGCAGGAGCAAGCAAGGGGTAGGTTCAGATTGCTTGCAGTCCTCTCCTTAATTCCTCAGGTAGTCACGCTCATTACAACTAACGAGCTCACATTAGGCCTGTAACACGTGGGTTGGACTTAGATTTCCTAGCAGGCCGAGAGGAGTCGAGGCCAGCTTCTTCATCGTGGGTTGGTTTTGTCAGTTTTGGCAGCAGGCTTAGATTGGGATCGATAAGAATGGGTAGAAGACTTCAGAAAATCTCGCGGCCCAGCGGCTTCCTCCTGCAACAAAGCAAGTGTACAAGCAGTATCCAGAGTTTTTAGACATTGAACAATAACAACAGCTCGAATCTCAAGGCGAAGACCATCCACAAAGTGTGCTATGAAGTACAATAGATTGTTGTGCAAACTTGCACTTACTTGAGTTTGAGCTTCCACTAGTCTTGTTATAGCCACTGAAAGACTTGTTGCACGTGCTGGACATGGTCTTCCAGTGTGGGGCTGTAGACCAAAATGTCATCAAAGAAGACTAATACAAACTTGACGCAATCCAGGCGCCAAGGTACAATTCATGGCCCCTTGAAATCTAGCAGGAAGCACCTAGTGAGCCCAAAAGCCATAACATTGAATTCATATTGGCCCAAGTGTGTCTGAAAAGCAGTTTTATGCTCTTCTCCAGGCTACATCAAGATTTGGTGGAAGCCAGCTCTAAGGTCCAAGGTTGAGAACCATTGAGCAAATGAGTTGTTGAGAACCATTGAGCAAATGCTAACTCATCCATCAGCTAGGTCAAATATGGGTACAGGAAACTTGTTATTGTGAGTAATGGAGTTGAGCTGTCGATAGTCCACACAAAAACGATATCCTCCATCTTTCTTGGGAACCAACAAAACAGGAGAAGAAAATGAACTAGTGCTGGGTTGAATAATGACCTGAGCTAACATCTCTGCCACTCGGTGTTCAAGCTCATCCTTAAGTTTGGGTGGATATCGATAAGGACGAACATCAACTGATTTAGAACCTAGAATCAAAGGAATAGTATGGTTGCAAGCTCGGGAGAGGAGGCAAACCAGTTGGAGGCTCAAATAAGGACTGGTACTATTGAAGCAAAGACTGAATGGCTGGAGGCAAGCTGGACACATCAGTCTTATCAGTTTCAGAAGTAGCAAAATAAATGTGCAGTAATAGTGATTCAGATGCTATAGAACCCAAGCCATGCAAAGTAATCTGAGCACCATTAAGGTGGAAACTGAGCCATTTGCCTTTCCTTGAACTTGCATAGGACTGAACTGCTCTAACCAGTCCATTCCCAGAATCAGATCAAAATGGGTAAGGGGCAGAATCTTCAAGTCAGGAGTAAAAGTATAGGTGTCAATAGACCAAACAGCTTTCTGTAAAATACCAATGCTGCACAAAAGTCCTCCTCCAGTGTGACAGAACCGCCTTAATCATAGGGCCCACGTGCATCGTCATCAGTCTGCACGAGTTCTCCTTGATCTAGGTGGCCTGCCGGGTTCCCTAGGAAACCCTAACCTCCCGAGGATGTCATTGTAAGCATTGCAGCATTACAACAGTTTACATAAATAATTTGAATCAGAGTACAAGGTGCGGAAGTATTACATAAACATAGATTACAAAAATTAATTACATTATCCCAACCAGAGTTCCGTAGTGGAGTAGCATCCTATAGCTAGACACCTTGCCCAAGGGTTATACACAGCTTCATCCATGCACGATCCATCAACCGGCACTGTCACACGTAAAACTGTTCTCTCGGCTCACCTGCAACATGGGTTAACAAACCCTAAGTACTGGGGTACTCCGCAAGACTTACCCGACAAAAAGGTGTAAAATTAGACTCAGTAATGCAGGCCGAGGGGAGTCAAGGTAAGGCTTTAGCAAGAGTTCAAGAGTTTTGCGGAAAAGTATTACTAGTCCTAATTCAATATTTTATTTTCATAATATTATTAATCATTACCATATTTCAAGTACTTTCCAATATCCATCATCATTCTTTCAATATATATTTATTCATTTCAAAAACATCCTAGTTCCGAACCACTATTCACTGTAGGTGTGAGGATCAACTCTCCTTAACCGAGGAGCAACGGCGATTCGAATCGATTATTACCCAGCTGGGGATCCCTATCCATACTGCATATGTAGCACTTAAGCTTGCATATGCCAACCACGCCTACCACGGCTTTTCATACCCCGGAACCGGTCCTGCGCCACCCGAGAGCACAGTACTCCTCTAGTCTCCAGGCACGCCGGCCACGAGGGTACACGCTACTCTCGCCATCTCTCCACTCCCAGTGCGTGGTTGTCGGTTCCAGCAGTAGAGCCACCGGAGTCAGAGGCTTCCCGTAGTATGTGGCTAGTTGCAAAGTCTTGATCACAGCAGGCCTGACAACAAACGGTCCCTATTATTTTTCCGTTAGAAACCATGCATTGGGACTCTAACCCAAGTACACTGGTAACTAACCGGTTTTCACATTCCTTTCCCGATGACGACGAAAGTTGGGATTCTAACCCAAACAGTTGGCCAACCAAATGGGAAAACCCATCCCCGTTGATGACAATGAACTAGCTAGGAACACTACCAACCAACAAGGACATAACCAGTCCCATAAAGTGATTCAATTACTTTGTATCATCACAGTTGAAAATAGCATTTTTGCAAATCTAACCGTTAAGCATGACTAAGCGTTTTTCAATACTTTTAAATAATCAGGTTTTCAGGTATTGATAAGTAGTCAAGGATGGTAATGCATCAATTGGTTACCAATCAACTCGTATTAACCTAATGCAATAAATTAACTCAAGTGATAAACATTTTAAAACAACAAGAAGGGGCAAATGCACCGGGGCTTGCCTATTGCATGGAGTCGATAGAACTCTGAAGTCAAACGCCGAGAAGACCACGTCTACCGAGAGAATACCTTACCCGGGACTTGCTTCAGATAAAAATCACCGCGCGTTCACTACACGAAATAGTAATGCAACACTTAACATGATGATATGTATGTCATGATGCAGGAGATGCACAGAATCACTGATCAATAGAAAGTAAATTTAATTTGAAAGTTGAGTAGAACTTGCCTCCATGATAAAGTTGCAAGTCAACGAAACTAATTACTATTGTGTATTAACCACTTTATTTTATTGACCATTTTAACAGTCGTTGAGAGTCGAATTAGTTTTTCTCCTAGAACATTATCAATCTTTTGCTTAAGCAAATTATTAAACCCTATCATCATATGTGAATAACATAAACTATTAGTGTTCCTAATTAACAATTAATTAATAACCCCAACACTAATTAAGGTGCCAAGGATCATCTTAAGTTAATGACTCAGGGACATCACTCAATCCAAAAGTCACCCAAAACACTAATGCATAAAGAGTTTTCCATTTCTTTTATTAATTAATAATTTTACACACATATTATGAAACGATTTTATTTCTGCCAAATGAGCTTCAGATTTTTGTGGAGGTAGCCCACAGTACAAAACAGTAACTACAAAATTCTCATGATTTTTGGATTAATATTTTGAGCTATAAAATTCATAGAAGTGTCATTTATTTATTTAAAAGACACATTTTTATTTCTTACAGAAATATCCGAAACCTATATTTGATATTTCTCATAAATCACTCACATCACAGAGAGGCTTCACAAATTTTTGCATAATTTTTGCAGCAATAAATATTTTCTCACAAAATAAACAAAACTCAGCATTATTCATTTCCCTAACAATTGAAAAACCATTTTACCCAACTCGGGCCAGCAGCCTTGGCCGGCCCACCTCGCTCCAGCTCTCTCTCTCTCCCACTCACACAGCGCCCACTCGCAGCTGGGCCGGCCCAAACCCAGGCCGAGACGGCCCACACCGGCCTCCCGTTTCCTACTGCTCCACCCGAACAGGGCAGGGCTGTAACAACCCGGGTTTTTCGACAACCAAAAATCCGAACTTTCAAAAAAATTTATTGCAATGTGTGTGAAGCATGTAGCTCTAGGTCAAACCAAGACTAACCCACTAATAAATCAACACATAAATATAGTATTGATTGTAGGTGCTTGCCGGATTTTTCCTTTTGACCTATGTGTTTCGAGTCGGAGAGCACAAGCCCATAGGAACTACCCTTCAATCCTTGCGGGACTATCATGAAAACCCCTCGCTTGACTCTCGATTCGTTTTACTTCCTTTAGTATGCCCTAAATATTTGTTTTCCGAAAATCCATGATTATGCTCGAATCATCTTTTATGTCCATCCCAAACCCTGATTAGGAAAAGAAATATCCTTTTTATTTCCTTTACAATACCCTTTCCGAATTCCATCCCAAATTTATTTGGGACCCCTTTTAAATTACCCTAGCTAAATGCAAAAAGGAAAACTCCAGTTGACACATCCAAATCAGCCCAAACCGACCCTAGCCCCCACTGCGTGCGCAGCCCAGCATGCCCCGCGGCCCAAGCCGCCGCGCCTCAGCTTCCCATGCACGCGAACCACCAGGCCCAGTTCACGGCCCAGCTGGCCCAGCTCGCCCTCGCGCCGGCCCAGTGGCCCAGCTGCTGCGCCCCTGCCGAACCCTAGAGAGGGCAGCGCCGCACCCAGTCCCGGCCGCCGCCACCCGCTCTCACAGAAGCGCGAGCACGCGCACGCCTCCACGCGAACCGGCCCCCGCACCCTTCCCGATGTGCGCCACGTACCCCGAGGTGGGCACGGACGCCAAGGACCGCCGTCCGATGCTGCGAAGCCCTAGCCGATGCCCTATAAAAACGAAGAAGCAGCCACACTGTTCATCTTCCTCCCCATGCGCCGCCGCCGCCTCTACTCTATTCTGCTAGCCGCCATGGCTGCCTCCCTCCTGCTCTCCTCGCGCAAGTGCCCGGGCCACCTCGCCTCGCGATGCGTAGTCACCGACGTGTCGCGACGGGCTCGGCTCCACCGCTCGCCATGACCGCCGCACCACGGTTCTGTGCACGGGTCGGCCGCGCGCGTGCGCGCTTCTGCTGCAGCCGGACGTCTTCGCCATGATGTTGCGGTCCCGACGTCGTCTGCACCGTCGGCAACGCCCCGGCCACGCCACGGACGCCCTCCTTGTCGCATCGTCCCCGAGCCCTGCCACTATTGAGTGGCCGCGCCGCGGCAACAACCGGCAACCACGGCCACGTCTCGTCTTCGTCCGAGCACGCCACCGTGGGGACGTGACCGCAGCTGCGCGACCGCCCCGCTGGAGCCGCAGCCTCCACTGACCTGCTGAAGCTCGCTGCAGCAAGCCGCCCCGAGGCCGCTGCACCCGCGTCAGGCCGCGACGTCGTCAGCGGCGCGCCATGACGTCGCCCGCCATCCCATCTGCACCAGGCTGGCCTTTGGCTCACCCCGCCCTTTCACCGAGCCTGGCACGGCAACCTGCACAGCACAACGACTCTGGCGCCACGGGCTATCTTCGTCGTGACGCCGATCGCCCGGACGAACCTCCTCCACGACCACGGTTTCGCCGGTGAGCTGCCGATGCCCGAGGCCCTCCCCTCTTCCACACTGTGACCTTGCTGGTGACTCGTACTGAGACTGGCCATCGCGCCACATTCTACATCTCTGTAGGAAGGATGCAAATCTGCTACAACCTCCATTGACATCTAGCAAGCCACTCTGACAAGCCGCGACCCGTCCGCGGTCACGCTGACGACCTCGTCCCCGGAGACCGAGCCACTTGACGGCGTGCCCTCGCTGCCACACCGATCACCACCACGACCCGCCGAAGCCGGAGACGGAGCCGGTGCCACTGTCACGGATCGGCACTGCACAGCGATCACCCTGCACGGCGTCAACTTCTCGCTGCACCACTATCCTATCTTCGTCAGCACCACGGTGAGCACCACCACCTTCTCGGATCCACCATGTGCGCCACCGCGTCCTACCCCAGGGAACGCACCGGCAGAGCCACCACTGGCTCAGGAAAAACACAACGCACTCACGCACGTCGGACTAAACCCAACCAACCGGACGACACACCATGAACATATACGACGGGCATCGCCGTCGACATAGGCCTTCATGCTGTGATCCAATGTCTTGTTGAGAACCCGGCCATGCTCCGCCACCTCCCAGCCATTTGATGCCACCTCCAGCCAGCCTTTGGCCAGCCACAGCCCCGTCTGACTAGCCGCGACCAGCCCGCAGGAGGCCACGACTAGCCGCAGTCAGGCAACAGCAAGTCATAGTCGGCCAGAAGCTACCAGGAGATGGCTGAGAGGAGCCGGAGCATGTTGCAGCAAGCCTCGCCACTTTTTCTTTGACATTGACCCTGTCCGACCTTGTGCCGTAGCCCTGATGCCACATCTTGATGCCCCATAGATGATGATAGAAGATGCTGGACTATAGGAAGATCCCAATTAATAGATAAAGCTGGACTGTTGGAAACCAAATCAATAGATGGTGTTGGACGGTTAGAAAGCCAAACTGGTATACGATGCTGACTACTGGAGGGCCCTTCTTTTACTTCTTTATACACCTGTCCACCATATTGTACCCTATCTTTACGACCTATCCGTCAATATATCTGTTGTACCCTATTCTCATATATCTGTTGTACCCTATTCATATGTATCTATTGTACCCTATCCTCATGTATCTATGGTACCCTATCCTTACACACAGTCTGTACATTGTATCTGTGACACAGGATTCATTTATCTTCGTGCTATGGAATTGTGCTACTCCACTGTCTTGTCTAGTTGATGTGTCTTGTGGTCGTGTCTTTGGATCTTATTGTTGGATGTTCTTGTCTGCCTGTGTGCCGTGCCTTCGAGCCGGTTGGAGGATCGTATCCCGCTTGAACGTTGCGATCGCGAGATCCGTCTCGCCATGGCCGTAATACCGAGAGTAACTCGACCTCGCGTTGCCACTCTCTGACTTTTCGTGCCTGACCCTCGTATGCTCGTACCCTGCGCGACCGTCGCATTCCTCGAATTCTTGCAGTGACAACCACATCGCTATAGATCCGAGTAATGACTCAGTGCCAGTGCACCCAGGTCATGGTACCCTACGAGTGGTTTGCGTACTTGCGTCTTTTACATGTCGCTCTCTTCTGACACCTCGTCTAATCAATGGCGTGCGTGTTGGAAGAAGTAGACCCTGCCTTATTATGTTTCTCGCTCTTTTATTTTTCCGTATAGCCTGCTCTGTTCGATCCCGTCTTATCCATGGCGATTGGATCAAAGATCGGACTAACTCCTTTTTGTTAGCAAAGCTATGGTCTATATTAAAATCTCGGACCTACGTATGTCGACTCGATCGACTGCTAAAAACCGTCTTCACAGAAGGTGTGACCGAGAATATAATATGGACGTGCCTAGCTAGCTCCTCTCTCTTCCCTCACTCTCTCTTAAATTCATGGTGTTTAAGCACTTGTATGATTGTACCCGTTCGAATCATAGCCTTGGTACCCTACAAGTGGATTACACACCCGCTCTTTAATGCGCAACATTTATTGCCGGTGATTCCTCGTTCTTCTCTTCTGATCGGCTGTCCTCCGATCCCCATCTTCTCCGTGGCATTCGGATCGGAAGATTGTGTGCCGTGGTGTTTGCTATGGACAAGCTTTGGCCAAAACCGTTTATTATAAAGCCATATTGGCCTGGCTGTGACTTATGCTTATGCTTAGCAAACCCCACTCTTAATTTTTCTTTGGCCCGATGAAATCGGACATACGCCGAGAGGGCCAAGTTGTGTACCTTTTATTATTTCTCCAGTATTTATGGATCTTCCCGCGTCCAGTCGCCTTTTGGTGTATTGGGTGTTTTCATGCCTTGAGTTGCTTCGCGGAGTAGCCGTTTCCGGATTAGCGACGATCGGGTTGAGAACCGCTGGAGGAGGACATGGACGACGACAGGAACCATGGAGTAAAGTCACCCTGGAGGAGGTGGCCCAGCAGAACGACTACACTAACCGAGGAATACTCTTACCACTACTTCCTCGACAACGCAGGTGTCATGGCAGCACCCTCTTTTAGAGAATCCTATTAGACGTTGCATTATTAGAACTGCCAGTGCTTTATATTTACTCCTTGCTAGTATATGATACATACTATCACCTAAGCTGTTAATACCCTGCTTGCAACCACTTTACCATGCTACCAAGCTTCGCACTCGCGCTCCTTTATATATAAATACATCTTCCTACCTGCTTGCTTGCATGTTTCACCACTTAATTTATTTAACTCCACTCGCATTATATCTGTGATGTGATGTTGATGGGGAAATTGGGAATGGTTTACCTGAACATGGAATTATCCACTGGACTTAACCACTGGGAGAGCGTGCTGCGTGTGTCTTGGGTGTGTGGTGAGGGTCGAGTCGACCAAGTGGGACATACGACGAGCTGTGTAAGCAAGTCATGCCGGGGGTGCAACCTGGGCATCCCCACGAGAGATACCTGTGGCGGGTAATGACTTATGAGGTGGTTCCGAGATGTGCATTGAAGTCCCGTGAGCGGAGGTGCCGTGATGGCACGGGGAGAGTATCCCCTAAGAGGAGACGCCTGCTTGGTCACAACCTAGGATCTGACTAGTGACCGGAAACATCTGCATTCCCTTGCTACTCACTCGCTTCTGATGGGCGGGAGACGGCTGGACTACTTGGTAGGGCGGTGCCACTACTGCTAGGTTGAGAGGTGATAAGGGTGGACGGTGACGGATGGCAGATTCCCGTACCGTTCTAGATACGCAGTACCACTGATGGGGCCCGGTACTGCGTCTCCCAGTCTCAGTGTGATGGTGTTGAATCCGGAATGTCCCAGGGCTGAGTGGCAGGGTGGCATCGACCTAGGCAAGCAAGCACCCGGAATTTTTCCTAGATGATTGTACAGCATCGATGATGGCTAATCTTGTGAGTAGTAGAACCTTTGCAGAGTGTATGGTTGATCGATCGATACATATGCCGATTCGTCGGCTATGGACCTTTCCTAATGTTTCTGCAACCACTATTAGGAGTGGTGTATTCTTTTCTCCCCTGGATAATGATTGTCCGGCACAGTATGCCGTTGAGACAGGGCCCGAGAGGGAGTTGGGCCTGTCGACTGAGCGTGAGGTGTGTGTGAGGTGGTGTATGGGTGGGATGGTGGATTTGGATGGACTGATGGATGGTATTGGGATGGGTAAAACTTGACAAACTATTATAATATTCACTACTGGATACTACTTTGCATGCGCTTAGGATGCAAACCACAGCCAAATATTAGGATCGCCCGATCCTTTGTTTTCTCTTTTCCACTAAAGCTCATCGGTGCTGACCATGGCCTGCACATATCTGGCGGTGTGCAGATTACCTGACTAACAGAGATATTGCGATAAAAAAGATTAGGAGGTCTCGTGCCTACGCTCAAATTTGGTTCAGGAGATGAAGACTATGCTACACCAAGATTAACTCTGATGATACCCGTGAAGGAGGAGCCTTCACTCGACAACGTATTCCGCCAACTCTGACGACGTCTAGATACGCTTCTGCTAGATTAACCATGTAATAGGTGTATCCCCAAATGAGGAAAAACTTGTAAAGCTTGTAATCATACGCTGTATGACTGTGAAATCAACTGATATATGATAATGTGATGGAATCAATCTTTGGTTTGATCGCATTATAACTCATTCTGTGGATTTTCCCTTCGTGGAAAATCGAGGATGTTTCAAGGGCAGGGGCGCGCGTGCGCGTGGCGGCGGCTCGCCGCTGAGCCCGCCGGCGGCGCCTCTCCGGCGAGGTCACGAGTACAGTAACACACTCCAAAGCCTCCCGCATGTTTCTAGCTAGTTGATTGAGCAGTAAGCGGTTCGGCACGGGCTCTACCGTGGCCATGGCTGTTCGGCCAGCAAGCAACACGACGGCGAACGGCGTTCCGGCCGCCAGGAGACGGTAAAAGGGAAACGGAAGGTTTGGGAAGGATCTACGGCTCACCAAGGTGTTGATGCTCACGTCTACATGACCAGAGAAAGGCTGGAGCAGCATGCGCGACGTGCGGCGGTGGCGGCGCGTCCGGACGACGAGCTCACGTTTCAGCGTGTCCTGTTCGGTAGAGTTTAAAAAGACGAGCCGATCGCCATAAGGACATTACCATGGGCTCAAAACAAAAGACAACAAATCAAATGGCTCACCCAAGCGAGCTGGCTACGACGACCCGTGCTCACGTCGGTCCTCTGCCGACCGCGGGGAAGAAACACGGCGGCGGGGCACGACTGACGATGAAACGCAGTAGTAATGAGTTCTAATGGTGCACAATGAGGTGGCTAGCCTATGGGTAGACGGAATTGGAGAGTGGAGCAGGGAGGACGGTGAATTTCGCCTCCACCCGAGAGATGACCGGCGGCGACAATGGAGGAAGGGAGGGCACAAATGAGGTACCGGCTTCTTATAAAAGAAAGGGAGGAGAGCAAAGCATGGCCGGGGCCCCTGCGACCACGGTGTCGATGGTGACTCGACCTGGTCGGGCCCGAGCAGCGCCGGCGGCCGGCGCGCGCGCGCACGCCTGCATGCGAGCACGACCGAGAGCCAGACCCCCCTGTCAAGCACTGTAGCAGATACAGTTCCCTTTTTGACTTTTGCTCAATTACTCTACTTTTGTGTAGCAACTCGAAAAATCACCAATATATAAGTTGTAGGAAATTTTATTCTGAGCAACTTTGGTTTTTGAACTATATTCAAATTTTGGATGGATTTTGAATAATTAAAAAGGGGGTAAAAGTGGATTTTTAATTTTATTTCAAATCTATTCAAATTCTCAAAATTTCACTCAATGACTTGAAAATATGTAAAAATAAAAGTTGTTCTACTTTACAAGCCCTACAACTTTCATTAATCAAGTTTTATCAGATCCTTCATAGTTTTTAAAATAACATTTCAAAGTTAAATTCTAAAACACTCATTAGAGTTTATTTTGAAATTTCAATGTATAAGTTCAAAATCCCCAAATGTAAAAGTTGTTCAACTTTAAAAGCCTTACAACTTTTATTAAAGGAGTTTGCACAAATTCTTAATAGTTTTTTAAAAGAGCATTTTAATTTTGAATAAACAAACACTAATTGGGGTTTAATTCAAATTTTCACTAGTAAACATCAAAATCTCCAAGAATGAAAGTTGTTCAATTTTGAAAGGGCTAAAACTTTTATTAATGGACCATCACCAGATTATTGCTAGTTTTTGAATTTGTATTTCAACTTTAAACTTTAAAGCATATATTAAGGTTTTATTTGAAATTATTTTTGATAACTTCAAAATCACCCAAAATAGAAGTTGCTCAACTTTTAAAGATTTACAGCTTTTGTTTAAGGCTCAACCCTTGATTCTATTTAGTTTTTGATTTAGGGTTTCAGATCCGATTAGGGTTTTTAATTGTTTTCCTTTTTATTTGCTATTTGGATTCAAAGGCATACACACAAACAAAATTTTAAATCATAAGTCACTCAAAGGTATCTAAGTACAATCATATGTGGAAATAAAAAAAATTGTTTTTATTAGTGCACAGTGATTAGGTTTGATGCGGGATGCTTTGCAACTAAGGATGATGACATGGCAGGTTTTAATTAACCGTAACACCAGGGGTGTTACATCCAGCAACTGAGACATTGGAACCGGTTGGCACAATCAACTGAGAGTGCAGCTGCTGAACAATTGAAGTGCTAATGAAGGAGGAAGTACTGCCAGAATCGAGTAGAATAGTAACAAGCAAACCCTGTGTTGGTATTAATTGTCACTTGGTAAATTAGTTAGCCACCTCTTTTAAACCTATATCTTTTACAATAACTAGGTTGTCATCCCCAGCATGAGTATAAGAGACATGTATGAAAACTACCCAGAATAATACTAAACAGTTATTATGAATGCAAGTGACTAAAGAGGATATAAATATAAATAATCAAGTTCAAAGTATCTGCAAGCGCACAGATTAATTATACCATTGTAGCATTTTACCCAAGTATTTCAGGGTTGTCGATTTATATTTTTACCACAGGGAGAAGGTATGGAGCCAGGCATGAGTGGATAGATTCAAGATACATTACTTATGAATAGAATCAATTATATAGCACATACTTAAACAGGGGTAAGCCAATAATAAAGATAAGGATATAATGATAAAGGTTTAAATAACTTTCCAGAGAGGTGTGGACTACTCAAAATTAAAGTCAACCAAAGCATAGGATTACTTAAGAGATCAGATTGTTATGTCATTTGTAATTAATTATGTTATTCATCTACTCTAGCAAATATATAATCATATATAGCACAAT
Source organism: Eremochloa ophiuroides (assembly GCA_038502445.1). NCBI lineage: Eukaryota > Viridiplantae > Streptophyta > Magnoliopsida > Poales > Poaceae > Eremochloa > Eremochloa ophiuroides. The sequence goes on along the minus strand of JAHLJS010000002.1, from coordinate 105,193,737 downwards.
TGACTCTTTATCTATGCATCAGGAACATTATTCAGGAAGAATAAGAAAAGAGCAAGTTTACCTTCAGAACTTAGTTCTACTCTCTTCACATACGGGGAGTGGACTACAAAGGACTCAACGGGAGTGTCACATCCGCGATCTACCACATGACCCGGCATATAAAGCGCATTCATAGGCAAATAATATCTAAGCACCATGCCTCTATAATATCTACCACTTAACACACTCGAGTACTGGATTATACGCTTTGCGAACTCATGCATAAACTCATTACCAATCATAACTATATCAAATATACTACTAGAATAAACTAGAAACATAACAAACCGAAACATAATATTGAAATAGCATAAAGTCATAACGAGAGGTAATACAATAGATTTACCAATCTCTAGTAGACAGGCGATCCAGAATCCTGAACCGAAAGCTCAACTCTACTTCAACTACTATCTAGGTCCAAACTAGAACTTTGAGTGTCTAACCCTTGTTGGCGGTCCTTATAGATCATTTTTAACCGCCAACTTATGCCTAAAGGGAGAGAAACTATCATACTTTAACACATAGACATATGCTATTAACAGAGTTCCACTTGTACCCCTAGTGTTTATGTTTTTGCAGGATTTATGGTGAAACAAGTGGAAGTGCACAACACCAATTGAAAAGCGTAAAGGAGAAATGTGAATTCAGAGAATGCGCAACCAAGAATAACAAAGAAGCCCACCTTTATTATAAATCTGGGCCCATTCGTAACCATAGGAGGGGTCTAGGCCCAGAGGAGAACCAACCACGCGAAGGCGGTGGCCAAACGGGCCCACCAGGGGACCGACCGGTCCCGGGTGCGGCCGCCCCCTGGTGGGCCTCTCGGGCCCAGTTTTCTTCTGGCGGTTGTAGGGCGGTTCCCCAAGGACGGTCCCACCTACAATTAACACAGATGGAAAGTGGAAACCGCCCTTTGGAGGTCGGTTTGGGTCTTTCCATGTGGGGATGAACCTTTTGCATTGAACCCCCTCCTCTCAAACTATAAAAGGAGGCCTCCTCTCTACACCTATGGAATAAAGAGGGATCAATTCATTCACCAACACAAGAGGTCACAATGTAGAGAGGAAGAGAAAGCTCCATTCCATTAGCTTATAGCTAATTTAGTATAGGAAGTGAGAGAGGGATAAGAGTTGGAGAAAGAGCGGAGTCGAAGCAGTTCTGCTTCCGGGTGGACGAAGTGCCGGGCTTGTCAGCTCTCGATCCAACTTGTACCTCTACGATCGTCTTGCTACTTGAAGTAAGAAGTTCGTGTTCAACTTTGGTTTGATTCATTAAGCATGTTACTTCCATAAAGCTACTTGTTTGTGGGATCGTCGTTCGTCCTTTGGACGGATGCTCTAGTAAGAGGACTCCTGATAGAGACGGATGTTTCTGTACGCCGCTAGAGTAGTAGTCGCCATCGTAGACGTGGTGTGTAAGTCGGGGTCTACCTTCGTATGTTGCGCGTGCCCACGGGCAGAGGGGTAGGTGGCAGGTGGTGACAGCCCTGTCCACTCGTATCTGAATTCCCCTACGTTCGGCCGTGGAGTAGCGCTGATACTGGTATCGGCTGGCAGACCAGCTGCGTCAGTGGGCCTGAAGCAGACAAGCAGTGAGGAAGTTACCATCGCTTATATGCGTTTGACCTTAGAAGAACCTCTCTACCCAAGCTATCCCTTCCGTCTCTTCTGAGTAAACTAGTTTAAGAGACTAAGTACAAAGACCGTTCCTCTGGGAAATTACGATACCCTGAATACTTCCGAGTGAAGGCTACAACGGTACTTTCGTGCGCTTGCGGACTTTTCTGCTGACGCTAAGAAGCGCCAACAAACTTTCTAGCGCTGTTGCCGGGCAACGGTTATCGTATTTATCTCCGAACCTAGTTCACTCGTGTGTCCTTATGTCTTATCAAAAAAAATTATTTCTTCTATGTTCATGACCCTCCTTCATGAAGCCTATCTTTCAAAAAGAAAAAGGGCATTATTATTTTTAAAATTGCACGTTCAAATTTTTGCACATGGACAAAAAGATTTCTATTCACTCTCGTATCATCTTCTCTTATTTTCAAAAAGCATTTTAAAAAATAAATAGTTTTTATTATTCTTGTTCTCTCTTTCTATAGTAATGCCCTTTCAAAATTCAAAATCAAAATATTTCTCCTAAGGACGAGTTCTTGTAGCCACCATCGAAGCCAACCATAGCTTCTGGCTTCAATCTTTGCCCTACCTTTGGCGGTCAAGCTTATGACCATAAAGAAAGCACTACCGGGAGATACCCCAGATTTTTAAATATATATATATATATATTAAAATTATTTATAAGTTATTGTTCTCTTAAATATGAATAAATTTTTGCTAAAATATTTTTAATAAATGCTAGTTTGCTTTTAAAGTTTTACATACAGCATGTTTTGGTTTGAAGTATGATTGATCATCATATCTTCATAAGCATTTTAATTTAAACATGGAGCTTAGGTTAAAATTGCCTACCTTGATTAAACGACATGTCTAATCATTGTTCCAAAACTGCTGGGTGTAGGCTTTAAATAAAAAAATTTTGAGTTATTTTATTTATCAATGAAAATATTCTATAAAATGGTTAAAAAAATAAAGAGATATTTTGAAAATCTAAAATTTAAAAACTTATCTTTAAAATAAGTTCTTTTTTTTGTTCTTACAGAATAAAAATGAATCTTCATTAAAAGAAATTTGTTAATAACGTCCTCCCTTGCATAATAAAGTTTCGATTAAATTTTTGAAAAAAACCAACTAGCTCAATTTGCTTCCTACATATCTTTTCCAATTCGGTGATCACAAGGGAAAGGTAAGAGCCCTTGCGATGTACCAAACCATAACCATGCAGGAAAACCAAAAATGCTGGGTGCAACCCTGATCCTTTGGCTTTGAGTTAGCTTGGGGGAGGACCATAACAAGGTAACATGTATCTCTATCCCTCTCATATCCTTTTGTTACCTTGCAAAAAAAAGAAATGAAAAAAATAATAATAATAAAAATTCCTTTTTTAATAAATGTAAGCACATGTTGTCAAGTTAGTATGCACCTTCGGGTATTCTTGTCACTAACCATTTCAGGTTAACAAAGAAAGGACATACGAAGCTTGAGAACATGGGAGCAACATCAACAACACACATTGATGATCTTTGGTGATGGAACAAACTCAAAAGGAGACCCTGACCTTGCACACTTGACTTTCAACAAAGTCCAAGTGTGGGGGAGGACGGTGTGAGTCTCGCCTCAAGATCACCTTGGTTCAAAAGAAAAAGAGATGTTGGCTCTACCTTGCTTAAAAAAAAGGGAAGTGAAAAGAAAAAAAACAAGAGAAGAGATTGTTAAAAAAAAGGGAATAGTAAAAAAATATATATATAATATTGAAGGAGAGAGAAGGAGCAGGCTGGCCCCACATGTTAGAAGAGGAACACTTATGGGTTGCCTGACTCTGCCCATCATTATTTTGCATAAGCAAGAAGGGCTCACCCAAAGCCTTTACTACTATCATCAGGGCCATGGCCCACACACACTAAGCCATGAGAATGGCCTGGACTGGTGATTCACCTGAGAAAAGTCATCATGCGAACCGCAGTAACAACTCTGATGTTTCATCCATCCATGCTGCCGGTAACTACACTCAGATATGCAAAGATCTCCCCTGGATGTTGCACAAACATCAAGCAGGCCATCATATAGAGGGACAAGCCACATGACTTCCATGAACTCCTTCTTCTACACCGATGGTTTGTGCAACACCTCTCTCACTCCTTTGACCAACCATGACTCCATGCATATCTTGGATCACACTTTGTTTAAAGATTCTAAAAAAACACATAACAAAGGGGAGTCATGGTTGCAATATTCCTTTTAGTTAGAAGCTTGCATGAAGTGTTCCTCCTACATTTGTCGTGTATGCGAGTCACTAATATGCAGGAGTTACCAATAAACGACTTGCTACTAAAAGTGATGGACTCCAACCCACGCCTTGGTAGTCACCTGAGATGGAAACTGAGCCACCCCAGCGACAACTCTGATGCTTCATCCATACATGCTATTGGTACACACATTCAGGTATGTCAAGGTAATGTTGACCAACTCATTCACTCATATTTGTCTCCATGAAAATATAATATCATGCTCTTCCTCTGTTCATGCCATATGCTCTGAGTTTGGGTGTATTCACATGAGTACACTTGTGGTACATCCATAGGCTTTTTAATTTAAGCATGGTGCTTAGGTTAAACTAGCCTTCTTTAATCAAAATTGTGACATGGTGTTGCATTTTGATTAATGAACTTTGAGTTGTTATCATGAATAATGGAAGAAATTCATGTTGGAGATGAAGCAAGGCATGTCTTTCTTTGCTCTCTTATCCTAACCTTGTTTGAGTTTGAATAGATTGGCTGAGCAAACTTCTGACTAGGTTCCTTTGTTCAAAAATCTGTCTCCGTTGAATGATTATTGGTTATCTTGTCATATTTCTTTTCTCTATGCTAGTAAGTTTTGGTTTGGAAGTGTTGATCCTACATCTTTTTAACTAAGCACGGTATTTAGTTTGAAGCTGGGATGTAAGATCATGCCTCTATAGGATTTTTAATGTAAGCATGGTGCTTAGATTCCTAAACCTACCTTGACAAATTAGACGTGGTGTCTAGTTTGATATTGGAACCAAAGCTGCTAGTATAGATTTTGGTTAATCTTATGGACTAACCCCTTGCAGAAATTTATCAACTCCATGAGGGTAAGTCTTTGAGATGATAGCAGAGACAAGAATTTCTTAGGTGAACCTTGAAAAGAAAAAAATATAATGATAAATAAAATCTTGAAAAAGAGTAATTTATCTTTCAACCCCAAGTTTTGTTGTCTTGTTATCTCAATACCACCATAAAAACAAGCTTAGGGGGGGAGCTTCCTAGCACGCTCAAGAGAGGCCACGAACTGCACATCAAGCTGAGGCAGCACCAATTAGCGGCACCCCCAGCTGAACCACATTAGTAAGTCAAAAGCAAGCTTGGGGAGGGCTCCCACAAAGGTAACTTGTATCTCATATTTCTTTTTAAAATTCTCCAACTTAAAAAATGGTGAGATATGTTCTCCTCTCTCATATGTGTTAAGATGTGTTAGTTTCTACCCTTGTTGAAATGATGAACAATTGCTCTGTCTTATGTTTCACCTGTACCCATTTTATAATCGGGCTTTCTCTAAGGTTTGGGTTTATCAGCTAAAAATGTCTCATCCTAAAAACTTGGGCTAATGGGTTGCACATGCTTAATCTTGTCTAAGTTATTGCCTGATATGATATGGTGACATGGGCTGCGCTATGACTTTGTTCTGAGATAAACTTGACATCCGGAGTTTTATTTTTGAAAACTTTCAAAAACAAAAGTTCTTCAATGATTATGAAATACCTACCAAGGTCATATGACATGTTTCAATTATGCAAACCTTTTAGTCATATGCTGCTTGTGGAACATTGAGTTAGGTCAAATTGTTGTGACCTAAGTGAGATTATGGTCATGCACCCATGATTGAGATTCACATGCACCCACCAAATAAAGCCAACTCTCACCTCGAGAGTTGCGCACAACATGCACCCATCCATCCACCAAATAATATGCCAACTCTTACCCTGAGAGTAGCGCACTCTTCAACTAAATAAAAATGCCGACTCTTACCTTGAGAAGCCGCGCATTCATTTTTCACCATATAATTACTCCTCGCATTCCATCATGACATCTCTCCAGCCAAAGTTCTTTAAATACTAACAAGAGATATGGGTTATGCTTAAAAAAAAACATGCCAAGGGGCATGCAATAAACAAACAGAAAAAAAGATACCCGTTCAAAAAAAGAAGAAGAAGATGAAAAATAATAATAATATGGATATATGATCTTATAGCCCATATCCCTCAAAAAAGTTTCATTCCATCCAATAAAGGAGAAATTCATGATGCATGGAGTGCCAAAATATTTAGAAATTAGGATTCCACCATCTTCATACTCCACACACTTGCACATCTCAATCAAAGTATATAACTTGTATCTCCTTGTGATTCGGTTTTTGACTTAGCAATATATGTGATGCAAGTATACCCGCCTTTATACCTGCCCAAAACTCCACTCATAAGCCTTAGTGGTAGGATATGAAAGGCAACATTACAATGCCTTTGGTGAGGTATTCATAGACTTTGAGCGATCGAGAGAATCATTTGAATAACTTACATTTCTTTGCAAAAATTTTCAAAAAACCTCCGGAAAGATGGTTCATCTTGGGATGAATGATAAGCAATGTCTATGAATCTGTTCGGTCTTACAATCACCCAAGACTTGAGATGGCTAAAAGGCCCCATTTGTTTCAAGATAATAGCAGGGTGGATAGCATGCTGATTTATTCAAATTACGGTGGAAAACTTTGTTATAAACTTGGTACATTTAAAATATGATTGACATTGTAGTAACTTCTGATCAACAACCATACTTAGCTTAACAAATACAGTGCCGAAGGTTAAAAAAAACATCGTCGCGTTTCCAAAACACAAATTTGTGGTACTAGCACACCCATAGCGTAACAAGCTCCTATGCATGGGTGGTGCATGGGGTTCGAGATTTTCTCAGTCTATGTGAGGTTTTCTGGCTTAAGCATATTGATCTCAGTGGCGGATCTACACTTAAGCTATGGGGCCACCTGGCCCTGCAGGTTTTGTTAAATCATGTTAAATTTCCTACATAACACATCAATTAACTTGCAATTAATCAATCTTGTAAAACTTGGCCCCACAGGGTTTGGACTCTAGACCCGCCACTGATTGAGCTTTTTGCAATTAGGGGCAAATCTAATTAAGAATATCATCGGAGTCAACGTGACACTAGAGGTACCCTAATACCACCTGGGTTAAAAAAAGGTAAATTCCATTTGAATACTAAAACCAGTAAGGAAGTTCCTGCCTGAAATTGGATAGCAAGGCAGCAGACACCGTCAGGGCTCAGGAGCAAGTCATACACGGATCCGAGGAGACCTATTCATCACCATATGGCCATTCGAAACACGATACGTGTGCGGCGATTGAGATAATAAATAAAGTAATGGCCGTAATACATGAGCATGAGTAACTTACAGGCGCATGGTCTGACTCAGTATATATGCTAAAGATTGACAGTGTCGACGACGTAATTAACCAACTGCCCAAAACAACATCCCATTCCATCACGAAGTTATATATATAGCACGCCTCCCTTTCCCTTCCGCTCTCACAAAGCCTCCGATGCTCCAACCACACCACACCTCGCTACTGCAACCATTCGCTGCTGGCTCGTGAGGACGTGAGCCAGCGATCAACGCAGCACAAGATCGAAGCAAGAAAGAGTACATCAAGAACAACGCACGCGTTCAGCGTTATAGTACCTCCAATGGCGGCAGCACGGCGGAGCCAGTCGGCGCTGCTCCTCATCGCGGCCGTGCTGGTCCTCTTCGCGTCGTCCTCCGCCACGGCGCAGCAGCAGCAGCAGAACTGCTCGTCGGCCAAGTTCTCCTCGGGGCGGTCGTTCGAGCGGTGCGCCTCCCTCCCGGCGCTCGGCGCCAGCCTGCACTGGACGTACCACGCGGCGGCGAACGGCACCGGCACCACCGACGTGGCGTTCCGGGCGCCGCAGAGCGCCGGCGGCTGGGTCGCGTGGGGCATCAACCCCGAGAGCTCCGGCAGCATGGTCGGCAGCAGCGTGTTCGTCGCGTCGCAGGACGGCACCGGCGTGGTGTCCGTCCTGATGACCTACCTGGACAGCACGAACAGTCCCAGCTTGACCAACAACACCCTCAGGATAGCCGTGGCCGCCGGGCCGGCCGCCGAGTACTCCGGCGGCGCGTACACCATCTACGCGACGGTGGCGCTGCCGGGGAACAGCACGGTGCAGAACACGGTGTGGCAGGCTGGCCCGCTCAGCGGCGGGGCAATCGCGCCGCACAGCACGGCCGCGGCGAACCTGGAGAGCTTCCAGAGGCTGGACTTCCTGTCCGGCGGCGGCAGCACGAGCACCGGGGCAACCAAGTCCAGGGGCCTGCTATCCCGTCGGAACTTGAGGGGTTTCCAGGGTTGAAACTTGAAACGCAAGTGGTTGCTTCTTCTCACATCGTCCCAGTCGCAGATTGATTGTGCGTTATTAGTACGTTATATGCATGTTTTGATTCATTATATTATCTCAGGTTCGATGTTGTATGTGCATTGGAATTTAATTGTATTTGTCCTCGCAATTTTTTTTGAAATAAAAAGCACTGTATGATGCTGCTGTGTATTTCTTCTTTAATCGATCGAAGAGTACTGTAGATTAATTGGATTATGATATATGATGCCATGTGACATTTTTTTCTTTGGAAAAAAAAAATGGAGACATCCGAAAACATGGACAGAAACAGAAAATTGGCTCTATTTGCTCACGGCCTCCCACGCAAGCTATGAGGTCCCATTTTGTCATTGGGGGCCCGCGTCCTCCGGCCCAAACTCTTCCGCTTGTCGCTTTCTCGGCAGGCATCGTGTCGTCGCCTTGCGAGGGTCAGGAACTGGAGCATCCTTCCTAAAAAAAAAAAAAAAAAAAAAAAAAAAAACCATCCAGGCTCTTTGCTTATACTCCCTCCGTTCCATTGCTACAATAACATGTTTCAGTGTACCAACTTTAATCAATTATAAATAAAAAACTATAAATATTTATAATATCAAATAAACACCAATAAATTAATTATAAAATGTATTTTTATAATATATTAATTTTGAGCTATAAATATGAATACTATTTACTAGAAATTTAGTTAAACGTGAACTATTTTATCTGACACGTAACACGAAGTTGCATTATCAACCCGATGGAGGAGGGTGTAGTACCCTGACATGCAGTACATTGATCCGCTGGTGGGAACACGTGCTTGAGCTTGACGCCGTTTAAACGCCGGCACGCTTTGCTTGACCGCATACCCAAGCGAATGGGCCAGTGGCCCAATAGGAATGTCCAGTGGAATGATACCCACCAGAGTTTAAATTTTGACTGTCGTATTTTTCCTAGATTTATTTCAGGATTTAATGGCATTGTGCCTTCAGTGGTAGGCGATATTTCCGTCGACAGCGAGGCGTCAGTGGTGACTTCGTCAATCTCGAGATCTGTCGGCATAGTGTTTTGGAGGTGGTTTGTGTGTGAGATGAGTATACGTGCGTGCCTAATTCGAAAAAAAAAAACCTGAACATCGGCACATGAACGAGTCAGTTAATGATACTACTCCTACGAACGGCGTGCGAAGCAGAGCGTCGTTCCAATGTTCTTGTCGTAGAACCCAGGGCATGCAGCAGTGACTCCTGGCGGAACGCCGGAACGAACAAGTGAGGCGCGAACCCTTTCCATTTTTTTTCTTTTCCTTCGCGCCACGTGCCGCGGCGTTGCCACAATGCCACCGCAAACAAACATGATCGGCCCTGATTGGCCTGAACGGGGTTGGAAAAAAACACACACCATAGCGACCTGCATGGGACAGGGAAATTACTCGCATGTACTCCTAGTAGTCAGCTAACGCCGACGGCGCCTGAATTTGCTACGGCGTGTGTACGGATCCACTGCGTCTGCGTGTACGGCAGTGACACCGACGACCTTAATCAAGCGATGTATGTCTGCTATCATGCACGTGTCACGAATAATCATCTGGGGGCAATATAATGTCAAATGCTGACAGCAAGCTATGAACGCGCGGCCTGCGGCAAGAGGTCGTCATGTCCTTGTACGTAGTAGGTTTGCACTTGCACGAAAGAAAATCCTCAAGATGTACTAGTACTCACTTGCAATCCTTCTAGAGTCTGTAACATTGCAGAATAAGGATGAGTAGTAGGTGAACCATACCAACGGTACTTTACTGGCACCAACCAACTGTCAATGAAAAAGGATGAAGCGAGACGAAGAGAAAGTCAAGGAGCTCTACTCTAAGCAAAGCCTCACAACAGCATATAACTCCATGTGCCAATCAGCAGTAGATCTAAATTATGGCCCTGTTTAGATCCACTGCAAATTGCAATTGCAACTAGTCACATCAACGTTGTGGCATATGCATGGAACATTAAATGTAGACGAAATGTTTACATGTTTGTACCTTTTGCATGTACATCACGAGACGAATCTTTTAAGCCTACTTGGGCGGCGGAATAGTCAAATTCGTCCTTGAATTATCACCGAAAGCTCAATTTAGTCCCTGAACTATAAAAACGGCCGTTTTAGTCCTCAAACTTTCACAGCCGGCTCAATTTCGCCCATAAACTATGAAAACGACCGTTCTCGTCCTCAAACTTTCGCAGTCGGGTCAATTTCGTCCTTAAACTATGAAAATGACCGTTATCGTCCTCAAACTTTCGCAGCCGGCTCAATTTCGTCTCTGGTCCGATGTGGAGCGCCACGCTGGCTTGTCTCGTCATCACCCAGTCAGCTGGAATCAGTTTTCGAAAGCCTGTAACTGATTTATTCTTATTCCAACTTGTCGCAACTAGTTGTAACTCTTCAATACAAAATGGGATGAAGATGATTTTTTTTCATAAAAATTGTAGATCTTGATAAGATCTACAACTTTCTAGTTTTAATGTTTTTTATTTGAGGACATTAAGATACTCAAAAAGTTCATATTATGGTGCTAAAATTTTATATTAACTTTTATATTAATTACAAGCAGCAGCAGGTAATTATTATGGTGCTAAAATTTTATATTAAATTTTTGAGCATCTTAACATCCTTAAATAAAAAAATTAAAACTAAAAATTTATAGATTTTATTGAGATCTACAATTAAAAATCATCTTTATCAATGTTGTATTGAAGAGTTACAACTAGTTGCAACCAGTTGGAATAAGAATAAATCAGTTGCAGACTTTCAAAAACTGATTCTAGCCGACTAGGCGATGACGAGACAAGCCAGCGTGGCGCTCCACATCGGATTAGAGACGAAATTGAGCCGGCTGCGAAAGTTTGAGGATGAGAACAGTCGTTTTCATAGTTTAAGGACGAAATTAAGCCGGCTGCTTAAGTTTGAGGACGAGAACGGTCGTTTTCATAGTTTAGGGACGAAATTGAGCCGGCTGTGAAAGTTTGAGGACTAAAACGGCCATTTTCATAGTTCAGAGACTAAACTGAGCTTTCGGTGATAGTTCAAGGACGAATTTGACTATTTCACCTTATTTACGATTGAGCAAATTAACAATTGGTAACCTAGCTAGGCTAGCGGCAGAAGCAACGAAAGCACGTTTTGTCCTTCAAAACTGTTAGTACAAGGTATGAAGTATGAACTGAAAAGAAACTCTCTGGTCAGAATATCAAAGAGAGATAATAACCCTATGCAAGCAACAATTTTTCTAACCAACATGACTACGTTTTTCTTATACACAATGTCTCTGTTTTTTTTTTTGGGAAGAAATACACAATGTCTCTTAATATGCTGTTCTTATACCCTGCCCTTGTTCTGATTTTTGAATATGCTGTTCTTATCCAAACCACTGCATAATAGGCCTCTTTGACCAGCTATTACCAAAGTCAAGTCCAAAGTCCCAACGACCAGTTCGTAGTACCATAAGGCTTGCTAGCATATACTGTATGATCCTGCCTGCAACCTTCATTAATTTCACCATAGGTTGTTGTTTGGTCAGATTGATGAAATGTTTTATTATTGTGTACTGTTTGTACCGGTACTATAAGGAAATTCTGTATAAAAAATACTTTCGTCAATATATAGTCAGAAAATTAAAATATTAAGTTCTGGAGATCAACTAATCCCACTTGTATTATATATGTTTTGTTGCCACCACCTGATGTCAGTAACGATGCTTCCATTCAGAAGTAGTCCGAGTACTTGGTCAGTATGGGCTATGCATCTCTGCTGTTGCTGCAGTTTAGTCGTTCATTGTCATGTTCAGATGGAGACACGGTTTCTTGTGTTTGTTTATGATGATCGATTGACTACCCTATTGTCTATAGAAGAAATAATTGTTACAGCCTTGCCCCAAATATTGGTTTTTTTTCCAAAACCCTGAAAAGTAGTTGTAGCAATCAAATAGAACTAACATCAGGTATTTGTGCACAAGTTAATGACAGATGATTTTTTTAATTTTTTTTTTTTTACCTCACAAAGTTGTTCGCTGAATTCTCGTGTAATCGTTCTCGCAAGCTAAAGGGAAACGACGCAGACATTTGCTCAATGGTTCCACCGTTGCGTGAACCGGTTGCAAAAATATCGCCAAGTAGTCACCAAAGAATGATGTGTCTCAAAGCGAAAGGTGGGTCCTCTTGCGTTGTTGTGCCTATATATGGATAAGGATTTAAGTATAATGATCTTGATACTTGTCCTTCGGCAGTTCGGCGCCCTGATTGGATTGGACCACTATCATCATATATAATATACTCCGACCCTCCATATCCCTAAAGAAAGTCGTTTTAAAAAAAATTGGTCAAAATATAAATCATGAATAAATTTTAATTTATTGAGTTTAAAAATGTGAAAAATATATAAATATATTTGTTTTGAAATATACTTTTATACGAATATGCATATATCACTTTTTAATTAATATTTTTATAGAAATATAAAGTTAAAGTTCTGCTTTGAAGATCGTGTTATTATCTGGAATGACTTTCTTTGTGGGTATGGAGGGAGTATACAAAAGGACTGAACGAAGAAAGAGGCAAAGAGCACAATGTAATCTTTAAATAAACTATCGGTAGTTTAGATCAATCGTCGGACATGATGATGCCTTCTCGCCACCATCGTTGCCTTTGCTGTAATGTTTTAATGTTTCTTTTCTCTTAATGAAAAACGGGCCAATCCCGATTAAGGAAAAAAAAAGCGAAGACGACCTCCAATAGTATATATCCAATCCAACTGGTGACTGCAATTAGGGTTCAAAATTTTAGCGAAATTTCACAAATTTCGGTGGCGGCCCAAAGAAAAACCCTAAATTCTGCAATACACTAATACATGTGTTATATAGCTCTAGACTCATATTTTGTATTGTTTATGTTGCATACACTTCTACTTAATAGATGAGTGTCATAAATCATGCTAATATTTGTTTAGGTCTAAACTTTTTAGGAAAAAAGCATACTTCATGTGTAAGTCTCTAAAAGAATTTCGATTTCATGAATTTCGATAATTTCTAGGGTGACCAAATTCTTTTCAAAACCAAAAATGAAAACCCTCGAACACCGGAAGTCATGCAAATTTAGGAAGTCGTTGTGGCGTTTCTCTCTCTCTCTCTCTCTCTCTCTCTCTCTTTTTTTTCCTTGTTATTGTTATAATATGCATCGAGCTGAACAAATTCACTCCCAACATTTAGCGGTACTGTGTACCAGTTTGCTGCTTCCCTCATCTTGCAGAAGTCTTCATTGTGTATGAGTCCAGTACGAGTTTGGGCAAGCAAGCCTTCCAAACTATATCAGATAATTCAGGCACAGCCTCAAAGGTCTTCAGGTTTTGTCGTCACATATTGATTAAATGCTTGGCTTCCCACGACATCTCTGAGGACCTGGAACGCAGTCACATGAATAACGTAGGAATTTCACAGGGATCGGTTTAATTTCACAGGAAGAACAAACAAGCCCTGAACGTTTTCAGCCTGTTCAATCTTGTCAAATTCGGCAATATATGGGGAGGTCCATACAGCCGAAGACGAGACGTAAACAGAGGCTAGAGAGCTGAATTATTGGGCCGTCAACATAGGTAGATCATTTTATATAAAAAAAGAAAATCCATAGGTAGATATTGCCTGAAGACACGAAGGCATGAACATTTGAACAGAAGCGCGACGTTGGAGCTAAAGAGTAAGACTAGTCTATGAGATGATGAACAAGTCATTCAGTAGTGTCTTAGTTACTATTAACTGTCAAGTGGCATGCAATTATGCAAAGCCTGGTCTCGGTATGATCAGTTCTGACGCACCTGAGGTGGAAGTGGAACGTGTGCCCGGCCTCCGTATGGCACGCGCCTGATCGCGGTGACGAAGAGAGCTAGCGAGATTGATGGAGAAGCCGCCCTTCGCTCCTGCCATCCTCCAACAACTGTCGACCCTGGGCTGTGCGTAGTACACATTCGGGAGACGAACCCGTCCACGCCGTTTTGCCGGCATGCCGCGTGCTTTCATGCACGCAGCAAAAAGCATCGCTACGGCAGCCAATCAAATTAGGTGCACGTGTTGGAAAGATCGCAACTTGGAGAATGTTAAGATTTCCGGGGGCTTTGTTAAATCTTACCTGAGGATTCAGGCTAGGTTTTTTTTTCTTTTCCCTAGGCCACTCGTAGTTTGCAAGAGCGACAGTCATAATTTTGCCTTGCTACTATGGGTGTGTTTACATCCCAGTTACAGTTGTAATTCTGCACTGTAACACGTTCGTTTGTATTTGACAACTTTGGTTCAATCATGGTCCAAGTAGGCTTAAAAAATTCCGTCTCGTGATATACATACAAAAAGTACAAACATGCAAACATTTCGTCTACATTTAATACTCTATGCATGTGTCGCAACGTTGATGTGACTAGTTGCAATTGTAATTTACAGTGGATCTAAACAGAGGCCTATGTTGTTCAGTGTGCCTTGAGGACCAAAATGAGATTGTGCAAAAGCCCGAGATATTCATGTGAGCCTTAGATTTGTATATTCACTACAGTGGCAACCTTTTGAATTAAGAATGAAATGTAGCTGTCCCCAAGTCCCAACTTCCAAGCATACTCGACTGCTCGTCAAACAATCGTGGCAAAAGAGCACATATGCTCAATCTCCAGATAATAGTAATAATGCCATCGCCGGAAGCGTACGAAAAGGATAGCGGGGTGAGAACGAAAGGAAGCTACAGAGTTGACCGAGCGTGGCACGGTCTACAGTCCTGAACTTGCTCCAGCTTTCACCTAATCCTCTTCCTCTTGTCCGAAACTCCGAATTTCCTATTGCTGCCTTGCGTCCTTGTTGGCCAGCCTCACCAACTCTCGGCAACTCGGCCGCGGAAGACCGGGCCACGACTTCCGCTGCACTACGGGGGGCAGGTACAGGAGGACACTATGCGCACAACAATTGTTCCAACTCACCCATTAGTTACAGAGGTTTTGTGGTAACTTGGTTGGTCTCTTTCATTTGGACCTACTCCGTATGTGGAGTTCACACCCTGGCACAAACGAAGAAACTAGTAAAGCGATCTGTCACTCGATCATTCTATTCTAGCAGTATTAATTACTTCATATAAGCAATGTTTTGCATGTATGTCTCCAACTGAGTACAGTTTACAATCTGAGCGAGCCAGTATTATATGTTCCCTTAGCTTGAACATTCAAGTTCAACACGAAATGTGTCGCCTCGAGTATTCATTCATCACCTAATAAGAGAAGACCGTGTCATAATATAAACACGCAGAAAGCTAAAAAGAGCAGCAGCCGTATCATTGTGCCATAAGGCATGGGAGACGAAATCCCCAGATGAAGACTGCAGAGTGATCGACCACGTCAACCTGGAACCTTCCACGCGCACGCTACCGGCTCTGCGCCACCCAACAACCGCGTGGTGCCATTACATATAGCGCAGCTGCACTGAATTATTCAGCCTCCCTCACCAGCTGCAGCTCCGACCAAGCCTGCATTCCTCTATCGATCGAGGTAGTCACCAGAAACAGCCATGGCGGCGCGGCTCCTCCTCCTCCTCCTCGGGGCCGCCGTGCTGCTGTTCGCGTCCGCCGCGACGGCGCAGGACTGCCTGTCGGCGACGTTCAGCGGCGGGCGGAGCTTCGGCAAGTGCAACAGCATGCCGACGCTGAGCGCCAGCCTGCACTGGACGTACCACCCGGAGAACGGCACGGCCGACGTGGCTTTCCGCGCGCCGTCGGGCTCCGGCGGCTGGGTCGGCTGGGGCATCAACCCCACCTCCAGCGGCAGCATGGTCGGCAGCAGCGTCTTCGTCGCCTCGCAGGACGGCAGCGGCGCGGTGTCCGTGCTCATGACCATCCTCGACAAGACCGATAGCCCCAGCCTCGCCAACACCACCAACCTCGCGTTCAAGGTGCCCGTCGGCCCCGCTGCCGAGTACTCCGGCGGCGCCTACACCATCTACGCCACGGTGGAGCTTCCCCGGAACTCCACGCAGCAGTACACGGTGTGGCAGGCCGGCCCGGCGACCAGCAACGGCGGCATCACCGCTCACCCGACGGCGCCAGCCAACTTGGCCAGTTATCAGACGCTCGACTTCCTCTCCGGCTCCAGCACCGCCGCCTCAAACTCCAAGCTTCACCGCCGTAACGTGAGTTCCCACCTCTATAGCTTCTTCCCCCTCCACCTTGTTTTCTCTTTCTCAATTCCCGTTTATTTTTATTATTTCTTTTTTTTGAAAAAAAGAGAAAAAAAATTGTTTTCTTATTATGCTTCATTCAGAAAAGATCGCCTTCATTCCCTGCCCAATTGTTGAGACGGTAGGTAAAGCTTGGATAAGTAGTGATCAAGTAGAGGACGGCGACGCTTGTATGTGTACATTATATAAGAGTCAGCTGGTTGGAGATGACTGGAATTAAGCTACTTGATTGATCAGTTCAATAAAATTAGACGTGACATGACAGTATATAAAATCTTTCTGCCAAATGGATTAATTAGACTCGATCTGCCCGCTTGCTTCACCAACCGGATAGGATACACCGTGTCATATGATCCTAGAGTTCCTTCAGACTCCCAGTTCCCGAAGCAACATCTTTCTGGGGGAGCTGCACTGCATTTCAGCTTTCATCACAAGGGAATACTACTTTTAATTACAGTCACGGTTGTTCAAATATAATACTCCTATATAATTGCGTCAGTTTCAGATTTCCAGCAAGAGTTGTTGAACGAACCTACTACTAGTAGCCGCCTCAAAAGTGGATGCCACACAAATAGCTAGGATTACTGAATTTCCTGCTTTTATTTTCTGATGATGATGATGATGCATGCAAGATGCAAGTGCAAGTGCAAGTGCAAGTGCAGCACAGACACAGCAGAGAATTTAATTTTCGGCAACATCTTTCTAATAACCTTGTCCATTCAAATGTGTGCTACAACAAACAGATCCACGGGATGCTGAATGCGATTGCGTGGGGCGTCCTGATCCCCGTGGGCGCCATCATCGCGCGGTACCTGCGCGTGTTCGAGTCCGCGGACCCGGCGTGGTTCTACCTGCACATCGCCTGCCAGTGCTCCGGCTACATCCTCGGCGTCGCCGGCTGGGGCCTGGGGCTGAAGCTCGGCAGCGAGTCCGCCGGCGTCACCTACCAGCCGCACCGCAGCCTCGGGCATCGCCATCTTCTCCCTGGCCACGCTCCAGGTGCTCGCGCTGCTGCTCAGGCCAGACAAGAAGAACAAGTACAGGCTCTACTGGAACATCTACCACCACGCCGTCGGCTACTCCGTCATCGTCCTCAGCGCCGTCAACATCTTCAAGGGGCTCGACATCCTCCAGCCGGCCACCGGATACAAGACCGCCTACATTGTCATCCTCGCCACGCTCGGCGGCATCGCGCTCTGCCTCGAGGCCATCACGTGGCCCATCGCCATCCGGAAGCGCAGGCGGAACGCCGACAAGGCGTCCGTCGGCAACGGCAACGGCAATGGCTGGCAGCAGGGTGCGTAGGGATCCAGTACCAGTATGATCGCCGGCCGGACTTGTGCGCGTGCTTAGTTTTGATGCGAGCGAGGATGTGATTTCGATGTGCAGATGGCGTTGTTCAGAGAGATTGTTGCTGATCGATGTTGTTTCTTTCCTGTCACTACTATGCCTCTGTAGTCTGTATACTTCTACCTATAGAAGAGTAGCTCATTTTTCTTCTGTTTTATTTTATTGTTAGGGTTCTATAATGGCATTTGTACACATTTTTTTTCTCCTATTATTGATGTGCGATATTACTTTGATTGGTGTATGGTTTCGACCAGATGACAGGCTTACTTTTTGCTCAAGTTTTTAAAATCGACAGATGGCTGAGTCTTGTGGGGATGCATTTCTGTCGCTGCGCCGAAAATGACACCGAACAGTCGCTTTCTGCCAACTTCTCCGGTCAGCTAGCTTGCAGCCGTTGGAGATTTGATTTGGTCATATGCTCACCAGAAGACGGGTACCATCAGCGTCCTTTGGTTTAATTTTGACGGCATCGTAGCATACACAGCCGAGAAAACAATGCTTAATGATGTAACCGATGCAAGTAGACAATTCTTTTTTGCTAAGATCATTTGATGAAATTTAATATGAAGAAGATGGCCATTTGGCAAGTTTCCGTACGGCCGTGAGACGATGTGTCTCTGTATATGCAAAACAAAACCATAAGTGGGATTTCATCATCAGAGATATAATACAGAAATTTCAGTATTGGACATCCCAGTTTGTCTGCCTTGTAAGATCTAACATTCAACTCGTCTGCCTTTTGAAATTTGACACTGGAGCTACGAATTCTTTTGATTGGGATTTCAGCCATTTTTGAAAGAATTCGCTATCCCAATGTCAAATTTTAAAAAGCAGACAAATTGATTGTCAATTCTTACGAGACAGACGGAGTGGATGTCAAATATTGAAATTTTCAGGAAATCAAACGCAAGAAAAAGGATGAAAAAAATTCTTCTTTAGAAGTAACCTTGTACTAACCAGTACCGTTGTACTGTTGTTAAGTTGTACAAATGGGCAGTTGACCTATAGTCGATCAGACTACCCGGAGATGTTGCTGAGTTATATGATCTTTTGTGCCTTGAGCCCTTGAGACAGTTTGCGATAGGTGTGATGCCATGGTTGACACGCACGCCAACGAAGGATCAATCTGTCCATATGCATTTCGTCCAAGGTCAGAAGGCGCATGCAAGCATGATGCTAACATAAATGGGCCAAAATCTAGTCCGGCCTGTCCTACAATACTTGAGTGCCAAACTGGTTGATCGTGGCATAAGGCCCAGTCGAGCGACGCGAATTGCGCTGCAGTGTGCGTACAGCCCGCGCAGCGCTTACACAGGCCTACGCGAAACTGGTTGTCCGTGGAACAAGGCCCAGTTGAGCAGGGTAAAAGGATGAGCGCGACCGCAAGGGTGACGTTCTAAAATATTCGCAAAAAGTTTTTTTTAAATATTATTTTTACTGATTAATTGCAGGTGTAGCATTTGAATACAAAAGTAGTATCCCCGCCGGCACCCATCGCCGGCGCTTGCGGTTGTTGCAGGTACTTTTTTTAGTTTAGTTGGATTTATTTGTAATTCTAAGGGTTAGTTACTTAGTTTCAAGTTGTAGTTAGTTTATTTATTTAGTTATAGGATTATTTTATTAAGTTCCACCGGCCGGCCGCCCGGCGCCGCCTTAGATATCGCCATATTGGACACTAAAAAAGGAAACGAAAAAAACAAGCGAAATAGCGAGAGAAGAGATGCTCTGTGCGCTGAACCGAGGCCGAGATCGGAGACTCTGATGCAGGCGGCGGAGGTGAGGAGTGCCTAGAGTTTCCCTCTTCCCTGGGCGGCGGCCTCTTACGGCTGTTGAGAGATGCATGAGGCGGCGGCTGACCTTAGCTCCGGCGATCAAGGCGAAGCTACGGCCTCGACTGCTCCCTTCGAGCGTCACCGAGGACAGCCACACGGACGCAGTCCACAAAAGTGCAAGAGAAGAACTATCTGCAATGGTGGAATCCGTGGCAGCAATCTGCTCTAAGCCACCGGCCAAGCACGGGAGGGAGTTTCCATCCTCCAAGTTCTGATGTGGAAACATGGATTCAGATGAATCAGATGACGAAGTCGATGAGGAGATCATTATTGAAGAAGAAGGGAGCCTATCCGCGGCTTCTGGTGAGATGTGCAGTCCATCCACACCAGAGCTTATCGCGATGGCGGCGGAGGTCGGCTTCTCTACACAGGATCTTCTCCAAGCTGAACATGAACTCAACGACGGTGCTCTGGTAAGTGATATGACTTCATCTGGAGGTACTCCGCCGATAGCAAAACGTATTCTATCTGCGATGGTGCAAAATCATTTGAAGCCAACGCCATGGCGAGGTTAGTTGCCGCCTCCAAGGGTTTCTCCACCACGGACTCTTGGAGACGCACTGGAGGTTGCTCGGAGGAGTAAATCCTCACCTTGCAGGAGTGGTTTTTGTCATTCATCAACGTCGGTGTTGCTAGCCGGAGCCACCAGTTCTCCAGGAATTGATTTACGCACAATCCCGAAACTACCGTGTGTTGCCAAGTCTGGCATTACGGACGGTGCGCCGAGGATTACGCAAGAAAATTCAAAATCAAATTTGGAGCAGAGTCTGGGCCACGAGTTAGTATGTATTGGGCCTGGGAAGTGGTACCGGCCTGTAAAGGGTCTTATTGAACTCTTCTCACGCACTGGAACCAAAACACGGTATCCTAATTCCAGCCGCCAATCGTATTCTCACCCATCTCAGTCTTACGCTGACGTCGTGCGTTCGTTCCGTCCTCCGGCAATGGCTGGACGCGGCGGACATCCACCCGCTTCCCAACCGGCACTGAACCAAAACCAGCAGCCATACCAACCAGCACTGAACCAAAACCCGCAGCCACACCATGCTCCACCAGCCATTCACCAGCAGGCGATGTACTCGCAGGGCTACCACGGTGGCCAATCCCAACGTTTTAATCCTGGTTTTAACCCGGGGTTTAATCCAGGGTACGGTGGCCGTGGTAGTGGCTTTCAAGCCGGTGGTTTCCAGCATGGCGGTTTTGGTGGCCGAGGTTCGCATCGTGGAGGTTTTGGTGGCAGTGGTAGTCGCCGGGGACGGAGAGGCCGTGGAGGTTTCGGTAGTGGTCATGGCAGCCACGGATACGGCAACTACAACAACCATGGTTTCGGCGGGGGCCGGGGCTATTGAGGAGGCTTCAATGCCTACGAGGCCACGGCAACGGGCTCGGGCCATGCAGGTACTAGCAGTGTTGTTGGGTACGGCTGTCGGGTACCAGCTATGGGATACCCAACTTCAACAAAAACATACTTTCCGAATGAAGCTCGGCCCAAGAAGACGTCAGCCGAGGCCCACGCAGGAATGGCCCATGCGAAAACTTCCCGCCCGGCCTAAGACAGAGCAGTGCAGAAGTACATCGCCTCCCTCGGGTGCTCAGACCCCTCAGGAGAAATTCTCCGATTCGTCTGTGCCTCCGCGACAGGGCTCGGGAAAACAGGCCTCGGGCGATAGACTTCTGATTCGCCCGAGCCCCCGCTAACACCCTCGGGTGCACCCCTCGGGTTCGCCCGAGCCCTGCCAACGTCAGCAGGACAAACTTGACGGCCAAGGGACCTTCACTGACCACTTTACAGACATGGTCCCATCCAGTGGCGAATCTAGGATTTTGTCCAAGAGTATGCCGCCCAAAAATTTTCATATACAATTCGGTAAATCCATTTACCAATTCGGTATTCATTGTAAAATCGACAATATAATTCGGTTTATATGCACTAAATAACACAAAAAAACCTTAAATTCAATATGTTCAAATAATCCACTAAGTACAATATAAATAGTTCAAAAGCCATATTGATAATTGAAATAAACCATAAAAGAGAATAGGAAAACTTACAATGCTATTTTTGTAACTACTTTATTCGACGCTTTCGAAGGGACATAAATGTCTTAATTATATCATCTTCATCTACTTAGAAAAAAAATATCCCGCTCAATGAAAGTGACTAGACAATCATCCAAAAGATTATCCCGCATCTTATTTCTTAACTTTGTCTTCACAAAAACCATTGCAGAAATTACCCTTTCAACACTTGCCGTTGCCACAGGTAGAAGCAATACCAATTTTAGGAGCTCATAAACCATATCATACACTTTGTGCCTCTTTGTTTCAACAAGCTTAACTGAGAGATCAATAATATTGTCTAGATTTTTGAAGCTATCATCTTGTCTCATGTCATCAATATAATTATCTAGCTGCAATTCAAGCTTGAGCAAATTATTATTTGAGAACTCCTTTGGGTAGAACTCAGCTAGTCTACGTAGCTTCTGTGCATCAAAAGAAGTGAATCACTTGGAAGGATTAAAGGCTGACATACAAGACAACAACTCCATATTAATCTCGTCAAATCGATTATCAAGTTCTTGACTTATTTGATCAATGACACCAATATATACTTCTCTTCTGAAGTGGTCATTATTGGTTTGCTTTTGGGCACGAGCTTTCCTTGCTTATTTTCCATAAGGAACATAATCACCATTCATAGCAGGAACTTCGACACCATGTTTATCACAAAATGAAGTGACCTTCTCAAGAAAATTATTCCAACCATCAGACCTCAATTCTTGCATTCTTTTCTTTGCCACATTAACCAGTGATATTGCATTAAGAATATATTGGTCCCTTCTTTGCAAACACTCAGATAACTCATTTGTATATCCAAGAATAATATACATTAAGTGTGCAAAGAAAATAAACTCAAAGTTCTCAAATGCTCCAGTCACAAAATCTATTCTGGTCCAATCATCCTTATACCCAGGATCATCCCCAAGATCGACAAGTACATCGTGGATTGCTTCATACATAGTAATGATATTGCATACCGTTTTGTAATGAGATCCCCGTCGAGTATCTCCAGGCCTAGGCAAACCCATCTCTTGATGTAATCCAGTTCCAGATTCAATATCACCACAATCAAGTGCTTTTTTGACACTCTCAAGCCTAGCATTTTTAAGCATGTCATGACGCTTACAAGAAACTCCAACAATACTCAACAAGATAGATATTTGATCAAAAAAGTTTTGCAATCAGTATTTCCCTTGGCAACAGCAACAAGAACCAATTGGAGTTGATTAGCAAAGCAATGAATATAATAAGCAGAAGGTGATTCTTGCATGATCAATGTTTTCAATCCTTTAATATCTCCTTTCATGTTGCTAGCCCCATCATATCCTTGACCACGGATTTGAGTCATGGTCAAGCCATGACTAACAAGTAAAGTTTCAATTGCATCCTTAAGTGATAAAGAGGTAGTATCATCTACATGAACAACTCCAATAAAATGCTCACGTGGCCTTCCCAATTTATCAACATAACGCAAGCAAAGAGCTAGTTGTTCTTTATGTGATATATCACTAGACTCATCAGCTAAAATTGCATAAGGCTCATCACCAAGCTCTTCAATTATTTTCTTTCTAGTTTCTAGGGCACAACAGTGAATAATTTGCTTTTGTATGTCTGGGCTAGTTAAGGTACAGTTACCTGGAGCATTGTCCAAAAACATACTTGTTCACTTCTTCACTATTTCCCGCAAGAAATTTCAAAAGTTCAATAAAGTTCCCTCTATTGCTAGATTCTTCACTTTCATCATGTCCACGAAATGCCAACCCTTGATGCAAAAGAAACTTGATACATCTAAGTGAATAAGTCAACCTTTTCGTACAAAGACGAAGGTCATCATCACTCCACTTCTCAATATTATAATCAATTGCTACTTTGGGATTTGTAAAGCCAATGTATCTCTCTTGAGCTGCAATATGTGCCTTAGAACCCATATGTTTGCGAAGTGCTTTCTCTCCTATATTCCAATTCCTCCATCCATCAACAGTAAATGTGTCTGAGCCACTACCCTTCTTGAACAAATAGCATATGAAGCAAAACACAACATCCTTCTTAATACTATATTCAATCTAATCATGATTGTACATCCAACAATAGTTGAATCCCCTATCCCTATCTAAAATCTTTCTTTTTGAAAAATCATGTGCAAAAGATTTGAAAGGACCTTTAATTATATATGCTCTTCGAATTGCATATTGATCATTAACAGGATATTTTAGAATATGGTGTCTTTCACCTGGATCATGTGGAAGGCGACTGATGTCATAAACTGGTGGCTGTGAAGACGGTTGTGGCGGCGGCGGTGGCATAGGATTTACAATTTCCTCAACTACTCTCTCATGAGTTTGCTCTTCCACCATTGGTTCAACCGGATCTGGGGAAGGATTAGAAGTAATTGCAGCTGTTGCTGCCTTCTTCTTTGCTTCATGCTTCTGAAAAAGCGATGCAATGTCCCCGTTTCTCTTCATAACTGCATAAATATTACATAGAATATAGTGTCAAATAATTAAATAAATTGCTTGCACGATTGAACTGTCATATATGCGAATATGGATCACTCACATGATTTGAGTGCTGAACAAAAGATCAATTTAGATCGACTCTGATGATGCGAAAGAAATCCTCTGCCTCGCTGCGTGATAGATGATTTTATAATTGTAGCACTAAGCAATTAGCAAGTAAAATACACATGAATTCTTTTTCAAGAAAAGCCGAAGAACAAAGTGAATCTCATCTGAACAATTTAGATCACAAAATCACCTCACTGCTGAAGTGCCGATGCCATCGTAGGGCAGGACAAAATGCCGAACGGGACGAGATCACAAGGCTGAGGACGATTGGACAATGATATGCCGAGGACGACAACAGAGCGCCGACGACAACAATAAACAATTGAATCGTATTGGCGCCGCCGTGCCGGCGTAGGGCAGGGAAAAGTCGCGAAGATCTAATCCGTAATTCTGTATTGGCATCGTCGCTGCGTCGCTAACTGGCTATTGTCCCGTACAACGTACGCGTCTAGCTATCTCGCTCAGCTGCTGGGCCGTTCGCTGCATGGGCCACGTTCCCGCAGTCGCATGGCCGCTTGGGCCTCACGCTCGCTCGCAGGCCTGAGCTCGCGGCTAGGCTAGCATGGTTGACGTACAGGCATTAAACAAGTGAGCGTATATGTGTATATGTACGTATATAGTATATATACTTGATTCGTCGCTGGAATTGTAGGGTATGCCGGTGCATACCCGGCATACCCTGTACCTCCGCCACTGGTCCCATCGGAGGGGCCCCTTGACACAACGGCGCCCCAAACGCGCACGTTCACCGTACCAACTGCCCCACCTCTTCTGGCAGGCGATCTGACAGTCCTACTCCTCTCACGCTGCTACAGGGACAGTCAACCGTACGGCTCCCCGGGCTGACGAGGAGATTCGCCAACTACGACGGTGACTACCATGCCCCGGTCGCACGTGTGATACCAGGAAAAGGGGAATGGCAGTCGTCCGGCCAACCCGGGGGAATGGGCAAGCCTTACGATCGGGCTCGCCTACCCCCTGGAATGTACCTCGCAAGGAAAAAGGAGCACCCGAGGGAGGACACTCCTCCCGCTCCATCCCATCGCGCCCCCGACGGCACCAAGGTCTCCCGAGCCTCAGGAGCTCGTACACAAAGGTCAACCTATCTACTATTTGCACTGTGCAGGGTCGGACGTGACGGCGTGACGTATTGCCATGCAGCCAACCATGTCCAGCACTGTGAGACGCCTTGGAACTCACCAATGGAACAATGATGGATCAGCCGAATGACTAATGCTATGCCGCCGAGGCGCCAAGACGAGGGCGTGGCTGACAATAGCCACCAGTCATCACCGACTTCGCCATGCCGAGCAATATAACCACAGGAAAACACATGTAACTCTAGCCCCTCCCTTGTAACTATAAAAGGGAGGGCAGAGGCCGATCACAGACACGTTCTACACACACGCACACACCACCAAGAACCCCCAGACATACAGTCTACAACTCAAGAACACCCACAGACACTCGCACTCACAAGAGACTTGGGAGCCCCTCTTTCTCTCGACTAAGCTTGTAACCCCTACTACAAGCACCCCAGTGCACAGCAACACGACTCGATCTCACACTGGACGTAGGGCATTCATTGCCTGAACCAGTATAAACCCTGTGTTCCTCCTTGCACACCATCCGTGACCTCAACCACAATCTCTAAGTTTACTAGCCGGTGTAGCACTCGCTTATCTAACCACCGACAGTTGGCGCGCCAGGTAGGGGCCTTTTGCGTGTTGATCCAGGTTGCGGATGGCAGCCAACGTTCCTGCACTTCCTGTTGGCGCGGTGCTCCGGTTCGGGAGCCTTGAGTTCGTGGCCACTGGCCACGGCCTCAAGATGAACCTTCGCCCAACCGTGCCCCCTGTCATCTCCGTCCTGATCCCAGCCCAGCCGGCGGCCGGGGAAAGGATCCTGGCAACACCTCCACCTGTTTCAGGGGGCTGAGGGAACGCCACGCGCCGCTCCCGCTGAGCTAGGCGGGGAAGACGCAACCGCGTCAACCCGGGCCACGTCACGGGCGACGCGGCCATCCCGGTGCCCGCTGCGCGGGACCCCACCCCCACGCTCACCACCAGCTTGACGCCACGACCGGTGGAGGCACCCCGCTCCCCCACTACTCCGCGGAGTAATGTGGGAGGGGCCCCGGCATCACCCGCCGTTTCCCTTCGACCTCACAGGGGAAGGCGGGCGACGCCCTCTCCATTTCCCATCAGGCTCCACACTGCTGTGGATGCCCACGTCCGTGCCGTTCGTGCCTACGGGCACGACCAAGTAATGGCATCTGTCCATCGCTTGGAGGGCCTGGGCGACCTCGATTACTCTCCACCGTACTCTCCTGCAAGCTCTCCTAGAGCACGCAGCGGCGGGATGTTAAACTCCAGCAGCAGCTCCACCCCTCCGGAGTACTCGGAGGGATGGGACCGCTACAGTCGCGTCTTGCCATCGCGGTGGGATCTTGGCAGCGACGACGACGACTACTTCTGGGCGAACATGGACTTTGACGTCTACGACCCCCAAGCTTCCCTCTCCTCCAACGAGGGAAGCATCATCGACCCCTCCCGGGAGTGCTATCACCTTGTGCACCCGGAGGACGTCCACTCAGGGGAGGAGGAAGACACATCGGCGGAGCAGGCACAGTCGCACACGCCACCTCCACCAGCCCCTGGTCCCACGCCTTCGAAGGACCCGGGGGCTGGAACGTCCCGCCCACTCCATCGTTCTCCGGAGCTTGAGCAACTCCGGGAGCTCGAAGCCCGGATGGACGAGGACCACTTGCATCTCGCCCAACTCCAAGCTGCCCTGGAGCACGAGGAGGAGCAGGGAGATGGCGGAGCAGTGCGAGACCGAGCCCGCGACGTCCAGGCCCGCATCATCGCCGATGACAGGGCCAGGACGCCTGTGCCAGAACCACGGGCGAGCCGAAAGCTCGCGGAGGCAACAATGCTCCTCCGGAGTCTGCCTGAGCCTTCCAGCGCGGAGGCTCGCAGCTCAGGGACCAGCTCAAAGGTCTCCTGGAGGACGCCGCTGTCCTCCAGGCAGAAAGCTCGGCATCCCGGCACTGTGGTGCCGAGGAACGCCACCGGGGTGCCCCGACGTGCCATGAACGAGAGGCCTCAGTGCAGCTCGAAGCACCGAGGGCCCCCTCAGTCCACCAGCGGCCTGGCAAGGACGTCGACGTCCAAGCCATTCTCCAGGCACGCGGTCGACGAAAGACCGACGGGGCCGCATGTGGCTACAATGTCCACCGGGGAGGACGCTACGACTCCGACGAGGACCGTGCGCCCTCACCCGAACCACCGGGTCCTCGCGTCAACAGCAAGGCTATCCGGAGGGCCAGGTTCCCGCCCCGAATTCGACAGCCGGCAAACATCACCAAGTACTCGGGGGAGACCAACCCCGAGATTTGGCTTGCGGATTATGTCTTGCGTGCCAGTTTGGCGGCACGCATGATGACCTCATCATCATCTGCAACTTACCCTAGTTCTCAGCCGACTCAACGCGAGCCTGGCTGGAGCATCCCCCCATGCTCGATCTTCGACAGGAGCGATCTGGTCAAGATCTTCGTGGAGAACTTTCAGGGCACGTACGTGCACCCTGGCAAGTCCTGGGATCTCCGTAGCTGCAAGTAAAAGCCGGGCGAGTCTCTCAGGGACTACATCCGGCGATTCTCCAAGCAGTACAATGAGCTGCCCCAGGTCGCCGACTCCGACGTCGTCGGAGCCTTCGCTGCAGGGACGACCTGCAAGGAGCTTGTTCATGAGCTGGGACGCGAAACCCCCACAAGCGTCACCGAGCTCATGAGGATAGCTACCAGCTTCGCCTCGGGCGACGAGGCAGTGGGAGCCCTCTTCTCCGACCCCAAAGGGAAGCGGAAGGAGGATGCCCCCAAGGGCTCCTCTTCCTGAGCCCACAATAACAAGAAGAAGAAGGGGAAGAGAAGGCCCCCCATCCGCAACGAGCCCCTCGTCGCGGCTGCCGAGCCCAGGGCAAAACAACCGCCCTGTGGCCACTTCGATGAACTGCTCTCCAAGCCGTGCCCTTATCACCAGGGCCTGGTGAACCACACGCTCGGGGCGTGTGTAATGCTCAAGAAGCATTACGGCCGGCAAGCGTTCTGGGACGCCGCCGGCAAAAAGCCGGCCGAGGACAAAGAGGACCAGGGAGGGAATGACGATGAGTTGCCCCCCATCGACAAGTGCCTCATTATCTTCGGCGGACCCGGGACCGCTCCCACGCTGCGCTAGCGAAAGTGTGAGCGCTGGGAGGTTTACACCATCGGACCTGCGACACCGCGCTTCCTCGACTGGTCCTTCGATGCCATCACCTTCAGCCGGGACGATCACCAGGACCACATCCCGTCGCCGGGGCGTTATCCGCTTGTTGTCGACCCTGTTGTCGGCAACACACGTCTTACCAAGTTCCTTATGGACAGAGGCAGCGGCCTCAATATTTTGTACGCTGAGACCCTTGACTCAATAGGAATCGGTCGTTCTCTTCTCCGGCCGGTGACATCCCCATTCCACGGGATACTCCCGGGGAAGAGCGTACAACCCCTCGGGCAGATCGACCTGCCCGTCTACCTTCGGACTCTTGACAACTTCAGGAAGGAGACCCTCACCTTCGAGGAGGTAGGCTTCCGCGGCACCTACCACGCCATTCTCGGGAGGCCATGCTACGCAAAGTTCATGGCCGTCCCGAACTACACCTACCTCAAGCTCAAGATGCCGGAGCCCAAGGGGGTCATCACCGTTGGTGCCTCATACCAGCACGCCTACCAGTGCGATGTTGAGTGCTGCGAGTACGCCAATGCGCTGGTAGAGTCCGAGGCCCTCATCACCGACCTCGAGGAGCTAGCCAAGGAGGTCCCCGACCCCAAGAAGGCCACGGGCACTTTCGAGCCCGTCAAGGGGGTGAAGGAGGTGCCCCTCAACCCCGGCACACCTGATGGCAAGGTGCTGAAGATCAGCGCCACCCTCGACCCGAAATAGGAAGTGGTGCTCGTCGACTTCCTCCACAAGCACGCCAACGTATTTGCTTGGAGTCCCTCGGACATGCCAGGCATCCCGAGGGAGGTCGCCGAGCACTCCTTGGACATCCGGGCCGGGTCCAAGCCGGTGAAGCAGCGCCTGCGCCGATTCAATGAGGAGAAGCGCCGGACCATCGGGGAGGAGGTGCAGAAGCTTTTGGCGATCGGATTCATCAAGGAGGTCTTCCATCCAGAGTGGTTAGCCAACCCTGTCTTAGTTAAGAAAAAGAATGGAAAATGGAGAATGTGTGTTGACTATACTAGTTTAAATAAAGCATGTCCAAAGTTGGTTGTGAACGACTTAGTTTCCTTGATGCATATTCTGGCTACCATCAAATTCGTATGAAAGAGTCCGACGAGCTAGCGACTTCTTTCATCACCCCTTTTGGCACATATTGCTACATAACCATGCCGTTTGCCTAAAAAACACGGGCGCAACCTATCAGCGTTGCATGCTCAAAGTTTTTGGGGACCTCATCGGGCGAACCGTTGAGTCTTACGTAGATGATATTGTGATAAAAACTAGGAAGGCAGACGACTTGGTAGCCGACCTAGAAGAGGCGTTCGAGTGCCTTTATAAGAAGAGCATCAAGCTGAACCTCGAGAAATGTGTCTTCGGGGTCCCCCGAGGCATGTTGCTCGGGTTTGTTGTTTCCGAGCGTGGCATCGAAGCCAACCCGGAAAATATATCGGCCATCACCCGGATGGGGCCAATTCGCAACCTCAAAGGCGTGCAAAAGCTGATGGGGTGTCTGGCAGCCCTAAGCCGATTCATCTCACGACTCAGCGAAAAAGGCTTGCCTCTGTATCGGCTACTGAAGAAGACCGAGCACTTTACCTGGACCCCCAAGGCTCAGGAAGCCCTCAAAAGGCTTAAAGCTCTGCTTTCGGAAGCCCCGGTACTCGTGGCCCCCACCGAAAGAGAGGACCTCCTGCTGTATGTCGCTGCTACTAAGTTGTGAGTGCAGCGATTGTCGTGGAGTGGCGGAAAGATGGACATGCGCTGCCCGTTCAGCGGCCGGTCTACTTCATCAGCGAAGTCTTGTCCGAGATCAAGACACGCTACCCTCAGATTCAGAAGCTGGTGTACGCAATCATTCTTGCTCGGCTCAAGTTGCGGCGCTACTTCGAGTCCCTTCCCGTGACCGTGGTATCATTCTTTCCCCTCGGGGAGGTGATCCAGAACCGGGAGACGGCTGGGCGGATCACTAAGTGGGCTATCGAGCTCATGGGTGACGGCATCACCTACGCGCCACGCAAGGCCATCAAGTCCTAGGTGCTAGCGGACTTCGTGGCAGAGTGGACCGAGACGCAGCTACCACCACTCCCAACCCAAGAAGAGTATTGGGTCATGTACTTCGACGGGTCGATGATGAAGACCGGTGCTACCGCGGGCATCGTCTTCGTCTCACCCCTCGGGGTCCGGCTCAAGTACTTAATATGGCTGCACTTCACGGTTTCCAACAACGTTGCCGAATACGAGGCTCTTGTCAATGGACTCCACATCGCCATCGAGCTCGGGATCCGGCGCCTCGAGGTTCAAAAGGACTCCCAGCTCATCGTGGACCAGGTCATGAAGGAGTCGACGTGCCAGAACCCCAAGATGGCCGCCTACCGCAAGCTGCTGCGATTGCTCGAGGAAAAATTCGATGGCCTCGAGCTCAACCACATCGCTCACAGGTACAACGAGGAGGCCGACGAATTGGCAAAGATCGCGTATGAAAGGGCTTCGGTCCCGACGGGCGTATTTGCCAACGATCTCCACAAGCCCTCGGTCAGCATTGATCCCTCAGGAGCCAAGGGGAAGGAGACCCCCGAGCCCCCGGGAGAACTCGGAGCGTCTTCAGTCCGCGAAAGCCCCTCGGGAGCTGCCGACCCCTCCAACAGAGGGGAGCCACCCGAGACCGTGGCTGAAGCTGACGACGAAGCCGAGGCGATGGAGATTGAAGCCGACCTGGACGACGACGAGCCAGATTGGCGAGGGCCACTGGTCAGTTGGCTCCTCCGAGGGATTTTGCCCTCGGACAAGACCAAGGCTCGGCAGCTGGCAAGAAGAGCCAAGTCCTTCACGATGATCGACGGTGAACTCTACCGGCATAGCCCTTCCGGGGTCCTTCAGCGCTGCATCCCTTTCAGCCAGGGCAAGCGCCTGGTTGAAGAGACACACACCGAGGCCTGCGGTCACCATGCCGCACTAAGGACGCTCATCGGCAACGCCTTTTGACAAGGCTTCTATTGGCCAACCGCCGTGGCCGATGCTACCGAGGTAGTACGCTCCTGCGAAGTGTGCCAGTACTACGCTCGGCAAACTCACCTCCCGGCCCAAGCTCTCCAGACGATCCCTATCATGTGGCCTTTCACCGTGTGGGGACTGAAGCTTGTCGGGCCCCTCCAGAAGGCGCCCGGGGGCTTCACCCACCTTCTTGTCGCCATCGACAAGTTCTCAAAGTGGATCGAGGCTAGGCCGATCGCTCAGATCAGTTTAACCCAAGCAGTGTTGTTCTTCACCGACATCGTTCATCGGTTCAGCATCCCGAACTCCATCATCACCGATAACGGAACGCAGTTCACCGGGAAGAAGTTCCTGGCGTTTTGCAACGACCACCACATACGAGTGGATTGGGCGGCGGTAGCTCACCCGAGGACGAACGGCGAGGTGGAGCATGCCAATGGCATGATTCTCCAAGGCCTCAAGCTGGGAATTTTCAACAAGTTAAACAAGTTCAGCAAGAGGTGGCTGACCGAGCTCCCCGCAGTGATATGGAGCCTAAGGACCACACCAAGCTGAGCCATGGGCTTCACACCCTTCTTCCTGGTCTACGGCGCCGAGGCTTTGCTCCTCACCGACTTGGAGTACGGCGCCCCGAGGATCCGAGCCTACGACGAGCAAGGCAACCAGGTCTCTCTGGAGGACGCGCTGGACCAAGTCGATGAGGCCCATGACATGGCCTTACTGCACTCGGCCAAATACCAATAGACCCTGCGAAGGTACCACGCTCAGAGCATTCGAGGCCCATCACATAGCGCGCGTGCCACCCTCTGCATGTCCCGGTGCTCGGCGACCTCGGCGTCGTGTGCGACGTTGAGGACGTCGATGGTCCCTTGGGTGCTGACAGCCTCCACCTTCAAGACTGCAGCAGCAAGGCTGTCAAGCTACGGCGAAAGAACCATAGGCAATCAAAACAAAAGGTAAAAAAGGTAAACTTACCTTCGACTTCCTCCCGAGCCTTCCTCGCCTCCTCCCGGACGGCGTCGACCTTGCCCACCGCCAAGCTCAAGGCCTCCCGGGAGGTGGCCAAGTCCAAGGACAGGACCTCGACGGTGGCCTCCTTCTCGGCGGCGAGCGTCCGCGCGGCGTCCCTCTCCTAAGCCGCCTCGGCCAGAGCGGCCTCCAGCTGCTGGACCCGCTCCTCCAGGGGAGCGACTTGGCCTCGAGCCTCCATGACCTCGACCTTCAGGATGTCGTGGTCGAGGGACACGTCGGCCAGCCGAGCCGTCGCGCCAACGAGCTCTTCCTGAGAGCGGGCAAGGGCCCGGCTCTTCAGCTCCTGCTGCTTCCAGAGGCCATGGCCCAGCCAGAGGAAGCAAGACTTCTCCCGGGAGGTCATCATGAGCTCCTAAGGGAGAAAGAGCCAAAAGCAAGCCAATGAGTTGAACGACAAGGCCGAGCCAGAAACACCAAAGCGACGAAGGTAAGATGAATACACTCACCTGGAGTCACTCCTGAAACTCCGTGTCAAGGGAGTCCGCAAGGAGGCGCAGGCTCTCCGAGCACTGGGACTTGAAGTCCTGAAGGGCGTCCCGCCGAGTGCCTCGACGTCGTCCCACAGCGAGAAGACCGGCGGGGCATCGTGGCTCGCCTGGCTGGTCCACTCAATGCGGGAACCCGTCAGCACCCGGGGAGGGGCCCCATGGACGACCAGCGCCATGGAGCTCGCGGGCAGTGGCGCCGCAGCCTCGATCGACGGCGGAGCGTTGATGACCATGGCAACAACACCGGTGCTGGCTGCCTCCAGCACAGGAGCGGACGTCGTCTCCACCGAAGCCTCCCCGAGCGCGACGACCGCGGGGGCCTCGGAAGTCAAAAGCTGGAGCCAGAGCCGCCTCCTCGACGGTGGCCGTGGCCACGACGACCGTAGAGGATGGGGGCACCTCCGGCGCCACCGAGCCCTCGGCCGGACGAACCTCCGTCGAGGGAGCCTCCTCGGCCAACAGGCGACCCTCCTCCCCAGCGGTGCTCCGGGCTTGCACCTTCAGTACCTTCCGGTGCGAGACCTGAAGGGCTACCCCCAGGTGCTTCCTGAAGCAAGATGGGGAGGATATCAGCTTTGGCAACACGAGGAACAAAAATCGGCAAGACAACGATTCGAAAAATTACTTATTTGGTCTTAGGGATCGCCGTCTTCTTTGCTGCCCCGGTGCTCGGCGGAACTATAAGTTCAGCGGACGGCGCGGGCTGCGTCGCTGGCAGAGGGGTGGGCAGCACCTCAACGTTGGAGTCGTCGCCTCCGGTATATGCCCCTAGCGGCGGGTTATCCGTCTGGCCGCCGGGGGTCACCTCGGCGCCGCCATCCTTCGGCGGGGACGCCCTGGTTTGGGCGGACCCCAGCTCAAAGTCTGGCGTCCGGGCGTCGCCCAACTCCGTCACGGGCGGCGTCCTCTCCTCGTTCCCTCTGGCCTCGGCCGTCGCGGCGACCAGCGACGCATCAAGAGGGAGGGACCACTGGAATAGGGGCATCTGGGCCCCATCACCAGCCGCGATCAAGGCCGCGGCCTCGGCCGTCTCGGGCGCGGCCTTGGCCGTCTCGGGCACCGGGCCTGAGCCCATTCCTGACCCCTCCGATGAGCCCTCGTGGGCGCCAGTCAGTGGATCCTCGGCCCCGACGGCCTCACCAACCAATGCCGCGCCTCCAGGCGCGGCCTCCGTTAACTCCGCTCGGGGGCTCGGAACATGGCCCCCAGCGCTTCCGCCGGCAAGCGCTGACATGGGAGCCTTCCTCGGCTCGTCGAGACCCACCACGGGCTTTGTGGCCACCATATGCTGGGTGGCCTCAGCATCCTCATCGTCATCGTCGTCATAGTCATCATCGTCGTCTAGGTCGTCCCAAGAGGGGACCGACTCCTCCGGCTCCCCGGCCTCCCGCTGGCGGCGGCGACGCTGGGCGAGCCTTTGGGTCTCCCGAGCTCGCTTCCTCCTCTTCGAGGTCTTCCTCTCCTTCTCCGCCCTCTGCCGCTCGCCCCGGAGGCGGTTATGGGCCCGAAGGTGGGCATCCTCCGAGACGGGGGGCAAGAAGGCCTTCCCTCCTTCGAGAGGCCCTATGCCAGAAGAAGAAGAAGAAGAATCAGAAGGGAAAGAAAGAGGAACAATCGACAGAGACAAGGAAAGGAGATACTCACCAGTGAGATGTACCCCGGGCGTGGGCGCATCGCCACCTTCTTCAGCTCGACGAGGGTGGGGTGACCACTCACCGTGTATCTTACATGGTGCATGATCTCCTCGGAGCAGAGGTTCTGGGTCAGCATCGAGGTCCCCATCCTCGACACTCCCTCCTGCATCTCGTACAGGGTGAGGCGGCGCTCCATCAAGGGCAACACTGTCCGCGCATGGAAGTGCGCCACCACCCCGGCCGCCGTCAAGCCCTTGTCCCGGAATGTCTGCAACGCGGCAAGATAGGGGCTCAGGTGCCTGGTGTCCCGCGTCGGGCACCCCCACTTCGACCGTGGGATGAGGGCGGAGATCACCTTCCCCGTGTACTCGGGGAAGGCGCCGTCGTCGTTCCGCAGATAGAACCAGCCATCGTGCCACCCCTTGTTCGACGACTGGGCCTTGCAGGGGATGTACTCGGCGGTGCGGACCGCGAAGTTGCAGCCCCCGGCGCTGACGGCCTTCCGCGGGTTCCCCGCGCTGAACGACTTTGTGTATGCGTCGACGCGGAAGAGGAACCGCCAGAGGTCCCAGTGCGGCATCACCCCAAGATAGCCCTCGCAGATGGCGGCGAAGATTGCCGCCTGCAAGACAGAGTTGGGGGTGAGGTTGTGCAGCTCCAGCTCGTTGTTGAAGAGGAGCGCACGGCGGAACCGACTCGATGGCGACCCGAGCCCCCGCTCGTGGAAGGCAATGAAGCTCACCACGTACCCATCGAGGGGCCGCGGCTCCAGGTGGTCGCACGGCGGAGCGATCCACTCCGGACGCTGCGAGTTGGTGGAGCGGCGGAGGAGCCCCAACCGCACGAGCTCCTAAAGCTGCGCCTCCGTCACCGAAGAGGGGTGCCAAGGCTCCACCTCGAGCGGGGCGGCGGCAGCGGCGGCGTCGGTAGGCGCTGGGTCAGCCATTGTGGGAGGAAAAGGACACAAGGGGAAGAAAAGGATGCCGGCGGCAAGGGCGAGGAGCTTGTGAAGGGCTCTGGAAGACGAAGGCGAAGAGGCTGAGGTAAGCGAAGGCAAATGGCTAGGGTAGAAAGAAAAGAAAATGGTTGTTTCCTTATATACTTAGGCCACGAAGACGAAGTGGATGCGGCAAATGGCTAGGGTAGAAAGAAAAGGAAATGGTCGTTTCCTTATATACTTAGGCCACGAAGACGAATTGGATGCGGCAAATCCGCCGCATTAACTGCGCGGGTCCCACCACGACTCTCTACATTCGCCGCCGCCTTCGCGCACGCAAATGTCCCATCTGCCCCGAACCGTCGCGTCCGTTTGGCTTCCCTCCTCAAAAGGTGCGTCGAATCATTACACTAATCCCCTCGATTTCGACAATCGCTCTCCTTTCCGACGAAGGAACCTCGGGCTCGGGCACCCGTTACGTTCCCAGGGGATCAAAGACTGGCCCTCCGTGGCTCGAACAGTCGCCCCAGGGATACCGAGCGAGGGACAACAAGTGGGTGGATCACAAAACGGTCAGTATCCCGACGCCCGAGCGTCAAAAAGGGACACCCCACGCTATGTCCAAGTCTGAGTAGCGAGTTGATGATATGGGATCCCCTCTGGGGGAGGCATCAGGCCCTCAGGACCCGTCGAAGGGACCCGACACCCGTAAATCGACCCTCGAGGAACTTTTGGAGTGTGCTCAGGCCACTTGCCGACCCCCAACGCACGGGGCACGGACCTCCACTTGGACTGACCCGCTTCCAGCTCACCGGAAGTGCCGACTCGCGCCCCCACCATGGGAAGTCGAGCATGACCAAACCTTCCTCTTCTCAAAGAAGAGCACGAAGGTCAAACCAAAAAGGACCCGATCGACCCCCGATGCGAAAAAGGGGCTTGGGGACTCTCTCTCTCTCTGTGCCTTGGCAGGACAAAAGACGCGCCCGGACAGGTCGCCCACCCGTAGCAAAGGCTCGGGGGCTTCAACGCCTACCAAGGGACAAGTCGCCAGCAAGCAAGAAAGCACCCGAGACTCTACAAGCTCGATTTCAAGCCCTTGGAGGGATGCATCATCCCTCCAAGGCCTCGGGGGCTACACCCAGTGGGTGCGCTCGCGCGCACCCACCGGATAAAATAAACAAACTTTACTAACATAACAGGAGAAACTTACTTGAGCCTCTGGAGGAGTGCCTTCACTCCACCATAGGCTCGGGGGCTACTATCGGGTACCCAGCTATGGGGTACCCAACTTCAACGCAAAAACATACTTCCCGAATGATGCCCGGCCCAAGAAGGCGCCAGCCGAGGCCCACGCAGGAACGGCCCATGCGAAAACTCCCCGCCCGGCCTAAGACAGAGCCGTGCGGAAGTACATCGCCTCCCTTGGGCGCTCAGACCCCTCGGGAGAAATTCTCTGATTCGCCCGAGCCTCCGCGACAGGGCTCGGGAAAGCAGGCCTCGGGCGATAGACTTTCGATTCGCCTGAGCCCCCAGCTAACACCCTCGGGCGCACCCCTCAGGTTCGCCCGAGCCCTGCCGATGTCAGCAGGACAAACTTGACGGCCAAGGGACCATCCTTGACCACTTTACAGGCATGGTCCCATTGGAGGGGCCCCTTGACACAATGGCGCCCCAAATACGCACGTTCATCGTACCAACTGCCCCATCTCTTCTAGCAGGCGATCTGAAGGTCCTACTCCTTCCACACCGCTACAAAGACAGTCAACCGTATGGCTCCCCGGGTTGACGAGAAGATTCGCCAACTACGACGGTGACTGCCGTGCCCCGGTCGCACATGTGATACCAGGAAAAGGGGAATGGCAGTCGTCCGGCCAACCCGGGGGAATGGGCAAGCCTTACGATCGGGCTCACCTACCCCTTGGAATGTACCTCGCAAGGAAAAAGGAGCACCCGAGGGAGGACACTCCTCCCGCTCCATCCCATCACGCCCCCGATGGCACCAAGGTCTCCCGAACCTCGGGAGCTCGTACACAAAGGTCAACCTATCTACTCCTTGCATTGTGCAGGGTCGGACGTGACGGCGTGACGTATTGCCATGCAGCCAACCATGTCCAGCACTATGAGACGCCTTGGAACTCACCAATGGAACAGTGATGGATTAGCCGAATGACTAATGCCATGCCGCCAAGGCGCCAAGACGAGGGCGTAGCTGACGATAGCCACCCATCATCACCGACTCCGCCATGCCGAGCACTGTAACCACAGGGCAACACATGTAACTCTTGCCCCTCCCTTGTAACTATAAAAGGGAGGGCAGAGGCCGATCACAGACACGTTCTACACACACACACCACCAAGAACCCCCAGACATACAATCTACAACTCAAGAACACCCACATACACTAGCACTCACAAGAGACTTGGGAGCCCCTCCCTCTCTCGACTAAGCTTGTAACCCCTACTACAAGCACCCTGTTGGTAGTCCTTATGGATCATTTCTATGCTATCAACTTAGACTAAAAAGAAGAAAGACAATCATATTCTAGCACATATGCCTTTACTACTAACAAGTTCCACTTGTTCCCCTAGTATTCATGTTTTGCAGCTTTAATGGTGTAACAAGTGGAAACGCACAAACATCATGAAGAAAGCGCAAAAGCCAAAGACGTATTCAGCAAATGCGCAAACCAAGAATAATAAGAAAGCCTACCTCAAAAGTTGAATAGGATCCATCCGTAACCACGGGAGAGGCCCAGGTCCAGAGAGTAACCGACCACCAGAAGGCGGTGGCCAGCGGGCCCACTCAGGGGACCGACCGCCCCAGGTACGGCCGCCCCCTGGTGAGGCCTCCCGGGCCCAGTATTCGGAGGCGGTGCTCTAGGCAGTTTCCCAAGGGCGGTTTCACCTTCTTCCAAACTCAGAGACGCCAAACCGCCCTACTCTAGCTATAAATAGATGGTGCTCCTTCATCTTTCAACACACATCATTTTGGAGTCATCTACCTCACACCTCTCACTTGTATCTTTAGAGTAGTACTAGTAGTTTGTGAGCAAGGCAAGAGCTATCAAGGAGAGCTTGTCTCCTTGGAAGAAAATGATCATCTTGGTATGAATACAATTCGGTCTTCTTCCATGAGCAAGTTCTTATCTTATTTATATGATCATGCATATGAACTAGAGCAAAGTTATGATCTTGTTATGAGCATAATATATGGACTAGAATATAGTTTATGTGTCATGTTCTTGACTTGTTCATTATCGTTCTTCATTGTTCATCAAATTAGTATGAATAGAGGAAGAACTAAGAATGAGGTGATGGTTCGTCGTGCCTTCTTGGTTGCTCTTAACCTAGCCTGTCAATCCGAAGGGTTGGGGTCCGCGAAGGTTAGGAGTTGTTTCCAAGTACGTGAGCATGGTGCTCAGGTATGCGGAGATCGGCGAATATGTCGGTATCCCACGGGCAGAGGGGTAGGTGGGCAGGTGGTGACAGCCCTGTCCATCCCTAGCACTCCCCCACGTTCGGATATTGAAGTAGGAGTTCGTAAAGTCTCTCTCGGTTGGCAGACCAGCTGCGGGGATCTCCCTATCACCCCAGACTTAGTCCTGATACTAGACTTGCTAATTAGATGTGTTGCTAGCAGTTCTTTGCATAATTCTATATGACCAATGCCTGCTCAGTTAGCTATATTCTTTTATTCTTTATTTTTCCTTTCTATCCTTGAGGTTGACCCAGATGTGTGTCCACTATTTTGAAATCATGTTTTATTCTTGTTTACTCTATGCCTACCATTGCACTCAATAAGTGATCATGTTTACACCACGCTTGATGCATATTGCCCTCCTACGGGAAATTATAAATACGACACTCTTGAATACTCACGGGTTGAAATGCTACAATGATAGTTCTGTGCGCTTGCAGAGTAATCTTACTTCTTACTGAGCTATCGATTGGCATACCTAAGTACCATTACTTAAGGATTGTAATTCTTGTGCACCCCACGGCGCCGTGTCACAGTTTTGCATATCGTAAGTAATGACGGTTAGGAAGGCTAATCCGGCACTTCTAACTGCTATTACCAGACCGCATTACCTAGGCCGGAGCCATTAAGGGCTAAGGGTTAGCTTTCTAAAGTAATGGTGGTTGGGAATGTCAACTTACGTTTCTAGTATTATTATTAAGGACAGACTCATAGTCCATCTTTAGTAGTGATGCCAAGAAACGCCAACAAACATTTCTGGCGCCGTTACCGGGGATGGACTTTTAGTCTATCTTTTGTAACGATGTTAAGAAATGCCAACAAGCATTTCTGGTGCCGTTGCCGGGGAGGGCAAAAACATCTAAGCTGGCATAAACATCGATTGCATAATAAAGCATTGGTAGACGTAGTTTAAACAGGCTAACTTTGCTGTTTTCTTACTCTTTTTATCGGAATGAAAACAGGATAGTGTATGAGCGGTTTTGCTCTGCCGAACAATTTCACCAGTAATCCGGAAGCACTCCTAAAGAAGAAAAGGTCTCGTACCGCTTCTTCCTCTGCTACCCCATCGGTAGACGAACCGGTCACTCTCGCACCATCCGCCACTACCGCTATGGCCAAGACACTCCGTGACTACTCCACTCCCATTGTTGCCAACGTGCCCGTTGGGCCCTCTATCAATGTGGGAGATGGAAATTTCGAGATCCGTACGGGCCTTATTTCGATGGTGCAGGCGAGTCAGTTCTGTGGCTTGCCAAGTGAGGACGCAAATGCTCATCTGCAACACTTTCTTGAGCTGTGCGACACCATTGTCATCAAGAATGTCGCACGGGACAGCATCAGACTCCGCTTGTTTCTCCCTCACGGGGAAAGCGAAACAATGGTTCTACCAAAACAAGAAAACTGTTAACACGTGGGACAAATGTTCCACGGTGTTCCTCGCCAAGTTCTTCCCCATGAGCAAGACCAGCGCTCTAAGGGGAAAGATTTCAAACTTCCAGCAATCTTCGCTAGAGTCCGTCCCGGAAGCATGGGAAAGGCTTCAGGAATACATCCGAGCCTGTCCTCATCATGGAATGGAAGAATGGCTCATGCTCCAAAACTTCTATGAAGGCCTCACGGCCATGTCAAAAGGGCACGTAGATGCCGCAGCTGGAGGTGCATTCCTCTCCCTCACCATCGCGGATGCAACCGCACTCATTGAGAAGATGGTGGCCAACCAGAGTTGGGGAGAAGGAAGAAAAACACAAAAAGGCACGCATACCGTGTAGGAGACGGACTTGCTAGTTGCAAAAATAGACTTGCTGATGCAGAAGCTGGACGATCGTGCCACCAACCCTACCATGAGTACCATCCAGGCCATGGACTCACACATGACGTGTGAAGTCTTTGGAAACGTTGGCCACTCGGGGAACAACTGCCCCGAAACCCAAGAAAAAGCTTCATACGTCAACAATGGGTTTCGCCAACCCCAGCAAGGTAATAACGGGTGGAACAACCAACACCGCCCGCAAGGTAATAATTTTAATTCAAATTACAATTCAAATCAACCTTCCTTAAAAGACCTTGTGTTAGGACAAGCTAAGATCAATGAAAATCTGACCAAAAAGCTGTCCTTCAACGATAAAATGTTTGAAAATACAAATGCAAAGCTTGAAACTCTGTCTTTTTCTATTCAAAATCAAGCAAGTTTTAACAAAATCATAGAAACCCAAATGGCTCAAATAGCTGCTTCTATCCCTGTCAATAATATGGGAAAAATCCCGGGGCAACCCTAGGCTTCTCCCGAGTTTGTTCATGCAGCTGCAGAGCAATAAAGGAAGAAGAGTCTTGCCAACGGACTGTAAACGTTGAGTCCTTGCCATAGGTCATCAGCAGTTATCTAAAAATAAATAAATATAAAGAAATAAATAAATATCTGAAGGGGCCCACACCATCTTTCAAGTTTGGGGGAGGTGTCCCCACTCAGGTATTGTATCTTATCCTTTTGAAAAAAAGAAAAATAAATATATATATATATATATATATATATATATGTATATATTAAAATATATATACTTATATAATTTATATTTCATACATTTAAAAAGAGTTTCCCTCTTTCTAGTTTTATAAAACTCTATTTTTAGTCCAAAATAAATTCTTCTCCAAAAATTCTATAAAAATTATTCTTAGAAAGTTTAGATTTTGTTATATCTAAACCTTATTTTTTTATTAATTTCTGAAAATCAAAAAGTTTCAAACAAATTTGTGGAAAATCAAAATCTAGGGCAAAATTCCGAATGGGAGTCATTCGTAACCGGCTACATCTTAGCGGTAGCCGTTAGAGGGAGCTGTAAAAACACGGGACAGAACCGGCCCCACCAGGGGACCGGCCGGTCCCAGGGGCGACCGCCCCCTGCCCAACGGCTCTGCGGCGCGGCCTTTTGCCAACGGCTACTATCCGTTGCAAGGAGCACTCCTTCGCCTGCGATCAAGTCTATAAATACCAGGATCTTGGGTAGAGCTTCTCACCCCTCTCACACTCATATTCTTTCACTCCCTCCATCACTCTCTTGCTCCACCACTCTCCAAATACTTTCCACAAAGTTCAAGTGTAAGAAAATTCTGCAAGAACCTCTTGCATTTTCCACCACAAAGCAAGATCCCGTGCTAGCTCACTCACCATGAGTGGGATCGGAGGTCGGATTTCCGGCATGTTCCGGAAAGGCCGTCGCTCTCGTGGGGAGTCTAGCCAAGGCCCCTCGCAAGTGAGGATAGCCCGCTGCATGAAGAAGAGGAGGCGCCAAGAGGCCACCCCATCGACGAGGCTGACTCCCCCTTCATCGACTTGGAGAGCGAGCGGGAGATGCAAGCATACAACCTCCTCAAGGGACGCAAGTTCCTGCATACACCGGCCTTTGACCCACACTTTCTCCAGCAGACAGGTATGAACGTCGAATTTAATACCATTTTTGAAAATGTTGGTTGGAGCCGAGTTGCCCCTGTACGCGAACTTGGATCTCGTCTTTTGACCATCCAAGTCCTGGACACTCTACAAATTATCAATTATGGTATTACTTTCCGCTGCTTTGGGAAGGAGCATAGTATTTATTGGAAGGAGTTTGCTGACCACTTAGGCTTTCATGAGCGATGCTTGTTGACTTGGGTTTTTCTCTCTCGGGTTATCATCGTCATACTTTTTGGCACTTGATAACTGGACAAAATATGACTGGAAAATTCCAACCTAATATCAACAACATCCATCATCCTACTTTGAGGTTTATACTTAAGTGGATTGCTAATTCTTTCTTTCCTAGAGAGGACACGCATCATGCTTATGATATTGAGTTGAAGTTGCTTTATGCCGTGCTTAAAAAGATTAAAATTGCTCCTGTCTATGATATTGTTAAGCACTGGTTGAACTCTTTCAAAACTTCTACACCTATTATGTGCACGTCACTCATCACTCGTCTTGCCGCTAGTATTGATCCTCATGGTGCTAATACTATTGTTTATTTCTCCACTCCTCGCATTATGCTCATTGAGTTTTATTTCGTGCAAGCCCATACTTTAAAACGTGACGAATCGGGATAGAATTTGGTATTTTATTTTCTGGGATATATAAACGAGATACTGTTACCTAACCCGGATCTCGCTTTATATAAATCCCCATCTCTCACCTTCGACCTTGTTGAGAAGGAAGAAGCACGCAGGAGTTCTGTTTCCCGCAGGAGATCACGAAGGAGAGAAGTACAGGAGGAGGAGTCTGCACCATCCGTACAGCCTACACCACCAGCCATGCCCACCATGACACCAGGGATGGGATGGTCCCCTGTCATGTCTACACCCGGGTTCACCCCTGGGTATGGATATGGTATGGGACACATTCCTCACCCTCACGGGGCTGGAGGGTCGAGGTGGCAACACTCACGGGGCTGGAGGATCAAGGCAGCAAGAGCATGTGCATACCTCAGATTCTGAAGACATGCCACCTCCACTTCACCCACAGCCGGTCACACTAGAGATTCTCAACACACGCATGGTTGGACTAGAGCTGCAAAATAGGCAGATCCAAGGTACGCTCAACGCTCACATCCAAACTATCACTCAATGGCATGAGCAGTACCAGCAGCACTTCATGGACCTCGAAGATGCGAACCGGCGGCGGCACGAGGCACAGATGGCCTACCTTCGGTCTATGGGACAATTCCCGGGACCTAGGCCTTGAACTAGCTTGGGGGGGGGGGAGACCCCACAGAGGTAACATGTATCTTTAAAATTTCTTGCACTTTATTTCTCGCACTTTTAAATTCTGCAATTTTATTTCCTTATTAAAAATAAAAAAATATAATAATAATAATAAATAAATAAAATATTCCACTCCCGTATGTGCTAATATATGTTAATTTCTCTTCTGTTGAAATGATGAATAGTTGCTCTGTCTATAATTCGTTTGTGCTTAAAGTTATAACTTAGTATTCCTCAAGATTTAAGTTTGTTGACTAAAAATGTCTCATTCTGAGAACTTGAAATCTTGTGGGTTGCAATTGTAAGATTCTTTTCTAAGTTGTTGCAAGATATGAGATGATACAAATAAACTTTGCTATGACTTTGTTCTAAGAGAAACTTGGGATCCGGAGTTTTCTTTTCAAAAATTTAAAAATCAAAAGTTCCCCGATTATTATGAAATACCTGCCAAGGCCATATGACATGCTCTACTGTTGCAAAACCTTAGTCATATGCTGCTTACGGAACTTTGAGTCGAGTCAAAAAACTGAGACCTAGTGAGATTATAGTCATGCACCCATTATTGACATTCACGTACACCCACCAAATAAAGCCAACTCTCACCCTAAGAGTTGTGCACAACATGCACCCTTCCATCCACAAAAATAAAAATATACGCCAACTCTTACCCTGAGAGTCGCGCACCTTTCATATAAAATTTTCACTCCATGCATTCGCCATCATGACATCTCTCCATCCATATACGTCAATAAAAAGATATGTGCTATGTAAAAAAACCAAGGGGCATGAGAAAACAAACGGGAAAGAAAATCCAAATACCCGTTAAAAAAAGAGGATGATCTTTCTATAGCCCATATCTCTCCAAAAGACTTTGTTCCATCCAATAAAAGAGAGTCATGATGCAAAGAGTGCCAAAAAAAATTAATTAGAGATAGGTTTCCACCATACTTATATTCCACACACTTGTACATCTCAATTAAAGTGTATGACTTGTATCTCCTTATGGTCCGGTCTTTGACTCAGCAACACAGGTGATGTAAGTGTGCCCACATACCTACCTAAAAACTCCACTCTCAGCCTTAGTGGTAGGATTTTAAGGCAACACTACAATGCCTTTGGTGAG
This sequence comes from Eremochloa ophiuroides, assembly GCA_038502445.1. Lineage (NCBI taxonomy): Eukaryota > Viridiplantae > Streptophyta > Magnoliopsida > Poales > Poaceae > Eremochloa > Eremochloa ophiuroides. Next base: position 105,148,908 of record JAHLJS010000002.1, on the reverse strand, counting down.
GTAATCATACACATTGAGCGATTAAGAGAATTATTTGAGAAACTTGTTTTATCTTACAAAAATTCATAAAACCTCCGGATAGAAGGTCTATCAAAGAATGAATGATTAGTGAATCTGTTATAACCATTCTGTCTTGCAACCGCTCAAGAAACTGGAGAAGCTACAAGCCCCATGAGAAATCAAGGTAAAGAGTGGATACAATGCCAACCTATTTAAATTACAAATGAATACTTTGTTATAGGCATGGCACTTATGAATTATATCAGCATCGTAGCAACTCCTGATCAACAACCATACTTAGCTATTTGCTCGGGATGAGCAAAGGTTAAGCTTGGGGGTCTTATTGGCAGTCCTTATGGATCATTTCTATGCTGCCAACTTAGACTAAAAGAAGAAAGACAATCATATTCTAGCACATATGCCTTTACTACTAACAAGTTCCACTTGTTCCCCTACTATTCATGTTTTGCAGGTTTAATGGTGTAATAAGTGAAAATGCATAAACATCATGAAGAAAGCGCAAAAGCCAAAGACGTATTTAGCAAATGCGCAAACCAAGAATAATAAGAAAGCCTACCTCAAAAGCTGAATAGGATCCATCCGTAACCACGGGAGAGGCGCAGGTCCAGAGAGTAACCGACCACCAGAAGGCAGTGGCCAGCGGGCCCACTCAGGGGACCGACCACCCCCAGGTGCGGCCGCCCCCTGGTGAGTGTGGGGATATAAACCCCCGGTACCACAAGTCAAGACATGGGCCGCACCATCAAAACTGGTCCGGCCCAGAAGATAAAGACGTGCGGCGCAAGGCAGTGCACCGCACGGTTATTGTACCAACTTGATTAGTTTACTTGTAACCTTGTCCCTTCAGATTATATAAGGAGGGGCAGGGATAGATCCCACAACTCAGGCCAACTCAACTCATAATAATACAAGACAGCAACACACAGGACGTAGGGTATTACGCCTCACGGCGGCCTGAACCTGTATAAATCTCGTGTTTCGTGCTTACTGCGCAACGCTTGTTCGTCTCAGGCGCACCCTCACCGTCTCATCTACTACCTTGGGCATACCCCTCAGTATACTATCGCCGGTATTCCGTCGACAGTTGGCGCGCCAGGTAGGGGGTGTGCTTCCTTATCCATGGCGGGCAAGATGGAAATTTCTTTCGTCGTCGTCGACCACTTCCGGCGGCGGCGGACCAGATCTGAATTTTTCGTTGTCGTCGACCACAACATTCGACAGTGGCAAAGCAGATCAGAGTCATCTTCATCGACATCATCTACGGCATCCGGCGGCGGCGAACTAGATGAAATTTTCTTCAACAACATCGTCAACGGCAAGTGGCGCTCGAGGGCATTCGTCGTCGGCACATCATATCAGCATCGGCATCAGCTTCCTGGTTTTCCGCTCAAGATCAAAAGCAAGCCGGCAATACCGAGGGCCCGGAGCCTACGCCTGCCACAACGCATACCAGATCCGATCCTAAATCTCCGATCCTGACTATTAGAACTCGACCTGCATGCAAGTCTCCTATTGATATAAACCAACTGCTTGTCGGCATCAAGCGGACGGCTCTCCGGACGGTCTTGGCAATTATGACATGTATCAGCACGAAGAAACGACGTACGTGCACACCATCATGAGCCACCTTGAGCAAGCAAACAGGAGCACGTGATCTATAACACCATGCAAGATACAATCGAACCATGCAGCTAAGCGCGACTTTGACGAGAACTCCGGTCAGAACAAAAATCGCATGTATCTACTACATGTGCTCTACAACGCATGCAAAAGCTAAGTGTTATATTTTCATCTTAATTAAAATATTTTTTGTCTTCGAATTTCTCCACGAGTCTGCATGATATTTTTTAGCAGAAAATATATTTTTTTAGATTTTTTCGTCGTCGACCACAGCATCTGACGGCGGCGGACCAAATAGATTTTTTATTCACCAACGTCGTCTACGACAACTCGAGATCTCGCGGCGGCATCCTCCAGCAACGTATTACGGCACGTCCATCTATCGTGACCACGCATGCGAAATCGGATCTACATGGGCCCGATCCAATCTGCCCCTGCATGCACAAGACATACAGACCTGCTGGGCGCTTTCTATCAATCGACGACCAGCAAACAAGAAAACGTGCACGTGATCTACAGTGCTATACGAGATAAGTAACAAATCACGTCGTTTTTCGTTTGATCTACATGCTCATATACGTGACGTCTTTTCGGCTAATGATACGTTCCTTCTATGAAATTGCCTCTCATCGTATCTGGAGCCTGTCGAATTCATCGAGTGCGCCGATCCCTGGTGGATATCGCTGATCATGTCATCCACAGTGGCTCCCTGCTGGAAGCAGCCATCGTCAACCAGCCGGCATGAAGCACGTATGGAGTAGGTATCGATCTACAACTACAAGACCGCCAACGTCACGTGAAAAGGTCAAAAATCCATGTGCACCTATGGAGTACATATCGATCTACAACTACAAGACCCTACTCGCCAACGTCACGTGAAAAGGTCAAAGATCCATGTGCACCTATGGAGTACAACTACAAGACCCTGCTCGCCAATGTCACGTGAAAAAGTTAAAGATCCATGTCCACCTATGGAGTACGTATCGATCTACAACTACAAGGCCATATGGGACCATACGTCTAGCAACCTTCATAGGTGGCGTCTGAACATCTAATCTACACAACGTCAATGTTCACCGCTTACCAACAGCATGAAAGAAGATATGAGATCAACTCCGTCTGACTAGATCAACCGAGTCACGCACAACTCCGATTCGACTTCAGCTTCGGTCGGCTTTAATCAAAAGCTAAGTCCTATTTAATTTTCTAATTAAAATATTTTATTATATATTATATCGTCTTCTGATTTCTTCACGAATCTACATGATATTTGCTGGCAGAAAATCAATCACGTCTCTCATCGTCAACGCCCTGCGGTGGCTTCGTCGTCGTTCGTCCATGGCAACAGAAAACTTTGAAGCCATCCGAGCTCTCTGAACTGCTAAGCGAGCTGCGCCGAGCCATGTACCGAATATCGCCGCCAAGATTATCTCTAAGGTTCTTCGCTGACATAAGCCCCGACCAGGCTCGGGCAGCACGACTTCGCCAATGCGTAAGCCCCGCACCTGCTCGGGCAGCACGTCTTCGCCAATGCGTAAGTCCCGCACCTGCTCGGGCAGCACGTCTTCGCCAATGCGTAAGCCCCGCACCTGCTCGGGCAGCACGTCTTCGCCAATGCGTAAGTCCCGCACCTGCTCGGGCAGCACGACTTCGCCAATGCATAACCCCCGCACCCGTCGGGCAGCATCTGGCTCGACGCCGCGTAAGCGCTATACATGATAGGCCGCCAACTACGCCTCTTCACCGACTGCCCCGATATATCGGGTAGCCTTCGCCCACGATAAGCGTAACCCCCGCCTGGCGCGGGCAGCTTCGCCACCACGTAAGCCCCGGGGACGCCTGGGCCGTTAAGTCTTCGCTAACACGTAAGCCCCGAGGACGTTTGGGCAGGTTAGCAGCGTCTCCAAAAGCCCCGGCAAAAGCACGGGCACCACGCAGGGCGTGGAGGACTCCTCGCCGACTTCTCAATAAGCCCCGACCTCGCTCGGGCACCTCGCTGCTCTCCATGACTCGCCAACCTCCAGAAGGTCTCCAAGTCGTCGTCACTCTCCAAGACACGCCTCCGCCATATTCTCCAGTTAAGCTTTACGCTCAGAGACTTCGTCGAGACATCGGACTTCATAGCGTTCTCCAGTCAAGCTCTACACCCAAGCTCTTCATCCCCATATTGCCGAGCACTCCATTGGCGCAGCGCCGACCACCCCATCAACACAGCGCTGATCACTTATTATACATTATATCGTGCCAACGAAACGAACATCAGACCTACACAAATTAGGAGCAGGCCACGTCCAAATCCACATGCAGATCGGCGCATAAGACACGCAAGGCTACACAAGCTAGCAAGGTCATGTACGTGTGTTGCACATGGCAATGATACACTCTCAAGCTGGCTGGTCCGGTGCCATCGACCAATGAGCAAGCACGGTCACCATACTACTACTGATTCCACAATCCGACTGCGTCAAGATGAGATCAACTCCTTTCCACTACACCAACCGAATCGATCAAGCTTATGTGGGCCATCGCCGAGCCATGCACCAACATATAAAGCCATGCAATTGCTGAGAAGTCAGGATCAAGAACTAGCCGCTCCGCACTCGTCATCCCACACTAGCGATCAACAACTCGCCACAGCCGTTGCGCCAACCACAGCGGTACTTGCATCATCACCCCGCGACCCTCGCCCTCGTCTCAAGGTCGTGGTCGCCAGGTGCACGTCACGGATTTCATCAGCACGACTTGACATTAACCTCAGATTGGCTTAACGAGCCATCCGAGTTGTAAGGCAACATACCAACTACCCCAGGCGAAGTCTAACAAGGAACTCGCTGCCGATCTCTCACCGCTCCTCGTCATCGTCCGCCACATCTGACGGCGGCGGTCCAGATGAGAATTTTTTCATCAACGACGTCCGGCGACATCAACAATCATCGAAGGCCGATGATAAGCCTGTCCCAAAAAGCTCTTCGCTGATCAACTTGTATCCGACCGTCTCATGGCTGGGCGAGCAGTGAAGCCATCGTCACCAAAACGACCGACCGTGAAAGTATCGTGCAGCTAGCGGCGGCTCCATATAGGGCGAGATCGGATCAGTACTTATGGGGGAAGTCATCCTCACGAATCGCACCAATCAGCAACTAAGTTATTAGCACGTCACGATGAACGGAGCCCAACAGTATGCAAGATTTGTGACCAGCAAAGAAGAAAAATAACGAATGAGCCGTCCAGCGCTCGCTACCAGCATCACACAAACGCCATGGAGCTAAGTGCTATTTCTTAAACATTATAATTATATATTTCTTCGATCTCTAAATGCCCCTGACCTTTCCTCCAAATTTTTTCATATATGTGACGTCATCTCCATATGCTTTTCTTCATGCACACCATGCGACTGACCGTCAAAATCTTTAAATTTATACATCTTATTTTTACTCCATGTATTGCTCGTTCTACGTATTTGTTTTACAGGGGCCGTGTCCAATTAAAGAAGCTTATTTTCTAAAGCTCGGGGACTGGGCCAATTTGAAAGAGCACAAAAAACATTGCCAATCATACAAAATCAATCTACCTCAAGATCCAATCGCCCGCGCTTTCGACGTGCGGCAGAAGGCTATAATCGTACACATAAGCGAGCAGCCAAGCACCCAGCCGATCAAGCCGCTGATCAGACACTTCGATATGTACGGACCACGTTCAATAATCAACACCACCATGCATGCAAAGCTAATATAAGACTGGCCATGCTTTTCGAGTTGCTGGCAATGCGCCGACTACTCCATCCGACGTCAAACAAGAACTCAACGCCGAGCACTCACCACTCCTCATCGCCGTCCTCGCGTTGCTCAGACACCACCTCCGACCAAGTTGGGGACTCGTCGCCGTCGCTACTCGCCGTCCTCACGCTGCTCGGACATCGTCTCCGACCTGGCTGGGTACTCGTTGCCGTCGCTACTCGCCGTCCTCACGCTGCTCGGACATCGTCTCCGACCAGGCTGGGGACTCGTCGCCGTCGCTACTCGCCGTCTTTGCGCTGCTCGGACTACGCTTCCGACTAGGCTGGGGACTCGTCGCCGCTACTCACCGTCCTCACGCTGCTCGGACATCGTCTCCGACCAGGCTGGGGACTCGTCGTCGTCACTCCTCACCGTCCTCGTGTTGCTCGGACATCATCTCCGACCACGCTGGGGACTCATCGCCGTCGCTCCTCACCATCCTCACGCTGCTCGGACATCGTCTCTGACCAGGCTGAGGATTTGTCGCCGTCGCTCCTCGCCGTCCTCGCGCTGCTCGGACATCATCTCCGACCATGCTGGGACTCGTTGTCGCTGCTCGCCGTCCTCGCGTTGCTCGGACTACGCCGGGGACTTCATCGTCTTCATCAAGCGTCTCCGAGCACCAAGCTGCTCGGGGACTTCATCATCTTCGTCAAGTGTTTCCGAGTAATAGATCTGCTTGGGGACTTCGCCGCCTCGTCAAGCGTTTCCGAGCACCAACCTACTCGGGGATTTTGTCGTCTCCATCAAGCGTTTTCGAGCACCAAGCTGCTCGGGGATTTTGTCGTCTCCGTCAAGCATTTTCGAGCACCAAGCTGCTCGGGGACTTCGTCGTCTCGCCAAGCGTTTCCGAGCAGTACAGCTGCTCGGGGATTTCGACGCCTCGTCAAGCGTTTCCGAGCAGTACAGCTACTCGGGGACTTCGTCGCCAAGCTATCAAGTCACTCCACGCTGTTCGGATCAGGGTGCTGATCTTGGGCAGCACATCGGGGGTCTTGATATGCGCTTCGCCTGCTCAGAAGATTTTTTTCCAGATCACTTGTTTGTGCTCAGGGACTTCGTCGACACTTCACAAGATCAACAAGGATAAAGATTTTGACCCTGACACCACGTGACTGCGTCACCTACTATCAGGCTCGGGGACTAAGTGGATACACTTCACCTAACGGTGAAGGTATTGGTTCTGACGAACCAAAAGTGGATACACTTCACCAAAGAGAAGCACTTTTTAAAATTTTTTCTGAGCTCCTTACATCCGCCTGGTCAAGCAACTCCGAAGATCTGCACCGCCCGACGAATGCAAGGCGCTCGGGGACTAGCTGTGGGGATATAAACCCCCGGTACCACAAGTCAAGACATGGGCCGCACCATCAAAGCTGGCCTGGCCCAGAAGATAAAGACGTGCGGCGCAAGGCAGTGCACCGCACGGTTATTGTACCAACTTGATTAGTTTACTTGTAACCTTGTCCCTTCAGATTATATAAGGAGGGGCAGGGATAGATCCCACAACTCAGGCCAACTCAACTCATAATAATACAAGACAACAACACACAGGACGTAGGGTATTACGCCTCGCGGCGGCCTGAACTGTATAAATCTCGTGTCTCGCGCTTACTGCGCAACGCTTGTTCGTCTCAGGCGCACCCTCACCGTCTCATCTACTACCTTGGGCATACGCCTCGGTAGACTATCGCCGGTATTCCGTCGACAGTGAGGCCTCCCGGGCCCAGTCTTCGGAGGCGGTGCTCTAGGCGGTTTCCCAATGGCGGTTTCACCTTCTTCCAAACTCAGAGACGCCAAACCGCCCTACTCTAGCTATAAATAGATGGTGCTCCTTCATCTTTCAACATACATCATTTTGGAGTCATCTACCTCACACCTCTCACTTGTATCTTTAGAGTAGTACTAGTAGTTTGTGAGCAAGGCAAGAGCTATCAAGGAGAGCTTGTCTCCTTGGAAGAAAAGGATCATCTTGGTATGAATACAATTCGGTCTTCTTCCATGAGCAAGTTCTTATCTTATTTATATGATCATGCATATGAACTAGAGCAAAGTTATGATCTTGTTATGAGCATAATATATGGACTAGAATATAGTTTATGTGTCATGTTCTTGACTTGTTCATTATCGTTCTTCATTGTTCATCAAATTAGTATGAATAGAGGAAGAACTAGGAATGAGGTGATGGTTCGTTGTGCCTTCTTGGTTGCTCTTAACCTAGCCTGTCAATCCAAAGGGTTGGGGTCCGCGGAGGTTAGGAGTTGTTTCCAAGTACGTGAGCATGGTGCTCAGGTATGCGGAGATCGGCGAATATGTCGGTATCCCACGGGCAGAGGGGTAGGTGGGCAGGTGGTGACAGCCCTGTCCATCCCTAGCACTCCCCCACGTTCGGATATTGAAGTAGGAGTTCGTAAAGTCTCTATCGGCTGGCAGACCAGCTGCGGGGATCTCTCTATCACCCCAGACTTAGTCCTGATACTAGACTTGCTAATTAGATGTGTTGCTAGCAGTTCTTTGTATAATTATATATGACCAATGGCTGCTCAGTTAGTTATATTCTTTTATTCTTTATTTTTTCTTTTTATCCATGAGGTTGACCCAGATGTGTGTCCACTATTTTGAAATCATGTTTTATTACTGTTTACTCTATGCCTACCATTGCACTCAATAAGTGATCATGTTTACACCACGCTTGATGCATATTGCCTCCTACGGGAAATTATAAATATGACACCCTTGAATACTCACGGGCTGAAATGCTACAATGATAGTTCTATGCGCTTGCAGAGTAATCTTACTTCTTACTGAGCTATCGATTGGCGTAGCTAAGTACCATTACTTAAGGATTGTAATTCTTGTGCACCCCATGACGCCGTGTCACAGTTTTGCATATCGTAAGTAATGATGGTTAGGAAGGCCAATTTGGCACTTCTAACTGCTATTACCAGACTGCATTACCTAGGCCGGCGCCTTTAAGGGCCAAGGGTTACCTTTCTAAAGTAATGGTGGTTGGGAATGTCAACTTACGTTTCTAGTATTATTATTAAGGATAGACTCATAGTCTATCTTTAGTAGTGATGCTAAGAAACGCCAACAAGCATTTCTGGCGCCGTTGCCGAGGATGGACTTTTAGTCTATCTTTTGTAACGACGTTAAGAAATGCCAACACACCCCGGTGCAAGGAAACACGACTCGATCTCACACTGGACGTAGGGCATTCATTGCCTGAACCAGTATAAACCCTGTGTTCCTCCTTACACACCATCCGTGACCTCAACTGCAATCTCTAAGTTTACTAGCCGGTGTAGCACTCGCTAATCTAACCACCGACAACGGCGCTGCAGCGGCACCAACCCAACCTCAACAAGATCAACAGGAGGTGATGACAAAAGCTAATTTGCTCCCAGGTACTAGCACAGAGGTTTTAGGTTCTGGTATTACTCAAGCAGGGGAAAATATAGGGGATGGGGTATCTGAAAATGCAGATGTTACAGATATGCAAATTGACAATGCAGTTGGTGCTAGTGGTCCAAAGAAAGGGAGTGGAAAGAATAAACCATTTTGCTTTAGTTGCCTAACTAAAGGGCACGTAATGAAGGACTGCAAAGCAGTAATCTGTAGTGATATCTGTGATAGTGATTCTCACGTCACCAAAGCTTGCCCTTCCATGAAGGGTGCAAAACCTACAGCAGAGCTATGCGGTTATGCAGTTCCAGATTTGGGTTTTTATTATATCCCTTTCTCGGGTGACCAAAAGGCAAAAACTGATCCTACAGAAAGCAATAGTCAAGGTCTCTGATGGTGCTCTTACCTGTGAATCAAGTCACAGTTGAGCTTGAGAGACTTGTACCAGGCTGGAAGTGGGTTGTGGAACAAATTAATGAAAACTCCTTTTCCACAGCTTTTCCATCTAGTGCTGAACTAAAACGGATGGAGGATTGGGGTCCTGTGGAAGCAAGGAGTGCAAAAGCAAAATTGAATATTTCAGGGAAAGAAGAAGCAGAGGTGCATAAGTACGAAATTCCTAAAGTTTGGGTACAGTTTCGTGGCCTCCCAAGCGAGTTACGAACTTTTCCTATCATCTGGGTTGTGGGTACCATTCTTGGTGCCACAAAGATGGCGGATATGAAATTTACCAAGCGATTAGGAAGACTAAGGCTGAGAGTTGCTGTACTAAGTCTGGAACTAATTGCAGGACCTAGTTGACGTTGTAATTGGAGAATTTGTTTATGAACTCCAATTTCGGGTTGAAACTGAAGAGGAGGAAAATGACCCAAGGCTAATTGACATGGATGATCAGCCGGGTGAATCCGGCAAAAAGGATGAGGGTTTGGAAAAACCCAGCGAAGACTCAACACCTAATGCTAAAAATTCTGATTCCAGCAAGGAGAACATCAATAAAGATGAGAAAGATGGGAGTTCCTCTGCTCCACCAGCTGGGAAAGATTCAAAGAAAGGGACACAAGCTGCTGGTATGTCACGACCCATTTTGGAGCTAAAGTCGACGGGGTTACCTGACTCGACCAAGGCTTGGGTAGTTAAATCATTTCAGGACCAGCTGATTTCAAAACCCCCTGCACAACCCCCTGCTGAGAATATCACACCTGCGCGTAGGAGCGAGCGCAATGAGGCAATAGCTGATCATGACTCTACTGAGAGAGCGGCCAAGCTAAAGGCACGCAAAAATTTGGAGGAACCTAACAATTCAGGTAACGTTTCTAATGCTTCTTTTCTTTCGTTCTCTAATGACTTGCTGATAATATCAGTAAGGTGGGGGTTTTGTTAGGTTCAAACGATGCTAGTGTCTGTAAATCGATTAATAACCTTAAACATGTGGAAAGGAGCAGATTGCATGTGTTGCCTAAATAAAAGGAACTACATGCTAGTAACAAACAATCGGACTGTATCTTAACGGAGTCGGAGGATGATGAACTTGATCTCTTAGCAATTAACCAGCTTTGTGGTGACATAGCTGAGGGTATGAGTGAAGGGGAAGTCAGTGATCTATGTGATCTATAGACGGTACCCTTGAAAAAATAAATCAAGTTCAAAAAGAAAAAGAAATTAGGCAAAAGAAAATCAGTTTAAAAATGAAGGGTATATTTTGGAATTGTAATGGGATAGCTGACCCAAAAAACATAGATTTGTGTCCGATCTGGTGCGGGAAAAGGAGCTAGGTTTTGTTGCTTTATCAGAGACTGGTAGGAAGGACTACTCACCAAATTTTTTGAAAAACTTTGTGTGGTGGCAAGGACTTTTTATGGCACTGTAAACCTCCTCGGGGCGGATCTGGTGGCATGCTAGTTGGTATAAACCTTATAGAGTTTGACATTGGTGAGATAGAAGAAGGAGATTTCTTTGTAAAATTGAAATTGAGGAATAAACATGATGGCTTTCAATGGTTGCTTGTGTCTTGTCTATGGGGCAGCACAACATGATCTTAAAGAGGCATTTTTAACAGAGTCAGTCCAACTATGTTCTAAAGAAACCTTACCTATTTTAATAGGTGGTGACTTTAACATCATTAGAGGGACACAAGAAAAAATAATGCCAATTACAACGATAGATGGCCATTCTTGTTTAATGCTATCATTGATGCTTTTAATTTAAGGGAACTAGAACTTCTCTGGAAGACAATTCACTTGGGCTAACAACCTAGAAATTCCAACATTTGAAAAGTTGGATAGGATTCTTTCTTGTACAGAGTGGGAATTAAAATTCCCGCATACCACTGTCCAAGCTCTATCAAGAGAAATATTTGATCATACACCCTTATTTCTTAATATAGGGGAACCTGCTACTAATAATAACCAATCCTTATTTAAATTTGAGTTGGGTTGGTTGTTAAGAGAGGGGTTTGTGGATTTAGTTAGAGATATCTAGCACGGTGTGGATGAGGGCAATAACTCTTTAGAGCGCTGGCAGGCCAAAATTAGACGCCTGCGTCAATACTCGAAAGGGTGGGCCAAAAATACAAGTGGTGCTTACAAGAAGGAAAAGAAAAGGTTGTTAGATAAATTGGATGAACTAGATAAAAAGGCTGAATCAACTTTGTTAGACCAAAATGAATTGAATCTTAAGCATGTCTTGAATGAAAGATTAGTTGAACTCCTAAGAGAGAAAGAAATAAAATGGTACCAACATGCTAAAGTAAAGAATTTATTAGAAGGGGATGCCAATACAAAATACTTTCAGTTAGTAGCAAATGGGAAACACAGGAAAACAAGGATCTTTAGGCTGGAGCAGGAGGAAGGTTTAATTCACGGTGACAATGAGCTTAAAAAATATATCACTAGTTACTAAAAAAAAATTTGGGCCATCTGATCATAACCATTTGGTGATGGATGAGTCATACTGTCATGACATCCCTTAAGTTACAGCCGAGGAAAACGAACTCTTGGTTGCTGAGTTTACGGAAGAGGAGATTAGAGGTGCAATTTTCCAAATGAACCATAATACGTCTCCAGGCCCTGATGGCTTTCCCCCAGAGTTTTATCAGGTATTTTGGAACGTAATTAAGGATGATCTTATGGCTATGTTCACAGATTTCCATAAGGGATAATTGCCTCTACATAGCCTAAACTTCGGAACGATCATTTTAATACCAAAGTCTAAAGAAGCTAAACAAATACAACAATATAGACCTATCTGTTTGTTAAATGTTAGCTTCAAGATTTTTACTAAAGTGGCTACTAACCGAATTGTAAAGATAGCTCAACGCATAATTAAACCATCCCAAACAGCGTTCCTACCGGGGAGAAATATAATGAAGGGAGCAGTTATTTTACATGAAACTTTACATGAGCTACATAAAAGGAAACTTAATGGAATTATCTTTAAAATTGATTTTGAAAAGACATATGATAAGGTGAGCTGGAATTTCTTACAGCAAGCTCTAAGAATGAAGGGGTTTCATCCGTTGTGGTGCGATTAGGTCAGGGCTTTTGTTCAAGGTGGGAATGTGGGCATTAAAGTGAATGATCAATTGGGCCCATATTTTCAAACCAAGAAAGGTCTTAGACAAGGTGATCCTCTATCACCGATCCTTTTCAATATTGTTGTAGATATGTTAGCAATCATTTTATCTAGAGCCAAGGAGGAAGGCCAAATAAAAGGGGTTGTTCCACACCTAGTAGAAAATTGTTTGTATATCTTGCAATATGCAGATGACACAATTCTATTTTTGGACCATGATATTGAACAGGCAAAAAATTTAAAGCTTCTGCTCGGTACTTTTGAACAATTATCAGGTCTAAAAATCAATTTCTATAAAAGTGAATTATTTTGCTTTGGCCAAGCAAAAGAATCTGAGGAGTAATACTCAAATCTATTTGGTTGCAAAATGGGATCATACCCTTTTCGATATTTGGGCCTTGCTATGCATTACAGGAAGTTAAATAATAAGGATTGGAAATTAATTGAGGAAAGAATAGAAAAGAAATTAAGTGGGTGGAAAGGAAAACATTTATCATATGGTGGTAGATTGGTGTTAATCAATTCTATTTTTCAGGCTTACCTATGTTCATGATGTCTTTTTCTTTAAAGTTCCGAGGGCTGTTCTAAAAAAGATTGAGTATTTTAGATCAAGGTTTTTTTTGGCAAAATGATGAACACAAAAGAAATATAGACCGGCAAAGTGGGATATTTTGTGTCAACCAAAAGAGTAAGGTGGTTTGGGAATCCAAAATCTAAATTTACAAATAAGTGTCTTTTAAGCAAATGGCTTTTCAAACTTTGCAATGAGGAGGGCATTTGGCAGGATTTATTAAGGAACAAGTACCTAAAGAATAAGACTCTAAGTCAAATTGAAAAGAAAAACGGTTCTTCGCATTTTTGGAATGGTTTGGTGGGAGTCAAAGATATCTTCTTAAGTCTTGGAAAGTACAAACTAGAAAACGGAACTTAAATTAGATTTTGGGAAGATAAATGGTTAGGCTCCCAAGCCTGGAAAATCCAATACCCGAATTTGTTTAATATAGTGTGAAAGAAACAGACAACGGTGGCTGAGGTACTTAATTCCACCCCTCTCAATGTGTCTTTTAGAAGGGCACTAGTTAGGAACAAGATGTTGGAATGGCAAAGTCTAGTTGCGAGAGTTGCTCTTATTAACTTAATTGAGGGTCGGGATACTTTCACCTGGAACCTAAACAATAATGGCTTGTTTTCTATTAAATCCATGTATAAGCGCCTAGTCAATAATGGGATTAAGGTAACGCAGGAAATTTGACATATGAAAGTACCTCTGAAGATTAAGATTTTTCTTTGGTTCTTAAATAAGGGGGTGATATTAACAAAAGATAATCTTGCTAGAAGGAATTGGCATGGTAGTACGACTTGTTGCTTTTGTAGCAAGCGTGAAACCATTAAGCACTTGTTTTTTATTGTCATTATGCCAGATTCCTCTAGCGTGCTGTGTTTGTTTTATTTGGCATTAATCCTCCAAGAAACATAAACCATCCTTTTAACAGTTGGTCAAAGTTAGGAGGTTCCAAACATAACCATCTTCTATTGACTGGAGCTACAGCGTTTTGCTAGATAATATGGATCACAAGGAACGATGTGGTTTTTGATAAAGGTCACTCAAAAACTTTTTTGTAGGTTCTTTTTAGGGGGACACACTGGTTACGGTTTTGGGCTCTATTGCAGCGCACGGATGACGCCAATGAATATATTCTTGATGCTTGCAAGCTACTAGAATCGAGAGCTATGGAGTTCTTCGCATTGCATGGATGACCTTTCATTTACCGTCTTGTACTTTAAGGAACTTGTGTTAAATTTTAATTTTGGTTGTGCTACTGTAATAAGTTTGGTCTGATACTTTCGAAGGAGGTTGAAGCCGGAATTTATCCATTATCTAAAAAAAAGCGGCGGAGGTGATGGACGGCGCGGCGGCGAGAGGCGGCTGTGCTGTGCTGTGGGCTGTGCATGCGGTCGCATGGGGGACGGAGCAGGGACAGGAACTTGTTGTCCGCGGCACAAGGGCCCAGTGTTATGCTACGGAAATCGTGGTTGCTAGCGGGCCTAGAGAAATCGGGGCTGGACAAGGGCCCACGGGCCTAGGGACGAAGTGGTTCTCGGACATGGGCCTTCTAGCGGCACCACCGGAGGAGGCCTGTGGGCCTGCTAGCGGCACAAAACGGGCCGTGCATGTGGTACAAGGCACTCGTTGTTGGTCCGTCTCCATCCAATTAATCGTCCAAGAACAATAAGACGCCCTTGTTAACTTTAGGCGTTCGCGTTCCGTCCGGGCCTTTCAGGACTGGATCGAGAAGTCAAGAAGATGGCATCCATCAGATTTGATTTGACAGCGTCAGCGCCGCCTCGAATGAGGTGACGACAGCTGACGACATGAGGGCCAACACACTGACTCACTGAGAGTAACGTGTTGGCTGGTGTAATAATAAGTCTAGACTAGTAACCATATATGCATGCATGACGAAGAATTGAAGGTTAACAATTGACCAGGTCAAATTCAGCTAACTCCCATGGAGGGTTACCTTGAAGACGTACGGAAGTAGCTGTGAATTCCAATCAGAACTCAGAAAAAGCAGCAGAACGCACGCACGCACGCACGTTCAGATTATTAAAATTCAATTCAAGTCGTCATCGTCGACGCACGATCGATCGAGAAACTTCAAGCGGTTTTCTTGTTCACTACTCCGAACAGGAATTGCCGCATACCACTCGTTAGTTCGACATAGCTACACGCATATTGCATTGGATCATGCATATCGCGGTCCATTTAATTTCGTCAGTAGCAGGTCCGATCGACGCTGCTGCTACGGCCTCGACCTGCATGCGCGTACGTGCTGGTCTCACTCGCTGAAGAGAACACGGTCGGGTAGGACAGCAGTATAGCTAGGAGGACCGTGCCGTCAAAGGCTGCTTCATTCTAGAATCCAGACGATCGAGGACGGGAGCGCCGGAGCCAGAGAGATTTCTGGATTCCAGTTCAGCCACGGGAGAGCTAGCTAGCTTGGACTATCCATACTCATATCTTCTAAATTCATCCTCTAAAATAAATATTTTATACTGGTCATCAAATTCTTTCCTCTATACCACTTTTTCCCATACTCATCCATTCTCTATATCTCATCCTCTATACTCACTCCTAACAGCGGCCCCACTTGTCATCCTCTATAAATTTTATCTAAATATATCCATGTGAGATCTTGATTTGAAAGATTTATTGAAACGAATTTAATGGTGCAATCGAAATTTAATTTGGTATTTTAATTTGTGAGTTATAACATTTTCTAATTAGTTGAATTACTGGGGCCCACCCACTGCATGTCAGACGGCTCTCTCTCTCTCTCTCTCTAGCTGGTTGCCTCCCGCGCGTGTTCTCCTTCCCGTGACGCCATTGGTTAGCAGCCTGTACCGGACGCACTGTTTTTCGCTGGGAATTGCAGATCCCCAGTCCATCCGGTTAGATAGCAGAGCAGATAGAGTATGCGATGCAGGGGTTTCATCTGCTAAAACCATCCTCCAGGATGCTTTTAGAGCACCGAGTGCAGATGGTCTTAGTCAAGGGCACCCACCAAGATCGATCGATCACACGCGTCACCGGGCGGAGCACGTGGTTTCACGCATATTTGGCCACCGCCAGGGAGCGAGTGCCGATCGATGCGTGCACGTACGGGGCATTATATTGTTCATGCATGCCGGGGCGGGGGGTCGATCGATGGATCGAGAACGAATTGAAGAAAGGGACGGCCTGGAAATTCGGAGGAAATGCGCCGATCTTGCATGGAAACTTTGGCTATGGGCTCGCTAGCAGTCAAGCAGATATCTCGCCAGCTAGTGGCGTCGCGTCGCCGTCCGCTGGTGTACGAGAGAGCACACTAGCAGGCAGCAGATGCCTAGTCCGATCCTGTAACAACGGACGAACTTTGCTTCTCTATCGAATCTAGGATGTGTTCCCTAGCTAGCTGCCAGCTCTGCCTTTTCCAACTTTAGTCAGCTTGGTATAAAACTTGGTAAGGCGTATGGATCTGTTCTTGGTATAAAAATTAATTAAAGCGGGTACTGTACTGCTAAAAATGGGACGGTGCGGTGTTGTTTTCATTGTTTTAGTTACAGAAGAAATTTAACCCGGCCCACTGGTCTCTCGATCGGATTACATTGGACACAGGCAGCATATATATATCTAGGGGCTAGGGCACTGGCAGTCTTAACGTGTCGACTTAATTAATAACGAGGCCCTACACACAGTCGAAACATGGCAGAATCCATCAGTTACAACAACCTCGATCAGGCACAGTCAAGTCTGTCTCTATATAACTACCACAACCACACTGCATTTTATCTATCACACACACACACACACACACACACACACACACACGACAGCAGCACAACACACGCACCCTACGCGTGCCAAGAGCTGAAAACATGCGTGCATGCATCATGCATCTCTGAATGACGCGTCGTTCATATATCTTGGACCATCCTCTTCAGAAAAAATATATCTTGGACCACCAGTCCACCATTTGCGCCGAACGTACGTCGTTCATTGCCAGGAAGCTAGTGTGTATGGGGCCTGAATACTCATACACATTTCCATGAACATGCATATGTAGCAAGATACATACTATATATTTTTAATTTTGCGGAAAGCACACTTACCTAAATATTTCGCCATACTTGCGTCCTTGGTTTGGTTCTTTCCGCCTTTCTTTTCCCCGGCCCCCTCGAGAGAATTTGATCATTTACAAACCTAGCGCTAATATAACTTTTGCTTTGTTTCATCAGGCTCTGTTCAGATTTTAGACAAATATATAGAAACTTAATGCAATTATGTTTATCGCAGTTGAACATAAATGCATTGTAAAGAAAATGGATAAAATATGACTATTATATATAATGACATGCATCTTCTATCACGAATGGCCACATCATGGTTACAGTATATACTCTGATCCAAATCAAAAGGTACCGTCACTTTTGAAGCACAGTATATATGAACGTACAAAAGTACTTATCTCCTCAGCCTTATTACTTTCTCAGAGAAAAAAAAGGTAGCTATATTTTTCCCATGCAAATGTAATGTGTGCAAATGCTGCTGTATATGCTGCACGCCTGCACATGTATGCTTCTGGCATATCGATCAGTTCTCCCTGATGGCACATGCATGGTGATGCATGTTTCTTTAGGTTTGGACGCGTCCGTTAAGATATTCCTGCTTGGACAAATTTAGTGAAGATCCAGACAGAAAATGATCAGACACACACATATATGCTAGCCACCGCCACCAGACAAGCACACATAGAAAATCTGTCGGGAAGTTGAACAAGGACAAGGAGCCGGCGTGCACTTGGTCAACAACTCATAGCTACTACCATTAAAATAGTTTTGACCCTGGGGACGAGCTGAAACTCCATCTTGCATTGTGAATTGACTCATCTAGATTTTGAGAAGTAAGGTCAACCTAGCTAAAAACAACAACGGGAATTTGGAGTCAAGTCGATCAGCTGGTCTATATACACATTGGAGATATTCTTGTTTTTTCAAGGTTAGGTCATGACCTATAGCAATATACACATATATCTAGTGCTAGTTTAGGCAGAGGGTACCCTACGACCAATGTATGATGATGCTCGTATTGCTTGTACTCCCTCCGTCTATTTGATAATGTAACTATGGGAAATGTACCCGTTAAAGTAACTCAAGTTTGACTAAATTTATAGTAAATAATATTAATGTTTATATTTTTAAATAAATTTATTATAAAAATATATTTCATAACTAATCTCTTATTTTGTATCTTGAATGTTAATATTTATTTATATAAATTTAATCAAAGTTCAAACGATTGTATTTCTTAAAAAGCGAGAATTACATGTTCGAATGTTGGATTTCTCGAAAAGCGAGAATTGCATGTTGCAATGGACGGAGTGAGTACGTCGTATGCTGATATGCAGTAGTCGGTAGAATTGTCTACTGGGTCTAGGGGGTAATATAATGGTCATAAGACTGGTATATGCTTGTGACACTAGTACACAGGAGCTCTA
Organism: Eremochloa ophiuroides; assembly: GCA_038502445.1. Taxonomy (NCBI): domain Eukaryota; kingdom Viridiplantae; phylum Streptophyta; class Magnoliopsida; order Poales; family Poaceae; genus Eremochloa; species Eremochloa ophiuroides. The sequence continues at coordinate 105,130,478 of JAHLJS010000002.1, read as the reverse complement.
TAGTGGTGCTATGTATTTTTTTACTGGCGGTTTCGCTTGACGTCTGCCACTAGAAATCAGCGTCATTTTTACAGGCGAGTCACTTCCACTAGAAACCGATTTTTAGTGGCGGTTTCTTAACTGACCCGCCTGTAGAAATAATCTGAATTTTAATTTTTTGAGTTTTACAAATGACCTCGTATGAAAAAACTGTCTAAATAAAAGTTGTAGATCTCGAAAAGTTATGAAACTTTGTAGTTGAAATTTTTTTCATTTGAAATCATCTTGTTGATGTAAATTACGGTTAAAGTTTGAAATTTAAAATTTGACTTTTTCATAAAAGCCTCGGATGGAGAAACACTCTACATGAAAGTTGTAGATCTCGAAAAGTTACTCAACTTTATAGTCGACAACCTTTTCATTTGAATTCATTTAGTGCCTTAAACAATCAATTTACTCTCGGTTTGTTATAATATGTGGGGAGCCGAAGTAGGATATAGTCACAAGTGAGAGTGTGGTGCAGTGGTAGGGAGGGGTACGCGCGAGAGAGAGGTCGCAGGTTCGAATCCCACCGGCTGCGTAGCGCGCGAATTTTGGACGAAAAATGCCCCGACTTGGACGAAAAACACCTGTAAAAATACGTCTATAACCGCCAGTGCAGAGCTTCTCTGTACTAGTGTGACCATGATGGTATGCAAGATGATAAGGGCTAGCTGTGTAGCAGGCTAGCTGCCGCGCGCTGCTGCTGTGGGCCGGGAAGACGAGGGCAGCGGTCAATGTTGCCGAGTTCCACCGCTGACAATGTTGGTGAAGAAATCCATTTGATTCAAATAGCTGTACATCAATTACTAATCGTTTGTTTAGATTTAATATGCTTCTAAGAAACACTACCATGATACTATACACTGGGTGAGTGGTATCGTATAACTGTTATGACAGTACTGGAAACACAGAAACAAAGTGGCAAATATACATATGGATTATATTGATCGACTGAGTACTCATAAGTCATAATGGTTCAGTAACTTTAGTTTTACATACAGATAGGGAAAAGGGAAAAAAGCTGTCAGTAAACAATTTATATCCCTTGCATGAGAGCGGTGAGTCTAGGGGCTGTAGACAATCTATCCCTAATCCAATGCATGCACAAGAGTAGTTATTTTTCTAGCACCAAAATTCTAATCATACAATAACACCATACAGTTGTTGGATGAGCCCCAGCATTACAGTACACACGCGACGAACTGATAGGCGAACAGTATTTTAATTTGGCCGCTAGTCCTCTTTGTTCTTGAACTCGATTTTCCACGGTTCCACATAAATATGCTGCTGGTAACAAGTAACGATATGCATATGGCGTATGCATATCGATTGGAAGATTTCAACATCGATCGTTCGATCCATTCATTTGAGCCTGCACGCAGTGACTGCTAGATGAAAGGCAGTTATATCATCGAGTTCACAGCCTGTTTAGTGGCTATATATGGGAATGCCGGTGATGAGCAATTAGCTAGTCTCTTCCGGTTACATTGTTACATGTACAGACATAGTCACATAAGGCATTTGGACTGTGTATGTGGCATGCAGGCACAGTGTGAACATGATAGACCAAGGAAAGCCTCGCTTGTGCAAATGAACCGACCTTTCCTAGCTAACTCTCAAGACTGCCGCCTTGACAGCAAGAGGAGTCCTCTGTTTGAAACTCAAGACCATGGAAAACATTTTCAAGGGTGGACCATTCGGGGCACCAGTAGTAGTCTGCCCTTAGTTTCCTTTTATATATTCTAACTCTAACTTTCTTTTAAAGAAAATGATCGACCGGCTACTTTTCAACGCCTAGCTTTTCGACCCAGCTGTGGCCGATAGTCGATAGAGCGAGGCTGCAGGGCTCTCTCTGGATTCTATAAATACAGCATTGCTCACATTCTGCTCTTGCCACCGCCTTTGGATGCACGATAACCTTTTATTTCGACACTGCAAACACGTTCAACAGGAGCTCATCCTTTTGCTTCCAAGTGAAAGCAAAATTATAGCTAGTAGCTTTATTACCTAGTCAAGCTCCATCGATGCCGGCAAACATGGTCTCCAAGTACTGCATACTTAGTTTTCAGCTAGTTTATTTTTTACGCAAGATATATATATGCATGCTACATGCATGTATATAGTTAAAGTTTCAAATCATTTAACAGTAACTCTATCTACCTTTTTGTCGTCTGATTCTCTCCATCCAGGTTCCTTGAGAAGTCTGTCGTCCTTCCTCAGGATGTTGCAGCCAACCATGTGAAGACTACTGGAGGAGGTATATATTCACTGCATCCTATGTATAGTACATCAGGTTTCTTTGGTTCTCGTTGCATTCTTCACGGTTCATCAGGTTTAACAACTTCTTCTCCATGTTACAACCACTAAAATTCAGCTCCTCGGACCAGTGTGCTGCGCAATCCGAACATGGAGAAGCTTCAGAAGGGCTACCTGTTCCCGGAGGTGCCGACTTGACCTTTGACAAGCGTAGCTCGCCTTCCTTTACCTTAATTAACGTCTTTGATCCTCCTTGAATCAGATTAGCATTAAGCATGAAGCTCACCTGAAGAAGTACCCTGATGCCAAGGTCATCAGCTTGGGCATCGGCGACACAACTGAACCCATTCCAAGCATCATAACATCAGCTATGGCCGAGGTATATTCTCTCTTTTTGTAAACTTCTCATCACTCTTCTTATCTCCTTTTCTGTTGAGCATGCATGCACATGCATGAGAAACTGAACATGCATGTGTGCATGCAAGCAATGTAAAGCTACATGAGGTGGTGTTTAAGCAAAAAAACAGTGTTCGTTTTTTTAAAAGATTAAGATAGTTCCATTCTGAAGTGTCTAGCTAATGGCACTCTGACTATATTAATTTTTATGGGGGGCAAATATATACCCAATTAATTACTTGGTGTGATACTTCTTGGTATTTTTCATCATGTATATATATAAACAAGAGAACTGGTTTACATGCAAGGCAGAACCTTCCTACATGGGGTGGTAGCGAACGATCACCGAAGTATACCCGAAAATGTGCGTGGCTGGTCAATTGTTCTGATCAGCTAGAAAAAAAGTTAATTGGATAAATAATAAGATCGTACCATAACATTATTATAGTGAGATCTTATCTCAAAAATGAATGCTAAAATATATATTGAGCAAGACACTGTGGAGGGTCTATCCGTGACGAATCAAACTTCAATTATATTGGACCCTCCTGCAAGACCACACCTACACAATATGTACCGATAAAAAAAGTGCTGGGTATTAATAACTGTTCAGAGAGTCTTTGGAGTGAGCTTTCTAATTTTGCCAAGAAAACTAATTTGAAGTGACAATATACACCCTGTTTAGTTCTCAAACTTTTTCCAGATTCTTCGTCACATCGAATCTTTAGACATGCATAGAGCATTAAATGTAGGTAAAAAATAACTAATTACACAATTTGTTTGTACATGTCGAGACGAATCTTTTGAGTTTAGTTAGTCCATGGTTGGACAAAAGTCGTCAAATACAAATGAAAGTGTTACAGTATCAACTGTTAGTTGAGAAGTCTTGCCTTCCACCCTCTTAAATCAGAAGTGAACTATAGTTACTTGATTGGGCTATATATACGCTTAACTTTCTGAACTTAGTCCCCCTCACTCGAAACAGTCAAAATGACCACTACCAGATTCTCACACGTTTCGTTTACATAAAAGAAGTTTCGCCTAGACGGAGATCGGAGAAGAACACACGTTGTTGTACTGGGTAGTTCCAATGTCAATCCCTCTCTGCATGCACCCGTGCCGTCAGGTTCTAAATCTACAGTAGTCATGGATTTTGTTTTACATGCTGCACTTTTTTTCTAGTACCGAGAAAGTTCCTTCCTTTGTGAAGGTTAGGCCTGTTTAGTGCCCAAACTTCTCAAGAAATTTTCCGAGATTCTTCGTCACATTAATTTTACAGCATATGCATAAAACATTAAATGTAAGAAAAAAAACTAATTACACAGTTTGTCTATACATATCAAAACAAAAGTGTTACAGTAACATAAAAAAAAAATTCACCAACTAAATAGCCCCTTGACCTCTCGCTCGTCTGAGAGACTGACTCTTCGTATCGGCGTACGTCACTGCTGCCACGTCATGGCGCTCCTTGGTCTCGCCATTTTCCACACGTAGCCATCACGCGTTTTGTTTCTAAAAAAACCTTATAATTACGTACAGTGCACCAGCTGGCCGATCCTTAAAAAAAAAAAAAAAAAGAGAAACACACCGACCCAAGACTCCAAGAGAGCATCATTTGCTTACAATTATAGAAGCATTTTCGGTCAACGGTATGTCTTCGGATCATGACATGCCGTGCGGAGGACAAAAAAGATTCGATGAGGGCAACCCTTGAACAGATTTTGTGCGGGTTCATGCACGTCGTCTGCAGCCACGCCGGCCCAGCCCAATGAATTTCCTTTTTATTTTGGCCAATATTATGTTATTAGTACAAGAGTGATTTCATTTGTTGATTTGTGTTTAGACACATTACCAAATTACTTGTCTTTTTTTTTGGCAGTATGTACTTGCGTTATCCACTCCAGAAGGATACCAGGGTTATGGACCGGAGCAGGGCCAAATGGTAATGTGCAGATCCTGCCGAAATTAAACGGCCGGCCTCACACTGAACTCTAATCTGTAGCTACGTTAATCTGAAGCTAGCTAGCTAGCTAGAGATGTCATGTGCACCTTATCCATTCATTCCTATGGAGAAAAGAGCTAGATTATTAACACACAGTCACTTACTATTACAGCTCACTGAACCTGCTTTGCTTTACGAACATGTGCAGAATCTGCGAAAGGTCATAGCTGAGAAAGTGTACCCAGGCATGGGGATCAAAGAGTCGGAGGTGTTCATCTCGGACGGAGCGCAGTGTGACATTGCTCGCCTCCAGGTACGTAGTAACATGCTACACATACACAGCCATCTAGTCTAGGAGTAGTGCCACAGAATCTCATCTTCCTCTATATGGCCTCTGCAACGCAGACGCTGTTCGGGCCCAACGTGACCATAGCCGTCCAAGATCCCACCTTCCCGGTAAGCACACAAGCAACCCATTGCAATAATCTCGATCGCTCAGGTCAGGTTATTCTGCGATCGATCATCGGCTCACATGCGTGTCATGCATGTGTGTGCAGGGCTACGTGGACAACGGCGTGATCGTGGGGCAGACCGGCAGCGCGGACGAGGCCGGCAAGTACGCCGGCATCGTCTACATGCGCTGCGCGCCGGAGAACCACTTCTTCCCGGACCTCTCCCGCGTGTCGCGCACCGACGTCATCTTCTTCTGCTCCCCCAACAACCCGACGGGGCACGCGGCGTCGGCGTCGCAGCTCCGCGACCTGGTCGACTTCGCCCGCCGCAACGGCTCCATCATCGTCTTCGACGCGGCGTACGCGTGGTACGTGTCGCCAAGCAGTTCGGCGCCGCGGTCCATCTACGAGGTGCCCGGCGCCCGGGAGGTGGCGATCGAGATCTGCTCCTTCTCCAAGTTCGCCGGGTTCACGGGCGTGCGGCTGGGCTGGGCGGTGGTGCCCGACGAGCTGCGGTACGCCGACGGCTCCGCCGTGGTGCGCGACTTCGACCGCATCGTGTGCACCTGCTTCAACGGCGCGTCCAGCGTGGCGCAGGCGGGGGGGCTGGCGTGCCTGGCCACGGAGGAAGGCAGGGACGCCGTGCGCCGCGTGGTGGGGGTGTACAAGGACAACGCGCGGGTGCTGGTGGACACCTTCGCGTCGCTCGGCAAGGAGGTGTACGGCGGCGCCGACTCGCCCTACGTCTGGGTGCGCTTCCCGGGCCGCCGCTCCTGGGACGTCTTCGCCGAGATCCTCGACAAGACGCACGTCATCACCGTGCCCGGCAGCGGATTCGGCCCCGGCGGCGAGGGGTTCATCCGTGTCAGCGCCTTCAACAGCAGGGACAGGGTGATGGAGGCCGCAGCCAGGCTCAAGAAGTTCCTCGCCTGATGGAGCTAGCGCCGGCGTACGCTGTTCCGCTCTAATTAAGCTTCACAGATCCTGCACCTGCACCTGCACTGCTGATGATATAAATTAAAACGTACCCCTACTGATAAGTGATAACGTTCGTACATGGCTAATAACATTGCCATGCGCTGTCTCGTATATGTGCTGGCTATGCTGGATAGTGGATACTGATCAGCTAGCCCACAGCAAAGTACACGTACCAGCGCCATGGCATGCATGTTCGTTGTTTAGTTTCAAGACTTATTGAGATATAAAGACTTAGCCTTCTACAGTGTCAGCTCATCCATCTCACTATTTGTGTTTTTGATGATGATCGGTGTTTCTCCATTTTTTTTTTTACTTCATATACTACATGGACTGATACGTGAAAGAAAGTTTTTTTTTTAAAAAAAAAAGTACGGGCAACGCACCCGCCCAATTCATCATGTACCCAGCCAGCCAGCCAGTGGTATGTGTATTTCTCCTAGAGAAAAGAAAAAAATGATCACAAAAAACGTGTTCAACTCATCATTTATCTTCAAAGCTAGTGTTATTGGTACACGCTGCAAGAGGTGTACAAGGATTTCTTTTCCAACATTGAATTCAACATCACGACGAAAAGACCACTGAAGTTTATTCTCATTATTTGACACTGATGGACCCTACAGCGGTTGCTTCGCAGCAAGCGAGGCAACTGAAATTCACTTGTAAAACAGCCACCGTGGCAGCACTTTCAGCCCATAATTTTACTCACTCTCACTCTCTTCCTCGCTTTCTTCATCTTCATCAAGGTTCAGGTGGTTCAGATTCTTCTCGAGAGGGGGCAAGTCATCGTCTGAATCACCTTCAGATCCCTCCTCCGTGCTTTGCCGTGATTCCTCTGCCCCTATCAATCAAGCGTCAATACCTCACAAATATTTTTACACTCTACAGACGGATAACTCGTCAAACCATATTACCGTTTACAGGTGGCTTTGGAACACTTGAGTTACTTGATAACCATGAGTTCTGCACACTGATAATCTCAGATCCATTTTCACATTGGGAGTACGCTTTCAGGAGATCTCTGCATATTGTTACAATGGAAAGGTATGAAAACCTGACCTAAATACATAATGTAAACAGGGCATATCGTGTAGGATGGATACAGGCTTGACAATTTGAAAGTAAACATTAGTAAATAAACTGGAATTATTATATTCATAGATAACTGAATGCCTCTATCCTTAGCATTGCTGGATAATGATAACAATGTGGTACATTAGTATATACACACTTTCTTGTAACATTTGGGGAATAACAGTAATAGTATGGTATAACCATGCATATAGGGCAGATCGGATTGCCCAGGCACCATCCTTGAATTAGGTAAGAACTCAGCATTTGGAACCAGAAAAATAATTTCATCACAATAAGCTAGTTGATTGGTGTATAGTCGCTTCAGTAAGATTCAATGTCAGTCTAGGTATGAACTGACCTATTTAGAGACAAGAATGCGTGACCCCACTTGAATTTCCCAAGCAGCAAATGTGCTGTATCTTCCTCCCCACTGCAAATATGTACATAACATTATCTGATGCCTGACAGTAACTAATTATAAATCAAGCTACAGGATTATACGAGCTACAAATTCCGAACAATATTGTTAGGCAAGGCTTAAAAAATTTACCATATTATGAGGGCTGCTGATAAAGCTTCCACACAAGACAGTTCACATGGCCGACCATAGTTCACAGGATTTGCCGCTACCAACCATGGTACTGCAATTATTTAAACAAAGCCCAATATCTTTAACAAATACAAGTCTGGTTTACATACATGATGCTTGTAGGGCACATTGTGAGCAAACATATTTGGTACAAGAAAAACATGAAAATTTCTCTTTACAACAAAACAAAAGCAGATTGCAATAGCAGTGCCTAGTTTTCGAGAAAAAAAATAGCAGTGCCTAAAACCTTTCTATTATCACTTTTAACACAGGGATTTCAAGTTTTAAACAGATAAGTTTTACATTATATAAAATCATTTTACAATAGTAGCTGAGGGTGTGATTGGTTGCTTCGATAAGCCTAAAGCCTGCATAAGGGCTTTATGCAGGCCAACCCAAGCCAAGAGAACCTGTGTTTAGCTGGCGTTTGGTTGCTCTTCATAGCCAGGTTTGCATTGACAAGACCGTGTTTGGCTGATTGCATATGGTAACTAGCTTCTCATTGTTCCGTGGTAACATCAAAATCTTATCACCTCCCCTAGCTCTCCTGTCCTCCTTCCTTAAGCTGCTGGTGCACCATTCTGCTAGACATGGTGGTCAATGATGAGCAGCCGCCACTGCAGGTTCACAGCATCTCAAATCAACCTTTGCTCCACTCAATCTAAGTCTGCCCATTGAATCAACATCATCCATTTAGATCAAACTCCTCCCACCCAAAATCTAAGCCAAGAATAGACGAGGTGGGGGAGACAGGTAAACAGGCTGCATGAGGAGGCTGACGCGGGGAATGCCGGGGATGGAGGGTGCATACCAACCAGGGAGTGACCTCAAGCCACTGGCCTTCGGGGCGGCCAGCAGCCACACTGCTATCCTCGTCAGATTTGGACTCACCCGAGAACCCACGCGAGTGTCACCAGGGACAGGGGAAGTTGTCGGCAAGACATGTGCAAGAGGACATGGGCACAGATGGCGAGATAGAGCAATCGTCATCGATGCCGAGCTGCTTGGCCGGCTACCCATTGTTGAGTGGCTCCATCGGGCTGCACAGGAGTATGGCTACCAGCATCTCAGCGAGGGTGAGAGCAGGGACGTGTGGTTGAGCTCCTCACTGACAGTGTCTACCTGGCCTGTAAATCCACCTGATCTTGCGTGCGTGGTGTGGCGTGTTTGCATCTCGCTGCCGGCGCCTGGTGGGACAGGCCGGTGATGCCTCGAGAGGCGCTCAATAGGCAGGGGGTGATGCAGGGGAGCTGGCAGACGAGGTGGGGCTGCTATGACTGAAGCAAGCATAAGAGATGTGGTTGCCACTGATGGGAAGGTGGTGTTGCTGCCATGGAGGTGTGGCAGAGGTGAGGTGATTCCAACAGCTGCAGTGCTCAAGCCTGCATTAGCCCAAAATGGCCTAATTGCACAATGCAGCATAAAGCGTGCTAAGGAGTAAGGACTGTGAAACCTGCACAAGGGACTATGCAGACATCCAAACACAGGTGTCATTCATTTGAATTCCAAAAGCCTGGATACAGTCTAATGCGGGCAACCAAATATGCTGCTAGAATTCATGCAGAACAGGTAGGACAGAGTAATCCCAAAGACTACATACAAAAAGAAAAAATATCAATGAACATATGAATCACTGTCTTATTAAAATTACAGTGAATTGCACTGGACGTCCTTAAATTTATACTGAATTCTCAGCTATGTCCATAAACTCTGAACATCTGGGTCAAGTTTTAAGTGATTTACTCAAGTGAGAATCTGGGTCCACAGTTCATGAAATGTTTAAGGATATTTCACTCAAATTATTAAGATATGATGATCTTACAGAGACGAGGAGCACCACAACGTAGTTTCACAAAAGGGACATCACTTAAACGTGCCCAGGAACAATCAACCACAGCCAATCCTTTTCTTTGCACAATAGGATGATCTTCCTTGGATACACATTGTGTTCCAACAGGGCTGAAGAAAGGAAGCTAAACAATTTAGTAGTAGAACTGAGATAAGATTAGTTTTACTTAAGCGATTAACTATTGTCTTTTACAAACTCATACAAGTTAAATTAACTATGAAAATGTTTATCTCCATAGCTTATTTTACCTGAGAACAACACCACCAAAACCATTGGTCACTCGCAACTCCTGTTAGACAAATAACAATTTATCAAGAACAGCTGTAGTCTATAGTGCTAATGTTTGTCAAAATTCTGATAATAAGAGAATATACTATAAGTTTAAAGAAAATAAGCTTCAATACATCAGATATGCAGATGTGTACAATCCTATGTCCATGCCTGTGACACATTTGAATTGTTCATGTATTTTTCAGTTTTACCATGACCATGTTGATTGGTCTTAAGAGGATAAAAATAGTTAAATATTGTGAAGCAAGAGGTGCCTTACTTTTTTTTTTTTTTTTTTGAATAACTGGCAGGAGCTCTGCCGCTCAATTAAGGTAGGAGAAAAGCATTAAGTACAGGGGATTAAGTACAGGGCCAGAGGGCCTAAAGGCACTACAAAGGGCTGCCACTGCCTTCAATAGAGAAAGAAAAAGAGCAAGAACAACAGGTATTCAGCCCGGATCAAAAAATACCCTCCGGCGCGAGTCAATATCTTCCTTTGCTCTAAGTGCCACCTGCCAGGGCATCTGTGGCCGTACCCTGAAAAATCCTATTATTTCGTTCCTTCCAGATATTCCACATTGTGTAGATCACCACCCCATTGAAGTGTCTTCGTCGCTCTTTTGTCACCTGAGGCCGCCGCCCGTTCCCACCACTCACCAAGCTTTGTTGGCTGCCCTTGATATGTTATCAAGTTTGTGTCAAACTGCTCCCAGTCCAGCACAAGTTTCCAAACCTCAATTGCCATGGGGCAAAGAAGACAGAGGTGGAGGCTAGATTCCAGTGGTCCATTGCACAAGACACATTGGTCCTGGTGTGGCCAATTCCTTCTCTGCAAATTATCCGCCGTTAGTATTTTGTTTTGTATCAAGACCCATGCAAAGAGTTTGCATTTATTTTCTGTGTGGGCTTTCCAAATGAGATCTGGACGGAACTTGCTGTAGCTTCCTTGAAACTGGATTTGATATGCCGAGCGAGTCGAAAAATTCCCATCGGATGTCCACTTCCATGTAATGGAGTCTGGCACTCCTGGCTGCAGCTGGATGTGCTGTAACCTTAACCAAAGAGACACCGCCTCCTCGACCTCACTCACTGTGGTGATCCTGCTTCTAAGGGCCTGGATCCAGGCATGATTGTGCAGCTCTTGCTGCACGGTCTTGTTTTTTGTCCTTGCCAACTCAAAAAGGTGCGGTGCAAGGTTCCTCGGTGCTTCACCACCAAGCCAACTATTGTGCCAGAATTTTGTTTTGGAGCCATCTCCAATCGTGACAATCGTGGAAGCATTAAAGAGGAGTCTATCCTCCGGCTTGCAGGGTAGGCCTGTACCTATCCAAGGCTTGGATGGATTCTTCCATTCTTGCCACAGCCAGCGCAGTCGCAAAGCTCTCCCGAACTTGTCCAGCTCCGGCACACCAAGGCCACCAAGGCGCTTTGGTTTGGCGACTGTCGGCCAATTGACAAGGCAGTGACCACCATTTGCATTCTCATCGCCTTTCCATAAGAAAGATCTACGGATCTTGTCAATTTTTTTTCTTGTCCAAGTGGATAGCGGGAAGACAGTGAGGTGATATGTCGGCATAGAAGAGAGCACCGAGGTAACCAACGTTAGTCGCCCAGCTTTGTTGAGAAGTTTGCCCTTCCACCCAGGTAAGCGTTGGCCAATCCGCTCTATTAGTGGCTGAACATGCACTTTTTGCAGCGTCCTGAAATGGGGTTGCAAGCCAAGGTAACGGCATGGAAAGCATCCTTTGGTCCCTGGGAAAGCTGAGAGAACCTGATCAAGGTCAATGTCCTCGCATCTTATCGGGTGGACTGAGCTTTTTTCCATGTTGATGGTCAGCCCCGATGCATTGCCAAACGTTCTAAGGATCACTGCTAGTGCATCAATGTCTTCTTTCTTTGGGTTTAAGAAAATCGCCGCATCATCAGCGTACATGGAGGTTCACCATTTCACCACGCCCATGGGCAAACTAGTGAGGACATTGTGGTCAGTTGCCATGTCAAGTAGACGCTGCAAGGGGTCATTGCTAGGATGAACAGCATGGGTGATAGTGGGTCACCCTGCCGCACTCCTCTGGAGTGGTGGAATTTCCAACCGGGGACGCCGTTGAGAAGTGCTCTAGAGGAGGCTGTGCGAAATAGTATGGATACCCATTCCCGCCACCGTGGACCGAACCCCAGGACCTGTAACAGCTCAAGCAGGTAGCTCCAGTTCACGGTATCGAACGCTTTCTCAATGTCAAGCTTCATGAAGATTGCCGGTGTCTTGGACTTGTGCAGTTGCTTGACCGTGTTCTGGACATAGAGAAAGTTGTCGTGGATGCTTCTTTTTTTTGATAAAGGCGCTCTGACATTTTGAAACTAAGGAATCCAGGAGTGGTGCCAGTCTGTTTGCAAGGAGCTTGGAAAAAATCTTGGCAATGCTGTGGATTAGGCTGATGGGTCTATAATCCTTGACGCACTTGGCGTCCGACCTCTTTGGGAGGAGGACAATGTTTGCCGAGTTTAGCAGTTCAAATCCTTGTGAATTCATGTTGTACAGCGCATTAATGGCCGCTGTCATGTCGAACTTGATGGTCTCCCAACAAGTTTTGAAGAAGGCTCCTGTGAATCCGTCCGGGCCTGGCGCCTTGTCTGCTGGCATGGATTGCACTGTCTCCTCAATCTCGTCCATGGTGAAGGGCTCCTCTAGTCCAGACAGATCACGAGGGGTGTACCCAAGTGCAGTCCACAGGAAGGTAATGGGTCTTTGTACCGAAGTGCCTAAGTACCGTTGGAAATGTTCTGCGATTATTTTTTCTTTATCTTCGTGCATAACAGCCACTGCATTGCCATCCTGCAAACTTTGGATGTAATTCTTTCTGGCTCTTGAGCTCGCCCGGATGTGAAAGAGCTTTGTGTTTGCATCACCACATCTGATGTTGGTGAGGCGTGATTTTTGTTTGATTCGTGATTTTTCGATCACTGCCAAGCCCATGCTCCTTATTTTTAACCGTCGCCTCAGGTCAAGCTCTAGGTGAGATAGAACTCTGTATTCCTGAGCAGCTTCTAGTTGGAGTAGGATTTCTTTGACAATAGCGAGTTGAAGTCTTGTGTTTCCAACTTTTTCTCGATGCCATCTCTTAATAGCTTTGGCTACACGAGACAATTTGATCTGAAGGCGTTTGAGTGGAAGATTGGAGGACAAAGGTTTATTCCATGTCTCGTGTACTAGCTCCTGGAATCCATAGTAACTTAGTGCAAAAATTTTCAAAGCGGAAGCTGGAGTCGCGGGGTCGCTGTAGTTCCCCCTGCAGAAGGAGTGGGGTGTGATCGGACATTAGGGACGGAAAGGAGTGCAAAAAACATGTTGGGAAGATCAACTCCCATTCCACCGTACAGAAGAGCCTGTCAATCCGAGTGAGCGTTGGGGCGTCCTATTCATTGCTCCAGGTGAACCGACGCCCATTGAGCCGTAATTCCTTCAGAAGCAAGTTGTCAATCGTAGCCTTGAAGGCACGCATTCAGACGTCTGTTCAAATTCGTGTTGTTCTTGTCTTCCGCTTGGTAAATGAGGTTAAAGTCACCAAGAATCAACCAACTCCTGTGGTCAGGCTGTGGGATGTCCTTTAGTTCCTGTAGGAAATTTAGCTTGGCCTCATCACCTTGCGGTCCATAAACAACAGTGATCTGCCAGTTAATGTTATCGGCACTCATGGTGATTGTTGTTGTAATGGCATTATTGGTAAGGAGCACATCTGACAACGTGAAGTAGCTCTCGGCAACAGCAAGCAGGATTCCTCCTCTAGTTTGGGCAGCCGGCAGAAAAGCAAAGTTATTCACGAACTGCTGCCCTAAAGTGCGCCTTACCACTTCATCATCAATCATCTGGAGTTTAGTTTCCTGTAGACATACTATAGTAGCAGCGGTATCACGAACAAGGTCGCTAAACCGAATCCCGTCGCATCCCATCATTGAGACCACGGACGTTCCAAGTTTAGTATTCTGCAATTACGTTGGGCCATAAATACCGAAGAAAAACCCTGTTGAACAAAGAGCGCAGAGGGGAGCCCAAAACCATTTTTCATTGGTGAAGACCGCTACATTAGGATCCCTGATCGGCTGTTGAAGGCCACTGGCTGCCGGGGGGTTAAACAGTCAGCATGACAAAGATGGGGCTGCCCACTGGTTGCAGCAACTGAAGGAGATGAAGTTTCCCGGAGGCTGTGGAGGTGATTCAAGGCCTCTGGCTGTCACTCCAACGAACCAGGTCCATGACAAGCAGGAACAAATCATAAGAAGACGCCCTTCACTATGGAAGGCAAAATACATGGCGTGCGGCGACATAGAAGAACAGCAGGTGCCCTTGCTGGAGAAACAGGAACTAGGCCTCATCGGCTCCTCCTGGTGTGACGTCGTCGAGCCCACAGAGTGCAGTCATCATCTTCACCATCCCATCGGTGAGGGGGCCCCTGAAGACGGAGAAGTAACTCAGGAGCTGGTCGTCCGAAGCAGTGGCTTCATCTTCCAGCACGCCCAGCTTCTTCATGAGTACCTGACTGCGCCTTTGCTTGTGTGTCTCCCTTGGGCCATGCTGAGGAGGCAATCCGGATGCTCTTGCGAGTTGAGGCTGCAGAAGAACGTTGTCTGCGTCGTGCTTGGGGCAGATTGCGTGGAGATGGTGCTCGCAAAATCGCCGGGGGCATAGCGTGTGATATTGCACGAGCAAAGGCAGCACCTCGCACCGCCCCGAGTGACTCTCCCTGGGCTTCCACAGCCGGGCTCATAGGAACATCTTGAGCGGTCGTTGTTTGCTGACGATTGGGATTACTCCGTCTTTGCCTGACGTAGACAACGCTGGGCCTGAAGCGCTGGATGCGCTGGTGCAGTGGTGGGCGTTCACAAGAAGCAGCCCCCAAGCGCACAGGAGACGCATTAGGTGCTGGTTCGGGCGGGGACGGGGCCTCGGGCAGGCACGTCGGCTTGAACGCCCCCACAGGTGCCGTGACGGATTGCAGCGGTGTACCTGCCACCGGGGGGGAAGGATCCCTTGGGTGAGACGGCTCCCTTGGATCGCAGCACGGGCGAGGTTCTGCTGAAGGCTCTCGCGGATGGGGACGCGTCGGGGAGCGACGACTTCCAGCATTGTGGCGGTGGCTGCTGCACTCACGGCTGCGGCCGCGTGACGTCCTTGCCCGCGCAGGCGACGCGGGGTGCTGAGCCCGGGCGCCGGCCAACAGGGACGAGTCGCCAGCACCGATAGAGCCCCCGCACTCTGGCAAGGGAGGTGGTGCTGTCGCCGACGGTGCTGTCTCCATCCGACGACATGGCGAACATAGAGCAGGGGAGGCCCCGCACTTCCTCTGCTCGCAGTCCACGCCGACGTCGTCTGTGGTGTCGTCGCGGTGTCTTCCATGCCTGGACTCCGAGCGGCCGCGCTCTCGGCCTCTCTCTGGGGCACGGGAGAGGCTACGGAAGAGCCGTGGGCCCCAGCTTCTGCTGTCGTTGCGGCGCTCGCGATGCTCGTCGTCGTTGTCGTCTAGACGTTGGTTCGGCCTGGCCTCATGACGCGGCGAGAAGCGGCGTTCCCGTGGCGCCCACTCACCATCGATGACGCCTGTAGGACCAACGGAGCTCTCGGGTCGTGGTGCGTCCGTAGTCATCCGCCGGTGACTCGATGCGGTCCAGATGGACCAACACCTTGAAGGTGAGGCCCCGACGCCCCCTTGGAGGCATGTCAGCCAGCAACCACCACTGCATTGCCAGTTATCGTTAGCCACGTTACCTTGGGAATGTTGGACGGGTTGTATGTCCAAGCCCAGAGACATAGAGCTCTAGTGTCATCCTTTTGCAGGGAAGCGGGCGTCCTAGGTAGTCCGATGTCGCCGAATCTTTCTACGACGCGCATGGCGATGCTTTTGCTCCAGGCGTGGATGGGGATTCCTTCGAGGTAGATGCGGACATGGTGGCGCAGGTCGCAGTGGTTGCCGTAGGGGATGACACGCCATGGCAGGATCTTGATGTCGATGTCGTTTACTGAAAGGCGTCTTATCTCCAAAGCCGAGTCGCGGTGGTGTGGATGCTCAAACACAATGAGGAAATCCTCCGGCTTGTGGCGTACCACCTTGACATACTTTTCGAGGGCACCTAAACGGGAGCAAGAGCGCCCTCTTGACCTGCCTCGGGTCGATGTCTTCCCTGTCGAGGCAGAGACACGCCACCACCGCGTGCGAGGACAGGCGCTCGAGCTCTTATCTCATGTCGCTCTTGGTTGCTGACACCACCGAGGTCTCCCGAGGGCGCAGCTCAGGGTCCCCCTGCTGCGCCATGGCTGAGCGGGGCAGGCAGGGGAAATCGTGGGTGTTGAGACTCGGAGGCCGGGGCGGGTGAGGAATGGGTGCTGTTTGAAGCGTCGGACGGTGTTGAAGCTGAAATTCCTTGCAGTCCCTGGCTTTATGCCCGATGCGCGCGCAACGGAGGCAACGCACCGGATCCCTGCAGACTGCTTGCGCGGTGGCCTCCAGCCAGGCAGCGCAGGCACTTACCTCGAAGTCGTGCGTCGATGGCAGGCCGTGGAGGAGGTCGGCGGAGCACGTCGTGAGTCGTAAAGCCCGCGCGGCGCCACCAGTGCTTCGGGAGAATGGGAGACCATCCATCTTCGTCACCGTGAATGTCCGCCTTGTCGCTGAAAGCCATGGCAGGGAGGGGCGCCATTACTGCCTGCGCTGGAGCGGCCAGCAGCCTGCACCACGGCTAGATCCACGGTCAGCAGGAGCTGCAGACGCGGATTTGAGGGGGAGGCGGTTTGGTGGAGGGGAGTAATGGCGTCGGTGTGGGGGCAAGCTGGTGCTGGGGTGGAGATTGAAGGAGACGCGGCGTGGGGGCTTGACCGGGTGCTCCTGGGAAGCTGCACTGGCGAGGGGGATTTGGAGAGTACCAATTACGATGGAGCGGAGGCGCCGGGGCACAGCGCCGGCGCCGGTGCCGGCCGCCGTGGGGGCGGAGCGGGAGGTTGCGGGAGGGTGGGGGTCCAACGGCTCCATCTATTATCACAGAAGTTCAAATCACCGAAAGAGTCAGGTGCCTTACCTTCAAAAGCCCAAATCTCGAAAGCTTACGACCAGTGCATCTTTTGACATCACACTGACCAAAGTCCTATAAAACAAACAAATAGAAGAGCTTACACACAGTGTGGAATAAGGATGCTACAGTTTAATGACTATATGTGGAACATTTTTCACCTACCCACATTGCAAGCTGAATTCTTGAACCTTTCAATTCATCTTCTGTATCTCCTGGATTAAAAACCAAAATTATTTTATTGTTAAGAGGCACTGAGTCTTGAAATCTGAGGAGTGATGTAAACTGATTTCACGAACTGACAATCACTAAACCCCTAAATGAATTTGCCAATAACTGATAAAAAATAATTAAGAAAGGATAGTTGGTATGCTCCCTGTAGTTGTAATCAATGACCTAGTCCAGTTTATCCTTTTAGCTCACATCCCAGTCAATAATATACAAATCACAATCAACAGTTGAGACAATCAGTATATTTTCGTGCAAATTTATCACAAAATTATACAATAACTTAACAGTACACATCTAATTCACAGAACATCCATAATAAAACAAAATGTGTACCTTCTTGCCTTGGAAGTGATGTCCCAGGACCATCATCACTGAAACTGAAAAACAAAAAGGGTGATTTTAACAACTATCTGTTAAAGGCTATTATTATAATCCAAAATAGCAATTTAAACTGAAGCACACAATATCCTCTGTAGGGAAGATAAAGCAAACTCAACAGGGTGCTTACTGTAATACCCAAACAGAAAATGGGAAAATTAACAGAAACAGACTCGGCCTCTATATAACAAAGTTCCAATCAAAGCCTTAAATTTAATTGATTCATCTCACTGACACTACCTAAACACCGAAGTACATATAATTTAGAGTTGAAACAGAGCCAAATTACCACGAGGCTTCTTGCTTGGTGCGGCGCGAAGACGATGAGGAGGACGATCCCCGGCCGCGCCTGTGGCGGTTGTATCCCATCCTGGACGGCTTCCCTAACAGGGTGGACCCAGTAAAGGACATGAGTGTACACATGTAGGATGTACCCGGTATTTTTTGCAAAAAAGTTTGAAGTAGGCATCAAATAGCCAGATAGCTTAGGTTATGGTTTGGGTGCTCGGTTCATCAGGAAGGGAAGACGAGGGGTGGGAATACCTTGTGGTTTCCGTCGCCGGAGAAGAGATCGACGAAGACCTCGGCACTGGCGTAGGGCGGCGGCGGCCGTCGGGAGAGAGAGAGAGAGAGAGAGAGAGAGAGAGAGAGAGAGCACGCGAGGTCGAAGGTGGCTGCAGCCTGCAGCGGACGGGGACGATGGTAGCCCAGTCCGGAATTGTTCGGCCCAGGCCCCAGGGTGCCCACCCTCACGGGCTTCTGCTGGGCGGGTTTTTTCATGCATTTCTTTTGCAGCTTCTTTTTTTTTTCTTATTTCTTTCTTTTTAATTTCTTATTTTTATTCTCCCTGATTTTGTATTTATCTTCTCCTTGAGAATCACCGTCAATGGCCAGTAGAGCAGTAGTGTATACTTATTACATTACTGCTTTCCATCTATTTATCCTCCTGTTTACTTGAGAATCAAATATGTACATACTTTGTCTCCTCCAAAAAAAAAAAAAAGTACATACCCGGTAGGAAGAATACTATTTTTTCAGCTACTTTCCTATCCTTTATGTTCCTACTATTGTTAAAAGTTGAAATTTTATCCTAAATAATTCCATCGTCTGTGACTCTGTGGTAACAAACAAGAGCACAGGAAAACAAAATTGTAACAAACAAAACTATTTTCTCTATTGTTCCTGTAGACACCGCTCAAGCATCTTTCCAATTAGTAAGCATCTTTCTAAATGCAAACAACTTGGCTTTGACCGCATATCCCGACCCCAAAAAAATCAGGAGAAATAGATCAACAGAAAGTGGGGAACATGCTCGCAACAAACTAGTTGAACTGAAAAGGTAAACCACTGCCATCTCTCGAATCAGTTTTAAGAATAACTATTCGAAAATAACCAAATGTGTTAGCCGAAGAAAATATTCTATGCGTGGGTAAACAGAGACACTAAAGTATAAACATAAGTTGCACATCTTGTTTAATAGTAGTTTTATTGATCTAACATAAACTCCACCCACTCGTCCTATATTGGATCAGACTCTGGACCTTTCCAAATTCCAAGGACAATGGATTCCAATCATCTAATATACACGCATATATAATCACAAAGCGATACTTTGCATTTGTTCCTCACAAACGCATCTGATAACATGCGAAAATTCGCAGAGACATTATTGACTCATTGCACACAGTCTTATTCTATGCAGACCGCATCGTGCTCCTGCCTGCTCGAGGAGCATTTGACATATGTCGCAAATCTGCATCACCAACCAAATTCACAGCCGTGGGCAGAGAAGATAGAAATATATACCACACCACACATATAATTCAGAAACGGCGATGGTCCAAATGAGGTCCCTTTCTTCCAGGCCATGGCGGATTCAACATTCTAGGTCAGTGCCCTTCTTATTCGCCGGGCAGGCTTCTACTGCTTCGCCAACCGTGAGAAAGATCCAGTCTTCTCCAATTCTGTTGATGAGGCCTGCTAGTTTCATCTTGTGGATCACCTGCCATCCAGGGCTAGCTATGGCCATCTGTGCATAATTGTTTTCATTTCAACAAGAGAAGCGGATTATTTTTCCAAGAAACTTCGAATGGTTGTATTCCATCTCCTTTGTGGAAAACTAAGTGTGTGTGTGTGTCAGGGCATGTACCTGTATGCCACAAGACACCAGCTCCTGGTGCAGTTCTTCCAGCGCTGCAAGTCCTGCAGTGTCGACGTTCACAACATCTGCACACCGGTTGCCGGGGACACACATACCAGAAAGGGTAAATGTAGGCTTATGACCAAGTATGGAAATATATTCTCAACTCAAACAAGGAAATCCATTTACTTGACATGTCAAGGACGACCAAGCAGATTGCCTCACGCTTGTCGATTACCCACCCTATAATCCTGAAAACAAGAAACATTGATAATATTCGAAGTGTGTCCAAACAATTCCCTGTGTAACCTTACAAGTTAGGGTTCATATCTATACTTCTCTCTGATGAAATTGCCGTTGACGAAGCAAAGGAATGAGGTGCCGATCCGTATGGCCAGAACGGCAGGTGTTTGGAAAACCATTGGATATTGTTCCATGTTGCAGAATATGTTCGTCCCCTGAAGCCTACCAAGGATCTTGACTTCAGGCCATATTGAGTGTACGATAATCTTCGCAAAGGAGATAACAATCTGCAAAGTCTGCATTAGTGGATGCATTTTTTGATGAATCAAAACACAAAGTAAAGATGAGCTTGAAGGAGTAATCATACTGCAACTGAAAGCCCAATCTCCACTGATCCGAATAGAACACCAAGGAATGATCCCATGCATGTGAGGAAATCCAATTTGTCGACTTTCCAAAGGATGTGGACTTCCTGGAAATTGATCAGCCCTGGGAGGGCCGATAGAATGATTGATGCAAGTATGGACACTGGCGTATAGTACAGGAGCTTTGTGAGTAGCTCCAAGGCAACCATAACAGTGATAGCCATGACAGCATTTGACATTGTTGTCTTACAGCCAGCGGTGAAGTTCACAGCCGTGCGGGAGAAAGACCCTGTAGACAATCCATACTAATGTAGTCGTCGAACAAGTTAACAGCTGAACACAATAGCAAGTTTTATTCACCTGTTGCCACATAGCAAGACGACATGGATCCAGCTACATTCATAAAGCCCATTGCAAGCATTTCCTTATTTCCATCCAATTTATAACCATTTATGACTGAAAAAGAGCGGCCAACGGCGATAGCTTCCTATAAGAAACAATAGAGAAGAATTTGTGTAAGACAGTAGATTTTCAGAGCAAAATACATTTTTTTTTTGGGGTGGGGGGGGGGGGGGGGGGGGTGGGGTAGTAGATGTTGGGACTTGGGCTCTTACAAGCGTGTACTTGTCTGTTTATAAGAGCGTTGAACTTGAAACAATAATCTACACCACTGCTATATTATAAGATATTTCTTACATTGTTCTATGCTGCAGTTTAAGATATTCAGACAGAAATGCGTACCGTCAGAGCAATAACAGCACAAATAAGAGCTATCTTTGCACATTCAGAAACATTGGATCCATTGAGATTTATCTGCTTGATTGAGCTCACATTGATGCCGGCATCCACTTTTTGTATGATCTTCACACCATGCTTGTCAGCTCTTGTCATATAGACTATGAGAGTAGACAATGCAACTGAGAGCACAGGTGCAATCGCTGAAACCCAGAAGAGCTTCTTATTCTTTCTACCCTGAAATTATTGATCCCCAAACCTTTAAATCATGTATTGAAAGAAAGAAGAAAATGAGCATATAAGCAAACAAGCAAGAGGACAGTTAGATAATCTTACTATGAACCTCATGCCAAGAATGAACAAGAAGAAAGAACATCCAATGTAGAAGTTCTCGGGATGCCACTGCCATCAGCCCATCACATGCCAGATGGACATTAATTAAAAAAGAGCTTTCCCAATCCAACAAATTTTGTAAAAAATGTGAACAAGAAATATGAATTTGTCAAACAAATATTAAAACATGCATACCAACCATACAATTAACTAAAAGCCATATCAAGATTCAAGACAAGTATTATTGTCGATGTTATAGAGAGATTCTAAATTTCCATAGGCAGATTGATTAGGCATATATATGATAAAGTGTAACTCTTTTATTAATTAAATACTACTATACACATCACAGTTGCCGCATTTCAAGTATTCAGTAACTGAAGAGGAAGTATGCTATTTACTGAGACACGGTAAGGCTACTTTCACTGTAGTGTATATTGAAACTTCTCTTACTTCTAGCCCTGAAATTTCAGCTTTCTCCTCTTATTGTTACTTATCACCAGAACTTCTCTAACTACATAAATTTATTTGCAGTATACAGTGTACAGTAAGAGCTAATTTGCTCCTACTAGTAATGGAACTGTGAAATAGGATAAAAGGGATAGTTTAGCCATTATGCATAATCATCGACAAGTTTCCTTGCAACTTTTCTATTCACGACTCATTCTGTATTCCATTCATAGTTAAAAGATGCATGAAATGCTTACTGGTTCATGAACAGAAACCCAAACTGCTCTGACGACAGATACAACATCAGTGCTACTTGTGAAATGACTAAGCCCGAGTAGGCCCTTCAACTGCTGCAGACCAATAACAATGGCAGCTCCTCCCATGAATCCAGTGATTGCGGCATGCGAGAGAAAATCAACAAGGAATCCCAACCTCAAAAAGGATCAATACAAAAGACTAATGACTAATTAGTGAAAGTAAGGAAAGTAGGCTCATTGTAATCACAAGACTGAAAAGGCTCTACCTGAACAGACCAAATGCAAACTGGAAGATACCAGTAAAGAATGTCACAGTGAAAACCATCTTTCGATAGGAAGCTGGATTGATGGCTGGATCAGCTATCCTTTGAGCCATAGATGAAAGCAAGAGTGACACAATGGCAACTGGTCCAATGGCTACCTCCCTAGAGGTCCCCATTACAGCATAGACAAGAGGTGGCACAACACTTGTATCTTACCACAAACAACAAAACCATTTATTCAGAATAATGTCAAAAGAAAAAAAAATCATTTTAGTCCCTAGCAAGTTGGGATGGTCAGAAGAACATCAAAAGAGAGAGAAAAGCAAATTTTGATCTTACTTACAAAGACCATACTGAGGATCCAGTTTTGCCAGATTTGC
Source organism: Eremochloa ophiuroides (assembly GCA_038502445.1). Lineage (NCBI taxonomy): Eukaryota > Viridiplantae > Streptophyta > Magnoliopsida > Poales > Poaceae > Eremochloa > Eremochloa ophiuroides. The sequence continues at coordinate 105,107,823 of JAHLJS010000002.1, read as the reverse complement.
ATATCCAATGCTCTAGAAAATATCAATCCAATAAAGTTAGTCAAAATCTCTGTACATGTACTATATACGTACTGCATAGTAACACAATTCTTTGTCATTAAAAAAGTGTCACCTGTGGAATGCTAAGGCTTGCGAGAGTGAGACCAGCCATGAGGTCACTTCGGAAGGACTTCATGTTGTAGCTTTTCCACCATTCAAGTATTGGAAACAGGCCACGCAGAATTGACATTGCACACACAGAGAGTGTGAAATGCTTATCTGCACTTTGGTAATGAACTGCCTTTCTTAACATGCCAATGAGAACATACCACAGGCTTGGAGGCTCTGGACCTTGCAGAACCAGCTCTGCAAAATCTGCCCTATTGGGTATGTATGACTTACTTGCCATGAACTCCATGGCTGGTTCTGAAGTGTTTGGGTGAACTCCTTGCCGTTGAGGGAACTGCCAAGATTCCATCACATCAGCCCTTTTGGGTACAGATAACTTACTTGCCATGGCCTCTATGGCTGGTTCTGAAGTGTTTGGGTGAACTCCTTGAGGGAATTGACGAGATTCCATCACATCATATTGGTGCTTCCAAGATCTAGATAGGCAGCACAATCCTGTGTAGTTCTTGGATGCTTCACATATATTTGACTATTCTAAGTTGGCCTTACAATGTGGCATATATATAGCCCTGTAGAATTATGCTGTGTCCAATTCATTAAAGGACTGGATATCCCTAGAAGGGCCTGTGCCTAGTTCTCCGTCTACATGGCTGGTTCTCCTGTTCTTAAGTCACATTCGTATGTACAGGAAGCCCACTGCATTCTGATAATTGAATCCACAATGATGAGTTCTCTTTATCTTTGCATGTGTGCTTCGTCCACAAAACGATTTCAACTATAACCCAGATTTCTAATCATGACTGTTCTACTAGGCTTTTTTTTTCTGGAATACGCAGGAGGGCTGCATATCATTGCATTAAGATAGGAAAAAGGAAGGCTTAAAAAGCCAGTACAAGAAACTCACACAACACCACACACACCTCGTGCTTTTTGCTAATACAAAGAAAGCAACTGTAAAACGACCAAAGCCCCAACTACAGGTGCCGCTAACCACCAAGATTAGCAGCAACTAGCCCTCTAAGACCCTTGGCGCCTGCTAGCATCCAGTGAGCAGACTCGGCTTGTGCAAGGAGAAGCGCTCGCTCCAACCTAGGTGGGACTCCTGGCTCTCTTCGCTTCAACTAAACAGCACATATTTTTCAGCTCTGGAACAGTATTTCTCCTCACAACAAATCAGCTTCAGCCCAAATCAGCTCAGCTTTTCAGCTGAAGCGAACAGAGCCAAAAACTATGTCGTTCCTTTCCTTCCAAAGGATCCAAGACCCTAGCATGACCAGTGAATTAAAGCCTCGCCCAACGACCTTATTAAATGCCTTGCCAGCTTCTACTAGGCTTTATTCTGATGCAAATGCAGAGTTGCCAACCTTATCTGTACTAGTATTTTCCAGTAGTCATGCAACTAATTACATGTGTTCTGTTAGACTTCTAATCAACGAGCTTCAGAACACATCATAAAATCATGCTATATGCCCCTGGCACTGTTGGTGATTTTGTGCTTAGCCACAAGGGAAGACAAAACCAGTAAGGGAACATGGTTGTGAAGCACACTTTCTCTTGCTATGCTACACTTTCTCTTGGTTGCAAGGTTAGTCCCTTGTCTAGAGTACGGGTGAGTGTGGTTGAAACCTTTGCTTTGCTTGCTTTGTGGTTTGGTCGCTTCTCAGATGTGCATTGTCCGTCTCCCCTTGGTCATCTTTGAGGTTGTAGGTCGCTTGTAATAGCTGTTGGTTATCTTTTGGTCATTGAAAAAACTCTGTTCCCTTAATGAAATATGTGTGCAGCATGTTCTCAAAGAAGAAACTTGTTATTTCGTCATGCTCCCATCTCAGTTGAACCTTGGCGTTTCCACACTAATCTTGAGAAAACTAATGAATGAATGTGGACCATTCTTCTAGTGCATTATTGTTTATAATGGACTGCACTGTAGGTGCTCGTGCTCGTACACACATTATTCATGGATGTCAAAGGTTGGAACTATTGATCGTTTATTTAAGAGGAACATGCCAGGCTTCAGCAGAGGAGCAGCAAAAAGCACTTAAAAAAGGTGGTTCCAACCATTACAAAAGAGTTCTCTAGAACCAAAACATAAAAATAGCAAGAGAAAAAAAAACAAAGAATAGCACTTAGAAGTTACAACTACCTGTTCTGAGGATTTCAAGAATAGTTATGTCTGCTCCAATCATTGCCAACCAAGAAAATAAGGGCAATAAGGCGTTAATGATTTGTCATATATTCACAATTGCAGCTGGGAATATAGCCTGTTTCTTCATTAAGAGGAGTGAATTACACGACACGGCTATGAGAGAACTCTCGTAGCACACAGACCACCAAGCTAGTGGTGAAAGAAAAAGTGTAAACGATTGAGCTTAACAAGATTTTCCATACATTTTAATGCACATCTGATCCTCATTTAACTGCAAATTATAATCACTATAATTTTCAGCAACAAAACAAAACACAAATGTATTAGTGTAACCATAGGATAAATGATGATAAAAGTAATTTATAGTATATAAGACAGGAGGTTTTTTTCTACCTATTAATGAAATGATAGAAGTAACCCAAGCCGTGGAATCAGGATATAACTGGACCCCTTTTTCCACCTATAATGAAATGATACGCAATCCTCCTATGTGTTCAAGAGAAAAAAAGACAGAGGCTTATCTTGGAAAATGCCTCTATCCTGTGCACTGTGTATCATATGTATGATAAGTGCTTAATCTAGTTGTCCTGCATTGATTACACCACTGTTTTTCTTCCTGAAAGTTCAATTACACCATTCCTTTGCCTTAAGTAAGATTCGGATGTCAAGATTCCACCATGTGGTGGAACTTGCAAGTGTGCTGACACTGATCAACAAACTAAATGGTTCAGCTTGTTTTGATAGAAGTTGACCTTACTGATGAAACATGCTGGAGAAATGAATATTGCTGGACAACTGGACAAAGCCAACAATGTTGAGTGGTGGTTAGTGGCTGACTGATGAATGGTGACCATAAATTTTGGCATTGTTGCCTGGCCTTTCCTCAGATGGGCCAGAAGGAGCATTGCAATCCAAAATTCCAGACGAAATCTGGATCTGAAAACATGGAAGTGGTCTGAGCACTTACTATGATATGAACTGTCAGTATTGAATGGAAGTAGGCATCAAGTCTGTCTCCAACACTGGACAAGGAAAGCCTGCACAGACAAGGGTTGGATGGAACTAAGTTTTTCTTTTTTTTTCCATTTCTTTCCCCAATTGATTTGATAACACTACTTTTTCCTAATGAATGGCAAAAGCTTTGCCCTATTTTTATTAGAAAAATAAAGGTAAAACAAACAAAAAACTGTACAACCAAATTACAACTTGCCAGGCAGCTAAACTCTGGCCCAAAAACACACAATCATTTGATTTGATAATACTTGCAATGGTAAAAAGAATAACTACATACCTTCCTGTAACAGCAAATGTTACAGGAAGGTATGTAGTTATTCATAGATTACCATTCATCCCTCTCTATCTTCTTCTCCCTCTTGGCATCCTCCTCCAAGCTTCGAGGAAACATCCAAAGGAAGCTGAGCTAAGCTCAGTTGGTCGAGGGTATGGATGTATGCCCAGACCATATAGGTTCAAGTCCTTGTTAAGGAGAATTTCTGGGTGCTTATTTTCCTCCACCTAGTTCCCCCTAGGTTGGTCTAGTTTTTTTTTTCCCCATTTATCTCAACTCCCAATAGGTACCTACTGAAGTCCAGTTTCTACCAAAGTGAAACAAAGTGTATGAATGGTGCTTCTTTCATTGAGGAGACTAAAGTTTTTTTAGTTTACCATTTATCTCAACTCTCAACAAGTACCCACTGCAATCAAATTTCTACAAAAGTGAAATGAGGTGTGTGAATGGTGCTTCTTTTGTCGAGGAAACTAATGGTGAGAGTTATTTCATTTTCAAGGGATCTTTTTTTAGGAATTAGAGGCGAGTGTTTTTGGGTGAGCTCGATTCTTGGAAAACTAAATGGTGTAAGCAACTCCAGAGCGATAGCTCGTTTGGTTAGAAGCTTCAAAGGTGAGCTCGGCCACCCGGGCTCGAACCCGGTGCCCTAGCAGTATTTCCGTTGAAAATCAATGGGAATGGGGATAAAATATCCTCGGTTAATAAAAAAAAACTCCAGTAGGCCCCTAATTGGCCCCCTACCCTACTTTTTGGGTGTCACCCTCTACTTGGACACCCAAAAGTAGGAGACCCCTATTGGCATGCTTGGTTCCTTTACCTTGCCTAGTCTCATCTTGCCAGGTAAGGATATATGTTTAGTACCTAGAAATTCTTGCTTTGCTTAGCAAGCTAGTTTGCTTGGGCAAGCTTTTTCTTGCCGAGCCAGGCTTGCCGATTCGGCCCTCCCGCACTGGCAAGGTGCACGCATTGGGAAAAGGTTGTCTGACACTCGCATGCATGAACTCGTGATCGGTTGGATGGGTAGGTCCTTGTATATTGCTGCGTTATTTTAACCAGTTATGCATGGCTGAAGCTAGAGCCAGCTAACTATTCTAGCAAAGATACCAAACGTAGGTCTCTGCCCTTGCTTAGCTTTGCTTGGTACGGTTAGGCAACCTTACCTAGCTAGCTTGTTTTGGCAAAAGAACCAAGCAGCCCCTATGTTTTCCCTCCATCCCCCACTCTTCAACGTCCGCGGGGTGGTGGTGGGGTGTTCCCTACGCCCACCCCTACTTTTCTACTTGTGCCAACACCCTATAACCCTATCTAGTGTTTGCCCGGCGAGGCTCATTCAACGCGGCTCATCTCCTCCCATGTGCCTCTAATCCTCCGGTGAGTCACTCGACCCCAACGTCTTGTCTCATCTCCGATGCTCCTCGACCTCGCAGGCCCCATAACTCAGTCGATTGTAACATCGGTCGATATAGGCCTTGTTTGGATCCACCAACTAAACTTTAGCTGCTAAGAATCCAAACTGAGGTCAACTAAAACTCAACTACTTTAGCTGGAAGTGATCCCTTTAGCTGTTTCAACCTAGCTAAAACATGGTTCAAGAAAAAATTGCCCCTCTCTTTTTTCGGCGTACATATCAGGCTCAACAAAAATAAGGGCAGCATGGTAAATAAACGTCAATTAGCTAGAGGATCCAAACAGCCCCAGTCGGCTAAACTTTAGGTGGTCAAATTAGCTAGCTAGAGTTTAGCTGAGGCAGATGCCATAGTTGAGTGAGAAGTGAGTTCCATATACAATTGTCTACAGTCTACCAGAATGAATTCGAAGGACCTGAGTTGAGAGCCATGTTGGAGCAATGAAAAAAAAAAAAAAAAACAGAAGAGAGCCCACGAATTTGGAGTTGCTCTAAACTAGCTACTGTCAGAATCTCACTTCTCAGGAAATCGAGGGCGAACCTGAAGCCGAGGCCGACACGGACTCTCGCTGCCCTATTCTCGGGCGTTGCTTTTCGCTCCATCGATCGCTGCCTTCGTCACCGTCCTTCATCCCCTTCTCGTCTCCTCCTCCCTCTCGTCCGACGCATCTCCCTACAAGCCATCATCTTCGCTGCCGTGCTCGCACGCAAGGGCGGCGCGCACAGGCGCACGACCACGTGTCCGGCGGCTCGAGGCCGGGACCGGGATGACCACGAAACGTCACACGCGGCACGGGCGCACGACTGTGGGGTGCGGCAAAGAAGTGGGCCATCCCCTGTATGAATGGTTGAGCGGCCTGCAAAAATGGTAAGCCCACCAGGCTGGTGTATTGTTGGGCCGTTCATGACCTAAAAGGCCCTCACGAGCGGCACGGCCGAGGGCAACGGCCGCTTGGTTCAGTTTGCTCGCTCTCCCCGTCCCCGACTTCGAGATCGAGGCCGCCGCCGTCGGTCATCGGTCTGGCCGCATGCCTGTACGCCCCGCTCCTCCACTCCTTTCTTGTTTCTTCTTCGCGCTTCTTTGTTTCTTAGGTTTCAAACGCGCAACTGTATCTTTTTAATCTCCTTTAGTTCTTATTAGGTTAAGGTTTCATCTTTTTTAAGGAAAAAACAGTAAAAGGACAACTTGTTTAGGTACTAAGTACACATCATGAAGATAGCACCAAACATGGTTTTGTGAAGCTCAAGGATTGTCCTTCCTACAGCAGGGTTGTTTCCTGCCACTACCACTTCAGTCAATCAGTCATATCATAGATACTTCGCCTCCATCATGTGCAAACATGCATTTCTGTTTGTAAGCATTTGCAGTAACACCTTCATAGGATGCAAAGCCGCATCGCTTATGGGAAATGGGATTATACTTAGCAGTACTAATAGAGTAATAGTACTAATTAACGCATGCTCAACATGCGAGAGCTGTGCCCTTATGAGCAGCTAGACAGGCCTCCACTGCTTCACCTACTGTCAGGAAGATCCAGTCTTCTCCTACTCTGCCGACCACCTGTGACACTTTCATCTTCTGAACCGCCTTCCATCCTGGACTGGCTATAGCCATCTGCAGGTAGTTGTTTCAGTATTATAACCGGGGAATCTGGCATTATATGTCTTTCTTTCATTTTTATTTACCCTAACGTAAAGCCGTAAAGGTACCCTGATCAATAGTACTTCACCTGTATGCCAAGAGACACCAGCTCCTTGTGTATTTCTTCCAGTGCAGTGAGTCCTGAAGTGTCGATGTTTACCACACCTGCAAAAACAGGAACTTGCAGATTAGCACTGAACATGGGTTTCACAGCTACATTGTGTATATTCCGCCTAATATAAAATTGAATTAACTAAAAAAAAATCAAGCATCTCCTTTTATAAAACATTGGAGATTCTGGGTGCACTTACTTGACATATCAAGGACAACTGCTTGTATCCTCTCTGTCGCTTTTCCATTTGCGGTCTCCTCTTCTTCCTGAACCCACTCTATGATCCTGATTGAACAACATTTGTTGGAACATTTGTACTGCATATTTTATAAACCCATATTTATATACTGAGATTGCTAGTACCTTTCTTTGATGAAAGTGGCATTGATGAAACAGAGGAAGGATGTGTCGATGTGTATCGGCAGTACAGTCGGAGTTTGGCAAGCTACAGGGTATTGTTTAATGCTGCAGAAGATATTTGTCCCTTGTAGCCTGCCAAGAATCTCTACCTGAGGTCGAAGCGACTGTATGATGATCTTTGCGAAGGAAATGCCAAGCTGTTCAGGAATCAGCCCCACCACACGTCAGAAAAGCTGAAAGATAGTTTTCAAATGGAGGAGTATCTGTATCAAGCATCTTACTGCAACTGCAAGTCCGATCTCCACCGACCCAAACAGGACACCAACGAACGCGCCAAGGCAAGTGAGGAAATCCATCTTGTCGATTTTCCATATGTTGCAGGCTTCTTTAATGTCGATCAGCCCCGGAAGAGCTGATAGGATGATGGAGGCGAGCACCGCCATGGGCGTGTAGTAGAGGAGCTTCATGAACAACTCCAAGGTAATGAACACGGTGATGGACATGACGATGTTTGAAACAGTCGACCTGGCCCCCGCGCTGAAGTTCACTGCTGTTCTGGAGAACGAACCTGATGAATGAAAAACACCTGTCAGACATCATTTTGCTTCTTCCTGAGAGATTGCAACAGCCAGCAATCACTCAGCAATCATGTTGATCACCTGTTGCCACATAACACGAGGACAGAGATCCAGCAACGTTTGAGAACCCCATCGCCAGCATCTCCTTGTTGCCATCAAGTTTGTACCCTCTTATGGAGGCGAAGGATCGCCCCACGGCGATAGCTTCCTAGGAGAGGCAATGCAAAGGCTCTTTCAGCACATCCGCATTTCACACCATGGTCCATGGAACACAACATAAGATGAACAAAGGCTGGCTACCGTGAGGGCGATGACTGCGCAGATGACGGCGATCTTGGCGCATTCCGTGGTGTGTGGCCCGTTCAGGTGTAACTGCTTGGCTGAGCTTGGGTTTAAGCCTGCGTGCACCTTCTGGATGATCTTGACGCCGTGCTTGTCGGCCCTTGTTGCGTAGACTGCAGCGGTGGACAGGATGACCGACAGCAGAGGCGAAATCGCTGACAGCCAGAACAACTTCTTGTACCTCCTCCCCTGCCATTAAGTAAATTGTCGTGTGGGTTACATGGTAAGTAAGTTACCGTCCAATCTATATATCATGAGCCAGTAAAGAAGAGAGGATGAATCGAATCTTCTTACGATGAACCGTGTGGTGAGGATGAATATCAGGAAGGAGCATCCGATGAGGAAGTTGCCGGGGTGCCACTGCAGTTGGACGACATGCACAGAGAACAGGAACCGCATGAGAACGGGACATGATACGAAGAACATAATCCACATGGGAAGCGGACATGAGTAAAGCCAAGCCCAAGATGGCGGTGTTGACTGTTGGCATGAAGGTCGGTGGATTCCAGTAATCCAACACTAAACAGTGCGCAGGCAAGTGGCCATGTCCTTCATCCAATAAAAAAGATTCCTGTATCGTAGTGTGAGGCTGAATACAATTGTTCCAGGTAATGACCGTGACTAATCGTTGTGTCTCTGACTCTCTTTGTGGGGCTGGAGCATCGTGCACGAGGGAGAGAGAAAAAATACCTGGTATTTTCGGGGAGCATATAAGGTCCAAAACTAGTGTTCCTCGTAATGATTGTCGTGTCTCTTACTCTCTTTGTGGGGCTGGGACATCATTCATGAGGGAGAGAGAGAAAAATGTGCCTGGCATTTTCAGGGATCGTATAAGGTCTGGCCGGTCGGACCCTAACCTCGCACCGGAACGCTCCGGCCAGTCGGACCATAACCTTGCGCTGGCCGAAAGCAGGAGAATTTTTTTTTTGCGCGCCCACCTACCTCTGCCCCTACCGTGGCGCGCTAGCCCTAGCATGCCCGCGGTGCGACCCTTCTTCCCCTTCCCGCCTCCACTCCTGTTGCCGCCGCCATGGCAATGCTCGCTGCCGCCACCATCATTGCCCGCGACCACATGCCCCTACCCTAGACCTAGCTTGGTCGTCGCAGTCGTTGTCAGGACCCCCAACCACCCGGCGACCTTCCTCCCCCAACCACCTTTCTTCTATACCCATCGGAGAAGACAGGGAGGGAGAGAGAGCTCGTAGAGATAGAGAACGGTGACGAACTCGTCGTCTCCGGCATCGGCGAGCTCAGGCGCGGGCGTGGTGGCACGTCATGGGCCACGTCCTGTGGGCCGCGAGGGGAGGACCCAGGGAAGAGAAACAGTGCTTTCCACGCTTCCCGCACTACCGTTCGGCGAGCGACTCAGGTCCGGCCGTTCGGACCCAATGATTTTCCACATTTTCGTGCGTGGCGCCGAGAGCGAGGGAGAGACACCGTCACACTCACCGGGTCATGCAGCGCAGAGCAGACCGCCTTGACGACAGAAACAACATCGGTGCTGTTGGTGAAATGGGCGAGCCCAAGCAGGCCCTTGAGCTGCTGGAGGCCGATGACGATGGCCGCCCCGCCCATGAACCCCACAATGGCAGCGTGCGACAGGAAATCCACGAGAAACCCCAGCCTGGGACGTGACGAACAGACACAGTCATCACACATGGCCAGGACGACGTGTGGGAGCAGGGCATGTTGTTTTGCACGTAAAGCAGACCACACCTGAAGAGGCCGAAGGAGACCTGGAAGACCCCGGCGAGGAAAGTCACCGTGAAGACGAGCGACCTGTACGTCGCCGGGTCGGCGGCCGGGTCGACGACCTTCTGGATCATGGACGACAGCAGCAGCGAGACGACGGCGACTGGGCCGATGGCGATCTCCCTCGATGTCCCCATGACAGCGTAGATCAGCGGTGGCACGACACTCGTGTCTTTTTTTGTCAGGAAATGAAAAACAAATGAATTAATGAGCGATAATCTAGATAGAGAAAGAAACATGGCGTGTGCTTCTGCGCAAGCTAAATTGTTCTGAACAATCAATCATGGAGTAGAGGCTCGTGACTGATACTTACAAAGACCGTACTGAGGGTCCAGCTTGGCTAGATTGGCGTATCCAATGCTCTACAATATCATATCCGAGATCCAAAGGAATCAGTACAGTTCAGATAATAAGGAGGACAAGGCTTAAAAATCCACACGCACACCAAGAAATTCAAGGCAAAATCTATGATCCTTCAAGTATGTGGTGGCTGCTAACAAATATAGTAATAACTAATGTTTTGTCTCAGGGTTAATCCGTCCCAATTTATAAGTCGTTTAACTTTTTCAATCTTAAATTTGATCACTCGTCTTATTCAAAAAATTTATGCAAAAAGAGTTATATTGAACTTATTCTTGAAGAACTTTTATTAATAAAGCAGGTCATAGCAAAAAAAATGTGATATTTTGCACAAATTTTAAAATAAGACGAGTGGGTAAATTTTGGGTCAAACAGCTTATAAATTGAAAGGGAGGGAGTAGTTAGCTAGCTTGGTTGTTGTTACTATTTCTCACTGAGATCACCACTCAACAAGTGAAGACACGCGATTGTCAAAAAAAAAAAGAAAAAGAAAAAAAGAAAGTGAAGACGTGTGCAAAGTTTTTAAGAGGAAGCAGCTAAAACTGAGTGAATTGCAAGCAAGCGTGTGACATGAGAGTGAGACATGGCCAGCACAGAGCCGCCGACTGCCTACCTGAGGGATGCCAAGGCTGGCAAGAGTAAGGCCGGCCATGACGTCACTCCTGAAGGTCTTGAGGGTGTAGGTCCTCCCCCACTGCAGCACCGGGAACACGCACTGCAGCGCCGTGAGGATGATCGAGGGGCAGCGGGGCGCCCGGCCACCGCCACCGCCGGCGCCTGCAGCCCCGCCGCCGTGGGCGCGTGGCCGGAACGCCTTGCCGACCACGCCGACGAGCTCCTGGCGCAGGCTCGGCGGGCTGGGGCTGTTCAGCACGAGCTTGGCCGTGTCCGACGGCCGCTGCTGTCTGCTGGATACCTCGAAGACGGACACGGTCGCCGACGACTCGACCGCTGCCGATGCCTCCATAGCTGAAGGCTGAAGTGTTTGGGGAAACTCGGGAGCCGGAGCTCCCTGGCTTTAAAAGGGCTCTGTTGGACGGATCGGAGAATCTTGCGATGGGAGTGACAACGATCACAGGCAAAGGCGGGCTAGAATTCCTCCTCCTCCTGTCGTGTAAACATCACCGGCCGGGACGGAGATACGATTCTCTGCAGGCAAGAGGCCGGTTAGAGGAAGAAGACATCAATGCCATCCCCTTGCATGGATGAGCCCCGCCCCGGCCGAGGAAAGAACGAAATGCTCACTTGCAGGGATGTGGATGCCGGAGCAAATTTGACATGTTGGTATATATGGGCTGCCTGCCCGGGTGTGGTGGACTCTGGTAGTGGACTGCCATGGACCATGCCACAAACCAGGCCACATGCATCACCGGAGTGGTCACCGGGGTGGGCGGCCTTTCGAAGTGCCTTTTGCCCTTTTCCTTTCCCCACGATGATTGAAGGTGCTGCGGCCAGCTCATTAACAGTATTCTCTTAGTTTTAATTTATAAATTTTTTTGTATTTTCTAAATATATTAATTTTACTATGTATCTAGGTATATTGTAGATTTAAATGTATGATAAAACAAATATATCAAAAAAAAAAGTCAAAACATCTTATATCCTATATACGAAATGGACTGTGTTGGAGTGATAAAAATAAATGATACTGAACCAATTGGAATAAAACAATATGGAGCAGATAAGACCAAAAGCAAATAAGAGCATGCTTCGAAATTTGGACATAATTATGCATAACTACATCTTTATCTATCTATATATCTGTTATAAATCTAATTCCCACTAAAAACTTTATCAAGCTAATGCTCTACGGATGCCCGTCTCCGTTAATTCCGTTAATGTTCTCCAGAAGTCTAAACAACAAAAAACTTACAATTCTAGAGAGTCAAATCGAACCCACAACCTAATGCTCAACACTTATACGTCTCTACCACTACACCATACGCTCATTCATGTCTATTCTAATATGTTATCATTTCATACTATGTTTTTGTAATCTTATATTGGACATTTTGGCAACTAAATGAATTTCAAATGAAAAAACTTTTAACCACAAAATTTAAAATCTTGTCAAGTACTACAACTTTGCGGTAGAATGTATCTCCAGAGATATTTGAAAAAAATGAATCTCAAAATATATGTGTTTCAAACACATATTTGAGATTCTACATGTCAAACATGTAGATCAGGCCTCCCACTAGATCTTTTTGGTATTAACCATTTGAACATTTGAGATCACCGTAATTTTAAATTTCAAACCTATAACCTTCGAATGCATATTTGGAACTTTAAACATCTTCAAATTAAAAACTTTTCAACTACAAATTTGTAGAATCTATCGAGAAATACAACTTTCATATAGACCATGTCAACATACGAGATCGTTTGATAATATAAATTTTTAAATTTCAAATTTTGTGCACTTACAAAAATATATTGGGACCCTAAATAGTTTCAATTAAAAACCTTTTCAACTAAAACGTTGTATATCTCGTTAAGTGCTATAATTTTGATATAAAATTTGTCTTCACCTGAGTTCATATGAAAAAGTTATGGTTTATTTTTTATTGTAATAATTAATCGAGGCAGACGTTTTATTTACGGAGACGGTTGGAAATTGCCCATCTCCGTTAATTGATTCACGGAGATGACTGTCTTAAAATAACTATATAAAAATAGACTATTTTTTAGATGGTTATTTTTTAGATGACGCTTCCATTAATTTATTTACGGAAATGGTTGCCTTAAGACAACCGTCTCCAAAAATATACTACTTTGGAGATGGTTGTTTCTAAGATGACAATCTCCGTAAATCAATTAATAAAGGTGGGATTTTTTAACCGCCTCTGTACATAAAACGACCATCTCCGGTAATCACCACGGGTTAATTGAGGCGATTGGATTTTGCAAAGACCATGGTTAATGCTTTGTGAACGTTTTGCAAAATCTTTTTTAGTAGTGTAAGGAACAAACAACACAAAAGAAAGACACATGGAAGGGAGAGAGCCCTCCACGACCTAACCGATTGGACTTGCAACGAAACACAACGCAAAAGAATGCTAGCTGGGGAGATGGAGCCTAGGTAGCAAAGCATACACTGATAAGAGACAACTACAGCCATAAAATAGCCGCTCAAACAAGATCAACTAGCAGCACATCGGCAAAGCATTTGCTAGAGACCATGCGGCAAAGTATCAGCGAGAAGGGAGCGATTTCGGTGACAAAGTACCTACCCAAGAAAATGACGGCAAAGCATCCACCAACAAGAGCAGCGGCTAAGTATCAGCTATAGAGAACCAGACGACTACGACGACACCAAACTTCCGAGCTGGATAGACCTAAGCGAAGATAAAGTTGAAGCGCATACAATCAGGAGCAACTTTGGCGAGCAAAGCGGGATGACGGCACAAGAGCTCCAACGAAGCCTCCAGGAAGGGGATGACATCCACGAATGCCAATAACGTTGAATGAAGAGCACAAGGACTTTTGTCCTACTACCACCCCATCAGCTTACGCGAAGAACAAAACCTTCATCTACGCCTTCAACAAGGTACATGGCACAGGGTGCACCACCTTCGTTGGCCTGAAGTAAATTAGGCAGAGTTTTCACACAAGGAGCTATTCCAGCACAAACACCTGCCATGGGTGAATAGCAGTAGCTAACTGGCCGCAAACGCAGGTAGGCCCCCGACCTGAAGCATGACGGACCTAGCCAGACTCCATATCGAGCAAGACCAACACCTTAGATCTGGCCACTAGGGGATAGGATCCGGTAGGTCAACCACCGAATAAACCTCTATAAGGACCTTGATGTCGCATAGAGGTGGGTGAATAGGCCTATAAAATTTTAGCTCAAACAAATGTCAAATTACAGAGCGGCAGTCTCAAGGCGGCAATGCTGCCCTAGCCAACACCCAAAACTGCAGACCAAACTTGGTGGGGATGGTAGAGGTGTCCAGGAGCCTATTCCACCAAATAGATGGTTCCGAAAGCTTGTACACAAGTAGATCAAGTCCAATCCCTAGAATCACCACAAAGACAAGTAATACAAAGCAATAACAAGAACACAAGAGATACAATGATTTATCTTGTGGTTCAGCTCGCCACCGAGACTTGCCTATGTCCACGTTATCGAGGTATGCCACTAAGGCTTAGGCTTGCCACCAAGGCTAGAGAGCGACTCTTGAGATGAGTGGTTCTTAGTAACAGCAGCAGAGGGTGATAACAAACTTCCCACGGCTCACCAAGCACGGGAGCTCACCGAGCGATGCCTAGCCGTCTAGGAGGCTTCACCTCCAAGAGTAACAAATGCGCAACGAATATTGACGTAACCCGATAAGTGCTCAAGGTCGGGAATGCTCTAATCTGTTCTCTAACTCTTAATCACTAAAAAGAGAAGTTAGAGAGATCTCAAATATGGCTTGGGAAGTGTTTGTAATGTTCAGGGCACCAGCAGCACGCCCAGGGGGCATGGGATGGGTATATATAGCCCCCACACCAAAACTAGCTGTTATGGTCTGTAGGAGCCCGGCACTACTAAGCCCGGAACTGCTACTCGCGCAGCACTGCTGCCCTCCAGAGCAGCACTGCTGTAGCTCCCTGGACAACAAAGGTGACCTCACGAAAAACGCCATAACTGTTTACTCCGAACTTCATTTTCAGTGATCTTGGACATTGCAGAAAGCTTGTTTCAAGGGATATCCAACCCAGTAGAGAACAAGCCCAAGATCAACAAGTGCAGGTGCAGTTTTAAATGTTTCTCTCATGGTAGCATTCAGGGGTTCGATTAGTTTGAGCACTTGAAACTTGTCTATGATTCATATTGCATCCCCTTGATAGTGCGGCATACCTATACTCAAGATCAAGAGAATGAAACTATTTTAGCCACTTGAGTCTTCAATGTCTTTATATGCCATTTCTTCTCAATATCACTTGATAAGAGGTTGCAATCATCCTTATCTCATATCTTCGAGCAAACACACCTTGAGCATGTGACTTGAACCATTTCAACACATGTGAGTTCAATTCATGGCTTTAAGTTACTTCCACTAATGATTTGATCCTCAATACAATATGACTCCTCATAGCTTGATTAGTTCCTCGACTAAATGCAAGTACTCTCTTCTTCACCTTAGCCATGGTACCTCGGTCTGAGCCATTGCTTACCCTTCACCTCCGCTTAGTACCTCGAAGCCCTTTCCTTGCTATCTTCACCCTATCAAGCCATATCAAGTCACATCATATTAAGCATCCATTGAAAACTATTTCTTCAATCAAGCTAGTCCATTGAAAGCCAATTCATGATTCCTTATATCCTCTTTGTTTTGGCATGACTTTCCAAACACTTACTTCAATCTATATCTTCATACTTCTAGTTTGATCAAAGCTTGTCCATTATCAACTTTCTTATTCATGAAAAGCAAGCCACTATTGAGACCAATCTATGATCATCAACTCATGTCTCATTTCCATTTGTCTTCCCACAACATAGATGCCATTTCATCAATTCTAATTGGATTGTTATCTTTTGCTTGAACTAGGTTGTCTTCATGATCTTCCAATACAACGATACATAATGTTGGCCCTTCATTTGAACTCTTTGTGGAATATCACCAAGTTTGTCTTTTTGTTAACCTTTGACACACTTAGTAAACTTGTTAGATCTTTAATTGTGTTGTCATTCAACTCACCAAAACCCACTAAAGGGCTATATGCACTTAGAACCTCAACCGGCTAGATTCGGTGGCCACCGATGAGGATGTGTCAGCTGGCCAATGGCACCCTGCCAGCTAGAACAAGTAGACATAAGGTAGCTCGACCACACCCTAGACGGTAGGACGTATGTGGGTAGCCACTGCCCCAGTCACCAGGACACGAGGAGGCTACCACCCGCCCTAGTAAACCATTGAACTGGGGAGGAAGAGTCCCTATCCGGCCCTGGAGAGGGAGCCCGGACCCGCTAGCATTGGCCGCTAACCCACCGGCACGGCTGGCCTCGGAGACCATGCCACCAGTGATGACTTGTGAATTCGTTGCATAGACCTGAATATGGGGGAGGGAGAAGGCGGATCCACCCTGCTCGCCGATGAAACTGCCAAAGAAGCAAGGTAGAGGAGGGTTGGTTGAAAAGTGGGTGGAGGAAAGGAAGGGAGAATGGAGACGTTGTGAAAGGTGCCTCTTTTGCGGGCCGCCACAGGCCACTGCCATGCGCCGGCGGTGGCCGGGGAGGAGTCGTTTTGGAGCTCGAGCGGCTACGGCAAGCCCCCCTCCCCGAGTTGCCCATTGGGGGCGCTCGGGGGAGAGCAAGCAAGTGTGAAAAGTTTGTGATGGTATCGATCCCGTAAACAACACAACTAGGTTGATTCGGACATTTGAGGTCTTATCCAAAACATTAACCTCTACCATGACCGAGATCCAATGGTCATAATCTCTCATTGCCTCTACTTTTTCTCACCTCTAACCTCCTGCATCCATATCAAAGTGAGGGTTTAACTTGATGGTTGATAGGACCTAGATAACTAGAGGGGTTGATAGCTTTCTTCAAAAAATAATAATTAAGCTAGTGGCAATTATAGTGCAAAAGTGGTGCTAAATGCAACTATTTTCTCTATGTCTAATTCATGACAAGCAATCCTCCTACATAATTCTAGTTGCCAAGTTTCTAGGTTGTCTCACACAAGCACACAAACTAGCGACTACACTAGAGAGCTTATTATAACTTTTTGCAACTACAAGCTACTCTATTGTAACTACCACATTAACGAAAATACTAAGAGTGTATTTGCAAGCTAGTGAGATAGTAGAAGCGAACTAACTGCTGCAAGAGTTTTACACAAGATATATCCTCGAGGCTCGCTTGCTTGCCGGCAACCAACTTCCTCATTATGGTGAGTCCGGTTCACATGCTAATTGGCATCACATGCTAAGCCCACAACACGAGTGGCGCAAGAACCAATAGAGGCACTCCAACTAGACGCACAAGATTCCACTAGAGTTGCTCTTCGCAAATCCCACGGGGAATGAGCGCAAGAGCACCTTACAATCAATTGATCGGAGCTAGCAACAACATCGCATAGCCATTCAATGATCCCACAAGCTCTGGGCTGGCTAGGTGATGATAATCACCAAGAGTAACAAGATCTTGACCAGCCCAATTCACCCAATTAGTGCCACAAGATGCAAGAACTAATTGCTATGTACTAGACACTCTCCAATCTCACGTAAAGATGTGATCTTAACGATGCAAGTGAGTGGAGTATGTTTCTCAGCCCTCAATATGTGAACACAGTGCCAAGAGGGTGCCCAGGAGCATCCACAAGGCCTATTTATAGCCCCATCTCCAAAACCAACTGTTACCTCTCATTTGGGCTAACTGTGGGAGCAACAAGCGTGTTCGGTGCCACTCCAATAGCTAAAAAACTAGTCGTTGGGGTGTTACATGTCCGATGCTACCATCGGATACACCACCGTACACATCTGGTATGTATTGAAGCTGAAGAACACATTTTACAAGCTCTGTGTGACTTGTCCATTGCTCACTTAACCAAACTTTATGTTTCTAGAAATGCTTTCCAGAGTTGCCCTAGATCTGTGATCTCAACATGCAAGTTATTCACGTCATCTCTCACTAATAGTTATGTCATCCCACTAATTAACTTCTAGCCTCTTAATGCAAACTATTTAAATCATTTTCACTAATAGTTTGGAAGCTTATTCACTGACAGAGGCAACTCAAGGTAGTTATGTGTGAAGCTTTCACATTTACAATCAATAGAGTCTATAAGATCTTCACCCATACGAATAAAAACAACATAGCTTTTGTTGTAGTTGATAGTTAGACTAGTTGCCATTGCAAATAGATCGAGTATAGCATTTATCCTTTGTACTACACATAAATCTTTTTTGAGCATGATGAATGTAACACCCTAGTGTTAGTTACTATTTTCACACTTGCATTTGCATGTCATCAAGCACCTATCATGTCATTTCATGCATCATCACTATTCAAGTCAAATTGCATTTCTTATATACTATATGTTTCCTTTATGCTTATGTGTGGTAGATATGTTAGCATGCAAATGTGATGCTTGTTTACTGTTCTAGATGCTTTAGACATGTTTGGGATAACATTTGGAACAATGTTCATGTTGGTGAAATTCCCAAATTACCCCTCTAGCTCAGAGTTGACTAGAGAGCCCTCTAAAAGCTATTCTGTTTGACCAAAGAAGAAGGGCATTTTAGAGATTTTGCATGTCAGTGCACCCTTAATCAAAGTTGTGTAGAATTTTATAAGCAACAAACTTTATTTTTGGGTCAACTCATGAAAATGGGTGGAAGGTGGTCAAAAAGTTGAATTAGTGCAGATTTGGAGTTGTTTTGAAGTTTCAAAATTTTGCTAAGTCAAAAGGCTGATTTCAGTTTCGGTGTACCCATGTTCATCGATCTGTATCTCTCAATCCAGGCCGAACTAGAGTAAAGTGTCTTAATACCAAATGATCTACTCATGTAGCTCTTTGATCTATATTAGTGAAGTTTTCTCTGAAACGGTTTGGATCCCGAGCTAGAGATCGAGCAAAAACCGGGTTTCAGTCGGTTTCGGCCAGACTGAATCGAGCCGATTCTGTCGCCGCTGACGTGGCCGCCGTCAGGCATCGGCCGCCAGGTGGCGCCGTATGCCGCCGTTGGCCGCCGCGCCGGTCGGCTTTACAAAAGCGACACTCCACTCTGTTCCCCCGCACGCTCCTCTCACTCTCCCTCGCTCGCTCTCGCCTCTCTGTTCACCGCTTTCCCCTCCGCCGTCGCCATTTCCGCTGCGCCGTCGCCGCGGTGAAATCCGCCGTCACCGCGCCGTCTCCGACCGCTCCATCTCCGCCATAGCTTCGCCTTACTCTGCTCTATCTCCTCGACCCGTTGCCAGCCTCAGCCGACCTAAGGTATAGCTCCAGCGAGCTTCTCGTCGCCGCGACCTCGTCGGAGCGCCGCCGAGCTCTCTGCTCGCCGCGTCGAGCGCACTGCCGGGGTCGGCTTCTCTCTCTATTGCTCGTCTAGGAGTCTCCATTAGATGTAGATCTAGCCTAGGTCGTTGGTTGGGTCGGTCTCGCCGTAGGTTCGCCGGAACCCGAGCTCGCCGTGAACCCGCTCGCCGCCGTGCCGCCATGCGTGTGCGGTCAGTGAGTTCCCGTGCACAATAGTTCAATTCGTCGCGCGTATAGGTGCGCTAGGGTTCCAGGGTCTCGGAACGAAGCTTAGCCGCGCGAGTAACGGCCGGAATCGGCCGGCGCAAGTTCGTCGGACCGCCGCCGTCCGCCATTGCCGCCATTGAGCTTGCTCCGGTGGGGGACAAACCTCGGCAGTTGGTCCATTGAGTTCGCCTCGTTGCCACGAGTCGGTAGGTAGCCTCGGCGTCGCCGGAGACCTCGCCGTCGGCGAGCTCTCGCCGGTCAGCGCCGGCGGCTCTGCCCCTTTCTCTGACGCGTGGGGTCGGGTTGACCCCGGGGCCCGTTGGTCAGCCGCTCTGGTGCGCCTCTAGTTCACTGAGCCGGTTGCACGTAGCAGTTTCAGTCAGGTTTGGGTTTTATGATTTATAAAATGAATTTTCAAAAAAATTTGTAAAATCTTCCAAAATTCATATCTGGAGCTAGGGTGCCCCGGAGCATCCCTAAGTCTCCACCTACTCTTTTTACAAATGCACTGGTCTTTATTAAATCGTATGATTATGCACTTAAGTATAGGAGTTGATATGATACCGTTTTTGCATTTATACCTTGCCCACTTATACTTGATCCTGAAGTTATTACTAGACAAGGGATGGGTTCGATCTTATGCTTAGCCATGCTTAGACCGGTAGAAGTCGAGGGATTTCCTGTCCCTCGCGAGCATAGGTGGTTACTAATGATGGTTGGGATGGATTCCACATGATGGACTATATGTGCCACCATGCCACAGTGTCTAATGAGAGAATCAAGGCTAGGTAGCGGGGAGCCGTATGACATGGTTGAGGTCATGCCGTCTTCGGTGCTGCTTGCGGCCGACTAGGACTGAGGCCACCAGACATCAGTTGAGATTGAAAGACGTCATCACATAGCTGGCCAGATAAGTCGTTCTGACCGCGAAGCCGAGTATTTCTTTCTGAGCAGGGAATTGGGCGTGATAAGGCAGACATATTCTGGAGGTAGGAAGGATGTGCGGAGACACCATCTTACCAAGGGCAGGTCAGGGACCTGATGCATCCTGGAAGTGGGCTTGTCTCTGAGAATATGGACCCCTCCAAGCCCGCGATACATATTATGTCTCAGAAAGATTTAACGGTGGCCCAAGAAGCCAGTGGCTCAGCTGACAGAGTTTGTGATTGACATATTTGCCAGCTGGTACAATCGATTCGAATCGCCATCTCTCCTGGTTAGTGAGAAACTGAACTGATCTTCTGGTGAGGTAGAGGCTAATAACTTGAACATAATGATTATGGTGAGATGAGGTTGATATCTGTGGATATCGGAAATCGTATGGTTTTATTGATTGCTATAATATTCAGTGAATGCTTAGTATAGTGGCTAATCTTAGTAAATAGCTTAACTGAAATCGAAGCTTATCACAATTAAAATGAATAAGTTGAGGATCTACTGTAGTAATGCTTTTGATGCAAAAATGATGCTACCCTCTGAGCTCCACCAAATAAGGCTTGCATATCCTTGAGAGTCTTTTTATTTACTCTCTGTCGGGTAAGTCTAGCTGAGTACAATTGAGTACTCAGGGTTTTATTCCCATTGTTGCAGATGGTGTAGTCTACTACGCGTATTGCAGGAATTGCTTCACCCCTGCGGGCGAAGAAGACTAGACCCGAGGGCAGGGTCATTATCTATCCTTAGTTGTTGTATGAATGCTGTGACCTGGTCATTTGATGGTACTCGTATTTGAACTCTGTGGTGTAAAACTATGTTGACTTCCGCTACTACTTATTTCATGTAAAAGACTATGTTGTACTCTGATGTTTAAATTCTGTCGTGAACTGATGTATCATGTGATCGGGTATTGCTGAATGAATGATCCTTGGGGTATGAAATGTTTGAAATCCTTCGAGATTTCCGGACTACCGGGTTTATATTAGCTCAAGTGCGACTGGATTGCAATTAAAAATGCGATCGTTGTACTTGTGCTCGTATAAATTGGTCGGTTCTGTGACAATGAAAATGTCATCTGCATTCTGAAACACCACGCAAGGAGCATCTTGATCAATCGGATGTCTGATGTCATTTCCTGAGGCTTTTATAAGACCTTGCAGTGTGTCGGTCACCAACAGAAATAGATAGGGGGGCATAGGGTCCCCTTGTCATAGCCCTCTTTTTTGTAGGTAATCCATAAACCAGGGCAACCATTTACAAGGACTGTAGACTTTGAGGAGGAGAGCAGAGAGTGGATCCAGCCCCTCCATGTTTGGTTAAACCCCTGGCCTGAAGAAAACAGCCAAATGATCCCAGATTATAGCGTCTAGACTATCTCCATCAGAAGACCCATATGGGCACCCAAACACAAAATAGGTATCTGATAATACTGTTTTAGCCCTCCAACGGACTATCCATATAGGAGACCCATTTTGGATGGCAGGAGAAGCATAATCCAAATCTAGGTATCCTCTCTCGTGGAAATCCATCTGCATAAAGGATTCTCTTTTGGGTGACGTTGTTAGAGAAGATTAAAAATGAGTACTGAATAGCGGAATCTAAACATGAAATGAGTATTGTTGTTGGAGCGAGTCAAAGTGAAATCTAGCTTTAGGACCAAGGCCAGAAGCTTTCTCTTGTTGCAGGTTTGCTCCACCTCAGCTGCATAAACAAATGTTTCGGTGATCGATCTTCGTTTCAAGAACCCCTTGGTTTAGATCAATTAAGTTTCCAATTTCCCGCTGAAGTCTTCTAGTATGGGCAGTAGCCCCCGGTATCATTGGAATGAACAAGCTGGATATATCCTCTGTGGAAATTGTGCATGAATGCGCTACTTCGGGTTTGACAGTGTCCCATGCAGACTTGTAAAAAGAGGGGCCGAAGTCATCAGGGCCTGGAGCACTGTTTCTGTCCATAGTTAGCATTGCCATCTTTATGACTCATTTATCGAATGGCATGCATGTCAGTTAGTAGGTAGCAAATGTTGGAGGAAGACTGCTGACTATTTTTGATAGGATCGAGCACAGAAGTTTAATTGTGTGTTCAGAGAAGCATTGCATGTTTTGATTTAGTCTCAGTTAGTCATTCACATTACAGTTTGAATTGGGTTGCTTAGTAATTAGCGATGTTGGTCAACTCTTCTGCTGCACGTGCGACCATGTGTTCACATTTCGGTTACCACATATCTTGAAATGCTTTATTACATATACAGATTCTAAGATCAATTATGCTAAAAGAATATAATGAACTATGACCTATATGGGAGAAGAGAGAATATTTGTTTAGTATCATCTGTCGCCTCAAGAATGTCAACTTGGCTAGTGTGGATGCATCTCAAGAATGTTGCTACTTGCTGTGGATACATTATACATGCCGGTTCAGATAAGCATTGGGTCACTCATATGATAAGGTCGTTGTCGTGGCGATCGTACAACTTGGCTCTGCGACTCTGCGTGGTAATCCACTGTGCATCTCGAGATGGAGCTGTTGGACCCCCACCCTCCCGCAACCTCCCGCTCCGCCCCCACGGCGGCCGGCACCGGTTGCGCCGCCGCTGTGCCCCGGCGCCTCCGCTCCATCGTAATTAGTACTCTCCAAATCCCCCTCGCCATTGCAACTTCCCAGGAGCACCCGGTCAAGCCCCCACGCCGCGTCTCCTTCAATCTCCACCCCAGCACCAGCTTGCCCCCACACCGACGCCATTACTCCCCTCCACCAAACCGCCTCCCCCTCAAATCCAACCTCAAATCCGCGTCTGCAGCTCCTGCTGACCGCGGATCTAGCCATGGTGCAGCTGCTGGCCGCTCCAGCGCAGGCAGTAATGGCGCCCCTCCCTGCCATGGTTTCAGCGACAAGGCGGACATTCACGGTGACGAAGATGGATGGTCTCCCGTTCTCCCAAAGCACTGGTGGCGCCGCGCGGGCTTTACGACTCACGACGTGCTCCGCCGACCTCCTCCACGGCCTGCCATCGACGCACGACTTCGAGGTAAGTGCCTGCGCTGCCTGGCTGGAGGCCACCGTAGCAGTCTGTAGGGATCCGGTGCGCTGCCTCCGTTGCGCGCGCATCAGGCATTGTCACACCCAATTTTAAGGATAAAATTGAATGAACCAACTTATGTGCGCCCAGAGATCAATCACACACATAAGCGACAAATTACATAGTACAATCATAAGGTTTAATATATAATGAATAATATCACAGAGTCTTTACATAAATAGCAACGGACTAATAATTATAATCTCTCGCGGAAGCTCCAATTCACAGGGAAATAGTTGACTGGTGAACCACAATCCTAGTAATCCTCAGAAGAATCATCATAGTCATCTGTTACCCATCCGGAATTTTTATCCAAATATGAAAAATAAAGCAAGCGTAAGTATATGTCGTACTCAACAAGAATAACATGGGTTTATGAGGCTCAAATAAGGCATGACACTGGTTGACAGCGGTTGCTTTTAGTTGATCACAATTTAGCAATTGAGTAGCAACAATAGAATATACCAAGGAACAAGATTTGCATGATCATATAAACATGATAATTAATATGGAATAAACATCAATAGAAACTTCAAATAAATCAATATTAAATTAGTTAAGTTCCTATAAGCGTCCAAGGCCGCTCGTGACCGTGAGCGCGGCTGATATATCAGTTTTACACTCTGCAGAAGTTGCACACTTTCACCATAAGTCGTGATTCCCAAATGCCAAGGGTCATGACTCCCATGTCACCTCACCAAGGAAGTGCGGCAGGGTACACTATGAAGTCTTCAAAAGCCTTCCTAACATGCCACTAATCAATCCCGGCGCAATGACAAGGGGTGGTAGAGCCCTCCTTCTAGGCACACACACACACGCAGCAGTACACACAAAGACAGGAGCCGTAAAACAACCAGCTCGGCAAGGAACCTTTCAAGATTAACAATATAATAGAAAGTAACTTCATACTTAACTAAAGTCAGAGCCATATGACCCTCATGGTTGCGCTGTAAGTCCCGGTGTCATACTTACAGTTAAGTCCTTAGTCCATGTTGCTAAAAAGCATTTTTCAATCTTTATCTCATAATTAATTATTCAAATTCATAAGATCATGGCATCGTCAAGCACTAGCATCACTACTCAAATGCAATCTCATGGGTAACAAGGATCAATTCATCAAAATTAGAAATAAACACTATGGTTGCCAAGTTAGACACATGCATCATGAATTTAGTGATTAAGGTGAATAGACAACAAGGATGGTCCATGCTATACTTGCCTTGATCAAAGTGCTCTGGAGAACTTGGATCCTCAGCGTACTCTTGATTACCAACGTACTGCTCACCGTCTGAACTCGATCATAAAATCACCACACAATCATCGAGGCAATCATACACGAAGCAAACAAGATCTATATTAGAAACAGTACACCAACAGTGGAAAAATAGATTTGAAAAGGGTATAAAAATAATCTACGCGTCGCTACGATTCCAACGATATAAAGATCACGAAAATCAGAGTTCAAACGGGGAAGTTATGAAATAAACAAGTTTTACTTTAATAAAATAATAGATTAAATCTAATCTCGAATTTTAAAAGTTGAAAATATGAGTAACAGTAGCATCATTAGGTAGATTACGAAATTACGAATCTAACGAGACTTGAACGGATCAAATCGGAGCTAAAACGAATAAAATATGGCCGAAATAAACTGAGAGGCAAATCTGTAAATATTGAAAACGTATTTTTGAATCTAAACCGAGGAAAATACGTTTTCCGCAAACAAAAGCGTATTTGACGAAAGACGCCAAGGGACTGCGGGTTAGAACATTAAAAAGCTCAGGGGGTTTTCTGCAAAATTGCCGGCGAAGGGGTATCTCTCACTGTGAGCCGTTGGATCGGCCGTGGACGGCGTAGGTTAGCTCGGGGGAAAGAGGGGCGGCCCTGGTCGCCGGAGTCGGGCGGCCAACGGCGGCGCTCTCGCCGGAGGATGGCCGGAGACGGCGTTTTCGGGGCTTGGAAGCTCGGTTCAGCTCGGGATCTGGTCGGGGAGCAAGAGGAGCTCAAGCTAAACCTATCTATGGTTTCGGTTGCCACAGAGGTAGTTCGGAGAGGATGCGGCGAGCTAGGTGGCGGAACTATGGCGGTGGCGAAGCTCGGCATCATGGCTATAGTGCACAAAACCGAGGGAGAAGGGGTCGGGAAGGTCCCTGACCTTGCTGCGAAGCTTGGAGAACAACCAATTTCGACGGAGAAGTCCTCCCGAGGAGAAATCGACGGCGGCGGCGGAGCTCGGGGCGGCGGCGGCGGAGCTCGGGGCGGCGGCGGCTCTGTGGCTGCGGCTAGGGCAAGATTGGAGGGCGTGGCTTGCTCGGGAACTTGTGGGGAGGGACGGCAGGTCTCGGCCGACTTATAAAGGGGCGCGAGGGAGGCGTAGGAGATCCGGACTCGTCCGAGGATCCCGGCGGCGGACGGTTGGACACCGAGTCCGGTTCGGACTCCAGCGCGAGGAGGGAGGAGGGTCTGACGCGCGGGCCCCGCATGTCTGTCTAAGGCAGGCTGAAGGAGAGGGAGCGGCTCCAGCAAGGAAATGGGCCGGCCCACGCGGAGAGGAGTAGAGGTGGCCTCGGGCTCAGCCTGGCCAGTGGGCCGCGCGAGAAGGAGCAGGCCTTCGGGCCTAGCAGAGAGGGGAGATGATGGGAGAGTGAGGGGCTGGGCCTCGGGCTAGAAGATGGCGCCCAGGTCTGCAGAGAGGAGGGGTGAGGTTTCCTTTTTATTTTCTAAATCATTTTTCAGATGAGTTTTCCATATATGTTTGAATATTTTCAAATCTCAATAAAGTGCAAATCAAACAAAATATCTTTGAGCAGCATGGATGCAACAAATCATGTTTCTAATTCCTATGATTTATTTTAATTGCTAAAAATTATTATTTACCAGGTTAATATGCCAAACAATTGCATAAATAAATCAATTTATCCCTAATTTAATAAAAGCAAATTTTAGGGTGTTACAGGCATAAAGCCAGGGACTGCAAGGAATTTCAGCTTCAACACCGTCGGACGCTTCAAACAGCACCCATTCCTCACCCGCCCCGGCCTCCGAGTCTCAACACCCACGATTTCCCCTGCCTGCCCCGCTCAGCCATGGCACAGGAGGGGGACCCTGAGCTGCGCCCTCGAGAGACCTCAGTGGTGTCAGCAACCAAGAGCGACATGAGAGAAGAGCTCGAGCGCCTGTCCTCGCACGCGGTGGTGGCGTGTCTCTGCCTCGATAGGGAAGACATCGACCCGAGGCAGGTCAAGTGGGCGCTCTGCTCCCGTTTAGGTGCCCTCGAAAAGGATGTCAAGGTGGTACGCCACAAGCCGGAGGATTTCCTCATTGTGTTTGAGCATCCACACCACCGCGACTCGGCCTTGGAGATAAGACGCCTTTCAGTAAACGACATCGACGTCAAGATCCTACCATGGCGTGTCATCCCCTATGGCAACCACTGCGACCTGCGCCACCATGTCCGCATCTACCTCGAAGGAATCCCCATCCATGCCTGGAGCAAAAGCATCGCCAAGCGCGTCATAGAAAGATTCGACGACATCGACTACCTGGACACCCACTCCCTGCAAAAGGATGACACTAGAGCTCTATGTCTCTGGGCTTGGACATACAACCCGTCCAACATTCCCAAGGTAACGTGGCTAACGATAACTGGCAATGCAGTGGTTGTTGCTAGCGACATGCCTCCAAGAGGGCGTCGGGGCCTCACCTTCAAGGTGTTGGTCCATCTGGACCGCATCGAGTCACTGGCGGATGACTACGGACGCACCATGACCCGAGAGCTCCGTTGGTCCTACGGCGTCATCGATGGTGAGTGGGTGCCACGGGAACGCCGCTTCTCGCCGCGTCATGAGGCCAGGCCCAACCAGCGTCGAGACGACAACGACGACGAGCACCGCGAGCGCCACAACGACAGCAGAAGCTGGGGCCCATGGCTCTTCCATAGCCTCTCCCGTGCCCCAGAGAGAGGCCGAGAGCACGACCGCTCGGAGTCCAGGCATGGAAGACATCACGACGACACCACAGGACGACGTCGGCGCGGACTACAAGCAGAGGAGAGCGAGGCCTCCCCCGCGCTACGTTCGCCATGTCGTTGGATGGAGACAGCACTGTCAGCGACAGCACCACCTCCCTTGCCGGAGCGTGGGGGCTCTGTCGGTGCTGGCGACTCGTCCCTGTTGGCCGGCGCCCGAGGACAGCACCCCGCGTCACCTGCGCGGGCAAGGACGTCACGCGGCCGTAGCCGTGAGCGCAGCAGCCACCGCCACAATGCTGGAAGTCGTCGCTCCCTGACGCGTCCCCATCCGCGAGAGCCTTCAGCAGAACCTCGCCCATGCTGCGATCCAAGGGAACCGTCTCACCAAAGGGATCCTTCCCCCCCCCCCCCGGTGGCAGGTACACCGCTGCAGTCTATCACGGCACCTGTAGGGGCGTTCAAGCCAACGTGCCTGCCCGAGGCCCCGTCCCCGCCCGAACCAGCACCTAATGCGTCTCCTATGTGCTTGGGGGCTGCTTCTTGTGAATGCTCACCACTGCGCCAGCGTATCCAGCGCTTCAGGCCCGGCGTTGTCTACGTCAGGCAAAGACAGAGTAATCCCAATCGTCAGCAAACAACGACAGCTCAAGATGTCCCTATGAGCCCGGCTGTGGAAGCCCAGGGAGAGTCACTCGGGGCGGTGCGAGGTGCTGCCTTTGCTCGTGCAATATCACACGCTGTGCCCCCGGCGATTTTGCGAGCACCATCTCCACGCAATCTTCCCCAAGCACGACGCAGACAGCGTTCTTATGCAACCTCAACTCGCAAGAGCATCCGGATTGCCTCCTCGGGATGGCCCAAGGGAGACACACAAGCAAAGGCGCGTCAGGTACTCATGAAGAAGCTGGGCGTGCTGGAAGATGAAGCCATTGCTTCAGAAGACCAGCTCCTGAGTTACTTCTCCCTCTTCAGGGGCCCCCCCACCGATGGGATGGTGAACATGATGACTGCACTCTGTGGGCTCGACGACGTCACACCAAGAGGAGCCGATGAGGCCTAGTTCCTGTTTCTCCAGCAAGGGCACCTGCTATTCTTCTATGTCGCCGCACGCCATGTATTTTGCCTTCCATAGTGAAGGGTGTCTTCTTATGATTTGTTCCTGCTTGTCATGGACCTGGTTCGTTGGAGTGACAGCCAGAGGCCTTGAGTCACCTCCAGAGCCTCTGGGAAACTTCATCTCCTTCAGTTGCTGCAACCAGTGGGCAGCCCTATCTTTGTCATGCAGACTGTGTAACCCCCCGGCAGCCAGTGGCCTTCAACAGTCGATCAGGGATCCTAATGTAGCGGTCTTCACCAATGAAAAATGGTTTTGGGCTCCCCTCTGTGCTCTTTGTTCAACAGGGTTTTTCTTCGGTATTTATGGCCCAACGTAATTGCAGAATACTAAACTGGAACGTCCGTGGTCTCAATGATGGGATGCGACGGGATTCGGTTTGCGACCTTGTTTGTGATACCACTGATACTATAGTATGTCTACAGGAAACTAAACTCCAGATGACTGATGATGAAGTGGTAAGGCGCACTTTAGGGCAACAGTTCGTGAATAACTTTGCTTTTCTGCCGGCTGCCCAAACTAGAGGAGGATTCCTGCTTGCTGTTGCCGAGAGCTACTTCACGTTGTCAGATGTGCTCCTTACCAATAATGCCATTACAGCAACAATCACCATGAGTGCTGATAACATTAACTGGCAGATCACTGTTGTTTATGGACTGCAAGGCGATGAGGCCAAACTAAATTTCCTACAGGAACTAAAGGACATCCCACAGCCGGACCACAGGAGTTGGTTGATTCTTGGTGACCTTAACCTCATTTACCAAGCGAAAGACAAGAACAACACGAATTTGAACAGACGCCTGATGTGTGCCTTCAAGCTACGATTGACAACTTGCTTCTGAAGGAAATACGGCTCAATGGGCGTCGATTCACCTGGAGCAATGAACAAGACGCCCCAACGCTCACTCGGATTGACAGGCTCTACTGTACGGTGGAATGGGAGTTGATCTTCCCAACATGTTTTCTGCACTCCTTGCCATCCCTCATGTCCGATCACACTCCACTCCTTCTGCAGGGGGAACTACAGCGACCCCGCGACTCCAGCTTCTGCTTTGAAAATTTCTGCACTAAGTTATATGGATTCCAGGAGCTAGTACACAAGACATGGAATAAACCTGTGTCCTCCAATCTTCCACTCAAACGCCTTCAGATCAAATTGTCCCGTGTCGCCAAAGCTATTAAGAGATGGCATCGAGAAAAAGTTGGAAACACAAGACTTTAACTCGCTATTGTCAAAGAAATCCTACTCCAACTAGAAGCTGCTCAGGGATACAGAGTTCTATCTCACCTAGAGCTTGCCCTGAGGCAACGGTTAAAAATCAGGAGCATGGGCTTGGCAGTGATCGAAAAATCATGAATCAAACAAAAATAACGCCTCACCAACATCAGATGTGGTGATGCAAAGACAAAGCTCTTTCAAATCCGGGCGAGCTCAAGAGCCAGAAAGAATTACATCCAAAGTTTGCAGGATGGCAATGCAGTGGCTGTTATGCACGAAGATAAAGAAAAAATAATCGCAGAACATTTCCAATGGTACTTAGGCACTTCGGTATAAAGACCCATTACCTTCCTGTGGACTGCACTTGGGTACACCCCTCGTGATCTGTCTGGACTAGAGGAGCCCTTCACCATGGACGAGATTGAGGAGACAGTGCAATCCATGCCAGCAGACAAGGCGCTAGGCCCGGATGGATTCACAGGAGCCTTCTTCAAAACTTGTTGGGAGACCATCAAGTTCGACATGACAGCGGCCATTAATGCGCTGTACAACATGAATTCACAAGGATTTGAACTGCTAAACTCGGCAAACATTGTCCTCCTCCCAAAGAGGCTGGACGCCAAGTGCGTCAAGGATTATAGACCCATCAGCCTAATCCACAGCATTGCCAAGATTTTTTCCAAGCTCCTTGCAAACAGACTGGCACCACTCCTGGATTCCTTAGTTTCAAAATGTCAGAGCGCCTTTATCAAAAAAGAAGCATCCACGACAACTTTCTCTATGTCCAGAACATGATCAAGCAACTGCACAAGTCCAAGACACCGGCAATCTTCATGAAGCTTGACATTGAGAAAGCGTTCGATACCGTGAACTGGAGCTACCTGCTTGAGCTGTTACAGGTCCTAGGGTTCGGTCCACGGTGGCGGGAATGGGTATCCATACTATTTCGCACGGCCTCCTCTAGAGCACTTCTCAACGGCGTCCCCGGCTGGAAATTCCACCACTCCAGAGGAGTGCGGCAGGGTGACCCACTATCGCCCATGCTGTTCATCCTAGCAATGGACCCCTTGCAGCGTCTACTTGACATGGTAACTGACCACAATGTCCTCACTAGTTTGCCCATGGGCGTGGTGAAATGGCGAACCTCCATGTACGCTGATGATGCGGCGATTTTCTTAAACCCAAAGAAAGAAGACATTGATGCACTAGCAGTGATCCTTGGAACCTTTGGCAATGCATCGGGGCTGACCATCAACATGGAAAAAAGCTCAGTCCACCCGATAAGATGCGAGGACATTGACCTTGATCAGGTTCTCTCAGCTTTCCTAGGGACCGGAGGATGCTTTCCATGCCGTTACCTTGGCTTGCAACTCCATTTCAGGACGCTGCAAAAAGTGCACGTTCAGCCACTAATAGAGCGGATTGGCCAATGTTTACCTGGGTGGAAGGGCAAACTTCTCAACAAAGCTGGGCGACTAACGTTGGTTACCTCGGTGCTCCCTTCTATGCCGACATATCACCTCACGGTCTTCCCGCTAGCCACTTGGACAGAAAAAAATTGACAAGATTCGTAGATCTTTCTTATGGAAATGCGATGATAATGCAAATGGTGGTCACTGCCTTGTAAATTGGCCGACAGTCGCCAAACCAAAGCGCCTTGGTGGCCTTGGTGTGCCGGAGCTGGACAAGTTCGGGAGAGCTTTGGTACTGCGCTAGCTGTGGCAGGAATGGAAGGATCCATCCAAGCCTTGGATAGTTACAGACCTACCCTGCAAGCCAGAGGATATACTCCTCTTTAATGCTTCCACGATTATCACGATTGGAGATGGCTCCAAAACAAAATTCTGGCACAATAGTTGGCTTGATGATGAAGCACCGAGAAACCTAGCACCGCACCTTTTTGAGTTGACAAGGAGAAAAACAAGACCGTGCAGCAAGAGCTGCACAATCATGCCTGGATCCAGGCCCTTAGAAGCAGGATCACCACAGTGAGTGAGGTCGAGGAGGCGGTTTCTCTCTGGTTAAGGTTACAGAACATCCAGCTGCAGCCAGGAGTGCCAGACTCCATTACATGGAAGTGGACATCCAATGGGAATTTTTTCTCGCTCGGCATATCAAATCCAGTTTCAAGGAAGCTACAGCAAGTTCCATCCGGATCTCATTTGGAAAGTGTGGAGATATAAACCCCCGGTATCATAAGACAAGACATGGGCTGCACCATCAAAGCTGGCCCGGCCCAGAAGACAAAGGCGTGCGGCGCAAGGCTGCACCGCACAGTTATTGTACCAACTTGGCTAGTTTACTTATAACCTTGTGCCTTCAGACTATATAAAGAGGGACAGAGATCCAACATGTAGATCAGATCCAATCATCATCTTATCTACTAGCAATACAATACATTAACACACAGGACGTAGGGTATAACGCCTCACGGTGGCCTGAACCTATCAAAATCATTTGTCTCGCGCTACTGCGCAACTCTTACTCGTCTCAGGCGCACCTTCACCGATCATCTACTACCTTGGGCATACCACTCGGTAGACTATCGCCGGCATTTCGTTAACAGTTGGCACGCCATATAGGTGGTGTGCTTCCTGATCTCATGGCGAGCAAGACGGTGATTTTTCTTTTCTTCGTCGACCACATCCGGTGGCTGCGAATCAGATCTGAATTTTTGTCGTCGTCGACTATATCCGACGGCGGCGAGCCACATGGAAATTTTTTTTCATCATCAACATCAACGGCGGCGTCCTTCATCAACGGTGTTATCAACATCATCTGCCGCAACCTGATCTCCGGCGACGCCTATCTTCGGCAATCTACGACGGTCGCCCTTTGGTGCGTATTCGTGGCGGACACGTACTCGTACATGAAGACATGGAGTTGATCTTCTAAAACAAGCGTTCGGCTGCGCATGACTTCGCATCTAGTTACGGCGTCCCGCGCTCCCATCGAAATCATCATCAGAAGCATATCAAGGAGGCTCGAGGTCCACCAATCAACGACCACGCACATCTACAGCACCATGCGAGATCACGGATAGTCGTGCAAGCTAGTTGCGGAGGATCAGAATTTGCTCGTGCATCAGCGCTTGAAGATCCAAATCAGCAGCGGAGCTACGCTCGAACATGGAAGTCCTCCTGTGCATGCGTGCAGCAGCAAACAAGGGCACATGTGAGAGGATATTAATCGATGAAATATACATGCAAGCAAAGTCAACAACCAAGGCTACCTGCGTACCGTACGATCTACAAGTGTCAGGAACACAATCGATGACAGATCCATGCGAGCTGATTAATTAAAATAATCAAAAAAATTATCGAAGAGATTAAGACTTGCATGATGCATCTACGTGTTGTATACTCGTGCTATCTGGACTCCACTTCGAATTAACCAGTGAGCCGTCCGAACTCTACGCGACGTCTACCAAAGCTAAGTCGTTTATCTTAATTAAAATATTTTGTTTCATGAGATCAGTCTTCGGATTTCTCTACGAATCCATATGATATCTTTTGACAGAAAATCAGCCACGATTCTCATCGTCAACACTCTACGACGGCCTCGACAGCAACAAGCCTAGAGCCATCGAGCCATTACGCGAGCCACGTCAAGCGACTCCTCGACACGCTGATCACTCCGCTCGATGTCAAACAAGCTAAGTCACAATTTTAATATTTTTTCTACAAATCCTTCGATCTCCATATATCTCCGGATGCCATCGCCGACATAAGCCCCGACAATGCTCGGGCACTTAGAAGATTTTCTCCGCCGACGAGATACTGAGTATCTCTCCGTTTTTTTCTCTTAAGGGTTGCTTAACGTACCTTGGTAGCACACGCCTTAATCCGTGAAACCTGTCTACCCCTCGTAACCTCTGAACCACACGCCGGGTCAGGTGCTTAAACGTAACAGGCCAACTACCAAGGAAAATTACGTGACCTGACAAGAGTAAGAAACAGACAATCTTATCATGCATTCTACAATATTAGGGTTTTCTCCAAAACCTACATCATGTACTATCCACTGTACATATTTATTTTTCAGGAACTCGCCGCCGAGCTCTCATCGCTCCTCGCCGTCCTCACGCTGCTCGGACACCATGACTCGTCGCCGCTCCTCACCGTCCTCGCGCTGCTCGAACTACGCCTCCGACCACGGTGGGGACTCGTCGCCGCTCCTCGTCGTCCTCGCGCTGGTCGGACACCGTTTCCGACCACGTTGGAGACTCGTCGCCGGACTCGTCACCACTCCTTGTCGTCCTCGCGCTGGTCGGACACCGTTTCCGACCACGCTAGGGAGTCGTCGCCGGACTCGTCACCGCTTCTCGTTGTCCTCGCGCTCCTCGGACACAGCCTCCGACTACACTGGGGACTCGTCGTCGCTCCTCGTCATCCTCTCGCTGCTCGGATTTCGTCTCCGACCATGCTGTGGATTCGTTGCCGAGCTATCAAGTCACTCCATGCTGTTCGGATCAGGGTGCTGATCTTGGGCAGCACATCGGGGGTCTTGATATGCGCCTTACCTGCTCGGAAGATTTTTATCGCTCACTTGTTGTGCTCGGGGACTTCGTCATCGCCTTGCCTGCTCGGATGATTTTTCCCGATCACTTACTGTGCTCGGGAACTTCGTCATCGCCTCGCCTACTCAGAAGATTTTTCTGATCACTTGCTGTGCTCGGGGAATGCGTGATCGCCTCGTCTGCTCGGAAGACTTTCCCTAACACCATGCTGTGCTCGGGGACTTCGTCATCACCTCGCCGCTCGGAAGATTTTCCCGATCACTTGCTGTGCTCGGGGACTTCGTCATCGCCTCGCCTACTCGGAAGACTATTCCGATCACTTGCTGTGCTCAGAGACTACGTCAACACTTCGCATATAAAGGCTTTTGACCCTGACACCACGTGACTGCGTCACCTACTATCAGGCTCAAGGACTAAGTGGATACACTTCATCTCACGGTGAAGGTATTGATTCTGACGAACCAAAAGTCGATATACTTCACCAAGGAGAGAGCTCTTTTCAATTTTTTCTGAGCTCCTTACATCCGTCTGGTCAAGCAACTCCGAAGATCTACACCTCCCGACAAATGCAAGGTGCTCGGGGACTAGCTGTGGGGATATAAACCCCCAGTACCACAAGACAAGATATGGGCTACACCATCAAAGCTGGCCCGGCTCAGAAGACAAAGGCGTGTGGCGCAAGGCTGCACCGCACGGTTATTGTATCAACTTGGCTAGTTTACTTGTCACCTTATCCCTTCAGACTATATATGGAGGGGCAGGGATCCAACATTTAGATCAGATCCAATCATCATCTCATCTACTAGTAATGCAATACAGCAACACACAGGACGTAGGGTATTAAGCCTCACGACGGCCTGAACCTGTCTAAATCATTTGTCTCACGCTACTGCGCAACTCTTGCTCGTTTCAGGCGTACCTTCACCGATCATCTATTACCTTGGACATACCTCTCGGTAGACTATCACCGGCATTCCGTCGACAGAAAGCCCACACAGAAAATAAATGCAAACTCTTTGCATGGGTCTTGATACAAAACAAAATACTAACGGCGGATAATTTGTAGAGAAGGAATTGGCCACACCAGGACCAATGTGTCTTGTGCAATGGACCACTGGAATCTAGCCTTCACCTCTGTCTTCTTTGCCCCATGTCAATTGAGGTTTGGAAACTTGTGCTGGACTGGGAGCAGTTTGACACAAACTTGATAACATATAAAGGGCGGCCAACAAAGCTTAGTGAGTGGTGGGAACGAGCGGCAGCCTCGGTGACAAAAGAGCGTCGAAGACACTTCAATGGGATGGTGATCTACACAATGTGGAATATCTGAAAGGAACGAAATAATAGGATTTTTCAAGGTACGGCCACAGATGCCTGGCAGGTGGCACTTAGAGCAACAGAAGAATTGACTCGCGCCGGAGGGTATTTTTTGATCCGAGCTGAATACCTGTTGTTCTTGCTTTTTTTCTTTCTCTATTGAAGGCAGTGGCAGCCCTTTGTAATGCCTTTAGGCCCTCTGGCCCTGTACTTAATGCTTTTTTCCTACCTTAATTGAGTGGCAGAGCTCCTGTCAATTATTAAAAAAAAAAAGACTCTGCGCGGTATATACATGAATAAAAGGACTCATCAATTCCCTCGGCCAGACAATGAATACTTATCCGCATTATTAGTTATTACCAATTGTGTGGTAGGGCGGTGACCATAATATTTTGTTCAAACCTGACACTTGATTTGCGTCACTGATGACGACATAATTTGCAGAGGTTTGGCAGATTCTGCTAAACAGGCTTCATCTCTCGGAGGTTGTGACTTTACAGGATGGCAATGTGTTTGAATGGTGGCTGCACAACAGGAAGTTGCTGGATAAGCAACTACAGAAGGGCTTCGATTCCCTTTTCTTCCTCGTTGGCTGGACGCTTTGGAAGGAAAGAAACGCTAGGAGTCTAGGACCTTCGATGGTATCTCCACATTGCCGGCTGCTTTGGGCCAGAAGATTCAAGAGGAGGCCAAGGAATGGTGCCTGGCAGGTTTCAAGAACCTGATGTCGTTGCTAGTGCTCTTGTAGGCCTGATTGCCCCTTTGCAGCTAATTCCTGAAATGTAAATCACAAGCTCGTGCTGCCATAGGGCTGTTGGAGCCTCAGTAATCAGTGGATTACCGCTGCCTCCTTTGTAACTTAAAATTTGAACTATCTCCTCCTTCTTAATGAATACCGTGCTAATCCACGTTCGAGAAAAAAACGTCGATAGATACGCTCATTACAACCACATGAAAAGCTAGCAGCAACCCCAAGCCGGCAGCTATGCAGACAGTGGTAGTTAACACAACACAAGGGCAAGTGCAGAATGATCCTATGAGCCAATGATAAGGCAAAGCCAGCGAAACACCCCGACGGCCAGACCTGAGCCCCGAAGGAGCTCATGCATGATTGCAATTCGCTGTTGGAAACACCCAGAGGCCTTTGCATCCCGCCGGTGGACAGACGACCGAGCAAAGTTCCAGTAAAATTAAACTTTCTTTCACTTCATGGTTAGTGGAGATGACCTAACTATTGGCAGACGTGCGGGTGCAGCTAGGAAGGTGCAAATATATAAGGGTGCTTCTTGCTAATGCATGCTGCCGTGATTGCATACGCACTTTTTTTCTTTCCATGAGAATATGTGGAATGATTGATTGCTAGCTGAAACAAGAGCCTTGTGCTTGTGGTGCATAGAAATCACAATTACCAAGCCCATCCGGGCTACGGCCTCGCCAACCCTGTCCCTTGGTTATTAGTTTGTTTACTAATGGCATAGAAGTATAGAAGCCGTTGTTGCGTCGAAAACAAAAATCACTATTAGCTCATGCATGACGAGGTGTATCAGTGCCTCAGTGGTCATGATGACCAGCAAGCCACATATAGGTTCATTTGCATTGGTCATGCTAAAACCATTTTCAGCTCACACAGATTGAAACTACACAACTCAAGCGCATCTATTAAAAGTACTGATGTTTAGTGTTTGTTTTGAGCGTGGCAATTTAGGCCGGTCCGCGATATGGTCCAGTTCTGATGTCAGATGGATCATATTCTTTCCTGAATTCGGCCTGTCCCTTGGAGAATAGTTCGGCCACCTAGCTTATATTGATTAAATATGTCACGGCTCAGTTTATTTGATTCGCTCTGCTTCTTTTCCTCCATTGTTCTTCAATGGAAATGGGAAGTTTTCGTATCGGGGAAAAAAAAAATAGATGCAGTAACGCAGTGCATTGGCCAGTAGTAAAGATACCATTCATCAGATGCAAGCACGCACGCGTAGCCAAACAGTGGGTGGAATGTTCGAAACTTCAAAACAGCCATTGTTTTATGTTTACTGAAAGATGCTTCTGGCCATAACTAACCATTAACCATTATTAGCTACAGAATCAAAACCCCATTCAAGCTTTCTTAGACTATGGCTGCCTTTTTCTATGTAATGCTATAGTTTTCAGGATGACACCTGCTGCGATTAAAAGCAATTGCTGGCCTGATCATTGCTTTATAGCGGGCAATGCTACGTTACCCCTGTACCTAGTAGATAATACCTCAAATAAATTTAGGCCATTGATTTCTTTAGTTTTTAAAATTAATTAATTAATTAACCTAAAAAAAGAATTATCCTCAAATCCCCTAAATCATGGGAGGTACATACGCATGTGGCTCCTTTACCGCAATCTTCCTTTTCTGCAATCTGGGCCTGTTCGCTTGGGCTTGTTAGCTAAAATCAGTGTTTTTTTTAACAACGTTTTACCCCCATAATAAATCAGCATCAGGCAAAATCGTATTTGTACATAGTTAGATGTGGAACAGTGTTTTAATGTGTTGAGGTCTTAGCTTATAATTATTTTTGAGCTGGGCATGGTAGGATGTTAGTCAAAGCATTTGTACATAGCTAGCTGCGGTAGTGTTAATATTTTTCTCTGCAGTTTGGCGATTTACAACAGCAGCAGTCACACCTTGCTTCATACCAGCAAGTTATATTAAATCTATATATTCTTGTACCTAAGCTTATTCGATTTGCTTGTTTCATATCTAGTAGTACCAGCAATTCACTTGCCTCTTCTTTCAGTCAAAAATGAAAGTAGCAAATTAAATTCGCCGGCAGGTGTGAGTTATGAGATCAGTTTTTGAATCCTTTTATGGAGTGTTTGGATTGGGATTGGATGGGGATGGGATACCCCTTCTGAAACGATCTCGATTTTCACGAAAGGAAATCCACAGGCACGAAATATAATTAAATAGATTGTGTCGAACAATCCATAAAATTACCCAATTCTCAGTTGATGCCAGGATCCATACAGCGACTAGCATAACAGAGTTTTACACAATTTATTTCATTCGCCACAGCTGGCGGAATAGTTCAATCAGAGAAGCTCGAAGATGCGGAAGCGATTCATCCTGCACGGCCAACTTGATTGTAGCACGCGACCCTACTCTTCCCAATCATCTCCATCGAAGTCGTATTCTTTCTCGTCACCTGACAGCAAATTTATCAGTATGATTTTGTACTGGCCACGGAGCCCACCTATGATTGCAATTGCTTTGTGGAAAGTGGATGCAAGGCCGCACAAGCAGACCTATAGGTTAGGGTTTACTATGCAAGTGTAATCAATATTTTAATAGTCAAGTTTTATCTCATTTATCACCATCCACCTACCCAATCCATTTCATTCCCATCCCATACACCACATCTCACGTACACACACCTCGCACTCATTCGGCAGGCCCAGCTCCCTGTCGGGCCTGTCTCAGCGGCACACTGCCGCTACGGGCACACTGCCGAAAAAGCATCATCCAGAGAGAGAAAAGAATATACCACTCACTACACCAGTAGAAGGCTATAGGAAAGGTCTATAGCCGACGAGTCGGCATATGTATCGATCGATCAACCATACACTCTGCAGAGGTTCTACCGCTCACAAGATTATCCATTATAGGTGTTGCGCAAACACCTAGGCAGAATTCCAGGTGCTTGCTTGCCTAGGTCGATGCCACCCTACCACTCAGCCCTGGGATATTCAGGATTCGACACCATCACGCTGAGACTGGGAAGACGCAGTACCGGGCCCAATTAGTGGTACTGCGCATCTACAACGGTACGGAAATTCCATCATCCGTCTTCGTCCACCCTTATCACCTCTCAACCTAGCAGTAGTGGCACCGCCTCACAAAGTAGTCCAGCCGTTCCCCGCCCATCGAAGACGAGTGAGCGATAAAGGATTCCTATAGTCTGAGTACTAGTAGATCCTAGGTTGACCAAGCAGGTATCTTCACTTAGGGGATACTCTTCCCGTGCCATCACAGCACCTGCAATCACGGGCTCCAAACCACACAGGTCATCCAACCCGGACCCACCTCATAAATCACTACCCGCCACAGGTATCTCTCGTGG
This sequence comes from Eremochloa ophiuroides, assembly GCA_038502445.1. Taxonomy (NCBI): domain Eukaryota; kingdom Viridiplantae; phylum Streptophyta; class Magnoliopsida; order Poales; family Poaceae; genus Eremochloa; species Eremochloa ophiuroides. Next base: position 105,068,306 of record JAHLJS010000002.1, on the reverse strand, counting down.
GAATGCCCAGGTTGCACCCCCTGCATGACTTGCCCCTCTGGCTCGTTGTTGACGGTCGCTAACACCCTATTTTACTGTCAATATTTCACCCATAATCAAGGTAAAACCACATGAAAAGCAAAGAACCCACCTTGAAACTTACCTAGTTCCACATGTCCTTGAAGAAAATGTTGTGTATGCAGGAAAAATGGTGAAAACAAGGCAAAAATGAAGCATGGCAAGACACCTCAGCTGTCACGTGGGAGCCAGAGGGGGGCGCCCGCCCTGTCCAAAGTGCCAAATGGCACTTACCACCTCACTGATCCGTGTGCCAACCTCCCAAATGGTCTGTGGCACATTGAAACATCATCAACGGCTCAGATACAAGGCACGGGGATCCGGTGGCCCTATCAACAGGGCGCCCGCCCTGTCAAAGTTGGGTGCCACGTCCACAATCCTAGGGAAGGTGTCCAGGAGCCATCTACACCATCAATTGAAGTCAGTTTTCATCCAACGGTGATCAAGTGAAGTGCCATGGATTGAAGGGCCCACATGTCATCCTCCCAGAGGTTGCAAACCGCCTTTCCAAGGCACAAACCGACCATGCAACCACCATAGGGGAGGAAGGAGGGCCGTTGGATGTAAGGCGGTGCATCCAACCGGGCGCCCGCCCCCTAGGGGGTGCCCGCCCTGCCACTTCGCTCCACCGCCTTCCAGCAAGCCTACAAGTACCCCTGGTGCACTCCTACACTATAAATAGGGGTAGGATTCTCACTTGTAAGGGGGGAACACACAAGAAACACTTGAGAATACACTTGAGATCCAGTCCATTAGCTCCTCTCTCTCTAGCGAAGCTCTGCTCTTAGGAATAGTGCTAGCTAGAGAAGAGTAGAGTGTTGGAGAGAAGTTGGGAGAAGGAGGAAGTCTGCGGTGGAGCCGGGCTTGTCGGTGACCTCCTCTGCGGTGTTCTTCACTCTTATCGGTAATAAAGATCCCCTTCTTCATTTACTATTGTTTTACTTAAGTAGCTCTATACTTGCTCATTGTTTGGTTAGAGTGCTCTAATTCCTTGGCTAGAGTTAGAGTAGTAAGTTTTATAGATTAAGCGAGGTGCTTAGGCTATAGCTTACCCTTAAGTGCCGCTAGGCCCACGGATAGTAGTGGTAGGTGCTAGGTGGTGACAGCCCTAGGATCCTCTGTATTCCACCACGTTCGGCCTAGTATCCGGTATAAGCGTAGGACATTCGGGACGTACGGTGCCTAATCAGTCGAACCCCGGTAAGTTTAGGACTTTGGGTGTCACAGGTATAGCAGTCTCTTTGGTATAACAATCATTAGATCTTTTACTGAGATAGAGTTCTCCTCCAAAGCTCCAGAGCTACCTAGTGCGTGTTTCTACTTTAGTTATACTTCATTGATTTATCCTTACTAAGGTTATTACCCCCATTTATCCATCTAGATCCTTGACTATCATATCCTTGGAATCACAAAACCCCGCCTTCCTTTGGGAAAATATAAATTCGACACCTGGTACTCCCAGGTAATGTGCTACATGATAGTTCTATGCACTTGCAGAATCCCATCACCTATCCTATAGAGTTACCCATAGCATTTTTGGCCAACAATCACATACTTTGAGCATAGGGATTGACAACCCTAGTGATTGCGTTGAGAAGTATTGTTACCATTACTAGAGGATAGATTTGGCTACATTCTTTTGATAGCGTTAGTATCTGTCAACAAGCACGGCGGCGGCGGTTCTCAAGGGTTCGCCGGCGGCGGTGGTGCACGGCGGCGGCCCGGTGGTCTCAGTCATGGTCGAGTACGGCCCTATCCGTCCAACAGTGATCATGTGAGGTGGTCCGGTGGTTAGGAAGGATGGTTGTGCTCTCGGCCGTGTGGCTATGGTGTTTCGGTGGCCGGCGGCGAGGCTGTCGCGGAGCGATAGCTCCAGTGAGCCACGGTATGGTCCCCGAAGGGGAGGATTTGCTCGTCCGAACTCCAGTGACGGAGATTCAGTTCCCAATTTTGGCAACCGGGGTCCCAAGGCGACCAATTGCGACGGTGATGTCGCTCCGGCGGTGGCGTACGGTGGTGAGGTGGTTCCTCGTGCCCGCGGAAGTGATAGCGAGTGCTACCCTTCGATTCGTGCAGTGGTGGTGGTGACTAGCTCGTCGGTGGTGGTGAAATGCTACGACGGGCCCGGTTTGCGACGAGCGCACGCGGCGGCGCTCCGGCAAGGTACAGGTGTGTGTGTGGGTAGGGTGGACGGGGCTGCTCTAGGCTCGTCCTTCTATGCAGTTACCTCAAGGCGGTCATGGCATTGCGTGGCTGCTACGCAGGGGAACGCCGATGAGACGATGGCGCTCCGAGCGCTCAGTTCGCGACAGCGGTGCCTGTTGCTCTGTTCCGGCTCGATCGGTCCATTTGGCTGAGCTACGTCTCGTGTGCGTGTGTGCGATGTGTTCCGGGTCGGAAACGACCCTTGGGCTTCGTGCTCGAGGTGCCAAGCGCCATGGCCGGAGAGCAAGGTCGGGGTTGGACGAGAAACTCGGGCGGCTCACCACGGTGTCGAGAGAAGACAGGATAAGGACGCAGTGAAGAGTCGTAGCCGTGCCGAGCGTTCGCAGTGCCATGCAGACCCGGGACGGTGGCGCCAGGCTCCGTCTCTGGCTCCGGCGTGCTCCGCGGTAGTAGCGCTTCGGCGGCGCTTCCTTCCTCCGGTGGCGCTCTACCTCGTGTGTCCCTCTTGCGGTGCTGGTGTTGTGGAGCCGCATCGTGGCGGCGGGGTGTGGGATGGCTTCTAGGGTCCACGGCGAGCTCCTTCTATAGGCGGTCAGGTCATGGTGCGGCGGTGAACGGTGATGAGCAACGAAGGGGGTACGTGGAGGCCATCGGTGCGCCAGTGCTAGGGTTCCCGGGTGCTCGCAGGGCTCCTTTGTCGTCTAGGTGACGGGGGACAAGCGGGGGATAGGCCAAGGGGCAGGCAGGCCAAGGTCATGCGATTTGCGTGGCCCTGCCGGCCGCCGCCTTCGTGGGGAAGAGGAACAGTGGGGGAGAAAGGGAAAAGGGGCTGACAAGCGGGGCTGGCTTGGCAGCGGCTCACCGATCTCGCGCGCTCATGCGGGACGGCGTCGTGTGTGTGGGCCGCGTAGGCTGTTGGGCCTAGCCCAAGTGCAGTGATGTGGTATGCGCGCGCGGGGAGAAGGAAAAGGGCCAGCTTGCTTTGGCTGGGCCGGGCCGAATGGTGAGTCTGCTCACCCGATTCCTCTTCCTCTCAAGCTCCTACCTTTTTCCAATTTTCCTTTGATAATTCACATGTGCATTCATTTATATATATATACCAAACAAAAGTTAGGGGTAAAATCCAAATGTGCATTTGAGTGATTGAAAACTATTTTGCTTCTCAGAAAATATTCTAAGGAGGTTTGCTCAAGCACTAGTATGAAATATCATGCCCATTTCCCAAATTATATGCATGCATACAAGAGTTGAATTCGGATGCGGGACAAGTGTGAAGAAAAATTTTAATTGTTTGGTATTTTCAGTGTTTGAATTTTTGGGGTTGTTACAGTCCACCCCCTCATTAGGATCTCTGCCTCGAGATTTAGAGATGACGTACCCATCGAAGAGATAGGGAAAACATGATCCGCAGGTCAGATTCTTTTTCCCAAGTTGCTTCTCGTTCTGTGTGATTGCTCCACTATACCTTGCACATCGGGATGGTCTTACTTCGAGTCTCCTTTGTTCCCATGCCAAGATCTTGATCGGATATTCTTTGTATTCAAGTGTATCTTGCAGATCTAGCGCATCTGTGGGGACTTGTTCCTCAGGAAGCTTCAAACACTTCCGCAGCTGTGAGACATGGAAGACGGGGTGTACCCCTGATAGTTCTTTCGGTAAGTCTAACTTGTAGGCAAGCTTCCCAATCCTTTTGCAGATCTTGTACGGCCCAACATATCTCGAGGCTAACTTCCCTTTTACATGGAATCTGACATTTCCATGGAGTGGGGATACCTTGAGGTAGACATGATCTCCGACTTCAAATTCAAGTTCCCTCCGTCTTTTGTCCGCATAGCTCTTCTGTCTACTCTGGGCGATTCGCAAATTCTCCCTGACTTGTGCAACACCTTCTTCTGCTTTCCACAATCTTAGTAGGGCCAAAGAATGCTCTCTCTTTGGGTTCTGACCACATCAACGGGGTTTTGTAGGGTCTCCCATATAAGGCTTCAAATGGTGACATCTTGATGCTTGCCTGATAGTTGTTGTTATATGCAAACTCAGCATGGGGTAAACATTTCTCCCAACTTGCCCCATATTTCAGTGTGCAGGTGCACGAAGCATGTCCTCCAAAATCTGATTTGCCCTTTCTGTCTGTCCGTCGGTCTATGGGTGATAGGCTGTGCTATAATCAAGTTTGGTCCCAATAGACTTGTGTAAGGATTTCCAGAATTGTGACATAAATTGCGACCCTCTATCAGAGATAACACTCTTGGGTGCTCCGTGTAATTTTAGGATATTAGTTATGTATAGATCAGCCAACCTTTCAGCACTATATCTCTTAGTGGTAGGGATGAAATGTGCAACCTTAGTTAATCGGTCAACTACTACCCATACAGGAGTCATGCCCATGCTCAGACCAGGGGTAGTCCTACTATGAAATCCATAGATATGCACTCCTACTTCCATTCTGGTATTGTGATGGGTTGCGACAGTCCTGCAGGCCGCTGATGTTTAGCTTTGATTCTGTTACAAGTGTCACATCATGCCACATGCCATGTAATGTCTGCCTTCATATTCTCCCACCAGAAATTCTTTCTCAGATCATGGTACATCTTAGCTGACCCTGGGTGAATACAGTATTTGGAGTCATGCCCTTCTGACAGGATCTCCTCCTGTAGTGCCGAATCCTTTGGTACACAAATTCTATTCTTGTACCAAACTGTTCCGTGTTCATCTTCTCGGAATTCAGGGCATCTCCCTAGCTTCATCAAACCTCGGATGTAATCAATTTCTGAGCAGTTCTTTTGCGCTTCACGGATTCGAGAAGTGAGGTTGTATTCGACACGAAGCTCATTCAGCATGCCATGAGATACCATCTTGAGCTGAAATGCTTCGAATTTCTTCTTGAGGTCGGGCGGCATGGACTCAGTGATGAGGGTATGGCAGTAGCTCTTACGGCTAAGAGCATCCGCAATTACATTTGCTTTTCCTAGATGGTAGTGAATCTCCAGATCATAATCCTTGATGAGTTCCAACCATCTGCGCTGTCTCATGTTCAGATCCTCTTGAGTGAAGAAGTACTTCAGGCTCTTGTGATCGGTGTAGATATCACACTTGTTGCCTATCAGATAGTGTCTCCAGATCTTGAGTGCATGTACCACGGCCGCAAGTTCTAGGTCATGAGTTGGGTATCTCTGCTCATGTTCTTTCAACTGTCTTGAGGCATATGCTATCACTCTCCCTTCTTGCATTAGTCACAATATACCACAAAGTCTTTGTGAATATCAGGTAAGGGCCAATACGGGAGTAGTGGTGAGTTTTTGCTTCAGAGTCTGAAAACTCTTCTCGCACTCAGGAGTCCATATAAACTCATTGTCTTTCCTTAGCAGATTGGTCATAGGTCGCGCGATCTTGGACAAATTCTCGATGAACCTGCGATAATAACCAGCAAGTCCCAAAAAGCTTCTAATTTCTGACACATAGCGGGGTTCTTCCCACTCTTTCACAGCTTCAATCTTGGCTGGGTCTACTGCAACTCCTTCGGCTGACAGCATGTGGCCTAGGAAAGCAACTTTCTCTAACCAAAACTCGTATTTGCTGAACTTGGCGTACAGCAGATGATGAGATAACCTCTCCAACATAGTCCTTAGATGTAGCTCGTGATCCTCTTTAGTAGCTGAGTAAATCAGTATGTCATCAATAAATACCACCACAAACTTATCTAGCTCATTCATGAAGACCTTGTTCATCATGTTCATGAAATAAGCTGGGGTGTTAATAAGTCCGAATGAGACTACTGTGCATTCATACTGCTCATATCTAGTGACAAACGCAGTCTTTGGAATATCCTCTTCCCTAATCTTCATCTGATGGTATCCTGACCTGAGATCAATCTTCGAAAAGTACTTGGCATTGCGCAACTGATCCAACAAGTCATCAATACGAGGGCAGCGGGTACTTATTCTTGATCGTGACTGCATTCAGATTCGATAATCAATACACATCCTCATCATGCCATCCTTCTTCTTGACAAACAAGACAGGAGATCCCCAGGGTGAGGCCCTTAGCCTGATATAGCCCTTCTCCAACAATTCCCCTAGCTGCTTCTTAAGTTTCCTCAACTCATCTGGTGACATCCGATATGGTCTCTTGGCAATTGGTGCAGTCCCTGGTATTAGGTTGATAACAAATTCTACATCCCTGTCCAGTGGCATGCCTGGCAATTCTTCTGGAAATACATCAGCATAATCTCTGACCACGGGTACATCATCCACTGACAAAGCCTTCTTGTCTCCTTTAGTCTCTAGGGCACATAGGAGGGCTTGGATTCTTTCGGTTTGGGGTATGCATCGGACAGCTTGTCCAGAGGGATGGGTTACTTGGACATATCTAGGTGAGCAGGATATCCACTCCACAGTGTTTGGTTAGCCACTCCATACCTAGAATGGCATCTAAGCCGTTGGAGGGTAGTAAGGTAAGGTCGGCTTGGAAGGTTAGGCCCTCGATTGTGATTCTCACTCCCTTACATATGTGGATGCTCCTGAAGGTTCCTAAAGGTGAGCTGGTTAGGATTGGGTTTGCTCTTGAAGGTTCCTAAAGGTGAGCTGGTTAGGATTGGGTTTGCTCTTGGGGTTACAGGTACGCTGTGCTTACGTGCATGTGCAGATGAGATGTAAGAACAAGTAGCCCCTGAATCAAACAAAACTGTAGCCTTGTTACCATTTACCAAAAACATACCGTATACTGCATCTGGAGCAGCCTCTGCTTCTTTGGCGTTCATGTGGTTTAGACGCCCACGGGTAGCGGATCCCCGGTTCGGCGTGCTTTGTGCAGCAGCTGGTGCGCGGTTGAGGTCGGGGCACGCAGCCACTCTGTGTCTAGGCTTCCCGCACCCGAAGCAAGTAAAGGGCGCACTGCCTGCTGGAGTTGTCGCAGGAGCCTTCCAGTTGCTTGCCCTCGGCGTGTTGGTAGCTGGGGCGGGCGTGTTCTGCACGGTCCGAGCCGGCCAGGGTAGGTTTGAGCGGGGCGGCAGTAGTTGTTGTTGTAGGTACCACCACCATGGCTCGTACCCGGAGGAGGTCCCTGGCGAGTCCGGAAGGGCGGAGGTGCATCCGTTCGCTGCTTCTGGGGTGGAGCAGTGCGAGCGGGTCCCTCAAAGCGGCGCTTCTTCCCCTTGTTCTGAGCCTCGAACTCTAGGCGTGCTTCCATGCGATCCTTCTCGATCTCAATGCAGCGGTCATTCAGCTCGCGAAGGGTGTAGCTCTTGTTGCCTGACAGCGCCAACATGATCTTGGTCTGTAGCCCCTTCCTGTAGTAATACATCTTCTTCCTTCTCAGAACTCACGCATGACGCAGGTGCGTAGCAGAGTAGGCAGTTGAAGCGGGTGGTGTACTCATAGATCTAGTCAGCTCCCTAGGAGATGTTGCGAAACTCGTTCTCCTTGGCCTCCATAACTCCCTCAGGGATGTGGTGGTCACGGAAGGCCTCTGTGAACTTCTCCCAATCAATGCGGCCCGGGTCCTCTGAGCGCTGGTGAAGTTGTCCCACCAGGCTCATGCAGCACCTGTCAGCTGGTGGCTCGCAATCCCAACGCACTCCTCATCAGTGCAAGTGGTCAGGTCCGGCTTCTTCTCCATCTCCTTGAGCCAGTCATCGGCAGCGAGGGGATCGCTGTCAGTCCCTATCGAAGGTGGGTGGCCTCAGCTTTAGGAATCCCTCCAGTTTCCTTTGGAAGTCGTTCTAGGGTGGCCCATGGTGCATGTTCATCCCCATAGCAATGACATTTAACAGCTGAGTCTGCTGAGCCATCACTTCCGCCAACGTTGGTGGCGGCGGTGGTGGGGTGGCGGAGGCACATCCTCACCCTGTGGCGGCGGGTCGTTCACCGGCAGTGCATCTCCTGCCCGGCGCAGCTCTTCCTCCAGGTTGGTTCCTAGCATGCCTTCCAGCTGGGCGTCCACAGCCGCGACCACACCCACGTCCCAGCGCAGGTGCGGGGAGGGCTGGCGGTTCTCCAGACGCGCGGAACGTCTCATTGACATCTAAAAACAATTGGCATGTGCTCAGTGCAGTGGTAGTTAATTTATTCGAGTAAGGATTAGGTGATTTACAACAATTTAAATGTATTGAAACGTTCCTCATTCTATCCTGCACTCAACCAAAGAAGCATGAAGAACCATAAAATGCATTAAGATCCAGATATCACTCATCACATGGGTTCTTATTACATAACAAGGGGTCCCTAGCAACTATGATGATTGTGCTACACACAGGTAGCTAGAGAGGAGATAGCACTACTACTAATCATGGTGATACTGATCATAGGGCCTCGCAGGGTCCAACAAGCTACTACTACATGAGGTGGAGCACGGCTGAGGGAATACGGCTGTCTTCCGCCTCGATCTTGTCATCGGTCATGTGCAGACGGTTGACGTAGTCGACGTCCTCTGCTAACTCTGGTGTAGGTCCGATATGCTGCAGTCCCTAGGGATGGGCAAGCTCCCATGTTGAGTGTAGTAGGTGGTACGCTGAAGTTTCCATCCCCTGGGCTTCGTGCGGTCTGCAGGTGGTAGCTGACTCTGCACCCTCCGAACCTCAATGACCCTCCTGGCATCGGATAGCTTCTAGGCCCTCATGATCCTCTGCACCTTGTCCTTTAGAAACTCCACCATCTTCACGCGGTCAATTAGGTGCCCCTGGTTGCGGACGGACCTCTCCTCATCCTCCCCTAACTCCTTCTCCAACTCCTTAATCCTTGATCGTAACTTGAGCATCTCAACTCCTCTATCTCTTCCCTTCTGCTCCTTCTCAGTGAGTGCCCTATTCTTGTCATCGAGCTCCCTCTGCAGTCCTATCACTTTGCAACCCAGGTAATGGTTGCGAATCCCGAAATCTCTGACCTTGTCCCGTAGATCGGCGATCTCCACTCGGTGCATCTCGTCTCTGCGCTATATTTCCTGCTGCAAGTCGGTGACTGTCCTTGCTCAAGCCCTCCAGTGTCTGAGTCCCACTCAACAAGTTGTCCTCTGCCTCTGCCAAACGGGCTCGGTCAAGCGGCCTTCTCTGCTCCAATGAGCCAATATACCTGTCCTGCTCCATGAGGTGGTGCGCTGCAGTGCGAAGGCAAGGGTCGATCTCGGCCTAAGTGATCTGGCTGGCGTACAGTACTCTCTGGTAAGGGTCAGGGTGTAGCTCCAGGACCTGAGGTAGCAGACGAAAGTGGGGCCCCCTGAGGTACTCATAGGCTGTGTAAACCACTGTGCACAGTACCTTGCGGGAGGCCGACTGCACTCCATCCTCAACAGTCTCCCCAGCAGTGTAGTGTGCGAATACTGGCAGCTCTGGAAAGGTCAGACTGACTGGGGTCTCTACCCTGATAGTAACAGGTCCCTCAAAGCTTTCATCTGCGATGATCTTCCCTCTACAGAAGTACTGGATCTGGTCAGCCGGGGCTCCAAGCTCCTAGAGCACCTGTCGTAGGACCAGGGCAAATCCGCCGTAGTTCCTCCTGTGGATTGGGACCTCGATGGTGCCGTCGTGCAGTGGTCCAAGCGGTGGGTGTCCAAGGCTGGTCATCTGCAATTTTTCAAGAAACGGTTAGCAGGTCCGAGCATTAGATAAGCCATTGCATAAAAAGTGAATGCAAGGTCGGTAATATAACCGAAGAGAGTCTGGTTCTCTATTCTAGCGTCCATTTTCTATGGGTCTCGTCCTACAGTCAAGTATGGCTCTGATACCAACTGAAACGACCTCGATTTCCACGAAGGGAAATCCACAGGCACGAAATAGTAATTAAATAGATTGTGTCAAACAATCCATAAAATTACCCAATTCTCAGTTGATGCCAGGATCCATATAGCGATTACATAACAGAGTTTTACACAATTTATTTCATCGCCACACTGGCGGAATAGTTCAATCAGAGAAGCTCGAAGATGTGGAAGCGATTCATCCTGCACAGCCAACTTGAGTGTAGCACGCGACCCTACTCTTCCCAATCATCTCCATCGAAGTCGTATTCTTTCTCGTCACCTGACAGCAAATTTATCAGTACGATTTTGTACTGGCCACGGAGCCCACCTATAATTGCAATTGCTTTGTGGAAAATGGATGCAAGGCTGCACAAGCAGACCTATAGGCTGGGGTTTCCTATGCAAGTGTAATCAATATTTTAATAGTCAAGTTTTATCTCATTTATCACCATCCACCTACCCAATCCATTTCATTCCCATCCCATACACCACATCTCACATACACACACCTCGCACTCATTCGGCAGGCCCAGCTACCTCTCGGGCCTGTCTCAGCGGCACACTGCCGCTACGGGCACACTGCCGAAAAAGCATCATCCAGGGAGAGAAAAGAATATACCACTCACTACACCAGTAGAAGGCTACAGGAAAGGTCCATAGCCGACGAGTCGGCATATGTATCGATCGATCAACCATACACTCTGCAGAGGTTGTACCGCTCACAAGATTAGCCATCATAGGTGTTGCGCAAACACCTAGGCAGAATTCCGGGTGCTTGCTTGCCTAGGTCGATGCCACCCTACCACTCAACTCTGGGATATTCAGGATTCGACACCATCACGCTGAGACTGGGAGACGCAATACCGGGCCCAATTAGTGGTACTGCGCATCTAGAACGGTACAGAAATTCCATCATCCATCTCCGCCCACCCTTATCACCTCTCAACCTAGCAGTAGTGGCACCGCCCTACCAAAGTAGTCCAGTCGTTCCCCGCCCATTGAAGACGAGTGAGCGATAAAGGATTCCTATAGTTTGAGTACCAGTAGATCCTAGGTTGACCAAGCAAGTATCTTCACTTAGGGGATACTCTCCCCGTGCCATCACAGCACCTCCAATCACGGGCTCCAAACCACATAGGTCATCCAACCCGGATCCACCTCATAAATCACTACCCGCCACAGGTATCTCTCGTGGGGATGCCTAGGTTGCACCCCCGGCATGACTTGCCCCTCTGGCTCATCTCATATCCCACTTGGTCGACTTCAACCCTCACCACGCACCCAAGACGCACGCAGCATGCACTCCCAGTGGTTATGTTCAGGTTCATATAAACTGTTTCCAATTCCACTATATAATCATAACAAACAGCGAGTAGTGGAAGAGCAAGCATTGAATAGCTGCATCTATCCTATCAGCGGATAGCAGGGTGAGTGTTTAACAGGGCAAGGTAAACAATGATTCTAGCATGCAACCTAAGCAGGTATATCATATGATCATAAAGCAATAGCAAGAATGACATTAGCAATGCATAATAGGAGCTAAGGATTTGGTGGGGCATGGCACCTTTCGTAGTCATCCCCTAGGTCCTAAAGATACTCGTGGTCATCCTCCTCAGTTTGATTCACCTCCGGTTCTGAAAACGGAATCGAAATAGTCGCAGTTAGCGACTCCTATAGGTCATTCAAAAAAACCAGCAAAATTAAAAGATCCAAATGCACTCAAACATAGGCTCAGGTTGTAGAGCTTATTTTTCTGAGAATTTTGGTATATGGTGCGCAATTTTTGGACGTCGTATGAATAAGTTACGAATTTCTGAAGTTTTAACCTATTTTCTGAAAAAGAAAAGGGGCTGATTAACCAGAGGATGACATGTGTCAACACGTGGTGCGCGGGTCCAGCAGTGAAGCACAGGTGGCGGCTGACGTGGCTACTGATGTCAGCATGACGTCATGCTGACGTCAGCGTTGACGGAGTCAACGATACTCTAGCTCGGTGGGGTCGGATGACGTCATCATCTCGACACGTGTCGCCTCCCGATTGCGCCACGTGGGGGCCTCCGGTGTGCAGCGGGGCTTGGCGCATGGCTCACGGTCCATGGTGGACCAGCGCGCGGTGCACGGTGATCAGCAGAGGTGGTCTGCGGTGGACCAAGTGTATCTTCCGTTTCATACTCCCAGCTTACGGAGGACTGGGTGCACGGATGCTGTGATTCAGGAGGAATACTCCCTAGCTGATGCCATGGGTGACATCAGCAGTCACCAGGTGTTCGACATCGGTTCTCAAGGGTTCGCCGGCGGCGGTGGTGCACGGCGGCGGCCCGGTGGTCTCAGTCATGGTCGAGTACGTCCCTGTCCATCCAACAGCGATCATGTGAGGCGGTCCAGTGGTTAGGAAGGACGGTCGTGCTCTCGGCCGTGTGGCTACGGTGTTTCGATCACCGACGGCGAGGCTGTCGCGGAGCGACAGCTCCAGCGAGCCGCGGTATGGTCCCCGAAGGGGCGGATTTGCTCCTCCGAACTCCAGTGACGGAGATTCAGTTCCCAATTTTGGCAATCGGGGTCCCAAGGCGACAAATTGCGATGGTGATGTCGCTCCGGCGGCGGCATACGGTGGTGAGGTGGTTGCACGTGCCCGTGGAAGCGATAGCGAGTGCTACCCTTCGATTCGTGCAGTGGTGGTGGTGACTAGCTCGTCAGTGGTGGTCAAATGCTACGACGGGCCCGGTTTGAGACGAGCGCACGCAGCGGCGCTCCGGCAAGGTACGGTGTGTGTGGGTAGGGCGGACGGAGCTGCTCCAGGCTCATCCTTCTATGCAGTGACCTCGAGGCGGTCAGTGGTGTTTCCACGTCCTGCTACCCTACTCGGTTGTGACTGGATTTGTCCGGAACGCACGCGCAACACGGCGGCGCTCCAGCGGTTGGCGGTGCACGTAGACAAGGCAGTTGTGGGGGCTAGAGATGCTCTTGGAGTGTGATCATGTCCCAGGGCGTAGCAGTGGTTCACCTAATCCAGGTTGTTCGGCGGGACGTGGCTGCTACGCAGGGGAACGCTGACGAGACGACGGCGCTCCGAGAGCTCAGTTCGCGACAGCAGTGCCTGTCGCTCTGTTCCAGCTCGGTCGGTCCATTTGGCTAAGCTATGTCTCGTGTGCATGTGTGCGGTGTGTTCTGGGGTCAGGAAACGACCCTTGGCCTTCATGCTCGAGGTGCCGAGCGCCATGGCCGGAGAGCAAGGTCGGGGTTGGACGAGAAACTCGGGCGGCTCACCGCGGTGTCGAGAGAAGACAGGATAGCGATGCAGTGAAGAGTTGTAGCCGTGCTGAGCGTTCGTAGTGCTGTGCAGACCCGCGACGGTGGCGCCAGGCTCCGTCTCCGGCTCTGGCACCGGCGTGCTCCGCGGCAGCAGCGCTTCGGCGGCGCTTCCTTCCTCCGGTGGCGCTCTACCTCGCGTGTCCCTCTTGCGGTGCTGGTGTTGTGGAGCCGCAGCGTGGCGACGGGGTGTGGGATGGCTTCTACGGTCTGCGGCGAGCTCCTTTTATAGGCGGTCAGGTCATGGTACGGCGGTGAACGGTGATGAGCAACGGAGGGGGTACGTGGAGGCCATCGCTGCGCCGGTGCTAGGGTTCCCGGGTGCTCGCGGGGCTCCTTTGTCGTCTAGGCGATGGGGGACAAGCGGGGGACAGGCCGAGGGGGCAGGCAGGCCAAGGTCATGCGATTTGCGTGGCCCTGCTGGCCGCCGCCTTCACGGGGAAGAGGAACAGTGGGGGAGAAAGGGGAAAGGGGCTGACGAGCGGGGCCGGCTTGGCAGCGGCTCACCGATCTCACGCGCTCATGCGGGACGGCGTCGTGTGCGTGGGCCGCGTAGGCTGTTGGGCCAGCCCAAGTGCAGTGATGTCGTATGCGCGCGCGGGGAGAAGGAAAAGGGCCGGCTTGCTTTGGCTGGGCTGGGCCGAATGGTGAGTCTGCTCACCCAATTCCTCTTCCTCTCAAGCTCCTACCTTTTTCCAATTTTCCTTTGATAATTCACAGGTGCATTCATTTATATATATATATATACCAAACAAAAGTTAGGGGTAAAATCCAAATGTGCATTTGAGTGATTGAAAACTATTTTGCTTCTCACAAAATATTCTAAGGAGGTTTGCTCAAGCACTAGTATGAGATATCATGCCCATTTCCCAAATTATATGCATGCATACAAGAGTTGAATTCGGATGCGGGACAAGTGTGAAGAAAAATTTTAATTGTTTGGTATTTTCAGTGTTTGAATTTTGGGGGTTGTTACACCTTCTAAGGTTATTATTATATCCTAGCCGTCTATTCTTATGTCCCATTTAAACTTAGCCATTCATTATCCCCCAATCCCTATTCCAGTCCTCATTTCCTGTTATCCAAACAAGCCCTTAGTCTCAGGTATATTTTGGTTCATTTTTTCTTTAGTTACAGTCTTATGTTTCAATTTTTTGTTTTCTTTTGTCTACTTTGATTTTAAATTTTTATTTATCAATTTCAGTGTTCAATTTTCTAGTTGTCAATTTTGATTTTATTTTGCCCCCAGGTTGTAATTATCTTATTTTGTGCAACTATTCTCGTTTTTTAATAAATCCCTCCAGTTGGCAACAAGTTGTGTTTCCAGGCTTTTCTTAATGTGTTGTTTTATTCCAATTTCAGTTTATACTTTCAGTTTCATTTTATTTTTTTAATGTTAATTAATCTATCATTTTTCAATATCATGCCACTTGTTGAAAATATAACTTGCTTCAATTCACTTTTTAAGTTTTAACCAACATTCTTGTAGATGTCAACTTCAAAGGTGAAATAGAATGTTGCAGGCAATGCGGATAAGAATCCGAAATTTTTGGCCGCTTATCTTAATTTGCCAATATAACTTGCTCCAATTAAGTTCTTTAAGTATTAATTAATGCTCTTGTAGATGTCAACTTCAAGGGTGAAATAGAATGTTGCAAGCACAATTTTACTTTGTAATTTCAGTTTGCATTTTTTTCATTTGGTAATTTATATATTAGCAATTTTAGTTTTTAGTTTCACTTATTTTAGTTAAGCTTTTTAATTCCTTTTTTAGATAATGGAACAGCGTTCCTAGCCTCTACCAAGCTTTTCAATTCCTGCATTCATGTATCTAAGAATTGGTTTATTTGGAAATAGATGAAGTGTTGTTTCGTTTTCAAGAACAATGTATCCATAACAACTCACCGATGATAACAACAATTATTTTTGTTACTTAAATTATATTACTTCATAGGAAAAGAAACTACTCTAACCACCGCACATTTTATTGGACAATCAAATGAGCAACGATTACCCTATCATGTATTTTGTCACGAACCTGGACCGGTCGACCTGAAAGCTTATCCACTATGGCAGTTTGTTGATAAGGCACTGGCCCAGTCATCACCTATATATGTACGCCAATAATTTCAGCAAAATACTAACGAAATGTTTTCTTAAGAAACTGGCCCAACCATCAGCTATCTATTATATATCAACGCCAAGAGTTTCAGCAGAATACTCTAACGAATTCTTAATAGAGTTCTGCTGAAATTATTGGCGTACTCCACGTAGGAGATGACAAATCAGCCTATACGTGCCCCGCAACCTCTCGAACACATCTGGGTAGCACTCGTCTAAAACAAATCAGCAATCATTGTACATTGATTGCCTATTCAAGTCAAATGTGGCAAAGTCCGAGGAGTTATCAACCATAGATAATACCGTGGAGTGCCTCATGAGGGCAGTCTCAACCATGAAACTAGATGTTTTCTATCTTTATTAATTATTGTCGACGAAATACCAGCGATAGTCTACTAAGGGAGTATGCTCAAGGTAGTAGATTGATCGGTTAAGGTACGCCTAAGACGAGCAAGAGCTACGCTGGAAGCGTGAGACACGAGATTTATACAGGTTTAGGCCGCTGCTAGGCGTAATACCCTACGTTCTGTGTGTTGCTGTATTGTATTGCTAGTAGATGAGATGAATTAAGGGGATTCCCTGCCCGCCTTATATAATCCGGGTGGCAGAGTTACAAGTCGGTTTTACCATACATATCAGATTACAATCCTAACCGAATAAGAAAACTAATCGGTCTAGATATCAGGAAAGATATTTCCTTACCCGCCAAGTCTTCAGGCGGATACATAGGAGATCATGTAGACGACGCGTCCTTGGCAGTCCGGGCCTGATCGGACGACTCGGCCCATGTTTAGCCATGCGGGTATACGGGTCTATACCCCACAGCTAGTCCCCGAACACCTTACATTCGTCGGGAGATGCTAATCTTCGGAGTTGCTTGATCAGACGAATGTAAGAAGCTCAGAAATTTTTTTGAAAAACCTCTTTGGTGAAGTGTATCCACTTTTGATTCCTTGAAAATAATACCTTCGTTGTTAGGTGAAGTGTATCCACTTAGTCCCCGAGCCTAATAGTAGGTGACGCAGACACGTAGTGTCAGGGTCATAGTCTTTTATTCTTTGAGATCATGAGAAGTATTGACGAAGTCCCCGAGCACCTCCCGTGCTCGGGAGCACAGGCGAAGCGACGAAGTCCCCGAGCACCTTCTGTGCTCAGAAGCGCTGACGAAGCGGCGACGAAGTCCCCGATCACCTCCTGTGCTCGGAAGTACAAGCGAAGCAATGAAATCCCTGAGCAGTTCAGTGCTCGAAAATGCTGAACAAGCGACGACGAAGTCCCCGAGCACCTCCTGTGCTCGGAAGTACAGGTAAAGCGACGAAGCCCCCGAGCACCTCCTGTGCTCGAAAATGCTAACGAAACGACGAAATTCCCGAGCAGTTCAATTCTTGGAAACACTGAAGAAAACGACGACGAAGCCCCCGAGCACCTCCTGTGCTCGGAAGTACAAGCAAAGCAACGAAGTCTCCGAGCAGTTCAGTGCTCGAAAACGCTGAAGAAGCGATGGACGAAGTCCCCAAGCACCTCCTGTGCTCGGAAGTACAGGTGAAGCGACGAAGCCCCCGAGCACCTCCTGTGCTCGGAAATGCTGACGAAGCGACGAAATTCCTGAGCAGTTCAGTGCTCGGAAACACCGAAGAAAACGACGACGAAGTCCCCGAGCACCTCCTGTGCTCGGAAGTACAAGAGAAGCAACGAAGTCCCCGAGCACCTCCTGTGCTCGGAAGTACAGGTGAAGCGACAAAGTCCCCGAACACCTCCTGTGCTCGGAAACCCTAAAGCATCGTGTGGGCCTTGTGCAGGAAGCCAAACCATCGTTCCCTTTATAAGGACTTGTCCACAGACGAAATGATTCATCTTCCCTCTCGCTCCGATGCTCAAAAGCCATTCAAACAACCGTTACATCCAACCCTAGCCGCCGCCATCTAGGGTTCCGAAAAGCCTTGATTCAAAAATCGATTCCGCCAAAGTTTCTTCGATTCAACCTTCTAGTAACTCAATCTCAGGTTCAATTTGAAGAAATGGCGCCCAGGAAGAGTTCGCTCGTACCCTCGAAGAAGGGTAAAGAGCCGCAGCCTAGAAAACTCTGCCTCGACAATGAGTGGCAACCGTCCACCATGACAGAGAAGACCATCTTGAAGTTGGTGGCGAAAGGACTCCTCCCAAATCGTGCCACCGCCAGATGGAGGCCATCAGAAGGTGAGCCGTACCCCATGCCCAACACCGGCGAAATAACCGTATTTGCCGACTACTTTCTCCGCGGATTTGGTGTTCCGTGCCACCCTTTCTTCGCAAACTCCTTGACTATTACGAAATTTCTCTGTGCCACTTACATCCCAAGTCTATCTTCATGATTTCTATTTTCATCCACTTCTGTGAGGCCTTTGCCAGGAATTCTTCTTCATTTCAATTTATTCCGTCACCTGTACATGCTTGTAAAATCGAGCGGCGGAGGCTCTCGAATTGCCGGGGGTTATACCTTAAGCTCTGAGACGGCATGTCTGCCCATTATCTTTCTATCCCCCTCAACACCAGTCTTCGAGATTGGAACAAGAGGTGGTTTTATCTGCCAAATCAAGACCCTCCTGTTCGGTGCGCTGTCGAGCAGATACCAGAAAGAAAACTGAGCTAGTCGTCGAGACCCACATCCGATCAGATGGTGCAAGTAAACAAACTACTAGGAAATCCTGAAGGGGATGACTCTGAATGGAGTTGGAGTTGCTGCCAACTTCGTGAGGCGCCGAGTCCAGCCCTGCAAGGATAGGATTCATCCTGCTCATGAGTGGGTTGGCGAAACTGATCCTACCAGAGAGGTCCCCGACCAAATGTCAGCCAAGGAGACCATGATGAGGCTGAAAGAACTGCTCGACAACAAAACGTCGATCAACAACCGAGGATAGCAGAAACCATTACATACTGAGAATCCACCTCCCGAGGTTAGGCCTTTATAGATTCCTTTGCTCACATCACCTGTCTTAATGTTGATCCTTAGTATCTTATTTGATTTGCTGAAGATATATGGCCAGGACCGGAAAGCCTATTTCTCGGAGGTGCCCAGTGCGGAGTGGCCAGAAGGAGTTGATCCTCGACACAGCTATCAGCCTGGCAGTGATGATCAGGACTTCTCAGAGCCCTCCGATGCAGAAGCCGATGAAGAAGAAGAGGACCAGGAGACCCCCTCCCGACAAGAAGCTCGCGGCAAGCAGCCCATGCCAGATAAAGCTGGGACGTCAAGCAAAGTTCGGAGGCCTGAGAAGCCAATAAAACTGTCCGAGGAGCGAGCCCGTTGCCAGGCGGTGATCCCGAGCTCAAGCGATGATGACGGACCCCCTCCAAAACATCAAAAAGGGGAGTTCCCGTTGACCAAGAAACCTGGCGATGAAGAGGGGACTTCTGGTCCAAAAAGGAGCTTCACGCGAAAACGTCGGCGCTCAGAACTGTGAGGATCCAAACTTTCTCTGTTGCTGCCTTTTGCTGATCGGTATGCTCCTGTTATACGAAGTCTGTATTTTTGTTCAGGGACCCTTCCGCCGAAGATATCGAGAGAAAGGCCGGCGGAGAGACTGGTGGTGGTACCGCAAGCTGGCCTTCCGACCAAGAATCACCGAAGACGCCGCCAGAGCAGCAGCCCAACTTGGACTCGCATGAGCAGGCGCCACCATCCGACCAACCTCACGAGTCGACTCCACCGCCACCAGTCGCCACCCTCAATGCGGGGTACAGAACGATAGTCTAAGGACGCCGGAAGAGGCCATGCTTCAAGCCAAAACTCGCCCACTAGTTCCGACAAGGGGGCAGATACGCAGACTGGCGGGCCTTCTTTCGGAGGAGCACCGGGGTCAGGCCAGGAGATCCCCGAGCAACCACCAGCAGGCGCAACCTTGCCGAAGCAGGACGTCGAGGAGATCTCCCATCAGGCTACGTGTGGGACTCCGCCGGTGGTGCTCAGAACCTTCAGGTGGGTCGGCGATCAGTATGCCGTCGTCGTGGAGGAAGGAAGCAGCGGACGAAGAGCTGGAAGCCTTAAAGGCGGATATCTCAAGCACCCGCTCTGATCTCTGGAACGTGCTCCGTCGCTTGGGGCAGTTGTCCTCGCGAGTTCAGGTAACTATACCCTTCTTGAATTTTCCTGAGGTTTCTTTGCTTGCTCTTTCGTCATGTTTTGTCGATCAGGTTGTACATGATACGACCGAAGATCGAAGAAAATCTCTGCAGCGTGCAGGCTGGACTCGCAGTGGAGAATGCTCGTCTGGAAAAAGAAAATGCTCGTCTAGGAGAAGGCGATGGAGGACCTCCGTGAGCAGCGCGACACGTTGCACTTGCACTACAACGATTTGATGGAGGCCAAGCAGAAAGTTCTGCAGGACAAGAAAGGTATGGAGACCGTTATGGTTCTGGTTACTGTATCCATCTCCTTATTGCTAAGCCTCAGAGTCTTTGACTGGAAGATCTATCTGATTTGCTGGAGGGAGCCACACGCCGAGGTACATGCTTATTCAGACGTCCAATCTTTGCCCGATTTGCTTCTTTAAAGGAGTGCTGATCCGTCATCTTTCTTGATACAGTTAAAGAGCTGGACGGTAAAGTGTCCATGCTACGGGAAGCTGCTCGGAGGAATGAAGAGGCGCGATTGGGTGAGTTTCTCCTGCTTGTAGGATGCATTAGTATCTCTTGTTGAGACTTCTAATTTTCGCCTTCTATCCTGAACAGACACTGATCGAAGAACCCGAGCACAGATGAATGATCTGTCACAATGCCTTGAAGCTGCCGAGAGCCGCTATGATGCCATGGTGGAAGGCGTCAAACCTATCCTGGACATTATCGAGTATGCTCCAGACGATCCTCTTGCGGACGCGCCGAGACCTTTTGATATCATCCGCCGTAGCCGTGAAGCGCTGCATCACTTCAAGGGCTTCTGCACTAATGTAGCGGAGAATGCTGCAGCTCACGTGCTCGGTGTAGTGCGCTCTCATTACCCTGGAGTGAACAACGACATGGTGAAGGGGGTACGCCCGTGGCACCACCGAGCAGCAAGAGGATCAACTGGAGGAGGAGGCGAAGCCCGCTGACGGAGCTCTTGGCAGCAGATATGCAGCTGTTCCCCACTGGAAAACACTTGAAGACACCTGCACAGAAATTGTAGATTGCTTTTTGTAACAGACGATGATTAATGTGATCGGAAGTCATGTCATGTAAAAAACCACTTCGTATGAAGTTTATGTAAATTCGCTTTTGCTCTTATAACGCTAGTCGAATTTTCGTCGCGTAGTAACCGAGTAGTACTTCGAACGCTCTCATGGTGTTTTTTCTTTGATTGGTCGACAAGAAGCCAGAGCGTACAGCTCATTAGAGAGATCGACGACCAGTGCCCATTCCTTTCGACGGGGTTTTGGAGACGCTGCTAACCTGCCCAAGCGTCCTCGGGGCTTACGTGTTAGCGAAGACTTAACGTCCCAGGCGTCCCTGGGGCTTACGTGCTGGTGAAGCTGCCCGCGCCTGGCGAGGGTTACGCTTATCGTGGGCGATGACTTCCCGAATCTATCGGGGCGGTCGACGAAGTGGCGAAGTTGAGCGGCCTGTCGGAGACAGGGCTTATGCGTTGACGTGACTAGGATGCCCGAACGGGTGCGGGGCTTACACGTAGTCGTAATTGTGCTGCCCGAGCAGTTGCGGGGCTTACGCATTGGCGAAGTTGTGCCGCCCGAGCAACTGCGGGGCTTACGCATTAGCAAAGTCGTGCTACCCGAGCAGTTGCGGGGCTTACGCATTGGCAAAGTCGTGCTGCCCAAGCAGTTGCAGGGCTTACGCATTGGCGAAGTCATGATGCCCGAGCAGTTACTGGGGCTTATGCATTGGCGAAGTCGTGCTGCCCAAGCAGTTGCGGGGCTTATGCATTGGTGGCGGATTCACTGATCTGCAATTGTAGACATTCATGCGCATAGAAGCAATATGATTTTTATTGAAGTAATGAAACAAAAAATACACATATCTGCCTCGACACTCTGTCAAGGATAGAAGCGACGGAGGTGCTCAATGTTCCAGGAGTTGGCGATGTCGGCACCATCAAGGTCGCACAGCCTTTACGAGCCTGGTCGAGTTACGGCTCTAACCATGTATGGTCCCCTCCCATGGAGAAGAAAGCTTGTGCATGCCCTCCTTGTTCTGTTTGCGCCGAAGGATGAGGTCACAGACCGCGAAGAACCTGCCGTTGACATTCCAGTTATAATATCGCCGTATCCCTTCCAAGTATTTGGCCGTGCGTACACAGGAGGCCAGACGCTCTTCTTCGAGTCTGTTGATGTCCTCTGCTCGTGCACCATCGGACCTTTCTTCATTGTAGTTCTCAATTCTAGGAGCATGGAAAGCGGCGTCGGCTGATAGCACTGCTTCTGATCCGTAGACCACAAAGTATGGAGATACACCAGTATTGCGACTAGGCTGTGTCCTCAAGCCCCAGACGACTGCTGGCAATTCAGTTGATCCAATTTCCTGGGCTTCTTTCGATGACTTCATGTAAGCACTTCTTGAGGGCGTCAAGCAATATTCTGTTTGCTCTTTCAACTTGTCCGTTAGCTCGAGGGTGAGCCACCGAGACATACTTCACCACGATGCTTCTTTCGTCGCAGAAATCCTAGAAATCGCTTCCAGTGAAAGTAGTACCCAGGTCGGTGATGATGCTGTTCGGAAGGCCGAAACGATGAGAGATGTCATTGAAGAACTCCGCAGCTTTGGCCACTGTTGCCTTCACCAATGGCTTGTATTCAATCCACTTGGAGAATTTGTCGATGGCGACGTACACGCAGCGGTAGCCCCCTTTAGCTGCCTTGAAAGGACCAATCATGTCGAGTCCCCAAGTAGCGAATGGCCAAGATGCGGGTATGGTCTGTAGCTCCTACGCCGGGACGTGTATCTGCTTTGCGAAAAACTGGCACGCCTCGTAGTGACGTACAATCTTCTCGGCGTCCTGGACGGCAGTTGGCCAGTAAAATCCTGCTCTGAAAGCTTTGCCGACCAGAGTGCGTGAGGCTACGTGGTTTCCACACATACCTCCATGTACCTCTTGGAGTATCTTGATGCCCTCGTCTCGCGTGACGCACTTCTGGAATACTTTGCTCTTAGCGTTTCTACGCATGAGTTCGTTGTTGACGAGGACGTAATTCTTGGACCGTCTCACAAGACGTTCTACTTCTATTTTATCTTTGGGGATTTTGGCTTCGAGCAGATAGGCGATGAAGGGAGCCCTCCAATCATATGTGGAATCAGAGATGCAAGCTGCTATCTGACCGGACGGGAGCGCTTTGTCCTCTTCTTCTTCAGGGATGGAGGCACGGACCAAGTCTTGAACGAAGACGCCGGGAGGAATACCAGCTCATGACGAACCGAGCTTAGATAGCTCGTCAGCTGCCTGGTTTTCAGCTCGGACGATGTGGTGAAACTCGATGCCCAAGAATTTTCCTTCGAGCTTTCTGATTGCTGGTGACGTAGGCGTCCATCTTTTCGCTCTTACAGTCCCAATCCTTATTTACCTGATTGATAACCAGAGCAGAGTCCCTATATACCATCAAACGCCAGATGCCGAGCTCGGAGGCGATCTGTAGGCCGTGGATGGCGGCTTCGTATTCGGCAGCATTGTTGGAGGCTTTGAAATAGATTCTCAATACGTAGCGGAGGCGTTCGCCGGTCGATGATATGAGGAGTACGCCGGCGCCTGCGCCTCCAATGCTGAGGGACCCATCGAAATACATCGTCCAGTGTTCCTCGTGCTTGGTTGGTACTTGCTCCTGCACTTCCGTCCATTCAGGCGATGAAGTCAGCCAACACCTGAGACTTGATCGTCGTTCGGCTGTGGAACTCCAGAGAATAAGTCCCTAAGCTCCATAGCCCATTTCATGATTCTGCCGTTGGCGTCTTTGTTGCATAGGATGTTGCCGAGAGGATGTTGGGTGACCACTACAATTTGATGAGCCTCAAAATAATGGCGGAACTTGCTGTGATGTGACGAGGATAGCGTAGATCAGCTTCTGGACCGTCGGGTAGCGAGCTTTGGACTCGTTTAGAACTTCACTGATGAAATAAACTGGTCGCTGAACCGGACATGCGTGACCATCTTCCTCCCGTTCGACGACTATCGCCGTGCTGACAACATTGCTTGTTGCGGCAATATAGAGGAGCAGAGTTTCGTCCTTCTTGGGAGCTGTAAGGAGCGGAGGATGTACCAGGAACTGCTTCAGGTCCTTGAAGGCCTGGTCGGCTTCTTCCGACCAGACAAATTTTTCGACTGCCTTGAGGAGCTTGACGAAGGGGAGGCCTTTTTCGCCTAACCTGGAGATGAATCGGCTTAGGGCCACCATGCACCCGGTGAGCTTCTGAACATCTTTGACGTTGGTCAGGGGGCTTCATTCTCATGACAGCCTCGATCTTTTCTGGGTTGGGGAGGATGCCTCAGTTTGCTGACGATGTTGCCGAGCAGGTTTCCCGACGGTACGCCAAGATGCACTTGGAGGGGTTCAGTTTCCATTGGAATTCATCCAACTTCTTAAAGACTGCTTCGAGGTTGGAGACGAGGTCTTCAGCCTTCCGGGTTTTTATGACGACGTCGTCGACATAAGCTGTGGAGATGTCGGGAATGAGATCCTTGAGGCATGCCTGGATGGCCCGCTGGTATGTCGCGCCAGTGTTCTTCAGGCCAAAGGACATGGTCTTGTAGCAGTAAGCCCCGAAGGGAGTAATGAAGGAGGTTTTCTCCTGGTCTTCTTCCTTCAAGGCAATCTGGTGGTAGCCGGAGTAGCAGTCGAGGAAGCTGAGTAGCTCGCAACCGGCTGTGGAGTCGATGACTTCATCGATACGGGGGAGGCCGAAAGGGTCTTTAGGGCAGTGTTTGTTGAGATCGGTGTAATCAACGCACATTCTCCATTCATGATTCTTTTTTCTTAGAAGGACCGGATTGGCTAACCAATCGGGATGATACACCTCTTTTATAAAGTCGGCAGCTAGGAGCCGAGCTATTTCTACCCTAATAGCCTTCTTGTCTGGAGAGAAACATCGGAGCTTCTGCTTGACGGGCTTGGCGGTCTTCGAGACATTCAAGGAGTGCTCGATCAGCTCCCTCGGTACGCTAGGCATGTCCGTGGATTTCCACGCGAAAACGCTGACGTGCTTTCTGAGGAAGCTGACGAGCGCGTCTTCCTATTTGGGATCGAGGTCTGCCCCGATGCGAGTAGTTTTACTCGGGTCACCAGGAACAAGGACGATGTCCTTTGTCTCCTTGCTCTTGGTAGCAGCTTCTGTTCGTCCACCGCGCACGTATTCATCAGGATGAGACGTCGGTGGCTTCTGCCATGGCGATGACCTACTTTTCGCAGTCGTATGCGACTTGGAGGTTGGAGCGGACCGTAAGGATGCCGGTCTCCGTTGGCATCTTCATGACGAGGTAGGTATAGTTGGGGATGGCCCCAAACTTAGCCAAAGCTGAACGACCGAGTATGGCGTGATACGCGGCGTCGAAGTCGGCCACCAAGAAGTCGATGTGCTCGATGCGGTAGCACTGTGGTGTCCCAAACTAGACAGGCAGATTGATCTATCCCAGGGGGTAGGAGGGCTACCCTAGGATAATTCCCCAAAACGGAGCCGTGGTCGGCTCCAGATCTTCTGCTCGGAGTCCGAGCTCTTTGGCGGCTCCTGAGAACAGGATGTTGAGGCCGCTGCCACCGTCGATCAGCACCTTGCGGAAGCGTGTCTTGCGTATCACCAGGTCAAGGATCAGTGGGAAGCGTCTAAAGTATGGGATCTCCGTCCACTGGTCTTCTCTGCTGAAGGTGATGGCCTTGTGAGACCAAGGGGGAAATCTAGGGTCGGTGATGAAGGCGTCGTGGTTTGCGACGGAGTTGACGTGTCTAGCGACGAGCTTCTGTTCTCTCTTCGACTTCATGGCTATGTGGCCGCCAATAATCGTGGAGACCGTTCGATGAGCTTCAGTGAAGCCTGGAGGCTGGTCGTTGTTGTCATCGCGCTTATCTCTCTCAGACTCAATCCGAGCCCTCTTCTTGTCTTCTTCTTGGAACTGCCCAGGAAAAGCCATAGCATTCTCTCATGGTATGCTTGTGGAACTTGTGGATCGGGCATTGACTGTCGAGGAGCTTGTCATAAGCCTCTTCATAATTGCGCTTCGGAGCTGGTCGGGTGTTGTAGACTTGGTAGTGGCGACTGTCTTTTTCCAGCCCTGGAGCCTTCTGGCTCATCGTGGCAACGCCGATCGGAGCGATGTTGGTCGCGGCGATCGCGTTCACCACGGTGGTGGTCTCGCCGGGCTCCTCGGTCATCCTGGCGCCGATCAGATCAGTGGTCGGTCGGGGAAGTGGAGGCGGCTATGAACAGAGTGGTGGGCTGCCTCGCTTCCCTCGGCGTAGTTGTTGGCGATGCGCAGCATCTCGGCAATGGAGTCTGGTCTGCTGCAGTACAACTTCCTCTGGAGCTCCTCATCAGGCCGGAGGCCACGTATGAAAGCAGAGATAGCCTCAACATCCGTGATGCCTGAAATGTTGTTTCTGGTTTCTGAGAAGTGCCGAATATAATCCCGCAATGATTCTCGGGACGCCTGCTGGAGCTTCTCGAGATCAAATTTTATGCCAGGCTGCTTGCAGGTGGCACTGTAGTTGTTGATGAATTGCTCCCTCAGCTGGTCCCAAGTATCGATGAAGTTCGGCTTCAGGCTCAGCAGCCAATTATTGGCGGATGTGTTGAGCATAACAGGCAGGTAATTTGACATGACGTCGGAGTTCCCCCCGGTAGCTTTGACCGCGATCTCGTAGACGGTAAGCCACTTGGTGGGATAGGCGGTGCCGTCGTAGGTCTCGACGCCAATGACCTTGAAGTTCGGTGGCCAGCGTACCGTCTGGAGTTCTGCCGTGAAGGGGAGTCCTGGAGCGTCTTGTCGTTGACCGGGGGGACCGTGCGCCTCGTCATATTCCTTGCGGCGCTCAGTCTCTGCTGAGTGACTAGCTTTCCTCCGATTTTCTATACGCCCCCGGAGATCTCTGGTCTTCAGCTTTTCACGGAGGTCAGGACTGGTTGACCTCCTGGTCCTCCATCTTGGCGACGACGTCTCCGGCCGCCACGGGAGTGACCACCATCATCATGAATGATCTCAGTGGCCGTCGTAGTGGAAAGTGATGGAGGTGGAAACTGGCAGTTCTTCGTTGATCTGGACCTAGGGCCGCCTGGAGGTAAGCCGTAAGGCGCTCCACTTCAGGTGTCAGACCCAACCTTTTGGCCTCTTCTATCGCGACGGCGACGTTTACACTTGGTGTCCTTGTATACCTAGTGTTTGCCGACCAGATCAAATTCTGGCTTCTAAGTTCCTGCACGGTGGTCTTCCTTTCTTCGGCTTGTAGTTCGCGACGCCATCTTTGGTGGGCGTTTCTCCCCTCGCGGGCCGCTCGGGCCTCTTCAGCTTCATTTGGAAGAGGGGCGCTGTCGTTGCTGATGGCAAGGACGGGCCCGCAGATGAACCGTCCAGTGGGAGGTGGCAGATCAGTGAGATGTCCGCCTTCCACGTCGTCGAGGTCGAAGCAGTCGTTATCGATGATGATGAAGCTGGAGCTGGTCCGGCGTGCTCAGGGGAGGTGTAGTCGGAGGAGCGTACAAGATGCGCGAAATTGGAAGCCGCGTTCCACAGACCGAACGGCATATAGCCACTCGGGAGATCGTGGTCGGAGGCCCTTGAAAGCGTGACTGATCAGGGTCGTAGCTCGACGATGCGTCCCCGATGAGTGATGGTGATGGCCAGAGTCATGTCATGGCAAAGCAGAGAAGGTCGTTGCGCCGTCGATGGGCGCTGAAAGCTGATCTGCAGTCGTCTCCAAGATCTGGAGACTCTCGGACAGGCCTTGGGAGATCCGATCCTATGGATCTGATCAGGTCGTCGTTGTCGATGGCCTTCCGGTTGTAGCGTGACAACTTTCTTGCCGGGGCGGAGGTCGCTGGAGGAGTCGGAGTAGATGCGATCTGGGCCACATCCAGGATCTTTCCTTCACCGTCGGGACCGAATGATCCAGGTGATGGATCCCACCGTAAAGATCTGGCCCGGCGTCAGGAGCTCAATGGAGCTTGAAAAAATCACCTTGTTCGCCATGAATCAGGAAGCACACCCCCTACCTGGCGCGCCAACTGTCGATGGAATACCGGCGATAGTCTACCGAGGGGTATGCCCAAGGTAGTAGATTGATCGGTGAAGGTGCGCCTGAGACGAGCAAGAGCTACGCTGGAAGTGTGAGACACGAGATTTATACAGGTTCAGGCCGCCGTTAGGCATAATACCCTACGTCCTGTGTGTTGCTGTATTGTATTGGTAGTAGATGAGATGAATTAATGGGGATCCCCTGCCCGCCTTATATAATCCGGGGGGACAGGATTACAAGTCGGTTTTACCATACATATCAGATTATAATCCTAACCGAATAAGGAAAACTAATCGGTCTAAATATCAGGAAAGATATTTCCTTACCCGCCAAGTCTTCGGCGGATACATAGGAGATCATGTAGACGACGCGTCCTTAGGCAGTCCAGGCCTGATCGGACGACTCAGCCCATGTTTAGCCATGCGGGTATACGGGTCTATACCCCCACAATTATAGTGTCAACTAAGGCTCTGATTCAGCACAAAATGCAAAAAGTTCCATCACATCAATTTTTGGACACGTGTATGGAGCATTAAATGTCGATAAAAACTAAAACTAATTTGACAGCTTCGCAAAATGTGGTAAGACGAATCTTTTGAGTCTACTTAGGACATGATTGGACACTTATTGCAAAAGTTAGCATATTGCTACAGTAACTCATTTTGCAAAATGAGTGAATCTAAACAGGCCTAATTAAAAATGGTGTGTCACTCTAATTAAAGAGGAGAGATGAGGAAATGGTTTCTTAGACAAGAAACCATATATACACAAGAATCAAGACATGAAGAGATGAGATTGGTAAAGGATGAAGTGTGAAGATACGTGATTGGACAACAAATTATTCTATATAAACTATCTATTGGAAACATAGTTTGTAGACATAGTGTCCATAATAATTAATGAGCATAGAAACTACACGTGACCATTGGCGCTGCCCTGAAAGAGCTAGGAAAGAATATAAATACTATAACTAATTCTTATAAAATTTAAAAGCTAGTGTTCAATTTAGTATAGGCTATAATCACCGTTGCTAATAACATTAATTTATTCTGCATTTTCAGTTACTATTTGTATCGTGATGTCAAATACAAAGAGTATATATTTGGATTAAAATCATCCATATTTGGTATTACGGAAGCAAATGCAAATTATCCATAAGTTCACATTTGAATTTGCCATAAATATAATATAAATTAAATTAAAATTTGTATCTAATTTACCGACCCCACTAGCATTAAAAAACACTAAAATATATATCCATCAAAACTAAGTTGAAATACCAATATAAAATGTTTTAAAAAATAAATCAATAACCTAAATTTGCATTTAAATTACCCATGTCTATCATCATAAAAGATAATGCAAAAAATACCTAAATTTGTATCAAAACTGCCCACCTCTTATGGTTTTAAAAATAGTAAACAAGAATATCCTAGAATATATGTCAAAATGCCAATGTCATCTATAATGAAAAATAAATCAATAACCATAAATTATGATATGTGCGTGTGCATATTTCTACCAAATTAAATTAAGATAAACATAGATTATATATGACACTCTCTAAACTGAAGAAACGTAGTAGGATAATATGTATTTTAATAGTTCACAAAAAACTAAGATACAACGTATTGACAAATTCAGAAAACATCTTTGGAGATGTGTTGAACCAAATGAAAAAAAAAACCTGCTTACAACTATGGTTAATTTGTCTTTCAAAGAGTGAAGTTGGTTTAAGTGTCTTGAACTTGGAAACACATAATGGGACATTGCTGGTCAAACACTTGCACAAGTTTTTCGACGGGCATGATATACCCTAGATAAAATTAGCATCGGAAAAACATTAAAAAATGGCAGGCTGCCTAACTCCACAACAATGAAAGGATCCTTTCGGTGGCACGACCTTCTCAAACTTCTCAATAAATACAAAGGTATGGCTAGCATTTTGGTTGTTGATTCGAAATCCTTGATTGCTTTAGGAGGATCTTTGGAATGACAAGTCTGAAAACTAAGTTACCTGAATTCTCTTTTGCAAAGAATAAGTTCCTCACCATGAACAAAGCCCATGCCACTGCTCCCCTTTCTAATCACTTCAACATACCAGTTTCATTACAAGCTTTCAACCAGCTACAAGAGCTACAACTTGAATTATCAACACTAGTGCTTAACAACTACAATGATCCTTGATCCACATCTGGGGAACTCCCAATTTTCATTCTCCAATGTCTACAGATTGATGACATGAGTTCATGCAGTGTTTAAATGGCTTTGGAAAAACCTCAAGTCACTACAAGCACATGATGTTCTTTTGGCTATTCTTAAAAGATAGGCTAAGTACAAGAAACATATTGGTGATTAAAGCTACATCCTATGTGAACAAGATACAAAAGAAACACCGATGCACCTTCTCTTCCATTGTCCCATTGCCAAGGACCGCTGAAGATTCTAAATTTTGAATTCCCACATTCTCTCCTAATTAATCACGCATATCATTAAGGCATAGATGGCTTATTAAATACCTCCTTTTTCTTGGACATTTTCGTACTTGTCTTCTGGTCTATCTGGATGGCCAGGAATGGTGTCATTTTCAAAAACAAGTACCCAATTGTTGAAGATTGCATATGAGGATTAGTTCACGGTTGAATTGCTCATGCTGCTTCGTCATAGGGCAAGAGCCTATATTACCCCCTTTATTAGATTCCTGGATCCAATCTCGCTTGCAATTTTCCTGAACCTTTTTTACCCTTTCTTTGTGTCTTGGATTATCTTGTTTTGAACTTATTTGGTTGTACTCGTATTCAGTTTGTTTTCCTTTTAATAAATTTACAGTAGGGGTTTCTTGCCCCTCTTGATTAATAAAAAAAGCTCTAAGCCGGTAAATTAATTAACGATAGCTATATGAAGATCTCATAAGACACGGACAATATAACTGAACAAAGAAAAAAAAACTATTTATATAAAAACTAGTTTGAATTCACTATTGTAATTAAAATCCGTGATGTTTGTGTGGGGTTGGTATGGGATTTTTCTTGTTTTTACCAAAGTAAACTAATAAGAAGCGATAAAAAATGACCTTGACAAATCATAAAAAACAACTTTCATGTTTTAATAAAAGCAAAAATACATCAGACATATATAGTATTATCTACACCTAATAATGAAGAGACAAAGTTTCCTTTTTTTTTTGTATGACCTCCACTAACCCAACTCCATGAATGTGGAATTATCTCGACATAGGTAGAAATACTAATCTAAAAAATATGGATCCCTCGGATCCAAAGTTAGTTGAATAGAAGAGTCTTAATCCAATATATAATCCCTGCGATCCAGACTAAAAAGCTTATAGAGGACTCAAAGTTTATGTACAGATGGTGGAAAGTTTTAAAACACCCAAGAGGTGGAAAGGATAGGAAAACAAAAACAGAAATAGAAACGAACAGGTGGCTACACAGAGAGATCACCCCGGGTCAAAAAAATACCCGTCTGCGCAAATCAATGTCTTCCTTTGTTTTAAGAGGCACCTGTCGCGCGTCTAGAGCCACTCCTTTGAAAATTCTGCTATTCCTTTCCTTCTAAATGTTCCACATTGTATAAATCTCCATCTCGTTAAAGTGCCGTTGACGCTCCTTAGTTACCTTAGACGCCACTTGTTCCCACCATTCGCATAATTTTGATGGTTGGGCGTGATGACTGATTAGGTTTGTGTCGGACCGCTCTCATGTCAGAATTAGTCTCCAGATCTCTTATGCAGTAGGACAAAGGAGGCATAGATGGATAGTCTCCAATGGTCCATCGCACAGAACGCAATGGTCATGGTGAGGCCAGTTTCTTCTTTGCAAGTTGTCCGTCGTTAGGATTTTGTTTTGTATTAACACCCACGCAAAAAAATATTGCATTTGTTTTCCGTGTGTGCTCTCCAAATGAGTTCCGGTTGGAACTTTTTGAAGCTTCATTGGAATTGTATTTGGTACGCAGAATGGGAGGAGTAGATCCCATCCGAAGTCCATTTCCATGCAATGGAGGGTTTTTTTTTTTTTGCTGCCTTCCATGCAATGGAGTTGGGTACCCCAGGCTGCAACTGAATGTGCTGCAATCTCAGCCAGAGCGAGAAAAATTCCTCCATTTCATTTGCTGTGGTGATCTTGTCACTAAGAGCCCTGATCCAGCCTTGATTGCTCAACTCTTGTTGTACTGTTCTGTTCTTCTTCCTCGTGAGCTGAAAGAGATGTGGAGCTATGTTCTTTGGTGCCTCCCCATCGAGCCAGGCGTGGTGCCAGAATTTCCTGCGATCCAGACTTAGTTGAATAGAAATCCTAATCCATCTCGATAGGGAAAAATAGTAAAAACTAACCAGGACTCTATATGAACGATGTTGTAAGCCTCATGGGGCGATCTCTGTAAGAGTTCAGACAGGACACGTTAAACGGAAAACAGAAAGAATTACACCATCGTTGTTTCTAGATTTTGTTTAGAAATTTTATTTATGAAAACCATGATGATTATTGTTCACGTGATATTTTGTTTAGCAATAATATTATTCTGTGTGTGTACATCATTTGCTGAAATTAAACGTTTCCTAAATAGACCTACACAAAAGAGCAAAACATTTTTTTTTTCAATCCATAAGTTTTATTTCATCACATAATAGCTATGTGTTTGGTCTTCTCTACGTGCATTTGATTTAAACCAGAAGTGTCTGTGCATGCATCATATGCATTGTATGCCTTGAATCGGCCACTTGTTGAACTAGGAGAGTCCGGATTGCAAGTCAGGGTCCATCCGTTGATCAAAATTAAACGTGAATCTACAGCATGAGATATCTGTTGAATGGACTGACTGGCGAGTGCTAAAGTTGGAGCAAAACCATTCTCAGTATATATTAGAACAAAGGACGTCATAGGCATGTTTCATGTGATCACATAATAAGGGTATGAGTATGACCTGTTGTAACACACAAACACGTTTGGTAGTAATAAATTATAATATGGCAAATGGCACCGATCGTATTATATATGCCTTAAAAAAGATATCAATCGGTACGAGATCCTATCACTTTGATCCAACTAACAGTCTTCACGAGACGCTCAAACACGTGTACGCGTAGGTATGCAGTGCTACAGTAGCATACGTATATGAATAAGGAAAAGAGAAGGTGGAGGTCTCCTCTGGAGAATCCAGACCACGCCCGCGGCATCCAGTGTAGTGTTTGCATCGAGGAGATGGCATTCCAGAATGACACTTTGAAGTTTTGAAATCTCTCAACCAAGTGGCACAGCACACTCGCGCTGTTCACGATGGATGGAAGGAACCCCCATGCGCATGCGCTCGATCTCAGTTCGTGCGTCCAGCCAAACACGCGCGCCTTTCACCGCCCCGTCGCTGCCACTCCCCCCGGCCTACGCCCCCTATCCGGCACCTAACGATGCTCTTTTCCGTGCCAAATTACTAAATGATCGGTCAGAGCTCGAGGGACGGTACGCACACTGCTAGTGCTCGCCTGCTAGGGCCTCTCGATCGGCTCTCGCTGTGGGTGCTCGGGGAGGGATCGATGGCGAGCTGTGGCGACATTTGCGTAAGCGTGCGTCCAGTGGTGGGCTTAGCGTGGGAGGATCTCTGTCCAGATTGACTCCCGGCGACGACGACCGGACTCCTGCTGCAGATCGAGGAAGGCGTGGCTGCATGAGTACGTGCACCAAACAAGCAAGTATTGCATCTGTAAAGCCTGGCCACTCGCAGCCTGTTTCGCCGGAGCGAGCCATGTCACGTCCACGAAGCAACCAACCAATAACGCACCTAGCCCTGCTAATAGATTGGGTTAAAATTGATTTCATGGGTTTGATTCTTAAGGGATACGCTTTATATGAGTCGGAATATGTTGATTTATTTAGTGGGTTGTTGGGTTGGGTTTAAGAGAAAAAAAATGGACTGGATGGGTTGAGATTTACTTCTTCTTTTATTTTTTCGGTATATGAATGTGTTGAACTCATGAGTTGATATTGGATTTTTCTTATATATATTGGTTTGAAACATGCTTCTGATGTGAGGCCTACATGCAAAACTTGTTGTACTAACTGGCACGGAGTAGCTTCAAGACATTTTGAAATCTTATACAATAAATTTTAGTCAATTTCATTAAAAATTTAGAATGTGAACACGAGCTTCTATTTATGGGTCCCGCTTCAGATGTGGGGCCCACATGTAAATCTTGTTGTGCTAACTGGCAAAGAGTAGCTTCATATAACATTTTGAATCTTATTGAGTATGAGCGTGGCCCACATGTAAATTTATAAGTCAATTCGTTATTAAGTATGAACGTGGCCTTTTATCTGTAGGGTCTGGGTTTTGACGTGGGCCCAATTGTAGATCGTGCATTGATAATTGACATAGATTAGCTTCATGACATTCTTAACCCCTATCCAACAAATTTTAGTCAATTTTAATTTTGTTAAAATTTTAAGGTGTAAATGTGAGCTTTTATTTTTAGGGTTCGGCTTTGACGTGGGCCCACATATTGATCTAGCAGTTGACATGAAGTAACTTCTTGTCGCATTAAATTAACTGCAACAATTTTTTAATTTGGATACAATGTGAATGTAAGATTTTAAAATTAGAGATCCCACTTTTAATGTGAACCCATACGTTATATGCAAACTTATATATACATTTTACTCATAGGTTTCTATAACAAACCCATGGGTTTAATTAGTATGTGGGTTGAAATGGGTTGGACTAATTAGGGCGGGATGTGTTGACAAAAAAAATTGGGTATGGGTTGAATTTTAGCCTATTAGCATGTCTAAATGCGCCCCAATTGACTTCCTCTCTTTTTCTTACTCCTTTTCTACCTTATAAAAGAAAAAATATACAAATTTAGATTTAAACTAAGTCAACTTTTAATATATATTAGTTTATTATTTATATAATGATATCAATAACAATGTCTTATAGGTTCATTATGAAAATATATTACTTATATACATTGATTTTGATTTTTACTCTGTACCTAGACATATTGGATATCTAAGTGCATAAAAAACCACATAGCAGAAACGCTTTATAACTTGAAATGGATGGAGATATGATTAATATATTGACTTAGTAAAATCATAATATTACTAGTATACATTTAGTGATATGTTGGTGCCACTTCAACAAAAAGTATATTATTTAATTAGAGAGAGTTGTTTAAAGTAGTTTTGATGATGAATCAAGTAATATATACTGTGTTTTTTAATCTACATAACTTTTCTTATATTGTAATCCTAATTAAAGAGGTTTGACCAACTAAAATATCATCTATCTGTCATCTATCTGTAATGCAGTGGTCACCCTTTACTTAGAATTAATGGCTCCCATTCTAAATTGTAAGATATTATGGTTTTTCTAATTACATAACTTTGCTATGCATCTAGATACATATTATGTCTACATACTCAATAAAAAAAAACCATGTACTCTAAAAAGAAGTTAGAACGTCTTATATAGTTTAGAATGAATAGAGCTTGTTAATCCCATTCCTGTTCTAGGGTCTAGGGAGGTGAGATACCCAGCTCTGACCCACTCTCTGCTCATCTGGTGCTTGTTATCTTAGGTTATGTTTAGATACTGGACAGTTTGAATTTTGGGTATTGTAGCATGTATGCTAATTTTTGCAATAAGTGTCCAATCATAACCTAATTACACTCCAATGGCAGACCTAGAATTTTTTTTCTTAGAGTATGCCTTAAAAATTTCTTATGCAATTCAATAAACTATTTATAATTCGGCAAAACTATACTCTAGTTCGATAAAAC
Organism: Eremochloa ophiuroides; assembly: GCA_038502445.1. Classification (NCBI taxonomy): domain Eukaryota; kingdom Viridiplantae; phylum Streptophyta; class Magnoliopsida; order Poales; family Poaceae; genus Eremochloa; species Eremochloa ophiuroides. Next base: position 105,032,956 of record JAHLJS010000002.1, on the reverse strand, counting down.
CACATATATTAAATAACATGATAAACTTTAAATTCAAAAATTAAGCTAGCAGTGATGACAAATCTCGATATAAATTATTTAGATAAAATAAAAATAGTTTGAAATATAGTAATCAAAGGGACTTAAAATATTACTTGTTTATCCATCGTTTTCTTAATGACATAAATGTCTTAATTATATCATCTTCATCAACTTCGAAGAAAATATCTCGCTCAATAAATATACATGACTAGACAATCATCCAAAACATTATCGCTTAGTTTATTCCTTAACTTTGATTTCACTATAACCAATGCAGAAAATACCTTTTAAACACTCGTAGTTGGCACCAGTAAAATCAATATCAATTAGTAAACCATACCATACACTTTGTGCCTTTGTGTTGTGACAAGCTTAATTAAGAGAGAGCCGTTGTGCTATCTGGCCGAGACGAAGACACTCTAGGTTGACTCCGGCTTCCATCGGCGTGGGCGCTTGGCGTTGGCGGCGTTCCGTGAGACCGTGACGCGGTGACGGCGATTCGGCGATACTGCGGACCGCCGCTGCAGCGCTGCGCACAGATGCCATCTGAAGACAAGCGTGGACGGTTAGGCACGCAGTTGTGTGGGACCGGTGGGGACATGGGGGACGACTAGACATACTCTCAGAAGCTGTGTTTCATCGTTCGTCTTATTAAAAAAATTTGTATAAAATATAAAATTAGTTAATAATTATTAAAATATCTTTAATAATAAAATAAATCATAATAAGATAAATAATATTTATATAAAATTTTCAAATAAGACGAATGATCACGTTAGACAGACAGAGTATCACCTACGAGACGCTTGGGCTACAGCATGGGCCGTCGGGTGCTTCCGTGGTTGAAGCCTTGCGTCAGTTTTTTTTCCACCAAAAAATAAATTTTTTGTTTCATGACATGTGGAACCCAGGGTATATGCTGGGGCATACCCTATGGGTCCGCCCATGGTACACTTAAAAGATTCTTCTCTTATATGCAAACTGTGTAATTAATTTTTTCTATATTTAATGTTCTATGCATTAGTGTAAACATTCGATGTGATGCGATGCGACGGGAAAGTTGAAATTTTGAAGGGGCCACATGTGACAAAACTCGTGTAATTTCGTTACATTGGTAATGAAATTAGGCATGATCGTTGTGAAAAAAGCCACAATACAGTTTTTTTTTTCAAATTACACGGTACGACAAAACTCGTGTAATTTCGTTACATTGGTAATAAAATTAGGCATGATCATTGTAAAAAAAGCCACAATATAGGTTTTTCCTGAATTTCACAGTACAGACATAGACCCTTACAACATACGTACGCTCACCTGTTTGAACACACGCACGCAAACCCTGCCCCTATGAGTACCTTCAAAAGACTGCGACGGGCCGTCGGCAGATCTCGAGATTGACGAAGTCACCATAGACGCCTCGCTGTCGACGGGAATCCAGAAAAGGTGCGACAACCAGGATTTGAATTTTGATGGATAGTGTTTCACTGGACACTCTTACCATTGGACCACATGCTCATTTGCCAATCCAGGTTGCATACACCTTAATTATCAAATTTATTTTTCAATCTGATCGTAATACAATTGTCTCTAAAATGCTGTGATTAATAATTACACAAGGCCCCTAAACTTCCTAATATAAGTATAAGCTCCTGTTTCAATTCCAGCAAAGTCAACTTGGGCGACGTACATATACTTTTGTTTAGCCCGTTGCCGCTCCTATCGTGGATTCATTGAACCTGGACAGGTTTGACCATCTCTTTTATTGGACTCTGCACATGTCCTCCTTGCCATTCTTCTTTAATTTTTTCTTAAAAAAAACAGCGGAACTTTCGTCACTTGAGCCCGAGTGCGCCCCTGACCCACAATTGCGTCCACATTCCAAACAATTCTCTGCCATCCAATTTGAAAGATAATAGTAGTATCCCATTTGGGGGCCCCGGGAACTCCTAAGCGAAAAGGCAAGGAAGAAAAGGTCTCGAGGTGGACCAGACCACCAACACCAAGTGTCGCTGAGGCGCTGAGTATTGCAGTAAGAAAGAGAAATCTCTCTTCTTTTACATACGTTGCAATAGTTTTGTTTTAACCTGTTCTCTTTTACTGGGAGGAGAATGTTTTTGAATACCGCAGTCATACTCTGAGTTCCTGCCTTGTTTATTCCCTTCGTTGGTACGTTCTTCGACGATTTGGTTCTTTGGTTCAAGTGAAGTTGCTTTCCAAATTCTAATCAGAACTATCTTTGTGCGATAGGATTATTGTCAGAGGCGGACCTACCTATAGAGCAAAGCTTGGGCGGCCGCCCTAGGTGCCCTCTGACGAGTATCAGTGATATTTTCTGAGCATTTATATATTTATTACACGTACTAGAACTTATACTATTTTTCTGTCTTTTTTAACTATCAAAGAATGAACAAAAAATAGAGTTTACAAAAGGTGTTAAGTGCTAAGCATTCCTAATCTCTTATGCAGTCAGAATTTTGGTTTTAGACTCGACAAATTAGAGACAAGAGTGGAGAGAAATTGAGAAAGAGCAAATCAATTAATGGCTAGATCCTTCTCAATCTTCCCACTCTTCCCCTTTTATAGGATTGGTGTGAGGAAAATTTTTCACTATTTCCTCCTATGGTACTTGTATTTTAAGAAATGCATCTAGATGCTCTAAATGAGCCCTAACGATTGTCTCACAAGTCTCTTTGCTACGTAAATGGGCGTACTGTTCATCTAAACAGCCGTTTAGTCCATTTAAACGGTAAACAGAAGCCACACGGGTAGTTTAGGCCTAAACAGGTGAATTAAATGATTGGACCATTTAAACCCGTTTAAACTGTTTCATTCCATCTGACTAATTAGAATCAACTTAAACATTATCAAATGAGATAAACAACCACTTAATCCATAATTTAGTCAATTAGAGGACTATGACTATCACAGTCAACACGAAACTAATTAATATTGTAATTATATGAAGTATTGTGAGATTTAGATTTCTTTCTAAAAAATTATTTGGTAGAATATCTGAATTTTATGTGTATAAATAAGTAAGGTTTCTAACATATTTAATTTTTACATACACAAATATGCATATTTTATTGTCATAGTACAAAATCGTTTAGACCATTTAACTCTATCTAAACACCATTTATAAACCCTCTAAACACTAACAAAGGGCGATCGACTTGTTTACTGTTTAGCGTTTAGGATAACATTATCTGGACGACATGTCGCGACATTTTCGCTCTGCTCATAGGGTCTCTCTTCTCTGTCTGTATTATCATCGTCGCCGCCGCCCCTCAGCTCCGAGCCCTTTCTTTCTTTTCACTGGCTACGATCACTAACTAGATATTTTCACCCCTTATGCTCTCTACTTTTTGTACGAAATTGTGTACCCAACTCTAACTTAAAGGTATTTAAATCAGATATGAACCCATCTCGCCCTAAATACCCTCCGACTCGCGTGTGCCCGAGTAGATTGAAAGGGGTATGCCGCGGCTCCCTCTGCCTGGCTTTACCCAAGGACGACATGGGCTGGATGTTTGGCCCGCTCTGCACGGTGTGGTGGTAATGGGTTTTGTGGCCAGATGGTCCATGAATGCTGTCTGTGCCTGGTTTTCTTTCATCTCGAGTTGATAAAACAACCGCTACTCGTCGGGACGCGGCGGCGGCGCTCCCTCCTGGTTCCTGCGCACGGCGGCTGCACCGGCGGACTGGGCGGCCCTTCCTCCAGGTTCGTGCCTCGTGCTCTTCCTTCCCTTTGTGCCTACGCTGCGCGCGAGCAAAGCGGGAGCGGCGTCGGCGACCAGGGGCCAGCGCGTGGCGGCGGCGCAGCGGCGGGCAGGGGTTCGCCCTAGCTCATATTTTCGGCTGGGTCCACCACTGATTATTTTATTACTTCTTGCTATGCAATCACATAGATGGAGGTGTTAGTCGCTTGTTCAGAGAAACTACCAATAAGAACGGTCTATGTTTTGTTCTTTCGATCAGTTCAACAGACGGATTTTTTTTTTTCTCAAAAGGTTTAGCTCACTGAATATTTCAGAGGCTGCCACTTTCAGTTGCATACATATCCTCGGACAGCCCGACTTCTCATGACTAGAGGTCGATGTTGCATTAACAAAACATTGGTGTCTGACGTTTTTAGAGGAAAGAATAGATAAATGACGCGTTCATTGAGTGTGAAATTTGATCCTGACATAGCAGTTGACCAAGCAATCCAGGTTCTTCTGATGCCCTGATCTGTACTGAATAGTACAGTGCAATGCGAGGCACTGCCTCATTGGCCAGCTTGAGCTTTGCTAGTGTGCTTTCCTTTCCTAAGCGAGTGATGAGAGCCATCAAGAGTGCCTGGAATCTGTTAGGCACGAATGCGGTGCGCCTACGCTTTAGAACATTCCACCTTGTTGCCTCATCACATATGCATGATGCATGTGTGGATCTGACTGAAGAACTAGAGAGGTCGGCCTACTTTTTTGGCGCGTGTCTTTGAGTTCTTGGACCATGTTGATGCGGCAATTGACAGCCCTTCATTCAATCATGGCTAGGAATTTCGAAGCCAATATATATAAATATATCGTTTGTCTTTTCCGTGATGACTAGTCGAGCTTGGACTTGATATTCTGATGATTGTTGTGACTAGATCTGACATCTGCATTATTGAGCATCGCTTATGTGTACTGTGATGTTGGTCTTTAGATGGTTGATAGGTTTTCAGTTGTGTGAAATTATGGATTGAACATCTACTTAAATTGACTCCCCTTTAAAAAAAAAAAAAAGAGTTGAATTTGATGGTTCTTTGTGAGATGTGGTTGTTAGCTTGAAAGGGATTTGATTGACAACATGAATGTATTTTGTTCTCTTGGACAATTTTATAGTGAAAATGTACCTGTCATTCATGCATGGAAACTTGAAACAGCCACTTTTTACACGTATGCTACTACAGAAACGCTGAAACTTGTAGGCTCTCCGGTTTCCCACTGGAAAATAAGAAACATGCTATGTATACTCTCTATCTATCCAGTAGCTAGGCCTTGCTTGCCCATAGCATGTTATACTGTCTAAATATCCAGTAGCTAGGCCTTGCTTGCCCGTCGACATTGGCTTCTCGCTATTCGTAGTCGGGTTTCATTTGTATCTGTTTTAACCCTTAATGAAATACGGGTGATTAGCCCGGTCTTGAAAAAAAATGTACTCTCTCTCTTAATTAATTGAAAGGCAGAGCTCCTGCCAATTCATTCAAAAAAAGAAGAAATGTGCAATCATCAATGGAAATTGTTCATAACTAGCTTAATTAGTTTCATGCTACTGTTCTTCAAGCCGAAAAAGTATAGACTAGCTAGTATAAAAATCATTTGAAAAATACTATATTGGGGAAATTTCTATTTCTTTTTTCTCGATCGGGCGTTGTACCCGTTTGTTATTAAGAGGAGAGAAAGTTTTGCAACAAGTTACAGAGAGGCTGCGGGAAGCTTGCGATATGGGGAAAATTTCACAAGGTAAAGATAAAAGATATGGTGACTACACAATGTGTCTTTCAACTTACAACTAGCCACCGAGAGTGCCTAGATCGACTCTCTTGAGAACATTGTATTTGCAGTTGTTAATGGACTTGAGAACCCTCAAACTCTTTCCTTTTTTTTTTGTGTTCCTTTTCTTTTCTTTTCTTTTTTTTTTTGGGCTAGGAGAGAACCCCTCCAAAATGTAAATATTCTAAGTCCCTCACTTCGAACTTCGAAGTTTGTTTGCCTGAATATCACCGAGAGTATGGGTCACTGACACACTGTGTTTTGGATAGCGTAACTGCCTATCTGCAACTTGAAAAGATTATAGTAGCAAGTTGTCAGGTTGACTCTGCATGTTTCTTACACCTAAATACAGACTTGTCAGTTGTCAACTTCGATTTTGGCTGCGTTCGGTTGAGGGTATAAGCGCTTATTTTTCAGCACTTCAGCAGTATTTTTCTCTCACAAGATTTCAGCACTTCTACAGCACTTCAGCGCTTATCTACAGCACTTCAGCTTCACCGAACACAGCCTTTAATTCCTATCCCTAAATCGCAGCTCATATTATTTCTTTTCTCGAACGTGCCTACGCAGCTCATATTCTTTCAACTACTGCTGTTATTGGAAAATGATCCATAACTTGGACATGGGCGTGAGGAAGCAATCGATGAGCTGTGCATAACCTATTCACTAGGTAGTCATTGTTTCCATCCTCTACGTTGAATGTGGTACATTTTCCCAGAAAGATTCATATAGCTTGCTCCCCATCTTGGCAGTTGGCCCCTATTGAAAATAGAGGTTTGACCTTGATCTCTTGCTGGAGAGCCTTCTTGCATCTTCATCTGCATATATATATAGGGGTGTCCCTACTAGCTTCATTGCGACGCAGCAAAGCAGGCCTTCTTCACAAGCTCTGGCATCGTCGCATCGCTGTGTAGGTTTTGTTTCAACCATCCTTAGCTTGATGTTTATAGTTCGTACGCCATGGAGTTGGCTTTCTAAGAAACAACTCATCAGTTGTTTGCTGAGATCAGAGTGCTTGTTTTAGTGTCATACATCCATGCATGTGTTCCTTCATCTCTAATGGTTCTGCAAACAAACAGATTTTCGGAACTTTCTTTCGTTAGGAGCTTGTATTCCTTGTACTATTCAGTGTATTGATATTATCTTTTTGTAGTACCATGCTGCCAGTGTGATTCCTTTTGTGATTTCCTACTCATCATCACATATATTCCTGAAACTAGCCGTCCATCCCTTGGAGCACCGCCGATGCCGCGAACGGTGTCTGATGGGGGAGAAGACAACGGTGCTGACATTGCTAGCCGGACGTCGTCCCACCGCCGCATGGAGCACGGGCATGGGTATAAGGTCGGCATCCCACCGAAGAAGAACCTCCTCACCGAATTCTCTGACGCGGTGAAGGAGACGTTCTTTGCCGACGACCCGCTGCGGCAGTACAAGGACCAGCCAAAGTCCAAGCAGATCTGGCTCGGCCTGCAGCACGTCTTCCCAGTGCTCGACTGGAGCAGACACTACACCCTCAGCAAGTTCAAGGGTGACTTAATCGCCGGGCTCACCATTGCCAGCCTCTGCATACCCCAGGTCAGTTATACTTATACCTCAGAGCGCCCTTGATGAGCAGCAGCAAAATTCATGCACTGACGCTCTCTGACACAACTTGTGGCCTAACGAAACCGTGCTTTCAACCACAGGACATCGGTTATTCTAAGCTTGCTAACTTGCCAGCAGAGGTGGGCCTATGTAAGTGTACTCATTCACATATGAATCATCCCTTTGTTCTAACTGAAATTCCTTCCAACTATGCTGATCAGAGACGTTGTCACCGTTTTGACAGACAGTAGCTTCGTGCCGCCTCTGATATACGCAGTGATGGGCAGCTCCAGGCATATAGCCATCGGTCCAGTGGCCGTGGTGTCGCTCTTGCTCGGTACTCTCCTTCAGAATGAGATTGACCCCAAGACACACCCGCTTGAGTACAGGCGTCTGGCGTTCACTGCGACCTTTTTCGCAGGGGTCACTGAAGCAGCGCTTGGATTCTTCAGGTGAGCAGCGCCTAGTGATTGTTAACCTGTCAGTTAGTAGCTCCTTTCACTTAGTCTGAAACTCAATTCTGCCACAGGCTAGGGTTTATCATAGAGTTCTTGTCTCATGCTGCCATTGTCGGATTCATGGCCGGTGCTGCCATTACCATTGCTCTTCAGCAGCTGAAAGGATTCCTTGGAATTGCAAACTTCACCAAGAAATCTGATATTGTATCTGTAATGAAATCAGTCTGGGGAAATGTTCACCATGGGGTAAGACACTGTACCACGTGATCTTTTACCTGCCTGATGAAAACCACGATAGTTGAGACTTTGACGAAATACATGTGTGTGCTATTTATTGCAGTGGAATTGGCAGACAATACTGATAGGAGCGTCCTTCCTGGCATTCCTTCTGGTTACCAAGTACATTGTAAGACGACACATTACATGCTCCAAGATAACAATAATAACTCATTTTGGTTCTCATGTGACTATATGTGATGACACTGTTTCTTTGAATAATTCAGGGGAAAAAAAATAAAAAGCTCTTCTGGGTCTCTGCAATCGCACCTCTCACCTCGGTGATCATATCCACATTTTTTGTGTACATCACTCGTGCAGATAAGCACGGTGTTGCAATTGTAAGTCATACTTGACTGTTCTTGATGTTGGCCATCGTAAACATATGCAAGTGTATCTTATTTGTTGAAGCTAACAATAAACATCATCACTGCATAACTACAGGTCAAGAACATAAGGAAAGGCATCAACCCACCTTCAGCTAGTCTCATATATTTCACTGGCCCATACTTGGCGACAGGATTCAAAATTGGGGTAGTAGCCGGAATGATAGGCCTAACGGTGAGACAAATCCTTTGTTAAGGAAACAAACTTCTTAAACTTTGACGTTCAAAATTATGATAACGTGGAAAAGTTTTTTATGAAAAAAAATGTGCTAATTAATCAACTGATGCAAACTTTATCAGGAAGCAATCGCAATTGGAAGAACATTTGCTGGCCTCAAGGATTACCAGATAGATGGGAATAAAGAAATGGTGGCTCTAGGGACCATGAACATTGTTGGTTCACTGACTTCTTGCTACGTAGCCACAGGTAACAATTAATTCAGAAAAAGTAACAATTCATAGCACCATACAGATGTATCATTCTTCTGACAGAAGTCGTTCATTGTAGGTTCTTTCTCGCGGTCAGCAGTTAATTACATCGCTGGCTGCGAAACAGCGGTGTCAAATGTTGTTATGTCAACTGTCGTAATGCTTACTTTGCTGTTGATCACCCCATTGTTCAAGTACACTCCAAATGCCATCCTTTCCTCAATCATCATATCAGCAGTGCTTGGTTTAATTGACTATGAGTCGGCTTACCTTATCTGGAAAGTTGACAAACTGGACTTTCTAGCATGCATGGGAGCATTCTTTGGAGTCATATTTTCATCAGTGGAGTATGGCTTGCTCGTTGCGGTGTGAATCACAACTATTTCTTTTATGCTACCAACAATTGAGTTCCTATATAATAGACAAAGAGCCGATGACTGTTAAAACCTTCTGTGAATATAGGTTGCAATATCTCTTGCTAAAATTCTTCTTCAAGTAACACGGCCAAGAACAGTTTTACTTGGAAACCTTCCACGGACAACTATATACAGGAATGTAGAACAATATCCTGATGCTACCAAGGTTCCAGGGGTGCTAATTGTAAGAGTGGACTCAGCTATATACTTCACAAACTCCAACTATGTTAAAGAGAGGTAAAATGCTTGTATTCAACATGAGCTTCTGTCACAAGAATTATTACTACTTAAGGGTTTCAGAGTGGCATATTTGGCTTTCTTTTTGTTACTACCATATCCTTTTTTGACAAAAAAAAAAAACCAAAAAAGTACAAGGATTAAAAAAAAACATATGATGCTAGTGCTTAGAAGAATTTTAACGTAAACCTTTTATATATCTATATACTGCAGAATAAGATTTGGCCAGCAGATGCAGCTAAGGGTTTTATAGATCTGTGAACCATACTTTGAAATTTTGACATATAATTTGATGGGTGTGATTACTAGCATTCTTTTTTATATCTATTCGAATTAACTCATCAATTATTTTGGAGGATGACCTCAATGAAAGTCTTTTATCTGATCAGAAAAGGAAAGCCAACAGTTCCTTGAAAGTGCAAGACTACATTAACGATATGTGATTAGTATTCTAGTGGCATGAGATTGCATTAGATGCAGTATTGAGTCATGTTCAGTATTCTAATAGAGAATGTCACAATTTAAAATCGGCTAAAGAGGGGAGCAGTGCTTAATTAGAATCTAATTTTCAGAATCCTGAGGTGGCTAAGAGATGAGGAGGAGCAACAACAGGACCATAAGTTACCAAACATTGAGTTTCTAATTGTTGATATGTCTCGTAAGTCACAAGAACATATCTGACTATATGCTATCTTTTTACTTAAGTTCCATATAGTGACTGAAAATATTGTTCTGACTCTCAACAGCTGTAATTGATATCGACACAAGCGGAATCCACGCTTTGGAGGAGTTGTTGAAAGCTCTCGAAAAACGTAAAATTCAGGTAAGACGCCAAATCTCATAACAAGCATGTACAACTACTAGCAGTCTGGTAGTGAAACTGCTAACATAAAAATTGTCAGTTGTCACTGAAGAACCCCTCACTAAGATCAAAATCCGTTCCTTTTACTTACAGCTGGTTCTTGCAAACCCCGGGCCAGCGGTGATCGAGAAGCTCCGCTCAGCAGAATTCACGGACATGATTGGTGAAGACAAGATATTCCTCACGGTCGGCGACGCTGTGAAGAAATTTGCTCCTAAGGCAGTGGATAATGTCTGAAGGAGTTTCAGAGTCATGAGCGGTACGAGCAAGAAGTCTATCTATTCTTTGGCAGAGTCCAGTGGCAATCGTGGATTTATAGAGCAGAAGCTGAACAGAACGGGAGTAAATAACATGGTTTGCATTGCAGAATGGTAAATAAAAAATATGAGTTGGAGTGCATCACGTTTGCGAGATGTGGTTGGATAGAAAGCAGATAGTGGTCTAGTTGGGCGTCTATGTTAGTCATTGTGGTGTTGGAGTCTGTTCCGCGTTGGCAAGCGCTTAGGTGGTGGGAGATCGAAGGTTTGATAGCGAAAGAAAAGTTTCCTCTTTGGGATTTCAGGCTTTGTGTCTCTTACAGTATCTAGCCCCTTCCCTTGTAGTTTCAGGTTTTATGGTGAGGTTTTACATTTGACTTACACATAATGTAAAGAGTGTCTAGTTATCTGGTGACAGATTTTATATGGTTAAATTTGTCAGATTTTTATACATGTGACTCAATAGACAGTTGTAGTACAGTCTAAAGTATAATCAATCGTATAGAAATCTGATATATATATTTAGTGCACTACGTGAGTGTGAAGCGTGACCAATTTATTCAAGAGGGGCATTCTGAATTTGTTTTCTTCGTTCCTACTGGGCATGCATGTGCTAGACAGGGAAAGCCCCCGGCGACGGCCGCCATGAGGAAGCAGGCGCGGTTGCTCGCCCGCCGCATTCTCGCCCGAGCGGCCAGCATTGATCTCGCCACTGCACAGCAGGTTGTGTTAGGTTAGCCGCGTGGGCCGCTGTGGCCTTCTGGGCTCGGTCCAGCCGGAAAGCAACTTGGGCGCAATTGATGAGCCCATCTACCCCTTTGTTCGTCTTCCTCCCCTGCCGCCGTCGCCCGTCGGGCGCCTCCTACGGAATCCCCACCGGCCACCACCGCGCCGCGCGCCTAACACAAAATCCATCCCTCCTCTCAACTCCGCCGCTCCGCCTCTCACGGTAGCCACAAGCCCGAAAGAATCCAGGGATCAGTCGCAGCTACAGCCGGATACCGCCCCGATCGCCTCCCGGATTAACAGCGTGAGCTGGAAACTAACGCGGCAGGTGCGGCGGCGCGTCACCTTTGCTGGCTGCTTCACGCTCCTGCAGCCCGCCTCCCGTGGAGTGTCCCTACCGGCACGCGGACCTCGTCTCCGAGTTCCTTCGCTTAGTCTCGTGGAAACATTCCCACAAACACCTGCGGGGCACGTTGTACGAGCCAGCTCGAGCGTCCCACAGCTACGCCATCGCAGGTCGCACCTGAAATCCACCTGATCAGGTCCTGCGATAGCAAGCTGGATAAGGTGCAAGCACGCAGAAGGTGAATTCCATGCATTTGCTCGGCCAATGCGGACGGTGTTTCTGCGTGTACCAGCCTCGATGTTGATACACCTGAGCAAGGCTTCGACTTCGAGTGACCAACACTCAACTCTGTCATGGACAGGTGCGATCAGATGCTGAGCGAGGGTGTCCGGCCAAAATTTCAGTTATCTACATTCTACAATGCCGGCGGTCAGTGGTCAGTGCATCGTACAGGGATGCGGATATTGTGAGCCAATCATGAAGATGGTTTTTCGATTGAGTGAAACCCGGTACATTCATTTATACAGTGACTTGGATTCAGCATATGCGGTATTCTGTTGAATGGCGGATTAATGGTTGGAGGAGGGGGTTGTTTGTAAGCCAAATAGCAATATCCGTAGTCGCCTACTCGGTTCTAATCGGTGGATTGTGCCATATGTGGGAGGTTGATGCATTGGAAGATTTAATTATACAGATGAAAGGTCACATTGATCTTACAGAAGTGTGTGCATATTATAGTATACAGTACAGATGAAAGGTCATATTGATCTTACAGAAGTGTGGGCATATACAGATGTACAGTCAGTCTGTACTCTGTCACAATAGACGGGATTCCTGACTCGTGAGCAAATATATGTAGTAAGCACTTCTTGTTTGCTCTGATTTTGTGTTTCAGAGATACTCTAGATTGGTGTTGGACTGTTCCACAGGATGGCAAGAGATGACCCGCTCATTAATACATTTTCATGCAATGGCTCAGCAAATGTATGATCGAGAACAGCATAGTTGAATCCGCATTTGTTTATGGTATCAAGATGAAATGGGGATATTGGTATGTTTCAGTGAACCGTACGATACAGGATGAGATAATCAAGGACTTCACATTATTGGTGAGGACAGGAAGGCACTGTTAATGACAGCCATCCACGTGACGTAAAACACCCTCATGGAAATGACTGTGGCTCAGCAGGCACTACTAGTGCTCTGGGTTCTGGAGTACAAAAGGTTCTGAAACTGTGTACTGAAGCAATGAACTGACTTGATTTTGCCTTCTCGAATGTTCACCATGTTCCATGCTTGGTCATGGGTTATGTCTAAATAAAGGTACCTAGCTCTGTCTTTCAACATATTTTCAGATATCGGCAAGGTGTTTTGATAAACCATATTGATCATTCCAATTTCCAATCGTTGCTTTTCTTAGTTAAGTGCTACCAGTACTTATTAATACAATGGCAGTTTCAGCCATTGTGAATCATTGAATACTACTGAATAGTACTGGTGCTTTGTTGAGATACTAAAGTCAATTAAGGATTATAGTGCCAATTCCTACTAGGTTGGTTTTGTTTTTATGAAGGATTATAGTGTAGTGCCTCCATTTTTTGCAGCTAATTGTCCATGTTCGCTACTTCTCTCATAGTGGTTGATAGTGATTCAGTCGTGAATTGTTTGCATGAGATTGTTTCATTTTGAACTTTGCTTGATCCCCATTAGATTAGTCCATGTATGTTGTAATCTTTTTTTTTCCTATTAATGAACATGGTTATTAGACACGGTCATGAAAATAAAAAGATTATAGTTACCTAATAGCTGATCTTATACTGAACTAATCTTAACTTTCTCGAGATATATAACTGGGGTAAACGGATGCACCCATATCTGTTCACTTTTACTTGCCTTTTTGGCGTATCATTGTAGCTCTGTTCACTTTTACTTGTCTTTTAGCATATCATTGACTTTAATAAACTTCATTCGTGCATGTCATTTGCTTTCTTAGGACCTGTTTGAACAAGGGGCTTACAGTTAGCCTCTATTTTTATACCAAAGTGAATGACTAAAAATGGGCTAATTTTTTGCTAATAAGAGCTAGTTGGTGGTTAAAACCATTAGCCCTTAAGCCCTTGTTTAGCCTATATTATCATAAGATGGGTTAATTTTTAGCCTTGGGGTCCAAGCAGTTAACTCCCTCCGCCCTGAAAAACAAGGCATACTATACTACAAAAGCAGTTGTATTATATTTCATATTTAGAAATAATTTTCTAATATTCAAAAAAAATTATTATATATTATAAGAGAAATTAGCTGACAAAATATGATCTTGAAAATGGCACCAAGTCAAATTATGACTTCTATTTTAAGACCAAGAGATTATATTTTAGAAAGTTAATAAAATATGTAAAAAAACTCTACTCTGACGGATATAAATGCATATTTGTGGCATAATTTTTGAAAAGTCGACTGCAGGCATGCGTTCTTGTAAACAATCGAAAGGGGGCAGACAAGGAAGAGGAATAATTTGAATCAGAACTCTCCTTTTCTTTTGAACTATGCCATGGAAACTTCCCATATATATGCTTGTGAGGAGGCTCAAAATTTAAGTGAAACAGTTTTTTAAGCTAAGACTCTAAGAGAGAAGCTTTCCGATAAATCTTTCACTCGGGTTTCTTTTAATGAATACTGCCCCTGGCGGCTATTGCCCCTGAAGGTACACGATGCAAAGTGCTGTTTTGGAGCCTAGCTATCAATTGCATTTTCTTCCGGTCAATCAAGTCTGCAAGAGGGCTAGTTTATTTGAGCACTATATGCTCTCAAATAATGGTCGTACATAAGATGCATCTACTTGCATTGCTTTGATGATCGGTTTGCTCGCTCTTTCTTTTTTTTCAAAGGGATGCATATTAAATAAAATTGTTGATGAGCTCTGTGTCACCGTACATGTGGCAGCTTGCAGTGGGCAGACAATATCAAATACGTGGCCAGTAAAACTGGCGGCTCATGCACTATCCGTGACCTTTCTTTCCTGATCACGCTGCATTAAACCTTTGATCTTTTTCATTGTTCAGCACGTAGTATTTCTGATGTGGGCGCACCCTATTAAATAGAGTGGACAGCGCCGAACTGGTGTGACTCACGTACTGTCCGTGATCTACTTCAGTTTCTGATGAAGAGGCAGTACATTAATTCTTAAAGTGGCATGCCAGTTCTAGTAAGCCCATGTGATTTTCATATTGGCATGGATTTAGTTATTAACTAGTTATTATAAGCATGAGTCTAAGAATATTTTAAGCTAAAAGTCATCTGCCTAATTACATGATTACATTTGGAATTACAACTTTATTTATTCACATGATCAATTTTTTTCCTGATAATCATGTTCCAATCAAAATATGCAACTGCAAAGGCTTCTACTACAGTACTTTTTCGTGGTTGACTGAACAACTTTTAGTATTCAACATCTTGTTAGCGTTATTGTCGAAATGTATAGTGTAGCTTCAAAGTAGTGGATGTACCTTTCGATGTTTTTTTCCCTAGAGCACGACTTCACGTATATTTCATTAAGACGGATGTAACCTTTCGATGTTATTTTCACTTTTGCTGACCGTACTTCTTTATTAATTAGAATACCACGCACTGCCAATATCCTTTTCCATACTTCTTGCATGTATGTTAATTGACTAATCAAGTGCTAAATACCTTCCAGATATGATGCAGATATATATTTATCAATCTAGGAAGCCTCATATATAGTAAAGATACCCAAGAAGTTACAAGGCCGACGACAGAAGTACTGCAAATAAGGCCGGAACTGACAAAGCCATGCAGCAAAATAACGAAAGAACAGCAAGGCCATACGTGCTTATTATAGAAGATTACAGATGAAGCGAGGTATCGACATCTACATCAGTCCTATAGCCTGAATTCTGCGTTGCTCCCCATGAGCTCGCCGGTGGCGGCGACGTCTGGACACCGTTGGCGCCAACAAGCCCATGGTACGCGGGTCCGCGCAGCGGCCTAGACGGCCGGATCAAGTCCGGGTGCAAGAACCACCTCGGCTGCTCGTTGCTGCTGGCGACTTGGAGACCAAGGCTGAGAGCCGACGACAGGGACGACGACGGCGATGAGGAACCGGTACGGTGGTTGGTATCAGTAGCGTGCACCCTCTGCAGCTCCCTTCCTTCTCTCATCTCCTTCACCTTCTGCAGGTTTCTGAACCTCTCTTGGAGGAGAGCTATGGAGGATGTGTGGATGATGGAGGGGGAGACCTCGCTGCCGCCGTGCCTTCTCATCGGAGAGGTTAGCAAGTGTTTGGTGCAGCAAGGCACTAATAGGCTGCTAGCTATTAGCAGCTTCGATCTTCGCTTGCCCTGTTGGGTGGACTGATGTGAAGCAGGGCTAGCTGGGGCTGTGTATGTTGTGTTGGTGGATCGATCTGTTTGGAGCTAGTAGCTAGCAAGCAGTGCAGGTAACTGGGAAGGGCTGGTCGAGGTGGCTGATCTGAGCTGAGATGGGGATATATAAGGGGCCGGAAGGGCGTGGTGTCCTCTTGTTGCACTTACGCACTCACACACTGATTGCATGTGTTTCTGTGCCAACTCCAGTGGATCCAATCCAGGCCACTTTATTGGCATAGGGTAGCAATTTGCAGTGGAGAAGGAAAGGGAATCAGGGTAAGGCATGGAAAGTCCAAGGGGGAAATGGCCTCGCCGGGTAGGGTGGGGCCGTTGGGCCGTGGCGCAGCACAGTAGCTAGCTAGACGAGGGCTAGCTAGGGGTTTTGGTGATTGGATGTGAAGGCTGAGGCGCCACTTTTAAAAGGTGGCTGCGTAAGGGCGGGGAGGTAGTACAAACCAGCGTGGACGCTAGCGCTTGGCGCGAGATCGTGGATGGGAATATGGCCATATAGGATTTTGCGATGGTCTTTGTCATCTAACTCTTGCCATGGAAGCCAGTGGAGAGGGGGCCTTGAATTGAATCCTTTTCTTTTCCAAGGGGGTTGCTGGCTCTCGCTCCTTGTCCCAGCTAGCCATCTCTTTGTTCATCAATTAATGTTTATCTTAGCTTGCCTTGTTTGATGTCATGGATTGGGACAGGAGCACGTTCGACCCCCAAGGCGGTGAACCGTTCCAACTCCGGTTCTTTGTTTAACCCCGGGGGTTTTGGTGCGGCGTGTAGGGGTTGAGAGTCACTTTGATGCTTTCTGTTGTTTGGTTGCAGGGGGTTTCTCGCTAGCTAGTGTCCGGGTGAAACGTGGGTTAGTGCTTCGACCAATCGACCGGCCAGATGAAGCGTCAAAATTGGCTTAAACAATGTTACCGGCTCTGATGATTCAATTCGTGGATTCTGTTTTTTACTCGGAACAGTTGGACTGTTATTGGAGCAAGTTGAGGCTTTTCGGTGGGTAGGTTTAACCTGATTATATATTCTATATAGATGGTACGGTGTTTTTAAAATGAGGTCAAGTGTGCATGCAAGAGTCGTACGCCCAAATCATCATCATATGTTGCGCCAGAGGGGAAAAAACAAACACTACAGACTCTATGCGTGCATGATCGATCTCTGCCCAGTGCTACCTGTAAGCATCATGCATATCACAAGCAAGCCCTCACGGTTTAATTTCATTCTCTATTGCGCAAAACTAGCTGGTTTTACCAAACACTAATAACCTGTACCTCTGGCCCGTGTGGGCACGGGGGTACATGTGTGTGCATGTGTGGATGTTTAGGGACTGCGCGCGCTTGCTTGCTCTCCTTTTCGTTGTCAAATGAAGGTTTGCGTCACTGTTTGTCGGAAAGGGACGTGTCATGTCATAACTTGCTGATCCATGCACCTCAATTATATAGTATCTTGTCATGGCTAGCTGCTCTGGTGGCGCCATGCATCGTCCATCGGTGTTCCTTTTATTTGTATAACCACACAAGATACAATTGTCAAGGTCGTAATCGATGGCTTAGTTGATTGTACTGACTGATCGAATCGCACGTAGGGTCCAAATTCAATCATATAATGTATATATACATGTGGCTGGTGTATCAGTTCAGTCGCTTCGCTAGCTTGCATTGTGTGCCTAGCTTCCTACCTACCTATCTTAAGCTTAGCTAGGTAATAGAGGATAAATCAGATTTGATATTGCATTTGATCCATAGTCAGATCAAGCTAGCAAGCCGCTAGCGCAAACGATTCTGTGTAGTCACTGTGTGCCCCCTGCTAGTTTGGATTCTAATAGCATGCATGTGTTGCACACAAACCCACCAAGGCGATCTCGTGTTTAATACAATAAGTAGTGATGATGATAAGATGCTCAGGTCGTTTGGTTTCGTCGACAATATGATTGATCGTACCACCCCTGGTTGATTGATTGAAACGAAACTACCTGAAACAACAAGCAAGACTCTATAGTCTATACTGTGGGGCGTGGGGGTGATCATGAAATTCACGGAGGAAATAATGCATGAATTCTGATGGCAGCGTAGGAATGTTGCAAAGAAATTAAACACCCGATTCGGTATGGGTGCGTCACTCCGTTGCAGCTGTTACTCTTAGGATCCCACACATCAGTTTAGGCTGCGTTTAGGAGCGCTCCGTGGAGCTAATTCTCGGAGAGAATCGCTCTCTCGCCGCCAAACGTGGAAAAAAAACCGTCCACCTTCTACGGAGAATACAAGTGAATCAAGTGAGTGAGCTGAAAAAAATCTGCTCCTCATATTCTCTCCCGCTCTTTATTCAATTCTTTGTTGATCCATGCTCTCTCAATCCGTCGTAGTAATCTAATGGGATCACTCCATCGAAGAACGGGCCCTTAGTTTTATTCGAGGGTTGGTTGAACCCAATGACGACAGGATACGGATGAGATCATGACGATGGGTGTTGCGATGCGTAACAGTACCACTTGGCTTCTCGTTGCTGTCTGCACTGTGTCCCGGCCCCCCAGACCGGCCGGCCCATTCACAGACACAGACTCTAGCCCGTCGTCGTCGAGGCATGCAGCGTGCGCTGGCCCCGCCTGTCACCTTACTAACCTTCACGGCCCATCATATTCATATGCTATGCCCACTGATCCCTCTCGGAGGCGGCAACCAACCACAAACTTTTCTTCCAAAAGAAAAGCACTTCGATCGCGCCTCACAACTGATAGAAATTCCCCGTGGCCGTGGCTGGCCTCGTCTTGCTTGCTTGCTTGCATGCCTGGAGGAGAATCCCCTGCCAACCTGCATTTCCATATCCGAGCACAGCGTGCTGTTGCTCCACAGAGAAAAGAGTACATATATCAGCGACAGCGAGGGCTCGCGGCCGAGCATAGCAGGGAATGGCACCGTCACTAGCGATCCGTGGGGAATCATATGTGCACGCATTCGGATTCCACAGCGACTAGAGAGTAGTGTCCGGTGTCGCCTCCGATCCAACCCGCGCAGCAGTACACGCACGCACGCAGTACAATACAGCAGGGAGATCGATATCGCGGCGAGGCGATCGAGGGGACTCATCATCATCATCATGCGGTCTGGCGACGAAGCTAACGGCCCCGGGGTTGCATCGCATCGTTTGGACGGGAATGGCGTGCGCTGCGACTGCGACTGCGACTGCGAGAGAGAGAGAGAGAGAGAGAGCCGTGACGGGTCGGCCTCCTGGCACCGGCCGTACGTCGACGGCGACGGCGACGCGCGCTGCACGCCTCCGGACCTCCGGGCCGGGACAGCTTTTGGGAGGCGTCGCCTTGCGCTTGGCGCGCAGCTGTTCCCTGCATATGCCGCTCGGCCGCGCCGAGGCTGACGGGTCCCGGCCGGGCGCGCGGCCCTCTCCGATCCCTGGCGCGTAGCGCCCCAGCGAGCGAACGAACGCATGCCCAGCCCAGCCGCCGCCGGGAGTGCGGGGCGACGCGCGCGCGGGACCAATCTTTTTGCGTGCACAGCGACGCAGCGTCGCAGCTAGCGTACGTGCCGGTGCGGTGCGGTCTCCACTCTCCAACTCCACTCCACAGGACTCCAGCGCGTGTCGTGTCCGGATCTCTCCTAGCTACTCCTACGTAGTACGTAGTACGATGGGGCTACCTAGCTGGGCCATGCTATTGGGCCATTGGCGTCACAGAAAGGTGGAGGCGAGTAGCGCTTCCGATCCGGTCCCTGATGAGTGAGGACGAGTCCATCCATCCACTCATCAGCTGCCAACAACACACGCGCCACAAGTATTTGTTGTACTATAGCATGCCGTCCTTTCTTGGCCACAGTTTTTGCGCACGTTATTTTAGGGGTGTGGCTGACGACTCAGCAGCATGCATGGGCGGACATGCTGGTGGTGCTACTGTAGCGGTGCCTCGGCTCCGCTGTTCCACACGTCACCGGCGAGAGCTCGCTCGCCCAACCTAAACAACCTACGCCGGTCGATCCATCGGCTCGGCTGTCTCCTCGCCCTCAGCCCCTCCAGCCGAATCTATATATCCTGGTCCTTCAAGCTAGCTACAAACCTGAATCTATCCTGGTCCTGGGCGGACAACAATGTGCCCATCTCTCAGTTTTTCCTGTGAACACAAGTTATACCAGCACTACGGGTAGGGGCGAAGAATATACCAAAGTCACCGAGTTAATTTTACTAATCATCATTCCAATGTGCTAGTACATGTCTGACTTCGGCGTTAATTCCGCTCCGTAATCTTTGATCAATCTTCTTCTTTTTCGTTGTAATCGAAGTGGTCCATGGGCTGTTTTTGACCCAAACACACCAATCATGTTTCGGCCCAGATTACTTGTGTGTCTCTGTGTATATCTAAGCCGAACCAAAAGTGCTTTTAGGTAGGTTGCCTAATATTTTTTTTTTCACCTTTTGGGATTGTTCCACATGTTATATTTTGTAAAATATTTTTTCCATTTATTTAATTATTTTTAACAATGTAACTATGATATTTTGGTAATTTTATTGTTTTACATTATATTTTATTTTGTTCCATTTGTTAACAAATATTTGTTTGAATTGTACCAATTGTTGTTCCAGGTATGTAGTTTGTTCCAGAACAAACTTTTGTATAGCTTTATACATTATAATTATTATTCCACATACCGACTATGCTTTAGGTTCATAGATTTCATTGCATAATGTTCATGCACATTTTGGCTTTTGCGTGACAATGTAAAACAATTAAAAAACACTTAGGGTCAATACTGCTGAATGGCTAGGTCACGTTGGCTGGTAAGTTCAAGCGAACAGAGCCATTATCTTGTGAAAGGGAAAGAAGATTATACTTTTATGTGTAAGTGTTTTCAGGATAACCTACTAAGCACATTTATGGAGTATCGTGAAAAAGAAGAGGGATAAATCACCGTTGAAGTCAGCCTATCGCACGTTGTAGATTATGACTATGAGTATGGAGATCTTCGCAAAAGTATAGATAATCATCTTTTAAGAGGATTAGTGGTTAAGTAGTCTTTTCTTCCCTTGGTTCCACTTTGTGAGAGTTTTTCATAAAAACATGTCAGACTGTATAATAACAAAAAATAAGGGCCAGCCCAAAAGAGAGAAGGAAAAAAAAAAATAGTCCGACGGCAGGGTGGTCGAGCGTGATCCATTACAACTCAGCGCTGCAATCGACTCGGGTTACTGGGCTAGACGAGACTCAGATATATACCAGGCCGTGCAGTATTTCCTAATTTGTTTGGGCCTGTATCCATCAAGGCTCCCTCGTCGTCGTCGTCGTCGCAGAGAAATTTTTTTTTTCCTCACTCGCAGAGCCCTTCGCCCCTTCCCTCCCGCTCCCGGCTCCCGCTACTGGGGATCTCGGCTCGGTTCACCCATGCCGTCTCGTTCTCTTGTACTACTGCCCGCAACGAGCGAGAAAGGACCGGCGCCACGACCGCTGCCCGCTGCTCGACCGATAGAAACCAACCAGAACCAGTGCTCGCCCCACTTCCCCTCCTTGCGAAACGGGCAGACAGAGAACAGTCGTCGCCGTGTGGGTGTGGCCGGCCTGTGGATGGAATGCAGCACGGCATGGCCGGCTGGCTTGAAGGCTGAGGCAGCGGAAACTGCAGGGAAGCAACGGTCTAGCTGCGTGAGGAAACTGCTCCATCTCTCCTTGCTGAAAACGCGATGGGAACGCGCCGGACCCGGACCGACCTTGCTCGCTCATTCAAGGCATGCATCCTGTTTGCTTGCCCTGTGTCATGGTAGGTGCACCACCCCCGTTGGCCGTACGTTGCTGTCTTGGCCATCTCTTCCAGTTCCAAGCGGCCGGGCGCGCCCTGGCATTGCATCTACTTGTTCTCGCGCGTCCTTAATGACGACGACCCACGTCAATGCTGATCGCGCGCCCGGCGTACCCGGCCGCCGCCCGTGTTAGGAAAAAAGGATCCTGGATCAGTCAAGTATGCTCAAGATGCTACGTACGTACTTCCACTGGGGCAAGCTGAAACCCCTTCTGTTTCTGTCACCATTATTAATGTTGTTTGGAACAGCAGTTGCGCGTGCGTCGTCGCCCGGCCTGTACCGTGGTGACGGGCGGTAGGCATTCATATCAGCACACGGATTAGGGCTATGGGATGTACTCCTAGATGATGGTCCCTTGGGTGATCACTATAGTTCTCTTGGCGGCGTCAACCGTGAAACCGGGCGAATATTATGCGTGTATGAATGTATCAGCATCGTTCGCGAGCGCCAACAAGTTCTCTGAATCTCTCGAGTTACGACGACAGGCAGCTTCATTGTTAGTTGTTAGTGTATATGTTACCCCGGCCCGCGTACCACCAGCAGTGGCACGGAGTCTAACGTCTCCTAATCAAAGTCAAAGGATTCCTGTTATGACGACAGAAGTTTAAAACACATTAGCTTAATTTTCGAGCCTAGCTACATGCATGCACACAGAAGTAAAACTAAAGGAAAATAGCACTGCTGTGACTGACTTTCCGCTAGGAGCTTTAGAAGTGGACAAAAACACCATCATAATACCATTCAAAACGTATGGTCCCTATGCGTGAATAAATCTAGGATCTTGCCATCAGCATGTTGGTGGAACATTGCATCTAGACAAAAGCACGTCCATTAATTTGATAAAACGCCCTCTCGCACACGGGATCCACATTTCGTTTTCATTACTCCCCTGTATCTCTCTAAGTCGGCTAGAATCTAGAGATGGACGCATAGTTTCAAATAGCCGGCTATATATAGCCTCGCTATAGTCTCGATATAGCCTTTTAAACATGTTGCCGCTAAATGAATTTACGTATAAATTTTCGCTATAATCATTATTTTAGCTCGTTATAACTCCGCTATATCTTATTACTGGAGAGTTGCCCCTATTTGCTGGAAGCCAGCTATTTAAAACACTGGATGGACGACAGTGTGAAGTAGTAGTAGCAGGTCGGACTGCAGGAGTGTGGAGATGCTACAAAACTACTGCTATCTCACTCCTACGGTGCGTGCTACCATGCATATAATTGCCGTCTCATTATTGACGACTGTTATCCCCCGTGACGTAGGACGAGTCGTCCCCTTTCCCCGATGAAAACGTCTCGGTTCATAATATTACTCCCTGTCCCTGCCACAGCTCTTTCGTTTCTATTTGACAACTTTTGTCTAATCATGACCCAAGTAGACTCAAAAGATTCATCTCGAGCTAGCTAGGCAAACAGTACAAACATGTAACAGCTGCTACTTCATTTAGTGCTCCATACAGGTAAAAAGTACAATCGATGTGATGGATGAATAGTGTCAAATATTGGGAACTAAACAGGGGCCTCATTCACATAGCAGTGTTGCCACCATTCAGTGTAGTGTAGTGTAGGTATAGAGACAGGCAAGCACGTACCCAAAGCACGCACCGTGTCGTCTCCACCGTCCAAAGTACTCCGCCTAGCTACGACGACATGGCCGTCGCTTCTCGATCGCTCTGCATGCACACGTCGGGCATAGGTCAACCTGCCATTGGCGTTTCCATTTTCCCTTGCCTTGCTGCAAGGTTGGAGAGTACAATGCAACAAGGTGTCCCTTGGCGGCCTGGCCTAGCTGCAGCGAGATGAGGCGGAAGGAGAAGATCGGTTGGTGGATCGGATATGATGAATGATAAAACCAATCAGCGATATATACATGATGATAGCATGACATCAGTACAAGTGCAGAAGTGCTGTTGAACTAGACTACTGAGCGCCGTGACGCCCACCACCACGGCACCACCCTACTGTACATAAAGACGAACAACGCGCCCGAGATCTCGCCGGTCTGGAGAAGCCAAGGGACAGGGGTGTTGTACCATAGATAGATACGTGACGACGTCAGTGAAACCACTACCAGTCTGGGGCTCGGGAGTCACCAGACTTCAAACCATGTTCGGTGGTCGTATTGCGGCTGCAGGTATTATCATCGGCTGGCGACCTGTTGCCGACGCAATCTTGGCGAGTTCTCCACCTGCTTCCGTTATCATATTTTTGGACTGTTTTATGGGCTTATAAACGCGGATACAATACAACTGTATCCCCGTTTATCTCTAAAGCCTTTGGACAATAATGGAAAAGGGATACCACTAGAGTAAATCCGATCAGAGCCTCTCGCCGATGATATATTCTTCGGTCTTCAATCCATGTCCTCGATGATTAATCAGAGAGTATTTAGGACTGCTCCACAAACTCTATTCTACAAACTCTACCGTAGAGTAGCTCAAAAAAACTGGAGTTCGTAGAGTACCTCTTTAGATGCTCTAACAACTCTACTATTTTTCCTCGAACGGAGTGCGGGAGCTGAAACCGTTTGGCTAAACAACGTGGAGTAGAGTAGTCCTAAATACTCCTTAGTTTTGGTATTTTTAGAACTCAGCACCACTAAAGACTCCGTCGGAGCGATAAAACCCAAAAATTGAAAATGTCGCATGATCATGAGACCATCAACCTGGCACATTGATGCAAATGGGGAACACGATCATCTCCACCGATAGCATCAACCCTGCCAAAAAAAAAAAAACAGAATGACGTGAATAATTAAATGTTGGGTTGGATGCCAAGGTTGGCATTCATATTGGAATTCTCTGCATGAAATAAGATCCAACAAAGAATCAACGAAGGCGATACCGTCCAAGAACCCTTAAAACACAATTTATTCAATTAAAACTCTAACCATTGTGATTAGACTAAAGTCATCACTCGCTCATCCACATGACTGACAAGGCCATAGGCCACCACTCGGGACGGAGTGATATTTTATTTAATTATATTATATTTTAATTGTTTAATATTTGATATAATATATATATATATATATAGTAATATATTTGATATCACAAATATTGATATTATATCTATACAAATACATCTACAGTTATATTTTATTTTTCGGACGGATATCGGCATTTGCTCCACCCAACCTCCAAGATCCGGATAATGGCCCGTACGTCTCTGTTTTGAATGCATCTCCTCCGCTTGGTTCTAGAGCTCTAGGCCCCTCTTGTGTTAGGTATACCACGTTCTTATGTAGATAAGAATACAGATTTTTCGTGGTTTACTCTCTACTTCTCATGCTTTTAAATTGTACTGGTAAACATGTCTATGCGTTACAAGGGTAAAACTATCAGATAAATTTAAAGATATGAGAATATAAAATATTATTTGTGTACTAAAAAAAAGGACTACAAGATTAAATTGGACCAAGCATACAAGGTAAAACAGTACAGGAACCTGTAGAAAGCGCCATCCCTGCAGACACCGAAGTCGATAGTCATCAACCGGTCCTTCCACTGCTTCGGCGATGACACCACCCAGGCCATATACACAGTTTTAGTTTAAAATTTTTAATAGGACTTTAAATTATAATTTATTTTATGATGATTATGACATCCACAATCCAGTATGCCAGTAGTGCGACAATGATATTCTATATTAAGCTTGTATCAAATTTAAAATATAATTTTGATAGTTTTTCTCCCATTATAAATCATAATTATACATGTGTTTGTACCAAAAATTGTGTGTTTATATTTATATAAAGAGAGAGAGAGAGAGCGTTGTTGATACGTGCTCCCTCCATTCCAAATTGCAAGTCATTTTAAGAATGTTAGAGAGTCAAAACATCTCAAGTTTAACCAAAATTATAGAGAAAAATATAAAAAATTTATGACACTAAATAAGCATGCTATGAAAATATATTGATGAAAAATCTAATGATACTTAGTGATATTATAAATATTATTATCTTATTTATATAAATTTGGTTAAAGTTGAGATGTTTTGATTCTCTAGAATTTATAATTTATAATTTAGGATAGAGGGAGTATTTAAATACACACGATGTCTAAAAAATATAATAAAACATTATTCTAGGAAAGACACGTCCATTAAGGACGGCTTGGTGTGGTGGAGTGGAGTGCATGTGCATCTAGTGAAAACCCTTGCACATTTACTCCGCTCCTCTGCCGCTGGCCTCTGCCACCCACAGTGCTTTTAAACACCAACACCCTCCTACTCCCGCAGGCCGCAGCGGTACATCGCGGCTCTCGCTTCACTCGGCTCCCGCTCCCACACTCGCTTGCCTCCCTCGTCCGTGGCAGTGGCAGTGGCAGTGGCAGCACCCGCCCGCAGCTCGCAGGAGAGAAAGAGATCGGGACACCAAGCCATGAGCCACAGAGGCGCCGGAGCCGTGGACAACGGCGTGAGCCCCGGCAACGTCCCGGTGTGCTACTACGGCGCGGCGGGGCGCGTGCCGGCGGCGCTGGAGCGGTGGGTGCGCGCGGCGGAGCTGTTCATGCGGTGCGCGGCGTGCGGGCTCGCGGTGCTCGCCGCGGCGCTGCTGGGCGCCGACCGCCAGACCCGCACCTTCTTCTCCGTCGAGAAGGCCGCCCGCTTCACCGACATGCAGTCGCTCGTGTAAGCGCCTCCGACTCCGATCCGTCAACCCCTCCCCTCATGACTCTCAATTCCGCCCCCGCTGTGTCCCTGTGTGCAAGTATTCCCGTCCGCCATTAATTAGGCCCCTCCAATGATGCATACGCATGCAACAGCCGCAGCAACAGTGGTCTTTCTTTATTTTTGTGCAAATTTGCCCAGGATGAACGCGTCCTAATCAGATACTACTATCACAGATCCTCAGCACAGGGACTTGCGAGCAGCACACATTCCTTTATGATTATCCAAGCGCCTTTACGGTGCCAGATTATTTGTTTGAACTGGTCACAGAGGCTGTGCATGTTGTTGGTGCGCCAGTAGCCACTAAGCAAAAACGTGTACTGCAGATAGACTAGGAGCTATCTCTATCACTTTTCATTACAAGGCACGTCTAATGACCGATGGCCACTAAAGCAAGCAAAGGAAGCTTCCTTAATCTGGTGCCTGCCCTGGGCACCGATTCCTGAACTGAACGTGTACACACACACTGACACACGGTGGCACCAGACTGTAGTAGCCTAGTAGGATATATCAACTGCGCGCTGCTGGAGAGGTTGAGACTTGAGAGAGAGTAATGGCGCCGCGGCCGGCCAACGGGCAACCACACGTACGGCGGCGAAGAAGATGAACCAGCCGCTAATGCTGGTGCGGCCGGGGCATGCGCAGTTGGGTTTTGGGGGCAGGTTTATTTCCTTGCCGCTTCGCAGAGGAGGACGCGCCCATGCGTTTGCCAACGGTTGCCACTGCCTGGCCGCCATGGAAGGGAAAGGGTGGGAGGCCGTGGTGGTGCCCAGCCCTGCTTTCATGGCGCTGCCCTGTCCTTGTTGACATGGCAGTGTGTGTTTGCTACCCCTCTCGTCACACCGCACACTGGTGGCTGCTGTGGTCTGGTTCTGGATGGAGTTTTCTTCACTGCGACGGTGTACAAGTAGTAACGATTGGCAACCACCACGTGGTGGCTTTGCGCTGCAGTGTCGATGGTTAACTTCGTCCATCATTCATGGGCGCGCATGAATGCGACCTACTTCTCGCCTACCAGTCTACCACCAGCACGGTTCCACCGTATCTGGAATTTCAATAATTTTGACTCGCATGTTAGTAACAGTGCTCCCAATATTGCAATACTACGTATACTGCGCCTTTTCTCTATTCACTATGTATGTATATATTTGACGTATTGATTTTTTCTTGTGGTATCCCAGAGTTTTTTTTTCACGAATACGCAAAAGATTTGCGCATTTATCCCAGAGTATTTTTTATATGTATACTTTCCAGGAAACGAACAGTGTAGTTCCTGTAGCTGTGCCAATATCCTATTCTACAAGTACTGTATCTTTTTTATTAGAAACATTAGTTATATCTTCCAGAAAAAAGTTATATATTTATTCTTAGCTAGTATTCAATTCCTACAGCTCTAAACATGGAACGGGGAATTGAGTTTTGGTAGCAGCATCAGTGTTGCATTGAAAACACAACTAATAATACAGTACTCCATGATCAGTGTGATATACTAGTACGCTCGGGAATCAACAGTGATGGGAACTTGAAATATGGAGGAGCACGACATAGTATTCGTGATACCACTATCTGTTTTCACTTCATAATAATTGCCTTTGTTGCTGTAAGCCTGTAACACAGTAACAACCACGGGGAGGACCATCTTCATAATGCAGCGGCATGGGATCGTGTAGCATTCAGAGTACTGACATGTTGAAGAGCTAACCATGCCCACAAAGTAGGTGATTTTTCAATAGAGCCACGTGGAAGGAAAGTCATCAATGTGCGTCAGTAAAAGAAACCACACAAGTTTTCAGAACTGCTGTTATGGAACTCTGAATGATTTCATTAGAAGCATAAATTTGAAATTTGAGCAAACTGACAAAAGTTGCTGCTAAAGCTCGATTGCTGGCATGCAGATTCTTGGTGATAGCAAACGGGATGGCAGCGTGCTATAGCCTGCTCCAGGGGGCGAGGTGCTTGGTGACCATTCTTACAGGCGGTGTCCTCATCAACAGGCCCATGGCATGGGCTATCTTCTCTTGTGATCAGGCAAGTATTTATAATCGTCACTATCAGCTTTTATACTTTCTTGGTCGCTGTCTTTATGTTCTTGCATGTGTGTTATTTGTCACTGTCAAGTGGTTATTGTTCTGCTATCACTTCTAAATATTTTGAGTGCAAAGGCTGCTGTTCTGTAGCCCTTGAGAACTTGAACATGTTTCCGTGCAAACGGAATGTGACGGAGACATAAAGTAGTGATTGCCCAAAGTCTTAGGTCAACACACACTAAGGTCGTTAGGATTAGCCCTCTTATGCCTTGTTTGCCACGGCTTCTGCACCGACTTCAGGAGCTATTGAAAACTATTTTCTATCAAATAGGGTAAATTAAATTATTTCACTGGTGCTAAAACGTGCTCTCACAAACTCCTGGTGTGTTGGATGAATCTAAAAATCGTGGTTTCATCTGCCTTCACATCAACAAAGTGGACACCACCAAGAGCCAAAAATAGTCATTTTATACCGATTTTCTGCCAAACAGGGTAAAATGAAATGGCTTCACTAGTGAAACCCCCCTAAAACGTGCTCTCACAGACCCCAAGTGTGGGATGAAGCTGAAAATAATGGTTTCATCTACCTTCATATCAGCCACGTGGACATCAAAAGCCAAAAATAGTCATTTTGTACCTTTGGAGGAGGAGCCGTTTTGCCAAGGTAAAAAAACAGCTTCAGCTCCATCGAGTTAAACGGCTTCCCCAACAAAACATACCTGTAATATGTAATGAAAACAAATAATCATCCTGGCCTTGACAGCTCTGACGTTCAAACAGTAATATTCAATACATGTTGTCATACTATATTGAAACAGAGATATGAAAGACACAGTTTAGGACTTAGGGCCGGGTAGTAACTTTGTATGCTGCTGAACGTGTCAATTTGATTGGAACAACACTTACTAGTGGCTTGCTATGCACACCGTCAAAACTAACGTTTTGGGAGATCTAGACCTACAAAGACAGGGAAAATTGACGTTGTCATTAATTGACACCTTAATACGCATTTATAGCGTACAGGACACCTCGTGCTAGCTGATTGAGATTGTTGATTATATTGTCTTGATGCGGTCATGTATTCATGTCATGTCACAACATCCTTCCAGCCTTCCGTATAGCAGACCACATTTCACGATCAAACATTAGGCTATGGTTAGCATATTCCTTTGAAGTTTTGAAACTGAGAAATCACTGTGCTGAAAATAAACGACTTCTTACTTAAGGCCTCATTTCTCCGATTTTTTTCCTATAACACCAGAAGCGTTCCTGGCTAGAAATGGCCCGGAACGGTTAAACTGAATCGAGCCCGAACCCACGATCAGAATTTTAGACTTCTCTTAGTGAGGAGGGTTTCTCCTAATGTTTTATCATTGAAAATTTAGTAAAAATTTTCCCTACTAAATGTCTTCTAGTATGCTATAACTAGTAATAGCGTTTTACTGCTAAATAAAAATACTAGGAGAACCCACCACTTTGGTATTGACCCAAATATATAACAAACTTCCTAACATATAGATGAACTGCCTCAGGATAGTAATTGTACGTTTTCCAGTAATTTGTGGTCATATACGTGTCCTGCAAGTGCAGTGAACAGATAAGATCCCTATGTTCCATGGTTAGCAAATGGTGGAGAACAGACTAGTGCAGCAGCCGCGGTGCAGTACAATCAAGAACAGCAGTAGCAGTAGGTGACACCTCGGACCAGAGATTCATAGCCATCACATGGTGTTATGTGATCAAGCTCTAGATCGTTCTCTTCCTGTCTTACACACATGATAGTCTTCTGTCATAATGCCTGTTCTTGCCATAAACAGTACTGTACAAACTAGTAGTAGTAACTCTCTACACTACGTACGTTCTGTAAACAACCTGGGACCTCTTTGCATGCATATGCAGGTGATGGCCTACTTAACGATCTCGGCGGTGGCCGTGGCGATGGAGGCGGCGATGATCGGCAAGTACGGCTCGCAGCAGTTCCAGTGGATGAAGACGTGCCACCTCTACAAGCGTTTCTGCGCGCAGGCGGGTGGCGCCGTGGCCTGCGCCGTGGCGGCCAGCCTCAACATGGTTGGCATCTCGCTCGTCTCCGCCTTCAACCTCTTCCGGTTGTACGGCAGCGGCAAAGGGAGGAAGTGATCGCCCCGGCCGGCCGGCCGGCGCCTCTGCCGCTAGGAACACAAGGGCAGCCGCTTGTGCTTGTCTCGCCGCCGCAGCCGCTGGCCTTTTTCTTAGGTTTTAACACCCGGTATTATGGAACCATATATAGCGCTATGGATGGTCGTCTTCTCCTGTTTTGAGTTTTTTGTGGTGGTGTTGGTAGGCATAATACCTGTCTCTGGGACGCTCGACCATGTATGTACATGATGATGTGAAGTGATCCAAGGTGTTCGTGTGTAGAGTACGCACTTTACTATGGCAATAAACGTGTGGGAAAGCGATGTACTCCTACTGTATGGACGATGACTGTCGCCGCCTGCAGCTGCTGCAGGGATGGCAGAGAAATTACAAGTACTTCCTCTGTTGCAAAATATACATCGTTTTTGATTTTTGTGTTACAAGTTTGACTCGATTTGTATAAAATACGTGTAACATTTATATTTCTAAATAAATTTATTAAAAAACTAAATTTAAAGATCTTTCTAATGATATTAATTATGTATTATAAATATTAATATTTTTAAATATATAATTATCGGTAGTTGTTTTTTAGGAAGCGCAAATGATAAATATTTTGGAACGGAGGGAATAGCTGTTTGCAGCTGCCTGCTGATGCTATCACCTGCCCTCATTTACTCCGGACTAAAACAAAATTGGGTGGCGACTGGCGAGCGAGAGGCAAGTGGAGTTCGACACATAACTTTTTTTTTTAGAAAGACACACAACTTGTTATCCAGTGGTTGGCGGGTGTATCTTTCAGGTCCGCTACAATTGTCAGTGACGGGCTTTCCGGTATGGATTGAGCTACAATATGGTGGCCCTTCCAACGTGGATTAGGGCTCCCCGGTTTGTAGCCCAACTACAGCATGGGTCCAAAGAACAGATGCACAGTAATACAGAGGTGGGCCTCGGATGGCATTGGGCCCTCATTCAGACTTGTAGGAAATGGAGCAGAAGAGTACGGAGTAAAGCTGTAAGCCCACAGGAAATCGAAGCATAGTGTGTGACTGTTAGATAACCCTAGTTACTTGTATCTTACTTTCCTGTACTTTTATGTTTTTACCCAGCTTTTGGTAGGTAGCTTAGAAGCTAACCTAATATCTATTTTATATTGGGAATACGCCTTAGTGGTTGGCTACTCCACTGCCATATAAGCAGAGGCAGGCCACCAACTCTTGTAAGCAAGTAAGCCTGTATCCCGATTTCAATTCAATCCAAGCGGTCAATCGGCCAAGCTGCCCTCTGGACTTTCTATCACCCTTGATCCATCAGATCAGTGGCCAACAATTGGTATCGGAGCCTAGGGTTTTAGAGAGTTCCAGTCAGCCGCCGCCGCCACCTCCATGGCCTCCACTTCTGCACATCGTGTAGCCATAGCAGCAGCCGCAGCCAAGAGTAGCAGGAGCCCCTCGGATTCCAAGATCGGCAGCAAGGCCGCGATCCCAGAGAGTCGTGAGGCGCGTCTCGCCGCCGCCGAGGCAGCAGCGCGGCAGGAGGCCCAGGCAGCGCAGGCAGCAGCAGCCGCGGCCCAGGCCGCGGTAGCCGCAACCGCCGCGATCCACGCAGAGATGATGGAGGAGGAGGAGGAAGGCAGGTTGCGGGAGGGATCACGGAGTCCAGGGCGTCACCGCCCCGGAGACACGTGGCCACAACTCACCCGCTCCAACTACCACGAGTGGAGCCTGCCGATGAAGGTCAAGCTTCAGGCACGCGGGCTCTGGGAGGCGGTCCACTACGGTGAGGTGTCTTATGCAGATGATCGGCGGGCCTTGGAGGTCCTCTGTGCTGCAGTCCCACCGGAGCTGGGGGCCACCATCGCCAACAAGTCGTCTGCCAAGCTCGCCTGGGAGGCGATCGCGATCAGGCACGTTGGAGGAGAGCGCGTTCGTCGCGCTATATTGGTGGTCCTTAAAGCCTATTTCTTACCGCCAATATGTTACTAAAATAAATAGTAGGTAGGCCTTTAAACTAACATTCCACAAGTTTTGGTGTGTACTTGACTTGCAGGTGTGACATGTGGAAATGCACAAAAACCATAAAGAAAGCGCACATCCAGGAAACGTATTTAGAGAAGGCGCAATCCAAGAAAATAAGAAAGCCCACCTCAAACACTAAACTGGATCCATCCGTAACCGCGGAGGAGGTCCAGGCCCAGGGAGCAACCGACCACCCGAAGGCGGTGGCCAGATGGCGCTCCCCAGGGACCGACCGTCCCCGGGGGCGGCCGCCCCCCTGTTGGGGCCTCCTGGGCCCATCCTCCTCAGGCGGTGCTCATGGCGGTTTGGCAAAGGCGGTTTCACCTCCTTTCATACTTAGAACGCCCAAACCGCCCTAGTTGCACTATAAAAGAGAGGGAGAGCTCCCCTCCAACACACACCATCATTTGGAGACATTTACCTCACCTCTCACTTGTATTCTTTAGATTAGTTTTAGTATTAGAGGAAGGCAAGAGCTAGAAAGAAGAGTTTGTATCCTTGGGAGAAGAAGGAACACTTCGGTATGAATACAATGCAGTTCTCTTCCAAGTTCAAGTTCTTATCTTATTTATATAGCAATGCATATGAACTAGAGTATAGTCTTAGACATGTTATGATCATGATATATGAACTAGCTATAGTTTATGTGTTATGTTCTCGATATGTTCATTGTTGTTCTTCATCGTTCATCGACTTAGTATGAATAGAGGAAGAACTAGGGATGAGGTGATGGTTCGTCGTGCCTTCTCGGTTGCTCTTAGCCTAGCCTGTCACTCTGAAGGGGTGGGGTCCTAGGGGGTTAGGAGTTGTTTCCAAGTACGCGAGCATGGTGCTCGGGTATGCGGAGATCGGTGAATATGCCGGTATCCCACGGGCAGAGGGGTAGGTGGGCAGGTGGTGACAGCCCTGTCCATCCCTACCACTCCCCCATGTTCGGATATTGGGTAGGAGTTCGTAAAGTCTCTATCGGCTGGCAGACCAGCTGCGGGGATCTCCCTGTCATCCCAGACCTAGTCCCGATACTAGACATGCTAGTTAGATGTTTACTAACAGTTTTTTGCATAATTATATATGACCAATGCCTGCTCAATTAGATATATTCTTTTATTCTTTATTTCTCTTTTATCCTTGAGGTCGGCTCAGATGTGTGTCCACTATCTTTGAACTATGATTTACCCCTGCCTATGCTATATCTACCTATGCATTCAATAAGTGACCATGTTTATGCCAAAGCTAGATGCATTCGTCCTGCCCTCCTACGGGAAATTATAAATATGTAACAGAACCGTCTAAATCACCTGGCCCACAGGAGACTGTCATTATCACTAATGACTCTGACAGTCGGACCCATGTTCCATGTAACCTAGACCGGCCTGTCGGGCTACATCAGCGCCCAAAACTCTGCAGGATCACATTGCGAATACATTACAGATTACAACATTTCATAACAAATTACATCAGAGTACGGAAGCGGAATATTACATAACTTAATTTTACAAACCAGCTGTTCCAAATAGAATTCAAGTACGATTATTACAGTCCCTAGGTAGTGGCAGTAGCAGTTGAATAATTATACAACATCATACATATGATAATTCGAACCCAGCCCACGGGTCTCACATTTACTCTTCCTCGCTGCCCTCCTGGATAATGGTCATGCAGCACGGGGCGAGACAGACGTCAGACGGTGGTTCTCCTGCAGCATGGGTTAACAAACCCTGAGTACTTGGGGTACTCCGCAAGACTGACCCGACTAAGGGTGTAAAATGAGACTCAGGAATGCAGGTCATAGGTAAGGCTAGCAGGAGAGAGAAGATTTGCAGAAAAAGCATTTCTAACCAACATTGTAATTATTTATCATTATAATCATAGTCATAGTTCCAATAATCAATCTCATCTATCATCAATTCTCAACTTCCTTTGATCGTTCAGTGAACCTAGTTGCGAACCACTTTTCGGGGTAGGTGTGAGGATCAAGTCTCCATTAACCGAGGAGCACGTCGATTCGAATCCAGTAAATACCCAGCTGGGGATTCTAACCACACTGCATATGCAGCACGCCGGCATACATATACCAACCCGTCGTCACGGCTTTGCTATCCCGGAACCGGTCCTGCGCCACCCGAGAGCACAGTACTCCACTCTTATCCAGGCACGCCGGCCACGTGGGTACAAGCTACTCTCGCCATCTCTCCACTCCCAGTGCGTGGTTGTCGGTTCCAGCAATAGCGTCACCGAACTCTAGGCTTTCCGCATTGGTATGTGGCTAGGCTGTTCATCATGATCACAGCAGGCCTACAACGAACGGTCCCTACTTCCTTCCTGCCGTCAGACTTGCATTGGGGCCTAGCCCGAATACAAGACTGCCCGACAGTTTTATTATTATGCCTGAAGAGTAGTGTGACATGGGAACGCCGTCCCATGAGCAGGCCACTCAACGAAACATATTTTGGGTGATACCGACCAGTTCCAAACTATTCCGAAAGCGACCATGCATCGGGACTCTAGCCCGAATACACATCGACCAACGGATAACAAGTTCTTCACCAATCATAAAGTATATACATGTACATAGTACAGAAAATAGTTTTTCTTTTATGGAATTCTAATTTCATTAAGCATGCCTAGCATTTTTCAAACTATTTATTTAAATCAGGTTTCAGGGTAATTATATGGGACAATGCATTTGGATAGGTAACAATCAACTCCTAGCAACTTAATGCAATAAATTAACTCGAATTGTAAAGATTTCACAATAGAGGGTTAATGCACCGGGGCTTGCCTTCGATTGAGAAGAGGGTGGGATCAGGGTCGGTTCCGCAGATGTCAAATCCCTGGATCACCTCCGGAGTTGGCTCCCCAGCAGTGGCCTCGACCTTTACTCCTTCGCTCCCGGTCACTACACGTGTGCAATGATGCATGCTTAACATGATGCAATAATACAGGTGAAAATGCGATAGTCAAAGATTAACGTCTTGAGTACAACTTTCCTAATTTGCACTCCTATTTATTAACTGACCAAACCAACTCCAATTATGACCAAAATTTACCCACAGCTAGATTTCATCATCAAACAGTGCCACAATTAATTTCATGATTTTTGGAACTACCCACAATTTATTAAAAATCATCAAAGTTGCATTATTCATTTATTTTGCTGATTTTTACTCCTAACAGAAAAGGTCCTAAATCTAGATATTATATTTTTCCTAAATACTAGGCATCACAGAGAGCATACACAAATATTTTCACATTTTTTTAACTAATAGATTAATCCCTATGAAATTAACAAACATCAGTACTATTTAAACAAATCAATTTGGAAAAGGTATTTGAAATTCTTCTGGAAATTGGAAAACGAATCCAGCCCGCGACGGCCCACGCACCCGAGCGCGGCCCGCACGCGCCTGCTGCCAGCCCCGCCGCAGCCGCGCTGCTTGGCCAGCCCAACGGCCCAGCAGGCGGCCCGCACGCGCGCGCCTCTCTCCCTCTCTCTCACGCGCCCGCACCGAGCCGGCCCACGGCCAGACACGGCCCGGCCGCGCCCCTCGCTCTCGCGCGCGCGCGCGCACACGCGAACACGGCGGCTCGCCAGGAAACCTGCCGGCGACGACCCCTGATGCCAAACCGAGGACACCCCCACGGCCTATCACACCCCGCGAACCATCCTAGCCAATAGCCGTAGGTTCTACGCGCCTCCGACGAGCACGAGCTCGCCCATGGCGGACCGGCGGCGACCCGCACGCCGGCGCATCCTACGCCGGCCGCGAAGGACCGGAAGAGGGGAAAAAAAAAAGAGGCAGGGGAACAACCAGTGGCTCACCCCGATCCTAGCCGAGCAGCCGGGTGAAGCAGAGGCGAGGTGGAACGATGGCTTGACGTCGAGGGGATCCGCGGCGGCGACTTCCGGTGACGATCCTCCGTTCCGGCGAACCCAACAAGCTTCTGGACGACGACCCGCCCGCGGCGGCGCTCCGGCCGGAGCCGAGGAAGAAGAAGACGGCGTCTGGGCGATACAGGCGACGAGAGGGCTTCGAGAGAGGCTCTACGGGCGCACTAGGATGTGGCGGAGCTGGTGGCAAGATGGAGAGTACGGCGGTGGTCGAGAGGCGGCGAATTTTGCCGGCGACGAGCGGCGGTGAAGATGGCCGGAAACGGAGAACGGAGGGAACGGCGAGCTTCTCGCTTTTATAGGGGCGGAAAGGCGCTGGGGGGGGTAGAAGACGACGCCAGGGCTCGTAATTGCGCGACGTGGGTGCGGAGACGGCGAGGACGGCCGGCGACGTCGGCCACAGCCGCGGCCATGCCGCCACAGTAGGAGAACAGGGGAGCTACAGTAACTCTTACCTAATCCCTATTTTGATTTTTTGTAAAATTCGCCAATTTAAACATTTGAAATGGGAAAATGCCAAACAGCAAAAGTGTAGCTCTCTAGAAGCTGAACATTTTTCATGTTTGGACCAACCTCAAATTCTGCCTAATTTGAAAATTATTCAAAAGGGGGTGAATAGGGTTTTTAAAACCTAGATTGAATTTTTGAAATTACTTTTGATTTTTCATAACAACTTGAAAAATGGTCAAAATAAGAATTGTTCCCCTCAGAGAGCCTAACAACTTTCATTAAGGGAGTTTTGTCAAATTCCCAATAATTTTTGAAATGGCATTTCAAATTTGGTTTTCAATTCACTGTTTTGAGTTAAATTCAAATTTTTACAACAGAACTTCAAAATCTACAAAAATAAAAGTTGTCACGTTTTAAAAGATCTACAACTTTCATTTAGGGGTCATCTCAAGATTCCTTATAGATTTTGAATTAGGGTTTTGGGCCAAAATTAGGATTAATTCGGATATCCGATTAGGGTTTTGAATTTCCAGATCAATAATTTATCAATCCAAACCACTCTAGGGCCCTAAGCACAATCATATGCAGATTAATTAATTTAAATATGATGACATGGCAAGTTTAATTGACCCGTAATACCCGAGGTATTACAAAATACGACACCTCTGAATACTCACGGGTTGAAATGCTACAATGATAGTTCCGTGCGCTTGCGGATTTATCTATACTGAGCTATCATGATTGGCATACCTAAGTACCATTACTTAAGGATTGTAATTCTTGTGCACCCCACGGTGCCGTGTCACAGTTTTGCATATCGTAAGTAATGACGGTTAGGAAGGCCAATCCGGCACTTCTAACTGCTATTATCAGACTGCATTACCTAGGCCGGCGCCATTAAGGGCCAAGGGTTACCTTTCTGAAGTAATGGTGGTTGGGAATGTCAACTTACGTTTCTAGTATTATTATTAAGGATGGACTTATAGTCTATCTTTTGTAGTGATGCTAAGAAACGCCAACAAGCATTTCTGGCGCCGTTGCCGGGGATGGACTTTTAGTCTATCTTTTGTAACGACGTTAAGAAATGCCAACACGCTACGCTGCAGCGCCTCTGAGGGGACTGGGAAGGCTTGGCCTTTCAGCTCGGGGAGAAAGTCGAGAACTTCGCGTTGTGCCTCACCAGCCTGATGGAGCAGATGGCGATCAACGGCGACACCGACCTCAACGAGGAACGAACGGTGGAGAACCTCCTGCGGTGCATGCCGAAGAGCCTTGGGCAGATCGTGAATTCGATCGAGACCATGCTCGACTTCAGGACGCTCACCATCGAGGACGTCACCGGGCGGCTCGAGGCGGTCCAGGACCGCGAGTGCGTGCCGAAGACGGAGGCGGCTTTCGGCAAACTCCTCTACACCGCCGAGTAGTGGCGGGCCTTCAACAAGAAGAAGAAGAAGGAGGAGGAGGGCGCAAGATCGTCCAAGGATCGGCGCTGGTGTCCTCGCGGCAAGAAGAACAAGCCGCGTGACGGAGCCGGTGGTGCCGGACAAGTAGACAAGGCTGGTGGTGCGGCTGGTGAATGCAAGACGAACCAAGACGACACC
The DNA here is from genome assembly GCA_038502445.1 of Eremochloa ophiuroides. Taxonomy (NCBI): domain Eukaryota; kingdom Viridiplantae; phylum Streptophyta; class Magnoliopsida; order Poales; family Poaceae; genus Eremochloa; species Eremochloa ophiuroides. The sequence goes on along the minus strand of JAHLJS010000002.1, from coordinate 104,994,470 downwards.
TGCCTCAACTGCAACCGCACCGGGCACCGGGCACGCGACTGCCCCCATCCGCGGCGAAACCGGGAGCGTGGAGCGACGAATGTCACCGAGGTGGAAGGGGAAGGCATGGCCTTTCTCGTCCACGGCATCCTAGAGATCGAGGAGGAAGGGTGCAGCAAGCCTCAAGCTTCGACCCTCCGAGAACTGAGTACCGATCTCGAGCTCGAGGAGCCGCGTGCACGTGCCTACCTCGACATCGGCAATGACGGTAAGAAGCTTGATGGCTGGTACCGGGACAGCGGCGCCACCCACCACATGACCGGGCATCGCGAGCTCTTCACCGACTTGGACACATCGGCTCGGGGAGTCGTGAGGTTCGGTGACGAGTCGAGGCCAAGGACTGCGAGCACAGGGTGCTCCACGGCGTCTACTACATTCCGGCGCTCTGCAACTCGATCATGAGTCTCGGACAGCTCGACGAGGGAGGCTCGAAGGTGGAGATCGAGGACAGCATCTTGAGGATCTAGGATCGTCAATCGCGGTTGCTTGTCAAGGTACGGTGCAGCGCCAACCGCCTCTACATCCTCCACCTTAACACCGCGAAGCCGCTCTGTCTTGCTGCTTGAAAGGATGATGAGGAGTGGCGCTGGCATGAGTGCTACGGTCACCTCCACTTCGACGCGCTCTGGAGGTTGTCCAGGGACGACATGGTGCGCGGGCTGCCGGCGATCCACCACGTCAGGCAGTTCTGCGACACGTGCGTCATCACCAAGCATCGTCGAGCACCGTTTCCGGCCGAAGCCCAGTACCGAGCACGGGAACCGCTTGAGCTGGTCCACGGCAACCTCTGCGGTCCGGTGACACCGACGACCATCGGCGGCAGGCGCTACTTCTTGCTGCTCGTCGACGACGCCACTCGCTATATGTGGGTGGCTCTGCTGACCACCAAGGACAACGCCGCCGACGCCATCAAGCACCTCCGAGCTGTGGCGGAGAACAAGAGCGGGAAGAAGATGCGGACCCTCCGCATCGACAACGGCCGCGAGTTCACCGTCGCCGAGTTCACGGCGTACTGCGCTGAGGAGGGCATCCAGCGTCACTACTACGCCCCGTACTCACCGTAGCAGAACGGCGTCTTGGAGAGGCAGAACCAGACGGTGGTCGCCATGACGCGAGCACTGTTGAAGCAGCGAGGACTGCCGGCACGCTTCTGGGGTGAGGCTGTGGTAACCGTTGTGTATCTGTTGAACAGGTCTCTGACCAAGGCGTCGCAGGGCATGACGTCGTACGAGGCATGGCATGGGATGCCACCGGATGTCGGACACCTGCGCACATTTGGCTGCGTGGCGTTCTTCAAGGACCTCACCCAGCTGAAGAAGCTCGACGATCGCAGCCGCCCCGACATCTTCATCGGGTACGCTGACGGCGCCAAGGCCTACCACGTCTTCGACCCGACCACCCAGCGTGTGCGAGTATCGTGCGACGTCGTCTTCGACGAGAGCCATTGCTGGGACTGGATCAAGGAAGGAGGCGAGCACCCTCCGGCGGACTGGGAGTTCGTCGTCGAGCACCTCTGGGAGAATGGAGCTGAAGGACCGTGTACCCCGACGTCCTCTGCTCCGAGCACCACCTCTGCTCTGACCACTCCGACCACGCAGTCTTCAACTCCGGGGGAGCAGTCGACCACGTCCCCGACCACGTCCCCGACCACTCCCGAGCCGTCTCCGAGCACCGCCGAGCAGTCTCCGAGCACCGCCGAGTAGTCTCCGAGCACTGCTCCGACCACGGCAACGGCTCCCACCACGTCAATCGAGTTCGTCACGCCGCTAGAGGATGACGAGGACCGTCTGGATGCATTCTACGACGATGAGCCTCTTCGGTACCGACGGATGACCAACATCCTCGGTAACGAAGCTCCTTCCGAGCAGGCGCCGCGACTCTTCGCCCAGCTGCATCTCTCGCACGCTGGTGAGCCCACCAACTACGCGGAGGCACAGGGTGATCCTGCGTGGGAGGCCGCCATGAAGCAAGAGCTCCAGTCGGTGGAGAAGAACAGGACTTGGGAGCTCGTGGACTTGCCTGCGGGACATCGCCCGATCACTCTGAAGTGGGTGTTCAAGCTCAAGAAGGACGAGAAGGGGGCGGTGACCAAGCACAAGGCAAGGCTGATAGCGAGGGGGTTCGTGTAGCAAGAGGGGGTGGACTACGACGACGCCTTCGCGCCAGTGGCACGCTTGGAGTCGGTCCGTGTCCTCCTCGCGCTGGCAGCTCAGGAAGGGTGGAAGGTCCACCAGATGGACGTGAAGTCGGCATTCCTGAACGGCGACCCCAAGGAGGAGGTATACGTGCGACAGCCACCAGGTTTCGCCGTTGCCAGGAAGGAAGACAAAGTCTACCGCCTGCGCAAGACCCTCTACGGCTTGCGGCAGGCACCGCGTGCGTGGAACACGAAGCTGGACACTACTCTGAAGGCGATGGGCTTCCACCAGAGTGCGCACGAGGCAGCGATGTATCGGCGAAGCAGTGGGCGCTCTGCTCTGCTGGTCAGAGTCTACGTCGATGACCTCATCATCATCAGTGCGGATGAAGAAGAGGTGAAGAGGTTCAAGGAGCCGATGAAGGAGAAGTTCGACATGAGCGATCTTGGGCTTCTCTGCTTCTACCTCGGCGTCGAGGTGCGTCAGGACGACACTGGCATCACTCTCCGTCAAGCACACTACGCCAAGCGGATCCTGGAGCTCGGCGGGATGACTGGCTGCAACCCAGCTCACACGCCGATGGAGGAGAAGCTGCGGCTCAGCCGTGAGAGCAAGGCGGAGGAGGTGTAATCCACCCACTTCTAGCGGCTAGTCGGCAGCCTCCGGTACCTCGTACATACCCGGTCGGACCTAGCGTTCGCCGTCGGGTACGTGAGTCGGTTCATGGAACATCCCACACTGGATCATGTGCATGCCGTCAAGCGCATCCTCCGCTACGTCGCCGGGACACTGGACTATGGTCTCCACTACAAGAGGGCTCCGGGCACAGCGCGCTTCGTCAGCTACTGCGACAGTGATCTTACCGGCGACATCGACACAAACAAGAGCACCAGTGGAACAATGTTCTTTCTGGGTAATTACCTGGTCAGCTGGCAATCGATCAACCAGAGGGTGGTGGTGCTGTCAAGCTGCGAGGCAGAGTACATTGCTACCACTACTGCAGCAACACATGCCCTTTGGCTATCTCGGCTGCTCAGGGAGCTGGTGGGCAGGAAAGTGGATGTGGTGGAGCTGAAAGTGGACAACAAGTCTGCTTTAGCCCTGGCCAAGAACCCGGTCTTCCACGACAGGAGCAAGCACATCCGGATCAAGTACCACTTCATCAGGGACTGCTTGGAGGACGGAAGCATCAAGGCTAGCCACATCGTCACTACTGATCTGCTCGTAGATATTCTCACCAAGTCGCTGGGCAAGGCCAAGTTCCAGGAGATGAGGATGAGGATCGGCGTGAAGCAGATCACCTAGTATTAGGCTTAGGGGGAGATTGTTAGATAAGTCTAGTTACTTGTATCTTACTTTCCTGCACTTTTACAGCATAGGCAGGCCACCAACTCTTGTAAGCAAGTAAGCATGTATCCCGATTTTAATTCAATCCAAGCGGCCAATCGGCCAAGCTGCCCTCTGGGCTTTCTATCACTCTTGATCCATCAGATCAGTGGCCAACAGTGACATTCAATGCAGTAGCGTTAGCCCATTGGCTGCAAGCATTCAGGCTCTTCCTGCATCTCAGCTATGTTTTTCTACAGGGCTGGCACATGAATTAGGTATTCCCTGTGTCAAAAGATATCAGCGCACTTATAACAGAAAATGGTTGGGCCTGGTGTAGAATAGGATTTGAAATAACTGGAAATGGTTAGGCGTCATGTAGAGCAGGATTAGGGGGAAAAAACTCGTTACCTTAGGACTTAGGTTGTTCAGTTTGGGTCATTTGTTTTTTAACTAGTCAAGCTAACATTTTAATTAACTCATAAAATTAATAAGCCAACTTGCAAGTTAAACGAGTCAAGTACTCGATAGTCAAGATTAATGGTCTTGTAGTTTTATTATTTTTTTTTTAAAAAAAAGCAGCAAACATGGACGGTTATATTAGAAGAGAGTTTCATGGCAGTATGGCACCAGAGGTGTCGAAAGCTACAGGTGTATACAAGACAAAAGGCCAAAGGACACAATGGCGTAAAAATGCTCTGCATCTACTTGTATACGGATACGGCTCTGCTTGTTGTGTTTTGTGGCCTGTAATAACTGTATACTACGAGGCAGTCAGGCAGGAATAGGCAGGGCCTTACATGCAAACAAACAAGCAACCAGTTGAAACAAGAGTACTAGTACACTGGGGTAGTCCAGTCAGTACCAATTGTATCCATCACTGCGGCTCTGGGAGCATCCGGCCGCCGGTCCGCAGGGTGTGCCAAGCAAGGCCCAGGGGACAGAGGCAGCGTCGCCGTCGCGTAGCCCTGGGCCCTGGCATGGGATGGGATCATGGGAGCTTGTCATATCCACGGGCCGATGCAGACGTTGGGCTTGGGAGGTTGCGCGCGGCCCCTTCCCACACGTGAGCCCGTGACACCCCTCCTCGCCCCCCCACGGCCGAGCACAGCTCGTGTCCTCATCAACTAGTAGAGCTGCTCCAGCTGCAGCAGTGGGAAGGGGGTATTTAGATGTGTAAAGTTTTGTAATTTTGCCACTGTAGCAGTGAGGAATCTTTTTCAATAAGTGTCCAATCATGGTTCAAGTAGACTCAAAAGATTCGTCACGCGATTTACAGACAAACTGTGTAAACATGCAAAAATTTTGTCTATATTTAGTATTCCATGTATGTGCCGTAAAATTAATGTGACGGAAGTTTTGGGATTTTGGAGGGCATCTAAACACCCCAAGGACGGCTGCACACGATCTGATTCCGTCGTCATCCGCGCTGTGCCCCTGTCTCGTGAACACCGAGAAGCTGCAGCCCCCATGTCGTTTACGAGGCGGCCACAGATTCTTCGATTCCCACGCTCCCAATACCACAGTCCACAGGGATTCACCGGCGTCGCCGCTGTTGGAGTGTACCGTACGTCTGACAGTATAAACGTTTATACGAGGTCAGCCAGTGACCGTTCGAGTGGATGCAGTACGTACAAGCTCGATCCTGGTGCACCTCGTTTGCAAATCTCTGTGCTACTAGCCTACTAGTTGCGTCTGGGTCTTCTTCTGGCAACACATTGCAGAGACATTTTCGCCTCGCTCGTGAACTCTGTTCAACCTGCCTGTTGTCGTCTGTTCTTTACCTCTACAACGTTCCACACAAACTAAAAAAAAAAATGTGAAAACGGTGTAATTCGGCGTTGGCAATTCGAAGTGACAGTGGGTCTTCTAGTAAACAAAATACTCCCTCAGTCCCAATATACAAGTCATTTTATCGTTTTAGATGTCAATCCTATACCTGAGCAGCACCAGCCTGCAGGTTTATAGCCTCCAGCAACTCACAACAAGAGGGCAGGAGAATATGCATTACTACACTAGGGGTGTGTTGGTGTTTTTGCATCGGTCTTGGTAGCCGTGTGGTATCCCAGAACGACTTCAATTACGGGATGGAGAGAGAGTACATTACATCTAGGAACCTACTCCCTCCATACCAGGGGCGAAACTACGTGAAGGCGTCGAGGTCAGGCGACACCGATGATTTTCTGGTCAGGTCTATAGAGAGCGATTTTTTTCTGTGTTGGACACCGGTAAAATTTATATCCGACCCTGGCAAAAAAATTTGGCAGCCCATCAGTCCATTGAATGGCCCACATCTTCCTCTTCTTGGAACATAACTACGTTACGTGAATTCTAGGAGATAGTATTGTACAGGTAGGAGATAGTATTGTACAGGTAGCAGCACAGGCAAGAAGGCCAATAACGTGGTGTTTCATTCCGGCAAAATGTCAAGTACACCCTCTATTCATGGAAGAATGTAATTATGGCATCCTTGCTGGTTAATTAAGCTAAAATTGAACTAAATTTATAGTAAATAGTATTAGACCAATTTCAATAGATGTTTATGAGAGTTTTATGACATTAAATATTTTAGCATCACACTATATTGATGAAGAGAAAGGGTAAAAATTTCAATAAGCATACTCCCTCCGTCCCAAAATAAGTGTCGTTTTTTATTTTTTAAAATCGATATTTAACCATTCGTCTTATTAAAAAAATTATAAAAATATAAAAATAAACAAATCAAGATTAAATTACTTCTAATAATGAATCATTTTATAATACAATAACTAATTTTTTTATAAAATTTTTGAATAAGACGAATGATCAAAAGAAGATAGTCAAAATTCTAAAACGACACTTATTTTGGTTGGGACGGAGGAGTATAAGTTAGTCTTAAGTACTGACCCCAGTGATCATATTTCCTGGCTTCGCCCCTGCGTACTCGAACTGGCGACCTCTGGCCCTGGACCACGAAGGAGTAACCAATTGAGCTAAAGCAAGTTGTTGTACAGAATATACCCGCTGTGCTATTTAATAAGGGCATAAGAGGAAAAATACCTCCTAATTAATGACTTCTTGGTAACCACAATCATGTCCTAAACGTCAACTAATTCAGGTATGGAGGGAGTATGTATTCCATCGTCATGTAACTCACCTCATTATGAAACTATATACTACGGCTACGGTAGGTCCATAACGGAGAAAAAAAACTTAGCACCTTGGACGGTCCTTATTATGCGAAATATTAACTAGCTAGCAAATTGCATAGTTCTTCTTTTTCTTTTTGAACTTTGGCGATGAGGCGGACCGACCGGCCGATGGCTCTGCCACTAACGTAAGATGAATTTTTATTTTGTAATAACGTGACATGGTGATATGGGTTTGGTTTTTCGTGATAATAGAAATTTTGATATGAAAAGTTCCTCACAACAATGTCATAAGGAAACTTCAATAATGTCATTATCATTGTTTTTACTGGTTCTGGTCCCCGGTCCCCGAAAACCCAGTAACTACTTGCTTATATTACGATCTCGTCAAGATAGCGAGAGAGCGATCATAAGATGGCTGCCTATGAGAGTTTCGATGAAAAGTGGGATGATGCTAGTTATTTATATCTGAGACCTACTTGTCCTACAAGTTATATGGTCATGCCCTAGTCAAAGTCCTGGCAACGGTCGATGATCTCCTTCATTAAATATAGGCGAGTTGTGATTTTGTGGTCCTTTCGATTGGTATGGATCTGATAGCCAGCATATCCGATAATCGGGATATTCGGGGAGTATAACACCGTCAATCATTAATCCATATAATATGAAAAAAATCAATATGTTAAGGATGTCACGGGGCATGTTAGATGGAAGTAGATATGGGATTTTCTCCGCTTTCTATCTCTTGATTGTCTTTTATTTTTCTTTTAGTTATTGAACTGAAGCAAGGGTTTTGATTCATTTGACATCTTACCTTCTAGAGAATAGCCGGATATTGGGGGAGGGTCCTTAGAGCATTTCCAATAGTTCTTAAAAATAGTTAGTAAATCAATTATTTTTCTAAGTGGCTAAAAAGGTTGGAAGCATATCTATTCAGTTCCTCTAACAATTTGTAAAATCTGGCTTCTATGATTTTCACAAGTACAGAAAGATCGAGTTGAGATAACGAGTCGTTGACAGGGCAGTTTTTGAAATCTTACCCAAAAAATGAAGATTGAGGGTTTTGGATACTATTAGAGAGCTTCATGCCTGTTTGATTGAGGGAAAATTTCTCTGTTTCCACGTGTTTTCTAAAGTGCTCGATATGCCGTTGGCTATTTGTAGAATGGCCGACCAAGGATAACCGAGGGGAAAAGGCCGATGGTAGTAGTGATTGAACTAATTAATTAAGTTTACTAGAGACATCACATGGCATCACGCCCGACGCATGGCACCACCGTTCGGCTCTCGACGCGGCGAATGCTTTCTACCGCTGTTGGACGTGACGAGACGATCGATCGAGTTGTACCATTCACGTAAATGACCGGGCTGAGCGTTTCAAACAAAGCCGGCGGAAGCGGCCTTTGCAGAAAGCTTCTTGTTTCCCAATCCGGAATGCGCCCGGGCGCGCTTTCGATTCGGTCGAACGTCAAGACAGCGAGCGAGCGAGCGAGACGGCCGGCCTGTCACCATAGACCGTCACGTACGTGCCTCGTTGCCTGTATGCCCTACATATGGCTATATTTATATGGACTGGCGCTTGATGTGGCCAACACAAGAGCAGCTGTACGTGCAAGTACAGTGCAGTAGACGAAAGGCAGGGTGTAGACACGCTGCACAACGTGCATGATGCATGCATAATAGTAGACAGCACCACGACGAGATATGACTGTGGCTCTTCCTCTCTGGCTCGGCCTGCCTATGGAGTCGAACGGTTTTTCACATCGTGCGTTTTACCTTTTGACTGCGCGAATCGGCGAATGCATGGTCACATGTGTGTATAGACCGTTGGTCTCTGACCTTGCTCGGCAGAGAAAAAACCCAGACCCCAGAACGACGCGCAGCAGGAACGAGCCGAGGCCAGCAGATCTGCACACTGCGCTGCCTTCAGTGACCTCGGAGATCGTGAACAGACGCCGTCTCCGTGTCCTGAATTGGAATAGCTCGCCAGCTCGGGTAAACTACTGTAGTGGCAACGTCGAAAAACCTGGGCAGCGTTTTTACCGTTCGGAATGCCTTGCTGTCCCGCACGGCCGGCCTCTGGTTTTGGACACGTTACCGGAGCCAACGGAGAAGCACCAACACACCAAATGCGCACTGGGAGAAGGAGACGTTTTCGACATACGGAGACGAACTACCAAATCTGGCTGTATGGGGCTTCAGCTCCGGCATCCGAGCACACACGATACACGGGCGGAGCCCTTTCAGAACGCGTACTTGTCCCCTCCTTTAAATTTTACGAGTTTAGACAAAAATCAAACTTTAGTGGAACTCTTAAATTAAACTTCATTTTGCATGCCCCCCTCAAATTATAATCTCAGCCCCCTACATATAGAATTCCTCTATCCCCCTCATTTTAGCCTGATTTGGAGCCTGTGGCTGGAGTTGGGCTTTGATTTTGGTCCTCAGATTTTATAGGTCACCTCCCAAATAGTGATATAGGGGCCTGATTTCGGGCCTGTGGCTGGAGATGCCAGCCTAGCATCTCCAGCCCAAGCCCCTATTTAGACCCCTACCCTAAATTTTAGGAGTTTAGATAAAAATTCAATTCCTGTGGAGTCCCTAAATCGGACCTCATTTTGCATACCCCCTCAAATTATAATCTCAACCCCCTAGATACAGGATCCCCCTATCCCCTCTCATTCATGGGTTCCACACCACTTTTTCTCTTGAGATGGGGGTCCTGGACTGCTTGTTCCACTGGAGTTAGAAGTAAATTTGGGCCCCTATTTTATGCAGGTAACCTCCCAAATGAAGATATAGGGACCTGATTTTGGGCCTGTGGCTGGAGATGCTCTTACTGATTTCCGGTGGAACCAAATTTACTAGCCAATTTAAAGAAAGAGAAAAAAAAATATTTGGTTCTCTTACCATTACTACCAAGTAGGTTTAAACTGGTGCGCTCAAGGCCTCCGGCCAGTTCCTAAGGTGATGGGAATGTGCTCTAGATCCATACTGCCACCACATTCTCCCAATTCCGCCTCACCCTCTGTCTCAATCGGCGTGCGCCTCTCTATCGACGTGCTCCTCTCCATTCTCTTCCCCCCGTGGCGCCCCCTCTATCCCGAGCTCAGACAAATACGGCGATGACGATGCTACGACGGTGGGGTTCTTGGTGGATACGGCGATGCAGACTCCCTCCGACGGCACGGATACGCAAGGGCGCGTGCGGGCCTCCATTGGCAACGGCAATGGCAGCGGTAACGGCGCATAAGGGCAGATCCAGCAACGCCCATGGGTGGCGGTGCGATGCTCGAATTGGCCCTGGTTGGGCAGCATGATTTTTTATTTGATTTTCACGGGCAGGTATTTGATCGTATTTGAAAAGAACAATTAATTCATACCTTTTCTCCGAGACAGACATGATGTCTGCATGTAGAAAGCAAAAATGACCGCTTTGGATACTCTTCATGTAGTAGTGAAAAGTTCCACCGAAGGAACTAGCAGCAATTTTTCCCAACCCCTTTGTTTCTTCGGCTCACATGACATTTGTGCCTCCTCTCACAAATGCTGAGCCTACCCCACACTCTACGCATTGTCGCTGACCCGTGCACGGGCGGCGGGCCAAGCCACAAATGTTGAGCCACTCCACCCCCACAAGCCCACACCACCCTGTCCCATCAGCAGCGAGAGAGAAGGAGTGGAAGAGAATGAGAGAAGAGAGGAATACGATTTTTTTTAAATACTGGTTGGGCTTCATATATAAAGGGAATAAAGTTTTTATAAATTGTTGAAGCATGTATTTTCTATACTTTACATTTCAATCTTAATCTCTTTTTTTTTCCAACACGGTAAAACCGAATTTTATTACTCGAAAGCAACGAAATTACAAATGTTTAGTGACCAGCGAGAAAATAAGAGGTTGAAACTACCCCCTGAATGTTCAATCTTAATCTCTTGCTAAATTTTAAAGGGAAAAACAAGATCTGACAACGACGAAGAAGCTGTTTGGTAGGGCTTCTCTGTGATTTGGCTTTTGTGTAAGAGCCCTACGAAATATTATGTTGAAAAGGAGCGGTCAGAGGAGATGGAGCCGTTTTGTACTCGTAAGTGTTACGTATCTTCTCCAAAGCGGTTACGGCTCATTGGGAGAACGAAGAAACCAGGGGTCTGTTTGGTTGTCTTCTTTATATCCCTGCATCACATCTGCTCATACAGACTGCAGTTGGCCAGGCTAGACATATGCAGTTGCCCTGTTGTTTGGTTGCCATGGTTACCAGGGCCTGGCTGCTCTTATCCGATGTTTGGTTGGCAGGTTGTATACACAGATGCATAGATGAAATACATGTCCATATCTCTCGCCTGCACGCCATCGCTGCCCGCCCGAGCCAGGCTGCGAAAAAACGGATGCAGATTCTGTTTTTAGCGAGCCTGGCTCAAGGCTCCTCGCTGCACCCGCCTGGCCAGGCCCAAGAACGAAGCCGGGCAACCAAACAAGGGGCAGGCTGCATCCCGTGATGCAAGGCTGGCTGCATCAGGGCAACCAAACAGGCCCCAGAGGACCGTGCGAAACACGGCGAAGATGCTCCAGTGTTCGTTCGGTGGCTTCTGGCTTCCAAAGCGGAGACACAGCGTGAGACACCCACAGGTCTATCTCATGGTCACAATTCCATTTCCGCCGCGCGGTCCCTGTGCCGCGCGTATCCAACACAAACGGCGGCAGTTCAGCTTTCCCCGGCGAAAAAGGAGTTGGACCCGATCGTGTCGTGTGCTGTGTGCTGTGGCCGCCCAGCCGACGAGAGCTCGGCGTCACGGCTGGATCATGCGTGCGTGCGTGTGCGTCCGTCCATGTCCATCCAGGCGGGCGAAGTCGACAGCCATGGTGAGAAGGAGAAGGTGATGAGTAGGTGAGGCGCGGAGCTCACGCGCGAGGTGCACGCAACGGAGCGCAGGCATCCCGCCGAGGCAGCAGCAACACGAGGAAGCGGTACAGGGCGCGTGCATCGAAACAGCAAGGCGCCAAGCGGGCGCGGACAAGCCCTTGAGCCTACTACCGCTACACTTCACCGCGGGTGTAGCGTAGTCTTCGTAAAGCAACGAAAGAAAGAATAACCATTTGTTGGAAATTTAATATGCCTCTCCGGTACAGCTTGAATTGATTGAACGCCTCTTGCTTGCTTATTGTTCGTCCGTGCTAATCAACGAAACCTAACCAATCAATGACTATGTTAAGCGGCGGCGGCGGCGGCAGTAGTCGGACTCGGACGTTCATCAGTCGAGCAGACAGCAGAGCATTGCGGTTGCAGCAGCTGCTGGCAGCAAAGGACAGGCAGCGTACGCCAAGGACGCCGCGACGACATGGAAAGGACGAGCCGGATGAGCCACGACGTACTACCGCTGGATGCCATCACGACAGACACCTCGAGGAGCGACGGAGAGCTGAGAATGGGAATGCCACCCATCACGACACGTCGACGGGCTTGCAGAGGAACAGCAGCGACGAGGGCTGCTGCTGCTGTCGCCTCCCAGGCGCGCCGGCGCCGGCGCCGGGCCCCGCTCCCCCGCCGCCGCCGAGGCGCTCGTAGCAGTCGATGGAGAAGAGCGAGAGCGAGAGGGAGAGCGACAGGTGGTGCGCGTGCGCCCGCCGCGCCGCCTGCGCCTGCGCCTGCGCCTGCGCCAGCCGGTCGAGCGCCGGGCCAAGGCAGAGGCGATAGAGGCGGCGGTACCCGCCGAGCGCGGCGACGACGGCGCGGGTGGCCGGGCCCGCGGCCGGCGCCGGCCCGACGTGGCGGAGGCACAGCGCCTCCCAGACGGCGTCGCGGCGCGCCACGGCGGCCCAGAGGCGGCACACGCAGGCGGCCGCGGCCAGCGACCGCCCGTCCAGCCGCGCCAGGATCTCCGCCAGGATGTCGGCGTTGTCGTTGATGTTGTAGCCGCCGCCGCCGCCGCTGCTGTTGCCGCCCAGCAGCTGGATGCGCAGCTCGAGCTCCGTCACCTCGACCGCCTCGCCCGGCCGCCGCGGCGCGCCCGCGCCTCCCATCTCTGCCCGCTGCCCGCTGTCTCGTCGGGGGGGAGGGGAGTGGAGGTGACTGAGTGAGGAGTGAGCGAGGAGCACCGAGCAGGGCACGCTGGGAGTGAGTGAGTGGCTGCGGGTGGAGAGCGTTTATATAGGGAGGCGGCGGGGTTTTGACTCTGTTTCTACGCGTGTGTGGCGTGGGGTGCCCCCCAACCAAAAAGGCGATTAATCAATAAAGAGAAAGCTACCGGGGTTCCAAATGGCAGTCGCCATGGAAGCTGAGGGCGAGGGAGTCGTCTGGCTAATTAATCGCCCATGTCAGACAGTCGCGACCACACCGTCCGTCCGTAGCGAAAGGAAAAAAGGGATCCGAAGGGCGAGATGGGGCCAAGCGGGACGGGCCAAGGGCCGTGGAGATGCTGCTGAACTGCGACGGATTTCACACTCGTTGCCGAGGCCGAGCAGCCAGCAGGTGAGCGGCGAGGGAGGGAGGGAGGGAGGGATTTCACACGTTGGCTGTTGCAGCGTTACTTGGCTTGTCCAGCTAGCTACTACTGCGTTGTGCGTCCAGCCTCCAGCTGGCGCCTCCCGCGACCGTCGGGCCTGAATTGAGGTCCTTTTTTTTTTTAAGGATGGAGTTGTTTAGATTTTGACTTTATTTTTAATTAATCATAAAACCTTATTTTATTTTATAATAAATCAGCATCAGTTAAAACTATAGTTCTTTTCAGAGCAGCAAACAACGCATCATGTGCCCATACCGTTCCCCTCGCCACTTGTCAAAACTCAATGCAAGGGCACGCGAGCGACCATGCCGTCCGAAATACTTCATGCACACACGTGGCAGTACTGTAGTCAGTTCGTCGTCCACCTATGCTTATCAGCATCACCCGCTACTGACAGTATAAGCTTAACTTCTACCGCAGAGACAAGGTTCAGCATAAAACTAATGTGCAATTGTACCAAAGAATTCCAATCTCATCTCAAAAGCATTTTAGTAAATACATATAAATTATTAATGTAGATTCTATGTCCTAAACTTATATGATTTGAAATTTTGTTTGTAGAATTTTGTAAAGCTTGATTTTTTTCTGTTTAAAATAAGTCATTCGTTTCTGTAGTGATGCATAACTCAGTGACACCACGCACGTGGCACAGCCCGTTGGAAATTCTGGTTTCTAGAACCAATATCTGGAAGTTATTACCTAAACCCGGTCAGTAAGTAAAAAGCGCTAATTGGGTGATGGGTGTGGTGTGGTATTGTGGCTGTGCATTCCACCAACTAGGGTGACATTTCATGGCAATTGACAACCCTAGATCAGAAACGCATGCTTCTTCTGGTGCTTTTCTTCCATTACCTTTACACTTTGGTCCATTCACGCCTTTTTTGTACTACATGCTTGTTTTGGCCTTTTTGACTTGTTATAATCAGTGTCTTCTCCCGTTCTCCGCATTGTCACACGTCGACTTTTCCGTAGGGGGCAATTCAATTTTTTTTTCTTTGAGGTCTTAGTAAAAGTTGCCACACCCTTTGAACATCTCATTATGGAACTGAAATTATCTGACAGTCCCTGTTTTCTGAGAAAAAAAATGTGAATTGAGCGTATATACCTCGATCACTTGATTTAATTCACCCCCTTTCATTCACGTCTTTGACATAGCACGAGTGATGATATCGCGCATATCTGCGATAGAGCAAGGTGACATCTACTTAGTTTGTCAATACCAAGATCTCCACATTCTAGCTTTCAGACGTGTATTTATTAAGCGTATTTGGCCAAAATAACCAATACGTTGAAACATGATTATAAGGAAACTTGAATTGACGAGATCATTATTCATGGTTAACCTTGGCCTTGACACAAATTTCTAACTTGGATATGCACAAACTTAACTACAATTACGAGTATGTCATAAACCATAGCTTTCTTACATTTTAATTAGCAGCTTTGTTAACCAAAATAGTGTTCCCTTTGTTTTTGTTGGTCACGTTTCCATATAGTAGCAGTTTTGTCGTTGGGGACTAGTATTAAAGAACGAAGCCCAGCGTTGATAATCTAATCTCTAGCCGTCCAAAGGATGGCGCCTAGGCTCACGACAAGCACGACATTTCGTGACCGCGAGTAAGTGTGGTTTTTGGGATGCTGTTTGCTTCGCTTTTCGGGGATCGCTCGCGTTCCACCGAGAAAAGTGGAACGAGGTCGCAACGGCTAGCTCCAACCACGCACCAGCACCACCCTAGCTTTTTTTTTTTGACGAAAAAAATTATATTATATGATAACTGGATACATCAATCTGTTACGATCACTCTGAATCACAGAAAAATATCCACACTGTGAATAGCACAACTCAAAACCTAACCTGTTTGATGCTTTACAGTATGGATAACCGCACAGGCAAACACTCGGCAAATGGCCTGAGAACAAATGCCCAACGAACGACGGCCAACATTCCTGTAGGCGGTATTCTTTCTGGCGTCTTCCTTCTTCTTCTTTCTGCCACCGAAGAATGAGGAAGACTGATCTGAAACTTATTCTTCCTAGTCTTTTATTATGGCCAGATCTAACCATAACAAAACGGAGAAAAGACTGGAGAAAATTATTTCATGACGACGACATCATCTCCGCCTCGATGCCCCTGTCTGGAAACAAAGATCTCCATGTCGTCATATTGATGAAGATATTGACGTCGAGGTTGCCACCCTCATCTTCAACGAAGCCGCCATGGAGAAGACGATTCCACCCTTCTCCTGCGCAGTCGCCGGAGAAGAGAAGAAGGAGGA
Organism: Eremochloa ophiuroides; assembly: GCA_038502445.1. Classification (NCBI taxonomy): domain Eukaryota; kingdom Viridiplantae; phylum Streptophyta; class Magnoliopsida; order Poales; family Poaceae; genus Eremochloa; species Eremochloa ophiuroides. Next base: position 104,979,062 of record JAHLJS010000002.1, on the reverse strand, counting down.
GATAAAACTCCAATACCAAAAACTTTGACATGAAGAGACACTAACCCTAATGACTCGATCTATTAGAAAAACTTATTAAAAATAAGAGATCCCCGCTTCCTTCAACCCTCGGCAAGATGCCACAGGGGAAGGAAGGGGGATCAACGTGGTGGATAGGGAGCGGCGGTGGTGGCGGCAGCGGCTCTAGGGCACCCTCTTTCTGGCGGCAGCGGTCGATGGCGTGTCTATCGTTTCACAAACAACGGGTTGTTGGAGCTGGCTAATTAAATCTTGCACCACCCTAGCTAGCCACGCATGCATACACATCCTGTGCATCCATCGATGCACTTGTTTGTATATATATAATACATATATAGTACAACTTGTAAAATGATGAAATCAAAGTCGTTTCTTGTTAATTAGTTTATTTTCTTTTCTAACACACACTGTCCATTCGGAAGCTCGTGAGATAAGGTCACCACTACACAGGAGCTCTACAGTGGCGCCGAGTATTTTTTTTACTGGTGGTTTCATTCACCGGCCGCTGGTGCAAATAAAATAGAGGGCCAGAGTTAAAAACCGCCTGTGCAAATCACTTAACACTGGCGGTTTTCTTAAGTCAACCGCCAGTGAAAATCGTAACTTAACACTGGCGGTTGGCTTAGCTCAACCGCCAATGTAAGCCAACCGCCAGTGTTAAGTTACGATTTTTACTGGCGGTTGGCTTAAAAAAACCGTCAGTGTTAATTGATTTGCACTGGCGGTTCGTTAGGCCAACCGCCAGTGTGAAATCTGCTATAAATACACATTCTTCTCCCCCGACCGAACAGTTACTCGCAGCCAGCCGTCATTGGAAGCATTTATGGAGGTCCGGATCTGCCAAAATACAAGGGGGGAGGTTTTCTTCTTCATTTCTTTAGAGGAGTTTGCTAAGAAAGGTTAGTTTATGTATCTTTTGCCTCTATTTAATCTACTTTGCTCAATTTAAATCACTTTTTGGATCTAGGGTTTGCCATGAGTTAGAGAGAATGATTGCTAGGTTATTACCTTTATTTATTCAAATTAGGTTGTTTATGATGGTTAGATAGTGTATCTCTTCTTTCCCTTTTCATAATTACTTCTCAATTTAGGTTATATTAGTTGTTTCCATGAATGGTGTGTGCTCTTGTGTATTCATGTAGGGAGAGCTAGTTTTTGTTTAATTTTTTCTATTTTTTTTAATTGGGTGTCTATATTCAATCCTTTGTTAGAACACATTATTCTTCTATTTTTTAATTATGTTAATAGGTTGTTAATTAGTTTTCTATTTTGTTTATTATAAATTATCTTTATCATTTGCAAAATATTCAATCTTTGACACTGAGAATGAGTCTTAACACATATTATTCTTCTAAATTTTAGTGAACTAAGGTTCAAAAGGTCTACAAATTCAAAAATTCTCAAGTGAACGGTTTTCATCTGCATTTCTTCGAACAAGGTTGCTGGAAAAAAGGTTCGTTAATTAAATAATATCTATAAATAATCATTTTTATTTTGCATTGGTCATAATAAACTTATTATATTTTTACAGTTAATGATGGAGAGGTCATTCTGGATGTACAATTTATCACGAGTTGATCCATCATACGTACCTGAGGTGCAGAGGTTTATCGATGCCACTAAGATTCATGGTTGGAGGTCAAATACGAAGCACATATATTGTCCATGCATAGACTGCAAGAATGTTATCGTATTTGATGACACGAAAGCAATATTTTCTCATCTCGTGTGCCGAGGTATTATGGAGAATTACCTGATTTGGACAATGCATGGAGAGGGTAGTTCTGCAGCTTACACAACTGGTACTCCTGTGAACATTGGTGTCGATGGTGCAGATATGCTTGCTGACGGATGTCATTTCATACACGAGAGACAAACACCTTGTCCTCAGAGTGAACCTGTTATGCCTAATGTTGATGGTCCGCCCAATGTTAGTGCTGAGAAAGATGCAGATTTCTTAGATGCAATATTGCGTAGTCATGTAGATCCATCTATCTTCTTCATGAAAGGTATGAAGGAAATGAGAAAGGCAGCACAAGAGCCTTTTTTCGATGAGTCTAAGGGTTGCACGAAAGATTTCACGACGTTGCGGTCAGTGCTAAAGTTATTGATGGTAAAAGCCCGGTATGGTTTGTGCGATGCTGGTTTCGATGCGTTCTTGAGTATTCTCGCAGACATGCTTCCAAAGGTGAATAGAGTTCCTGCTAACACATACTACGCAAAGAAGCTAATCAGTCCGCTTACAATGGGTGTCGAAAAGATGCACGCATGTAGAAACCATTGTATGCTATATCGAGGTGATGAATATAAAGACTTGGATAGTTGTCCTAATTGTGGTGCAAGTAGATACAAGACGAATAAAAACTATCGAGAGGAAGATTGTGCCACCTCCGTGTCTACGGGGAAGAAGCGAAAGAAGACCCAACAAAAGACCCAACCCACCAGGAAAGATAAAGAAGTAGACTACTACGCGCAGAAGAAAATTTCTACTTTGGTGATGTGGTACCTTCCCGTGATTGATCGATTGAGGTGTTTGTTCGCAAACGCTGAGGATGCCCAAATTATGAGCTGGCATGCTTCAGATGAGCACAAAAACAATGGAAAGTTACGACATCCAGCCGATGGCAAGCAATGGCAATATTTCAATGCCAACCATCCAGAATTTGCTAAGGAGCCAAGAAATGTTAGATTCGCTCTGACTACGGACGGAATGAATCCATTTGCCGAGAGGAGCAGCAAGCACAGCACATGGCCGGTGATCCTCACCATCTATAACCTTCCACCTTGGTTGATGCATAAGCGTAAATACCTTATGCTAACCATTCTTATTTCTGGACCTAAGCAACCCGGCGTTGACATAGATGTATTTTTGGTGCCGTTAATGCAGGACATGAAAAATATTGTGGGAAACAGGAGTTAAAATATTGGACGAGTACCGCCAAGAAACTTTCACACTATATGCAATTATTTTTGTGACCATCAACGATTACCCTGCTCTCTTTACATTATCAAGGCAGTTCAAGAGAAAGCTTGGATGCGTAATCTGCATAGATGGAACCGCTTACGTGTTCCTTGATGCATCAAAGAAGATAGTGTACATGAGGCATAGACGGTTCTTATCGAAAGGGCACAGGTACCGCTTGCGAAAGATGGATAAGTACTTCGACAATAATGATGAACTGCATTCTACTGCTCCATCGGGTAACAGTAAAGGTCAAACAGTTTTCAGAATAGTCAGCAACATCAAATTTGTTTTTGGGAAGAAAACAAAAGATAGAAAACCAAGAAAGGATGTGAAACCAACTCCAGGGGCTACATTCAAGAAGATGTCTATTTTCTTCAAGTATTTGCCATAGTGGAAAGAGTTAGACATACGACACGCGATCGATGGTTTGCACGTTCAGAAGAACGTCTTTGAAAGCGTCATTGGCACGTTGTTTGACATAAATAGCAAGACTAAGGATGGACTCAACTCACATATGGACATGGTAAATTTGGGCATAAAAAAGGAACTGTACCCTGCTCTTCTAGAAAATGGGAAGTACCACCTCCCGGCAGCAAGCTACAACCTCAACACAGAGGAGCAACGTGCGATGTGTGTGTGGTGGAAAAATTTGAAAGTTTCATCTAGATTCTGCTCAAGCATAAGGAGTATTGTGTCAATGAAAGACCTTACACTGACCAATTACAACTCACATGATTGTTATGTCATGCTGACTACTTTCCTCCCTGTTGCTATCAGGGCTATAAATTCGGTGTTCGTAAAGATGGCAATCACCAGGTTGTGCTACTTTTTCAACAAGGTCTCATAGAAGGTTATTAACCGCGATGAGCTACCGTCACTTCAAGAATTCACGGTGGAGACTCTGTCATAGCTTGAGATGTGTTTCCCCCCATCATTCTTTGATATAATGGTTCACCTTGTGACGCACTTGGTGCCGCAAATAGAGGCTTTGGGGCCTATGTATTTACATGAGATGTGGACTTATGAGCGTTTCATGTCAGTACTGAATGGCTATGTATCAACTCGTGCTCGTCCTGAGGCGTCCATGATAGAAGGGTACTGTACCGAAGAGGCCATTGTTTCTGGTGGCCCATTCTGCAATAGTGTCCTAAAAGACCAGATTGCAATAGGTTTGCCCCTGTCACGACACGAGGGTAGGCTGCATGGAATTGGGAGGACTGGACGGAAATCTTTTATCCCGTCAGATTACAAGGTAGTCCTCGAAGCATACTATAGCATCCTGCATCAGCTCTCGATAATGGATCCTTTGATCGAGCGTCACATGAATGATCTTCGCCAACATAATGGTGGGCACAAGGACGATTGGGTCAAGCAGGAACACAAGCGTCAGTTCATCGCATGGCTAAGGGAGCAGGACATTCCAGATGGGAAAACGTTTGAGGAACAAACCATCAAGAAGTTGTCATGTGGACCATCACGCCAGGTCACGACATGGCAAACCTACGACATCAGTGGCTTCACGTTTTGTACCAAGTCTAAAGACAAAAAGAGCATGGCACAAAACAGTGGTGTTCGATGCGAGGCCATAGATGATGCAACTGGTGAGATTAGTACATACTTTGGATTCGTTGAGGACATATGGGAACTTGACTATGGTACATTTCCGATACCTGTGTTTTGATGCCAATGGGTTGAAGACAAACATGTCATAGTGGACTAAGGGCTCAGAATTCTTGATCTAAGTAAGGTAGGTTACAAAGATGACCCGTGGATCCTTGCTAACCGTGCCGCACAGGTCTTCTATGCTGAACAAATCCTTTCTAAAAATGAGAAGAAAAGTTCTGACAAGCCGAAGCATATAGTTTTCCTTGGGAAGCAACAAGCTCTAGGAGTTGATGGTGTAACTGATCTGGAGGATTTTAACCAATTTAGCGACATGTCTCTCTTTGTAGACCATCCAGTGAAGATAAGACACGTTAAGCGAAGCATCCCACAAAGTTCGTTGCCATGGGTGCGCCCCGATGGACAAGGAAGAATAGTAGCTGGCTAGATTCTATTTGTCATTTGTCATGTAATCCATTTTCTATTTCAACATGTATCCTATGCTACATTTAACATGTTTACATTTATTTATTTTAAAATGTTTACATTTCTCTATTTGAACATGTTTACATTTCTCCAATAACTCTAAACCCCTAGGTAAACCTTAAACCCTAGCTAACCCTAAAACCCTAGCTAACGACTAAACACTAAACGCTTAGCTATACCCTTAACCCTAAAAAAACGTTAAACCCTAACAAAAACATAAACCCTAGCTAAACATTTCTGGATACCACCCTGGCTAAGCCCTAAACCCTAAACCCTAGGTAAACTAAAACCCTAGTTTAATAAAACATAAACACTCTGTATTGAAAAATTAAATTTAAAAATATTTGCACTGGCGGTTTACAATAAGAACCGCCAGTGTAAATTGTTTATACAGGCGGTTCACACCCGCCAGTATAAATTGTTTATACAGGCGCACGCCTGTATAAACAATTTACACTGGCGGTTCTTAATGTGAACCGCCAGTGTAAATATTTTACACTGGCGGTTCTTAATGCGAACCGCCAGTGTAAATGATTTACACAGGCGGTTCCTTAGGACAACCGCCAGTACAACTCCTACCAGTATATAACACGTGCTCCCCGTCCAAAATTTGGCTAAGTCCGGAGGAGCCCGCCATTTCTTCAACGACGCCGTCAGGCCGCCGGATTTTTCCATGCCCTCGCCGCCGTCTGTGCGCTCGCCCCACCGCGTGCCTCGCCGAAATTTGTGACGCACTTGGTGCCGCAGCCGTGCGCTCGCCCCACCGCGCGCCTCACCGTAGCCGTGCCGGCCGCCTCGCCCCATGGCCACGCTCGCGCCGCGCCGCCATCGTCGTCATCCATCGCCGCGCCGCCAAAGGACTTCATTGGTAAGCCGCCAAGCTTCCTTTCCCTTCTCCGGTGGACCTGTGTGGTGCGCACGCGGTGGCGGTGGGCGCGCGGTGGCGGGTGAGCGTGGGCTGTGCCCTGGCGGCGGCGGCAGCTGTCTAGGTTCAGTGGGCGCAGGTGTGCGGTTGGGCCGCGTGCGCGCGCTAACGGGCCAGGCGAAGGAGAGAGGCACTAGGCCGCTTGGCCTAGGACAGTGGCGGCGAGTGGAGCGCACGGCGGCGCGGGTGGTGTGGCGGCAAGTGGCACGGCGGCGAGGGCACGCGCGCGGTGGCTCCTCCCTATCTCCGGTGGCGTCGGCAGTGGTGGCAGGCGGCCGGCGGTGGTGGCTCGTTGGTGGCAGGCGGCCGGCGGTGGTGGCTCGGTGTCCGGCGGCGCTAGCTGCGCTAGCTAGGGGGCCGGCCTGCTAGTGGGCTGGCCTGCTAGCTAGTGTGGGCTGGTTTTCATTTTTTTTGGTTTTTTGTAATTGGTTTTTTGTTTAATTTGGGTTTTAGTTTAATTAGGTTGTAATTAGGTTCTAATTAGTGTAGTTTAGGTTTTTATTTTAATGAGTTTTTTGTTTAATTAGGGTTTTAGTTTAATTAGGTTGTAATTAGTGTAGTTTAGGTTTTCATTTTAATGAGTTTTTTGTTTAATTAGGGTTTTAGTTTAATTAGGTTGTAATTAGTTTACTTTAGGTTTTTATTGTAATTAGTTTTTTTGTTTAGTTAGGGTTTTAGCTTAATTAGGTTGTAATTAGTGTAGTTTAGGTTTTCATTTTAATGAATTTTTTGTTTAATTAGGGTTTTAGTTTAATTAGGTTGTAATTAGTGTAGTTTAGGTTTTTATTTTAATGAGTTTTTTTGTTTAATTAGGGTTTTAGTTTAATTAAGTTGTAATTAGTTTACTTTAGGTTTTTGTTGTAATTAGTTTTTTTGTTTAATTAGGGTTTTAGCTTAATTAGGTTGTAATTAGTGTAGTTTAGGTTTTTATTTTAATGATTTTTTTGTTTAATTAGGGTTTTAGTTTAATTAGGTTGTAATTAGTTTACTTTAGTTTTTTATTGTAATTAGTTTAATTCGTATTCTATGTTAGATTACCGCGATGACGACTTCACCATTAGAGTCCTCTCAACATAACAAGCCGAGTGAGCAACAATATCAAAGTCCAAGTGATCCGTGTGCCAGCGTAGATAGAAAGGCTCGTCGTGAAATGAAACGCGACCCTACTTACGATCCACGAGAAGACGAGGTACCATGCACGGAGTTCAGCGAATCCCTTCTATCTATATATGTACTCATCCATGATTTCATGTGTGCGCCCAATTTTATGAACAGGAGGTCGTGTCTCAAATGCGACAACTAGAAGAAGAAGAATTGCAACACGAAGACCAAGGGCCAGAACCTACCGATATGAGCACTGAAGAATCAAGGAAGAGGAAACTGAGTGATCGGAAACGAGGTGACAGGGGATCAAACAAGTGGGATAGTAACATATATAGGGTGCTAGACGTAAGTGCAAAAGGAGAGTCCCTTACTCCACAAGAGGTGCAAGCTAAGTTTCGGAACGCGATTGGTTTCTTAGTTAGGGATAATCTTGATATTACAATATCTCAGTGGAAAGATGTGCCAGATTCGGTCAAGGAAAACTTGTGACAAAAGTTGCCAAAGAAGTTTGTTCTGTCTCGGGGTTCAGAGGAACTCGTAAATGGTTATGCAATGAGGCAGTTGGCCATCACATTTCGCAACTGAAGGTCTGAATTGAACAGCAAATATGTGAAGACAGGGTTGGACCCCACCAGCAAGTACAACATTACAGAAGGTCAGTGGGCTATTTTCAAAGAGCAGAAGACTAACTCAGAATTCTTGGCCCAGAGCTAAGCGAACTCAGCACTTGCTAAGAAGAACAAGTACCACCACCACCTTGGCACAGGTGGTTACAAGCGGCAGGTTCCCAAATGGAGGAGAGAAGAGGCTGCGAAGAAGGCAGCAGAGTTGCCAATGTTGTCTGAGGAACTTGGCGAAAGGAGCGCGAACTGGCTTCGTGCTTACAAACCAAGAGAAGTATCTGAGTCAAGTGCATCTTTTTCTGATCCAATGGTTGAAGAAGCCGCGAAGAATATTTATGAGACGGCAGTTCATATTAAGGAAGGAATTGCCAGGCCACAAAGGGAGCGGTACATCCTTACTCTTGGTCTTGGTAACCCCGAGCACCCTGGTCGTGTACGAGGCATCTCGTCAAGGCTAGGATGGAAAGAAGAATTCGGCGAGGAGTGGGCCGGAATGTACAAGAAGTGTGATCGATACAAGGAGGAGTTGAAAGATTTTTTTGAGGAGCAGGCAAAGCAAGCCTTCAAAGACATGGTGACTAAATTAGTAGCAAATCCTGATACCGAGCTTGCACAGCAATTGGTGGGTGTCATGTCTACTGTTCAACAAAGGACGAACACCCAACAGTCTCCGCAGGTGCAGCTGGTGCCGGTGACACAGCCTTTGGGAGCTCAGCAGTTGATAGCACAGTCTCCAAATGTTCCAAGCAGTGTCGCGTCTACGGCAAAGGTTCACTATCCAGTTGATGCCATTGACATACCAACGTCTTGCTCACTAGTCATAAGTTATGGCATTTCCAATGTTTGTATTAGGGAAGTAGGCACTGGCTTCGCAATCCCTAGACGGACGTTTCATGGTGCAAACATTCCAGATGAGTACTGCAGGGTCGAAGTGGTGACCGTAGTGCAAGGACATGAGGATGACATGTTGGACATCCCTGCACCCGAGGGCATTGAAACACTGGGACAAGCCATCAAGAATTTCATCATTTGGCCTAAGCGAGACATCAGGTTGAGTGGGCCACCACCATCTACCGAGCATAGCATTCATAATGACCCACCGCCGTCGTCATCACCTAACCGGCCTTTTCCTAGCTCACCAAATTCGCCTGTGCATCCAATTCCAGAACCTCCGCCACCAGCATCTCCTATCAACTATCCACCTTCCCCAGCAAGCAAAGAGAAATAACATGAGGAAACATCGACCCCAACGGGCCCACAAGAGAAACAACATAAGCAAACATCGACCCCGTCTGCCCCACAAACCAAAGAAAAAACCCCCCACCAGCAAAGAAGAGGAATGTTGTTCCCAAAATGGTCTCGCCACACCGGCCAAAGCAAGAAACTGCTGGGACCATGTTGTGGTTGTCAGGAATAGCACGCAGCCACACAAGTCGTGTCGTTGAGTGCTCTGAGGCTGAGAAATCGGGGAAATCTTCTGTGAAGACCATACAGATTAGGAAGCCAACGAAAGAGGATTATGAAAATGTTCCTGATACATATGTGCCGGGCAGGCCGCTTCTCACTTGGAAAAAGGTAACCCAAATCCCATCTCTAATTAAAAGAATGCATGACTGGTACATGAGAGCAGCTTCTGTTGGCATCGACGCTCTGAACGTATGTATACCACCAAGAGCTTTTATGAACGGGCGAAGTAAAGCTGTGGTCACGTTTGAGGACATGCACTTGATGATGAACCTCAAGAGACTCGACGTTCAACTCGTAACAGTGTGGGCATTGTAAGTGTCGCTCATGTACTCACTTGATTATTATTTTAATGTCTTATGTTTCAGTCTATGAGATTCATTTGTACATGTGCCTTGCAGACTACAACATGACCAGCAGGAGGAGAGATTTGGTATCGATCCTTATTCACACGCAGAAGAGAGGATTGGCTATCTCGACACCACCAAAATATGCGAGGAGCGGCACACATTCAGGATCGGAAAGGACAATGACAAATTGAAGGGCAAGACTGAGCAAGAAGCTCAACAGATTATTACTAAGCTAGAAAAAGAGATGGAGGACAATTACTGCCTATACTTAGGAAATTCAATGCTTCAATTTCAAGATAGGCAAGTCATAATGGCCCCATACAACTTTAGGTAAGTTCGAGTTTCTTTTTGCAATTAATGTTATTATTGTCTAATCCATATATATATGTGGCCCCGACCCATGCATCACGAGAACTTGATTCGTGCAGGGACCATTGGATTTGTTTTTATATTTATCCAAGGCAGCTAAGGGTGCTTGTCTTTGACTCCGCAGATTATAATCCCACTACGTATGCGACATTTTTGACCTTTTTAGAGAGGTACGTAAGCCGAGAAATATTTGCATTCTTTTCTCGACGAGAGTTTGCATTGAGAATATATAAATTGGTGATTCTTTCGAAATCATAGGGCATATAGGTGGTATAAATTAAAAGGCGGAAAGCACGACAAAAACAAAAAAGGACCATTAACAATAAATTACAAGTGGCCGGTATGTTAGTTATTTATGACTACATATTTATCATCCATGTACAACACATAAGACAATGTTGCAACTAATTAAATATTCGCTTATCTGTTTACATATATAGTGTCACAAGCAACCACCCGGATCGGTCCACTGCGGATTCTATGTCTGTGAGTTTATGAGAGAGTCCGGACGATACATCAAGAACGTTGATAAGGTAAGTAATAGTCATTATAACCTTAAAGTTACAAATGTGTATATGATGTTTATACATATTAATTAATATAGTTATAACTACAGTTGCGAAATTATAAAAAACTCAAGGCGCAGAATATGAGCACTGAGACTTTATACAACATAGTTGAGTACATGTGCTCATTCATCATGAAACATGTTATTCCAAGCAACGGGAATTATCACGACAATCAAGACACTCTAGGAAGTGAAGAGTTCAGAGAGCTAACGGAAATCAGCATGCTAGGGCTTACCCGAGAGGGTTATTAATTAGATGTGTAAATTTGAGATGTTATCACATGAATTTGATGAACATATATATATGTGTATATATTATGAGAACAGTCCTTTGATGTATATAAATATACTGTATAATAATTAAATTTTGTTTTGCTATATTTGATCATGATCTAATACAGCTTAATATCTACAATAAATAAATAAATAAATACATATATATGGCCGGGTAGAGGGCTGAAATTCCTTAAAAAGGACGGCAATCTCTACTGGCGGTTGCCTGTGAACCGCTAGTGGAAATATATTTACACTGGCGGTTTTCTTAAGGAACCGCCAGTGGAAATATATTTACACTGGCGGTTCACAGGCAACCGCTAGTGGAAAGATTTATTTTCACTGGCCTCTCCCACTGGCGTCCTGTAAAACGCCAGTAAAGATGGCTTATTAACCGTCACTATAGAGCTCCTGTGTACTAGTAGGTTTGCTAGGTGCTAGTAGTAGTAGCTAAGCTACCAATCCAATCTTGTTTCCTGACGCGCTTTCATTGGATCCTGCATGGCGCTGTGCAGATATTTTGCAGAACGATCATGGCGCCATGCATATATACGTACATCGTCTCTGGATGTCCCGGTGATGCAACTAAAGCGCGTGGAGTAGGCCCGAATACATACACAAGCTAGGGAAACATGCACGGGTTTTTCCGACCGTTGGATCATATCAAACAATTGGCAGCTCAGAGGTCATGCGATCATGGACCTCTGAGGATCCCATCGATCTGCACCGCTAGCTGGTGGTCCGACGAGTGAACGGCCATGCATATGTAATAAGACGCGCGCGGACCACCTGGTGGCCTGTGTCATCTCATCTGGACGATCGATACGTACAGATAAGACAACTAGCTGCGAGCCCGTGACTGTGTAGGAGTATGCATGCGTAGAGTAGTAGGTCCGGGTACGTCTCCGATCCATCGGCAGCAAAGTACAAAACATACCTAGTGTATGGCTAGATATGCGCCAACACGTCGCCGGTCGGTGGTCTGCATACTGCAGTCTGCAGGCCGATCGATAGACGGACCAGAAGAATTAATTTGGTGGCCTGACGATCTGCAGCAGCTTAGCTCCCTGCTGACAGAGGCTACAGGCTAAATGTAAACAGCGACTCGACTACCCGAGCACGAGCTCGCTCCAGCCGCAACGGAAAACAACAACCCGCCGCCTGGCCAACCATGATGAGCTTCTGAACGCCGCAGCTGCTCTGCTAGCTCCGGCCGCAACCACCGTATGCCGCTGCCGCAGCGCAGGCACGTACGTAGTACACGCCCGCGACCGCCGAGTCCCCGGCCCGTTACTGTAGCTAACAGCTCCTCGTCGTGCACCTCTGCATGATCGAGCAGCGCAGCGCAGCGAGGAGATGGCCGGCCGGGGCGGGTCGGGTCCCGGGGCCCTTGCTATTAATTCCTGGCTTGGACGCTACTCTCTCGGACAGGATTCCTGGAAACGAGGCATGTGCCCGATCCGAGCGCTGTGTATGATGAGCGGTACTACAGTAGTACTGCCGAGCTAGCTCGGCAATCAGCTGGCGACAGGCATTGTTTCGCTCCGATTTGATTTGAGGTGCGTCAGCCAGCAGCGATCAAGTCCTTGTCGCTGGGACGTCGATCGATCGTAGATAGATTAGATGGTAGCCAGCTGCTAGGAGTACAACACCCACGCGACATGAATGAATGAATTCGTCTCCTCTGCCATCGATCGCTCTCGCGATGCATGGTGTGCCTACCTACGACGGCCTGCCTCAGCTGATTTGATCCCCCCTACGACCACGACAAACACGCATTCATGCATCCAGGACCTTTAATTTGGATTCCTGTCGACAATGGAGCTGAGAAATTAGTACGTACTGGTCGATCGAGAACCTAATCAGTGAGTAATGATTGGGGTACGTAAAAGGTCCGGAAAATTCAGCGTCGCTGGAGCCCCCTCTGCGCTGCGGCTCGACGTGCCCGCATCTGCAACTGCAATCAATCACGGCAATGATCGATCGCCCCGAACGAACGTGCAATGCATGGAAGCGACCTGCTCACCACCAGTGACCACTGCAAGATGCTGATCAGCAGCCCCCGCACGGAAAAAGCGATCCACCGATCATGCATGGCCGGTGCCGATTGCCAGCGCGTGGGCTCCGGCTGCTCGCCGTCTCAATCCCAGGCCATGCATGGACGCGAGCACCTGTCCCGATCCCGTGCTGCTTCCCCGGGCAGCCCGCCCGGCCCGCGGGGGTTCTGCTGCTCTTCTCCTCAGCGTTCGGCCGGCGGCGGAGACGTACGTGGCCATGTCCATGTGGGGCGCAAGCGCAACGTACGCGCAGCGGCGGCGGCGGCGGCCGGCCGGCTCGCTGTGCCTGGTGGCGGCCGGCTCGCACGGCCGCATGCGCATGGCGATTCACGGGGGCGCGACCGCGAGAAGTCACGAGCGGGGTAAAAAAGACCTCGCCGTGGAATCTTCCTTTTGTTTCCATGCCGGGGGCTGGGGCTGCGCTGCTCGTCCGGTCGTCGTCCCTCCCGCTGCAGCAGTACTAGTGTGTATGATCAGGGCTGCTTTTTCAGCTTTTTCCCCTGTTCCGTGGGAGTTGCATGTGTTGGAAACCCTGCGCGGCTGCGCTGCGCTGGCGGCTGGCTGGCCGAGATCGCGTTGTGCAGTGCCGGTAAAAAGGCGCGGCACAGGTTCCTGCCGCCCATGTCATGGGCTCATGGCCGCAATCATTCCTTCTTTGATACTACTACGACTGGCTACTGTGCGTATGACTAATGTGTAGTATGTAGCAAAGACAGGATAATTCTCCGTTCAGGCGAGCAATCACAGCAGCTATGGGACAGCTTGTCTACGTGTAGCGTGCCCTTGATGAGACGAGGGAGTGTCACCATCGACTCCGCATTTTTATCCTCCGCCCATCCGTAAATTTATTTATTTTTTTGGGATATAATCGTCACAAGTCGGATAACATATCCATGAAGCAGCTAAAACGTCTTTCAGTGTTTTCCACTGTTTCTCCTCTGCACAATCGTCTACACCCGAGTTTCTAGCATCCGTGACCTTATTCATCATGAGAAAAGGTTCTTCGTAGTGCCCACGCAGCGTGTCGAAGAGGAGGACGACGCTGTGTAGCGGAATAGTCGGGCAGGGTTATGCTTCCTCCGTCTAAAATAAGTCTCTTGTTTCGATAAGTTGAACAATTTTAACTTGAAACAAAAAACATTAAAATCTGTGATACTAGATAGACATCACTACATTAATCACGTCATTAGTGTTCAATATAATTATTTAGAAATACGAATATTGAAGTTATTTTTCCTTAAATCTAGTTAAATTTGACATCACTTCATCATCAAAATGTGATACGAAGACTTATCTCGGACGGAGGGAGTAGACCTCAGGATTTGCGGTGCCGGTGGACTCGTGTCACACGCGCACGTGTTTACATGCGGATGTTATCTATGCGGGTACGGGTAGGCGCATGGGCGAAGCCACGTTATGTCACCCGAGTGCACCGGCACCAGGGTAAAATCAACGTTTAAGTGAACACGAAGTAAGTTTTACCGCTCGTGCACCACCCTCGGCCAAATATGTGCACCACCGTAAGTCCATGCGTGATGTGTTCACAGGCCACAAGCAGGCCAATATTGACGTGCAAGTGCGACCGGCCCAGCTACAAAATAATAGACTCAGCATATGATGCATCCTTTCCTTATAGAGAAAATTATTTTCTTGTCCCTCAAAAAAAATTCGACGTAGTTTCTTGGATCTGTTTTCATCGAAGTTTGTTATTTGACCTTAAAATGAATTTCGTTTAGTTTCTTGCCCCTTTGGGCTAGACAAAAATATTTTAAAAAATCGTAACTCTTCAATAAGACATCAGATGGAGATGATTTTTATATGAAAATTGTATATCTCTATGAGATCTACAACTTTATAGTTTAAAGTTTTTTCATTTGAGAAAGTTTAGATGCTCAAAAAAATTAATATATTATTTTAATTTTTGAACATCTGAAATTTCTCAAATGAAAAAATTTAAAACTATAAAGTTGTAGATCTCGTCGAGATGTACAATTTTCATATAAAAATCATCTCCATCCGGTGTAGTATTGAAGAGTTATGATTTTTCAAAGTATTTTGGTTTGGCCGGAAGGGTCAAGAAAATAAGCGAATGTCATGTTAGGGCCAACTAACAAAGTTTGATGAAAACAGAGCTAGGAAACTAGTCGAACTTTTTTTAGGGCCAAGGAAATAATTTCTTCTTCCTTATAGGTAATTGACTCATTGAGGGCTTCAGCTTAATATGCCATGTAGTCCATATGAATTTTGGTGGTTTATTTGAATTGACTATTAATAGCTCAAATTCATTATTTTGGTAAGCATTTCTGCAATTCTACTGTTTATGTAATGTCACTGTACAAAAATTATCATTATGCTTATGACGTGTGCACTTGGGTCCTTGATGCTCTAGCTTCGCCCCTGCAGGCGGTACGGATAGAGAGATCAGTGTGTCATTGAGACCATGAGAGTCATTCACATATCTAACAAGAAGATATAAACAACGGAGAGGTCCATAAACAGGTTTATAAATGGAAATACTCCAACCAAGAAGGGCAGCATAATGTCACCACAACTTGTGTTCTGGCTGGCTTGCCACATTTTCTTTGGGTGTGGTTATGGAACGCCATTCTCCGGTTTGTGTTACATCCGGCTCTTCCCAGTGCAAGGAAAGGCAGCGTGGGCTTCTCGCCGGAACCGGAACCAGCTTTTGCATATGTGATACGTTGCATGCCTCCATTCCGAGAGGCGAGAAGGTACCTGTACCCCTCGCTCCCCAACGAGCCGGCTCTGTAGTTGCATACTTTGCATGCAAGAACAACAACAGCTACACGACACAAGCAGATGCGCGCAGCGACACACATATTACACGCGCAGATAGCACCATATATGTATCCAGGCCAGCTTGCATTGTCAGCTCAACAGATACATCCACGATTGACAGAGAGTACAATACATTGCATAGTATATATATATACTCCTACTAGGGGTAGGAGGTAGGAGGTAGGAAGGTAGGAGTATACTATGGTCTTGTTTAGATCCAGAGTTAATCACTAGCTAACTAAAAATTAACTTAAAGTAGTTCTAGTCTATCTAAAAGGAGATCTAATTGGCGGGCAAATTTTGTAGACAAGTCAACTAGTTGTTTGCCATCTAGCTAACAAACCTTAGCTAATTTTGTTGTAAAAAAAAACTTAGCTAATTTGAGCTAAGTTTTAGCCAAAATAGTAACTAGCTGTGTATATATCAATATCATAATGTCCCTCCACCTAACCACTATACTAATCAGTTGACTCTTCCGCGCGGGCGCTAATCCTTCCAAACGCTAGTTCTGAAACCGATGAATAAACTAGCAACGGCACGCACGCTGGCGAGGCGGCGGCAGCTGTGGCATGTCGCGGCAGCATACTACTACGGATACAGCAACAGAGATTCCCAGCACGTACAGAGTACAGACGCAAAGCCCTAGGGGTGATTGATTAATTAGGAGCGCAGACCACGCAGGAGGATCGATATGCATCCATCCAAGGCAGCCCTCACGTGGGAGGCCCCGTAAACGCGGCGCCACTGCCGGCCGGCGACAAACGGCTGGATGGAATCGATTCCATGGCCGGGCCGCCGGCGCCAGCCGCTGCTGCCTGCCGTGGCATGTCAATATGCATCAGTCAAGCTCGCCGCGCGCTAGCAGGCCTGCCAGTTTTCCAGAGGCATGCATGCATGGCCGCCTGGCCGGCCTCCTCGCCGTCGCCGGTCAGACGAGGCACGGTTCTTCCTCTCGTCACGAGGCGAACAACACAACACAACCGGGGGGGGGGGGGGGGGCAGGGGGGGGATGCCATATGGCCAGGGGGACCGACCCGGCTGGGCCGGCCAGGGGCTTGTGACCATGCATGCGCGCGCGTCGAGCCGAGCGCACACGGCCGCGCCGCGCATTGATCGTCGTTGTAAGCTTGTTGCTTGCCTAATTAAGGTCCTTGGCACGGCCTGTTTGATGACATGCATGCATGCTAGTTCTGCGATCTGCATCACTGCATGCATGCATGCATGCGCGCGCGGGCGGCAGTACGTTTTCTTGGATCCCGGATCACGATGATCTACAGCAGTGACCAGCGAGTGTCTGATCGAGCGACGACACTCACAGTGACTAGTGCAGTACGTACACACTCTCCTGCTGTAGACTTTTGAGAGGGGGAGAAAAAAAAAAGAAGAAGCGCTGGCGGCTCCATATTCAATGCGCTAGGATTTTCCTCTTGTCTCAAAGTGCAGCTTGTTCGATCAATGGAACGAAGCTAGAGGGTTTGCGTGCATTGGTCTCAGTTTGCAAGCGCCGATTACAATCAATAATGGCCAGTTTGGAGTTGGAGTTACACGACCAATTACAATCAAGAACGGAAGCTCGATCAACGTGGGATGTGACAACGAATACTGCAAGCAGAGAGAATGAAAAACTCCATTCCATGTATATAAGTTCAAAAGCGTCGCATCAATCAGAAAAGAGAGAGGGAAAAGGAAGGCGCGCGTAACGTGGAGCTAAGCTACGCGTACGATGGAGCCAAGCCGAAAATGAGCAGGCAACGTAGCCATGAGTATGCTTTACGACCAATCAGCAACCCTTCACACGGTTCACGCAGGTGGTGACTGGTGAGTACGTACAGGTCGCAACTCGATCGCAAGACAACAAGGCGCGGCCCGCAACAAGCTAAGGGGCCGAAGACGATTGATTGGGACTCGACCTCATGAACTGAAACCGATGGTGGTTCGGATGCGGCAATACAATCTGATCGATGCCGGGATCAGCGTGTGGTCCGTTACGTTGCGTTGCGTGCGGCATATCTATGTATGGGCCTGTTTGGTCCCTGCATACTATCTAATCGTCTTTCTCAGGGGCGACGGACGATCTGTGCCAGAAATTAAACGACAAGCAGCAGCGGCTAACGGCTCTCCTGTTGGCGGTGCGTGCGTGCTTAGGTGAGTAAATTGAGAGCGAGGGAACGTGGGGAAGAAAGAAGAGTCGTCGTCGTCGTCGCCGTGGTTGGGCCGTAGCTCTTGAACCCGAGCCCCTTGGCTCACGCGCTCGATGCGGTACCTGCGTGTCCTGGCTCGTGGGATTTTTGCTTGGTTGCGTGTTGTGTGTGCGTGGGTGTGGCGGAGCGGATGGAAGGGCATGCTTGGCCTCACTCGGGTAGGGGTACGGGGACGTTGCTTGTGCTTTCAGTATTCTGGAAGGGAAGCGGACTCGACTTCTTGCTTTGGTTCTTTCATTCATTCTTTGGATTGGATGGACGCTCAGGCCAGTCTCAGTAGGGTTTCAAATGAGTTTTATTTGTATTAAATACGCTGCCACATAGGCATATTCGATAACATAACAGTGTATTTAAGAAGAGAGAAAAGAATTAGGTTTCATCTGGATGAAACTCTCTTGGCACGATTACTAACTCTTCGTGAGTCATGAAATTTAATGTGAATGAAACTTTAGGATGAAATACCCACTCTCAATGCAAAGTTTCACACTAGTACAGAAAAGCTCTATACAGGCGGTTGCAAAGATATTTTTACAAGCGTTTTTTCAAACCGTCAGTGGGAAAGGCCAGTACAAATCACAGGCGGTGGTTTAGAAAACCGCCAGTACAAATCGATTTGTACTGGCGGTTATCTTAACCAAACCGCCAGTATTTGTACTGGCGGTTTTCTTAGTAAACCGACAGTACAAATATTTTTCGAAAAAATAGAAATCGGGCTAAAAAAACAGAGAATTTTTTTTTAAATAAGGGGAGGCAGCCACCGGCAAGTTGCGGCATTTTTCGCGCAAAATTCGAACGCTACGCGGCCGGCGGGATTCGAACCTGCAACCTCTGCTTCGCGTGTACCCCCTCTAACCACTCCACCCATAGTTCACTTGTGTCTGAATTGTATTAGGTTCGCCACATATTGTTACGTAACCGATAGAAAACTGATTGTTCGGGGTCCTAAACGAAGTCAAATAAAAAAATTGTCAACCACAAAGTTGCATAACTTTTCGAGATCTACAACTTTCATGTAGACGGTTTTTTCATCCGAGGCTTTTTTCAAAAAGTCAAAATTCAAATTTCAAACTTTGACCGTATTTTACGTAAATAAGATGATTTCAAATAAAAAAATTTCAACTACAAAGTTTCATAACTTTTCGAGATCTACAACTTTTATGTAGACAGCTTTTTCATTTGAAGTCATTTGAAAAATCAAATTTTTAAAATTGGGACCGATTTGTACAGGCGGTTCACTTAAGAAACCGCCTGTAGAAATCGATTTCTTCTACAGGCGGTTTTCTTAAGGAACCGCCTGTAGAAATGCCCCCATTTTTACAGGCGGTTTTCTTAAGATAACCGCCTGTACAAATTGGTTTTCTACAGGCGATTTTCTTAACAAAACCGCCTGTAGAAATGGTGCATTTCTACATGCGGTTTTGTTAAGAAAACCGCCTGTAGAAATCGATTTCTACAGGCGGTTTTGGATTTGGGCCCATCATTTGATTTCCAGTGACGTCCGATAATCAAAACCGCCTGTAGAAATAAAAGCGTGGCGCCTGCGTAGAGCTTTTGTGTACTAGTGTCATTCGACTTTCATTTGATTTTAGATGATGTGGCAATCTTGGAAACAGCGTAATGAAACTCTCCACTGAGACTGGCCTCATGGGTTATCAGGTGTGTGGATTGACGAAAGAAACATCGACGCGAACCACAAAGCACACAAGTTCGGCGGAGGGATCGGCACCTCGGGCGAGCCCGCAACCTACTAGACCCAGTGGAAGAGAGAGGTCTAGCCGCCGGATCAGGTCAATTTTTTTTGAATCAGTTCGAAAAAAATTGTATATCAGAGTAATCTGTTTGGCTACCGAGTTTGTAAATCTGAGTAATCGGTACAAACTCGAGGAAAAAGTTAGCCAAACATACCGGCCTACAGATTCATAAATTGAGCTATTAGCTAATAATATGAGCACCACCATTCGAGTTCCTACTTTCACGGACGACCTCCAACGACGTGAAGCTTGCCATACCGGCATTAATCTCCCTGATGATAGATGTGGTCATAGTGACTCTTTCTCGGGCCACGCATATTCTTCATTATGTTTGTGTAATTGGTTGCAATCCCGACCTTCTGAAACATAAGGGCACTTGCGAGTTGCGAGAGCTAAACTTTCTCCGTAGGCCAACGCTTCCACTGTCTCTGGATCAGACTCCTTCCATCACAATTGCATACGCTCCGAAAAGGTGCCAAAATTCTTTTCCGCGGTCGTTCAGCCGATTGGAATCGAGCGAACAAACTAACTGTGTCCGCGTTATTTCCTTTTCCATCTCACAAGCACCAGCACAAGCCCACAATTTCCCAAACACAGCACCCAAAGCCCCACGAGATAGACGAATCGTTCGAATCTCTCAACGGCGATGGCGCTCTCCGACCGATCCCGCGCAGCTGCAAGTCGCTCCTCCTGCTTCCTCAACACCTCCTCCGTGGTGCGCTCCTTCGCCACCACAGGCGTTGCCGCGCGCCTCCTTGTCTCCGCCCCGTGGCCTACCATAGCTGGAAGAGGAGTCGGTGTGCCTCTCGATCCAGGTGCCCAAGGAGAAGATTCTATGCCGCTGCACCGCCGAGGAACCGCGAGCTGTGGGCTCATCCCCACATTCCCGTCACGCCGCTCAACCTCATCAAGTGCAACCTACAGGTGAGCAGACAATAACCTAGATCCGTGGCCCTAGTGCTCCACAGGATCTATTTTTGGAAAATCCCATGCGGATTTGGATTGGTTGGTTGGCAGTGAAACTAGTTCGTTGTAGGCTTGTGATCTCGATTTGGTCCGTAGCCCTGGTGCTCCATGGGATCTATTTTTGAGAAATCCCATGTGGATTTGGTGATGTTTAGTTGGTTGGGAGTGGAACTAGTTCGTTGTAGACTTGTGATCTCGATTTCGTCTTTGTGATCTGGATTCCTATGCATGCAGATTTACTTCATGTAAGCATCATTAATTGGTTTTCCTTTTCAGTTGTGATATTTGTTGGCATTGATGGCTATGAGGTGCTGTGCTGGTTCTTAAAGAAATTGTGATTGTAGTGGGCATATCCATCAGCATCTGTCATTATAAAAATTATGCATGTTTCCCCACTAAAACAATTCGTTTATGATTTAAACAAAACTGATGAATGTGTATTCCTCTGAGTATGGTTTGTGTTGGTGGCTGTCAATTAATTGTGATTGTGGTAATTGGCACATTGCGGTTTGGAAGGCTAAACTTTTGAGCATTTGGCACTTATGCATGTATGCTATATTATCATGTTTTTAGGGGGATGCAAATAACACTTTTCACTTGAATTTGAGGCTATTCAAATTGTTACTTTGAACCCCTACTTTCGTTACATAGGTTGTGTAGAATAACTTCTACAAATAAGCGTAACTAAAATGCACTATTGTGTACTAGTTTTGTAACTTGTGTATTTTAGTTTTGTAACTAAAAAACACTTGTACTCTCTCCGTACCCACAAAGCATGCCGTTTATGTATTTTGTCCTTTGATAACACTGATCCCAGTTGAAGTTTCAGACATTTTTTCCCTCAGTTGCACCATATTATAATGCAGTAGGATTGGTGAAAGCCCATGTTTGGTTTTGGGTAATTGATGAAACCTAGTTTGCTAATGTTTGCTCTAAGTGTTTCATGAGATTAATTAGAAAACAAAAAGATGGAATAAAGGACCGGGTCGGTGGAGGCCACAAGTGTAGGGCAATGACGGCATCCATGCAAATGGTGTAAGTCCATCAACAAGAGGAGAAAGCCCTAATGACGGCATCCATGAAAATGGTATAAGTCCATCATCAAAAGGTGTCCATAAGCTTCATCAAGAGATGAGAAAGAAGATGGTGAAAAGCTAGGAGCTCAAGGCAAAGGTATAACCAATAGGAGCTCTTTTGCTTTTGGTGATCAAAACTCTATAGAGAGAGTGGTCACATTTAGGATAGATAGCTGTACTATCAAGAGGGGAGAAATCGTTTGTGAAATGCGGTTATCAAAGTGCCACTAGGTGTTCATATTCATTGCATATGCATGTAGATGCTAGTGACACTAACAAAACCCGTTGAAAACTCTTTGGAAAATTACTAACACACTTGCACTAAAGTGAGAGACACTTTGCAGTGTTAGCGCATTTGGAAACGGGGTGATGTTTGAGTGGTAGAGAGGGGTTTGACACTCGCAAGCTCGGCAAGATTCAACGCTTTCCGGTGATTTCACAGTATAGAAAAGTGCACCGAAAACTTGTCAAAGTTGTCTGGTGGCTAACACTTTGAAAAGGTGCAAAAACATGTGCGCCGGACGCTGCGAGCGTCTGATGGGCTAGCACTGGACGCGTCCGGTGTGAACCCTGTTGTCGGGTACCAAAGTATGGGGTACCCAACTTCGATGCAAAAACGCACATTCCCAACACGGCCCGGCCCAGGTAAGGCCAGCGGAAGCCCACGAAGGCCGCGCCTACAGAGGCCCATGACGATGCTGCATCAACACCAGCCAACTCTCGGGAAAGCGGCGCCCTAGGGCACCAATTCTCCGATTCGCCCGAGCCTCCCCGGGAGAGCTCGGGAAAGCGGCCCCCTCGGGCGCCAATTCTCCGATTCGCCCGACCCTCCCCGAGAGAGCTCGGGAAAGCGGCACCCTCGGGCACCAATTCTCCGATTCGCCCGAGCCTCCCCGGGAGAGCTCGGGAAAGCGGCACCCTCGGGCATCAATTCTCCGATTCGCCCGAGCTTCCCCATCCCCTCAAGCGCAACCTGTCAAAGGCATCCAATGCACAGTTGACGTCAGCTGAGCAATCTTGGACCACAAGAGACCTCTCTGACCACTTTACAAGCACTGTCCCGTCAGGTGAGATTCTCGACATGACAGTGCTTCGCACGCGTACCGCATGACGGCCATACTACCTGTCAGGATTTCCCGAGCAACGGATTTGATAGGCCCACTACCGCCATCCTCTCCACAGTATGGTCTACGGTGCACCGCCCCGTTTCCCGCCGGGATCTACGAACTATAACTATGACAGTCCAAGCGCCTGACGAACAGGCTACGCAAGAATGGGAAAGGCGCCTGCTGCACTGTCCACTCAAAAGGACGAGCACGCCTTCCATCCGGGTCCACCTGACCCTCGGAAAACACTATGCGAAAGCCAAAAACCCGCCCAAGGGAAGATATCACCCCGCTCCGTTCCATCACGCCTCCAGGAGTCCCGAGTCTCGGGAGACGACGACCCGAGGCGACTCTCCCTCTTGTCACCTCGTGCGGAAGGACAGCCATCGGACGTGCCAGGCGTGACCTTACGCCATGCCGTAATCCCGACGACTATTGCTGCCTTGGAACTAACCAAGATCGTACCGGCCACTACGGCCATACCCCTGAGACGCGGAGACAAGACCATAGCTGACGACAGTCTACAGAGGCAACAACTCCCCAGTGTAACGTCCATGGCAATGTACGCGCTGCCCTCGTCTCTCCCTTGTACTATAAAAGGGAGAGCAGAGGCCAGCCTTAGACAAGGGTTTTTTTGAGTTCTCAAGCTCACACACTCCACACCACGAACAACAACAAGCAATCTGTACACACTAGAAACTCACAAGAGACTTGGGAGCACTTCCCTCTCTCGCCTAGCTTGTAACCCCCTACTACAAGCACCCCGGTGCAAGGCAACACGACTCCCCTCTTCACTGGACGTAGGGCCCTCTAGGCCTGAACCAGTATAGATCCTGTGTTTCCCCTTTGCACACCATCCGAAGCCTCAACCACAAAACACAAAATCACTAGCCGGTGTTGGTACCCGCTAAAACTAGCACCGACAGTTGGTGCGCCAGGTAGGGGGCCTTTTGTGTGTTGACTCAGGTTCCAGATGGCTATCATCTCCATGACGCTTTCTGCTAGCGCGGTGCTCTGGTTTGGGAGTCTTGAGTTCGTGGCCACCGGCCATGGGCTCGAGATGAGCCCGCGCCCAACTGAGCCCCGCACCATCATCGTCCTAACTCCGGTCCATCAGGCGGCCGGGGAAAGGACCACGGCGACGCTTCTTCCCGTCCCGGAGGACGAGGGGAACGCCGCACGCTGCGCTTCCCGGCGGACCTGGAGGAGGAGGCGCAACTGTGCCAACCTACCCCTGGTCACGGAAGGTGCGGCCAACCAGGTGCCCCCAGCAGGGGACGCCACCCCGGCACCGGCCGCCACCCCGACACCTCCGGCGCCGGCAGCCGTGCTCCCGCGAACCGCCCAAAGGCTGGGCGGGGGCGGGAACACGACGCCGATGGGTCTCTCCACCCTCATGGCGGGAGGGGGACGGCGCCGTCATCTCTCTTCGGGCTCCAGAGCGCTGTGAACGCCCACGTCCGCGCGGTCCGCGCTCTGTTTTACGATTTGGTAGAGACACCTGTCCACCGCCTCGAGCGTCTAGATGACCTCGTGGGCGACCACGTGGCCTCCCCACCGTCCTCTCCCGGGAGCAATCCCAGGGCGTATGGCAAGGAAGAGACAGACTCCACCGACAGCCTCACTCCCCGAGAATACTCAGAGGAGTGGGATCGTCGCAGTTGGACCTCACCATCACGGCGGGGCCTCAGCAACGATGACGACGAGTTCTGGGTGAACGTGGACTTCACCGTCCACCCCGACGATTCGTGGGAGGATGCCCTGAGCGTCATCACCGACTCCGACCAGTCCTACATCGACCTCGCTCGGGAATGCTACCACTTGGTGCACCCCGAAGACGGACGGGTGGAGGACGTCCATTCGGGGGATGACAACGACGTACCTTCCTTGCTCCAGCCGCAACACACCCCGCCTCCGGCGACTCGGCGGCCTGCACGGTCAGCTCCGCCGTAGGACCCGGGGGCTGGGACATCTCGCCCCACGCGCCAGTCTCCGGAGCTAGAGCAGCTCCGGGAACTCGAGGCGCGGATGGACGAGGACCGCCTATGCCTCACCCAGCTGCAAGCCGCGCTCGAGCGCGAGGAGCAGCAGGGCACCGGCGGAGCAGCTCGTCACCGGGCCCGGGATGTTCAGGCTCATATCATCGCCGACGATGGAGCCGGAACACCAGGAGCCCTGCCTCGAGCAAGCTATAAGCTCACGGAGGCGGCAATAGTGCTTCAGAGCCTGCCTGAGCCCTCCACCGAGGAGGCACGGCTGCTCCGGAACCAACTCAAGGACCTCCTGGTGGATGCAGCCGTCCTCCAGACGGAAAGTTCAGCGTCACGCCATCGTGGCCCTGAAAGCCACCAACGTGGTGGCGCGGCACGCCACGAGCGCAAGGCCTCGGTGCATCCCAAGGTCCCGAGGGCCCCATCGGTTCACCAACGGCTTGGCAAGAACGTCGACGTCCGAGCCATCCTTCAAGCCCGCGGTCGACGAAAGACCGATGGAGCCGCCCGAGGTTACCCTGTCCATCGGGGCGGGCACTACGACTCGGACGAGGACCGCGAGCCCTCACCCGAGCCTTCAGGTCCTCGCATCTTCAGCGAGGCCATCCGAAGGGCCAGATTCCTGCCCCGGTTCCGACAGCCGGCCAACATAGCCAACTATTCGGGGGAAACCAACTCTGAACTGGGGCTAGCGGATTATCGTCTTGCGTGCCAGCTTGGCGGTGCGCAGGATGATCTTATCATCATCCACAACCTCCCCCTGTTCCTCGCCGACTCTGTGTTGACACCTATTATCATCCAAATTTTATTATCAATTATCCCTGCATTAAACATGAATATCCAGTAGAATAGGGTTATTACTGACAGAATCCACGAGTTTTGGTAAATTGTCTATTTTCCAGGGGATTTTCCAGAAAAGCTTAAAAGAAGGATTAAAGAGCATAATTACCACGAAACTTTACCGCCAAGGAAACATCCTCACGAGAACGCTAGAAGCATCTGGAACACACCCGAAGCACCGGAGCCCGAAACCCCACAGGGTGGGGCCGGCTGGCGCCAGGGTGGGGCCGGCCGGCGCCCTCCTAGGGTTTCCCCCGCGCCGCCTTCTAGAGTCTTCTACCACCGCCTATTAGAAGTCATCTGGGCCCTTGTTTCAAGTCGGTTTGATCCTACGGCGTGCGTGCATCCCACCGGCCTATAAATAGAGAGGCATACCCCCCTGGAGGAGAGTCAGATCAAGAGATGAAGACCCTGAAGCATTAGATAGATATCCACTAGATCTAGGCTAGTAATCAATGGAGAGATTAGAGAGATAGAGTAGATGAGTAGAGATTCGGAGGAGTCCCGGCCTGTCGGAGGTTCTTCGTAGCTGTGTTCATCTGGATTCAGCTCCCTCGCTCGGATTTGCGTTGTGAGGTACTTTTGTATTCAACATCCTGATTCAAGTAAGCATTTGTTCTTATTCGTTCTTAAGTTTACAACTCTATTTGAGTGCTTTGATCTTGGTAGCTCCTTGGTTGAAGTAGTAGTTTGTAGTGTAGACGTGGTGTCTGGGCTATAATTACTTGTGAATGTCCCCTGATTGGCCGGATAGTGGTAGATTGCGTAGGTGACAGCTGCGTTGAATTCTCTGTAGTCCACTTCTTGTTGATAGGATCGATAGGTGTATAAGTGTCTGGTAGGAGGAAACTCTGATTTCGCCTCTTATTCATGTCACTGCCCGATTAGAACGATATTATTCAAAGTTTACCGGTTGTCGGATCTAGATAATCATTTGTTATCTCCTCATTCTTGATATTCTCCGGATTGATTGTATTATCGGGTTAAAAGCCAATAGACTTAGCCAGTATCACCTACTGTTCCTTTGGGTTCGATATTAAAACCGGGATTGTCTGGTGAAGTGCTACATCGGGTTGTTTTATCTGTGTGCTTGCGGATACCTTGATATTATTAATCTTTAATAGAGTGCAGTTAATTTATACCAACACTCTGCAAGAGCATGGCTGGAACATCCCCCCCACGGTTGATCTTTGACTGGAGCGATCTGGTCAAGATCTTCGTAGGGAACTTCCAGGGCACGTACGTGCGCCCTGGCAACTCCTGGGATCTCAGAAGCTGCAAGCAGAAGCTGGGCGAGTCCCTCAGGGGCTACATCCGGCGGTTCCCCAAGCAGTACAATGAGCTGCCCCAGGTCGCCGACTCCGACGTCGTCGGAGCATTCGCCGCAGGAACTTCCTACAAAGAGCTCGTTCATGAGCTCGGACGCCAGACCCCCGCCAGCATTTCTGAGCTCATGAAGATAGCAACCAGCTTCGCCTCGGGGGTGTTGACGGTCGTTAAGCTCTAAACATAACCATCAACTATTGCATAAAAATATATAAAATAAATTATAAACAATAGTTGTAGGGTTTATACTAACAAGTTCCACGGGTTTTGCTTTCTCCCGATGTTTGCAGGTATATTTAATTTTCCATCGATAAAAGTATCTCAAATAAGGAATTATACTACACCATTGCGACGGGCTTGTCGAGACGATCGAAATGGACCTATCATTTGCTATATTCGGAGTTCGGACTCAAAATCTTCGACCCAACATACACCATTGGACTGCGGGAGACCGAAGAAGACACGTCAGTGCAGCGGAGCCCGTTTGGGCCCTGGGCAGCACCGGCCGGCCCTAGGGTGGGGCCGGGCGGCCCTCCACTACGCCGCCTCGCCTCCGGCTTCTAGAAACTTCCTCCCATGCTTCCTTGGCACCTAAGCAAAGTATTCCGACATCGATCTAACGTCGGTTTGATCCGACGGTGCATATAACATGAGACGTGGATCGATGACGTGGCGGTTCCTTGTATATGGAAAAACATGCCATTTGCCTGTTGAGTTAGAGTTCAGGGCTCATTGGGCAATCAAGAAGTGGAACATGGATCTTCATCTGGCTAGCAAGAATCGTCAAATGCAACTATCTGAGCTTGAAGAATAGAGAGAAAAGGCTTATCACAACTCCAAAATTTACAAGGAAAGAACAAAAAGGTGGCATGATAAGAGGATCAAGCACAAGGAGTTCAAGCCTGGAGAAAAAGTTCTATTGTTCAATTCAAGAGTAAAGCTCTTTGGACATGGTAAGCTGCGAAGTAAGTGGGATGGACCTTACGAGGTCGTAGACACTTCAACCCATGGAGCCATCACCATCCGAGACGATACAGGTAACATTTTTAAGGTAAATGGCCAACGGTTGAAAGTTTATCTTGAACGACAAATCAACTTGGGTGAGGAAGTAGATGTGATTTAGTTCATAGAATTCTCACATTAAAACTCACTCAACCTTTCTCATAAAATTGGAACCCTTCCTTAGTTTAGGGTTTTAGAATTTAGATTTCGTCTTCATTTGTTAGTTGAATAAATGTTGACTCTCTGGTGCTTCTCACCAGAAGAGTTCCTTTGCTTTCACTGCTTTCTGTCTATGAATAAAAGCCAGGTATAGTTTAGGAGAAGTGTGGGGGAATGCAACACTCCCGTGGTGAAGAAGGCGCTGAAGTACACATCATGAACGATAAAAGGGACTGCACACAACTTCTGGAAATCGGTTTGATTCTCTTTCACTTGTTCATATGTTTACCTTCTGCTTGCATTTCTTGCACTTGTTTAAAACTACAAATTAAAAATTCCACACTTAGATTTAAAATTTAAAAGAGAATAGGAATAGAGCTTTTAAAATTGGCATGCATAATGATTACTCCTTACATACACTTGCTGCTTGTGGGAAAAATATCACATAGGGCAATCATATTGACTAAGTTGTTGTGGAGTGTGATATAGTTCTGGCTTAGAAATCCTACCGATTCTAGTCAAAGTGCTTGGAGAATTTTCTTTTGATAAAAATTATAAAAACCATAGTATCACATACTCCTCCATGGTGAGAAATTCCTACCAGAGCCATACTTACAGGATAGAAACCTTCCACATACTGCTTGCTTTGTGTTGAGTTTTGTCAAGTCTCGTTGACCCTTGTCGAGAGATTTATCATACTCCCAAGATTAAGATCACGTACACCCACATCCATATGCTGCTGGAATTACACAAAAACATGCTTTTTCATCCATCTCAAAATGTTCTACTCCTACACTGGGAGTGAACACCAAAAATATTCTTGATAGGTTTATCCAAATAAATGCTTCAAGTTCTTGTTACTATCTCTCAGAAGAATCAAGTTGCAGAGAAGAGGCATGAGGCTACGCAAAAGTGTGACATGTGAGAGAAAACAATGGGTACAAAGATGCCCGCCTGAGAGGTAAAAATGGACAAGTGTCCAAATGAATAAAACAATGGGTACTCAGATGCCCACCTAAAAAAAGTGAAAAAAAGAGAGAGAGAAAGAGCTAGCCCATGTTGTTCTGCAACAAAAGCCTCAAGTTTTAAAAAGAGAGATGTGCTGCATGGAGCAAAAGTAGAATTAGGTTGGTCACCAAATATTCCACACACATGCACATCTTGATCTAAAAGTATGACATTTCCCTCTTTGAATCCAGGGTTTGACTTTACAACATATGCAAGGTAAGTATGCTATATTTTCCTACCCAAAACTCAACACAAGCTTTTTAGAAGAAGGGAGGACAAGAAGGCAATACTCATATATGCCTTGGTGAGGAATCCTTCACCATTGAGTGACCCAGAGTACCATTCGAGGAGTATAAAGTGATCTATGTCTTCTTTTGTGAAAATTTAAAAACTCCAAGTTACCGAGACAGAAATTTGGGAAGATGACTCCGTTTCGAGGGCAGTGCCACTTTTCAACCACTCAAGAATATATGTTAGCCACTCCACATACCCCGTAGGTACAAGGAATGTTTTGGATTTATCTACATCCCGGTCCTACATCTTGAATAGCTATGTTTACATTTATCAAAACCTTTACTCGGGACGAGCAAAGAGCAAGTGTGGGGGAACTTGTTGACGGTCGTTAAGCTCTAAATATAACCATCAACTATTGCATAAAAATATATAAAATAAATTATAAACAATAGTTGTAGGGTTTATACTAACAAGTTCCACGAGTTTTGCTTTCTCCCGATGTTTGCAGGTGTATTTAATTTTCCATCAATAAAAGTATCTGAAATAAGGAATTATACTACACCATTGCGACGGGATCGTCGAGACGATCAAAACGGACCTATCATTTGCTATATTCGGAGTTCGGACTCAAAATCTGTGACCCAACATACACCATTGGACTGCAGGAGACCAAAGAAGACACGTCGGTGAAGCGGAGCCCGTTTGGGCCCAGGGCAGCACCGGACGGCCCTAGGGTGGGGCCGGGCGGCCCTCCACTCCGCCGCCTCACCTCCGGCTTTGGGAAACTTCCTCCCATGCTTCCTTGGCACCTAAGAAAAGTATTCCGACGTTGATCTAAGGTCGGTTTGATCCGACGGTGCATATAACATGAGACGCGGATCGATGACGTGGCGGTTCCTTGCCCCCTACTCCACCTTGGCCTATATAAGGATGCCCTAGGCCCCCTCCAAAAGGCATTCTACACCCCGGAGCTTCATATTCTCTACATAAATTAGGGTTAGGTCCCTCTAGTTGATCTAGTTCTAGTTCAACTACTTCTAGTTCTAGTTCTAGTTCTTCTAGTTGTAATTTAGAAGAGGGAGAGAGAAGAGGAGATAGCGGAGGAGGAGCTGGGTCTGTCAGATCTTCCTCAACATTGTACTCTTGTAGTATCTGGTTCGTCTTCAACTAATCTCCAGGTTCTTCAATTATTAATCTTAAGTTCTCTTTTACTTAATTGCATTATTTACTTTTAAGTTATTTCTTAGTTTCCCGCTTGCATCGAGTGCTCTAGTCTTTGCAACGCTAGAGTAGTAATTAATAGGTTAGGTGTGGTGCTTAGTCTTGCAATTACCTGGAATTACACCTAGCCCTACGTATAGTTATGGTAGCCCCAGGTGGTGACAGCCCTGACGACCGACGTATTCCACCACGTTCGGGTTAGAGTTTGTAGAACCGTAGTCAGAACTTCCTAGTCCCCCTCTCATCTCAGTCTGAGGCTAGTGTTTTGATGTCCCGAAATAGATACACTTATAGTAACCTTGATTCATAGATCATCTAGAGAGCTTAGGAAATCTTTCTCTCTCTCCCTACAAAAACATATATATTTATCATTGGGCACTCTTGAGACCTAATTAGTACACTTCGCGTTCCCCGTGGAAATCGATACCCTGGAATACTCTTGGGTGAAAGCTACAGCGGTATCCGTGCGCTTGCGGATTAATCTATTTGCGTTAGGAAACGTCTACAGGGGGACGAGGCGGTAGGAGCCCTCTTCTCCGACCCCAAGGGCAAACAGAAGGAGGAGGCCCCCGAGGGCACCTCTTCCCGAGGCCCGAACAGCAAGAAAAAGAAAGGGAAGGGAAAGGCTCCCCTCCGCAGCGACTCGCTCGTGGCAGCCACCGAGCCCAAGAGGGAACGACCCCCTCGGGGCCGCTTCGATGAGATGCTCAACAAACCGTGCCCTTACCATCAGGGTCCGGTGCATCACACACGGGCAGTGTATGATGCTCAAAAAACACTACGGCCGGTAGGCGTTCAAGGACGACGCCGGCAAGAAGCCCGCCAGGGATCAGGAGGACAAGGACGGGAAGGACGACGAGTTCCCGCCCATCGAAAAGTGTCTCATGATTTTCGGCGGACCCGGGACCGCTCCTACGCCGTGACAGTGAAAACGCGAGCGTGGGGAGGTCTACTCCGTGGGGTCAGCGACGCCACGCTTTCTCGACTGGTCCCACGACGCCATCACCTTTAGCCGGGACGATCACCCGGACTACGTCCCGTCGCCTGGGGCGTGACCCACTCGTTGTCGACCCCGTCGTCAGCAACACGAGGCTCTCCAAGGTCCTCATGAACGGAGGCAGTGGCCTCAACATTCTCTACACTGAGACCTTAGACTTGATGGGGATCAGCCGCTCGCTCCTACGGGCCACAACATCCCCGTTCCACAGGATAGTGCCCGGAAAAAGTGTGCAACCCCTCGGGCAGATCGACCTACCCGTTTACTTCGGGACTCCTGACCGTAACCTTTACCGACGGAGTCCCTCGGGCGTCCTTCAGCGTTGCATTCCCTTCAGTCAAGGCAAAGGCCTACTCGAGGAGATCCACGCCAGAGTCTGCGGTCACCACGCCGCGCCAAGAACTCTTGTCGGTAACGCCTTTCGACAGGGCTTCTACTGGCCAACCGCCGTGGCCGATGCCACCGAGGTGGTACGCTCCTGCGAGGGGTGCTAGTACTACGCTCGGCAGACCCACCTTCCGGCCCATACTCTCCAGACGATCCCCTCACTTGGCCATTCGCCGTATGGGGACTGGACCTTGTCGGGCCCCTCCAAAAGGCGCCCGGGGGCTTCACCCACTTGCTTGTCGCCATCGACAAGTTCTCAAAGTGGATCGAGGTCCGGCCAATCACCCAAATCAGCTCGGCGCAAGCGGTGTTATTCTTCACCGACATTGTCCATCGGTTTGGCGTTCCGAACTCCATCATCACTCACAACGGCACACAGTTCACCAGAAAGAAATTTCTGGCCTTCTGCGACGAGTACCACATACGAGTGGACTGGGCGGCCGTAGCCCACCCAAGAACGAACGGCCAAGTAGAACTTGCCAATGGCATAATTCTCCAAGGCCTTAAGCCAAGAATCTCCAACAGATTAAATAAGTTTGGCAAGAGGTGGCTGACGGAGCTCCCGGCAGTGATATGCAGTCTAAGGACTACGCCGAGCCGAACCACGGGCTTCACGCCCTTCTTCCTGGTGTACGGCGCCGAGGCCGTCCTCCCTACGGATTTGGAGTACGCTGCCCCGAGGGTCCGAGCCTATGATGAACAGGGCAATCAGACTTCCTGCGAAGACAAGTCGACGAAGCTCGGGACATGGCTCTGTTGCACTCGGCCAAGTACCAGCAGTCACTACGCAAGTATCATGCTCGGCGCGTCCGGGGCCGAGCCTTCAACGTAGGCGACTTGGTGCTGCGGCTCAGGCAGGACAACAAGGGGCGCCCAAGCTCACACCACCGTGGGAAGGGCCATTCATCGTCGCCGAGGTGCTACGCCCCGGCACGTACAAGCTCGCGAACGAGAAGGGCGAGGTCTACAGCAACGCTAGGAATATCGAACAGCTACGTCGCTTCTATCCTTAAGATTCCGAGCATTGTACAATTTGTAAAATCTAGAAATCAATAAAAAGACCCGAGTTCTACTCTTTTTACCTGATTTTTAGATTTTCGATCCGAGCCTACACTCGGAAGCGAAATGACTTTTCATTTCGCCGCGCATTAGAAAAGTGAGGCTCGGCCTAACCTACGGAAAGGCCGACCCTCCCTCGCGGGCTAGGACGGGGGGAACCCCCGGACTCTCCCGAGCCTGAACAATTTCGAAAACGCAAAAATTTCAAAACTCGTTGAAATCGTTTCTCCCTAAAACATGCTTCTCTCCTAAAACCAAGCGTGAACTTATAAGACTCGGAAGAGTAAGAGAAGTCGTAGAGGATAGAGTCGGCTGAGTCGAGGAGACCGCTTATGTCCCAGGGCTACAGCATCTCCCCTCGCCACTCCGCGTTCGAAGGCCAACTCGCGCTCGGAAGAAAACTTATAGGATCTACGCTCGGCAAAGGGAGGAGGCTCGGGAAGAAACAACTAAGCCTTTTTTCCAAAGATTTTTTCTGCCAAAGCTCCTAGGACAACGGCTGCATCTAAGCCACTAAAGCTACGACACCCAAAAAAAGTCCCCCGAGGCTCGATGGCCCGGGCATAGGATCGGCAAGAAAAAACGCATAAGAAAAAGCACGAAACGAAACAAACATACAGCAAATATTTGCATATATAAAGGCCACAAAGGAACACATTGTTTGTTTCCTCCCAGCCACTCACGAAAAGTTACTTTTTACAAGGGCACTACGGCCCGGCTAGTCTTCATGGCAGGTCCAGTGGAGGGAGTTCGACTTCGGCTTCGAAGAGGCCCGCCAGCGCTACTCCAGGCTCCTTCATCGAATCGTCCAGCGCCAGGAGCTCCGCATCGTCGGCCTCAAGGAAGCCTTCGCTGATAGGGCCGGCGTCGAAGTTCCCATAGTGGGACTTCATGACTGCCAGTGTCTTCTGGACACCCATCAGTAGGGCCTCCTTGACCCAGCCACCGACGCTGCCATAGAGTGCCTCCAGTCGGCTCCGGAGCGAGATCCCCGAAGGTTCCCCACCGGTGCCGATGGAGTCACACAGCGCGCGTGGCCTTCTGCAGTTCCAGGTGATCGGCCGCCTCGCCGTCGTAAGACGCCTGCAGAACTGTGGGAGCAAAACATGGAGGTAAACAAAGACGCAACAAGCGACCAAGACGAACAAAACGAAAAGCACGACACTACGCGTACCGCCAGCCTCCTCCCGAGCCTTCTGTGCCTCCTCCCGGGCCCAGTCCGCCGCGCCAACCGCCAGGCGCAATGCCGCCTGAGCTTCGCTCAGGTCGAGAGCTAAAGCTTCAGCGGTGGAGGTCTTCTCAGCGGTAAGCTGTCGGGCGGCGTCGCGTTCCTTCATCGCCTCAGCCAGGGCGCCCTCCAACTCCTGCACCCGCGTCGCCGAGGCAGCGGCTCGAGCCTTCGCCTCCATGACCTCCCCCTTCAGGATAGTGTTGTCAACACTTACTTCGGCTTGCTCGGAGGTCACGGTGGCGAGC
Source organism: Eremochloa ophiuroides (assembly GCA_038502445.1). Taxonomy (NCBI): domain Eukaryota; kingdom Viridiplantae; phylum Streptophyta; class Magnoliopsida; order Poales; family Poaceae; genus Eremochloa; species Eremochloa ophiuroides. The sequence goes on along the minus strand of JAHLJS010000002.1, from coordinate 104,944,659 downwards.
TCGCTCTGTGCGCAGGCAAGGGCTTTCCCCTTAAGGTCAAGCTGCTTCCAGAGCCTGAGCCCGCCACGGAGGAAGCCGGACTTGTCCCGGGACGTATGCATGAGGTCCTGGAAAGGAGAGAGGAGCGGAGACGGTAAAAACGACGCTCATACACAGGTGAAATTACGAGACACGGGGGCTTACCAGAAGCTGGGCCGGGAGCTCCGCTTCGAGGACGTTGGCTATCGCGCGGAGCCCCGCCGCCGAGCTGAACCCGCGCTCCTAAACGGCGTCCCATTTCGGAGCCTCGAGGTTGTCCCGGAGCGAGAAGACGGGCGGCGCCTGAGGATCCGCTCGGTCTGCCCACTCGATCCGGGAGGCGGTCAACTCCCGAGGCCGGGGCTGCCTCAATGCCAACGCCCAAGGGCCTTCCTCGCGAGTGGGTGGAGCTCTTGCGTCGACATCCACAACCGACGAGCCCGCGGTGACAGGCCCCGTGGGGGCGGCATCGGCTGGCGCTCCCGAGGCGCCTTCAGAAGTAACAGCCGAGGCCTCGGGAGTCCGTGCCGGCGCTGCCTCCACGTCGGCGACGGGCGCGACAACGGCGGCCACGGCCGGAACGACCCCTCCCGAGGGAGGAACCTCGGACGCCACGGTCGGACCCTTGGGGGGACGGATTTCCTCGTCCGTCGATCGGGCGCTTCCCCCGGCCGTGTCGTGGCCCTGCACCTTCAGGACCTTCAGGTGTGACACCTGGAGGTCCAACCCCGAGCGCTTCCTGAAGCAGAGAAGGAAGAAAGGAACGCTCCTAACAAGATCTCCGACGAAAGGAACTAACAGGTAAGGACACCTACCTCGTCTTAGGAACCACCCTCCTCTTCTTCGCCGCCCCCGCGCTCGGCGAGACGACGGACGGCGTGGGCTGCGCCGGCAGCAGAGGAGTGGGTGCCACCGCGGCGTCCGGGCTGGCACCGCCCTGAGGAGAGGGCCCTGCCTGGGCGCCAAGGGTCGCCTCGACGTCCCCGTCCCTCGGCGGGGAAGCTTGAGTCTAGGAGGACCCCAGCTCAAGTTCCGGAGTCTTGGCGCGGGTCGGCTCCGCCTCCGACGATTTCCGCTCACCGCTCCCCCCGCCCGTGGCCGTCGCGCCGATCAACGACGCGTCAGAGGGAAGGGTGTGCGGAAACAGGATTCCCCCGGTCCCGCCGGTAGCAGCCAGGCTTTGCTCGGGCGCCGGTTCCAGGCCCGTTCCCGGCCTCTCCAGCGAGCCCTCGCGGCCGCTAGAAGGCGGAGCCGTGGCTCCGGTAGTCACGCTGCCAGAGACCGCGCCTTCAGACGCGGACTCTGGCAGTTTTGCCTTGGGGCTCGGGTCACGAGCCCCGGCACTTCCGCCGGCGAACGCCGACATTGGAGCCTTCCCAGGCTCGTCGGCGCCCACCGCAGGCTTTGTGGCCACGAAGGGCCGATCCAACACCATAAAATTGGAAAGGTCTTCTTCTTTTTCATCCTCCTCGTCATCCTCGTCGGAGAGGGTGCCCTCCTCCGGCTCCCCCGCCTCCTGACGGCGACCACGGCGCTGGGAGGATTCCTCCGTCTTCCGAGCCCTCTTCTGCTTCAGCGCAGCCTTCCGATCCTTCTCCGCCTTCGCCGCCTGGTCCCGAAGGCGGTTCTATGTTCGCTGAACCTTGTCCTCCGGGACAGGCGGAAGGGAAGGCTTCCCGGTCCTTGAAAGACACTGCAATGAACGAAGAAGGAAATCAGGAAGAAGATGGAGGAACTGCAAACTCAACAAAGCAGACGATGCTCACCAGCGCGATGAAGCCCGTGCGGGGGCGCATGGGTATCCGGTTCAGCTCGCCCCAAGTATGGTAACCACCCACCATGTACTTAACACAGCGCATGATCTCTTGTTGGCCGATGTCCTGGGGCAGCATCGCCGTCCCCTCCCGCGGCGTCCCGATGAGCATCTGGTTCAGCGCCAGCCTGCGGTCCATCAGCGGTAGCACCGTCCGTGCATGGAACCAAACCCTCAGCAAACATTTGGAGTGTGCTCAGGCCACTAGCCGACCCCCAACAAACGGGGCACGGACCTCCACTTGGACCAACCCGTTTATAGCTCACCGGAAATGCCGACTCGTGCCCCAACGGGGAAGTCGAGCAGAACCAAACCTTCCTCTTCCCGAAAAAAGAGCGTGAAGGTTGAACTAAAAAGACAGGGAAGAACCCGATCGACCTCTGATACGAAAACGGAGGCTCGGGAACTTACCCTGCACCTTGGAAAGACCACCGAACGACCCCCCTTACACGATGAGAGGCTCGGGGGCTCCGCTTCCAAGGGAACGACTCCCCTAAATAAATCAAAGAACACCCGAGGACTAATAATCACGATTTTAAGCCTTCTCGCGCGAACCCACCGGAAAAAACAACCTATACTTTATCTCCTCGACAGGAAGCCACAGCAGTGAACCTGTGGAGGAGTGCCTTCACCCCGCCACAGGCTCGGGGGCTACTGTCAGGTACCAAAGTATGGGGTACCCAACTTCGAAACAAAAACGCACATTCCCTAACACGGCCCGGGCCAGGTAAGGCCAGCGGAAGCCCACGAAGGCCGCGCCTACAGAGGCCCATGACGATGCTGCATCAACACCAGCCTACTCTCGGGAAAGCGGCGCCCTCGGGCACCAATTCTCCAATTCGCCCGAGCCTCCCCGGGAGAGCTCGGGAAAGTGGCACCCTCGGACGTCAATTCTCCGATTCGCCCGACCCTCCCTGAGAGAGCTCGGGAAAGTGGCACCCTCGGGCACCAATTCTCCGATTTGCCCGAGCCTCCCCGGGAGAGCTCAGGAAAGCGGCACCCTCAGGCACCAATTCTCCGATTCGCCCGAGCTTCCCCATCCCCCTCAAGCGCAACCTCTCAAAGGCATTCAATGCACAGTTGACGTCAGCTAAGCAATCTTGGACCACAAGAGACCTCTCTGACCACTTTACAAGCACTGTCCCGTCAGGTGAGATTCTTGACATGACAGTGCTTCGCACGCGCACCGCACGACGGCCATACTACCCGTTAGGATTTCCCTGGCAACGGATTTGATAGGCCCACTACCGCCATCCTCTCCACAGTATGGTATACGGTCCACCGCCCCGTTTCCCGCCGGGATCTACCAACTACGACTACGATAGTCCCAGCGCCTGACGAACAGGCTACGCAAGAACGGGAAAGGCGCCTACTGCACTGTCCACTCAAAAGGACGAGCACGCCTTCCATCCGGGCCCACTTGACCCTCGGGAAACACTATCCGAAAGCCGAAAACCCGCCCAAGGGAAGATATCGCCCTGCTCCGTTCCATCACGCCTCCAGGAGTCCCGAGTCTCGGGAGACGACTGACCCGAGGTGACTCTCCCTCTTGTCACCTCATGCGGAAGGACAGCCATCGGACGTGCCAGGCGTGACCTTACGCCATGCCGTAATCCCGACGACTATTGCTGCCTTGGAACTAACCAAGATCGTACCGGCCACTACGGCCATACCCCTGAGACGCGGAGACAAGACCATAGCTGACGACAGTCTACAGAGGCAACAACTCCCTAGTGTAACATCTATGGCAATGTACGCGCTACCCTCGTCTCTCCCTTGTACTATAAAAGGGAGAGCAGAGGCCAGCCTTAGACAAGGGTTTTCTGAGTTCTCAAGCTCGCACACTCCACACCACGAACAACAACAAGTAATCTGTACACACTAGAAACTCACAAGAGACTTGGGAGCACTTCCCTCTCTCGCCTAGCTTGTAACCCCCTACTACAAGCATCCCGGTGCAAGGCAACACGACTCCCCTCTCCACTGGACGTAGGGCCCTCTAGGCCTGAACCAGTATAGATCCTGTGTTCCCCCTTTGCACACCATCCGAAGCCTCAACCACAAAACACAAAATCACTAGCCGGTGTTGGCACCTGCTAAAACTAGCACCGACACCTGTGCTCTCGGGTCGGTTCGGTGAAATTTTCACCGGACGCGCGAAAATCTTCACCGGACGCGCTGAGAACACTGTTCCAGCGTCCGGTGCCTCTGACGTGGCGAGCAGCAGTTGATCGTTGGCGCAGCGGACGCCGAGGAGCGTCCGGTGACCTTGCACCGGACGCGTCCGGTGACCAAATGTGCTCTCTGGAACCTCTCTGGAACCGCACAGGACGCTGGCGTCGGAGCGTCCGGTGTGACGGCCCCGTGTCCGGTGTGAGCGCGCGCAGCGGGCGAATTCAAACTGCTTGTACACGTCTCGCTGGGCGATACACCGGAAAACAGTGAGTAACGGTTGAATCTTTGAGTGGGGGCTATAAGTAGTGGGGTGGCCGGCTTGTGCTCTCTCTCTTGGACACTTTCATTGACTCTACAAGCTAGTGAGCCTCTCCACTCCTCTCTCACACATTCCACTTGATTGAGATCATCATTTGGTGAGATTGGAGAGCATCAAGTGCATTGCAAGCTTGTGATCATCTAGAGGCACTTGGTGATTGGATTTCGCAGCGGATTCTCTTGTTACTCTTGGAGTTTCCTGACTCCGAGACGGCTTGGAGCTGCGTGGATCGTTGAGGGGAGTTGGTGATTGTGTCCACCTCCGATCGGTGAAGTTGTAAGGGGTTCTTGAGCCTTCCCCGTGGGAGATCGCAATTGGCTACTCTAGTGGATTATGCGTAGCTTGTGGATCCCCATCTTGTGTTGGTTGTGTGGCACCCTTGAAAAGGGTTTGGCGTGTGATGCCAATTAGCTTGTGAACGTCCAAGTGGGTGTATCGCTACAACGAGGACTAGCTTGCCGGCAAGCAAGTGAACCTCGGTAAAAATCTTGTGTCAACTCTCTCTACCGAGGATTCATATTGTGTTGATTGATTGGTTTATCATCTCTATACCGGCGGTATAAAAATCACCTTCTCTACTCTTTACTTTCTTGTACTTACTTTTGTGTAGCTCTCCTTTGTAGTTGCTAACCTAGGAGTAGAGTAAAGTAGTAACTTAGCTTCTTGTGTGTGAACTTAGAGACTATAGTCTCGAACGGTTAGGTGGCTTGCTTCTTTAGTAGGCTAGCACAAAATTTGCTTCGCCGTTTAATTGTCTAACCACTTTGCTTAAGTGTTGTTTGTAGATTTTTTATAGGCTATTCACCGCCCTCTAGCCATTTAGGACCTTTCAATTGGTACCCTAAAAAAGAATTAGGAGCACATTTTGAGTAGCATGTAGAAAGTCAAAACCTGTCGGGTACCAAAGTATGGGGTACCCAACTTCAACGCAAAAACATATCTCCTAAATATGGCCCAGTCCAGGTAAGCCCAGCAAAGGCTCAAGATGGCAGCACTCGCGAAAGCCCACATCAACGCCGCACCAACACACTGCCTCTCCCGGGCGCACAGACGCCTCAGGAGGAGTCTTCGATTCGCCCAAGCCTCGCTGACAGGGCTCGGGAAAGTAGCATCCTCGGGCGCAATCTTTCGATTCGCCCGAGCCCCACACTATAGACAAACCCCCTCGAACGCACCTCTCCGATTCGCCCGAGCCTTGCCAACGACGGCAGAGCAACCTTGCACTCCAAGGGACCTCTCTGACCGCTTTACAGGTATGGTCCCATCAAGCGGACCCCACAGCATGACTGCGCCTCGAACACGCACGTCTGCCGTACCAACTGTCAAGACTTACCTGACAACCGATCTGACGGTCCCACTACCTCCGCACCGTCCCAAGGACAACCTACAGTGGAATGTATCACTGACGGAGAGATTCTCCAACTACGACTGTGACAGCCCATGCCCCTGGCGCACACACTGCACAGAAGAAGGAGGGGCATCAACTGTGTGGCCAACCTTGGAGATTGGACAAATCTTCCATCCGGACTAACCTACCCCTCGGGAAGTACCTCTCGCAGGAGGGAACGTGACCGAGGAAGAACACTCCCACCGTCCCATTTCACCTCGCTCCCAACAGGAGTGTGAAAGTGCATCTAGCCCTTTGGTTGGTTTTGGATGAATTGATGACAATGTTGATTAAAAGACTAACCCATGTGCTAAGTGTGAAACAGGGAATGGTTTATCTCATTTGTGCTTGAAATGCTATTTAGAGCCAAAATAATGGGTTGTTGTATGTTTCGATCAAGCTCAAACATAAGACAACAATGAAAATGAGGTTATTGCAAAAGGCTCATTTATTATGAGGTATCATTGATTCACTTGGAATCAAAACAATCAAAGTGAAGATGACAACACATTTGAATGGATGATTCAAAGCTAGTTGTGACTAAAGTGCTTGAGTTGGTGAAGATAGCAAGGAAAAGTCTTTGAGGTACTAAGCAAGGGTGAAGGGCAAGCAAGGGCTGGGCGGCCGAAGAACCTAGTTAGGGTGAAGAAGAGAAGTACTTACATTTAGTCGATGGACTAATCAAGCATGAAGGACATGACGTGGTGGAGAATCAAATTTGCTTATTCGAGAAGAAGCAATCAAAGTGACTTGATATATTGAGATCATCCCACAAATCAAATGTTGCAATCAAGTTACATGCTCAAGATGGTTATTGCTCAAGACGGATTTCAAAATCACTCATGACATCCCATTGTTACAAGGTTGAAGAAAAATGTCTTGGTTCACTTGAAGATCAACTCCCAAGGTTTAAATTCGTTTTAAATTTAAATTTGAGTTGATAGGAAAGCTGTACTATTAAGAGGGATGCATCATGATGATAGATGGTGATACATAAGTGCTCAAACCAACCCAAGTGAGATATGAGAGAGGTAGTGCACTTCAACTAGTTAAGAGCTCTCAGGCTGAGCATACCGGACATGTCCGGTATTCATATCGGACGCGTCCGATATTGGCTGGCTCAGCAAGTTTCACCTCTGTTTCGGGTTGTTCGTTTGTCGAAAGTTCCGGTGTTGGTTGGAAGTTCCGGAGCGTAGGAAGTACCGACTTAGGTCGGATGTTCCGAGGGAGATCTGAGCTCTAGCAGGTGACCGTTGGGGCAATACCGGACGTGTCCGGTATTCCAACGGCTAGTTTCGGGGAGTGACTTTTAAAAGACCCAAGCCTCCACCTTTGGAGGCTGTTAATTCTACTAACTTCCCTAACTTTCTCTGAGCTCTAGCAACACTCTCTGACCCTCTCTAAGTGAGTGATTGATCCTAAGTGCCAAATCCATTTGTGGGTTTAGAGAGAATTCAAAATAGAGAGCAAGCCATCACTTGAGCACTTGTGCAAATCGTCGATCTCGTGGTTCGCATTTGTTACTCTTGGACTCTTTGGTCCTAGACGGTTAGGCGTCGCCGGAGAGCACCCAAGAACTTGTGGTGTGCCTCGGAAAGTTTATAACGGTTTGATCTCTCCGCAAAAGAGATCACCTAGTGGAAGAAGCATAGCAGGTGAAATAGACCGTGGCTAGAGTTGACCTGTGGTGTCCTCTAGAGCTAACCCTTGTAGTTGAGTAGGACCCGAGGGGGTGCCGAATTTCGGTAAAACAAATATCGTGTCTCACTTTGCAATTCATTTGATATTTGTGATTGTCTCCATTGTGCAAGTGGTTGTGCAGGTTCTACAGACTTATCTATACCACTAGAAGACTGTGCAACAGGTTGGAGAAGAAGTGCAGAAGTTTTAGAACAAAACTTGCCAGCCCGAGTATACCGGACATGTCCGGTATGCATACCGGACGCGTCCGGTATTAGCTCTCTGTGCAGAAAAGTGTGGTGTTTGTTCTAATCCTTTGTGCTGCAGGTTTTAGGCTCCTAATTGTTTTATATTCAATAAATATACTTTGTTTACTCCTTTGGGGGAGTTTGTTTCTTTGTGAAGAGTTTCCAAACCTAATCGTTTCCGCATTTGAAATTATAAATTTTTCAGAAACGCCTATTCACCCCCCCTCTAGGCGGCATCCTAGGTCCTTTCAGAGTGGGATCCCCCGAGCCTCGAAGGTCAGCGCCCGAGGGGCAACCCGCCTTCTCACTATACTATGCAGGTTAAACAATGGTCAGGTACGACGCCATGACGCCATGCCACACCGCGGCCATGACCAGGACTGTGCGCCATCTTGGAACTCACCAATCAAACAGCAGAAGATCATTCGAATGACAACAGCCATACTCCCAAGGTATCAAGTTGGAGCCATGGCTAATGACAGGCGCCAGTCTCCACGGTCGCCGCCACTCCGAGTACTGTGTCTACAGCAACACCATGTAACTCCTGCCTCTCCCTTGTAACTATAAAAGAGGAGGCAGAGGCCAACCTCAAGGGACCTTCTTCGAGTCGACCACCCTCTATTGTAATAAGACACACAAACACACAACTCACGTGCACAAGAGACTTAGGAACTTCTCTCTCTCTCGTCTAGGCTTGTAATCCCTACTGCAAGCACCCTGGTGTAAGGCAACACGACGCGACTCACACTGGACGTAGGGCATTCCTGGCCCGAACTAGTATAACTCCCTGTGTTCCCTCTTGCACACCATCCGCAGCCTCAACCGCAAATCATAAGTTTACTAGCCGGTGTTAGCACCCGCTAATCCTAGCACCGACAAAACCAAACAATTCTGGAAATAGAAATGGGTAAATTGATGAACTTTTCTGCTTGATTGATAATGATGAGTTAATTTTTATTCACAGTTTAGCGGTTTGGAAGTGTTAATGACTCATGCCAGGATGATGACTTAATTTATATTGTCTCATAGCAATAAGTTACACAAAGTTCTACTACTAACTTGTGCTACTAAGTTATACTACTAACTTGTAAAAATTAATTTAGGTTGCTAACTTATTCTATTAAGTTGTGTTGTGTAACTTATGGTTGTGTAGAGTACTATAAGTTCTAAGTACATAAGCATAAACTTTTATAGACACTACTATATTAGTTCTGTAACTTATGTATATAAGATGTGTTGTGTAACTTGTGGTACTATCTCTCTATTCCAAATTATAAAATATTTTGGTATTTCTAGATACATTGATTTTGCCATGTGTCTACATATACACTTGTGTCTACATACATAATAAATTCAATGGATTTAGAAAAGCCAAAATTTCTTATAACTTGGAATGGTGGGAGTACTTAAGTTGTGTAGGATAACTTATGTGCATAAGTTATATAGCATTTTTTTTTTAGAAGATAGATGTTAAACTTAATAAAAAAAAAGGTGTTTGTAAACTTTTTCTGAAACGCAGGCTATTGTTTTGATATGTTTTCTATATAGCTAATAGTGCATAATAAGTTTATCCGGACAAGTTTTCATGAAAGTGTTTTTATCCTAAAGGTATGTTCTGAAAGTTTGACATAGACATAGCATTAAGTTTTCTTATATAACTTATAGTATGACTTATTCGAATAAATTATGTACAATATGTTTATAGTGTAAGTTAAAAGAGAAAATAATTTAGTTACTATTGTAAATAATTTATGTTTGTCGTACGAGGATGTGTGCATGGTCGCACAAGACTGACTCAGCAATGAGAGGTGGTGTTGGCCTGTTGGTCTGCTTGGGACAATGACCTTGTTGCATCATTCCTGTGCTGATGAGTTCTCTCTACTGTGTGGCTGCGTATTCCTTTTTCACGTGATTTTCGTCCCATTTCCTCACGAGCACCTTGATTTTATATTTGTCCCAAAATTCCCCTTTTCTTAATGTTTTCAGTTCGTCAAGAAATTGGAGATGAACTCTCGATATTTTTTAGATTCAGCGGTTGGATTGGATTAGTTATCCCACTTCTTTTTCTTTTTTCTTTTTTTTTTTTTTTTTTTTTGAGAACACGTCTGTTGCTGAGGTTCAATTTTCTCTTCATTTGGTCTCAATTTATTCTGTTCTCGCGAGATCTCAAGCAGCTCGGTTTTTGACTGGTTCTAAGAAACGCGTTCTTCAGCAGATGAATTAGTTCGCCTGCTTCTTCAGTTGCTTGTCATGCTTTTTCTCTGATCGATTTTCCCTACCACTATGCTCCAGCGCAGTAGCCTCTGCTGATCGCTAGTAGCAGTTAAAGCTGTAATGTCATTCTGTCTTATTTCTTGGTTGTCAAGAAGTCTGCAATTGCTTTCCGACATTCAGATAAGCAGTGCAGCAGCCGGATAGTATGATTTGTGATTGGTCCAATCATGTTACAGTGATACATCCTTGAATACTACTTGCGTCCTTGTGATTCTATAATGCCAAAATCCCCATAAAATAGAAAAAAGTACTCTAAGTATGTCAACTGTGTTTATTCCCTTTTGGTCATCCTGAAGTGAGTCTTTCCCAAGGTCAACAGTTCATTAGCTAATTCAATTGGAGTGTGTGGAAATTAAAATTAGACGTCTGGTAATAATTTCTGGAAAAGTGAGCCCGGCAGAACATCGGCCAATGGGATTAGAGTTCATCCACAACCTAATCACCTTGTTACTTTTTACCTAAAGTGAGAATAAGAGGGGAGGAAGTGATGCAAATTCTCAAAAGGTAAGGTTGATCTGTGGTCCTCAATCTCTTTCTTGCCATGGGGGTTGGGGGGGTCATTCTTCCTCACAAGCATTTGAACTGAGCGTTTGATGATTTGAGTGGTTGTGTACAAGATGAGGCTATATGATTATGATCCCAGCCAAGGAATGGCCGGACAGCTCTCGGCACAATTTGAGGATCCTGGGCAAGGCCTTGAGGCATTTTGGTGAGCATTGCTGGGTTTTTTTTTTTCTTCTTCCTGGTGCTAACTGTATATATAAGTTTTTTCTAAGAAAGAATTCTTGATCGAGACACGACCGGGAATTTTTAAAATGAAAGTGTTCATATGTTTGCCTGTTTTAAATATTTGTTAGGGAAAATTTACAATTTTGCTTTATCTCAACAGGACAACAGAGGAGCAAACAATTTGGGAAAAAGAGCGATGGGTGTGTTGAGTTGCTTAATAACCATTGAAGAAATAGATTCATGTAGGTTAATTTCTTGTGTCAACAACACACTATGTCTCCTGCTCTGAACAACAGCTATTTTTCTAGTATTTTAAATATTTTTGTGTAGTATGTACCATGTAAAAGTTTGTTTTATTTCATCCCCACCCTTTTTACCCCTTTTCCTATGTTCCCGAAGGACTAAAATAAATGTAATTTCTAAATGAGAAAAAAGTGTAATGTTGTATAACTTGGCGTCATTAACTTATTTCTCGAATTTATACTGTGTAACTCAATTATTGTAAGTTATCAGTGCCTGATTTTAAGCCTGCTTGGTTGGGTTCCAATTCTTATCCAACCAAAACCATGGCAAGCCAAAACTTAGGCTTGCCAAAACCATGGCTACCAAAGTTAGGACAAAAATTAGAGATGCCCATGAGTGCCATGATAACTTTAGAAAAGACTTTTCTCTTACTTGTAATTGAAGAAGTTTCTAGAGATTTGTCATACTTTGGTCATAAATATTGGTATGCCAATTCTTTAGCAATGAACCAATTGATAACTATGAATTTTGGTTTGCCATGATTTTGGTAGGGCAAGAATTGGAACCCAACCCTGCAGGCCCTTTTTGAAATAAAAGAGAAAGAGAATAGTGTGTGCGCCCGCCTGCACAAAAGAAAGAAGGAGAGACGAGTGCCCCCGACGCTTCCAGAAAAGGTAACAGGCGAGAATGAGTGATTTTTTAAAATGGGAAGTCTATTGGTCGGAAAATGAGTCATTTTGAATGGACGTTCCCTTAATAGACGTTCATTTTGAACGGACGTTCGCTAAATAGTCAGCCCGGAAAAGGTGCCAGTAAATTGGATGGTGCGACGTCGGGTCCGTCATGTGAATTAAGAGCAGACATGCCGTTCCAAAGGATGATGCATTGGCGAACTTCAGGCCCGTCTGAAGCTATTCGGGCTACGTGTGGGTCTTGGGGAGGCAATGGAAAGGGCTCCATAGAACCACAAGCTTTTGTTTGGCCCATCACTACAAAGTGGTCCGAGCCGGGGCAGCCCAAATCGCACCATATCTCCGCTGAAAAAAGAAAAACTCGCACCCATATCGAATCTGATCGTCCGAATATTCGATCATCCTATGTTGCTCTTCCCCCTGTTATTTCCCCGTTTCTCTGCAGTAGGCCCATAGAACCACGACCTTCATGGATTATGGGCTCATGCCTCATGCCTCATGGCGGTGATCACGCGGCTAGTGCCGTGTGCGGAGATTCCTTCCCGGCGGCCGTCCAATCCTATTCCTACCCGTTCCGGCGACCTCGTCAGCGAGTGGAATACACTCGATTCCTCCAGAATTCAGAGAATCAGCATTCAATCCAGGGTGGTGTCCTCAAGCAACCAATGAGGGCAATAACCTACTACAGTACTCTACAATCCTCCGAGCTGACTTTGCTGAAATCTTCCTACAACTACAATTCCTCACTCCTCCGCTTTCGAATAAAAGCTACAGGCTGCGACATCGATCTCTCTCTCATCCGGTATCGGTAGCCATCCAGGGCCCTGTCATCAGCCACGTCCACTTTGGGGCCAGGCTGAACTCTTTCGCCAAGATTCTTAACTACGAAATACAGTGCAGTACGTATTTATCTCTCTGCTTAGCGCCCCACGTCATCTATTTGTTTCCCCCATAAAAATGCGGAGATACTACTGCTGATTTTGTTTGGGCCAAGACAAAGCAGTTCAAGTATAGCGACTTACTATAACTTATCAGATGCATATAGTATTGTTATTCCGTCCCGAAAAGCAAAGGAAAAAAGAATAGAAAAATATAGACTTTGCACTAGGGCTCTCAATGCCTAATTGAGCTCCCTCTTATGCAATGGCAATGCACCTCTCTCTGTCTCCCTGTAGTGTAGCCAATGGCCGCAATATTGCAGAATAGCGGTGGGCATCATCAACCACGACTATCTTTTGGAGGGAAACTCTCCTGTGCTAAATATGTGCATCCAGGCCCTCAGAAAGCTTTCAAATCACGTAATCCGACCACCTTTGCTCCATGGTCATCCCGGGCTGCTCTTCCGGCCGCCGCTGCGGCGCCGCCTTCTTCCCGACCGCCTTCGCGGGGTTCCCGACGGCCGTGGTTCCCTCCGGCACGTCCCGTAGCACGACTGCCCCTGCTCCGATCTTCGCTCCGGCTCCAATCCGTACATTGCCGAGCACGCTGGCGCCGGCGCCGATCAGCACCCCGTCCCCGACCTTGGGGTGCCGGTCGCCAGACTCCTTCCCCGTGCCGCCGAGGGTGACGCCGTGCAGGATGGAGACGTGGTCCCCGACGACGGCCGTCTCGCCGATGACGATGCCCGTGGCGTGGTCGAGCAGGATCCCCGAGCCAATGCGCGCGCCGGGGTGGATGTCGACGCCGAACACCTCGGACGCCCGGCTCTGCAGGAGGAGCGCCGCCGCGGAGCGGCCCTCGGACCAGAGCCCGTGCGCGGCGCGGTGCGCCTGCAGGGCGAGGAAGCCCTTGTAGTAGAGGAAGCAGTGCAGCATCCGGTCGCAGGCCGCGTCGCGGTCGCGCGCCGCCCGGAGGTCGGCTCGCGCGGCGCGGCCGGCGTCCGGGTGCGCGGCCAGCGCGGCGGCCAGGAGCTCCCGGAGCGCGTCCTGCGGAAGCACGCCGGGGACGCAGAGCTTGGCCGACAGGTGCGCGGCGAGGGCGGCCTCCAGCGACGGGCGAGACAGCACGAGGTCGCCGTAGAACTTGCGGAGCAGAGGCTCGGCGTCCGCGTCGGCCTGCGCCTCCGCGCGCAGCTCGTCCCAGACGTCGTCGCCGCCCCCGCCGCTTGAAGACGCCGGCGCGGCGGTGTCCACCGCGCGGTCCGTGGCGCCGTCCGGCAAGAAGCGGTAGATGGCGCCGGAGAGGCGGCCGGCGTGCGTTGGATGCCATTTGTCGACACAGGCAGCCATGCGTGCGGCGCCGGCGCGCTAGCAGAGGAGGCTGGAGGAGATCTTGGGTGAATGTTGATGGAGCGACTTGCGAGAGCGAGGAGGTTGTGGCCGCTTACACAAGGCGGCAAGTGTTTGCGCTCCTATATATACGTGTCCGCCTGCACCGGTGACGGCGGGCGGCGGCAAACGAGAAGACGAAGTTTCAACGAAAGAGCCTGTGCCACAGACTCACAGGTGCGTGGACCGTGACATAAATGTATCTGGGGACGAAAATCAAATATATTTATTTGAATAAGGCATACTTGTTTTGCGACCAAAGTCTGCAATGTCACTGATTTGGCAAGCAAATGTTAGGGAAAAAATTACCAAACTAAATGTATAGGCTGACAAGTTTTGCTAGAAAACTAGATAATTTCCAAAATTATAGTTGGTTTGACATATTTTGCAAATCTGTTTCTTGCGTAAGTACCTGTCGTATCGTGTGAGAAAAAAATTCCCTACAGCGTGTATGTAGTCCCCATTCACTGCATACGCAACATCTACATACAATGCGTGGACAAGAAATAAAAACGGACGCTCGCGTGGTATTGTGTAGAAGTCGAGGCACGCAACACCGGTGAAGGATGCGTGGACCGTGGTACCGGAGGAGGCGGTTTCCATGTCCCCGCGAGCGTTTGTTGTCCGATTCAATTGTGTCTAAGTAGATGTTGTGTGTATAATGAATGCGTATTACATACGCGATACAGAATTTTTTTTTCTACCGTGTGTCCCAACCCCATGCTTCGCCTTGCGCCTGTGCCACCACAGTCCACATAGCGTCTGTGATTTTATCCCTAGTGTACTATGTACCAATAACATTCGTTTGAGGTAAGGCAACACAACACAACCTTGTCTGTTTTGCCTTGCCATGACGACAAAAACATTCATGAAAATAACCAAAAAAGGCAATGTCCGAGGGCTTTAACCAAGATAAAAGAATGCTGTTTTTAAAAAAAAAATAAAAAGAATGCTGATTTAGAACGCTATATTATAGATTTCACGACGCAAGTTGCCAGCGCTACGTACACGCACTGTAGTACCGTGTGAGAAAAAAATTCACTGCAGCGCACATATAGTCCCTATTCACTCCATAAGCAACATCTGTATGCAATGCGTGTACAAGAAATAAAAACGGACGCTCGCGTGGTGTTGCGTAGGAGGCGAGGCCCGCAACACCAGTGAAGACGCGCGCGTGGACCGTGGTACCGGGGTAGGCGGTTTCCAAATTCCCGCGAGCGTTTGCTATCCTATTCAATTGTGTCCAAGCAGATGTTACGTATGCAATGAAGACGAGAATAACTCTTCAGAATATGCACAAGCGCCCCGAATAAGAAAAAAGTTGTATGAGAAAATTCATCCCATTTTGGTTTGGCGAGAGGGAGGCAGCAAATCACCTGGGCCACGGATTTGTTGGTTATACAAGGACTATTGAAGAGTTAAGAGATATAGAAAACGATTTTTATGCAAATGAATCTCTAAGTGATGATTTAGAGAGTGAGATGACTCTTCGAGGTGCTCTTAGGCGTTAAGCCAAACTATAAAAGATGACGGATTTAGAATGCTACTATAAGTAGATTGCACGACCCGTGTGGCCCAGCGACACACACGGTCTGTCCGCGTGCCACCCATTTTACATTACATTTGGACGTGGTTGCTCTGGCACCAGGCGAGCCTCCACCTCCGTTGCGGCTGCGGGGCTCTTTGTGCCGTTCGCGCTTTCCTCTGTTGCGTTTTTATCTGATGAAGACCACTTTAAATGGGATCTAGCAAAAACGAGAGAGACAGAGAGAGAGAGAGATGCTGTACCTATACACAGAACCAGCCACGTCGTTACCTACGGAACCAGCCACGTCGTTACCTACAGAGCTTACAGAACCAGCCACGTCGCTTTGCTACTTCTGTCATCGTTGTTGCTCATATTGGCCCATCTTTCTTTTTTTTTCTTCTCCCGTGGTCCTGGAACTGAGAATTCGCTTCTGGAAATTCATCCCTTTTTTTATGCAAATATGAAAGCGAAGATTATCCACTACAGTACCAGGATTCAGTTGCATGCACAGAGCACAGTCGCCGGGCGCCAGGTCCCAGCAGCCTTGACTTGTTGACCATGAGTGGCGGTTATCCGGTTATGTGCACCAGGAGACCTAGGGAGTGACACCAATCATTCGGGATCCACTGCGCACGCTGCAGGCGGCAGGGCGCTCAGAGGCTGGCGACGGACGCCGCAGAGGATCCTGGCAGGTGACGTTCGGGGTGACGAGACGATGAAAAAGTCGTCGCCTTTCTTTCAATTTCGTCGCTGCGGCACGAGCTTTCCTCGCACCGGTAATCTTGGCGCCACATGGGTAATGTAAATGAATGGGGCCTGCCGCAGTGCCGCCACATGGATCTTGGACTTTTTGACCGAGGTCGTTGTGCACAAGCACAATCTCCCTCCCTACTTGGTAGCCAAGGAAAGAATCATCAAGCGATTTATGTCATATTGGCCCACGTGTGTGGAGTGTACATCAATCGAGCGATGATGCCAGGGCGTACGTCTACATGCGTGGGTGAGGTAATAATCCGGACATGGATGGAAGTGATGAGAAGACTGCCATAAACTTGACGCGCGAACCCAACCGTACAAATTACTTACGTACGCGCAATATGCATCATGGTCGTTAATTTAATCATGCATGTCAATTTTATCTGGTCATTATGTCTAAGCACCACATCATAGTATGTCACTTCTATCGGTCATGTTAAGTCAGGATCCTTTGTATCCATGATCCATTGAGACATGGATTGTTTCAAAGTACCTGCTACCAATTTTTGTACTAGCTATGCCATGGCTTCCCAATTATATATTAACAAATTGGTACATCCAAGGTTGTATGTTTTATAATCTTGCACCATACGGTGGCTAAAAACATCATCACGCCGCTACGTGATTTTAGTGCGCTTCTGATCAAACCTCATAATTACTAGGCTATAACTGATTGTCCCGTAGAGAGTTGCGATGGACGTAAGGTCACACCACTGAAACTCTAAAAGAAAATGTTATACTGCTCGCGTGAACGCAAAATTGATAAAAAAAAAAGTTGCTCTCTTTTCATAAAAGGAACCTCCTATAGATAGTTGCGATGGACGTGTCGTCACACCACTGAAGCTCTAAAAACAACAGTTATACTAGCTCACGTGAACGTGAAATTGATAAAAAGCCGCTCTTTTCGCAAAAGGGAATCAAGAAACCTACGATCAATAAGGTGCATTGAAATTTGCATCGCGCACCATCCACGGTACAATAGTGAGCAATAGAAATTGCATTGGCTGTGTAGTTCACAACACATAGGTGAACATTATATATGTTATATCCTTTCTTTTTGTGTACATAAGGATCCCACAATGTCCAAACACAGATGCACAGAGACCATCTTAATACATATGTGATGGTGATTTTGCCTAGTGTTTGATAAATATGCCAGCTAACAAAGTATCATAAGGTGTCTTGTATAGAGAGTATTGCCGTTTCTAAACTTATCCGTTAGACCTCTACTTCAAGTCTCCAGCATGGTGCCACGGCTCATCACAGGTTTAGATTTTGCCATGAATACAAGAACATGTGGCTAATTTTGTTTTGCAGTGCTAATGACAAAGACTAAGTCAGAGTGAGGTCACATGGTTTTCACAGGCCTCGGTGATTGAATTCTTTGTGTGGTGCAAGGATATTGTAACAACTCTAAAAATCCCACACCAAAAATCCCAACCAATTTAAATTTTTCACTTATTCATTATGCAAACCCATTTACCTAGTGCATGCATGTAGATTAATTATGAAACTAGCAAATATGGGAGTATAGTTTACACTTCAATTCTTTTTGTAATAATTGGTAACTCATGCTTCTTATTTGGAGATTTATTGCAAATTATACTTGTGATTGTATAATGAATAGAAGCTAATATATACACACACTTAAATCAAAGGAAAATAGAAAAGAATGAAAAAGAAAAAGGAAAAAAAGGGTGGAAGCCAGCCTGCTCGCTCGGCCTGCTAGTCAGCCCAACCTTCCCAACCCTTTCCCTCCGCACCCTCGCGCCCAAGCCGTCCATAGCTGGGCCGGCCCACTTACACGCGCGCGCCGCACGCACCCGCTCCCCCACAGCCGCTGACCGCCCGGCCCCGCCTGTCAGCTGCCGCGCTCCCCCTTCGCCCTGTTCTTCTTCCTCGCAAAGGCGAGGGGAGGTGCACGTGAATCGCGTGACCGACAGAGCCTCACCCGACAGCGCCACGCCTGACGAACTTGTCCCCCGCTTGTCCCCTTTCCTTGGTCGCCAAGGGAACCCGCGCTCGCTTGGAACCCTAGTGGAGCTCGCGCCACAGCCCTCCGATCCGCCCAGGAGAATCAGAGCCGCCCGCCATAGGAGCTGCTGAGCTCCGTTATAAATTGGAGGCCTCCGTATTACCCTAGACCCACTCCCACTCGCTGCCGCCGCGCTGCGGCACGAAACACCAACACCGCACCGAGTGAGAGAGGAAGAAGGAAGAAGGGCGGAGTAGAGGAGGAGGAGCTGCCGGAGCGTCGCCGCCGCGGAGCACGCCAAGCCAGACGCGGAGGAGAAGCTGGAGCCCCGTCGCAGTTCGGCACTGCACTGCGATCCATCTGCACGGCTACCGACTCGTCACTGCACCGCCATCCTCTCGTCAACGGCACCACCAGTGAGACACCCGAGCTACTTGTCCAAACCTTGCCCTGCTCTTGCCATGGCGTTCCACCCACGAGACGCGCAGGCACGAGCCTTTACCGGCTTAGGGAGATCACCTGCACCACACACTCATGCGACCGGCCGAAACCCCCGGACTACGAGCCTTGCTAAACCGAGAACGCAGCACGACACGTTCTCGGCGGAACGCGCTCGCCACCGACGCCGATTCGCCCGTTCCGAGCATTTCCGACTAGTATTCGTGTAGGTTAGAGCGCCGTGGAGCACCGCCACGACCCCTCGAGCCAGCTACGCGAATCTAAGCGCTAGAGGAAGCCTCGTCCGCCCTGCTCGTGTGCGCCGCGACCTCACCGGAGCTCCGCCGCGTGCCGAAGCCAGGAGGAGACCCCGACGTGACCCCAAAGCCGCCACCGATGAACAATAGGCCTTTCTGACTATGCGAATCGAAGGAAGCCGCAACCAATCGAGCCAAACCGCGACCGTAGCCGCCCCGCCGCTGCTCGCCACCACCCCAACAGCCCGTTGAGACCTCGCCGGCCAAAATTGGAGCTTAAGTCGTACTACTAGAGGACCGAGGGACAAGCCCGCCATCACTGGAAACGCAACCGTAGATCGCCGGAGTTGCGACCACGACGACCTCGTCGCCGGCGGCTGTAATCTTGAGACCCGGCGGCCGAGAGTTCGAAGTCACCTCCCTATGACCTTGTACGGGCCTGCGCAGCCACCGGTGTTATGGGAAACCCTAGCAGGGAGAGCCAAGGTGCCGCACGACCGCCAGCGTGCTTCGTCGCCGCCGGCGAGCACATGAGACCCCGCGTCGAGCACCTGGCGGGCGCGTACGCGGGTGCACGCCCCTCACTGCAGCCCTACTATAGGCCTAGTCTACCGTAAACCGGCAGGATAGAGAGTTGGTGAACGTGGTTCACCATGGACCGCGACACCGGTCCATTGGACCGACGCCTTGAGACCTCCATGAACCGCGCCCAAACGCACGGCACCGGGAGCTGCGACGTGGCACAATATGGTGCGGACACATGTCATTGGTGACGTCATGATGACGTCATCGTGACGTCATCCGAGCACTACCGACCCAGGAACGTTGACTTGGTCAACACTGATGTCATCATGACATCATGCTGACGTCAGCAGACCATTGCCCCTGGACCGTTGACTTGGTCAATGTGAACAGTGCCCCGACCAATCCCGTGCTGCCACGTGTCACCCCTGGTAATTTGGCCATTTTTCCATTTTCAGAAAATAGAATAATTTTCTGAAATTCATAACTTAATCATACAAAGTCTAAAAATTGCGCACCATATATCAAAATTCTTAGAAAAATGAGATCTACAATCTAAGACTATGTTTGTGTGCATTTGGGCCTTTATTTTATTGGATTTTTCTGAAATACTCTGTAGGAGTCGCTGACGCGACTATTTCGTGTTCGATTTCAGAGCCGGAGGAGAATCTGACTGAGAAAGACGACCACGAGTACCTTCAGGAGCTAGCAGACGACTACGAAGGTGCCACGTCCCACCAAATCCTTAGATCCTATTTACGCATTGCTAATGACATTGTTGCCATTTGCTTTATGATTATATGTTATGCATAGGTTGCATGATAGTATATTTAAATTCCCTGCCTTGTTAAGACTTTACCCTGCTGTCCGCTGCTAGGTTAGCTGCTGCTTTAATACCGTTACTCTTCCACTACTTACTACTTGCTATGTGCTATGTGGTGGAATTGGGACGGTGAATATGTGAACCTGATTATAACCACTGGGAGAGAGTGTTGCGTGCGTCTAGGGTGCGTGGTAAGGGTTGATGTCGACCAAGTGGGATATGAAACAAGCCCGTGGGGCAAGTCGTGCCGAAGGTGCAACCTGGGCATCCCCACGCGAGATACCTGTGGCGGGTAATGTTGTTAGGGTGGTTCCGGGTGGGATAGCCTTTGTGGTTTGAAACCCGTGAGCGGAGGTGTTGTGATGGCACGGGGAGAGTATTCCCTAAGTGAAGATGCCTGCTTGGTCACCCTAGGATCTGCTGGTACTCAGACTATAGGAATCCTCTACTTCTCACTCGCTTCTGATGGGCGGGAGACGGCTGAACTACTTGGTAGGGCAGTGCCGCTACTGCTAGGTTGTGAGGTGGTAAGGGTGGGCGGTGACGAATGGTGGAATTCCCGTACCGTCCTAAATGCGCAGTACCACTGATGGGGCCCGGTTGTCACACCCAATTTTAAGGATAAAATTGAATGAACCAACTTATGTGCGCCCAGAGATCAATCACACACATAAGTGACAAATTACATAGTACCATCACAAGGTTTAATATATAATGAATAATATCACAGAGTCTTTACATTAATAACAGCGGAATAATATAGATAACTCTCTCGCAGAATCTCCATTCCACAGGAAAATAGTTGACTGGTGAACCACAATCCTAGTAATCCTCAGAGGAATCATCATAGTCATCTGTTACCCATCCGGGATTTTTATCCAAATATAAAAATAAAGCAAGCGTAAGTACATGTCGTACTCAACAAAAATAACATGGGTTTATGAGGCTCAAATAAGGCAAGACACTGGTTTGACAGCGGTTGCTTTTAGTTGATCATATTTTAGCAATTTGAGTAGCAGCAATAGATTATACCAAGGAACAAGATTTGCATGATCATATAAACATGATAATTAATATGGAATAAACATCAATAGAAACTTCAAATAAATCAATATTCAATTAGTTAAATTCCTGTAAGACGTCCAAGGCCGCTCGTGACCGTGAGCACGGCTGATATATCAGTTTTACACTCTGCAGAGGTTGCACACTTTCACCATGAGTCGTGATTCCCATGTGTCAGGGGTTTGCAAGGCCCACACTACACTGCCAAGGTGCATAACAAGGTCTCACTATGAAGTCTTTCAAAAGTCTCTCTAACAAGTTACCAATCAATCCGGACGCAATGGCAAGGGGCGGTAGAGCCCTCCTTCCAAGTGGCACACACACGCAGCAGTACACACAAAGACAGGAGCCGCAAAACAACCAGCTCGGCAAGGAACCTTTCAAGATTAATAGCATGATAGAAAGTAACTCCATACTTGACTAAAGTCAGAGCCATATGACCCTCATGGTTGTGCTGTAAGTCCTGGTGTCATACTTACAGTTAAGTCCTTAGTCCATGTTGCTAAAAAAACATCTTTTAATCTTTATCTCATAATTAATTAATCAAGTTCATAAGATCATGGCATCATCAAGCACTAGCATCACTACTCAAATGCAATCTCATAGGTAACAAGGATCAATTCATCAAAACTAGGAATAAATACTAGGGTTACCAAGGTAGACACATGCATCATGAATTTAATGATTAAGGTGAATAGGCAACAAGGATGGTCCATGCTATACTTGCCTTGATCAAAGTGCTCTGGAGAACTTGGATCCTCAGTGTACACTTGATCACCAACGTATTGCTCACCGTCTGAACTCGATCATAAAATCAACACACAATCATCGAGGCAATCATACACGAAGCAAATAAGATCTATATTAGAAACAGTACACCAACAGTAGAAAAACAGATTGAAAAGTGTATAAAAATAATCTACGCGTCGCTACGATTCCAACGATATAAAGATCACGAAAATCGGAGTTCAAACGGAGAAGTTATGAAATAAACAAGTTTTACTTTAATAAAATAATAGAATAAATCTAATCTCGAATTTTAAAAGTTCAAAACATGAATAACAGTAGTATCATTAGATAGATTACGGAATTACGAATCTAACGAGACTTGAACGGATCAAATCGGAGTTAAAACGAATATTTTATGGCCAAAATAAACTGAGTGGCAAATCTGCAAATATTGAAAACGTATTTTTGAATCTAAACCGAGGAAAATACGTTTTCTAAAAAGGAAAGTCATACTCGGCTGAATACGCTAAGGACTGCGGGTTTATACTTCAAAAACAACAGGGGCTCTTTTGAAAGAAAGGCGGCCAAGCCCTCCGATTTAAAACGAACGGCCGGGATTAGATCGGGGAGGAAGAGGGGCGGCTCTGGTCGCCGGAGTCGGGCGGCCCCCGGCCGGTTCCTTGCCGGAAGATGGCCGGAGACGGCGTTTTCGGGGCTTGGAAGCTCGGCTCACCTCGGGATCTGGTCGGGGAGCAAGAGAAGCTCAAGCTAAACCTATCTATGGTTTCGGTTGCCACAGAGGTAGCTCGGAGAGGATGCGGCGAGCTCGGTGGCGGAACTATGGCGGCGGCGAAGCTCGGCATCATGGCTACAGTGCACAAAACCGAGGGAGAAGGGGTCGGGAAGATCCCTGACCTTGCTGCAAAGCTTGGAGGGCAACCAATTTCGACGGAGAGACTTCTCGTTGGCGAAATCGACGGCGACGGCGGAGCTCAGGGCGGCGGCGGCTCTGTGGCTGCGGCAAGGGCACGATTGGAGGGCGTGGCTTGCTCAGGAACTTGTGGAAGGGACGGCAGAGCTCGGCCGACTTATATAGAGGCGCGAGGGAGGTGTAGGAGATGGACTCGGCCACGCCAAGAGGGGAGACCGGGGTGGTTACGGCGCGGAGAAGGGAGTCCCGTCCGACTCCGACTCAAGGAGTAAGATGGCCTGACTCGCGGGCCCGAGACGTCAGCCGCAGAGAGGGAGGGAGCGGGGCTCCAGCATGCACACGGGCCGGTGGTGCTGCTGGGCTTCGGCCTGGCCGGCTCGGCCCATGCGGAGAAGGAGGAGAGGGGCAGCGCCCTGGGCTGAGGAGAGGGGATGGGCCGGCTCGGTCGGGCCCAAATGGGAGAGAAAGAGAGGGGAGGCAGCAGGCCGACTTGGCCTTGAGCCCGAGAGGAAGGGGTTTGATTCTTTTCCTTTTTTTCAAATAGGTTTCCAAAAATACTTTTGAATATTTTGCAATACCAATAAAATGAAATCAATACAAAATATATATAAGCAGCATGAATGCAACATACATGTGGTTGCCCTATTTGATTTTAATTCACAAAAATATTACTCTATTTACTAAATGCTCAATCAATTGTATAATTAAATCAAATTAAATTCCTATTTCAAAAATTGAAAATTTACGGGTGTTACACCGGTGCTGCGTCTCCCAGTCTCAGCGTGAAGGTGTTGGATCCGGAATATCCCAGGGCTGAGTGGTAGGGTGGCATCGACCTAGGCAAGCAAGCACCCGGAATTCTGCCTAGGTGTTTGCGCGACACCTATGATGGCTAATCTTGTGAGTGGTAGAACCTCTGCAGAATGTATGGTTGATCGATCGATATATATGCCGACTCGTCGGTTATGGACCTTTCCTGTAGCCTTCTACTGGTGTAGTGAGCGATCTTTCTTTTCTCCCCCTGGATAATGCCTTCCGGCAGTGTACCCGCTGTGGTAGTGTGCCCCTGAGATAGGCCCGAGAGGGAGTTGGGCCTGTCGAATGAGCGTGAGGTGTGGTTATGTGAGATGTGGTGATGTGAAGGGGATGATGGTGTTAAAATGAAGATAAAACTTGACTACTTAAATATTATTTACAATTGCATAGGAAACCCCAGCCTATAGGTCTGCTTGAATAGCCTTATATCCACTTTTCACAAAGCAACTGCTATCATAGGTGGGCTCCGTGGCCAGTACAAATCGTACTGATAAATTTGCTGTCAGGTGACGAGAAAGAGTACGACTTCGATGGAGACGATTGGGAAGAATAGGGTCGCGTGCTACACTTAAGTTGGCCATGAAGGATGAATCGCTTCCGCATCTTATCAGCTTCTCTGAATTGTTGAAACCCGCCAGTGTGGCGATGTAATAATTTATGTAAGATTCTATTATGAGCTCGTTGTATGGATCCTGGTATCAACTGAGATTTGGGTAATTTTATGGATTATTCGATACAATTTATTTAATTACAATGCGTGCCTGTGGATTTCCCTTCGTGGAAATCGAGGTCGTTTCAGATATTTTTGAGGGCTAAGAACATGGTAGTGTCTAAGTGTGGACTTGTTGTTGGGGAGCAATTAGACTTAGTGTTAGGGCTTTGGTTGTGTTTATCTTTGTACATATTATTAGGGTGGTCAAGATTAATAGTTTGATCAAAGTTAGAGTCAAGAGTATTTCGATGTATATGTGAGAGTTACTCTGAGCAAAATTGATCAAGAATGCCCTGTAAATCTGGTGAGAAATTTCCAAAATATTAGTAGTGACCGTTAGAGAAACAAGAATAACAAGGTCACCTAATGATCCTGTGCCCTTCATTGAAGCAAATATTCCGGAACCGGAATGGTTTGTTTAATTTGTAGACATGTGACAGGGTGCATAATCCGCGCGTCATATTGTAGTTGCAATTTGGAAAATAAAATATTTTAGGCCCTGTTTGGTTACATGTAGATAACAACTACCTGATAATAATTATCTCTTTTAAATCCAAACATGTATAGATACTAGATTGGATAACTGTTAGCTAGACACATGGATAGCAACTATCCCTCTATTTAGATCAAATCAGTAATGGATTTTTAGCTAGCTAATTGTTATAGATAGTGAATCTAAACAAAGCTTTACCATCGCCACATATAGGAAAGCTATTTTCCTTTTTTTTTTAGCATGAGAAGGTCTAAGTTGTCGCACTTAATAGAACTATGCTTCAAAGCTGTCGCACTTAAAATAATATATAACTGTATGCTATCGTTTTAAAACTGCACTAAGACGACCCACACAAAAATGGTAGTATAGTGAGATTAGTAAGTTGATAGTGACGTTTGAGTTATTCTGCACAAGAAGACTATCAAAGATACCTTTAGCATCTGACTCCTTTGGTGAGCAGCCGAGATTATATGGGCCATCCCCAAGACCCTAAGCAGAGCTTATATGGATTTACACGCCGACCAAATATCATCTCGAGTCTCCGCAATGTATTGGGTCGTTTTCAGACGGGTAAAAAGGATAGCTATTTGCCTATTTGGCACCATGTGGACGTGGACTGTGGGGAGTGTGGGGACCGGGGCTGCTGTGGACTATGGAGGCTGTGGCTGCTTATTGCAGGCTGCTAAAGACCAACCTCATAGCTACCTTTTTCTTCAGGAAAACATTGAGCACTTGATCCGTAAAAAGGCAGCATCTCCAGTCAACTGAAACGGACTTATAAACTTAAAAGAAAATCGGATAGTTTGTTTGTTGCTCGCTGCAAAGAGAGCTAGCTTAGTTTCTTTTTACTACAGGTTTGAAAAGTTCACAATCGAGAGAGTTCACAATCGAGAGCAATACTGTTTTTTGAATAATCTCTAAGCCTTGGTGCTCCTTTGAACTTGCACCAGGAAATTTAAGCTTGTGCCCACCCAAATAGCGTATCATACTGTTTTTTTTTTTCCCGTTTGTCTTCATGTATTTTTGTATTTTTTTAAGTCGATAAATAAGTTCATTTAAGGACTAGTACTTGCGAAATTTGGTATTTATCTACAAAATTGACTCAACAATAAGTTTCATATATAAGCAGTTGAGCTCAGTCGAAAAGGCACTCTAAAAGGAAAGAAAGAGTCTCCATTACAAATTAGAAAGCTTCCTGAGTCTTTTGAATCCCAGAATCAGTGCAACCAGCAGGAATAAAGTATTTTGCTTATCTAGACAAATAAACTGATTTTTACAGGACGAGACAGCCAGTATATCAGATGCTGACCAATTTGGCCAATCATTTGACTGATTCAGTCCCCTTAAACGACCATACCATTCTACTTCCTAAAGAAATTACTAGTGCTAGTACATCAGTACAACTAATTTAGACCATCTCATTCAATATACTTCAAATGCAAGACAATTCATATAATCTTCTCTCCTATTACAGGCTCTACCTTTCAGTACATTGCCGATTTTGCTTAATGTTTCCATTTGAAGAGTAGCTCAAGTTGCTATGCCACTGACCTTTTTGTCTGCTAGCGCTCTACTCCAACAATCCAACAACAAACCATGGCGCTCACACACAGGTCCTTTCAACGGTTTATTTGTAGAATTGTGATAGGTGATAGGGTGTGGTGGTGTGCACACTCGTGTGTGCGAATGTAATGTGTCACATTGTAGCTGAGGGTAACGTCGGGATATTCTACATTTGAAGACTGCATATGCAATTTCAGTGCCCTAATCAAATATACTTCTAGCATCTGACACCTGTAGTGACCAAGCAGCCTGAGACAAGATCGAATGGGATATGGGCCATTCCCAACTCCAAGCATAGTTTATGGGTTTTATTACTCGTGGAGAATGTAGAAACATGGACTATGGAGGCAGGCTGGGGCTGCTAAAGACCAACTTTATGCCTTCCTTTTCTTCAGAAGAAAACGAATATCACTTGATTTATTAAAAAAACAGCATTCCTAGTCAACTGAAAGTGTACTTAATCTTGAAAAGAAAAAAATGGAAGTTTGATTGTGCCTCGCTACAAGGAGAGGGGTTTTCTTTTTACTACAGTTTTGGAAAGTTCATGATAGAACAAAACGGTTGGTTCTTTTTGGTTGATCATCTAGGAAGCCTACCGTACTGAATTCATTTTGTTCTTACAGGTTAGTTGTTTTGATTTTTTTTTCGTTACATCCATTTTAACTATCTATCTAGACATGTCTACATTCATAGCAATTATGATGTACGAAAAAAGTTAAAGTGATTTATAATTTAGAACAGAGCGAGTAGTTGTTTTAGACTACTTGGGGGGGAAAAACTAACTGATTTACAAGTACTGCTTACTTAGTTACCTATAAAACTGACTAAATATGTTTGATCTGTGCAGCTGAGCTCGGTCGAGAAGCTTACGAATTTGGCCAATCATACGCCTGCTTCAGACCTGTGTCATAAAATTCTACTTGCTTGAAATTTTAGTGGTGCCAGAACAGTAATATAAGTATAAAACTAATGTGAATTTGGTCATATCATACAATATACTCCAAATGCAATTCCATTCAAATCTGAACATCTTTCCTAGTACAAGATCTACATTTCTTTCAGTCCCAGACAACAAAAGGATCAAAAGAGAAAAGCTGCAGAAAATGAGTACCTCATTGCATCAAACTTTGAAAAGTTCAGCTCCAACAGAATCATAGCTTAACCTCAACATCCACACCGGCAGGGAGCTGGAGCTGCATCAATGAATCTATTGTTTGGGCAGTTGGATACATGATATCAATCAGCCGCTGATGCGTCCGGATCTCGAAATGGAATCCGCGAGTCCTTGTGCACGTGAGGAGAGTTAAGCACACAATAGACTCTCCGCTTAGTGGGCAGAGGAACTGGACCCATGGTCTTTGCGTTGGTTGTTTTGGCAGCTTCAATTATCTTCTTGCAGGAGTCCTCTATCAACGGCACCCAGTAGGACCGCAGCTTGATTCTGATCTTCTGCTTGGGTGCGAGCTGAGAATAGATAACATTGATGAAAAATGTTGTTAGTCGTAGAGAGATAGCAACTTCTGCAGGCAAACTGATCAATGAAGATATAGAACATGTGTTTGATTTAGGTTAAGGATCATATAATGTTTGGTATGTTTCCAATAGAAAAAGAAAACTTATAAAACTTCAATTACCTGTACGACAGACATGCTTATTTTTCCGACAAAATGTAGTGAACAATTAGTTGCTAGGAGTGAGGACACCTTAATGTTATCAAGTCAATTAACTCAATTTGTGAAGGCAAGAGTGTGTGTGTGTGTGTGTGTGTGTGTGTGTATATATAGTGTATTTGTGTGTGATGGGGGGTGGGGTGGGGGAGGGGATTTTGTAATATTCTGAAAAATATAAATGCTCAATTAAATAGTCCTCCAGTAAAATAAAATCTACTAAGGATATTGGCAGAAAAATAGTATTGGGGCAAAACAGGGTACGTCATAGCAGCGTTTGTTTCCACCCTCACGCAGATTTAATAAATTTCAGTACAATTGCAGTCAATTCGAGCGGGTGAGATGTGGGCCAAATATTGTAACACTCTGAAAAATATAAATGTTCAATAAAACAGTTCTTCACTAAAATTAATATACTAAGAATATTGATAGAAAGAGAATATTGGGGCAAAAAGGGTATGTCACGGCTGCGTTTGTTTCCACCTACCCTCATCAAGACTTAATGAATTTCAGTACAGTTGCAGCTAATTCAAGTTGATGGGATGCATATCTATGATCAGCTCTTTCAATAATGTGCAATTCATGGTTGCTTATATATTTATCAAACTCTAGAGCATCCTCTGATGGCACAACATCGTCATTAGCACCATGTACTGTCAACACCCTGCAGTTTGGGTCAATAGACATGCATGCAGAGTGCATATCTGTCATAAGACGATCCATCAGACTTTGTTTGGTCACACGGTAGATGATACGACCTGTCTTGTCTTCCACATCAATGAAGCCATGCTGATTAATCCTTTCCATGTAATCATTTCCAAAACGATCTCCAATTCCACGTTCCAGCTTAAACCTTCCAGAAAGGTTAATAACTTTACATATATCATGATAAATGGATGCATAGAGGACAACCACATTTCCTCCCTTACTGTGGCCAGCAATAGCATGGGTGTCACGTTTGTGTTTTTTGAAATGTAATATCACATCACGTAAATCGTCCACTTCTTTATAGTAGTTGCCATATCCAAAAGTACCTTCACTTTCTCCATTACCAGAAAAATCAAAACGAAATATGCTGATATTTTCTGATGTCAATGCATCAGCGAGACTCGACATAGTTCTACTTTCCTTTGATGACCTAAATCCGTGGCACAACACTACAAGGTCCTTAGATCCAGCGTCATGCAAAACACCAACAAGTTTCTCTCCGTATCTGTTTATTATCACTATTTTCTCTTGTGATACATCTAAAGAATCACTATGAGAGGATCCCAACTGTGCACAAGGCCTTGTAACAATTTCGTTTCCAGTAGTTCCATACAACAACTGCACACAAATATTTACGATGGACATGCTTAACAAGCAGAAGCATAAAGCAGCAAAGTAAACATACAATTCTAAGGAGTAGCCTCAATGGCAGATTATACAGTGTTAGCACTGTTCAGTTTTACCACTTAAAGTCATTTTGGACATGGATCTTCAGAAGACACCTTTGTCCTGCTTTCAATTTGACCATTTCAATGTGAGAAAAGTAACTAAGTTTATATAAAATTTAAAAGGTTGAGCACACAAATTGACAGCATATATTTTAGAATGGAGGAAGCATGTCCACTCCGACTCCAACAGTTCAAGGGCAGTACCATAGAGGTTCCTAGGGAAACAAGAGGAATGGCATAGCTTGTCAAATTTTAAACACAACCACATAGTTAGATAGTGCTAACTGTTCAGAGGAACACACTGGTTACCGCAGTGGGCACAATTACAGCAAGATAATAAATACAATAAGGAATGCATCCTCCATGTTTGCTGAGCACTTGAGACGACCGCTATGTCTTTTTTTACTTCCTTTGGATGGCCAAATAATACCAGTCTTGAGTCATGAGCCAGTCACGTTTTATTACTTAATTTTGGTGTAATAACTGGTCTCACTCACTTGGTCAGAAGCAATGAAAACGGATTTTTCCTTTGTCTAGGTATTGCAATACATATGTTTGTTTGTAAAGATATTTTATTCAATTGTACTTACCACACCAAACTCGCATGCCAATAACAGCTTGCATACCTAGGATAGAATACATACTTTGTATTTATTATTTACTGTAGCAATGGCAGTACATCCATAGACCTTTTGATCAACACGTTAAATCAGATCCCATTAAAACAAATGGTGTATATCCTTCACCCGTTAACTTGATTCAATGAGAGAATTCCTATTTTCCCGTTAACAAATTAATCAGGGAACTTCAAGCACTCAGAGCAAAGGAGGTGTCCTGTGTCATAAGTTGCTCTATTGTTTACATTGAATGAAAGAACCACCATACAGTAGCAAGAAACTAAACAACAAAACACATGAGAAATGAAAGGTGGCTAAAAGGAAATCAAACACCAAATGTCAGGAATAAACCTACAAGAAGGACGTTTTCTTCCATTGCTCTGGACCTACTTGTTTAGAACATTAACCATTGGACATCTCTTCCAAATTAACACTTGGTGCCATCATTTTTCGAGTACACCAAATAATTCCAAGGAGGAACAGAGCATTAACAACCAAAAAACTTTGAAAGTTTCATCCAACAAGCTTTCAAGCACTAAGTAGAATCCTGGACAGCTACACGCGATAGACCCTCAGACATCCCCATTCCAGTCCAATAGGAATGATTAGAGGGCAAACTAAATGATATTTCACGTATAGTCTCTTCAATCATGTGCTGGTAACTATGCATAACTTAAGCATTAAGGGTGCTAAACTGTCTAACATGGCATGGGCTTTTACAAAACATAGGTTTCCGAAGTCCAAATCGCACTCAGAAATCACACTCACATGAAAAATAGTTTACAGTAAGACTGTGATATTGTATGTCATTTTTCTAACACTCCGACAAAGTTTGAGTCAGGGGATTAATCCACTCCACTAATGTAACCATGCCAAGTAGCATCGTTGCATCCTGATCCACTTCTAAATGCCACTTACACAAACACCCTCAGTACATCGTCCTCTCCATTTATTGTGATTATACAATTGGAAATAAAATGTACACTACTATGCAGCAATAAAAGGGAAACATGTTATATGGAGGAATAATTTTCACAGTTTATTCGATCATGGAAGCAACAGTATTAGGGCAAAACATTCAATTTTTTAGCTGTTAGGAAATGTTACCTGCTCCCCGTCATCCCCAATCGACGATGGCAACGGAATTCCCGTTCCCTCCCCTTCCTGAAAGCACGAGAGTAACAATTTTTAGTCACCGAATGAACTACTCTGTTCGCATGAACCTACCGGCCAGCATTAGCCTACCGGCCAGCATTAGCCGGCCATTCAGCGGTGTTTTTCTCTCAGAATAATCAGTCAGCCAGCCGGTACAATCCAGCCATCCGAAGAATACCATGTTTGTGACCGCCAGAGGCACACGCGGAATTCCTGGAAACGCGAATACCTACTCGCCGGTCTGGCGCCAAGAAATTCACAGGTTTTGGACTCTGCGTTGCTCGAAAACACACGGCAATATCAGTATAGTCACGTACCGGTGGCGCGTCGGGGATGCCGTCGTCAGAGAGGGTCTCTGCAGGCGGTGCGGCGGCGGCACGGGAGCGGAGGGACGTGCCGCGGAGGGAGGACGGGAAGGAGAGAACCGCGGGGCTAGGGTTTGCGGTGCTGCGATGGAGGAAGAGGAGGGGGAGCTGGGAGGAGGTGGAGGTGGAGACGGGGACGGCCATGGCGGAGGGAGATGGAGAGGGAGGGGAAGAGGATGAGGAAGGAGCAGTAGCCGTTTGTCGCGTTGGGTTTTGGAAGACCTCTGCTTCGCTATCGCGGCGTGTTATCCGATTCCGGGGGCCATTTGCGCTTGAGCCCCTCCAACTTCATCGCTACTCTTCAAAGAGGTGTCTGCTGGTGCTGGAGTTCTATCTCCTCGCATTACTTTCAAAGAAGATCATGAATGATTTGTTCCGAAAATAAGATCATGGAATCAGGTATTACTGTGACTTCAGCTAAAACTATGCAAGTTAAGGTGTCGATTTGGTTGGTACAAACACAAACTTCATCGTTTCAAGGAACAATAAGTTACCTTCTAGCCTGGATAGACTGTCCATACCAGCGCACAAACAGAAGGAACTATGTTTCATTGCACGAAGGGTACGAAACATAATGGTAACTTATTAGTAAAATTTTACTACAGAAGCCATTGCGTTTGAAGTGACATTTCACAGCCCCGGCACGAGGCAAAACAGATACAGTATGATGAGCCATAGAGGTGGCCAAACTAACTCTACCAGACTGCAAAGCACCAGTTATTCACTTCCCTTCTTTATCCCGGCCATCACCACCATCCCCAGCACTCCTTTTCCCAATACCCTTCAGAGCAGCTACAAGATCCAGCCCCGGCTGCTGCTCACGAAGCCTTGAATAAGATGGACCAGTTGCAGGCGCCCCCTGCTTAAGCTGCCATGGTAACGGCTGCCTGTTGGGAGATGGAATCGCATTTGATTCATTCGGCAATCGGTCACCGAAAGTTGGCTTCACTGTGATGTCTGCTCTATCAGAATCCATTGCACATGATACTTCATTGAGGTTGAATCCACGAACGCTAGTTTCCGTCTTGTCACGATCAGATTTAGGAGATGTCGAAAAAGGGGCATTTGGTGGCCGGAACACCTTGCCTAACTCATGAGCCTCAGGTTTTGTAGGTGGACGACCAAGAGCAATTGTTTTCTTGTCTTCCTCTTCTTTCACGATGACCATATGGTCAGGCTCTGCAGGCTCAGGGCATTTTTGCTTAATACTCTCGAATATCTTATCCTGGTACAGATCCTTGCCACTCGCTGAGCGCCCTGAGTAAATGTTGGTCATGGGAAAAGCTTTCTCTGGTGGTGTGGCAGGTGTATAGTCAGGGGGGAGCAAATCATCCCAATTCTCCAACAGTTCTTTGTACACTTTGCGTAGTGTGACCTCTGTGAGGCCCGTAACCTTACAGATCTCTGCCTGAGTTTTGCGTTTGTCTTCGAGCTGACATGCAAGGTAGATAGCAGCAGCAGATATACTTATGGGATTCCGTCCGTGTGCAGAAGCACTTATTAACAACCACCTCACCAATATGGGCTGCAAGTTCCTGAAGAGTCGACATACAATATATTAAAGACGGATATTGATTTTCTGCATAACGCTTCAGTAAGTTCAGATCATCTGATACCTGAGCAGATTTATTCAGCTGGAGCAAGCTGCAAAATCGGGGCATATGAACAGCTATTGAGTTGCTATTAAGTGGCTGACTCAGTTTCAGAGATTCGCCAAGTATTTTGATGTATTTTCCTATCTCTTTTTGAGGAAGGTTGCTAGCAGTAGAGATTTCCTGTTCACAAAAGAAGACATAAGGTGATTTGGTTTTTATTGATAAAATTAGCGTGACATGAGTAGTATACCAAGTTTCCGATATTTGCCAGGTATTTTTAAAGTTTTTTCCTGCTACTTATTTCTGAGGAAGATTGCTAGCATAGAGATTTCTTGGCTACGTAGCAGACAGAAGATGATTCAGTTCCAATCAACCAATATAGCATTAAATGAAAATATATTCTACACCAAGTGTTTGTGTAACAGAGACTGAAGATAACCAAGCTGACAATAATTTGGTTCATTGGCTGTCAACAAAGCACCTTTAAAATCGTTTCGGATGAAGTCAGGTATTCCCAACAGGGTTAAAGATACCCTAATAAGTATTAGATACAACATCAGTCTCCATACAGTGAGGTAACTAGATTTTTTTTTTTTTCTTCCATCAATGTTAATGCCAAGCACAGCATCATTGCACATATGATGGCTAAAAAGGACACTGAATTTAGTTGATCAGACGCTGATTGACTTTGGTGCTTTGGTGTGCTATTTCAATATGCTGGAAAGTAGCATATCTTTTGGAATTGAAACCACTAGCATATTTGTCTTTACTGCACACCATCCCCAATTAGCCAATTCCAAGAAATAAAATCAAATCTTACGAAACAGCAAGATTTCTGTTTCCAAAACCATAATTATTATCCATCTAATAACCACTCCTAAATACGAATTGTTTGAATAAACGCATGTTTATGCTTTCGCAGCTAGGCATACCCATCTCTGCTGCACTAGAGCATTAGAACAAGCACATGGCGTGCGTGCGTGCGTGTGCGAATCACAAACAAACCTGCAGAGTCCGGGGCTGCTGCGCCTCGCGGATGGCCTGTACGAGAGCGGCGGTCGCGAGCGCCTCGACGCTCCGATTTCTGAGGCAGGTCGCGGACGAGCAATCCTTGAAGAGCTCGAAGGCGTGGTCGGCTATGTCCCTGTCGAGCCTGAGTATGGAGGCGACGTCGACGATCTGGAGGTAGGCGCGGAGGCTGTCAACGGAGACCATGGGCCCAGCGGGGTCCGGGTTGGAGGCCGCGGCGGCGGAGTCGACGGCGAGCGCGCGCTCGAGCTCGGCGAGGAGGCCGGAGAAGGTGGAGGCGGAGCGGGCGAGGACGGGGTGGCGCTCGAGGGAGAAAGCCGAGAAGGCGGAGACGAAGCCCGCGGGGAGGAAGGGGTCCTCGTCATCTTCGTCGGCCGGGGAGGGAGGAGGGGCGGGATCGACGGCGGTGGCGAGGTCGGGGGTGACTAGGGGCAGCGGGTGGAGGGAGGGGAGGAGGGGGAAGAAGGGGTGCGTGTGGAGGTGGCGCTCGAGGACGATGCGGGCGCAGGCGGAGCACTCGGAGACGGCGCGCGAGAGCGGCGGCTGCGTCGTCGCGCACCGCGCCGGCCCCGACGCGCGGCAGTAGGGGCACTGCGACGACATGGGGGACGGCCGGGCGGGGACGGAGAGGCCTCCTGGGCTTTGGGTTTGCTGGGCTCTGGAGGTTGGAGATGAGCAGACACCGGTCAAGTCCCAGGCTCTTCCCAGCCAGCTGAAAGCCAAAAAAGCTGAAAGCAAACAGATTCCGTTGTATTTTTTTTTTTTC
This sequence comes from Eremochloa ophiuroides, assembly GCA_038502445.1. Classification (NCBI taxonomy): domain Eukaryota; kingdom Viridiplantae; phylum Streptophyta; class Magnoliopsida; order Poales; family Poaceae; genus Eremochloa; species Eremochloa ophiuroides. The sequence goes on along the minus strand of JAHLJS010000002.1, from coordinate 104,909,579 downwards.
CAATTCCATTCCCAGGGTTAATTCATGTGCAACATATAGAGGTGGACAGTGCCGTAGTAATCCAACGAAATCAGATAAATCAAAACCTGTAGGAATCATAGCATAGGCAATAATAGATGAGACGGTAGGTTTCTTGTGGTTCTTTCATTGCTCATCGGTGACGGTATAGATGGAACTTTTACAGTTGGATGCAATCCTGTATGTTCTATCGACAGCACATTTTGATCTTGTTACAAGCACATACAAAGTAGATGTCGATGGTTACGTCTAATGCTAAGTACTGTACTCCAGTAAGCAGCGGCAGAAGCGAACGGGTGCAGGCTGTAGATCTACTGTCCGGTAGTTGCAAGGTGTCGTTTCTCCATGATCAAATGGTCTTCTTTAAACCAGTATCAGCTATCACTTCCCTGAGATGGAACAGACTTAAAGAGTCAGCCAAAACGAGCAAATATTTATTCCTAATCACTAACGATAAAGGTTGAAAATGTTGAAATCAAATCATACATAACGATAAAGATTAATTTCAGTGAGTACTGTTGCAAATATGGAAAAACAAGCTTACCATAATTTTGGTGTTTCTTTGAGAAGTTATATAAGGCTTTCACAATGGCACCATATTTCATTGATTTCAGTGGCCCCATATACCTGGAACAAGAAATATTAGAAATATGTCAATTGTGCTGATAGAGGATGGAATTACAACAATGATTATTTTGACAGTTAGAAATATTAATGTTTTGATAAAGAACTTACATAATTTCAGTATACCGTAATCTCCATACAGGAAATCCTAAATGGCATCTAGCAGGACCATACATGAGAAGAAGATCAGGTTCTGGTCCACCTACAACCTGATGGATGAAATCAGAACTTAAGTGATAAAGTCATTAAAGCATGATAAATAACTAAATAAGTATATGAAACAAAGCATGCAGAAAAGGGTGACTTTTCCAAGCATACCTACAGCTTTCAGTGCACTAGCCATGTCAGCTTCTGTAAATGCTGGTTTCCTTATGCCATCTCCATGAGTATCACCATTTAAATAAGTTGAGCAAAGTAAACTGGCTGCTTTAGCAATACCCTCCTTGCCATCAGAACCAGAAAGACAGTCTATCACCATCTCTCTTTGGCTACAGTGTAGATCTTTGATGTTCGCTCTGATGCCCTATATGTCGCCATGAATCACAAATTCATAATACAGATTTACAACAACAACAAAATGGACAAGCATACCAGCAGAGAATTATACACAAAAGTAAGACCCTAATATAAAATGTAGTAGCAAAAAGCTCAGTAGTGCAGCTTACAAAATGTTCTCCTGCAGTCCAATCTCTTGAAGCATTCACAGCAGGTTCAAATGATTTCTTCAGAGCTCCTATTATGCAGCATAGAATAGTGTAAGATAATCTTGTATATGCTAGATTCAGTCTACAGGTCTCGAAAAAAAAAAGTGCATCTGTCAACTAAAAACATCACAAGATGACAGTGTAAAGGATAACAGGAAAGTTAGTTTTGCTCTGCCCAGGTTATGACAGCCCTTTCATGTCTCTTGAAATCAATTGATTTCTAATGAACCAAATTTATTTATGGAAAAGGAATGATCATATAGGTAGATAAGTAGTCAACACCAAACTTCAGACTGAATACAGCAATACCCTGCAAATTCAAATGCTGAACTCATCATCTTACCCTCGATGTCATAGAGACATACATACTTCACACCCATAGATGAGAGCCAGCATAGCAGTTGCTTGACATTCGCTGTACTTTTAGCTTCTTTGCTATCTACCACAATAGCCAAGTACTTCAGTCTACCCAGATGAAGATTCTGGTACTTCCGCAACAATCCAGATGAAATAAGGTAGCATTCTAGACTATAAATCAGATGAGACCACAAATTTAAAAAGCTGATTGCTAAGTGAGTGATGGTCCACAGCAACCCCAAAATGAGCTTGATAATAATTGATCGTCTAGACATCTGCATGTATAAAGAGAAAATAAAATTGTCATGCTCCCTCACAGATTGCATTAAGGATTATAGAAATATATCCAAGAGATACAAAAACATTAGAAATATTTAGATCCTAAAACGTTCTGGGGTTGCATAACAACAACTGATAAATCTACAGTTGCCTCATCGCATTATTCATATTGCTAATGTGTCATAATATTACCTCATAAATTTCAACTCTCGGTTGTTAAGCAAACACATGAAAATTGAGGATATGGCTGAGCCTGAAACCTCTTCATAAACAAATTACTAACCCAGTGCAGATTCCATTATATGTCTCAGACTCAGTAAACAATTTCAAGGTTTTGCATTAATTAAAACAGGGTTGCTATTGTTGCCATACTTTGAAGGTTGACAGAGCTGGAAACTTCAGGATTTTCAGCTAACATGATCACAAATGTAAAGGAGCAAATAAACTTTCAGCAAAGGTTATAAGAAATGTGCAAAAGAGAACTCATAGAAATCTTATGAAGAAATTGCACTCAAAATAAAAGAAGGCCAAGGCTTAACAAGTGCATATTATTCCTTCTATGATGTTCCTTCCACTGAGTAGAAGTCTCTCCTAAAATCAGTATTGTACTTATGAGTTAAAATGGTGCAAGAATAGCATAAAAGGAGAATAGTTCATCAGCATACATACATGTGGAGGGGGCTGATTCATGAAGACGGAGGCCTCACTGGCCACAAATGCCTCTCTGCACAAGAACAGTGAAATAATTATTCTGAAGAAAAGGGGAAAATGGAGGCAGGGTGCATCATACAGCCAACCAGATATGTGAATGCCAAAACTATTGCAAACTGCATTGAAACTTTCCTCTTTCACCTGTCTAATTGCTTTGTCAACCAGAGATCAAAGCAGCACTAACACAAACAAACAAGAGAGGCCAGCAAACGGCACGAAGAAACAAAAAGAAGGTGAGGCAGGAAAGAAATCTAACATGGCTTTGGAATCCATGGCAATCGCAGCTGAGCTGAGGAGGTTGAGGAAGAAACAACGGAAGCAGCAAGAACCAGGTGCGTGTGTCCAATCAAATTATTAGAGAAAACTAATTGTGGCCAGGGCTGGACGCTGGACTGCCGGGCTAAGCTAAAACTGTAGTAGTCACAGAAAGGCACATAAGCCGGTGCCTCGTATCACATGATGTGTACCGGTTGTCCTGTTGAGTGTTGACATCCCTTGTTTGTTTTCAGAGACTAGAGGCTTCACAAATTCACTTTTCCTTTTCGCTTTCTACGTAAGGTCCTCCACTTATTTTACTTCCTCTTTCTAAAATGGTTTAGCAATTCAAGGTTCGCAATGACGTGGCCGCAGCAGGTGTAGAATAAACCACATGACGACACCAAACGCGTGGCGTGATAATATTGTACGTTCAAAAGACGATTAGCGGATTAGACGAGCTCGATAGTCTATTGATACGCATCACAGCATCGCCGTAAAAAATAAAGATGGCAACGTACTAGTGCAGACGAGGTGGCCGACTCACTGTGGCCTGAGAGGAAAGTCAAATGCGACATGCAAGTTATTAAAAAAAGATGCCACATGCAAGTTTCCACAAACACTTGGCAGAGGAAATTCCAAATGCTACACGCACATTTCAACGAATACTTGGCATGCGACCCGCGTTCACGCAGAGAACACAGCACAGGCACGACCAAGTCTGCTGGTAAAGCTACTCTTTACGGAGAAGAAATGGCCGGAGGAACGCGGAAGTGAGCGAGTTAAACCTGCAGGTGCAGCAGGCAAGCGACGCGCTTCCCCGAAGCCCGGCAGCGTCACGGCAGCTTCAGCGCCGGGCGTGGAGGCGGATGGAAGGCAGGACTGCAGGAGAACGTGGGGAGGAGTTGCTACTGGAGACTGGAGAGAGAAGTCGCGATCTGAACTACCCGACTCGAAGTCAGAGGTGGCGACGAAGACGAGACGGCCAAATTGTTGGCTCGAAGTTACCAGCCCGCATCAGGTAGCCATTCACCGTTCACGTGTCTTTCTCTCGTAACAATCAATCAGTCAGCCGTACAATCAATCCAGCTAAATAGAGTGATTTTTTTACTGAAGCGACCACGTTAATTATTTTTAACCAAAGATATGGTGGGCCGGTGGCCAAGTATTATTATAAGAACAAAACTGCAGCATGGACTTGGGCTAAATTACGGCTCCAACGCCCAGCTACAAGTGTACTAAAGCCAAAGCCACGAGAACCTTTAAAAAAACAGACACCAACTTCGAAGGCATCAGGCATGGCACCATCTTGCCGCAATATGAGAGGAAGAATCTGATCTGAAATTTGGCATTCTGCTAGCACACACTATCCGAATCCGAGTGTAAGTGGTGTCAAATAGAGGCACTGTTGTCAATTATCAAATGTCAAGGCGTTAGGCGTCAGGGGCTTTAATTTATTCAGTCCTGTAGCTGTAGTGCTGCGTATATGCTCGTCGTGGTCACGATTTCTTTCGTGTTTGCCTCCGTATCGTTAGTTTCGCATTTTTTTTTAGTGGGCCTGGAATCTGTCCCAATAATGGTATTGAGATATTGCTGGATTAGATATCCCTGCCTCGGATTACGGTATCACGTGCCCCCGGCCGGCCCCCAGCCCCCCACCATAAGAGTCCTGTACCCTGTTGATTTGTTCCTCTCAAAAAACAGGTATACCACCAGTTTATAGTATGGTTCTGCACTTTAGGATACGAAGTGATATGAAAAGCGCAGTTTGAATTTTACAGAATATATACTGTATTTTACACGTCTACGGATGTACAATGGTGCGGAATACATATTAATATATCGAGCTGCGATAGATCACGCCTACTCGGATGGGACAGCTCGACGTCGAGGATGACAACACGATGCCCACGCCACGCAAGACTGCTCGGCGTCTCGCATGGATGGTGGCGGAGCGCTCGGCACCTTCGACGCCCCACCAAGAACCAATGATGGTCTCAAGTGAGCTGTGCCCCTCGCGCCTTATTCAGTCAGATGATGGGCGTCCCAGTTCACCGGTCGGTGGATGCCCACCTGACCGTGGACAACGACAACTCAATCAAACGTCATCTCGACAGTTTCACCAACAAAGTGTTACGTTAGAGGAGCTCTTCGCTGATCCTACGAGCCTTCCAAGCAGTCTCCTGTGAAGCCGGTGCTACCACAGGCGGAGTAAGAGGGTTACGGTTCAGAGTTTGTCCAGAGTAGGTGCTTCCAAGCAAGGTGACGTGTTGCTCATGCAGCGTATGGGCTACACCAAGAGCCCTTCAGCGCCACCCGTATCGGAGATTGAGGCCCGGGACAAGCTCTTCGATGGCAACATGATCGCGTCCAACGCCGAAGCACTGGAGACGCTCTTCACTGCCATTGGAGAGGGCTTGTCCAAATAGCCATGGAGACACGTCAATATTGGTTGTCTCCTGTTATATAATATCGTATCTTGAGGTCTTTTATTGGGTTGGTCCAATTACGACTGTGTTCAATCTTTTTTGGCGCTTAATAAAAACGCGTAGTATGTTCGTTTAAACTTTTCTTCTTAAAACAATAATATCTTTTGCATATTCGAGAAAAAAATATATCAAACATACTTCTTTCAGTCACAGGCCTATAAAAAAAGCACTCTGTGAGTTTGTTCGGAAATGTTACAGTCCTATTGAAATATATAAGACAGTAATAGTTCATTTTTCACTCTAATCAGAATGGATCTGCAAGCTCGAATATCTTGTTGAATGATCGCCCGGGCATGAGAATCTGCCATGCAGGGGTCTCCGACGGGGGGCCCGCTATATTTGTCCCAGTCAATTCGGGGGTGTTTAGTTAGTGAAAAGAGGTGAAAAAGTGCACTGTAGTTTTTTCAATTTGTATTTGATAATTTTTATCTAATCATGATCTAAGTAGACTCAAAATATTTATCTCGAGCTAGCCAGATAAAAAATATAAACATGTAATAGCTATCACTTCATTTAGTGCTCTATACAGGCGGAAAATACAATTGATGTGATGGGAAATAGTGCCAAATTTTGGTAACTAAACAGGGCCGGGTGTGTTTAGTTCACAAAAAATTTTCTCTTTCCCCATCACATCGATTATACTTTCCGTCTGCATAGAGCACTAAATGAAATGAAGTAGCAGCTATTGCATGTTTCAATGTTTGTACTTTTTGACTGGACTAGCTCGAGATAAATCTTTTGAGTTTACTTAGGTCATAATTAGATAAAAGTTATCAAATACAAACAAAAGTGCTACGATGTACTTTTTCCGACCTTTTTCCAATCTAAACGCAGGTCCTCATCAACCGGCTCAACCGGTCCAGGGCAACGACCTATGCATTATGTGCGCTCAAAGCCCGGAGATGATAGACCACATTCTACTCAGTTGCTTCTTTAGCCGAGAAGTGTGAGCGAGGCTACCGTGGAGATTTCGGCTCGACGAGATCATGGTAGTATAGGAGGAGGATTCCTTAAGATGGATCCAGAGTCGCAAGCTACTACCAAGGGCAATCAGACGTGGCTTCGACTCGCTCTTCTTCATTCCTGGCCAGATGGTTTCTGTGGAAAGAGAGGAACGCTGGGACTTTAGACAGGTCCTCGAGGACGCTGGCGCAGCTGGTTCAGCATATCAACGACATCATGGCCGAGCGTCGCAACATTGGTTTTATGTAATACACAATCACGTGTGAGCAGTGTTCTCGGCCTTGGTTTCGGCAATTGCGATTACTTTACCAAGTCCGTTGTAAAACAAACATCCCAATTTCTGCTTAATGGAAAACATGTAAAAGCATGATCATAAAAAAAATGATCCCATCTCTACCCCAGCAAATTTTTTTCGTGACGGCTGAAACCGTTAGGAAAAGTAGCTAAAACCGTCAGAAAAGGCATCCCGTGACGGTTTTCGTCAGGGATAGCCCGTCAGGAAAAAATCGTCACGGAAAGTCTAACTTTCCTGACGGGTACGGGTACCCGTCAGGGAATAGTTCCTGACGGTTGCGGCCGTCAGGAGAGAGTTTCCCCGTCGGTTTTTGCGTTGCCGTCAGGGGAAGTTTCCCTGTCGGTTGCAGCATTGTCAGGGAATGTTTGACTTTTCCTGCCAATTATAGTACCATCAGGGAAGGTCCAGATTTTCTTATCAGTTTCATTGCCGTCAGGGAAGGTCCAATGTTTCTGTGTCAGTTACATTACCGTCAGGGAACCTCAATTTTTATATCCATAAAAGCCCATTGAACTAATGAAATAATTGATTAGCCGATAGTTTTAACCACATCAACCAACATTAAATATTAGTCAATTATCTGAAACATATAACTCAAATGTCTGATACATATAGTCATCATTCTTGTTCATACATTAGATAGTTTAGATAGTTCGGTGGTCAACAGATCTTAAGCTATTCTACAGGCCTTGCAAAATTAGGTAAGCAAACCCAAATTACAATGCCAGTTCAGGTAACATATAAGAAATACAAGTTAGTAATTGCTACTTCCTATCAGCCCTTCGACAACAAAACACAGTAGCTGCTACACTTCCTTTCATCTCCATATCCAATTGCCAATGCAGGATGCCTTCAGCCATGATAGACCTGTCAAAAAATATTAGAATGCTGAAACTCATAGGAGCCAAACAGGCATGCATGCTTGAGGATGGAAAAACAGCAGTAACGCTATTAATCCCAGGCATGCTCAGATTAATCCTAATAACTGAACACTGAATACATAACACATGAACATCAGATCATGTATACTCTGGTCACTATGCACTTAAAACTAAGAATATAGAACACCATGAACATCAGATCATGTACATGTCAACTAAGATGAAAAATCAAGTGTGTAGAATAATCTTACCATGCCACTTTTGTCCTCCTTAAGCATGACAAGTACGTAGTATCTCTGGTTTTTTTTGTTAGCAATGACCTCCAAGAAATAAATACCAACATGATGGATATTTTTGGACCTTTAATTGCAAACAAACATTTTGATAAGTCAGGACTGCATACCATGATATAACTTGAATGGAAATACTGCATAATTAGAGAACTGTATAGATTAGTTTCAAAACTCAGGTCTTGAATTACAGAGTTGCACAAAGTAAAGAAAAATGGAATTAGAAAGCAGCATACTCCAAATAAAACAGTAAAGCCTATCTGCAATGTTCTGTAAAACACTAAAACAATTAATATATGGTGGATTACCTGAAACACTAAAATACTATTTAGCAAATGCTCAGTTTGTCTTCTACCGTATTCACTGATAATGTCAGTTTAGCAAATAAGTGAAAAATGCACTGCATAATGTAATCAGGCATGGTTCAGTGAGGATAAATAAATTGCATAATGTCAGTTTAGCATGTGAGTGAAAAAATGCAGCTGCCCAATAAATTTCCTAAAACAATCTAAAAACATTTTCTCCTCTATGGAAGGGTAAATAAATTACCTAAGAAACCTAAAACATTGAGATCTAGTAGTCTTATAGCGCCTCCATGACATGGATCCACATCTCCGCGGCGATATTTTCAGGATTTGACCCACCCTTCAATTTTGATGTGGCTGTAGTCAAAGTTTAACGTAATTATTGAAGTACGTGTGCAGAATTAAAGCATGTATTTGGATTTAGTTGCAAGTTACTGAACCTCAAGAATTATGAACTGACCGAGCGAGATGACATTGTTCCAATTAATCAGACTACAAAGCAGCAGGAAACATATAGCATGAATAAACATGACTAACTAGCAATCTAATTCGAAATCTGCATAAATAACAATACAGCTAGCTAGTAGTGACAAGCAATTTTGTAGAGAATAAAATCCTTCACCATGTTCATTATTGAGCAAGAATAGCTGTAGTTCAGAGAAACTAGACAGTTACAAGATGCAACTGCAGCCTATATACATGCAATACAATTTACAGATGTACCATGCCCACAAAATCTCTATCTCTACCCCTACTTTCACTTCAAATAAATATTTCTGCAGCAGAGTAACAAATCATTATTACTTTGGCAGATTTCATAGCTATTGCCTATCGGTGAGTTTGATAGCAAGCAATTGACAGAAAGCCATAAAAAAAATACCAATTTGAGAACTGCAATAATCTAAAATTCCAGAATATTCCGAAGGGATAACTTAAAAAAATCTACCAGATTGATTTATAAGCTACCAAGAACAAATGTCTACAATGTCTTAAGATAGGACGAGGAGAAGCAGGATTGATAGTCTGCTATTGCTAAGCAACTACGGCAACGAAGGGTTCCTCACCTGCACCAGACTACTGACACATGGATGCTGGCCAGACTACTGACACATGGATGCTGGCCTATGCTGTGTCCGCATCCATGCCGCCACCCACCAGATCCTCGACACCTGCCTGCAAGCTCGTGCCGCCGCCACGGAGCCGGCAGCGGGCCGCGCCCTCCGCCGCAGCGCCGTCCGTCGCGAGCCAGCAGCGCCCCGCGCCCTCGCCGGTCGCGGAACCAACAGCGATCTGCGCCCTCGTCCGTGGCCCCGTCCGTCGAGGAGCCGGCAGCCACGCCCGCGCCGTCCGCTTCATCGCCGCCCGCCACAGGGCCGCTCCACCCAGAGGCCCAAACCACCACGCCAACTGCTCCACCCACGCCGCCCCGAGGTCCTGGTGCTGGTGGATTTGGAGAGTGAGGACCGAGGAGGAAGAGTCAGATCTAGGGGATGACAGGAGAAGAGAAGCCTAGGCGGCTTGGCGCTTGGGGACTGGACCGGGGGGACCGGGGAGAAGATAAGGATGGGGAAATTTTCACTCGCCCGCCATGTGCGGTTTGCAAGCCGCGCGCTTTTTTTTTCGCTTCTGTCTCTGTTGCGTGGGCCAATACTTTTCCAGAAGCGCGCGAGTTCTAGTTTTTGGTCACGCATGCGGCGCCCCTGACGGTGCTAGACCCTTTCCCTTCGGTATATGAGGAACGTAGGGAAACAGCAAGCGCTTCTGACGGAAGGTCGTGGGCCGAGAGGAGTACTACGGGCCGACGGAAAAGAACTCAGCTGGGGTATTATCTAAACAATGCTGGAGTGGACAGAGTAGAAGAGTGGTTACAACATGAACACATATGCAGTATGCAGTAAGTGGTAAGCATGTCAGTTATTATTTATGACTAACACATATCTAAAGTTGAGGTTTCAACTAATCCTATGTCAAACACATACATGGAGTCTCGCAGGTTTTAACACGAGATATTTCTAAGCCTGTTAACCCGTCGAGCGTGACAGTTAAACGCAAGGGTACCGTTCCATCGGAGACAGCAACAATGCCGTCCACCAAATCTTGGATGCGGCCATTTTCCCACCGACGACGACACATCTCGCCATCTCGGCCTGTCCTGCCGCGTGCGCTGCACCAGTGGCCAGCGGGGGACACCGTACACCCCTATGAAAGGGGCACTGAAAGAGAACAAAAAGGCAACGATGGATGCGTTTCCTAGCAGCCATGTACAGGACGAGTAATGGAACGGGTGACGATACGCGTAATGGCTGCACATCCAGACGAAAGATTAACCTGTTCCTCTGCAGTCTTAAGATTAACCTGTTCATCTGCAGTCTTAACTTCACATGAGAGTTTTAGAGACATCATGCACCTGCCACTAAATTCAGTACCCTGATATGATGAGAATGCAATGCACGTACATTCAGTTCATACGCTGCACGCTGCAGTTGGCCAAAGCCAAGCGTGAAATGCACACACAGCACGCGCGACTTAATAACCTTCCCGGGTCCCTTCTTCCCTTCCCTCCCTTCTCTATCGGCAGCATAGGAGGACGAAGACGACAAGCTGATCTGACAGCAGAGCAGGGACGGGAGGGAGCAAAGGCATTGTGTGCACGCGTGCGCATCGCATTGCACGCAGTACGGCGGAGTTAGGCGCAATGATATGATATGATATGAGGATGAGAGTGAGAGATGAGGTGGTGGAGAAGCTCAGTTAGTGCAGGAACCACTCTCGGTTTGGCGATCCCTCTAGCTGCGGACCTTTTTCTTTTTTTTTTTTTTTTGCCGGCCGGCCTCCAACCAGAGCGGATCGCAGCCCAAAGACACGAGCGATGGATGGATTGAATTTGCATTGCGTTGCACCCGGACGGTGATGGATCCACGCAATTGGATGGGCGGTTCAGTCCCTTTTGTTTTCTATATTGATTGAATCCGCACGCCCTCCACATGCACAAGCAGCTCGTTTCCCTTTCTCTTTAATTTCGGGATGCAAAAGGGGGAAACGAGCCAGCTTTTAGCCTCCTCAGCTTTCCACGGCGGCATACTAAGAAGCCCGCACGATCTGATTCTGATAGCTCTTACGATCTGATCAGGCATTTCTTGGTGCGTGGCGCATAATATAATGAACACTGAAACAGAGAGTACTAAAGGTGCCGATGATCCATACCTGTCGAGTTCGACCTCGCCACGGCCTCCAGGGTCCAGGGTCCAGCATTGGCAGCGGGCTCCATCCACTCCACCTCTTCTCTCCTCAAACTTTTGGGCTCATCATGCGTGAATCATGGCCCGCATCTCCTAGCAGCCATTATCCGCTTTCTGGACTGCCGCATCCAATCACTGTGCGTTAGAGCATGTAGGGGCCTGATTTCGAGCCTGTGACTGGAGATGTTCTTAGAGGTTGAGAATGAAGGTCATCGTGACAGGATTTTTCATAGACTACAGGCATCACAAGCAGACATCCTTCGGATTTTTGCTTGCAATATATTATCCTGTGTTCCTTAGCCTCTTCCTTTGCTGGCCGCATAATGGCAGCGGGCCTGAAACCATGAACTCAGACTTTCTTGGTTTCTTCTTTTGGCCCCAAAACACAAGAACGAAGCACGCGCGTACCTGTAGAGGAAGCGTGGATCACCATGGAAGGGGGCACGGATGCGTACATAACATAACACCAGAGCAAAGGATCAGAGGGGTGAAAAGGGCATGATCAAAATGGCAAAAGCGCGATAACGGCAGTGATCTTTCTCGGTATCCAGGCATCATGAACACGGAATCGAGCATTGCTCCAATGGGTGTAGTATGCGTGTAGTTGGGTGCGTTTAGATGCAGTTGTAATTTGCAATTTTAACATTGTAGCAGTGAGAAATCTTTTTCGATAAGTGTTCAACCATGGCCCAAATAGGTTTAAAAGATTCGTCTCGTAATGTACATATAAACTGTGCAAACATGCAAACATTTCGTCTACATTTAATACTCCATACATGTACCGTAACATTGATGTGACTAGTTACAATTGCAATTTGCAGTGTATTTAACAGGGCCTGAGCTCAAACATCTCTTTGCATCATGCCAAGAATGGCCTGGCCAATAGACATGCATCCGGTAGTCCAGAAGGCAGAAACGACAACTGTTGAGTGAATCTTATCCTTCCCCTCGAAAAAGCCACATCTATTTCTCGGCGTCTAACTGAAGGCTGCAGGATAAACAAGGTCGGGTACAGTTGATGATCAGATCAAAACACTAGTCTTGATTCTGCCTGCCCCCACTGAAAAGAAGCTTACAGTGCATATATATCTTTCTTGGGGTCCTGCCAATTTTTTCTTCGACCCCAACGACATGATTTTATGATGTCCACAGTGCTGCTCAAATAACTCAAATCAAACAAAGAAAAGGGCGAGCGTTGTATCAGTCCAAGATATTTTGGGTCCTGCTTCCTCAGCTGGTAGCGGAAAAGATCAGCATATGCCAGCCTGATTCTCGTCCTCGTCATGATTAAACTGACAAGGTGGTGGGAGAACTCTATCAGGGTACGATAATTGATACAGTAATTTGGACAAAGCAGTGCCTTTAGAGTTTTCTTGAGAAGCAGGGGAAGGGTAACCATGGAAAATGGTTGCTTGTTGAGAGCTGCGTGCTCCGATTGATCGATCCTAAGAAAGAGTACTATAATGTGGGTGGAGAAAACACGCTGTTAAAGCTGAACCACATTATGTACCGTATCCATCCATGGCTCCAATCTTCTAGCTTGGAAAGCTGGGTCCGATAGTGAACTGGGAGGCAACGTGTACGGGAGCAACTGGTTGGATACGGTGCAGTGCAGCCGTCCGAGCGCGATCCCCGGCGAGAGACGGATCGCCGTGAAAAGAACCGGGAGTAAAGGCGGTGGAGTAAGCTCCAAGCGTCAGTGATGGTAAAAGCTTCTTCCTCCGCGTCCTTTCGCTGGCCGGCGGCGTTGTCGCGTCTCTGTCGCCCGGCACGGCGAGGGCGAGTCGACCACACCACTGCCTGGATGGATGCGGCCGGAGAAGCCGGCTCTGCGCCACACACACACACACACACACACACACACACACACACACACACACACACACAAACACACACAGCGCCCCTGCTCGGTGGCTGCGCTTTCGTCGTGGACCACCATCGCCCCCGCTCTGCTCTGTTGCGGTGCGGGCTAGCTGTTTCGCCGGTTTTCTCGCGATCGCGAGTCTCGGGCTCGGGCCGTCGTCCCCGACCACACACACACCACACAGGATACGGGTGCCTGTCACAGAATAATACCTGACGAAACTGAATTGACAACTCGGCCAGGTTCGCGCGCGGAAACAAGCTAATTAAATGTCGTACTTATTGCTGACGAGCAGGAGAGACGAGACATAATAGACACTTGTCGGCTGCGGTGTCTTTGATTAATTTGCACTCAACAAAGGGTCTCAATGCGAGTAGCTAAATGTGATGGCAACTGCAACACCGAGAGTGTGTGCAAGTGCAACATTGTTCATGCATCAACAAGGTGCGGATGGAAGAAGCTTCCCAGCCTTGTTGTCTTGTTGGCTTGTTGCCGATGCAACGAACGAACAGGGACCAGAACAGGGAATCTCGGCGTGGCTAGCCCTTGGTGGTCGCCGCTGTCCCGACGCAACAGCTGCTTCGGCGAGCTCACGCTGGATGCTCTCACTCGGCGTGGTCCGTGGCTGACTACAAAACGGGCTGGGCGCGTGGGCGTGGCAGTGCCGGGACTCACGAGTTCGACGACAATCTCTCATCAGGTTGTGCGTGTCTTGCAGATCCTGATCGATCACCGTATGGGTGCAATGAAGTCGTGAGGATTACGCTTGGACGTACGAGTGTTCGTGATGATAGATCGGTTTTGATGTTGCAGCGACGCGGTGAGTAACAATAGGTGGTGGTAGCTGGCTAGCGTGTGTTGCGACGTCAAAATCGACGTGACGATCAGTAGAAAAAATTGGCCGCATAAATCCAGAGGTCACAGTTCGCAATTGAGTAGTACTTCAAAGTCTATATAGAGTCTCGGTCACAGTGAAAAAAATGATGTCGTCCACGGTATGTGTATGTGTGTGTGTATGTGTACGTACAAACTGGCAAACCTGCTGTTTGGTTATGCCTCGCGAACAGAAGCCAAGAGTGCCGGTTAAATGCTACTGTTTCCGTCCTTAAAAAATATGTCGTTCTCAGTTCCAAAAAAATAATTTTAACTAAATATATTTTAAAATTTATTAATTTTTGTGGCACATAATTAGTATCATTAGAAAGATCTTTTAATTTAGTTTTTTAATAAATTTATTCGGAGATATAAATGTTGTATATATTTTATATAAATCAAGTCAAACTTGTAGTGCGTACACCAGTGGCGATGTTATTTTATGGACGAAGAGAGTAGGTACTGGAATGTATACGGCGCTGATTACCTGATACTCTGATACTAGTGAACACTCATTCTCTTTCAGATAAGAAATCGCCTGCTGGATCTTTAGAGTCTCTCTATCTAAAAAAGAGTGACGTTTTTTACTTTAGGAGTTCATGTGTTGACTGTTTGTTTTATTCATTTTTTATATTTTTATTTTATAGGTACTTGTTTTATCATGGAAATACTTGAATAATGATTTTCATGTTTTTATTTAAGCTAAAAATGAATAAAACGAATGGTCAATCTCAACTTAAAAGCTTGGCTCTTTTTTATGGAGGGAGTGCACTCGCTCACATCCCGTACAATTGACTCGGTCAAGGCAACTTGTGAATTAGCCATAACATCCTATACTCACGAGAGACAACAAGGGAAGTACAGGCCATTTGTACCTTTGCACGAGCAGAGCAGCTGATATAGCAGTGGCGCAGGCAATGCCACAACACTTTTTTACTAGTACAAATTTATGGTTTTTATTCATATCAAGAGGAAGAATATAACAAAAATCTTGTCATATATACCTATTGATATTCTCTAGATAATACTCCCTCCATCTCAAATTATAAGTCATTCCAAAAATATTAGAGAGTCAAAGTATATCAAGTTTAACAAAAGTTATGGAAATAAACATACATATTTATAACACAAGATAAGCGAAATATGCAAATATATTTGATGAAGAATCTAGTGATACATAGTTTATGTTGTAAATATTATATTATCTTATCATATAAACTTAGTTAAAATTGAGATGGTTTGACTCTCCAAGATTCTTAGAATGACTTACAATTTAAGATGAAGGGAGTAATACAACTAGATAATACTATGAAGTAACTTAGAAAGACTGATAAATAGATCCCGAGGTTTACGAAATCATCTCAGACGTCTTGATATTAAGTTGTCGTGTACTTATGAAAAAAAATAACACCTTTTGATCCTAAAATATGTATGAGAAAATATGAATGCCTGTGTCAACTGGATTAACTTAAGTTTCATTATAAGTTGAATCTTTTGGGTCGGTCCGCGTATGGATAATTTCGGTTCCGCCAATGTGCGGCCCTCCACTCCTCCTCTCGACAGAGTCATGAATGCTCCTTAGAGCCTCCACAATGGGTGTTTCTATCTATAGAACCTACTTAGTAGCTCCAACCAATGAAGAAATCATTCTCTCTCTCTCTCTCTTCCAGCCTTCTTCTCTTTCTTATTTATAGAATCAAGCCCATTTCTGTACATTGTGATGAGTTTCTTATATAACAGGACTCGGTCAAAGCCATGACTGGACTCGACATGACTCCATCTTCTAGGACCAGTGTTGTCCAAATAGAGAGTGCTTGACGTCAAAAAGGTTCGGGATCACACACTAGTAGGGGCCACTAACACGTCTATGATGTGTACAATTTGCTGAAGATGTTCATAATCCTCCTTGACACAATTTTCAGTGCCAACTTCATGCCATCGTATGACTCACGAGAGAGAACAGGAGAAGTACAAAGCCACTTGTACCTCCGCACGAGCAGAGCACATGATCTGCCGCGACAGTAATCGTCCACTGATCGCCCTCCACTCTTCTTTTTGTACAGAGTCACGGATGCTCCCTATATAACAGGGCCCAGGAGGCAAGGACTAGCCAGCCAGAGGCAGACACCACGCACGGACCACTCGCCCTGCCCGCCTCACGTAGCTAGCTAGCGCTCAGTAGCAGCGAAGAGAGTGAGGAGTGAGAGGACACGGTAGCTCCGGCGGCATTCCTTCGCTGCCGCTACACCAATAATCGAGGACGAGGAGCAGCGTGTGCGGGAGTGAACCAAGCCAGAGGCCGGCCGGTACAGAGAACGAAGCTAGTGCCAGAAAACTCCTGCCAATCGGTAGATCTACACAGACACTTGGCCATGAGCACCGGCACGGACGCCGCCGTCCCGGTCGCCGTGGCGCCGGCGAAGCGCCCGGGCATCAACAAGTACGCCTTCGCCTGCGCCCTGCTCGCCTCCATGAACTCCGTCCTCCTCGGATATGGTAGGTTCGGCTGTTGACGTGCATTCCATTTCGCCGCGCGCGTCCTAGTCCTAGCTGCTAGTTCATCTATCATGCAAAGCATGCACCGATGCACGTAGTAATTAACACAGTTGTTGCTAGATGATAATCTTGTTTTTTGTTTGATTGACTGATGATGGCTCTGTTCTTCGATGGTGATGAGCAGACATCTCGGTGATGAGCGGCGCGCAGCTCTTCATGAAGGAGGACCTGAAGATCACGGACACGCAGATCGAGATCCTGGCGGGCGTGATCAACATCTACTCGCTGTTCGGCTCCCTGGCGGCGGGGTTCACCTCCGACTGGCTGGGGCGGCGCTACACCATGGTGCTGGCGGCGGCCATCTTCTTCACGGGCGCGCTGCTCATGGGCCTGGCCCCGGACTACGCGCTCCTCATGGCGGGCCGCTTCGTGGCCGGCATCGGCGTCGGCTTCGCGCTCATGATCGCGCCCGTGTACACGGCCGAGGTGGCGCCCACGTCGGCGCGCGGCTTCCTCACCTCCTTCCCGGAGGTGTTCAACAACTTCGGCATCCTCCTCGGCTACGTCTCCAACTTCGCCTTCGCGCGCCTGCCGGTGCACCTCAGCTGGCGCGCCATGTTCCTGGTCGGCGCCGTGCCGCCGCTGTTCCTCGGCGCCGCCGTGCTCGCCATGCCGGAGTCGCCCCGGTGGCTCGTCATGCGGGGGCGCATCGACGACGCGCGCCGCGTGCTGCGAAGGACCTCCGACACCGCCGCCGAGGCCGAGGAGCGCCTGCTTGACATCAAGAAGGTGGTCGGTATCCCCGACGGCGTGTCCGACGCCGACGAGGTGGCCGCCATCGTCCGCGCCAGCAGTAGCAAGGGCCACGGCAGCGACGGGGTGTGGAAGGAGCTGCTCATCAACCCTTCCCGCCCGGTGCGGCGCATGCTCATGGCGGGGCTGGGGCTCATGTTCATCCAGCAGGCCACGGGCGTGGACTGCGTGGTGATGTACAGCCCGCGGGTGTTCGAGCGGGCGGGCATCAAGAACAAGACCAACTCGCTGGGGGCGTCCATGGCGGTGGGCGCCTGCAAGACCTTCTTCATACCCATCTCGACGCTGCTGCTGGACCGCGTCGGCCGGCGGCCGCTGCTGCTGGCGAGCGGCGGCGGGATGGCCGTCTTCCTCTTCACGCTGGCCACGTCGCTGCACATGATGGACCGGCGGGCGGCGGAGGGCGGGGAGGAGGCGGCCACGGCGGCGCTGGGCGCCGTCAGCATCGCCGCCATGCTGTCGTTCGTGGCGTCGTTCGCGTCAGGGCTGGGCCCCGTCGCCTGGGTCTACTGCTCCGAGATCTACCCGCTGCGGCTGCGCGCGCAGGCCGCCGCCATTGGCACGGGGCTCAACCGGATCATGAGCGGCGCCACCACCATGTCCTTCCTCTCGCCTCTCCAACGCCATCACCATCGCTGGCAGCTTCTACCTCTACGCCTGCATCGCCGCCGCGGGCTGGGTCTTCATGTACTTCTTCCTCCCGGAGACCATGGGCAAGAGCCTGGAGGACACCGTGAAGCTCTTCGGCAAGGACGCGGACGACGACGACGTCGGCGACAGCCGTCGCCACGCGCCCAGTAACAGTAAGAAGGCGGCCTCCACTGAGACTGAGCTCAGTGCTCAGGACTGAGTGATGTGCCATGCAACACGTGTCCTAGCTCCCGATTGTGGCCGAAGCTTATGTTCCGTAAAGCTTCGATGATAGTAGTATGCTGTGTGTTCGAACTGTACGTGGTGAATCTTTGTAGATCCCGCGCCTCTTTTGTTTATTATTAGATTTGATTTGTGTCGATTTTTTTTTTTGTTGATCTCGTGGCGTAGTGCGTGTGGGAGGGGAATTAGTCAATTAGGGACGCAATCGAAGTGTGAAATGAAAATATCTATCTGCTGCCTTGTGCGGCCTGCATGCAGGCAACACGGATCTGCCCGCGATGCGCGATCTGAGTGTTGAGTTCTGCTGTGACGGGGTGCGCATGGTGAGTGAATTAGTGATTATTAGCTAATGATGAGTGCGAGAGCCCGGTGACGGCGCCATTTTTAACAAGCCTGCTAGTGATAGAATTTCTCAAAATCATGAGTTGTTCTTGTTCACATGCCAGCCAGCAGGATTGTTTCCGATAAGCTTACATACTTTTTGCGCCAGCGTCACAGATATTTTATGTTTCGGTACAGTGTGTTGCTCAGCACCTCGAAGATTTGGAGAGAGGAAAAGTACATGAAATACTACTAGTACATAGGAGAGGCTGCTACTTTTTTCAAAGCTGGTTTCGGTTCCATGTCCATCAGTCCATGTCCTGCGTGTTGCGTCTCCGCAGAAGATGTCTTCGGTAGTCCCTGCTTTCCTGACGTGCCAGGAACGAATGGAATATGGTCGCGTGACCGTCGTCCCAAATATGTCGAGCAAATTCCTTGATGGCCATTGAAAACTGTAGAAATCCCTTTATTGCCATCCAAAATTATGTGTTCCCTTAGTTGCCATTCATTTTAAGTTTTTCGTTCCTTCGTTGCCACTGCCGTTAGATTAGGAGTCACGGCGTGACTTTCGTGTCCTTAACTCCCTATCCGACGTCCAGCAAGCATCGGACGGTTAGAAAAAATGGTTGTGCTCGTGGCTGCACGGCAACTACGCAAAGGCAATGCCGCAATGGCCAATGTAGCAAGCTCTGCGTCTCGCACATGGCGATGGCGATTCCCCTGCCCTGCCGTTCTGCGGCACGAAAAGCTGCAGGCTGCACTGCACAGGGTCTCAGTCTCAGCACTCCGCGTCGTCCTCCACGGCTGCAGCTTGACGAGGCCCTAGAGTGCCCGCAGCGCGCGGCAGGCAGGCGAGGTAGCCCAGAAGGCTGTCTGTATGACGGCGGCGGCGAAGTGCTCGTGGTGCACGAAGCAGCCGGCGGGGACGGGGACGACGCCCGAGCGCGTGAGGCGGACCACTCTTCCTCGGCAACGGGTTGCGCCGCCGCTGTCACGCAGCAGGCGCCGGCGTGGAGGAGCAGTGCGTCAAGCGTGGCGCGCAGGCCGGTCGCGGCGGCCTTGTTGCTGCGCGCCAGGCCGCACCACGCCTGCGTCTCGGCGGCTGCCAGCCGCAGCTGCTCCTCCAGCTCTGCGGCGCGGTGCCGGGCGTGCTCCAGCTCGCGCTCCTTCTCCCGCAGCGCGCACAGCGGCCTCCGCGGCGAGGCGCGCCGTGTCCGTTCCAGCCCCGCTCGCACCCGGCGCGCACCACCGCGTCCACCTCCGCTTCCGCGCCCTGCTGCTGACGCAGCAGCTCCGCCGCCACCAGCGCGTCCGCCGTTGAAAACGAGCGCCCGCTGGTCGACGGCGCCGTGGAGTCCGCCATCCGGCCGCTCGGAACGTTCCCCACCGCTGCATCTGCCGCCGTCGGCGGAGGCTTCTGCATCACTACCACTGGGATCGGGAGCAGTGCGGCTGAGGAGGACGGAACGCACTGCTTCTACTGCTCGAGCTCGCCGTCCCTGCCGCGCTTCCGCGACGCCGTCACCACGCTTCCGAAATCGTGATTCTTTTTTTTTTTTCCGAAAAGATCCCTCCCGGGTTTATGGGCGCGTGCCGCGCGCCACCGCGCTACGCTGGTTTTTTTTCTTTTTCATTTTTTTCTTTATCTTTTAATTTCTTTTTCTTTTTCATTTCCTTTTTCTTTTTCTTTTTCTTTTTTATTTTTTGTTCTTTTTATTTTTAGTTTTTGCTTTTTCTTTTTCTTTTTTCTTTATTTTTATTATTTTAATATTTATATATTTTGTATTTCTTTATATGAATATTGTAAAAGTAGATTAGAAATGTTGTACATATTTTGTAGGTGTTTCAGATATACATTGCAAGTGTTGTTCAAAATGTTTCATTTTTTTCGACGTATATTTAAATTGTATGTTTCTAATGTTTCACCTTTATTTTCAAAATCAATGTTTGCAAGGGTTTCATTCGGATGTTGCATATATTTTCGCATGTATTGTTGGAACTGTTTTATCTGAATGTTGCGTATGTTTTTAAATGATTTTCAAGTTTTTTTCATGTGTTTTTTCAAATGTTTCAAATCATTGGACCCGGTCGTCCGGACGGGCCGGACGCAACGCGGGCGCGTGGCTCCCTCCACCCCACGCGTGGGCCGCCCCCGCGCCCGTCCCTGGGTGGAGGGCGGACACGACGCGATAGCGTGCCGCCGTGGTGCCCCTCCTGGCCAGTGCTCGTTCCCTTTTTTTTCTTTTTTTCTTTTTTATTTTTTATTTATTTTTTCTTTCCTTTTTCCTTTTTAATTTTTTGTTCTTATTTTTTCTTTTTCTTTTTTGTTTCTTTTTATTTTTTCTTATGTTTTTAAATATTTTAATACATACATTTTTATTTTTTATATAGATGTTGTAAAAGTAGATTAGAAATATTGCATTTATTATTGAAAGTTTATATATATATATATTGCTTAAAATGTTACATCTTTTTTTGACGGATGTTTTAATTGTATGTTTCTAATGTTTCACTTTTGTTTTTTAAAATCAATGTTTACAAGTGTTTCATTTGAATGTTGCATATGTTTTTACATGTATTGTTGTAACTATTTTATCTGAATATTGCATATGTTTGTAAATGGTTTTCAAGTGTTTTCAGGTGTTTTTTCGAAATGTTTCATATGTTGGTTTCGAATGTTTCAATAGTTTTATAGGTATGTTGCAAGTGTTGGATCTGGATGTTTCAAAATTAGATCTGATATTGTAGTTAGTGTTTCGGATGCATGTTTTATGTGTATCGGCCGGATTGGGAGGCTCACCACCGGGGACGATCGTCCTCCGCAGCCGGCGCAACCTCGCATCTTCTCAGCACCCGCCATCGTCTCTATTCTCGCGTGCTCATCTCCCTTGCCTCCTTTTATGTTTTATAGCAGCCATTATCCAGCCTCGATATCTTTGGCACCCGATCTGGTACACCGACGTAACCTCCCATCAATCTTCATGCATTTTTCTCCTCTGTTGCCAGCTAATAGGATCGACCGTTGCCCTGCTCGGTGTCATCCGGAAAGAGTAAAACATGCATGTTGCAAAAGTATGTACCCAATGTTTCAATAGTTTTAAAAGTATATTGCAGATATTTAGTATGGATGTTGCAAAACTATATTAAGCTGTTATATATGCTGTAAAAAAATTATCAAAATATATTTGTCGGTGCTAATTTTGGCGAGGCTAACACCGGCTAGTAAATATGTGTTTTGCGGTTGAGGCTACGGATGGTGTGCAAGAGGAACACAGGGATTATACTGGTTCAGGCCGAGCAAGCCCTACGTCCAGTGGAGAGGAGAGTCGTGTTGCCTTGCACCGGGGTGCTTGTAGTAGGGGGTTACAAGCTAGTCGAGAGAGGGAAGTGCTCCCTGGTCTCTTGTGAGTGTCTAAGTGTTTACAAGTCGTTTGCTGTGGGTGAGAACTTGGAACTTCTCCGTCCGTTCGTTTGTTCTTCTGTCTTCTGTCGTCCTAAAGCTGGTCTCTGCCCTCCCTTTTATAGCCGCAAGGGAGAGGCAAAGGCGGCTACGATGCTACCTATTAAAATAGTGAGGAGTTGCCGTTCCCGTTTGACTAGCTTCTGCCTTTTCTCCGTGTCTCCGGGGTATGGGTATGGCTATCTTGGTTTGCGAGTTCCAAGGTAGAAACAGTCGTCTGACTATGTCGTCAGCTCTTTGGGTCTTCTGGATATGGCCGTCGTGGTCCGCACGACTTTGGTGAGTTCACACCTGCCGGCTATCCTTCCGTACGATGTGACGAGAGGGAGAGTCACCTTGGGGCGTTGTTTCCCGAGGCTCGGGATCCTGAAGGCGTGCTCGTCCTTTCGTGTGGACGGCGCAGTGGGCGTCTTCCCCGAAACGGGGCGGCGCACCGTGGACCATACCGTGGAGGACAGGTGGTATGGCCGTCAGGGGCGTGCGAAGCAAGGTCACGTCGAGAGTCTCGCCCGACGGGACGGTGCTTGTAAAGTGGTCAGAGAGATCTCTTGTGGTCCAAGATTGCTCCGCTGACATTACCTGTGCCTTGGATGTCTTCGCGAGATTGCGCTCGAGGGGGATAGGGAAGCTCGGGCAAATCGGAGACTTGGGGCGCCGAGGATGCCGCTCTCCCGAGCTCTCCCGAGGAGGCTCGGACGAATCGGAGGTTTGGGGCGCCGAGGAGGCCGCTCTCCCGAGGAGGCTCGGGCGAATCGGAGATTTGGGCGCCGAGGACGCCGCCTCCCGAGCTCTCCCGAGGAGGCTCGGGCGAATCGGAGATTTGGGCGCCGAGGACGCCGCGCTCCCGAGCTCTCCCGAGGAGGCTCGGGCGAATCGGAGATTTAGGCGCCGAGGACGCCGCCTCCCGAGCTCTCCCGAGGAGGCTCGGGCGAATCGGAGATTTGGGCGCCGAGGACGCCGCCTCCCGAGCTCTCCCGAGGAGGCTCGGGCGAATCGGAGAGTTGGGCGCCGAGGACGCCGCCTCCCGAGCTCTCCCGAGGAGGCTCGGGCGAATCGGAGACTTGGGCGCCGAGGACGCCGCCTCCCGAGCTCTCCCGAGGAGGCTCGGGCGAATCGGAGACTTGGGCGCCGAGGAGGCCGCTCTCCCGAGTTCTCCCGAGGAGGCTCGGGCGAATCGGAGATTTGGGCGCCGAGGACGCCGCGCTCCCGAGCTCTCCCGAGGAGGCTCGGGCGAATCGGAGATTTGGGCGCCGAGGACGCCGCCTCCCGAGCTCTCCCGAGGAGGCTCGGGCGAATCGGAGACTTGGGCGCCGAGGACGCCGCCTCCCGAGCTCTCCCGAGGAGGCTCGGGCGAATCGGAGACTTGGGTGCCGAGGAGTGCTGTCCCGAGGAGGCTCGGGCGAATCGGAGCCTTGGGCGCCGAGGAGGACGCTCTCCCGAGCTCTCCCGAGGAGGCTCGGGCGAATTGGAGATTTGGGCGCCGAGGACGCCGCGCTCCCGAGCTCTCCCGAGGAGGCTCGGGCGAATCGGAGACTTGGGCGCCCAGTCCCGAGGAGGCTGTCATTAGTGGAATGATGTCGTGGGCCTCTGTAGACGCGGCCTTCATGGGCTTCCACTGGCCTTACTTGGGCCAGGCCAAGTTGGGAATGAGCTTTTTTGCATGGAAGTTGGGTACCCCTAACTTTGGTAACCGATAGTAGCCCCCGAGCCTGTGGCGGAGTGCAGGCACTCCTCCACAGGTTCACGCTGGTTCTTCCTGTCAAAAAAGATAAAGTGGGGGTTGTTTTTTCCGGGGGGTGCGCGCGAGCGCACCCGCCGGGTGTAGCCCCCGAGGCTTTGGAGGGATGATATATCCCTTCAAAGGCTTAGAATCGTGTTCGTTAGTCCTCGGGTGTTTTTCGATTTATTTAGGTGCGTTGTTTTCTTGGAAGCGGAGCCCCCGAGCCTCCCACCGTGTGGGAGATCGTTCGGTGGTCTTTCCAAGGTGCAGGGCAAGTTTCCGAGCCTCCGTTTTCGTATCGGAGATCGATCGGGTCCTTCCCTGTCTTTTTTAATTCGACCTTCACGCTCTTTTTTCGGGAAGAGGAAAGTTTGGTCCTGCTCGACTTCCCCGCTGGGGCACGAGTCGGCATTTCCGGTGAGCTACAAACGGGTTGGTCCAAGTGGAGGTCCGTGCCCTATTCGTTAAGGGTCGGCTAGTGGCCTGAGCACACTCCAATTATTTCCCGAGGGTCAGTTAGTGGATGTCGGGTCCCTTCGACGGGTCCCGAGGGCATGATGCCTCCCACGGAGGGATTCCGCGTAACCGACTCCCTACTGGGACTTGGACACAGCATGGGATGTCCCTTGTGACGTTCCGGGCGTCGGGATACTGGCCGTTTTCGTGACCCATCCACTAGCTGTCCCTAACTCGATTTCCCTGGGGCGACTGTTCGAGCCTCGGAGGGCCAGTCTTCGATCCCCTGGGAACGTAACGGGCGCCCGAGCCCGGGGTTTCTTCGTTGAGAAAACGTAGGTGGAATCGAAGCGCGCGGTTGTAATGATTGGGCTCACCTTTTTGAGGCGCGAAGCCTGACGGACGCGACGGTTCGGCTCAGTCGAGGCGGTTTGCGTGCGCGGTGATGGCGGGTCTCTTCCAAGCCGAGGTCGAGCTCCCTCCTCTGAACCTGCCGTGAAGAAGAAGCGGGCCATAGTGCCCTTGTAAAAAGTAACCTTTCGGGAGTGGTTTAAAAGGAAACAAACAATATGGCCCTTCGTGGCCTTAACATTTATGTAAATATTTGCTGAATGTTTGTTTCGCTTTGTTTCGTGCTTTTTTCCTTAGGCATTTTTTCTTGCCGATCCTGTGCCCGGGCCATCGAGCCTCGGGGGACGCTTTTCGGGTGTCGTAGCTTTAGTGGCATAGACGCAGCCGATGTCCTAGGAGCTTTGGCAGAAAGAATCCTTTAGAAAAGAAGCTTAGGTGTTTCCTCCCGAGCTTCCTCCCTTGGCCGAGCGTAGATCTTATAGGTTTTCTTCCGAGTGCGGGTTAGCCCTCGAACACGGAGTGGCGAGGGAAGATGCTGTGGCCCTGGGGCATAAGCGGTCTCCGACTCGACCGGCTCTGTCTTCTGAGGCTTCCCTCATTCTTCGAATTCTGTAAGTTCATGCTCGATTTCCGGAAGGAAGCGTGTTTTAGGGAGAAACGAATTCGACAAGTTTTGAAATTTTTGCGTTTCCAAAATTGTTTAATCTCGGGATAGTTCGGGGGTTTCCCCCGTCCTAGCCCCCGAGGGAGGGTCGGCCCTTCCGTAGTTTAGGCCGAGCCTCGCATTTACTGTGCGGTGAAATAAAGGGTCGCTTCGCCCCCGAGTGTAGGCTCGGATTGAAAATCTAAAATCATGTTAAAAAGAGTAGAAGTCGGGTCTTTTCATCGATTTCAAGATTTTCAAAATAGTATAATGCTTGGAATCTTAAGGATAGAAGCGACGTAGCTGTTCGATGTTCCAAGCGTTGCTGTAGACCTCGCCGTTCCTGTTCGCGAGCTTTGCCGGGGCGTTGCACCTCGGCGACGATGAATGGTCCTTCCCACGGCGGAGTGAGTTTGTGGCGCGAAGTCCTCTGTCGTCCTGTGAACAATAAGTCTTGGCCGAGTGCCCATGTAAATATCAGACTTTGTGATGACAGTTGAGGACTTAGCATTTTTAGGGATGCCGTAGCCTCGGTGGTGTAGACAGAGCCAGAGCTGTGCCAGTCCGACCCGAGGGGTTCCCACTTTGTCGCGCACACAGCTAGGTATCTCAGAGAAGGCTCGAGTGAGATCGTATTTTACTAAATTTCCCAAACGCCCGTCTCTCTTCTCGCACTCAGGCAAAATTCGCGAAATCTTTCTGGAGCGCAAGTTGACCCTCGGGCGGAGGGTGGTGAGTGGAGGTGCCGTAGCCCGGAGGCGTAGGCGATCTCACGGCTCGGCCAGCCCTGCCCTAAGAGTGTCCTTTTACTTCTTTGGATCTCGCAAGTTTTGCTAGAGTGCAGAAAGGAGTTCGGTGCGGAATTTTCGAAAAAGCTATCGAAAAGGCGCAGAGAAAATTAGATCGTCGGTCCCCAAGCGTCCACCCCTCGTCCCGTACTTGAAAAACCCCATGAAACTGCCTCGAAGCGTAAGTCACCCGTCGGACGGTGGGTGGTGAGTGGAGGTGCCGTAGCCCGGAGGCGTAGGCGGTCTCGCGGCTCGGCCGGCCATGCCCTAATGGTGTTCTCTTGCCTGTTCGGGTTTCACGAATTTTTTCAAGAGTGCTGGAGAGGTTCGGACGTGAGGGAGGTTTCAGTTTAAATCTCAAAAATTCGTGATAATTAAAGAACGCTTATTTATCGATTCCGAGACCACAAATATGAACAAAGCTTGGAAGCTTAAGGGTAACTGTGACTTAGCTGCTCGAGCTACCAGCGTTGCGCTGGTGATGATCGTAGAGGCGGTGTCCCGCGCGGGGGGCACCGGATTGGTCGGGTTGACGCGGATGCGCTTCCCCCGCCTAGTTCGGCGGGAGCGGCGCGTGGCGTTCCCTCTGTTTCCCTGAAACGGGTGGAGGTGTCGCCGGGGTCCCTTTCCCAGCCACCTGCTGGGCCGGGGTCGGGATGATGATGATGGCCCGAGGCTCAGGTTGGGCGGAGGTTCATCTCGAGGCCGAGGACAGTGGCCCGAACCGGAGCACCGCGCCAGCAGGAAGCGCAGGGACGTTGGCTGCCATCCGCAACCGGGATCAACACGCAAAAGGCCCCTACCTGGCGCGCCAACTGTCGGTGCTAATTTTGGCGAGGCTAACACCGGCTAGTAAATATGTGTTTTGCGGTTGAGGCTACGGATGGTGTGCAAGAGGAACACAGGGATTATACTGGTTCAGGCCGAGCAAGCCCTACGTCCAGTGGAGAGGAGAGTCGTGTTGCCTTGCACCGGGGTGCTTGTAGTAGGGGGTTACAAGTTAGTCGAGATAGGGAAGTGCTCCCTGGTCTCTTGTGAGTGTCTAAGTGTTTACAAGTCGTTTGCTGTGGGTGAGAACTTGGAACTTCTCCGTCCGTTCGTTTGTTCTTCTGTCTTCTGTCGTCCTAAAGCTGGTCTCTGCCCTCCCTTTTATAGCCGCAAGGGAGAGGCAAAGGCGGCTACGATGCTACCTATTAAAATAGTGAGGAGTTGCCGTTCCCGTTTGACTAGCTTCTGCCTTTTCTCCGTGTCTCCGGGGTATGGGTATGGCTATCTTGGTTTGCGAGTTCCAAGGTAGAAACAGTCGTCTGACTATGTCGTCAGCTCTTTGGGTCTTCTGGATATGGCCGTCGTGGTCCGCACGACTTTGGTGAGTTCACACCTGCCGGCTATCCTTCCGTACGATGTGACGAGAGGGAGAGTCACCTTGGGGCGTTGTTTCCCGAGGCTCGGGATCCTGAAGGCGTGCTCGTCCTTTCGTGTGGACGGCGCAGTGGGCGTCTTTCCCGAAACGGGGCGGCGCACCGTGGACCATACCGTGGAGGACAGGTGGTATGGCCGTCAGGGGCGTGCGAAGCAAGGTCGCGTCGAGAGTCTCGCCCGACGGGACGGTGCTTGTAAAGTGGTCAGAGAGATCTCTTGTGGTCCAAGATTGCTCCGCTGACATTACCTGTGCCTTGGATGTCTTCGCGAGATTGCGCTCGAGGGGGATAGGGAAGCTCGGGCGAATCGGAGACTTGGGGCGCCGAGGATGCCGCTCTCCCGAGCTCTCCCGAGGAGGCTCGGGCGAATCGGAGGTTTGGGGCGCCGAGGAGGCCGCTCTCCCGAGCTCTCACGAGGAGGCTCGGGCGAATCGGAGATTTGGGCGCCGAGGACGCCGCCTCCCGAGCTCTCCCGAGGAGGCTCGGGCGAATCGGAGATTTGGGCGCCGAGGACGCCGCGCTCCCGAGCTCTCCCGAGGAGGCTCGGGCGAATCGGAGATTTGGGCGCCGAGGACGCCGCCTCCCGAGCTCTCCCGAGGAGGCTCGGGCGAATCGGAGAGTTGGGCGCCGAGGACGCCGCCTCCCGAGCTCTCCCGAGGAGGCTCGGGCGAATCGGAGACTTGGGCGCCGAGGACGCCGCCTCCCGAGCTCTCCCGAGGAGGCTCGGGCGAATCGGAGACTTGGGCGCCGAGGAGGCCGCTCTCCCGAGTTCTCCCGAGGAGGCTCGGGCGAATCGGAGATTTGGGCGCCGAGGACGCCGCCTCCCGAGCTCTCCCGAGGAGGCTCGGGCGAATCGGAGATTTGGGCGCCGAGGACGCCGCCTCCCGAGTTCTCCCGAGGAGGCTCGGGCGAATCGGAGACTTGGGCGCCGAGGACGCCGCCTCCCGAGCTCTCCCGAGGAGGCTCGGGCGAATCGGAGACTTGGGCGCCGAGGAGTGCTGTCCCGAGGAGGCTCGGGTGAATCGGAGCCTTGGGCGCCGAGGAGGACGCTCTCCCGAGCTCTCCCGAGGAGGCTCGGGCGAATCGGAGATTTGGGCGCCGAGGACGCCGCGCTCCCGAGCTCTCCCGAGGAGGCTCGGGCGAATCGGAGACTTGGGCGCCCAGTCCCGAGGAGGCTGTCATTAGTGGAATGATGTCGTGGGCCTCTGTAGACGCGGCCTTCGTGGGCTTGCACTGGCCTTACTTGGGCCAGGCCAAGTTGGGAATGAGCTTTTTTGCATGGAAGTTGGGTACCCCTAACTTTGGTAACCGACAATATTCATGTGGGGTCTTGTTTCGAAAATTTTATTGCAAGGAATATAATGGTGTAATTAATTTTAATTAGGGTATTTGGTTTAGGAATTATAGTTTTTTTTTAATTTAAAAACCATGAAAGTACTATATTGGACGTTTGTGGCAGCATGCATGCACTGACTCCATGCGCGTCAGTGCCCAGCCGCATGCCGCTCAGCCCCAACAACCCCGCTCAGCTGCAGGCGCTTTTTTTATGCGCGTCCGGACCAGCGCGGACGTCCGGACGTCCGATGGGAGCCGTGACCCTTTTTTTTTTTAACCGTCCGATGTTTGCTGGACGTCCCACAGGGACACGCAAGTCACTCCGTGACTCCTATCTAACAACAGTGGCAACGAAGGAACTTGAAAATTTAAAATGAATGGCAACCAAAGGAACACATAATTTTGGATGGTAATGAAGGGATTGCTATAGTTTTCAATGGCAATGAAGAAATTTGCTCAAATATGTCTACCGGGTCCTTTGTTGCAATGCGACTGCTTCAACTTTCTACGAAGCATTTGGCACCTGCGCGGGCTAAATGTGACCTGCAGGCTGCAGCTGTGAGAGGCCTGCTCCCTCCATTCAGCGTGACATGGACGTCGAGTGCAGATGTGGAGCCTAAGACCATTAGCCACGCTGTCGCGCTGGGACTGGACTAAGACGTCAGAGCAGCTTACAAAAAGATGAAGCCAAGCTTTGGCACCTGGCACCGGCGCTAGCGCCAAACATGCTTTTGTGTTGCTCTTTCATAACGAAAGGTAGTAATCCTTTTCATTCTGTACCCTTGCTTGGCTGTCTTCCAATGCAGGGTGCTTCTGTTGTTTTGCGCCTTAATTAGCTCTTAGGTGCATATAATCTGAGTCCTCGTATATATTTACATAATTACATACTTACGGAATGTAGACAGGCAAACAAAAGATAAAGAAAACACAGTACCTGACCAGTTCAAAACTCGTACGTACGCATGTCCTGGTTGCTCCATCGATGTCAGGCACAAATCACGTACTCCCTCGGTCCGTTTAAACATGTAACTCCGTGTTACATGCCAGATAAAGTAGTTTACGTTTGACCAAGTTTTTAGTGACAGTATTCATATTTATAGCTCTAAATTAATATATTACGAAAATACATTTTATAATTAATTTATTGGTGTTTATTTGACATTATAAATATTTATAGTTTTTTATTTATAATTAATCAAAGTTGGTACACTAAAATATGCTACTATGTTAAAATTACATAATTAATGTGACGGAGGGAGTACACGTCTAGCGCAAAATGTCCTTATTGTTCCTCTCCAATCATGCTCGCATTGCTGAAGTTACGCTTCACCTAATCAGTTTGTGATGCGGCTCGATGGCTAACACGGGCCACCTTCCCAGACAATTCTGACGGGCCTTTCTTTGGGCTGTGCCCGAAGCCCAGGCCAATTGGCCGGTTGCGAAGCCTGCGTCATAACACGGCCTGTCTTTTTGCTAACGAACCTTAGTTTGGTATAAACATCAGCCAAGGAACATTGATTAGTACCGCATCGGAGGATGACAAACTTATGGTTGCTGAGGCGTGTACAAAACAAGGGGCATCGCCACATTGCAACTCATACCTTTCTCGGCCTTTTGGCTAAGATCAAGTGTAGTATCTGTTCTTATCAGTTTAATATCTGATATGTGGAACATGAGCCCACAATGATATTAAATTTATTTTTTATGGGGAGAATCTAACATGGTAGCTTGCTACTAAGGTTCTTGTGTCGTTCTAGTACTGCACTACTACTTGAGTTTGGCACACCCCAACCAATTCAATTGTTAAAAAGTTTAACTTAGCATTGAGACCAAGAAAGATTTATTTTAGCCCCGTTATCCAGGTTCTCTACATTAGTTTATGTATTTGAACAGTAGAAAATTGTGTAATCCACCTTTGTACTTAAAAATGGAGTTTATACGTAGTTTATTTATAAAACCACTAATTAAAGGCAAAAGAAAGTTGAAAGAAGAATGGTCTAGAATATATGGATCTTATTTTCTTTTGTAGAATATGAATATTAGGGTCTCTTGGACGGGGAGCGTATGATGAGCAGTGCAGGAGTGAAAATGTATGGCGATAAAAAATAGAATTAGAATTTATATATGTTCAAAACTATTAAGTGTGAAGGAAGGTAAAAGATGAACGTTTTAGAATATTATTTTTCTCATAGAATATGAATGTTAGCAACTATATTCTCTGTAGGAACCAAAACGGGTCGATGAATAACTCTCATCCCACTCTAATTTAGTCTATTTTTTTTGTATTTTAATTTTGTATCTTTCATTTCCATGTTTGTGGAAAAATATGGGAACTAGAAGTGGAACAGAATAGAGGGTTTTCTCTATTTTTCTGCCTGTTCCTATTTTCATTCAGTTTTTAATCTATTTTTTTCTTCGCTATTTTTTTTCAATCTATTGAGTATTGACCTAACATTCCTCACGTGATTCTCAATTAGTTACCATTGCCACGTCACCCGAAAATCTATCAGCCGTTTGATTTACCGTTCGACGGCTACGATCACTTGGATCGGATAAGAAAAAAGAAAAGAAAAGGAAAAAAAAAGAGAAACACGACCATATCGTGGAAAGAAAGAAGCAAGGAAACACGCTCGAAATCCCGAAAAAAGCATAAAAAATAAAGGAAAAAGTCCACTTTATCTCCCTTATCTTTTGTCAAAGTCTGCTTTGCCTCCCTCAACCCCAAAACCGGACAAACCACCTGCTCCAACTTTTCAAACCGTGCACTTTACCTCTCCGGAACGGTTTCGAAGGTGGTTTTGCTACAGTGATGGTGGTTTTGTCCTTTTCTTTTTTAATTATTTCGGCTGAATTTTGAAAAATCACAGTAAATTACAGAAAAATCACAATCAGATTTTTCATTTTATGATTTTTCTGTGATTTACTGTGATTTTTCAAAAATTCAGCCAAAATAATTAAAAAAGAAAAAGACAAAACCACCGTCACTGTAGCAAATCCGCCTTTGAAACCGCTCCAGGGAGGTAAAGTGCACGGTTTAAAAAGTTGGGGGAAGTGGTTTATCCAGTTTTAGGATTGAGGAAGTCAAAAACAGATTTTGAGGAAAGATAAATGTGGTAAAGTGGACTTTTTCTAAAAATAAAAGAGCGGGCTGTAGCTGGGGATTGTGTGTTCGTGGGCTGCCATGACTCCGGAGGGGAGTCGGCGCGCGACATAGCCCTACCACAACAAGTCGGAGGCCACACACGTCTTCAGATATGGGCCAGAGGCCCGGAGGTCCATATACACGACGAGCAAAAAATGCGGCAGAGGCCATTCCTGCATCCTTTCCTGCCAGGTCTTCCTTTTCTTTTGGTACTAAGTACAAGAAATGACTCCCTCAAAAAAAAAAAAAACCAGAAATGACTTCTTACACTAGTAGAGAAATTGCTTTTGATCCGCTTCAAGTTTTGGTTTTAGTCTCAATAATTTTTGTGTTCAGAACAAAAGATCTTAGTCCCAGTTGGTAACACCAACCCGAACTAAGGTGGACCCTTTAGTTCCAGTTGGTGTTACGAAGCGGGACTAAAGGTTCTTTTAGTCCCGGTTGGTAACTCCAACTCGGACTAAAGGGTCATCTATAGGTTAGTTTAAAAGTCAACCATTATATCTCTAATCACATGTGCTGTGTAGGTGGGGTGGTAAGTCACGCGCGAGGTTGTGCATAAGGTGTTGAATTCGAATCTCATGGGGACGCGCGCATTATTTCTTTTTTCGTCTGAGGATGGTACTGGTTATGCAACCGGGACTAAAGAAAGTGACCTTAAGTCCCGGATTCTTAGTGCCGGTTGGGAAAACCGGGACTAAAGGCCCTTCCCAACTGGGACAAAAGGTTGTTTATGTACTAATGTTAATTAGGAATACAGATACGTATTATTAAAAAAATACCAGAAATGACGCTGAAAGTTGTACCGTTAGTTACACGAAAAGGTAGGGAGTATTTGGTTGCCGGCCTCCACAGGCCACATAGCTAGGCGAGTGTTTGGTTCAATGTTGAGTGCGCTACGCCACAGATTGTGGCGGCCACGAGTTCTACAGCCGCTGTCTGATTCTTGTCGAATCTGTGGCTGCCACCGCTGTTCCCAGCATAAAATCTCGCCACACCTGTGACGGCGAAAATCATTGCCTCACCTTTGGTGTTGTCTGTGTTATGGGCGTGGTGAGCCACAAGAAGAGAGAAAAGGCTTCGGCAACGTCACACCTAGCGAGGCTGCCTACGACAGCAATCAAACAGCCCCTAAGTGACCGATTCTACTGAGAGCAACCACGATGGTGTTCGAAAAGGAGTCCATAGCGATTAAAATAATATCCACCAGCTAGCTGAAACACTATAAATAGTCCATAATAAAAGGTATTCATAGTCCTATGAACTGCTCATAATGAATGAATAAATAATTTTTCTCTCTGCTCTCTCTCTCTTACCCCTCACATATGGATTATCTAGTCTATATATATCGTGGTCACAACAATAACTATAGATAACTGATACAAAAGCTACGCATATGGACTAGCTCATCCATATTGAGCATGCTATGGTCTGCTGCCAGCCTCTTGCGCGAGTCAGGTAACGCTACACCCATCATTTTTCCATGCGATGCGAGTGCTAGTACATCAGTACATGGAGCCGTCATGTGCTGACACGACGAAGGCCGCCACTATCCTTCGATAGATCATGCAAATTGGTCACTGGAAATGCAGCTCTCTTTCCCCGATGACATCTTTATCTCCACATCCATCATCCAGGCGGAAACCTTGGACGTAAGGACAGAAGGCGGTACACGTCCCATACGGCAAATCTGAGGCCCTTCGAAGTCTGTCCCAATGGGACGGGAGCTTCGTGCAAGGCCGTCTCCGGTCAGTGTTCACTGCAGTCTGGAGGGGACGACGAGATCACTGTCAGCTTGCCATCGCCAGCGACGTTTTTCTCCGTAGACTCTTCGAAACTGGTGGCTGCGCTGGACGCTCTTCTTCCTTTAATTTAACACGGGTGCTGGCACGCGCGGTGCCTGTCCTGTTCCGTCTCCCAATCAGCTTTCGATCGATCGGCTTTACACGGCAGGAACAGAGAGGGATAGCCAACACAGCATCAACGCCTCGTGCGTGCGTCTCTGATGTCCATGATTGCCTTCGTTCTTGACAGCTGAGTCGGAAAAATAATTCTGCTGTATATGGCTTGAGGAGTCCTCAGGATACGTATAAACGACACCGTCAGACGATCCCAATACGGGTAGGCACGGCCGTGGTCCAATCTCTGACGCAAGACGAGAGAAAAAACCGGGTGTTTGCAAGACTCTGCAGCTCTGAAAAAGATCAGTCGGCAGTCGCGATGGCTAACAAGCTGGTCCACGCTCGTGATCCGACGGAATCGGCTTGAAAACAATGGCGAGCGAACGCAAGTCCGCAAACTCGGCAAGCAAAAAAAGACAGGCCCAGGGCCCAGGCAATCAGGCATCCTATTAAATTATTTGATGAAAACGGACCAGCCTGCGACTGCAAGTTTAAACCAAGCCAGTTTTTCCATGTCGTTTTTCCCCGCCCGTAGCTTTCATTGACGCCGGCCGCCGGGGATGCCGTTCCGTTCAAGTTGAAGCGGCTACAGAGTACGGAGCCACACGGCTAGCCCATACGCTGGTCACTGTTCCTAGTCTCTTGAACGAGCTCAGTTCTTCAGTCAAACCCGTCATCATCCACGGTCCGGCCTGCCTGATTGCATCATGTGTCTGCTACTGCTGCCTTGTAGTTTACTAATCACAGGTTGGATTTGTTTGGCGAAGAAAGACTGGCACTAAAGTCTTTGGACTCGTCTTGCTATGCTTTGCTCACCATACATACATGCTTCAGTGCAGAGTTTGTAAACAAATTCTCGTTTGTCGGTCACAGTCGTTTTGATTCTCGCTCCATGTGGCAATTTGGAAGTGGTGACACCGCGACAACGGACGGATCATATATGCTGCTCCAGGATTCATGGACACGGTCTCAGGCTCTCAGCGTACAAGCGTAGTGCATGACGATTAGGGATGAAAACGGATCGGATACGAACGGATATCCCTGATTCACATTTGGTGTCATATTTCTAATCGAATATTGAATATCCGGACTTGAATACGGACAGATCTGAACACCTCTAAACGGATTCGGTCAAACGGACGGTCGGATAAATATCCGTACCATTTTCATCCATAATGATGATGCAGAGCGATCGACTGTACGTGCACGTGGCAGGTGGCATTACCGTGGATCATCAAGCAGTTTACAGATTTTTTTTCTCAAATACGCAAAAGCCTTGCGTATGATTATATTTAAAAAGAAGAGTTTAAACGAACATACAACGCGCTTCTATTGAACGCCAAGGTGATCGATCTAATACAGTCGTAACTGGACCCACCTAACAAAAGACCTCAAAATGTGATATTACATAATAGGAAACAACCAATATCGACGCGCCGTCGCTGGACAAGCCCTATCCAGCGGCCGTGAAGAGCGCCTCCGGTGCTTCAATATTGGACGTGGTTAGATTTCCGTCGAATATCTTGTCCCAGACCTCCTCCGACGCGGATGAGCAACACCTCACCTCGCTTGGAAGTTTAGAGACCTTGAATAGCAACAACAACAAATATATAAATGAGATAAATTCACCGGGGGTCCTGTAGGGTCGAGATGGCGGACTAGAGGGGGGTGAATAGTCCTTTATAACAACTAATCGCAGCGGAATAAAACCTAATCGGTTCTAGCGACAATTCACCCCTCTAACTAAGACTCTAAACACCCTGCCAAAGATCCTACCGAGAAGCAAAGGTGCAAGTCTAGCTTGAGCTTCCCTAAACCGTTCTAGCGCAAGATCACACAAACCTAAGCGGTAGTACTTTAAGCACCGGGGAAACTCCAATTAACAAGCAAGCAAAAACGCACTAAGCAGCTAACCTCACTACTTGCTCAATGACAAGGATACACAATCCAAATCAAAGAGCGCAACTCACTTTAGTTACACAAACTAAGTGAGAACTACTTCTAAGCTACACAAGTTAAGAAGGTGAGTGGCAAGCTACACAAGCTAACCGGTCTCACAAGAGCAACTACAACTACACAAATAAAGTAATGCACAATATAAATAACTTGTGTAGAAGGGAGCAAACCACCGCGAAGGATGGGAAGATGTTGACGCGGTGATTTATTTCCCGGAGGTTCACTTGTCGCCACAAGCTACGTCCTCCGTTGAGACAACCTCCAAGGTTGCCGCCGGTCCTCTTGCTAGTGGTGACCCGCAAGTCACACTCTCCCACGTAGAGTGCTTACCACAAGCTCTAGCACTTGACTCGGCCGGACCACTTGTCGCTCTTCACGTCTCGCTCTACTAGCGATGCTCTTTGCGATCTCCCGCGGGGTGAGCTTCAACCCCTCACAAAGCTTCCCCGGAGCTAAGCACGATCTTCTTGCTTGCTTCACGGAGCCACAAGCCACCAAGCCGTCTAGGAGGTGGCAACCTCCAAGAGTAACAAGCACCACCGGCTTGCAACACGATCACCTAGTGCCACTCGATGCAATCTCACAATGCAACGCACTAGAATCACTCACTATCAATCAATCGGATGTGTACTAAGCAAGTGAGTGAGTGGGAGGACTTCCAAGCACACCTACACAAGCCACACAGGCCCAAGGGTGCTCAGCTGGTCGGCCAAGGCCGCCAAGTGCTTGGATTTATAGCCCTCAAGCGAATAGAGCCGTTGCCCTCTCAAACCGGCCGTCGGACTGAGCGTCGGACGCTCAGCCGCGCCACCGTCGGACCAATGTCCACGGTCCGACGCTCCCGATAGCCGCCACGTGTCACTAGCCGTTTGAAGTCGAACGTTGGATCACAACGGCTAACTTCCCGCGCTTCAGCTCACCATCGGACGGAACACCGTCGGACCAACGAACTCCACGGTCCGACGCTTCCAGAGAGCTCCCCGAGGGCTGAAAACCGTCGGACGGTCGTCCGACGCTCGCCGTAGGACCAAACCCAAGAGTCCGACGCTCTCAGAGCTCGCCACGTGTCAGCTCTCGCACGATCTGCACCGTCGGACGCTCGGACAAAAGTCCGACGCCCACAAACTTCAGCGTCCGACGCTCACAGGCCAAACACCGTCGGACGCACGAGGATTGTCCGACGCTGTCACTGCAGACAGCGTCCGACGCTCGCACCACAGCACAGAAGACAAGGGTAGGCCGTCGGACCGAACCCATGGTCCGACGCCCCCTGGCCTTAGCGTCCGACGCTCTTGCAACTTCGCCGAAAACCTCCGAATCCTGCCTCGCAAGCTCGGCAGGAGGAAGAGAGAGAACCATACCCTCTCTACCTCACAACACCACCTCCAAACACTTTCATCTTTGCAAAAGTGCTAACACCAACAAGTGTACACCTCATGTGCATGTGTGTTAGCTTTTCACAAATATTTTTCAAAGGATTTTTCACTCTTTTTACCACGCCACTCGATCCTAGCAACATATGCAAGTTAGATCACTCAAGTGGCACTAGATGACCGATATGCAAATAAGTTTGCCCCTCTTGATAGTACGGCCATCTATCCTAAATCCGGTCAAGCACTTCTCTACTCAACCTTAGACTGGTGAAATGGAAATGCCCTAGGTTATACCTTTGCCTTGTGCTTTCCATTTTGATCACCGTCTTCATCACCGTCTCCGACACCATCGATGCCGGTGCAACATATGCACCAACACCTCATGAATGATATGATCCACTTCATATCATCACGTGGCTTTTAGTTCATCGATCCTTGACTTGCTTGCTCTTCACCGTTGCGTTGGTCCATCGGCGCCAAGTCATCACCCGACTTGCCCTTCACACTTGCAACCGGTCCATCGACGCGAAGCCTTGTCTTGATCTTCTTCACCTAGCCACATGACTCCATGTCATGTCTCATACGTTTAGCTCCTTCATACCATATGTGTGAGTTAAGCATCATCTCCAAGCCATTTTCACCTCCATAGCATAGATGCTCACACACATGTACCTGTGGACTAATCACCTGTGTAATCAACACTTAAACACATATTAGTCCACTTAAATTGTCACTCAATTACCAAAATCAAACAAGGACCTTTCAGGTCCTCAAAGTTATCACTCTGTGTCAAATAGGTCCCCAAAGTTGAAAACTGCATATTTAGCTTCCCAAAGTTGTCACTCTATGTCAAATAGGTCCCCAAAGTTGTCACTCTATGTTAAATATGTCCCTAAAGTTGAAAACTGCACATTTAGCTCCCCAAAGTTGTCGCTCTGTGTCAAATAGATCCCAAAGTTGTCGCTCTGTGTCGAATAGGTCCTTTTTAATAGATATTTTTAAGTATTCTATTAAAAATTATTAAAAATAAAAATAATCCCTAAAGTTGCCGCGACCAAAAGAGTTAGGTCTACGAAATCTTTTTGGCTCTGGTTATTTTTAAAATATCTATTAAAAAAGGATTGAAAATAAAAATTGATCTCTAAAGTTGGCGTAACCAAAAACGTTAGATCTGTAAATCTTTTTGGCTCTGGTTATTTTTAAAATATCTACTAAAAAAGATTAAACGTAGTACAATATGTCTAGTCTAAATACAGGAACAATATTTTAAAAATAATCGGAGCCAAAAAAGAATTTATAGATCTAATGCTTTTGGTCACACCAACTTTAGAGATTATTTTTTATTTCCAATCCTTTTTTAATAGATAGTTTAAAAATAACCGGAGCCAAAAAAGGTTTCGTAGAACTAACTCTTTTGGTCGCGCGAACTTTAGAGATTATTTTTATTTTTAATCATTTTTAATAGAATAAAAATACTTAAAAATGTCTATTAAAAAAGATTTATTCGACACAGAGTGTCAACTTTGAGGATCTATTTGACACAGAGTGACAACTTTGAGAGCTAAATGTGCTGTTTTAACTTTAGGGGACCTATTTGACACAGAGTGACAACTTTAGGGTCCTATTTGACACAGAGTGACAACTTTGGGAGCTAAATATGCAGTTTTCAACTTTGGAGACGTATTTGACACATGGTGACAACTTTGGGGAGCCCGGGTGAATTTATCTCTATATAAATTTAGCGGCCAAACTAGGTAGCATGCTTTTGCAGTTTTGCGGCTTGTTTTTTCACATAGACCTCTAACTCAAAACTATCTTTCCAATATAGAAAAAGTACACAAATCCAAATCTGTCTATAAAAGTTATTTGAGAAGTATACTTGCACACAGTATTCTTGCCTTTTTTGGTGATATACTTAATTCTAAAGATAAGGGTATTGTTCATTCAAGGCCTCAAGGGTGAGTTTTCTAACAATTTATCTCTCAAAATCTCACTTAGCAATATTGCTTAAATAAGAGTATTGTTTTCTCAAAGGTGAGTTTCTCAGCCAACTATCCTTCCAGAATCTTATTTAGGCTTTCAATACGAAGGATTCATCGAAACGGGAAAAAAAATCATGTTTCACATTCGTAAGACTAACCCAAAAAACTGTGAATAATAAATTTTCTAATAAGCTTGAGATCAAGGTTAGAGCCTAGATATTTGTTCCAAATTATTTGCTGGCACGTCTCATCAGTTACAAGTGACTTAAAACCATTTCCTAAAAAGCCAAATATTTTTATGAGACGCATTATATTTTGACTGCCACAATGACAGAAAGAACTAGAGCGAAATTAGACCAACTCTTCGAAACCCCTCATTAAATAGCAAAGGAAGACACATGTACATTGGTAAACTACTAAGCACTGAATTTACGAATGTTAAACGTCTCCCTATTAACAGATGTTTACATTTCTGTTGCTAACCCTTTTCTCAAATCGATCCTCCTCCACCTTTCCGTAATCCACATTCCTCAGCTTTTTTCTAAAATGAATTTGAATCCCTAAATACGTTATAGGGAACTCTCCAGGTCTACATTAAAAACAACTAGTATACTGATCGGGTCATGTCGATACAGGACCCATAGAGTTTCTCATGGATGTCATTCACAAGTGTTTCCTAGTGGTAAGATTCCAATTGATAGGTCATACGTGCACATTCTTCAAATTTCAATCTCAGTTGTTTACTCTTTTCTGCCACAGATGGGAATCAATGAAGCTGTCGTTTTACAGCCTTGACCGCTACAGTGCCGTACACGTACTCTTCTCACTAACCTGCTGCCCCTTTGCACAAAGGACGGCAAGAAGAATAATCCTAGACCACAAGTCAGTGCCACACTGCTGATCTGGACTCTGGAGTGTTTCATGGTCACGGCA
Organism: Eremochloa ophiuroides; assembly: GCA_038502445.1. Lineage (NCBI taxonomy): Eukaryota > Viridiplantae > Streptophyta > Magnoliopsida > Poales > Poaceae > Eremochloa > Eremochloa ophiuroides. The sequence continues at coordinate 104,869,468 of JAHLJS010000002.1, read as the reverse complement.
TTTTTCTACTCAAGGATGATGGCAATATATAGGCAGGCAGGGAGCGTAGCATTCCTTGAAACCAAGACCGGCCTTGCATAAGTGTGTGAGAACTGAGAAGAGACAGTGGCACCGGGCACACCAAGTGGTGCCGATCGAGCTCTCCACCCGTGGGCTAACATCTCCTCCGTTTCGCTCGCCATGTCCAAGCAGCACGACGCCTCCGACGGCGGCGGCGGCATCCCTGCCGCCGAGGCGCCGGCAAAGCGCCCGCCCCTCAACAAGTACGCTCTCGCCTGCGCCGTCCTCGCCTCCATGAACTCCATCCTCCTCGGCTACGGTACGCGCACGCATGACCTGACGCATCATACAATTCCATGCACACGTGCGTAGCCAATCTGCTGCTACTCAGGTTCTGACGATCCTTGTTTATTCTCTGTATGCAGATGTGTCGGTGATGAGCGGAGCGCAGCTGTTCATGAAGCAGGACCTGAAGATCACGGACACGCAGATCGAGGTCCTGGCCGGCATCATCAACATCTACTCGCTGGTGGGGTCGCTGGCGGCGGGGCGGACGTCGGACTGGATCGGGCGGCGGTACACCATGGTGCTGGCGGCGGCCATCTTCTTCGCGGGCGCGCTCATCATGGGGCTGGCCCCGAGCTACGCGGTCCTCATGGTGGGCCGCTTCGTGGCGGGCGTCGGCGTCGGGTACGCGCTGATGATCGCGCCCGTGTACACGGCGGAGGTGTCGCCGACGTCGGCGCGCGGGCTGCTCACCTCCTTCCCGGAGGTGTTCATCAACACCGGGGTGCTGCTGGGCTACGTCTCCAACTACGCCTTCCACGGCCTCCCCGTGCACCTCAGCTGGCGCGTCATGTTCCTCGTCGGCGCCGTCCCGCCGCTCTTCCTCGCCCTCGGCGTCCTCGCCATGCCGGAGTCGCCGCGGTGGCTCGTCATGCAGGGCCGCATCGGCGACGCGCGCCGCGTGCTGGCCAAGACCTCCGAGTCCCCCGCCGAGGCCGAGGACCGCCTCGCCGACATCAAGAAGACCCTCGGCATCCCCGACGGCGTCGGCGACGACGACGTGGTGGTCATCCCCCGCAGGAGCAGCAGCAAGCAGGGCAGCCATGGCGAAGGGGTGTGGAGGGACCTCCTGATCCGGCCGACGCCGCCGGTGCGCCGCATCCTGATCGCCTGCCTCGGCCTGCAGTTCTTCCAGCAGGCCTCCGGCATCGACTTCCGTGGTGCTGTACAGCCCGCGGGTGTTCGAGAAGGCCGGGCTGACGTCGAACAGCAACTCCCTGGGCGCCACCATGGCGGTGGGCGCGTCCAAGACGCTCTTCATCCTGGTGGCCACCTTCTTCCTCGACCGCGTCGGCCGGCGGCCGCTGCTGCTCACGAGCGCCGGCGGGATGGTGGTGTCTCTGGTGACGCTGGCGTCGGCGCTGCGCGGCATCCAGCGGCTCCCCGACGGCCAGGCGACGCCGCTGGCCGGCGTCAGCATCGCGGCGGTGCTCACGTTCGTGGCGTCCTTCTCCATCGGCATGGGCCCCATCGCGTGGGTGTACAGCTCCGAGATCTTCCCGCTGCGGCTCCGCGCGCAGGGCTGCGCCATGGGCACCGCCATGAACCGGATCATGAGCGGCACCATCACCATGTCCTTCATCTCGCTCTACAACGCCATCACCCTGGCAGGGAGCTTCTACTTGTATGCCGGCATCGCTGCTGCCGGCTGGCTCTTCATGTTCTTCTTCCTGCCGGAGACCAGGGGCAGGAGCCTGGAGAACACCGAGAACCTCTTCGGCGGTGGCCACCACGGCGAGAGGCAACGAAGATGGACACGATGTGCAGAACAAGTCCACGGAGACTGAGTTGAGTAGTAGCCAACAGTGACCTCATCTGCGCCTCAAGTACGTGCACGCTAGTCAGTATAACACGAACTGCAGAGTTGGGAATTGATTGAACGTCTCCGCTCGTACCGTTTCTTCTATACTTTGTATAGCATCAGAAGCATTCCTGGCCCAGAAAGGCCGCGAACGGCGTAAAACGAGCTCTGAATGTAGTCGGATTGGTCAATTCATGATCACAACTCAAGATAAGCAGAGTAAAATAGTACTACTAAGGTTCTATTCGACCCAGCTTCAATCGTTTTATTTTTTTGGCGTCCCTCAAATAGGCCCACTGCATAAAGCCCAATAAAGAACGGGAGATAGATAGCCCACATGATCTCCGCACGCCAAAGCGCGGGACTTCCCAAAAACTGCTTTTGCTAGCCTGCTGCTTGTGCTTGTCCTGCAGTCGCAAATCCGCGCCCGACGATTGCCACTCACGCCCCGTTCTAGATGAGTTGCAATTTGCAATTTTGGAAAAAAAATTTTTTTTTAATAAATGTCTAATCATAGTCTAAGTAGTTTTAAAAGACATATAAACTACGCAAACATATAAAAATTTCATCTACATTTAATGCTCAATGCATGTAGTGGCGGACCCAGTAAGGTTTAGGTAGTCTGAGGACTACCCTAGATTTCAGCGAAAACAGACTACCCTAGATTTCAGCGAAAATTATTAATACTATTTCGATTTAGAAAGTTCAAATTAAAAAGTCTAACATTCTGAAGTATTTTAGTCACCAAACTATATCTCCTCTCGACTGGTGTTCGATTGCGATTGGTGTCCACTAAGTTTAGATTATATCTTAGATTATACACCATATTTATTACAAGATATTTTTGCTAGGCCTACTCTTGATTTAAATCCTAGTTCTGCCTACTGCATGCATGCGCCGTAACATTCGATGTGATGGGATCTTGAAATTTTAAAGTGTAACTAAACAGGGCCTCAATCAGCCAGATGAAAAATGAACGGAACGGCTGTGAAGGACAAAATAATTCCGATCAGTGACATATGTCATCGCTCAAACTTTTTTAATAATTTGTGATAATTGCAAACTTTTATAATTTCTCATACAACTAAAAGACTCGGCCAGAATCAGGTGTTCCTTTCCAATGGCGGCTGTGCTGGTGGCCCCTTTCGTTCATTTTCTGTACTTCGGATTTCTTTTTTCTTTTAATACGTAAAAGGTTTGTGTGTCACTGTAAAGAAGAAGAGTTTAATCATACGACGACGCACTCTGATGATCATTTCAAAAAGTCAACTGGCTATAGGTTATGGCTGTGACTGGACCTTCCTAGGGTATAGAAATCAGATTCGATATTACATAAATGACACACAACTGAGTATCAGTTGTGGTATGTATGCTCCTACTTTGGCGACCGAGAAGAGCACGCCAGGGTACAAACGGCTCTTCCACCAGCCCTGTTGTTAGTTGTTGGAACAACTCGTCTAAAACTACAATTTGGTTTGATGTCAGGTTACCTATAAAAATAGCGTTGTATGTATGCTCAGGCACGGAAGATGATGGCTTTGCCGAAGGCAAGATGCCATCCATCCTCTTTTTGAGGAGTGCCTCGCCCCGCCTGAAGGTCGGAATGTGCGTCCGCGGTTAAGTGACAATCTTTCTATTCCTTTTTAGCATAGGTCTTTTTGGTTAGCGTCTTCTATCGTGGTGATTTCTACAAACTAGAAATTCGCTGGAGAATGGAAAATAAAGGTGAGACTGGCCCAAAATCTGTGAGAATCTCACTTGCAGTGCTCATCACACAAAACTTGAATATCAAGCCCGTTTGAGAGAGAGCTCAGCTCCAGCTTCTCCAAAATTAATCATTTCTAGTCAACCAAACACTTAAGAATACCAACTGATTTAGGTAGGAATCAACAAATAATCATTTTTACATCTACACTATGAGTTAGGAGTGAAAAACTTACTTCATCTTGTTTTTTATTATATTTCGGTGAAACTTAATAGAGAATCAATTCTGACCAGCTCGTTATTCTCCTTCCACCTAAAAATTCAATAAGTAAGATCACTCCATCGAAGAATCGAGCGGAACGGCCTCAGTTCTGAATCTCTGAATCGCTAGGTCTCAAAAAAGTACTGCTTCCCAGATAGTCCGTATATCCACAGAACACCGAGGGCCGAAGGACATATCCGAACGCAGCGCGCAGTCCACCTCACCGCGCAGGGCGGCCCAAGTGGCTGATGGCGGGGGCACACCTCACGCGCCACGACACCGGCGACCACCAACCCTCCGTCGCCACGGCGCCACGTCTCGCCCATGCACGGCCACAGCGCCAGCGTCCCCCCACGTCACAAGCGCGCGCAGCGCCCCCGAGGACGCCAGCCCTAGCTGCTTATCAAGCGCGCTCGCTCCAGCTCCACACCACTCCGCAGATCGCAGCAGCCCGACCGCGCGCGCGGGGACGGCGAAAAACAGAACAGCAGATCCTAGCATTGGGCGGCCATGGCGGCGGTGGCCACGACAGATGCTCGTGCTCGGTGTCTCCTCCTCCTCCTCCTGCTCCTGGCCAGTCGTCGTCTCGGCGGCCGCGGCGGCGTCGACGGGGAAGCACGAGAGATGGAGGGCGGGCGGGCAGGTGGTGGAGAAGGAGCGACGGCGGGTGGTGGCGGAGAGCGAGGCCGGCTCGGTCACGGCCGTGGACGTCGCCGACGCGGCGGGCACGGCGTACCGGCTGCACTTCATCACCATGGACCCCGCGGCGCTGTTCCTGCCCGTGCAGCTGCATGCCGACATGGTGTTCTACGTCCACAGCGGTAGGTGACGTCACATGCATGCTTGCTTGCTGTGCTGTACCTGTTAACCACGCACTTAACAGTAATATAATAAGCAGACTTGTGTATTTGGCACTTCATTAATAAGCACCATTTACATGTTTTGGTAGAACAACCTTCTGATTACCACACACAAGTAGTGTATGTACTACTACTCTGCATCATTTCTTAGAAAGAGCCTGTGAATTGTGAGGCAGGCCGGGGTAAGGTGACGTTCATAGAAGAAGAGAGCAGCGAGCAGAGTTCCCTGGAGGTGGAGCGAGGAGACGTCTACAACTTCGAGCAGGGGAGCATCTTGTACATCCAGAGCTACCCCAACGCCAGCAGACAGCGTCTTCGGATCTATGCCGTCTTCACCAGCGAAGGCATCAATGCCGATGACCCCTCGGTAAGGAAGAACGACCTCCGATCCTTGATCCTTCCTCTGCATTGCATTGCATGCATGGTTGGTTGGCCAATGACTCCTCGGTACACTCTGTGATTGTTTGCTGCGTGTGTCAAATCAAAGCAGAAGCCCAAGGTGGAGGCTTATTCCAGCGTCAGTAATCTGGTCAAAGGGTTCGAGACAGATGTTCTTCGCGTCGGATTTGGGGTAAGTGAAAACTGGTACTGTTGCATAGTGCCCCGTAGGGGCCTGTCTATGGTGAACAGCAAGTTAACTGATAGCATCTCTCACAAACAAGGTCCAAGCAGAGGTGGTAGAAGCGATCAAATCTGCGAAGAACCCGCCACAGATTATAACCTACAACCCAGAGGAGAAGGGGGACGAGAAACGACCCAACTGGACTGCCGACATCGTTGACGCGCTCCTTGGAGTGCGCGATCCGGAGGAGTTCCTGAACAAGAAGAAGAAGAAGAAGGACAAGGACAAGAAATCCAAGAGCAAGGCGTTCAACTTCTACTCCGGCAAGCCAGACGTCGAGAACTGCTACGGGTGGAGCCGGACGATGACCAACAAGGACCTCGACGCCCTGCACGGATCCGACATTGGCATGTTCATGGTGAACCTGACCACGGTACGTAAATCCAGCACGCGATTAATCTCAGCTTGCTGTTGCCGCGTTAATATAATCTATCAGCACCACGTGCGTCAATCAAATGGTTCTTGCACAGTGCTAATCGTATAAACGACGATCCACCGATTGGTTTGTCTGTTGGGCTGTTTAATTCGCAGGGTTCGATGATGGGGCCTCACTGGAACCCCAAGGCGACAGAGATCGCCATCGTGACGGACGGCTCAGGGATCGTGCAGACGGTGTGCCCGAGCAGCACCCCGTCGGGCGAGAGCAGGAGAGGCCACCGCCACCACCACGGGCACAAGCGGCGCGGCCACGAAGGCGAAGGCAGCCGCGCGCGGTGGCGGTGCAGGAACTCGGTGCTCCGCGTGAAGGAAGGCGACGTCTTCGTGGTGCCGCGGTTCCACCCGATGGCGCAGATGTCGTTCAACGACGACTCGTTCGTGTTCGTCGGGTTCAGCACCCACATGGGGCAGAACCACCCGCAGTTCCTGGCCGGCAAGGGCTCCGTGCTGCAGGCCATCGGCAACAAGGTGCTGTCGCTGGCGCTGGGGCAGCCCAACTCCACCGCCGTGGACAAGCTGCTGTCCGCACAGCGCGGCTCGACGATACTGTCGTGCATTTCGTGCGCCGAGGAGATGCAGGAGAAGGCGGCGGAGGAGGAGAAGAAGCGACGGGAGGAGGAGGAAAAGGAGAAGAAGGAACGGGAGGAGAAAGAGAGGAAAGAACGGGAGGAAGAAGAGAAGAGGGAACGGGAGGAAGAAGAGAGGAAGAAACGGGAGGAAGAAGAGAAGAGAGAGCGGGAGGAGGAGGAGAGGAAGAAACGCGAGGAAGAAGAGGAGAGGGAAGAGGAAGAGGAGCGGGCCAGGAAGGAGCAGGAGAAGCAGCGGAGGAGAGAGGAAGAAGAGAGGGCAAGGAGAGAGCAGCAGGAGGAGGAAGAGCGTGCACGGAGACGCGAGGAGGAAGAGAGGGAGAGGAAAGAGGAGGAGCAGAGGCAGCGAGAGGAGGAAGAAAGAGAGAGGGAAGAAGAAGAAGAACAGCGGAGGGAGGAGGAAGAAGGTGGAGACGAGCCAGAGCGCGAAGAGGAGGGAGAGGGAGGTGACGAGCCGCCGTATCGCTTGTACAAGAAACTGAAGAAACACTACCGTGCTCGCACGCTCAGGAGTGGCTGAGCGAGCAGCGGAGCAGGGCTGCAAGCCTCTACTCCGTACAAATAAACAGGGGGCCTCGTACAGATGGCCACTTGCCAGGTCACCACCACTCGACAGAGGCTATGTAGGTCGTCATGTGTTTGTTGTGTTGTGTCGTTTGCTAAACTGTGCTGCATGCTGAGTTTAGATCCCGTTTGTATGAAATGTACCGTAAATAAGCAGATAAATTCAGTGTTCATGCGTGCTGCTCCTTGCGACGTTGCTAAAATATCATACCTGCTCGAGCATCCCCCATCCCATGCCGCATCAGGCATCAATGAAACATAGGGGTGCTCTTGAGGCCAATCATGCCGATTCACTGAATCACAAGGAGTTCCCTTGATGACGTATTGGCAGAAAGACTTCAAATCAATCCAACGGTTTAGTCGTTCAGATTTTTATCCTCACAATAAATTAGCATGAGCCGAAAGCCAAAATCAATAATGATCCTATGCTTCTCCAGTGCTCGTGCATCCTTCTAGCTTCATTCCGGTACACTAACATCGTAGGAGTGCTACAAATTCATCATATCGGCACTAGTTAATTTAGTATAGGATTGCTCGATGTCCGTACACAAGAAAACTAATCCGATTTCAGATGATGGTCAAAGTTTCCATATTCGTTTGTCCAGAGACGCACTATAAGAAATTTATAACTCAATGAAATGACAACCTGGTAAGCGTTTCTTAAACAAGCATCCTCCCCCAATTTTGCATTAGACGATTGCATTCTCAGAAATGGTTCCAAAATCACAAAATACGCATTTGCAGCAGCAAACTATACAAAGTGTTGATTCTGGATTCTGGAGGCATAAAAGCAGTTATACCAAGTACCATCGACCGACAGAGGACGAGAGATTTATTCACACCGGAATAGCTATTCCCTTGCTTGACATGCTGTCGAGGATGTCGTTCAGGGCTTGACACAGTCCAGCAATCTGCAAATATATCAAACAAGTACAACGATCAGGCCGGTTATTTTTCTTCAAAATAGCAATTGGCATAGGTATCAAATCGCAGGAAGTTGTGGAGAGAAAGGTGAGGCTTCTGTGCAATAATTGAGTGCAGATGTGTCAGCGTGCAATGCCTTTCCAATTTCCATGACGTGAACCCCTTATGGAGGTACTAACCTGCTGATCCCATTGCTGTAGCTCCTCTGTGTCATCATCAAAATGTATCACAGCCTCAACCTGTGAACCAACAGAAAATATTTTTGTGAACATTGTTCAAATCACTATATATACAAGGGCAAACCTATCGCAGAACTTTTTAGGCTTCCACATCAGATTGATTATTTCAAGAAAATAAGCACCTGATCAATTGAACCCCTCATTCTATCCTCATAAATCATCCGGGATGCTATCTTCTCAGCCTGTCAATATCCAAATATTGGAAACTACAATCAGATTTGAAAAATAGCCAAACATACTGGAACCTTGAATTCTATCTGTAGTCTGGTACTCAAGATATAAAGGGTTTCATCTACAATGCAGCTTTAAGGTAAGCAAGCAAACATAACTAATCATACAGTCTGGTACTCAAGATATAAAGGGTTTCATCTACAACACAGCTTTTAGGTAAGAAAGCAAACACGTAACTAAGTGATTACACATCATCAGATACAAAAAGACTTAAGAAGGCCAAACAAACTTTCCAGCCCATGTGAAATAAAACTATATACGGTGCATAATTACTAGCTCTTCACGGTAGTTTTCTCAGATATCAAAACAAACCTAAAACACTCCAGATTGACAGAGGGGTCGAGAAGGTGTGAAGACAAGGTGATAAATATCTCCGCCAAGGAGCTTACCTTCCTTGGATCAATCCCCAATAATGTCCCAAGCTCATCAAAGCTGCAGAAATAAGATGGTCGATTAGCATGATTAGGTCCTAATGAATTTACTAAACATGGGCAAGTCAGTTCACCTGATATTTGTGTAAAGTTTACTGGCACTAAGGAGATTATGCTCGATCATTGCTCGGTCAAGCACCGTCGACCTATCTGGTAATAAAGCTTTCTGTAGATTGATATAAAATGAACTGTTAAGACATCATAGATAACAACTTTTTTTAAAATCAAACATATAGAGAGGTCAACTAACTTGATGCGGCCTCAGCTCCTCTGCAAATGCATCGATTTCTGGTTTCCTCAAAATCCTTTCAAGATAAACCTGGAAGATTTGAGCAACATAAAAGAACAGACTTACCATTATCAGTAAACAAATGCATTCCAGGATAAAATGCCTGGAGATTATAACTACTAATAACACAAACCTTCTGCAGTATTGGGTATATCTTCAACTTTGAGCATCTTTCATCCTGAAAGGGGCAAAATGCAATAAGAAGCAAAATAACGCATCGAGCATAAATAAAGAAAAAGAGACAAACACAATAGATACCGCCCAGCTCAAGCCAGAAGCTATAATTTTTGTCAACCCATATCTCTACAACTAAAAAGCCTGAACTGGACCCGTCTACCTAACGGTGTTGAAGCCTCAACCTACGAAACAATTTCCATCCGGCGAAAAAAAAAAATCCGTAACTTCCCCCGCTGCCGTGCAAAAAAATGTAGAACAAAAAAGAAAGGCTTCCTGAAATCACGTGCAACAAAAAATTATCTCGTGACTTCCTGAGATCACGCGATTTGCATTCCACCTTCCCATGCAAAAAACAAAAAAAAAAGGAAAGCGTTGCATCATGCCCGTGCGTATAGACGACAACCAATCTCGCGCTGCTCTCTTCTCCTCCGATTCTAATCTCGCGCTGCTCTCGTGCGAACAAAAAGGAAAGGCTCCAAGCGAAAACCAATCTCGCGCTGCTCTCTTCTCCTCCGATTCCGATTCTGCTGTAGCCTGGAGCTGTGGTGGAGGGCGCATCTATGCCTGCCGCCGCCGCCTACCACGGCAGTCGCCGGAGCCTTTTTCCCGAGCCCCCTCCTCAACTTGCGTCTCGCCGTCGCCGGAGCCGTTTCCCGCCCGCTCCTCAACTTGCGTTTCGCTGGAAGGAAGGTGCTGTGGACGCCCATGCCGTCAGCGTGTGGCGGTCTCCCCTGTGTCGCTCATCGCATCCTCGTCTGCCCCGACCGGCAAGCCTGAGATCTCGGCGCGGCCTCATCCGACATCCAGCCGGCGTCCACGGCCACGACGCGCAGCTCCCGCCACTCGTGCCGTCGGCAAGCCAAGGGGTAAGTACCCGCGCTCTCTTCTTTTCAGAGTTGAAAATCCAATTAACCTGACCGTTGAAGCTGTAGTTCTTTCTAGAGCCACTGCCAAATCGAACATCAGGATCCTTGCCGTCCCACCGAAGTGATAAGAAGAAAAAAAGAGAACAATAAATGGTACATACACGAAAAATATTGTCTACAAAGAGGTTCTAGCCTCTATAAAAAGGTAGTGTCTTCTATTTTTTATAACCGATGCAAATCTAACATTTATATCGCAATACCAATATTTGTCGTATGAATCAGCATTTTCAGGTAATAGAAAGAGTCTGAGAACATGACATGTAGCATATGATGACTCGAGGACATGTCATTAATTGGATGTAATGGTTATATATATTCTCTCTAAAAGACATGTAATCTTGAGACTCCAAACCTTATGATTACGAAAACTTTTTATAACAATGTAACACATGTTTGTACATGAGTTTTTTTTTTTTGCGAACAATTTGTACATGAGTTATTGTGATCCTGGCATATAGAAGTATAACATACATGTGTATATATTCCCGTTGCAACGCACGGGCACTCACCTAGTTTACTACAAAAGACATAAGCACCCAGATTAATTGGTGTTTGTCGCATCACCTTGACAAAGAACAAGTAAGATGAATATTACAGTTTACAGCTCGACTAAACTATAACAAGCTAAACATGTTTATATAACTGACATGAACAAATCCAAAGCATTTAACATGCAAAACATCTAGAGGGCTTGTATTTCATTGCTCACAATTGTAAAACACAGCTGAGAATAGGGTAGGTGCTACCAGCACGTAATCCAAGATTCCAAGTACATTGAGATGAGACAACAAAAATGATACCTTGTACAGGGTAGCAAGAACACGGGAGCGTTGTGGACCAGCACCAGCCAATATTGTGCACGTCACAGCAGCACTAAGAGCTTGCTCCAGTGCATTTTCATCAATCTCTCTGACATCATATGCAATTTAGGTTCCATCAGAATAACCATTGCAGTTTAGAAGAAAACAGGAAAAAGACATGTCTCATGTTATATCGGGCAAATTAATCACACATACCAATGTACGAAACATAAAAACGTTACTTATATATAAAATAATAAAAACATATAAAACAAATGAAATAATAAGAGATAAGAAATGACAATAAAGGGTATAGTAACAGAGAGCAGGCACCAGCAAAACAAGGATAACCATGCAGAATAACCTTTTAAGGTTGCAAAATCAATGACATAACCAATGCCCAAAACAGCAAAATGTTGCTTATGTATGATAAATACATAAAATGAGTGAAATAACAAGAAATATTGAATATAGGCATAGTAAATTAGTAATAGAAACTAGGCACGAGCAAGACAAGCATAACCATGCAGAACATCTTTTGAAGACTGCGATGAAAAGAACATATTGCAAATCCTTACTCGTCTCCAATCTTGCGTTGTTCAATTTGAGAGATATCATAATATCGAAGTGCAGCTTCCAGGAATCTTCTTTTCAGATCCAAAATCCTTGCATAACAGACCTTGAAAAGGAAAATATATACAGAGAGCAGAATCAAGCTTTGTCTAAAATTCATAAAAAAAAGTTCTACTGTTCCCAATATAACAAACCTTATACTGTAAGTTTAGAACTTCCTGGTGGCTATTGGTGACCAAAAAAGAAGCCTTGTTGATAAAAGCCTCGGCATTCACTGCATCATCATCCTAAAAAGTAAACAACTAAATGAGTTCAGCAAACACGACACATTGAGGACAGACCAGAAATGAGCACTAACCTCTAAATAGAGTCGTGCAATCTGGACACACTTGGATAATTTGTTGGTGTCATCAAGCATCCTGATTGAAAGGGATAGGCCAAAACTTCCATGTCAATATGTAAAACTTCATTCATATTACAAGAAAAGAGTCAAGACAAGTCGGTTTCTACCTGATTCCTGAGTCCAAGTCAATACCACTAAGCATTTGTGCTGCTTTTGACCATTGTTGTTCAGACTCATATAGCTCTGCAAGCTTCTCTCTAATCACTACCACCTGTGGATAAGCAATCAGACAATTTAGATGTAGCAATTGTTACAACGGTTCTATACAAAATACCAACTAAGGTCAGAGATAGTGTGAACCACGCAAATAATGTCAGATCCAAACCCATATAAACAAGCATCATGAGTGTTTGTAGACAGCCAAAAACTGCAATAGCATTATGGAGAAATTTTATTCTGTGTACGTGAACAGAATCTGGCATAACTTTAACCTTTTCCCCTGCTGATTTTAAATTGAACAAATCTGGTACTACAAGTTCAAAGTTTAGTTTCTTATCATGAGCACACATTTCTTTTAACTTCCATCATTGTGATCACAGTATGTCATGACAGTATGTCAAGCAAACAGCACAGCACAAAAACAAGTCTTCAGTGCAATATATAGAAGATGAACCGAATAAGGTGTCATTGGTGTAAATACTATCTTTCCTTACTTTGCTTTTATCAAGACTATCAAATAGCCTTTATGGTTAAGCAGGAAAATTAATTGCAACAAATGATCCAAAGCAATGTACTGAATGCACATGAGCAGGTATCATGTGGCGGCATCAATCTCCAGTATGGTGTTACCGTATCAATTAAACACATGATTACAAAGAAACAGAACATGAGAACAAATGCTCCAATAAAGATGGAAACAGGACCACGCAAAATAAAAGAACACTCCAATATAATACCAAAATTTACTATAAGTTTACTCTATATTCCTAGAAATTAACAGCTTACTAGATAAATCAATATGTACAGATTCACAGAGGATACACTCAGTCAGTAGAACCATGAGGACTTAACAATATGATGACCTACCCAGCAATAACTACCATCAATCAAACAATACAAATCATCTGGCAGACTGATAGATTTTAGAGCACCACAAGGACCTTAAATTTTGCCTTCTATCCATGTTGGATAGTCTCTAAACTATGAAGTTACAGTACAGAAACAGCACTTCCTAGCATTAAGGCCGTAAGCTTCAACTGTTGCATCATCTCACTTTAAAAGCAGTTATTCACAAATATATCACAAACAACTAGTCCCATTAAGGGACCCACGCCATACAAAGGGCTATCGAATGGGCAGAATAAAACAAACTCGCATTCAAAACCAACTCAGCGACCAATTTGCAGTACAACATTTAGAAGCTAACATTGTGGTATGTGAGAGCTTAAAGTAGCATTCGCAGGAGCAAACCAAGGTGGCCAACCTGCTCCTCGAAGGAGACCACGCGCGGCTGGATCTGCGTGAGCGCGTAGTGAGCGACCTCCTTCTGCGCGTCGGACTCCAGCTTCCCCAGGTCCTGCGCGAAAGTCTGCAGCAATTGACGCGACACCACGAGCGGAACTTCGTCCGAAACCACTGCAATCGCATCGATTTCCAACAATTAAACACAGAACACGAGCAAAATCACCCAAAAAAAAAATGCTAGGGTTCCAGATTAAAGCGCATTACTGTGGTCGAGGAAGCGCTTGGCCTGGGAGATGTCCGGTGGGGAAGACGAGAGGACGGAGGCGAGGATGTGGCGGTACTGCTCGATCTTCTGGCGCTGGTCAGCGATCGCCGCCGCGCTCGCGAGGGAGCTGTCCATGGCTTCTACCGGTGCGGGTGGGGTTGGAGGGTGCGTCGCCGGGGCCGGAGATGGGGAGGGTGAGCTAGGGTTTTGGCGTTCGATCTGCAGCGATGATGACGGGAGAATTCGTGAGATGTTTTGCGTTTGCACAAGAAAAACGCATAGGGGCTTGGAATAATATAATATTATGGGCTTCGTTTTCAACATGGGCCGGAATTTCGGCTACGCCGTATCCGTATTCATAGTTGGCTGCATTTAGCCCATTTGGCTATCCATCCTGGATCCTGCCAAACCGAAGACCTCAGTTTCCTTTCAGGAAGCAAGTGGTGTACGTACTACATCTTCGTAGCAGCAAAGGTGTCGCAAACTACGTCTATAAAAATTAAATGAAGTGTTGCCAACTAAGCGTAGCTCAATTAGCTGCACATAATTATTTATTAAAAAAATTCTAATATTCTAAAGTTTAATGGTTCGATATACATGTACGTGAAGGTGTTCACGTCTGCATTCCTAATTTCCTAGTGTGGTTGAAGAAATAAGTAAACGTTTTTTTTTTCCTCCAGAAATAAGAATAGAAAAAGTGCAGTAATGATCAGGACTGAACACATAAAGAAAGACTGGACAAACGGTGGCAAAATTTACAACGTTTTTAGATCACCATTCACTTCATCCGCCCCTGTACAGCTAGAGATGGCAACCGTGCACCTACTCACTGGGTACACCAAACCCATACCCGTGCCCGTGAAGAAATATTATGCCTGTTAAAAAACCCATACCCACAGACGGGTACAGATTTGCGCCCATACCTGTACCCGTGCGGGTAACGGGTACGCCCACGGGTTGCCCATACCCGATAAAATGCAGTCCAACAAAGGATTGTCCTGGTCACTCACTCACTCCTCTCTACTTTTATTTATAGTGTATTTAGTCACATATTGCTCATTCTGCTAGCGAGGTGGGACTAATTGGTGGAGTGCTACTTGGTATTGTACTATATCCTTATAGGCCTGATGTGTTAATTACGTGCACCAAGGCTCACTAGCATGAATAGTGCCTAGCCCTAGCAGCTAGCGCATGTGGGCATGATGGACTAAAAAGACAAGGCATCATTTACCTCTCGTGAACTATTTTCTGTCTTTTCTATTTAATGTTTTCACACTTTTTTAAATATCTTTCTATATTTGTATAAGTATATGAGAAGTAAAACGTTTTGATATACCGGGTTTATAAAACCCATGGATTTATGGGTTTGGATACTATGATCCCAAATTCATGCCCACAAACCCGCTGGGTTTGGATTTTTACCCAGTTAATGAACTCATGGGTATAAAAACTGACCCATGCCCGTGCCCTAATGGCGTAAAAACCCATCCGGGTTTCGGATCACTGGTACCGGTTGCCATCTTGACAGTACAGAGCATGTGTGGCTATTGGCTACTAGTAGCATCTAGTATCCGTGTACGGTGTACGATCGCAAGTCGAAACCCTTGTACAGTGATGATTGTAGTCTACAATCATAGTACTCCAGGCACCACCAGCGCCGTACCCATAGTCGAGCGAACGATGACCGCCTCTCGACGTCCGGTGCCACCCTGCGCTGCGCGCGCCTGCGTCCGGCCGACCGGCGAGACGGAATCAGACACGCCCACCCACCACCAGGACCAGGAGCGTCGCATTCCATTTCCACCTCCACCTGATCGCCCATCCCATGGGCGCCCTAATAACTCCTCCACCCCGATAAAAGCTGCACGCTTCCTTGTCCCACGTGACTGAATACCCACATCAATGGTGTGTTGTTGTTGCATGCGCGCGCACCCGTACCGTACCGCCCCCCCAGGCCGTGTCCGTCTCCGTCACCGCCGGCACGAGGGCATAGGCACATGCAGGACCACCGGAGCAGCAAGCAGTCCTGCACGCGGCGGCAGAGGAGGCAGCGACGGCTCCAATGAGTCCAATCACCTCGCCTACGAGTTGAATGCATGCGCGAGCGCGAGTGCGCGACCCTCCCCACGGCAAGCGGAAGCGGCATCAGCCCGGCCGTGCCACGGTTCGCGGCTTCGCGCTCGCGCGCTCCGGAGTCCGTCCGTGGACAGAGACCGGGGAGACGGCCATGCCCGAGCCGGCGATCGGGACGCCAATTCCTTGCGAGCAACGAAGGCAGCGGGAGTCAAGGGTTCCTGCGGTTCTGCCACGCGAACACGAGCAGCCCTGCCTGGCCCGCCCTGCCCACTGCCCAGCACAAGGGTCTGATGATTGGTGATAACCCGGGCAGGAAATTCATGCGCGCTCAGGGATCAGAAGTCAGAGCCCGTTTCTCAAACGCACACGGACGATTTTTCATATCATGGCATGTTTAGGTTACAAATTTCGTCTTTTAATTAGTACTAATCTATTCGATTAGTTATTTTAGTCTCATATATGTGCACTATGCTAAACTACACGCCCTGTCGAATCGGAGCCTCGATCATCCCTCTGTTCTGATTGCTTCAAGAGACGGATCCCATGGTCCACAGACAGACAGCTTCCTGCATTTGCATGGACTGCTCTGCCGTAATAGGGGGCACCATTCATATTCAGAGCCTGCTTGCGTTTTGATTGCTCGACTTTTCTATGGGCCGCTGGCTAGTCTCCTCAGCAGACTATTTTAGCCCCTAAACTATAAAACTGAATTTTCTACTCTCTAAACTTTTCAAAACCGGTCAAATAACCAGCTATATGGTTTTAGATAGTGGGTTTGCTACAGTGATTGTGGTTTTGCCTTTTTATTTATTTTTGTTGAATCTTTGAAAAAATCATATTAAATCATTAAAAATCATAAAATAGAAAATCTAATTTTGTTAGACTCAGCATTAAGTAGATCTACACATTGAACATATAATATGGTATGTTGCAATTATGAATTATTCCAATAAATTACATAAAATCATAGATCTAAAGGTACAGGAAAAAACTTTGTACTAAATCCTACCATATTACATGTTCACTATGTAGATCTACTCATGTGGAATCCAACAAAATTAGATTTTCTATTTTATGTTTTTTGTAATTACTGTGATTTTCCAAATATTTAGCGAAAAAAATAAAAGATATAAAAATACAAAATCACTGTTCAAACCGTCTAGTGGGTTATTTGGCTGGTTTAGAAAGTTTAGGGGGACAGAAAATCCGGTTTCATAGTTTAGGGTGTGAAATAGTACACCCTCAGTAGTTAAGGGGCTATATAGACTTTTTCCAGTTTTACAAGCAAAGCTACTTTGCCGTAGGATAGCACACCGAAAATGACCGGTCAGTCGTCTGATTCAGAACATTGTGCTCGAGTTGATTGGAGTTGGTGGCGACTGGCGACTGGCGATGGCCGATGGTCCCCAAGTTAGGACTAGTACCCCGGAGATGCCGCCGTAGAGTCCCACTCCCTGTTGGATGTAGTAGGTGTAGGTCATACACCCAAATCTCTCTTGCCCTCCAGCTTTCCTAGTCCAAGAAGAGAAACGTGGGAAACAACTCTGCAAAACCATTTCAGGTACGATCCACCCGCCCATCTGACGGCCAATTGCATGCATTGCAGATAGAAAGAACAGCAGCCCGTTGCCAAATATAGAAAAAAAAGGCCGCCTTGACACAATGACACCTGACCTGATTACTACAAAGTACCCAGCACATCAAAAATCTACTGGAAGGTCGTTCTAAAAAAAAAAAAACCTACTGGAAGGTCGAAGCACACGGCCAAAATAAAAAACCATGCATGGTGAATCTGAGGACACGTCACCCGGTTTACAAGCCGACAGTATCCCAATGCGACAGCGATATGGCGCCTGGAACTGGGATTTGGACACGCGCGTTTGCATCTCAGCTGCATCTGTAGCCGTTTGACTGCATACCGTAATTGACTGAAGCGGGATGTTTAATCATGCTCACAAAAACTTCCCCGTGCGTCTGCTGTTTAATTTGCCGGCCAGGTAATTGAGAGATATGATGGCCGGCCGATCGATCGAGGCACAGCCTCCCCTGTGAAAAGGACCATGAGAAATTGCCAAGATGATCTAGCGGCCAAGGCAACACACCGACTAAGATACTAAATTATTCAGCGCGAGAGTGATGGACCAAAAAGGCTACGATTAGAGCCCACCTTGTTTATTACTGTACTACTACGTAACACATGTGCGTCGAGTGCTTTCCAAGATTCATGCACTTGTCTAGCAGTAGTAATAACAATTATGGAGCGCAGCGCAGCATAGAACAAAAACAAAACCCCGAATCTTCCATGTCCATCAAGATAAACAAACACGCAAGCAAAATCAAACGCTTAAAATAAGCAGATGAGGACAAGAGGTGCTTCCCAAGCAAGCACCTCCAGAACTCCACTTTCCCAAGCTTCCAACATCAACGTGAAACCACCCGTTGCCCGGTCCCATCCGTCAGCTTCGTCAGGAGATGCCGGCGACCAGCAGCATCGCCGCGCTCTGACGGAGAGAGACAGCAACAGGTTAAGATAAGTGGCGGGTAATTATAAGATAAGAGCGGTTACGTGAGCTAAACCAGATAATTAAAGAATGATGAATTGCAGGGGAGCAGTAGACCGATGCGCTGGAGGCGCGCAGGAGAAGCGGCGGGCAAAGTCAATTGTGTTGATGATGGAGAAGGCCCGGGAAAGAAAAACTCCATGCCGGCTTTTTGGTAGTATCTGTATCTGCCATAGCCTTTCCGGTCACATCGAGCTTCGTGCCGTGCCGGTGCCTGCCAGGCGATGCGTTTTTCAAATGCTACGGAGAGTAGAGTACGAGCTAGGCTCGGCCGCATGGAATGTGGGTGTGTTTACGTCCAGCTGCAGTTACAATTCTGTACTGTACCATGTTCATTTGTATTTAATAACTTTTGTCCAATCATATTCTAAATAGGCTTAAAAGATTCGTCTTGTGATGTACATAAAAAAGTACAAACGTGCAAATATTTCGTCTTCATTTAATGCTTCATGTATATGTCGCAATGTCGATGTGACTAGTTACAATTATAATTCGCAGTGGATCTAAACAGTGCCCATATAAAACTCGACGCATGATAGATTCGTTTGTTCTTTTCCTTTCCTTTTCAAACTGAAGCTAATGATGACAATGAAGCGTGAAGACGCCATGGTGATTGATTTTCAATTATATTTTCGGTGCGTGAAGACAAGGGGAACAATTTTTTTTTTTTGTCAACTTCAGATGCATGAGACGACGCAGTGCTAGTTTTTCGTTTGATTAGACAGGGCTTTCTCAGAATCTGTTTGGTTTTAGTGTGCTGAAAAACTGCTTAGCGCAAGCAACATCATCTAGTCATAGAAATTCAGATTTTGACGCATGATATTGATACTCCCTCTCCATACTGATACTGGTAGTAACAGAACCAAAAGGAGTGTCTATGACTAGAAAACGCTCAAATTTTTCCCAGTAGAGGATCTAATACAGCTTTTCTGGGTCTAAATTAAACTAAGCAGATACTTAATAGGTATATACTTGATAGAATTATCGTTTTTTGTGGTACACGCTTGGCTTTGTACCGAAAGTCAACTCCACAATATGCAAAATTGAGCGAGTGATCATATGGCATGGAGAAGAAGGGTTAAAGATACGGGCACATGGCTTTATCCAGTTTATATCAAGGATGTAGCTTTCACAGGTCGTTTTTTTTTCTTTGATCTTTCTTAAGCGTAGTACTATTTCTGATACCGAAGGGTGACATAAGGTAGACAGAGTGCTTACAATAAATATTGAAATGGTACTTGTAAAACCATGGCGTCGGAAGGCTCAGGCCCCGTTTAGATGGTGAAAGGGGTGAAAATTGCACTGTGTGGCAGAACCGCCTAATCACCTGGGCCTACGTGCACCATCATCGTCTTTAAGGACCTCCGGTTACTGTCCACGAGTTCCCCACAACCTAGATGGCCTGCCAGGTTTTCCTCGGAAACCCAGATTTTCCCGAGGATCTCATTGTAAAGACCTTGCAGGTATTATAACAGTTTACGCAAATAATATAAATCAGAGTAGAGAGTGCGGAAGTATTACATAATCATAGGTTTACAAATATAAATTACATTATCCCATACCAGAGTTTTGTAGTGGAGTAGCACCACACAACTAGACACTCTGTCCTAAGGGTTATATCATATACACATCTTCTTCCATGCACGATCCGTCAACCGGCACGGTCCACGCAGAACTGTACACTCAACTCACCTGTAACAGGGGGTTAACAAACCCTGAGTACATGGGGTACTCCGCAGGACTTACCTGACTAAAGAAAATAGGGAGAAGACTCAGGAATGGCTGAGGGGAGTCAAGATAAGGTTGTAGTAAGAGTCAAAGTATTTTGCAGAAAAGTAATACTAATCTTGAACTCTAATTTCAATATTTTAATTCCATATCATATTTAATCAATAACCATATCTCTAAGTTCATTCACATGTATCCTCAAAATTTCAATTCCTTATCCATTCTCAAAAATCTATTTTCGAACCACTTTTTAGAGTAGGGTAGTGGATCAAGTCTCTATTAACCGAGGAGCAACGACGATTCGAATCGATTAATACCCAGCTAGGGATACCTATCCACACTGCATATGGAGCACTTAAGCTTCCATATGCCAACCCCGTCTACCACGGCTTTTCCAAAACCTGAATCGATCATGCGCCACCCGAGAGCACAGTACTCCTCTCCTATCCAGGAACGCAGGCCACGAGGGTAGACGCTACTCTCGCCATCTCTCCACTCCCAGTGCGTGGTTGTCGGTTCGAGTAGTAGAGCCACCGGAGTCAGGGCTTCCCGAAGTATATGGCTAGCTGTAAAGTCTCGATCCTCACTACTGTAGAAAATCTTTTGCCAGGCACTTGAAATTTCTTAACCGTGGTGGGCAGCCCAGCTAACCGCCTCGGTTAAGAGGGGCCGACCGATGGCTGAGCTGCCCGCCAACAACCGTCTCGGTTAATGTCTTTACCGAGGCGGTTATCATAACGTAACCGCCGCGGTTAATATGTATTAACCGTGGCGATTGTGTTACGATAACCGCCTCGGTAAAGCCATTAACCGAGGCGGTTGTTGTAAATCAACCGCCACTGTTAATAACTGATTAACCGTGGCGGTTTATTTAAGATAACCGCCTCCATTAACTCTATGCCTATAAAACAGCAGCCCTCCCCTTCTTCCTCCCCTCGACCTCTCCTCTATTTTTTAGTGTTTTGAGCTCAAAACCTCAAAACCCTAAAAATAACCATTTCAAGGGGGAGGTTTTCCCCTTGGATTTAGTGAAGGGTGGCACCGTAAGAGGTTGATTCTTACTCTCAAAATCTTGTTTTTCTCTCTTTTTCATTATTTAGGTGTTTTTCTATATGACGGCTAAATGGATAAGAGAGAATAAGGAATGTAGACTTGGATATAGTGACATGTGGCACCGTTAGAGGTTGATTTTTACTCTCCAAATCTGATTTTTCTCTCTTCTCCTGAGTTTTGGATATTACTGTTTTAATTTGAGAATTTACTCTGAACTTGAAATTTGTGGAGGCATATGTTTGAACTAAGTCTAGGTGAATGATTTATATGATTCATGAAGGTTGAGCTGCTATTTATCTTATTCTTGTCATTACTAAGTTCTGAAGATTTATTTTTGAAACTTAAAATTTATATGATGAGCTCTTGTATGACAAAGTGTGAATTCCTACCAAAGCATATATGATATATTTAGAGATACGAAAACTTTTGCACATTCATGCTGCTTGCTTTAGACAACCCAAAAGAACGTTTGCGCGCGTGCATTACATCTGCCATAGCAGTACGAAGAGTTCAATCTTCTTCACTTGCCGCCCCAATGGTCTATGGGAAAAAACAGGAAAGGAAAAAACTTCATCTTTGGCGTGACGGCAGCAGTACCACTGGAACTAAACCACCGCCGCAGCCGACCGAGGCGGTGGCGCGACAGGGAAGCCGTGCCCGGATCTGCGGTGGCACGGACAGTGACCCCGCGGGGGGAGGCGGAGGAGTTGCAATGGAAAGGCGTACCTGCGGTTCTAGGCGAGGCGGCGTGGGAGGGGAGCCAAAGCAAAGCAGAAGAGAGAAGGCGCAGCGCAGCACAACACAGCACAGCAGAAGCGCCGCGCCTCGTCTCCCTGCCTCTGGCTCGTCGATTTGAAGGTTGTGGCGGCGCTGACGTCGGGACGGCGGCAAAACGTCGGGTGGCGCGAAGACGCCGGCGGCGCAACGTTAGGGCGGCGGCGCGTCGTTGTGGGGCCGTGAGGTGCAGCGGTCGCAGAGGCATGCCGTGACGTCGTGTGGGGACGGATTCGATCTGTTTCTCACGAGAATTAAGGACATGTAAATCATTTGCAATTATCTATCGAGATTGTAGAGCAAAAAAAGAAAACGAAAATCATATTTCAGATTTTTAATTTATTAAATAATTTAAAAAATTCTAATATTCTACGGACTAGATTCGTTTGAGATATTACCTTATAGAGAGATAAAATTTAGGTAAGAGGGTACCTTAGCATTGCCCCTTCACCGAAACGCAGAAATCGCACATGGACACAGGTCTTGATATAGTTGATCGTACATAAAATTTTAGCCGAAGCTTGATAATAATCCCATTATAAGCAACGCAATCAAAGCCGAGAGTGAAGCCGCTCGATCACTCTCTGTAAACAGTGCTGACCGCCAACCCTTTCCTGCTGTCCAAAACAACCCTCTCCAGGAAGAAAATCGCAAACAGCCGGAGAATATTAGACCCCTCGCTACACGACAAGGCGCATGCCGGGGTCTGCGCCCCGCTTGACTCCACTAGCGAAGATGCCCATCGCCTCCGCCGCCTGCTCCCACGTGTACGACGGTGATGCCTCCACGCCGCGCTCACCCTCCCGGTGAGGTCACCTCCCCTAGTTAATGCCACCGCTCTTGCGAGTCATGCCCCTCCCATTTGCTTGCGTCTCCCCTGTCCTTTTTAGCGGCTTCTGCGACTGCTTCCACCCTTCCTCTCGCCTCCATCGTCAGCCGCCTCTAGCTAGCTTCCCTCACAAGCAGCGAGCAAGCGCGGACTGTGGTGGCCGGCGACCGGCGTTTCGCGTCCCGTCGTGGCCGCGACCGACCTGTAGCTCGTCCTCCCCGGCGCCGTCGCTCCGGCCTTGCAAAGGCGCGCGCTTTTATGCTCGCGGCAGCTCGGTTCGTGGACTCTAGTAGCGCTGCGCTCTCCTCCGCTCGCCCTCGGCCCTTTCTGCCTGCGAAAGCGAAGATTCCGGTATGGAGGTGGAGGCGACGCCCGCGACGGCCGTGTCGTCTTCCGGCGGGGCCGCGCAGCTGCCGCCGCCCGGGCCGCCCGCCAAGAAGAAGCGTGCCCTCCCCGGCATGCCAGGTGATTGATTTTTTTGTTTATAGTGGTCCGAGGTGTGCGTGCTGTGCCTGCCGGGGGTTATTAGCTCTTTGTCGTGATCGATGGCGACGGCGCCATGGCCGTGGTGGTGCAGATCCTGACGCGGAGGTGATCGCGCTGTCGCCCAAGACGCTGCTGGCGACGAACCGGTTCGTGTGCGAGATCTGCAACAAGGGGTTCCAGCGGGACCAGAACCTGCAGCTCCACCGGCGGGGCCACAACCTCCCGTGGAAGCTGCGGCAGCGGAGCGGCAAGGAGGCCCGGAAGCGGGTGTACGTGTGCCCGGAGCCCAGCTGCGTGCACCACGACCCGTCCCGCGCCCTCGGCGACCTCACCGGGATCAAGAAGCACTTCTGCCGCAAGCACGGCGAGAAGAAGTGGAAGTGCGACAAGTGCTCCAAGAAGTACGCCGTGCAGTCCGACTGGAAGGCGCACGTCAAGACCTGCGGCTCCCGCGAGTACCGCTGCGATTGCGGCACCCTCTTCGCCCGGTCCGTTTCCGTTCGTCCTCCTCCTCCTCACGATTTGCTCGTGCTCCCCGATTCCGTTGACTGACTGACATGCCGTGCGCACGTTGCAGGAGGGACAGCTTCATCACCCACCGCGCCTTCTGCGACGCGCTTGCCGAGGAGAGCGCCAAGGCAAGGGCGGAGGCGCCTCCCGCGGAGGAGGGGAGCTCGGCAGCCGCCGTGGTTCCGCCGCCGCCGCCCCCGCCTCCGCCCGCACTGGCGCCGGCGCCACTGAGGCAGCAACCGCCCCCGCCGCCAGCGCCGCGTCATGCGGAGCAACACAATGGTCAGTCCGCCGCACCAATGCTTATCATCTCATCTTGCTGGAGAGGGATCAAATTCCACTGTACAGTACTTAGTACGGGTTCGATGCATCTTGCATGTGTGGGCTTGGAATGTCATATTGTTTGTGCAAAAGATTGTCGGGGGGATGGGAGGGGAATTCTCTCTGTGTTGATGGTTTTTGTCAGGATCTGGGAGAGCTAAAAAAATGGAACCTTGTCCCAGAGCTGGGGTCAAGCACTGTGGTGTTCCGTTCTTGCACGCGTCTCGGAGCTCGATTACGCTACACCATTTCTCACATCGTCTCGGAGATCGATCGGAATCGCATGACGGCGATTATAATCTTTGAGACTGCGGGGCTGGATCGTTGTTCCTGGCTCCGTTCTGGGATCATGCAAAGTTGCTACTGATTACGACATCCACGATGCCTTTCTGAACCTCTCAGAACATTGAAATCCGATGATAAAAAGTGCACCCACGAACACATGAAAAAGATGCCATCATGGCCTCGTTGCTTTCTGCATCTGCCGAGCTTTTAGCGCTTTACACTAAATCAATCTGGTTTGAATCTAATCCTTGCTTCTGATTTGCTAATGCTTCGTTGCAATGCATCCAGAGCCGGAGACGAACGCGCCAGAGCCCGTTCAGTTCGCGCCGCCGCCGCCGCCGGTACAGGTGCCGGTGCTTTCGCAAGCTTCGGTGAGCGCAGCCAATGTCAGCGCCAGCAGCAGCAGCAGCAGCGTCGCGGGGACGTCGCAGAGCCTGCTCGGCGGTATGTTCGCGCCGTCGTCGATGGCATCGGCACCGCAGTTCCCGGAGCGCGCCATGCCCGCCAAGCCCCCGTCGCTGTGCCTCTCGACGGACGCATCGTCGTCAATCTTCTCGGCACCCCTATCCGCCGAGCGGCAACAGTTCGTGACGCCGCCGCCGCCGCCGTCCCCGTCCCCGTCCCTGCACATGTCCGCAACCGCGCTGCTCCAGAAAGCCGCGCAGATGGGCGCCACCTCGTCAAGCTCCTCGTTCCTCCGCGGCCTGGGCCTGGACGTCTCCTCGTCATCGCCGGGGGCCTCATCGTCAGGCCATCAGCACCACCAGGAAGCCATGCAAGTGTCCCTCCCGGACGCTTCGCTGCAGCAATGGCCGCCGCGGCTAGAGACGGAGCCGGCGGCGGCGGCGCCGGCGCCAATGCTGTCGGCCGGGCTCGGCCTCGGACTGCCATACGACTCCACCGGGGCTCAGGTGTGCCTGCCGGAGTTCATGATGGGCCAGTCGTCTCTCTTAAGCGGGAAGCCGGCTACGCTGGACTTCCTGGGGCTCGGGATGAGCCCGACGGGCGCGTCTGCGAGCAGAGGTCTCCCCACGTTCATCCAGCCCATCGGCGGTCACGTCGGCGGCATGGCCGGGACCGGGGCTGGCGCCGCCGAGACGTTCGGCGCCGGGCGTGGCGCGCAGGCGACGCCGTGGGAGAGGAATCCGAGTAGCTCGCCTATCCTGTAACACGCTTGGATAGCAAAGTCGTTGAACTTGAACCCCAAGCGCTGTCATTTTGGGCAAAGGGAGGGATCGGAAGAGCAAAATAGTAGTCCTCAGGTTCGATTAGCTGCTAGTAGTCTCTTCCACTGTCAGTTCTTGCTGTTCTTTTGTTTCTTTTAGCTCGGTACGAAGTTACGAATCGTCCTCCTATACAAGTGAAGGGAGCTTCTTTGCACTTCTTTCCTCGTCTCAGTTCTTCCTGCACTTTCCCTTTTTTTTTTCTCGAAAACCTTTCTGCTCTTTCCCTTCCGTCGCTTGCCGTTGTCTCTTCCCGGTTGCTTCCTTGTGCTTGTCATCTAGCTAACACTGCCTCGGCATTTAAGCGCGCGGCACAGCGACAACGCAGAAGTTGATGGGCAAATTTATGGGACGATTTCGCAGCAGGTGATGATGAACATTCATCAGTCATTCAGGCAATCAAGCTCGCCCCCTGCCTGAATGGTTTTCACTGGTCCGTGTCATCAGATGGTACGAGTATGAGCGTTCCACTGGTCACTGTTCTTTCCTACGGAGTATCAATGGCGGCTCTGTGGCGCCACAGGCCACAGGTACATGCATTTGTGACTGTTGTGTGCGGTAGCTGCTGGGCCCGTTTAGATCCCAGTTACAGTTGCAATTCTGCACTGTAGCACGTTCGTTTGTATTTGATAACTTTTGTCCAATCATGATCCAAGTAGGCTTAAAAGATTCGTCTCGTGATGTACATGCAAGAAGTACAAACATACAAACATTTCGTCTACATTTAATGCTCCATGCATGTGCCGCAACATTGATGTGACTAGTTGCAGTTGCAATTTGCACTGGATCTAAACAGAGCCTAGGTTATCTCTTTCGCGGTGGTTGGCTCCATGACTCCGTCCACCGCTGACTATGTTTAGGCCTACAGATTCTGATGATTGCAGCATCCTACCCCTACACTAATAGTTGTATTTTCCCTAAAAAAATCATTAGTTGGATAATCCTGACGGTTTGTTTATGCTAGTAGCAGTTGACTCCATGTCGTAGTCCTTATTGAAAGGGTAAAAAGAATTCATTTTGTACTGTACTCCCTATATGTCAGACATAAGATGGACGTATGATCTTTTGATACGGTAGCTGCCTAGCTGGGCATGTCTTGGTCCGATACAACTCTGCAGACACAGGCAGGTCGAGCTCACATCACATGGGAACAATTCGTGATTAGAACAGCGAAAATACGAAATGCAGCAAAGCACGTGTCGTGGACTGTGCCACTGTGGAAGTATACATCACAATCTACGGTGCGCAAGCAGCGGAGGGCAACAGCCGAGTGTGACTATTGCGTGTGAGCCAACAGAAAGTGATCGGCCACATCGTGTTCGTAGTTCGTAGTTCGTAGGAGTGCCATGTGCGCTGTGCGCATGGACTTTGCCCTTGCTCTCGCCCGTTTGGAATCATGGAGCTTGGAGACCAGCAGTTGCATGGATGCCTTTTGAATTTTGATGAACATGTCAGGCCACGGATGGCAGACACAGTAGTACGTGTTGGTGTGTGCAGATGACGCGGACTTTTCGTATGTGCTCGTCCTCGAGTGCACCGCATGTGCGCAGCAGATGGCCTTTTAGTGTACTTGCTTCGCCCTATTCCCTACTTTTGGCTGCGGCGTGACGGAGGGAGGCGCAACATGTCCGGCTCCGATCGGTGTGATTCATGTCCGTTTGCTTAATCCGGCCCCTGGCCGTGGTTACGCCGGAAGCCCGGAAGCATTTTGCCCCCCGTGGAGCTCACATCAGGCATTTGGGGCGTTTCCGTCGAGCAGAAGCAGCCGCGCTTGTAGAGCGACAGTTTCGCAGTATTTTCTCTCACAACAAATCAGATTGTGAAAGTCTTTTTAGCTCCAGCCCGTCCCCCGCTTCTCCGGTTGGTTCCACAAGAATGGATGGAGTGCGCGTATTCCGGCTGCGCTGACGACGGGAGGAGTATGGCGTACTCCATCCGTCCCAAAATAAACATCGTTTTTAACTTTTTAAAATCAACGTTTAACCATTCATCTTATTTTAAAAATTTATAAAAATATTAAAATAAATAAATCAGGATTAAAGTACTTTTAATAATAAATCATTTAATAACTAAATAATTTATTCTTTCATAAAATTTTTAAATAAGACAAATGATAAAAAAAATAGTCTAAATCTTAAAAAAACACTTCTCTTCGGACGGACGGAGGGATTACATGCTCGCGCCGTCGCGCGGAGGCAGACAACGGCACAGCTTCGGGAACGGGAGACGGTTTTTGGCATCCGGCATTCCCGGACGCGTGCGCGCGACGTGCCGCGCGGGCGGGCACGGCGCGCACGAGCGCGCGCAGCACCCACATGCCACATGCACACCTGTGACGTAACGTACTGGGGCGGGACCCCGGTCCGGTCAAACGTGTCAGCTCGAAGTGAATGCCGTCCCCGGGGTGGCCCGGCCCTGCTGTCTGCTGAGCACGACGTCAAGCGAGGGGGCTCAGGGGGATCGATCGATCGCGATCGTCGGTCGAGCAGGGAACAGGGGAATGCTCGATCGATTCTGCAGCCCCACCCCACCCACGTGCTGGAGTTATTGCCGTGCTCATCTGCGGCATCACCGCAGAGGGCAGACGAGCGTACGCGTGCGGCGTGGCTCGGACGGACTTATACCTCCATTTCCGTGGTGGAACGGATGCTTGCGGCCTGGTCCGGGGGGCGCGCTCAGTCGGGATGCCGGATCAGGCTCCACGACAGTGACGAGCAGACGTTGCCGCTGTTCAGTTGTTTTCATGCTTCAGCTTCAGGCGTGCTCCTATAGTCCTATGCAATAATAGTACTAACTAGTTTCAAAATAATAATAATAATAATAATAATACTAACCAGCGCTGTTTAGATACACCATCAAATACCAAAAGTTTCATCACATCAATCTTTGAACACATTCATAAATTATTAAATATTAATGAAAACTAAAACTAATTAGATTATGATTGGACACTTATTGTAAAAGTTAACACATTGCTACCGTAAAAAAAACTTACAAAATAGATAATCTTGACACACACTATAGTTAATTATATAGAGGTGGGAGATAAAAATTAAATATTCAACAAGGATAAACATGTTCGTCCATCAGATTCTTGGACGTCGCTAGAGTTGTTTAAATGTTTACGTCGCAATTAGCATCGGTTCTCTAAAGCTAGTGGGAGCGTGACATATGGGTATTCTGAGTTTGTTTTGATGAATGGAGTGGGGGTTTTTTGAGAAAGGATAATCATAGTCAAGAAAATAAGAGAGAGATATTTTTCAAGTACAACAACTAATATTAAATGGACAAAGAGTGCCTATATTATTTATGTATATTACTAATCAAACTGACTAATTGACATCATGCGGGGATAGCTCAGTTGGGAGAGCGTCAGACTGAAGATCTGAAGGTCGCGTGTTCGATCCACGCTCACCGCATCCATTTTTTTTTTGTTTGTTTTTGTCCATTTTTCCACCTTTTGTTTGCCGATGTATACTGCTGCTACATTGGCATACTGAGCCCAGCCCGCATAAGAATCCAGCAGCAGCAACTTTAATCGCTTGTCCATTTTTCCACTTTTTGTTTGCTTATGAATACTGCTACATAGGCATACTGAGCGCAGCCCGCAATAGAGTCCAGCAGCAGCAACTTTGATCGCTTGTGGGCTTTATTTGGTATATTAGCCTATTGGTTATTGCATTCTTGCAGCTACAAACGATTTCCTTCCCAGTCTCGAGCCCTGATTCAAATACTTATAGCCGTATGTCTCTGTCTACTGAGATCAGACTAGGATAATTGCGAAGATCAGGAGCAAATCTTGAAGAGTATGTCATGACATTCCATGTCATATAAGTATTCTCCGTCTATCTCGAAATGTTATCAATAACCGTGTAGAGTAGTCCTATTCGCACGCACGAGTTCAAATATTCCCCGCGTGTGTATCTCTGAAATCTGGCCGTGCTTCAAAAGCTGAAACTCCCATTTAAACCTTTCCATTTCCTGTCTTTGCAAACACCATGCGAAACTTACCAGAATCTTTCTCTTGCCGTTTCAACTTTCAACAAGGGTCATAACCAGTCAATTAATACCCTTGTTTGCATCATCCAGAACAACGCACAATAGCTAACGTACTGCATTAAAATGCAAGGGTATAGGCTCTGTTACAAAGCATTTGAAGAAAGTACAAAACAAGTGTCAGTGTCACCTGTCTTGCATCTTCTTTTTTTTTTATTTCACAAAGAAGCTCACAGGATTTCTATTAGCACAACCTCTCTACTCGTCAATGCTAAACAAGAGTAGACACTTCGTGAAATGCCACACTCTTCGTATTGTCAAATAAACTCCTTGCAAGTGACTTTCTCAACAACTAAACACTTCAGCATGAAGCTGAACAGACACAGTTCAGAGCAAACCTTCTCAGCCTCAGTGTGAGGAGTTTGACGACACCACTGTTAGATGATAAGTTAGTTGGGCCTTGAGCCCAAGGGCGACGCCGTGTAGACGGCTACCGCGTCTCCCTTGTTCCCCGACTTGTAAATGTAGTTTAGATAGATCTAATCTTGTGTTTGTTAGAGAGTTTGTTCTAATCTGAACCTCGATTTACAAGCCACGCAAGGACTACTCCCAGCTATATATAACATGCAGCCGAGAATCCGAGATCCCTATAGGAGGGTAACTCGAACCCCGTTTAGATGAATTTTTTTTTAAAATTTTGAGCGAGGAATCTTTTATAATAAGTGTCCGAATTATGGCCTAAGTAGTCTTAAAAGATTCATCTCGTGATTTACATGCAAACTGTGCAAACATGTAAAAATTTCATCTACATTTAATGACACATTCAATGTGACAGGAATTTTGAAATTTTGAAATGCATCTAAATAGCCGTCATTCCCTCATTTCTCACAACCACAAAATGACAGCAAATCCTAAGACTGCAGCATAAGTCTGCAATGGTGTCATGACTCAGGCACCAAATTGTTGGTATATGTAGGCACCAACTGAAACAACTCTACCAAGCACCACAGTAATTGAAACTAGAACAAGATGATGTCAGCTTTCATTGCTACGTGCTATGCTTACTTTTGCTAACCACATGGTCCACACTGTCGTTGGAGCAATGCCATGAAAAGATGGATACACATATGCATCAGCTAAGACTTTCAGAGACCTTAGGACAAAAAAGGTAAGCTTCACGATCACAATACAGGATTTCGAAGAATAGATAATGGAATAGGACAAGCTCATCAATAGAGTCAATCCTAATAAACAGTGCATCTAAGAGACTACACGTAAATAAGCGGATATAACAGTATAACAGTCAATCTCATTAACAAATAAAGCTGAAAATCCATTACAGAGTACACAATCCAAATGATAGTTCATGTAGCAGATGCGAATGAAAATAAACAGTGCCCAAAGTTTGATGAGTAGTATCACCAAACATAAATAGTATCATAACATAATTATTTTAAGTCTAGCAGATAGTGGCAAATCATACGCATGTGCCGCCACTAATAAGTACGAAAAAGGCAACTGTTTCAGGCTCCTCTGTTGAGTCGCCGGAGGTGTTGCTTCCCGGTGTTGTGCTGCTCGACATTGAGCCCGCTGGAGAGGTGCACGTCGCATAGCGAGCACCGCACGTTCATCTCCCCGGCGAGGTAGGCCACCTTGTTCCGGTGCTTCCGCCCCTGCTCGTGCTGCTTCAGCTGCCAAGCCGTCATGCACAGCACGCGGTGCACGGCACGGTGGGCTTCTTCTTCGCCGCTGGGTGCGGCGGCTTGGGCGTCGTCCTTCGCTGGAGCCCAAGCACGGTGATGGGGCCGACGTGCACCGATGGCGCGGCCGTGGCAGCGCCATGTGCGCCTGGCGCCGGCTGTGTAGCATGCCCCACCCTCTGTGCGTTCAACGCTGGCGGGGGCAAGGCGCGGTGGGCGTTCAGCGGTGCTGGTTGGTGTGGCTGCGCCGGCGCCTGCGTCCCCAGTGGCGTACGTTGGTACTGCTTCAGTGGCGGTGTGCGAACACCTGCAAACCCCGGAGGTGGTCCGATTGCTTGCCTCTTTGCGCACTGGTGGTGCGCCGGTGGAGGCGGTGGTGGTTGCAGTAGGGACAGGGGTGCTTGTTGTACCTAAGAAGCGAGGAAATATACAAGTTGCACCATAGGTCATAGACAGAATCCACTAAATGCGACAATGCAATTTGTAACAGAGATGAAGTAAAAATATGCATCAAACTTGGAATGGATGGATCTAACTATGTGGTTGTTGAGCATCATGTAGTCATATTATTTGCTCGGTCTTATTAGTTCTTTAGTTAAAGAAGAAACGTAGGACCCTTAACGTTTGATTGCAAGACAAACTTTGTGTTATCCACCAGTAAACTATATATTCTTCAAATCAATTGCAATATCATCTTTCTACACCATGTATGTTTAACTGAAAATGCAGCTATAGAGGATATTTCTAGCACTTCATTATGAACTATCATTTGAGGAAACACGCATCACAACGCAACTAGAAAGCCATGTTGTATGTTGTTTTTGCAAGTGTCAACCGATTATGTCCTTGTGTCAGAAATACTTGAAGTTAAAGATTAGAATAACACATGCAGTCCTAGAATTAGAGTTTTTTATTTCTCTGCATAAATTAACTAAAAAATGCTACTTGGTCATTTTTCTCTAGGTGAAATTACTGCTATGCTTACACTCAGCACAAACCAAATATATCACAAACATAAAGCGCTGAAATCTTACGTGCATATTTGATGAAAAAAAACATGACTTCAATATTCAAACACACATCCTTTCAACAATTTTCAATACAAAGGAGAAAGGAAAGTGAAGGACAGTGGCTCACCGGCGGGGCTGAGGGAGGCTGCGACTGAGCACTGGGTTGCAGGCCCCTCCTCCTGATGAGCTCGAGGTGGCGCTGGACATCCTTGGTGAAGATGTCCCTCAGCTCTTGGTCAGTGGTAACCTGCACGGTGTCCCTTTCATCTTCTGCTTTGATCACAGGAGTGCCCGAAACTGGAAATGGTGACGCCATACTCGTCAGAGGAGGAGGAGAAGGATGAGCAGGAGGAGGAGAGGAAGCAGCAGCAGGAGGAGCAAAGAAGCTCTAGGCCTGTACTGTATTGATGAATGAATTGTGTGTAAAGTCGTTTTCATTCCGCGTTTGTTACCCTCACACCTTGTTGTGCATTGGCAGCACACTTCATGGGCCAAGCCATAGAGCGATGGACAGAGCCCAGCAACAGTGTTTCTATTGGGCACAAAAGGAACGGGGCCCAGCATGAGTCCTCGGGCTAGAAAACTCGTCGTGCTATCTTTATTAATCTTCCCCTGAATGACGAGCAGTTTCGCCGTGAGCAGTTGGCCGAGACAAGCAAACAGACGCCTGACGGCTGCATGGCTGATGCCGTCCGATCCAACCCGCCGACGCAACGCAAGGGACACTGACCGCGTCCTTTCGCGGGGGTTTTAACCGTCGCTCAAACGCACTACCGGCGAACCGCGCGCGGTGCAGACGCAGAGCAGGAGGATGCAGATGTACAACGTTGAAGTAGCCCGTCGTCGGCGTTACGTGGACGCGGTCCCTCGAGGCCTTCTTGTGGTGCTGCCCCCAACAGCGGCAGCGGCGGCCATGGCGAATGGCCACGGACACGAACACGGCCGGCACAGGGCGCTCGTGCCCATCCATGTCCGCCGCCGGAGGCGTTGTGGCCTTCTGCTACACGCCGAGGCTGCGGCTGCGGCTAAGAGACTCGCTTCTACGTTCCTCTGTTACTGGCTTTGCTCCGTTGTGGGTGTGTTTGTGTCACTTGCCGATATTGCTCTGTAACTTTGTAGTAAGGCCAGAACGAACAGTGTTAAGACCTCATCATGCATGTCTATAGTGGATCCAACATGTGTGATGTACGTCATATTCTGCAATGTAACAGATAACCGTCTTGAGTGCAAACATTACAGTTCTCACAAAGTATATCAAAGGAGGGCTCTATATAAATTAGGCCATTAGAGCATGCTGCACCATGATGCTGCCGCCTCATCATCCTGAACGAGTCCCTCAATATCAGGGGGTGCGCTGGCATCGTCGACGGCTTTCTGCATGCTGTCACTAATTGCGGAAGCCTCCAAGGACCTAGCGGCGGGCACAGAATAATGGCGGCCATTTTGACTAATCCAACGCGTGGCTTGGGCCCCCTCATGCACAGCTGCAGTGGCTTTGTGCCTTGTCTGTCGCACAGCTCTTTTGCCAACATCTTTTCTTTTGGGCAGCACGTCTGGACTCTGGACGCACGTAAATGACGTAAGGCTATCAACACCGCATGAGCGGTATGTCCATCTGCAAAGCCATGGGGCCCATATGCTGTACAGGTCTCTATCACAAAATGCTGCAGTGGAGAGACCTCTGTATCCATCTGTAAATCCACGTGCCGAGCAACGAGACGAACAGCAGGTGGTGTGTGAGAGAGAGATTGGACTGAAGAGTGGAGAGAGAGGACAGTGCGTGTAAGAGAGATTGAACTGAAGAGTGGAGAGAGAAGATAGCGTCGGAACATGCAGACGCCACATTTGCCATTTCCCTATAGAGAACTGAGGCATACAGATTTACATATACGTCTGCGCTGCAGCTATTTAACCTTTACATTTCACGTACAGGTTTGTTTACCGCTCCGCGGTGCACATAGCCTTAAAGGAAGGCCGGCCGCCCGGCCGTTCCCGTCTGCCGCTCCCGCTGGCTGCTGGACAATTGGAACCGTGTTGCGAATGCCAGTGTGTACCACTGTACTTACTTACAAAGCGTTAAAGATGTTTTGGGTATTTCGTTTCAGTTTTGGCTGGTACTCGTCCGTCCGGCGTTGGCAAGACAGTCGTAGCTGGTAGTAGCTAGTAGGGCTATCTCCAGTAATAATTTTTGCAGAAAGAAACCAATGCAAATACTCCTCCAGTTGCGTTCTGATACACAGACAGAGTCCAGAACACGCGTCAAGATATTGTACATAACTGGTGGATCAAGCATCCAGGACGACTGCACGGTCGAGCTAGAATATATTCGCGGCAACGTACAACGGAGGAACCCTAGAGTCTGTGTCATGCCGCTTTTTTTGTTTCTTTTTTTTTTAAAGTTTGATTTCAATCTTGACTAAGGTCTAGAAAGTATTCCCTCCATCTCAGAAAGACTGTCGTTTTAGAATTTTTAGACATCACGTTTGACCATTCGTCTTATTTGAAAAACTTGTATAAATATAATTTATCTTTTTATGATTTGTTATATCATTAGAAACACTTTAATAATTATTTATTGTTGTATTTTGTACAAAATTTTAATAAGATAGACGGTCAAACACAATTTCTGAAAAGTCTAAAACGACAGTCTTTATGGGACGGAGGGAGTAATATCGATACTTTTGTTTCTAAATAAGTTTAATAAATAAAATATATTTCATGATTAATATAATAATATTTGTTTGGTACTATTTTCTTATAGATTCGGTGAAATTTAAAATTTATTGACTTCTTCAAAACAACTAGTACTCCCTCGGTCCCTTTAATATAGTCGTTGTTGGTGTGCGTGTCACAAATTTAACTCGATTTATAGAAAATATGTACAACATTTGTATCCCCAAATAAATTTATTAAAAAACTACAGTAAAAGATCTTTGTAATAATACTAATTATGTACCATAAAAACTAATAGTTTTTAATATAAATTTAGTCAAAGTTATTTTTCGGAAAGTGAGAATGACAGTTTTTTAGTGAGGGAGGGAGTATGTGCACTCCTTTAGGTACTTTAGGGACGGAGGGTACATTAATGCATGGAACAAAGTCAACTGCCGACATAACAAAATTCGAAATTCGAACATCTGGCCGTTGGTGCAAACATTCCGGTCGCTCATTTACTGCATCAGCATCTTCAGGTGATGAACAAGACTGCATGCCACTTGCCACAACCAAAATGTACTACACAACTTCTATTAGACCAACCATAATGTTACAGAAAAGTAGTCTATAGGGATTAAAAAATTAGTCTACCAACTAGCTGAAACATTGTAGAAGTAGTCATAGAGCAGTCCATAACTAAAGGTACCCATAGCTCTATGGGCTGCCCATAAGAAATAAACAAATAATTCTTCTCTCTGCACTCTCTCTCTTCCCCATCTCTCACATATGGACTACCCAGTTTATATACATTGTGGAAGCAACAATAACTATAGATCCCTGACACAAAAGCTCATATACATTGTGGTTGCTCTAGTAGTAGGTGATGACAGACTGAATAAAAATCGGTAAAGACACGGGACGGGCGTCCGGACGCCACGCGCCCACGGTCCATCTCCACGTGCCCGCCTCCACGCCACTCGTTCCCACCCACCCATCACTCCCTCTGCTAATAAACAAGGGAACCGTCGCCACGTTCGCTCTGCGCTTGTGTAACACCTCTGGTGTTACAGGTAATTTAAAACCTGATATGTCATCATCATTAGTGCAAAGCATCCCGCATCAACCCTAATTACCATGCATGAAATAGAATGAGTTTATTCTTGCAAATGATTGTGCTTAGGGATTGGTAGAGTGATTTGAGTTGTTCGTGTGTGATTGATTGCATATTCAAGTTAATTTGGGAATTAAAAAGGAAAAATCAAATTAAACCCCAAATCGGACCCCAAAAACCTAATTCAAAAACTATAAGGGATCTAAAGGTGATGCTTTAATAAAAGTTGTAGATATTTTAAAATGGAACAACTTTTATTTTTGGAGATTTTGAAGTTATATTATAGAAATTCAAATTAAACTCAAATTACTAGTTTGAAATTCCAATTTGAAACATCATTTCAAAAAGTATAAGGAATCTGACCAAATATCCTTTAATAAAATTTGTAGGGCTCAATGAGTAGAACAACTTTTATTTTTGCAAAAATTCAAGTTGTTGAGAAGATTTGGGAGAATTTTATGGGATTGCATTTGAAATTCAAAAACACCTTTTACCCCCTTTTCAATAAATTCAAAACTATGCAGAATTTGAATTTGCTCTAAAAACCAAAACTGTTCTACACAAAAATTTGCACATCTTTTATTTTTGGTGTTTTCTCTGATCCCACTTGGAATAGGGTGTAATGAGTGGATTTAGGTGTTGACATAAAAAAAAACCTTAGCTACACTAATAGGGGAGGGCCCCTATTGTGCATGGCGCCGTGCACGCGTGCGCGTGCCGCGCGCCGGCCACCGTCCGGCCGGCATGCTCGCTGTTGCCGCCGCATCAAGGTCGTGAAGGGGGGCCCGGGACCTCGCTCTTCTTATCCACTCCGCTCCCGGACCATTAAATGGCGACGAGCACCTCTCTTCCCTCCCTCTCCGCGGCCGCCGTCGAGTTCGCTCCGGTTCACTGGCAAATTCGTCGTCCTCACTCCACCTCAAGTTAAATTCGCGGTTCCCATAGGTTCGCCACTTCCTT
Organism: Eremochloa ophiuroides; assembly: GCA_038502445.1. Classification (NCBI taxonomy): domain Eukaryota; kingdom Viridiplantae; phylum Streptophyta; class Magnoliopsida; order Poales; family Poaceae; genus Eremochloa; species Eremochloa ophiuroides. The sequence continues at coordinate 104,832,624 of JAHLJS010000002.1, read as the reverse complement.
GCGCACGTCTGGACTAAGCCGTGATGTCCCTACCCCGCTGTGCACACCGGAACGCCCTTCGTCTTCTTTGGTACCGGCCGGGGCGCCGCCACGGGCAACCTTGCTGTGTCCAGTTTGTTGCGGTGAGCCCTTTCCTTCACGTTATAGCGTTTTAGACTCCCTGGGTTGTGTTGTTGCTGATGCGCGAGATGGTTTGTCGTTTGGTGCTATAGGGTTTCGGGAACGTGGGATTCGCCGTCGGTGAACGCTTTCGTGTGTGCTGTCGTCGTCAAGACTGTCGCTCTGCTCTGTCTCGGCCTCGACTAGCTGCCGGTCTAGGTTCGTGGTAAGCTCGTAGTCCTACCCGCGCCTTTTTCCTAAACACTACCATGTTACGGTGGCCGGGACTGCGCAGCCGCGCCGCCGCGTCCGCCATGGACGAGCTAGAGCTCGTCGGAGGCGCTTAGCTTCCGATTTAGGGGCACTAGGTTGTCTGCTAGGTCACGGGGTACGCAGTCGAGTGCTCAGTTTCCTTGCGAGGGTCGCCGGCGGCGAGCTTCCAGCGGACCGCCGTGTGCGCGCGCGTGCGGGCGAGTACCGAGAGGGAGAAGAGAGACCTGGCAGGTGGGGGCCACCTGTCGGCGAGATGTGAGAGGGAGGTGAGGGCGCGGGCGGGCGTTCGGTCGCTGGGCCGGCCTGCTGGAGAATTGGGTCGTCTTGGGCCGAAGTCGGTTTTCGGTTTCCTGAGGATTTTAATTAGGTTTTTCATTTTCTGAGTAGATGAATAGTAGTGAGATTTGTTCTTTTTGTGTGAATTTATATACTATGTCAAAAATTATGAAACTACATGTGTGAACTCTGTGCAATGTGAAGAATTTTACAAAAATCATAAGTGTGGTATTTGGACAGTTTCAGCAGAGGCTAAAAATGTGCCTTTTAATTAGAAATTGAAACTTTGAGCAATTTTAATTAAATCCCTGTAATTTTAAAAATCATGAAATTTTGTTTGGTACTATTATAGGTTAAAATCTATCTGTTGGTAAAGTTTGGTCTCATTTGTAAGTAATTTCATTAGTAGTTAATTACTATTAGGATAATTGATTCATTAAAAAGGAGAGTAATTATTAATGACTTAGGGTTTGTGTGATTTTATGATTGCTTGTGATTCTAGGTCAAACCCACTTTTGGCCTAGGGCATCTTAGGCTAGATTTATTTATGGCTAGCTTATGAAGTCGAGTTGTGCTCAAGATATGTATTATTTATTCTCGTCTCTTGCATGTCATTTCATGTTGCATCATGCTAAGCATATATCATTGCATGCGTGTAGTGACCGAGAATCCGGAGGTGAAAACAGAGGTGACTATTGAGGAGGCTACTCCTGAGGTGGTACAAGGGTTTGACGTTTGCGGGACTGATCCCGACCCGACTCTCTTCGCAATCCAAGGCAAGCCCCGGTGCATTAGCCCCTCCTTGTGATTTTTTTAAAAAAATTTATCACCTTGAGTTAAATTATTGCATTAGCTTGATAGGAGTTGATTGTCACCTAATTTGCTGCATGACCTACCTTGATATCATTCCCGAACCTGATTTAAAATAAAATGTTTGCAAAATGCTTAGTCCCGCTAAATAAATACTAGTTTTGTATAAAATGCTATTTTCTGTGCTATGATTATATGTTATGAATAAAAAATGAAGATTGGGGAAGAACTTGTTATCCGCTGGTCGACTTGCACTTGGGTTAGAGTCCCAATGTAATGTTGCCTTCGGAATAGTTTGGAACCAGTTGGTAAAAAGAAATGTTTCGCTCGGGTGCTGTGCACATGGGGCGGCGTTCCCCATGTCTTATCATCCGGCAGGCATGTAATTAAAAACCGTTGGGTAACTTTGTACTTGGGTTAGAGTCCCAATGCATGGTTGCCGACGGAAAGGAATTAGGGACCGTTCGTTGTAGGCTTGCTGGATCGAGACTTTGCAACTAGCCATATACTACGGGAAGCCCTATCTCCGGTGGCTCTATTGCTTGAACCAACGACAACGCACTGGGAGTGGAGAGATGGCGAGAGTAGCGTGTACCCTTGTGGCCGGCGTGCCTGGACACGAGAGGAGTACTGTGCTCTCGGGTGGCGCAGGACCGGTTCAGGGATAGAAAAGTCGTGGTAGAAAGGGTTGGCATATGCAAGCTTAGGTGCTACGTATGCAGTGTGGATAGGGATCCCCAGCTGGGTATTTTCTGGATTCGAATCGACGTTGCTCCTCGGTCAATGGAGACTTGATCCACTGCCCTACCCCGAAAAGTGGTTCGGAACTAGGTTGAATATGAGAATGTTTTAGAAATGGAAAGCATGTGATATATGAGGACGAATGTGAGAACTGGATATGATTAAGATAATATTGAGATAAAACATTGAGTTAGAATAGTAATGCTTTTCTGCAAAATTCTAGATTCTTGCTCAAGCCTTACCTTGACTCCCCTCAGCCTGCATTCCTGAGTCTAATCTTTCACTTTAGTCGGGTAAGTCTTGCGGAGTACCCCAGTACTCAGTGTTTGTTGACCCATGTTGCAGGAAGTCGGCAACCAGAGGTCTGCCTCGCTCCCTGCGGTGTGACCCCTGTTCAAGCAGGAAGCGAAGACGAGTGAAGTGGACCCGTAGGCAGGGTCCGAGTTACTACCTATCTATGTATGTTGTATTATGGTTCCACTGTTCTGCTACCCTATTTAAGTATGGTCTGTAATAACTGTATCTGAATTCTATTTGAACAACTATTTTGTAATACAAGTACTACTAATCTTCCGCACTTTACTCTTATGTATTTTATTATTAAATGTTGTAATTCTGTAATAGCTTCGCAATGTGTCGTGTACCAAAGTTAGGGGTACCCAACTTCGATGAAAAACGCTCATTCCCAATATGGCCTGGCCCAAGTAAGGCCAGTGGAAGCCCACGAAGGCCGCGTCTACAGAGGCCCAGGACATCATTCCACTAATGACAGCCTCCTCGGGAGAGCTCGCTCCGACTCGCCCGAGGTCCTCGGGAAGAGCTCGGGAGAGCGGCCCGAGCGCCCGAGCCTCCTCGGGAGAGCTCGGGAGAGCGGCGTCCTCGGCGCCCAAACCTCCGATTCGCCCGAGCCTCCTCGGGAGAGCTCGGGAGAGCGGCGTCCTCGGCGCCCAAGTCTCCGACTCGCCCGAGTCTCCTCGGGAGAGCTCGGGAGAGCGGCGTCCTCGGCGCCCAAACCTCTGATTCGCCCGGGCCTCCTCGGGAGAGCGGCGTCCTCGGCGCCCAAACCTCCGATTCGCCCGAGCCTCCAGCTTCCCCGGGAATCCGACTAGCCCGAGTCTCCTCGGGAGAGCTCGGGAGAGCGGCGTCCTCGGCGCCCAAGTCTCCGATTCGCCCGAGCTTCCCCGGGAGGGCTCGGGAGAGCGCCCGAGCGCCCGAGCCTCGTCGGGAGAGCTCGGGAGAGCAGCGTCCTCGGCACCCAAACCTCCGATTCGCCCGAGCCTCCTCGGGAGAGCTCGGGAGAGCGGCATCCTCGGCGCCCAAGTCTCCGATTCGCCCGAGCTTCCCCGGGAGGGCTCGGGAGAGCGCCCGAGCGCCCGAGCCTCCTCAGGAGAGCTCGGGAGAGCAGCCTCCTCGGCGCCCAAACCTCCGATTCGCCCGAGCCTCCTCGGGAGAGCTCGGGAGAGCGGTAGCCTCGGCGCCCAAACCTCCGATTCACCCGAGCCTCCCCGGGAGTGCTCGGGCGAGCGGCACCCACGGCGCCCAAATCTCCGACTCGCCCGAGTCTCCTCGGGACAGCGGCCCGAGCGCCCGAGCCTCCCCGGGAGAGCTCGGGAGAGCGGCACCCTCGGCGCCCCATATCTCCGATTCGCCCGAGCTTCCCTATCCCCCTCGAGCGCAATCTCGCAAAGGCATCCAAGGCACAGGTGATGTCAGCGGAGCAATCTTATACCACAAGAGATCTCTCTGACCACATTACAAACACTGTCCCGTCGGGCGAGACTCTCGACGCGACTGTGCTTCGCACGCCCCTGACGGCCATACCACCTGTCCTCCACGGTATGGTCCACGGTGCGCCGCCCCGTTTTCCGCCGGGACCTATCAACTCCGACTGTGACAAGCGCCTGACGACGGGCTACGCAAGAACAGGAAAAGCGCCTACTGCGCTGTCCACTCGAAAGGACGAGCGCGCCTTCCATCCGGGCCGACATGACATAGTCAGACGACTGTTCCCACCTTGGAACCCACCAAGATCGTGCGAACCACGACAGCCATGCCCCGGAGACGCGGAGAAAAGGCAGTAGCTGCATAGTCAAACGGCAAACAGCAACTCCTCACTGTAAAATACGTAGCTGCCCCTGCCTCTCCCTTGCGACTATAAAAGGGAGAGCAGAGGCCAGCTTTAGGAGGACGACGGAGAAGTTCTAACTTCTCACCCACACAAACGTACTCATAGCAAACGACTTATAAACAAGTAGACACACAAGAGACCTGGGAGCGCTTCCCTCTCTCGCCTAGCTTGTAACCCCCTACTACAAGCACCCCGGTGCAAGGCAACACGACTCTCCTCTCCACTGGACGTAGGGCCTGCTTGGCCTGAACCAGTATAATCCCTGTGTTGCCCCTTGCACACCATCCGTAGCCTCAACCGCAAAACACATATTTACTAGCCGGTGTTAGCCCCGCCAAAACTAGCACCGACAGTTGGCGCGCCAGGTAGGGGCCTTTTGCGTGTTGATCCCGGTTGCGGATGGCAGCCAACGTCCCTGCGCTTCCTGCTGGCGCGGTGCTCCTGTTCGGGAGCCTCGAGTTCGCGGCCACTGTCCTCGGCCTCGAGATGAACCTCCGCCCAACCTGAGCCCCGAGCCATCATCATCCTGACCCCGGCCCAGCAGGTGGCTGGGAAAAGGACCCCGGCGACACCTCCACCCGTTTCAGGGAAACAGAGGGAACGCCACGCGCCGCTCCCGCCGAACTAGGCGGGGGAAGCGCATCCGCGTCAACCCGACCAATCCGGCGCCCCCCGCGTGGGACACCGCCTCTACGATCATCACCAGCGCAACGCTGGTAGCTCGAGCAGCTAAGTCACAGTTACCCGTAAGCTTCCAGGCTTTGTTCATATTTGTGGTCTCGGAATCGATAAATAAGCGTTCTTTAATTATCACGAATTTTGAGATTTAAACTGAAACCTCCCTTACGTCCGAACCTCTCCAGCACTCTTGAAAAAATTCGTGAAACCCGAACAGGCAAGAGAACACCCTTAGGGCATGGCCGGCCGAGCCGCGAGACCGCCTACGCCTCCGAGCTACGGCACCTCCACTCACCACCCACCGTCCGATGGGTGACTTACGCTTCGAGGCAATTTCATGGAGTTTTTCAAGTACGGGACGAGGGGTGGACGCTTGGGGACCGACGATCTAATTTTCTCTGCGCCTTTTCGATCGCTTTTTCGAAAATTCCGCGCCGAACTCCTTTCTGCACTCTAGCAAAACTTGCGAGATCCAAAGAAGTAAAAGGACACTCTTAGGGCAGGGCTGGCCGAGCCGTGAGATCGCCTACGCCTCCGGGCTACGGCACCTCCACTCACCACCCTCCGCCCGAGGGTCAACTTGCGCTCCAGAAAGATTTCGTGAATTTTGCCTGAGTGCGAGAAGAGAGACGGGCGTTTGGGAAATTTAGTAAAAAACGATCTCACTCGAGCCTTCTCTGAGATACCTAGCTGTGTGCGCGACAAAGTGGGAACCCCTCGGGTCGGACTGGCACAGCTCTGGCTCTGTCTACACCACCGAGGCTACGGCATCCCTAAAAATGTTAAGTCCTCAACTTTCATCACAAAGGTTACTTTTTACAAGGGCACTATGGCCCGCTTCTTCTTCACGGCAGGTTCAGAGGAGGGAGCTCGACCTCGGCTTGGAAGAGACCCGCCATCACCGCGCACGCAAACCGCCTCGACTGAGCCGAACCGTCGCGTCCGTCAGGCTTCGCGCCTCAAAAGGTGAGCCGAATCATTACAACCGCGCGCCTCGATTCCACCTTCATTTTCTCAACGAAGAAACCCCGGGCTCGGGCGCCCGTTACGTTCCCAGGGGATCGAAGACTGGCCCTCCGAGGCTCGAACAGTCGCCCCAGGAAATCGAGTTAGGGACAGCTAGTGAATGGGTCACGAAAACGACCAGTATCCCGACGCCCGGAACGTCACAAGGGACATCCCATGCTGTGTCCAAGTCCCAGTAGCGAGTCGGTTACGTGGAATCCCTCCGTGGGAGGCATCATGCCCTCGGGACCCATCGAAGGGACCCGACATCCACTAACTGACCCTCGGAAAATAATTGGAGTGTGCTCAGGCCACTAGCCGACCCTTAACGAATAGGGCACGGACCTCCACTTGGACCAACCCGTTTGTAGCTCACCGGAAATGCCGACTCGTGCCCCAGCGGGGAAGTCGAGCAGGACCAAACCTTCCTCTTCCCGAAAAAAGAGCGTGAAGGTCGAATTAAAAAAGACAGGAAAGAACCCGATCGATCTCCGATACGAAAACGTAGGCTCGGAAACTTGCCCTGCACCTTGGAAAGACCACCGAACGATCTCCCACACGGTGGGAGGCTCGGGGGCTCCGCTTCCAAGGAAACAACCCTCGAAAAACACCGAGGACTAACGAACACGATTCTAAGCCTTTGAAGGGATATATCATCCCTCCAAAGCCTCGGGGGCTACACCCAGCGGGTGCGCTCGCGCGCATCCCCCAGAAAAAACAACCCACACTTTATCTTTTTTGACAGGAAGAACCAGCGTGAACCTGTGGAGGAGTGCCTTCACTCCGCCACAGGCTCGGGGGCTACTGTCGTGTACCAAAGTTAGGAGTACCCAACTTCGATGAAAAACGCTCATTCCCAACATGGCCTGGCCCAAGTAAGGCCAGTGGAAGCCCACGAAGGCCGCGTCTACAGAGGCCCAGGACATCATTCCACTAATGACAGCCTCCTCGGGAGAGCTCGCTCCGACTCGCCCGAGGCTCCTCGGGAAGAGCTCGGGAGAGCGGCCCGAGCGCCCGAGCCTCCTCGGGAGAGCTCGGGAGAGCGGCTTCCTCGGCGCCCAAGTCTCCGACTCGCCCGAGTCTCCTCGGGAGAGCTCGGGAGAGCGGCGTCCTCGGCGCCCAAACCTCCGATTCGCCCGAGCCTCCTCGGGAGAGCTCGGGAGAGCGGCGTCCTCGGCGCCCAAGTCTCCGACTCGCCCGAGTCTCCTCGGGAGAGCTCGGGAGAGCGGCGTCCTCGGCGCCCAAACCTCCGATTCGCCCGGGCCTCCTCGGGAGAGCGGCGTCCTCGGCGCCCAAACCTTCGATTCGCCCGAGCCTCCAGCTTTCCCGGGAGTCCGACTAGCCCGAGTCTCCTCGGGAGAGCTCGGGAGAGCGGCGTCCTCGGCGCCCAAGTCTCTGATTCGCCCGAGCTTCCCCGGGAGGGCTCGGGAGAGCGCCCGAGCGCCCGAGCCTCGTCGGGAGAGCTCGGGAGAGCAGCGTCCTCGGCGCCCAAACCTCCGATTCGCCCGAGCCTCCTCGGGAGAGCTCGGGAGAGCGGCATCCTCGGCGCCCAAGTCTCCGATTCGCCCGAGCTTCCCCGGGAGGGCTCGGGAGAGCGCCCGAGCCTCCTCGGGAGAGCTCGGGAGAGCAGCCTCCTCGGCGCCCAAACCTCCGATTCGCCCGAGCCTCCTCGGGAGAGCTCGGGAGAGCGGTAGCCTCGGCGCCCAAACCTCCGATTCACCCGAGCCTCCCCGGGAGTGCTCGGGCGAGCGGCACCCACGGCGCCCAAATCTCCGACTCGCCCGAGTCTCCTCGGGACAGCGGCCCGAGCGCCCGAGCCTCCCCGGGAGAGCTCGGGAGAGCGGCACCCTCGGCGCCCCATATCTCCGATTCGCCCGAGCTTCCCTATCCCCCTCGAGCGCAATCTCGCAAAGGCATCCAAGGCACAGGTGATGTCAGCGGAGCAATCTTATACCACAAGAGATCTCTCTGACCACATTACAAACACTGTCCCGTCGGGCGAGACTCTCGACGCGACTGTGCTTCGCACGCCCCTGACGGCCATACCACCTGTCCTCCACGGTATGGTCCACGGTGCGCCGCCCCGTTTTCCGCCGGGACCTATCAACTCCGACTGTGACAAGCGCCTGACGACGGGCTACGCAAGAACAGGAAAAGCGCCTACTGCGCTGTCCACTCGAAAGGACGAGCGCGCCTTCCATCCGGGCCGACATGACATAGTCAGACGACTGTTCCCACCTTGGAACCCACCAAGATCGTGCGAACCACGACAGCCATGCCCCGGAGACGCGGAGAAAAGGCAGTAGCTGCATAGTCAAACGGCAAACAGCAACTCCTCACTGTAAAATACGTAGCTGCCCCTGCCTCTCCCTTGCGACTATAAAAGGGAGAGCAGAGGCCAGCTTTAGGAGGACGACGGAGAAGTTCTAACTTCTCACCCACACAAACGTACCCATAGCAAACGACTTATAAACAAGTAGACACACAAGAGACCTGGGAGCGCTTCCCTCTCTCGCCTAGCTTGTAACCCCCTACTACAAGCACCCCGGTGCAAGGCAACACGACTCTCCTCTCCACTGGACGTAGGGCCTGCTTGGCCTGAACCAGTATAATCCCTGTGTTGCCCCTTGCACACCATCCGTAGCCTCAACCGCAAAACACATATTTACTAGCCGGTGTTAGCCCCGCCAAAACTAGCACCGACAGTTGGCGCGCCAGGTAGGGGCCTTTTGCGTGTTGATCCCGGTTGCGGATGGCAGCCAACGTCCCTGCGCTTCCTGCTGGCGCGGTGCTCCTGTTCGGGAGCCTCGAGTTCGCGGCCACTGTCCTCGGCCTCGAGATGAACCTCCGCCCAACCTGAGCCCCGAGCCATCATCATCCTGACCCCGGCCTAGCAGGTGGCTGGGAAAAGGACCCCGGCGACACCTCTACCCGTTTCAGGGAAACAGAGGGAACGCCACGCGCCGCTCCCGCCGAACTAGGCGGGGGAAGCGCATCCGCGTCAACCCGACCAATCCGGCGCCCCCCGCGTGGGACACCGCCTCTACGATCATCACCAGCGCAACGCTGGTAGCTCGAGCAGCTAAGTCACAGTTACCCGTAAGCTTCCAGGCTTTGTTCATATTTGTGGTCTCGGAATCGATAAATAAGCGTTCTTTAATTATCACGAATTTTGAGATTTAAACTGAAACCTCCCTTACGTCCGAACCTCTCCAGCACTCTTGAAAAAATTCGTGAAACCCGAACAGGCAAGAGAACACCCTTAGGGCATGGCCGGCCGAGCCGCGAGACCGCCTACGCCTCCGAGCTACGGCACCTCCACTCACCACCCACCGTCCGATGGGTGACTTACGCTTCGAGGCAATTTCATGGAGTTTTTCAAGTACGGGACGAGGGGTGGACGCTTGGGGACCGACGATCTAATTTTCTCTGCGCCTTTTCGATCGCTTTTTCGAAAATTCCGCGCCGAACTCCTTTCTGCACTCTAGCAAAACTTGCGAGATCCAAAGAAGTAAAAGGACACTCTTAGGGCAGGGCTGGCCGAGCCGTGAGATCGCCTACGCCTCCGGGCTACGGCACCTCCACTCACCACCCTCCGCCCGAGGGTCAACTTGCGCTCCAGAAAGATTTCGTGAATTTTGCCTGAGTGCGAGAAGAGAGACGGGCGTTTGGGAAATTTAGTAAAAAACGATCTCACTCGAGCCTTCTCTGAGATACCTAGCTGTGTGCGCGACAAAGTGGGAACCCCTCGGGTCGGACTGGCACAGCTCTGGCTCTGTCTACACCACCGAGGCTACGGCATCCCTAAAAATGTTAAGTCCTCAACTTTCATCACAAAGGTTACTTTTTACAAGGGCACTATGGCCCGCTTCTTCTTCACGGCAGGTTCAGAGGAGGGAGCTCGACCTCGGCTTGGAAGAGACCCGCCATCACCGCGCACGCAAACCGCCTCGACTGAGCCGAACCATCGCGTCCGTCAGGCTTCGCGCCTCAAAAGGTGAGCCGAATCATTACAACCGCGCGCCTCGATTCCACCTTCATTTTCTCAACGAAGAAACCCCGGGCTCGGGCGCCCGTTACGTTCCCAGGGGATCGAAGACTGGCCCTCCGAGGCTCGAACAGTCGCCCCAGGAAATCGAGTTAGGGACAGCTAGTGAATGGGTCACGAAAACGACCAGTATCCCGACGCCCGGAACGTCACAAGGGACATCCCATGCTGTGTCCAAGTCCCAGTAGCGAGTCGGTTACGTGGAATCCCTCCGTGGGAGGCATCATGCCCTCGGGACCCATCGAAGGGACCCGACATCCACTAACTGACCCTCGGAAAATAATTGGAGTGTGCTCAGGCCACTAGCCGACCCTTAACGAATAGGGCACGGACCTCCACTTGGACCAACCCGTTTGTAGCTCACCGGAAATGCCGACTCGTGCCCCAGCGGGGAAGTCGAGCAGGACCAAACCTTCCTCTTCCCGAAAAAAGAGCGTGAAGGTCGAATTAAAAAAGACAGGAAAGAACCCGATCGATCTCCGATACGAAAACGTAGGCTCGGAAACTTGCCCTGCACCTTGGAAAGACCACCGAACGATCTCCCACACGGTGGGAGGCTCGGGGGCTCCGCTTCCAAGGAAACAACCCTCGAAAAACACCGAGGACTAACGAACACGATTCTAAGCCTTTGAAGGGATATATCATCCCTCCAAAGCCTCGGGGGCTACACCCAGCGGGTGCGCTCGCGCGCATCCCCCAGAAAAAACAACCCACACTTTATCTTTTTTGACAGGAAGAACCAGCGTGAACCTGTGGAGGAGTGCCTTCACTCCGCCACAGGCTCGGGGGCTACTGTCGTGTACCAAAGTTAGGAGTACCCAACTTCGATGAAAAACGCTCATTCCCAACATGGCCTGGCCCAAGTAAGGCCAGTGGAAGCCCACGAAGGCCGCGTCTACAGAGGCCCAGGACATCATTCCACTAATGACAGCCTCCTCGGGAGAGCTCGCTCCGACTCGCCCGAGGCTCCTCGGGAAGAGCTCGGGAGAGCGGCCCGAGCGCCCGAGCCTCCTCGGGAGAGCTCGGGAGAGCGGCTTCCTCGGCGCCCAAGTCTCCGACTCGCCCGAGTCTCCTCGGGAGAGCTCGGGAGAGCGGCGTCCTCGGCGCCCAAACCTCCGATTCGCCCGAGCCTCCTCGGGAGAGCTCGGGAGAGCGGCGTCCTCGGCGCCCAAGTCTCCGACTCGCCCGAGTCTCCTCGGGAGAGCTCGGGAGAGCGGCGTCCTCGGCGCCCAAACCTCCGATTCGCCCGGGCCTCCTCGGGAGAGCGGCGTCCTCGGCGCCCAAACCTTCGATTCGCCCGAGCCTCCAGCTTTCCCGGGAGTCCGACTAGCCCGAGTCTCCTCGGGAGAGCTCGGGAGAGCGGCGTCCTCGGCGCCCAAGTCTCTGATTCGCCCGAGCTTCCCCGGGAGGGCTCGGGAGAGCGCCCGAGCGCCCGAGCCTCGTCGGGAGAGCTCGGGAGAGCAGCGTCCTCGGCGCCCAAACCTCCGATTCGCCCGAGCCTCCTCGGGAGAGCTCGGGAGAGCGGCATCCTCGGCGCCCAAGTCTCCGATTCGCCCGAGCTTCCCCGGGAGGGCTCGGGAGAGCGCCCGAGCCTCCTCGGGAGAGCTCGGGAGAGCAGCCTCCTCGGCGCCCAAACCTCCGATTCGCCCGAGCCTCCTCGGGAGAGCTCGGGAGAGCGGTAGCCTCGGCGCCCAAACCTCCGATTCACCCGAGCCTCCCCGGGAGTGCTCGGGCGAGCGGCACCCACGGCGCCCAAATCTCCGACTCGCCCGAGTCTCCTCGGGACAGCGGCCCGAGCGCCCGAGCCTCCCCGGGAGAGCTCGGGAGAGCGGCACCCTCGGCGCCCCATATCTCCGATTCGCCCGAGCTTCCCTATCCCCCTCGAGCGCAATCTCGCAAAGGCATCCAAGGCACAGGTGATGTCAGCGGAGCAATCTTATACCACAAGAGATCTCTCTGACCACATTACAAACACTGTCCCGTCGGGCGAGACTCTCGACGCGACTGTGCTTCGCACGCCCCTGACGGCCATACCACCTGTCCTCCACGGTATGGTCCACGGTGCGCCGCCCCGTTTTCCGCCGGGACCTATCAACTCCGACTGTGACAAGCGCCTGACGACGGGCTACGCAAGAACAGGAAAAGCGCCTACTGCGCTGTCCACTCGAAAGGACGAGCGCGCCTTCCATCCGGGCCGACATGACATAGTCAGACGACTGTTCCCACCTTGGAACCCACCAAGATCGTGCGAACCACGACAGCCATGCCCCGGAGACGCGGAGAAAAGGCAGTAGCTGCATAGTCAAACGGCAAACAGCAACTCCTCACTGTAAAATACGTAGCTGCCCCTGCCTCTCCCTTGCGACTATAAAAGGGAGAGCAGAGGCCAGCTTTAGGAGGACGACGGAGAAGTTCTAACTTCTCACCCACACAAACGTACCCATAGCAAACGACTTATAAACAAGTAGACACACAAGAGACCTGGGAGCGCTTCCCTCTCTCGCCTAGCTTGTAACCCCCTACTACAAGCACCCCGGTGCAAGGCAACACGACTCTCCTCTCCACTGGACGTAGGGCCTGCTTGGCCTGAACCAGTATAATCCCTGTGTTGCCCCTTGCACACCATCCGTAGCCTCAACCGCAAAACACATATTTACTAGCCGGTGTTAGCCCCGCCAAAACTAGCACCGACAGTTGGCGCGCCAGGTAGGGGCCTTTTGCGTGTTGATCCCGGTTGCGGATGGCAGCCAACGTCCCTGCGCTTCCTGCTGGCGCGGTGCTCCTGTTCGGGAGCCTCGAGTTCGCGGCCACTGTCCTCGGCCTCGAGATGAACCTCCGCCCAACCTGAGCCCCGAGCCATCATCATCCTGACCCCGGCCCAGCAGGTGGCTGGGAAAAGGACCCCGGCGACACCTCCACCCGTTTCAGGGAAACAGAGGGAACGCCACGCGCCGCTCCCGCCGAACTAGGCGGGGGAAGCGCATCCGCGTCAACCCGACCAATCCGGCGCCCCCCGCGTGGGACACCGCCTCTACGATCATCACCAGCGCAACGCTGGTAGCTCGAGCAGCTAAGTCACAGTTACCCGTAAGCTTCCAGGCTTTGTTCATATTTGTGGTCTCGGAATCGATAAATAAGCGTTCTTTAATTATCACGAATTTTGAGATTTAAACTGAAACCTCCCTTACGTCCGAACCTCTCCAGCACTCTTGAAAAAATTCGTGAAACCCGAACAGGCAAGAGAACACCCTTAGGGCATGGCCGGCCGAGCCGCGAGACCGCCTACGCCTCCGAGCTACGGCACCTCCACTCACCACCCACCGTCCGATGGGTGACTTACGCTTCGAGGCAATTTCATGGAGTTTTTCAAGTACGGGACGAGGGGTGGACGCTTGGGGACCGACGATCTAATTTTCTCTGCGCCTTTTCGATCGCTTTTTCGAAAATTCCGCGCCGAACTCCTTTCTGCACTCTAGCAAAACTTGCGAGATCCAAAGAAGTAAAAGGACACTCTTAGGGCAGGGCTGGCCGAGCCGTGAGATCGCCTACGCCTCCGGGCTACGGCACCTCCACTCACCACCCTCCGCCCGAGGGTCAACTTGCGCTCCAGAAAGATTTCGTGAATTTTGCCTGAGTGCGAGAAGAGAGACGGGCGTTTGGGAAATTTAGTAAAAAACGATCTCACTCGAGCCTTCTCTGAGATACCTAGCTGTGTGCGCGACAAAGTGGGAACCCCTCGGGTCGGACTGGCACAGCTCTGGCTCTGTCTACACCACCGAGGCTACGGCATCCCTAAAAATGTTAAGTCCTCAACTTTCATCACAAAGGTTACTTTTTACAAGGGCACTATGGCCCGCTTCTTCTTCACGGCAGGTTCAGAGGAGGGAGCTCGACCTCGGCTTGGAAGAGACCCGCCATCACCGCGCACGCAAACCGCCTCGACTGAGCCGAACCGTCGCGTCCGTCAGGCTTCGCGCCTCAAAAGGTGAGCCGAATCATTACAACCGCGCGCCTCGATTCCACCTTCATTTTCTCAACGAAGAAACCCCGGGCTCGGGCGCCCGTTACGTTCCCAGGGGATCGAAGACTGGCCCTCCGAGGCTCGAACAGTCGCCCCAGGAAATCGAGTTAGGGACAGCTAGTGAATGGGTCACGAAAACGACCAGTATCCCGACGCCCGGAACGTCACAAGGGACATCCCATGCTGTGTCCAAGTCCCAGTAGCGAGTCGGTTACGTGGAATCCCTCCGTGGGAGGCATCATGCCCTCGGGACCCATCGAAGGGACCCGACATCCACTAACTGACCCTCGGAAAATAATTGGAGTGTGCTCAGGCCACTAGCCGACCCTTAACGAATAGGGCACGGACCTCCACTTGGACCAACCCGTTTGTAGCTCACCGGAAATGCCGACTCGTGCCCCAGCGGGGAAGTCGAGCAGGACCAAACCTTCCTCTTCCCGAAAAAAGAGCGTGAAGGTCGAATTAAAAAAGACAGGAAAGAACCCGATCGATCTCCGATACGAAAACGTAGGCTCGGAAACTTGCCCTGCACCTTGGAAAGACCACCGAACGATCTCCCACACGGTGGGAGGCTCGGGGGCTCCGCTTCCAAGGAAACAACCCTCGAAAAACACCGAGGACTAACGAACACGATTCTAAGCCTTTGAAGGGATATATCATCCCTCCAAAGCCTCGGGGGCTACACCCAGCGGGTGCGCTCGCGCGCATCCCCCAGAAAAAACAACCCACACTTTATCTTTTTTGACAGGAAGAACCAGCGTGAACCTGTGGAGGAGTGCCTTCACTCCGCCACAGGCTCGGGGGCTACTGTCGTGTACCAAAGTTAGGAGTACCCAACTTCGATGAAAAACGCTCATTCCCAACATGGCCTGGCCCAAGTAAGGCCAGTGGAAGCCCACGAAGGCCGCGTCTACAGAGGCCCAGGACATCATTCCACTAATGACAGCCTCCTCGGGAGAGCTCGCTCCGACTCGCCCGAGGCTCCTCGGGAAGAGCTCGGGAGAGCGGCCCGAGCGCCCGAGCCTCCTCGGGAGAGCTCGGGAGAGCGGCTTCCTCGGCGCCCAAGTCTCCGACTCGCCCGAGTCTCCTCGGGAGAGCTCGGGAGAGCGGCGTCCTCGGCGCCCAAACCTCCGATTCGCCCGAGCCTCCTCGGGAGAGCTCGGGAGAGCGGCGTCCTCGGCGCCCAAGTCTCCGACTCGCCCGAGTCTCCTCGGGAGAGCTCGGGAGAGCGGCGTCCTCGGCGCCCAAACCTCCGATTCGCCCGGGCCTCCTCGGGAGAGCGGCGTCCTCGGCGCCCAAACCTTCGATTCGCCCGAGCCTCCAGCTTTCCCGGGAGTCCGACTAGCCCGAGTCTCCTCGGGAGAGCTCGGGAGAGCGGCGTCCTCGGCGCCCAAGTCTCTGATTCGCCCGAGCTTCCCCGGGAGGGCTCGGGAGAGCGCCCGAGCGCCCGAGCCTCGTCGGGAGAGCTCGGGAGAGCAGCGTCCTCGGCGCCCAAACCTCCGATTCGCCCGAGCCTCCTCGGGAGAGCTCGGGAGAGCGGCATCCTCGGCGCCCAAGTCTCCGATTCGCCCGAGCTTCCCCGGGAGGGCTCGGGAGAGCGCCCGAGCCTCCTCGGGAGAGCTCGGGAGAGCAGCCTCCTCGGCGCCCAAACCTCCGATTCGCCCGAGCCTCCTCGGGAGAGCTCGGGAGAGCGGTAGCCTCGGCGCCCAAACCTCCGATTCACCCGAGCCTCCCCGGGAGTGCTCGGGCGAGCGGCACCCACGGCGCCCAAATCTCCGACTCGCCCGAGTCTCCTCGGGACAGCGGCCCGAGCGCCCGAGCCTCCCCGGGAGAGCTCGGGAGAGCGGCACCCTCGGCGCCCCATATCTCCGATTCGCCCGAGCTTCCCTATCCCCCTCGAGCGCAATCTCGCAAAGGCATCCAAGGCACAGGTGATGTCAGCGGAGCAATCTTATACCACAAGAGATCTCTCTGACCACATTACAAACACTGTCCCGTCGGGCGAGACTCTCGACGCGACTGTGCTTCGCACGCCCCTGACGGCCATACCACCTGTCCTCCACGGTATGGTCCACGGTGCGCCGCCCCGTTTTCCGCCGGGACCTATCAACTCCGACTGTGACAAGCGCCTGACGACGGGCTACGCAAGAACAGGAAAAGCGCCTACTGCGCTGTCCACTCGAAAGGACGAGCGCGCCTTCCATCCGGGCCGACATGACATAGTCAGACGACTGTTCCCACCTTGGAACCCACCAAGATCGTGCGAACCACGACAGCCATGCCCCGGAGACGCGGAGAAAAGGCAGTAGCTGCATAGTCAAACGGCAAACAGCAACTCCTCACTGTAAAATACGTAGCTGCCCCTGCCTCTCCCTTGCGACTATAAAAGGGAGAGCAGAGGCCAGCTTTAGGAGGACGACGGAGAAGTTCTAACTTCTCACCCACACAAACGTACCCATAGCAAACGACTTATAAACAAGTAGACACACAAGAGACCTGGGAGCGCTTCCCTCTCTCGCCTAGCTTGTAACCCCCTACTACAAGCACCCCGGTGCAAGGCAACACGACTCTCCTCTCCACTGGACGTAGGGCCTGCTTGGCCTGAACCAGTATAATCCCTGTGTTGCCCCTTGCACACCATCCGTAGCCTCAACCGCAAAACACATATTTACTAGCCGGTGTTAGCCCCGCCAAAACTAGCACCGACAGTTGGCGCGCCAGGTAGGGGCCTTTTGCGTGTTGATCCCGGTTGCGGATGGCAGCCAACGTCCCTGCGCTTCCTGCTGGCGCGGTGCTCCTGTTCGGGAGCCTCGAGTTCGCGGCCACTGTCCTCGGCCTCGAGATGAACCTCCGCCCAACCTGAGCCCCGAGCCATCATCATCCTGACCCCGGCCCAGCAGGTGGCTGGGAAAAGGACCCCGGCGACACCTCCACCCGTTTCAGGGAAACAGAGGGAACGCCACGCGCCGCTCCCGCCGAACTAGGCGGGGGAAGCGCATCCGCGTCAACCCGACCAATCCGGCGCCCCCCGCGTGGGACACCGCCTCTACGATCATCACCAGCGCAACGCTGGTAGCTCGAGCAGCTAAGTCACAGTTACCCGTAAGCTTCCAGGCTTTGTTCATATTTGTGGTCTCGGAATCGATAAATAAGCGTTCTTTAATTATCACGAATTTTGAGATTTAAACTGAAACCTCCCTTACGTCCGAACCTCTCCAGCACTCTTGAAAAAATCCGTGAAACCCGAACAGGCAAGAGAACACCCTTAGGGCATGGCCGGCCGAGCCGCGAGACCGCCTACGCCTCCGAGCTACGGCACCTCCACTCACCACCCACCGTCCGATGGGTGACTTACGCTTCGAGGCAATTTCATGGAGTTTTTCAAGTACGGGACGAGGGGTGGACGCTTGAGGACCGACGATCTAATTTTCTCTGCGCCTTTTCGATCGCTTTTTCGAAAATTCCGCGCCGAACTCCTTTCTGCACTCTAGTAAAACTTGCGAGATCCAAAGAAGTAAAAGGACACTCTTAGGGCAGGGCTGGCCGAGCCGTGAGATCGCCTACGCCTCCGGGCTACGGCACCTCCACTCACAACACCAACATACACACAACACAACTACACGGAAACGAAAGCATCCTCTTCCTCGCACAAGAGACTTGAGATTCTCTCCCTCTCTCGACTTAACTTGTAACCCCCCTATTACAAGCACCCCGGTGCAAGGCAACACGACTCGCCTCTCCACTGGACGTAGGGACCTCTTGGCCTGAACCAGTATAAATCTTTCGTGTTCCTCCTTGCACACCATCCGAAACCTCAACCACAAAACACAAGTTACTAGCCGGTGTTAGCGCCCGCCAAAACTAGCACCGACAGCGGGGGTGCGGGCGTTCGGACCAGCAAGTCCGTTCGCACGTCCGATGGAACGCAGTACCCAATAAAAATACTGAACTAGTATAGCACCAAGTTAGTACATCAAGAATTGGTGCTAAGGCGGCGTTTAGTTCACAAAATTTCCTTCTCTCTCTCCATCACATCGATTGTACTTCCTGTCCAAATGAAGCACTAAATAAAGTAGCACCTGTTACATGTGTGTACTTTTTACCTGACTATCTCGAGATGAATCTTTTGAGTCTACTTGGACCATAATTGGACAAAAGTTGTCAAATACAAACGAAAGTGCTATAGTCGTAAAACTTTCCAAAATTTCCAAACTAAACGCAGCCTAAATTTCAAATTGAACACTACCAGTACTTCCACACTTTAGCAACCGCAGAGCAAAACTACCAAAAAAAAAAAGAGGGCGGGGTGGGCAGGACAGTATGCCAATGCAAATTCGCATTGCGTGTGTACTGCGGTACTGCGGCATTGCCTATATACAGACTTTTTTTTTACCGATCAGCGTTTATTTTTAATCACGAAACAGTACTCTCACAATAAATTAGCACGAGCGAAATTAAAGCTTATTTTTCAGTCTACAAGAACATGCTAATATAGGCTTTAGCTAGATCCCTGCATGGTGTATCTAGCCGCTGAAAGGAACTGAACAAACCTGCTCAAAAGTCGTGCAAGAGAATCCAAGCTCCTCCAGGTCAAGGCTCGCGTGAATAAAGACGCTTTGAGATCTTCGAATCCCCAATCCCAATTTCAGTCACAGGGTATGTCGCATCAAATCATATCGCGTCAACTGTTTGCTTTCTTTCTGCACGGCGCTTCCTGGGAAGTGAATGATGCCCGGACCTGAAGTGAATGGTTGCTGTAGCTGTAGAACAAAACTCCACTTTCTTAAAGAACGATTAAGGGTGCGTTTAGTTTAAAAATTTTGAGAAGTTTTGTAACTGTAGCACTTTTGTTTGTATTTGATAACTTTTATCTAATCATGGTCTAAATAGACTCAAAAAATTTATCTTGAGATAGACAGACAAAAAGTACAAACATACAACAGCTGCTACTTCATTTAGTGCTCCATACAGACTAAAAGTACAATCGATATGATGGAGAGAGAAGGAAAGTTTCTAAACTAAACATGGCCTAAGCAAATCACCAAAGGGTGAACAAATTACTGTTTGTCCCCCGCCAAAATGGAGCCAAACTCCACGCACCAATGGAACCTTTGCGCGAGTGCGCGCGTCACATCCGTGTTGGGTGGTTTGGAGTACAAAAATCGACAAGGAATTCATTGCTTTCTTCTCCTCCAACCTGTAGCGTCTCTGTTTCTGCGCCGCGATCAGTCTGCACGATCAAATGTGTACGAAAATAAAATTCGGGTGTTTAGTTTGTCAAAAAAGATAAAAAGTGTAACGCAGTAATTTCGTTTGTATTTAACAATTTTTGTTTAATCATAATCTAAGTAGACTTAAAAGATTCATCTCGAGTTAGCCAGATAGAAAGTACAAACATTCAACAGCTACTACTCCTTTCGTTTCAAAATAGATGACGCTATGGGAAACGTGCGGGTCAAACTTTCTTAACTTTAATTACATTTATAGAAAATATGTGTAACATTTTTATTTTCTAAATAAATTTGTTAAAAAACTAGATTTAAAGATCTTTCCAATGATACTAGTTGTATACGCTCGATATGAATACTTTTTAAGATAAAATTAGTTAAAGTTGAAAAAAGCTGATTTTCTGAGAAGCGAGAATAACATCTATTTAAAGACGAAAAAAGTATTTTATTTAGTGCTTCTTATAAAAAGTATAATTGATGTTACAATGAATAGCGAACAAAAGTCTGAAAGGAGAAAGCATACCTAGATGGAGAAATAGTGCCACTCACTCACTCCAGGTCACATCACATCAGGTCAGACAGGGTCGTGACACCGATTTCCGCGGATGAACTGAACATGAACATGCAGCAGAAAGCAGGCCGAAAGGAGCCGGCGCCGTGAACCCAGAGAAGAAACGGTAATTTACAGGCGCATAAATGTACATATAATCACATTTTTTCACATTACATATATACTACTTATAGAGTAGTTGCTGCACCTAGAATAGACATACGTGTGCGATGAGCACGTTATCTAGGGATGAGACTGAGGCATGGCTGAAGCCTCGGAAGAGCTGGCAGCGGCGGCGGTGGTGTCGTCGGAGTGGTGGGACTGCGACGGTGGGTTGGAGAAGACGGCCTCCCACACGTCGCCGAACGCCGCCACGATGTCGCGGCGGTGGCGACGGTCGTTGAGCGCCAGGAAGCAGCGGAGCAGGCGCTCGAGGCCGTCGGCGTCGTAGATGCCGCGGCCCACGACCATCTCCGCCATGGACCGCCGGAAGTCGGCGCGGGGGTCGTCGGAGCGCTTCACCACCGCGAAGCCCCCGGCCAGCGCCGCGGCCGCCGCAGACTGACCCCCCTCCCGCTCTCCTCCCCTCGCGGCGCTGCTCCGGCTCGCGCCCGTCGACGAGGACTCCGTCGTGGTGGTCGACGCCGCCGCCGCCACGTGCAGCGCCGACGAAGACCCCACCCGCGCGGGCGCGGCGCCGAACGGCTCGTCGCCGTCGTCGTCGCTGCTGCTGAACCATCCGCTGTCGCCCGACGACACGCTCGCCGGGCCCTCCGGGCTCCGGTGTAGCACCCTGCGGGGGCGGCGACGGCGCCAGTGCTGCCACACCCGGCGCCGCGCGTCGATCTTGAGGCGCGGCGTCGTGTCGTCGCCGTCGCCGTCGGAGGCGTACGCGCTGGCGGCCTCGATGACGTGCCAGCGGGAGCTCTTCAGCCAGCGGTACGCCGGCGTTCCACGCGGCGAGGGGAGGTCGTCGGCGCCGTAGTCGACGGCGCAGCCCCCGGCGCCGCAGGCTGCAGGTGTCTGGGCCCGCCCCCGCCCCCTCCCCCGCCGAGGCACGCGGCGCGGGCAGCACACGGCGCCTGACGGGGCCGGGACAACGGGCGGGTGAGCTGCAGTTGGGAGGAGCCTAGTCGTGGGGCTGACCGCGGCGGCTGCCGACGGCGAGCGGCAGGAGTAGAAGAGGCGCTTGGCCATGCGTGGATCGGAGGCGGACCGACGAAACTCGTCGGTTTGGCCGTTTGGGTTTGGCGAGGTTTATATTAGGAAGCGAAGCGTCTGAGAGGGTGAGAGCTGAAAGATGGGTCCGGGTTGGAAGCCGGGACCCGGGGGAACAGATCAACAGACAGGGAGCTACCCTACCGGGTGTCGTGTGCATTCTGCGTTTCTGCACAAGGATCCTCCGTGTGTTTGTAGTGCTTAATTAAACATCAAGGATCTCATATCCGCTGGTGTTTTTCTTGTTGGTAAGCACGGCTCTGTTCGAGATACAGTAACTTGTTGCGTGCCAATGATGTCTCCACCCTCTTCTAGAACAGCTCCAATGATGTTATCTGGAGCTAGGCATGCCATATATCCTATGATTTATGTGCCTATAGATATATTTTTTCGATAGTAACATATCAGGTTATTGCATTTTTTTTCTTTTAAAGTCCACACGAGTTAGCAAGTTAATTGTTGAAGATGACCAACGGCTATGTCCGGCGATACGCCCTCTGCAAAGTCTAGCGACGTTCTTATTGACGACAAAAGTACAAGTACTATAACATCCAATAGTCAATTTTCACTTTTAAGGCATACTGTGGAGCCATAGTTAAAAAAAAAATACTTAATGCCTCTTTAGAAACACAGGCAGACTAGTGCGGGAAAAGAAGCTCCTCGTGGTTTTGAGTGGCCGAGGGGTAGAGACGGGACACCTCTCCACATGGAAAATAAGTGGGATGGCCCGACAACAATTGGCAATGAAGTTTCCAAACATAGGATGGACAGACCCGTGGTTTGTTTCTGTGGTGTTTTGCCATGTGAAAATCTCCTAGATGGCCATAAATATAACTTTGGCCGAGGAGCAATGGTCTTGCTGCATAGCGAGAAACTCACCGCTGAGCAAGAAAAACTACACATTTAGCAGTGAGCTTCGCACACTTGAGTTGGGGAAAAAAAATCCCTTCAGCCAGTATGTAATTTGCATCCGCCTTATTTGTACGAATCGAACCCTCTTGTGCTGCATGCCTTGCTGCTTAGAGCAAGTATGATAGGAGGTTGTAAGGCAATTAAATACTGACGTAGACGAGAGAAGAGAGGTGAGAGAGGGAAAGCGGGCTGCAAGCTTACAATTGACTTGGACACAGAAACTAAAAAACTCTCTGTGAGAGAGACAAATGAGCAAGTGAGGTTCGTTGGAGCGTGTGCCATTTCATTGTTTTCGCCTATGCAGCGCGCTGCAGACATATATTTTTTTTTCCTTGAGTTGAGCCTTCAAATCATCACCTGATCATATCTTTCAGAATTCAGAGCACGCATCAGAGTGGTTTGAGTTATATTAGCCTTTTCAGTTATAAACGAAATATCCAATGTCAGCACACAGCCTCACCCGATTTTCTGACATCGGCAGTGTTAACACACTACAATTTCCGGCCACACGGATTTGTTTTTCGTAGCAGGCAAGTGCAAGTTGTTAATTGTCATCACCAGCAGCACGCAACGCATCGCGCACGAGGATACTACGATCCAGAAACGACGGGGTGTGCAGGATGGGACGAGGATCGCCATCTCCACGCACGCGTGATCGGATCAGCAGCGTGCCTTCCGATCGATGCCGTGCACACTGTGCGCGGCGCTACGACGCCCGTGCCGGCGGGCGGCGGCCGGGGCGCGGTGGCCCCTGGGTGGGCGCTCTGGAGCGGCTACGATGGAGACCGCGGAGACGAGTCGTGCCCTGCCGGTGCCGGGTGCAGCGCGACCGCGCGAGATGGCCGGCCGGGCGCTCAGACTCACTCAGCACGACAGCACCTGCTGTCCTGGCTTGCAGCAGCGCCATGCCCTGGAGACCTGGATAGCGACAGTGCGACTGTGCGAGCGCCCGTGCGCGCGCCGGGCCAAAGAGGCACTGCGACGACCGACGACGGGTTCGGCGGCCGGAACCAGAAGAACAGCGGAGAACGCACGTGCAGGCGGACGCGGCCCCGGATCCCCGAGACCTGTCGCGAGGCGCTTGTCCGCGCTCGCTTGTCGCGCGCGCGCCTGCCATGACAATGCTCGCGGTTCTCCAAGTGGATAGAGCGTCGTTCGAGCCGGGCAGTGGTGCGGTCTGGTCCCCGGGTTCATCGGGTGGGCTACTTCGTCGGTCGTCGGGTGACGGGGTCAGTCCAGAATGGATCGGGATTCCAGCCAGGCTTGGGCACCAGTACTGTTGGGCACCCGGACCCCGGAGAACCAACCGCGCAGCTGCCGTCGCCGGGCGTCGATTGGAGCACTCATGCTTGTTTGATTGCGCGCCTGTCGGTATCGTAGAGCTTCGAGATTAGGTGTCGTGTCAGTCAAGACCAAGAACTATCGACCCTGGGCACGCATTGGCTGGTATTAGACATAATCATTTATTTGTTTTATAATTTGCATAAATTTTTTAATAAAATGAACAGTTACATATGACATCTGCTAATTAAAATTTTTTCTGACAAGGGAGTACATCGGGAAAATAAAGTCCATACAGGACAAGGTGCAGCCGGACTGTAGCTCTTGGACGTGCTTTCACAAGTCAAGCTATTTTACGTTTGACATAGCGGAAGGTTTTAGGCAGCTGGACATCGGTCGGATTGCAAAACTCGATCCACTCAAACTTTTGTTCTTCCTTGGGAACCTAGAGCTAGAAGGAATAATAACGGTGGGGCTGACAGTCCACCCCTTCGTGCTTCTGAACGATTTTCAGTGATTTTAGCAGGGGCGAAAACCATACTGAAATGGAATGCCAAACGCTGGTTTGCATTGTCTTCATCAACTCAGTTACTCTTAAGCATATTTTCTTTTTTTGTTTTACTATTTTATGACTTCCCAGTTCCCACTCATTGTATGGATGTGCATAACCAGGTTTGTCATTATGTTTTGTGGAAATATCAGTTAAAGTGTTGCTGACACTCCAACAAGTTTCTTCTAGGAATTTCCATGTTTTCAGGAAAGGCATATCTAAAATGGATTATGGGTAGCAGTAAAATTGAACCCACCTTCTAAAATGGATTAAACATGAGCTAATTATTGGATAATGAACTCTAACAGCCAATAAGCCTCCTATTAGTTTTTATTAGCCCATAATTAGCTAATATTTGGCTCTTCAATTCGACATCTAAAAAACTTAGAATAATATATATATATATATATATATATTTATTTTTCGAGCATCTAAACTTTCTCAAATGAAAAAAACTTAAAACTATAAAGTTGTAGATCTCGTCGAGATCTATAATTTTTATATAAAAATCATCTTTATCCGATGTTGTCTTGAAGAGTTATAATTTTTCAAAGTATTTTGATCTGGTTGGAATGACAAAAAAACTAAACAAATTTTATTTAAGGACTAAGCTAGTGTTTAGTTGGTGAAAAGGGGGTGAAAAGTGCACTGTAGCACTTTCGTTTGTATTTGACAACTTTTATCTAATCATGGCCTAAGTAAACTCAAAAGATTCATCTTGAGCTATCCAGTTAAAAAGTACAAACATGCAGCAGCTGCTTATTTCATTTAGTGTTCTATGCAGATGAAAAATACAATTGATGTGATGAGGAATAGTGTCAAATTTTGACAACTAAACAGGGCTTAAATAATAAAGTTTGATGAAAATAGAACTAAGAAACTAAGTAAATTTTTTTCGAGGCCAAGAAAATATTTCTCTCTTATTAATAATACCCACACGCTCTCCTTCCTCTATTAGATGGCACTCAGTTCCCCAATAGCTTGGTGGAGACGCGAGCCTTGGCCGGCCCAGCCTGCTGAAGGCACCGTGCTTTCGTGATGGCCCGACCCAAAAAAACAGGGGGAAATTATTTCCTCGGCCCTGAAAAAAAGTTCGACTTAATTTCTGGCCCTTTTTTTCATCAAACTTTGTTATTTGGCCCTAAAACGAAATTTGTTTATTTTTTGATCCTTTCATCCACTTTGAAAGATCATAACTTTTCGATATGACATCGGATGAAGATGATTTTTATATAAAAATTATAGGTCTCGACGAGATCTACAACTTTATAATTTTGACTTTTTTCATTTGAACAAGTGCCTAAAAACATCAATATATTAATGTTTTTGGGCATCTGAACTTTCTCAAATGAAAAAACTTAAAACTATAAAGCTGTAGATCTCATCGAGACCTACAATTTTCATATAAAAATCATATTTGATCTTTTAAAATGGACGGACGGGACAAGAAAATAAGCAAATTTTGTTTTAGAGCCAAATAACAAAGTTCGATGAAAACAGGGTTAAAAAAACTAAGTCGAACTTTTTTTAAGGGCGAGGAAATAATTTTCTCAAAAAACAGCTAGCCGTGCTATGCCTGGGCCGAGGTCAGGACCCGTGGGCCTCTTTGGTAAGGCCCAGTAGACATTACATGACATGCCATGCCAGCCCAAGCCGTATCAGGCCGTGCCTAGCACGGGCTCGTGCCGGGCCAGGCCGTTGGCCATCTACCGCACACTTGATCTTGCTCCTCTGCAGGTGGTCACCTGGTGAATCAGCAGAGGGCATCGTTAACATGTTTGTAATTTAATTAGCAATTTAATTAGCTAATTAATGACTACTACCAAGCTCATTAGGTTTGTGTGAACCTGGCCTTATCAGGCCTAGCTATAGCCTCTATTCAGAGCTATTCCTGCCGGGAAGGAATGTGAAATGTGAAAGAAAATTTTCTTTTGTGGTTCAAGTTTAGTGTCCAAATAACTGTATTTCCTTCTAATGTTGTGCGACACATATCAAAGTTAGCAGCTCAACTTTGCTCCTGCATGTTCGGTAGCAACACCTAGCACAAGCAGCCTTGTTCCTGCTTGTTAAGTACTAACAGCTATAGTCACTGTTTTTCAGAGTTAAATCAATCTTTCTAGCAAGCTATTCCTTTGAGCAGTCGTTTGTTGATATGAAATTCCCCATTATTTATTTTTGTTTTTTATCTGACTGCTTCGCGGAGACAACGTTCCGAGGATTCATCATTAAAAAAATATTTAAGCCAAAACTAAAAATCGCATATACTGAAGCATCAGACAGAAAGTCAGAAACAATCAAACCGAGTTCAAATCGTTCCAGTGATGTGGCATCAGATAATAAGCGGAGTTTTTAGTCCACACGAGATTCAGTGGATAGCATAAAATAAACTTCTGCATCACTTGCCACCATCTGCTTTGTATTAACAAAGATAAAATCAAAACAAATTGACAGAAACGTTTTTTCTGGAGACAAAAAAGCAGGCGCTTAACAAAGCATCAGATAATAAGCGGAGATTATTAGTCCACACATGGCAGTAATTCCATTGAGTGTGTAGGATAAAGATTTGCACATCACTTGCCATCGTAATAAGCGCTTGATTCGCATTCCAAATCAAAAACCAACAAATGAGCAGAGCAGAATCAGAAAGATCCGCAAAGACATTTCGATTAAACCATTTGACTCCAGAGCAATGCAAGGCTGCAAAGGGTTGGTAAGTTAACCATCTCGCTCTCTGCACCAGCTTTGCTTTCTAAGGATCTGGGGGCTTCAATCGATGATTAAGCCCTTCCCAAGAAAAATTTAAGCAAGGCGCAACTGTAAATTGATTAATAATAAAAAAAAACTAATTGGTCTGCGCTCAGAATGATGCGTAACCCAATCACAGAGATTAATCTCAGATGTCCAGACATAGAAATAGTTAAGCATATTCATCACAGCAGACAAACTCGAAAAAGAAATTAAAGAGTGAAACCAAGAAGATTGAACGAGATGATTTTGCTGCTTTCTCTCGGATGCCAACCCAAAGGAAGGCATGTAAACTGCAGACGAATCAACACGGCATCAGATTCAGACCGCCCGTCTGCTTGTACTCTCTTCACTGAGAAAGACTCAACAGCGAAGAGACCCAAAGCCGATGGGAAGAGGAGATCTATGGAATTGGAACCGAATGAAAGTCAAAAAAGCAAACGAAAAGATCGAGAACACCGGGCGCCGCTCCGAAACGAGGAGGCGGAGTGCGTGGAGTTGTGTCTGTATAAATAGCTAGAGGGGAAATTAGGGTTTCGATCTATTGGTCCTTTGGAGGCCCAACATCAGCCTGCTGGGCTTATATAGCGGCCCGCCAAGTGGATTAAGCCCAATGTCAAATGGCCCAACATCAGTCGCAGGTGGCCGTTTCGCCATCCGACGCGGACGTGTGGTGTCGTAAACTCGCAACTGACAAGCAAATCCGGACCGCCAGCCATGCGAAATCCCAGAGCCGTTCGCCCGCTCCCCGCCACAAGCTCCTCCTCCTCCTCCTTCCACACTCCAGGGCCGGCACGTGCTGGAGCACCGCTAGGCCGCGGCCACACCACCATGGCGGGCGCGCCGCCGCCGAGGTCTGACATTGACTTCGCCGACGTCTTCGGCGGCCCGCCGCGCCGCTTGTCGGGGAACCGCGGCTCGCCGGACATCTCGTCGTCCGGGTCCGCGACGAGGGCGCGGAGCGGCGGATCGGACACGCCCGTCTTCGGGGAACGGGGGAGCTCCGACCGAAGAAGGCAGCTCGGGGAGGAGTTCTACAAGGATATATTCTCCGGGAGCGAGGCAGCGTCGTCGCCCAGGCGGGGCGGCGCCGGGGATTGGGGGGATGTGCTCGGCGGGCCGGCTTCGCCTGTCTCCACGGCCCGCCCGCGATCGAGGTAGTACTGTTTAACTTAGTCTCTTAGAAGTTTGAACCAAGCGAGCTTTACAGCGAAGTGATATCAAGTTAGCAATAATCGTCGTACGTACCAGCGTATCTGAAAATGTGAGGATTGTGATTTTGTAATGCTTCCTTATGTTTACATATATATAATCGTCGATCCATAAAACTTGATAACGAAAGGAATAGCAACAGATACGATGGCTCCATCACTGATCACTCTTAGTTGATAATTTCTTTTGTTATTCGGTAAACCACGTCTTTGGTCTAGCTGTAAAGTTTCATCAAATAATGTTATGTGCGCACTGCTGTGACTCTACTTGTACCTTTTTCTTGCAGCTTCTCCACGCGGTTTAACAGAGGCATGGACGGTTCAATGCCTACTTCTCCCTCTAGGCAAACATCCAACAGAAACGATGATGAAACATCTTATGGTTACAGTGTTCCAACTTCACCCAATGCATCCATGAATCACCGTGCCCAAGGGGCAGCCCAACAAAATTCAAAGAAGAATCCCTTCTCATGGCATCTCCATCCATTCCTATCTAGGTTCCATTCTCAAAGTGGGGGCAAGAAAAGCACATCTAGTCATGTCAGCTCCATGGACAGTGAATATGAAGGGACTCCTGTTAACTTGGAAAGTACCATGGCCAATAACAAGTTCCATTTTTCCTTCTATAAGTGGGCAGGCAAGGGAGCCTTGCTAGTGTTGCCATCTACTGCACAAGAAAACTCCGTAAACATAATTGGACTAAGAAGCTTCCCTCAAGTGGTTGTTCAAGGCATTGATCTAATTGATTACGAAGACAGCATGCCAACTGCTACTGGAACATCCAAAGGTCAGACATATTATGAGGATTCCAAATCTGGAAAACATAGCACAAACTCAGCAACCAAGGATGGACCTATTCCTTTACTCTTCGAGGACTACATGCAAGGTGATAATGCCCAAAAAGCATGTATTCTTTTATTCAGAGTGACACGGACATTTCATTACTGGCCTGTTATCAGATCTCAGCAGCTAAAAATACTGAACCTATCTGCTCTAAGTATATTTTGACCCTTTGCATGGTTAAAAAGAGTAGAGTAACTAGATTTCTATTATTAAGCTAGAGTACAAAGTGCATTCAGCTTATCAACTCTTGTAATAGCAAAGGGCATGCCCTTTACTTATGGAATTAATCAAACTTGTATTATTTAAAATATCTAAATTATTGTTTGCTCCCTTTCTCTTCAAGAATAAATGGATTCCAGCTTATGTGATTTCTCTGCAGGAACAAAACAGAGCAACAACCATACAAAAAATGATGTTTCATCTGCTAGCCCGAGTTCTAAAATTTCTCGTTCACCTTCAGAGAGAAGTCGTAGTAGCAGGGTAAAGGAAAAGATGATGGGTTTCATAAAAATATTTAGCCCTGAGAGTTCACCAAAGCGCAAACGAGCACCGGTTACACAAGGCCAAACAACTGTGGGGAAAAATGGAAGCAAAACTGAACCGCAAGATAAGTTTAGCATAACCAGTTTGGAGATCGATGAGGATGTCGAAACTGCACAAATGAACAGCCAAAATGCTTTTGTTGCTGAACCTTTTCCAGTATGTCAAATCTAGATTATTAATTAATACACGCATACATATTTCTCTGAATATTAATATTGTTTTATGAATTTTGAGTACTCGAATTCTTGAATATTACCTTCTATAAAGTAGATTTTTCATTAGACGGATATACACATTAGATTAGTCTCTTGATTGTTTCAGATGAGTGAAGTGAAAGAGACGATGGACATACCAGTTCTGATAGAGAATAGTAAAATGGATACTGCTACAGGAAGTAATCAAGCTGCTTCTAATGGTAAGCCCTGATAAGGAGGGATAGAATGACGGATTGTCTTAAGTGTGCTTGTGAATAAGGTGAATATCCACCTCACTTCAAGAAGAAACATGTTTTTTTTCAAAAGAAAAGAAACTTGGAATTTAACATAACCTCTAACAATTGTTTGTATTAGTTTTTCTTGATTATTCCTACATTGAAAGAAAAATCACCATAGGCTTTATTAATATGTTTTTACCATAACATTTTGGGACTTTTCTGCATAGGTTATTAGCTACAGTTGAGTTTTGTGCTGACCAATGAACCATGTGTTTGCAGATGGCCATAAGTAACACAGAAATTTCCAAGCACATTCTTTCTATGATGTTTTTTTTTTTCATTTATTATCACTTATATTGTATTTCTTCTTTTTCTGTTTTCAGAGTCTATCCATGATGATACAAAAGACAAAGCAGGCAACACAATAGAGCATGAGGACAGACACAATGAAGATCTTGATGGATGCGTGGTATGTTCAAAGTGCAAACTGTGAAGTCTTTATATTTTTTTAGATTTATATTATTGTAGTAGACAGGCAGTCGGCAGATGCAACTGTAGTATTGGACTATTGGTCCATCCATCAACCAACTTATTCATACATTTAATTTGCGGTGACCAGATACTGTTTGAATCAAATGTCCTACAGGGTCTTGGAAGCTGAAATTCAGCATGATACCTCTAGGTAGGAAAATAAATCTATGCGGCGGTGCCACACTGAGCCTAGCGTCCGACCCCGCCCAATCTCCGTACATTCCATGCATCCTGTATCACAGGAGCATAGTGGGCCAGGTTTAGATGGATAAAACAATCAATCAGCAGCCTCATACACCAGGCTCCTGTGTGACATTGCCACATAATTCTTTTTACCCATTATGTGACTTACTGATGCCCAATCAAGGATCATGCTCAGCTAGAAACTGGCCTAATTTAATTGCTAAATACTCCAACCCTGGATGATTGGACAAACTTTGTTTTCTTAACCCATTATCTAGCTCAATATGTCATGAAAAAGCCCTAGCCAAAGCTCCAAGCCTGGATGATATGACCAATTCTGATGCTGTTCTGCTTAGTAAAACTGTTGTTTTGATACGCATCATATAGCATCTAGTTACTGGCTTACTGCACATCAGATACCTTGTGCACATTTTTTAAATTCAGACACTACACCTCTGATCCATGTTTAACGCTTTGTTTTGGAGCCAGCACCTTGGTTTCCACAAATGTCCCTCTGAGATTCTGAATTTACACCCAATAAGTGTAATTTACTGCTGTATTAAGCAAATTGGTTGAAAGGCATTGTGGATCTTTGGCAAAGAATGTCAACCTACAGTCATCGTGCAGTAATAAAATCAGCATGGATTTGTTTTACAATAACAACAACAACAACATAGCCTTTGAGTCCCAAGCATGTTGTGGTAGGCTAGAATGGATTTGTTTTACAATATAAACTAAAGAGTAAAGATGTAGGTAGTTTTTTTTTTTTCTTCAGGTGAATACTTTTACCTCTTCCCTGTTACATGGAAGTGTCAGGTGTCCTCTTGTTATGACTTCTTTTCCTAACAAATTTATATTCCATCAACCAGGTTGAGCATTTCTCTGAAGATCCTGTTCTACATAATGATCAGGAAATGGAGCTAATAAAGGTACTACTTGGAGGACAAATCTGTGACCTCTAAGTCTTCTTGTTTCACTTCGGTATTCTATTCGTCCAATTTTATGGTGTTCCTTGAATGTAGATATCAGAATCTAAAATCCGTGAATGGTCAAGGGGAAAAGAAGGAAATATTAGGTCATTGCTTTCAACACTGCAATATGTAAGTGCAAGAGTACCAAACGTATGTAATGTCTTACTGTATACTATTGCTATTTTTTTCTTCCTAAGAACGATAACGATAAATGTTTTTATCTTATCTTTTGCTCTAACCCAGGTTTTGCTTATGCTATTGTTCTCTTTAATGGCTGATGGGATCAGCTCGATGTTATATATATGGAAGAGGCATTCTAGATATTTTATTCCTGTTTTATGCTTCTGGACATGTTGGATGAAATGATTTCCCTTATCTTTTATTCTCTTTGAAGTATACCATAAATAATGTGTTCCTCCACTTCTGGTTTTCTTTAAATTACAAAAGTTTTGTGCTCATTTAGGTCCTGTGGCCTGAGAGTGGATGGAAACCAGTTCCTCTTGTTGATATAATTGAAGGAGCAGCAGTCAAGAAGGCTTACCAGAAAGCATTATTGTGCCTTCATCCAGATAAGTTGCAGCAACGAGGCGCTGCCATGCATCACAAGTATATAGCAGAGAAGGTTTTTGACATTTTACAGGTACACTATATCACAAGCATATTTCTGTTTTACTTAGGAATTGGATGGTGCATAAAGCTAAATATGAGATATATAATATTTGAGAATGGAACTATGGAGGCATGCGATCCAAGCTTTATTTGGCACCATTTAATAACATTTTCTGCTGTGCTTTGGTGTCCCTGCCTTTTTTTACCTTATGGAGCTGTATGTAAGATTATCCTGAAATGAAACTATATCCAACACATGATATTTAGGAAAGCATCCAGTTCTTCGGGTGAATTACCGTTTCCTTTGTTGAAACACTCCATCAATCATGCTTTTCCGGTTTATGTCTTGTCTCAACACTCAAGTCTAGTGATGTAGTCATATTGTGTATTCGTATTGATGTTCTACAATGTTGATATCTTAACATTCCTATCAGCAAAACCAGTTGACATGTTTTCTCATATATGTGTGCAGGAATCATGGAACGAATTCAATGCAGTCACTTTTGGATAGGATTAGGAGTTCATTTTATTATTGCATTGGCCCAATAATGATCTATCGCACAGACATACTGCTTCCCGGTGTCTACAACAGTCATTTGGTTGAAACAACCTAGAACAACATTGCGAACGGGCAACCTTATAGAGTCCTGTTTATGAATTTAGGCGCACAGGCAATGAGGCAATGCCGCCCTCCGCCTTTTCTTCAAAATTCCGACTGTAACAGGCGTATTATGTAGGATTGGTTAATCAGGTATGTTGTATCCAGACGATGACTGAAATATCATTTCAGTAATGCTTTGTGTACAACCATTTGACGAGTGCCTTGCAGCTAATGATGACTAATAATCAATCAGAGTATCAGACGGCCAAAACATTGCTGGACTCCACCAAAAACACTACTACGTCCCGTCAGATTCACACTCGAACAAGTCTACGTATGTTCCGTAGGCACCAAGTTCCTAAAGCCACCGATTCACTTTCATGCGTGTTTGTTTCAGCTTATATACTCCATTATACTAGCCGAAAATGACCCACAATCCCACCCAACCTGTTTTCCCCCACCGTTACAAAATTTCCCTCCATTGCCCCTTCTCCCGTAAGCACCAAGTTTCTTCTCTATAATAAAGTCAAAATATAATAAGTAAACTCCACTGGGGTAGTAGAGAGCTTGAGCCAAACGCTCCAAAAGCGATTTATCGGGAGGTTTTTACCTGTGTAGCATTATAAAAGATGGTCTTCACCTGTATACCATTAAAAAGTTCGTGCGCACCTAGGTGCCATGCACCCCATCTTTTTTGCCTCTCATACCATTCCGTCGGTCTTCTGTTAAATTTGCAACGTCTGACAGGCCTGAGCTGTGGGACCGGTCTGTAAAATTGTCAATCTTACCCTCCGAGCCACAGTCATACGAGTCGGCCTTGTTGACTACCTTGACCGCTATCTCATTCTCACTCTCGTTCCCCCCCCCAAACCCTAGGCGACCTCAAACCGGAGCAGCCGAGGCGGAACCGAAGCGGCCGGTGGCGCGTGGCGGCGGAACCGTAGCGGCGCGGGCGGAAAGACAAGAGGACCACCCCCTCCCCCCCCCCAGGAGCATGCGTGGTATGCGGTAGTGGAGCTTGGGTTTCTCCGTGGATCTAGAGGATTCGCCGCCCATGGCGGCAAAGAAGGGTGCGGACGAGCGACCGGACTGGCTCCCTGAAGGGTGAGTGCAATACATCCCATCTTGATTGCGTGCTCTTTGTTGTGGATACTTAGGTCTCGTAGGTTTCATTGCGTCGTTGTTCGTCATGTGTAGGATGGACGCAGACACTAGCTTCAACCTAGAAATACGGATTGTTTCTCTGAATTCACGTGCTCGGTGGTTTTCGTTGAACAAAGTTGTGGATTCCGACGTGACTAACTTCAGAGATCTGCTTGATGAAATTGTCGACAAGTATCCCCCCAATTTCGGTGATGTAGCTCGACTGTTTTATTTGAGCATGGACAGTAAGGTCAATGTTGAAATCTCTTGTGATGCACAGCTGCTAGTGATGTTTGCAAAGAACAAAATTTTGAAGTGTCGCTACTTGACTGTTGCATATACTAGCCCTAATTGTGAGCCTCACATTCCTGACTGGGAATTTAGCCCCACTGCCCACTCTGTTGAACCCCCCATTCACCCCTTCTGTGCACTGTCCTAGCATAGCAGAACCAAGCAATGCCACCCAGACTGAATCTACAGACCTACGATACCTGTCTAACCCAAACCCATTCAATGAGCATGTGGGAGTTGATGATGAAGGGCTTTACATTGACCTTGGTCCCCAAGATCCTAAACCATCCAGTAAACGAAGACAGCCTGATAGTCCTGAGCTTGACAGCTTTTCTGAATCAGAAAGTGATGAAGAATCTCTGTCTGGTGATGATGATTCTGAAATAGAAGATGTAGATGACATTGTTAGAGATAGACAACCTGAGCAAATGCCTGATGCTGACTATGACAAGAAGGACCCTCCTATGACAGAGGGCACTATTTATTTAGACATGACAGCTTTTAAGCTAGCTTTAGCTTCTCATGCAGTCAAACGTGAAATCCACTATAACATTGAGGCAGCAGATCCAAGAAGGTATAGGGTGAGCTGCAGTGCCAAGATTGATGAGGGCGAGAATTCATGCATCAACTCTCAGGGATGGTGTGACTGTTAAGGTATTATGTTAGCACATATTGTAAATACATGGACTAATTTGTTTGTGGATATAATATTGTAATGATCATGTGTAGGTGAAGAAGAACCCAGAGCTTCATAATTGTCAATGTGCCAAGAGGATTGGAATCTGTGTAGGAGTGACACAGTATTGGGTTTGCAGCAAAGTAATTGATTGGCTCAAGGAAGATGTGACAAAAGTTTTGACAACTTGTTTAGATTTAAGGCACAGTTAGAGGAAAGCAGCCCTGGTTCATTTGTTGTCATTGACCACCACACCATCAACAACAGGATAAGGTTTAATAGGCTGTTTTTTGCATTAAAACCTTGTGTTGATGGCTTCCTTAGAGGTTGCAGGCCCTATCTTGCAGTAGATAGCACATTTTTAACAGGGAGGTTTAGGGGCCAGTTGTGCATTGCCTGTGCAGTAGATGGGCACAACTGGATGTTCCCAGTAGCAGTAAAAGTCATTGATTCTGAAACCAATGACAATTGGGTGTGTTTCATGGAGAGGTTAAAGGAAGCCATTGGTAGCCCAACTGGGCTTACTTTCTGCACAGATTGTGGCCAAGCAGTGATGAATGGAGTGAGTGAGGTGTTTCCAGAAGCAGAACATAGGGAGTGCATGTACCATCTAGTATAGAATTTTAAGAAGAGGTATAGTGGCAAGATATTTGATGATCACTTGTGGGCTGCAATATATTCCTGGAGCCCATATATGTTTGAAAAACATTATCAAGCAATGGCAGCAGCCAAACCACAGGCTATGAAGTACCTCCAGGAGACTCACAAGAAACTTTGGACTAGGAGCCAGTTCTCCACTGCTTCAAAGATTGACTATGTCACAAATAACTTGGCTGAGTCTTTCAATAATTGGATAAAGGGTGACAAGGGGAAGCACTTGGATGACTTGATGGACAGCATCAGACAGAAGATTTTGATTAAATGGAACCATAGGAAGAGGGTGGCCAGGACCTTTGAAGGCAAGATTTTGCCCCATATTGTGAAGAAAGTGAAGGAAGACAGCTACAACTTAGACATTGAAGTGATCACTAGCTCACTTGAGGGTGTTGCTGAAGTTTGTGCTAAGGGAGGGTCTGGTTTTAGATTCGTGGTGAGCTTAGCCCAGAGAACATGCTCCTGCAGGGCCTGGCAAGGGTCAGGAATAACCTGTAAACATGCCATTGCCTACATTACCTCAATTCCTGGTGCCAAGCTAGAGGATTATGTAGATGATTACTTCTCTGTCCAGAGCTTCAAAAAAGCTTATGAAGGCTCTATCCCATGTATCCCAGACAAGTCCATGTGGCCCAAAGCCACACATGGGTTCTTCATGCACCCTCCTTTGCTAAAGTCAATAGGTGGAAGGAGGAAGAACAGGATGAAGTCTGCTATGGAGGGAAGCAGCAGCAGCAAGGGAAAGAAACATGAATGTAAAGTTTGCCATCAACTAGGGCATCACTGGTACACCTGCAAAAATGGGAATCCACAAGACATTGCTGCAATGGAGGCTGAAAGGTAAACACATACATCTATTTCACCATGTCTTATAAACACATTTGCTAACATGTACATCATATTTTTCAGGGGTCCACCAAAGAAAAGGCAGAAGAAGGCAGGTAGCTGCAATACAGAGACAAGCCTTGTGGTGGCAACTCCTTCCTCTTCACAAATGGTATTCCCACACAATAAAGCTGTGGCCAGAGCCACACACAAGAAGAGGAAGAAGAACACATCAGGTGTCAATAAAATCAAGGATTCAACAGGCAATGCATCAACAAGTACCACAAATACCCACTCTAATAGGTTAGTGTTGCTGCAGTTATACATTTCCCCATTGTTTGTGATGCCTGTAAAATAACTGGGTGTTGCTGCAGGTCTGGAACTGGTTCCAATGACCCTGTGCCCATCCAAGCTGTGCACCTTGCCCCATTTCATGAAGCCTCTCAGGCTACAGTGCAGACAGACCCACTGGATGTTGTTTTGCCCAATGCTACACCAAGGAAGAAGATAGGAGTGAAGAAGAAGCTCACACCAAGGAGGCCTGGAATTCTTCCAGCAAACCCAGCCAGCCCAGCTTCCAATACCAGAAGCAAGAAAAAGCTACAGATGTAATGAAAGGTGGCTGTCTCTATGCTGCTTGGTTAGTGTTTTGGTTAGTGTTTTCTGGCATGAACTTTTGCTGTGATGCTTAGTAGTCTGGCATGAACTTCTTTTGCTGTGATGCTTAGTTGTCTGCCAATGACTTAGGTTGATGTGTGGCTTAGTTGTCTGCATGAACTACTTTTGCAGTAATGGACTGTAATGTCTGTGTTGGATTGTAATATAATGTGTAGCTGTAATGGACTACATGAACATCATTTTCTGTCTACCTGTAATGGTCTGTAATGATTATCCGTTGTCAGCTGTTTTTTTCTTGTGAAATATTGAAATGGTTTCACCTGTTATAATCTTGTGAAATATTGAGATGAAACCATGTCTTATCAAATAAACCATATATTCATTGATTCATTCATCCATACATACATACATGCAAAAGCCCCTACTTCTTCATGATAGCATACAAAGCAAGAAAGATGCAAACAAACACCAACTTTTCAATCCACTTGAGCTGTTGGAGAACCCTATTTTCCACTACATTGCCTTCAACTCCAGCTGGCTGGGGACCTTCCTGGATAATCGGCAGAGGAGGAGCTGTAGGGATCCCTGCAGGTGCTGCCACTGCATGTAGAGGAACTTCCTGTAGTGGAGCAGGCGTCGGCACTACACTCGCCTTCATTTCGTCCTCCCACTGATAATACTGGCAACCTCCAGCCTGACAAAAACAACAAACCATTACACTTGTGGAAAACAACAAAACAAAGATCCAAAGCGAAACTGTGGATAGAAAGTTATACATACAGCGAAGTACGGACACTTGTGGAAGACACGGTTGGTGTTTGCCTCGGTTCTTGCTGTGAACCAATTAGCAAGCACACCACAGTTGGGGCACCTCACCCGCCTTCCCCTCCTCCCATAGCTGTGAAGCTTCAGATGAGCTGGATGACTATATATCGAGCACAACTTCTGCGCCGCCAAAACACTGGCAGGACCCACGTACGAGTGGCGCCAAAAAGTTCAGGCAGTAACGGACAACAAAATTGACCTCTTTGCCCTCATGGTTTTCCCCACCCGTTAAAACGTAGCTCGATTGACCGGATGGTAGAAGCAAAAAAAAAAAAAAAAGGTGCCAACACTGGGTGCGATTTAATGCAGGTGAGCCTATGCTACCAAAGTGCATTTATCGGCCTGGTCGGCCCAAACAGCGAACCAAGCCCACCGATTGCCCTAACCTCGTGCCCGCTTGTTTCACTTGCTGAGACTTCACCCCATCGCCGCCGCCGCCGCCGTCGCAAGCGACGATGCTCGACATCAACCTGTTCCGCACCGACAAGGGCGGCAACCCGGATCTCATCCGCGAGTCACAGCGCAGCCGGTTCGCCTCCGTCGAGCTCGTCGACGAGGTCATCGCCCTCGACAAGGCATGGCGCGAAAGTAAGTGCCTCCTCTCCTTATTGCCCTGCCCCCTTCACCCCCCCTTCCCTCAAACGTCTTCCAGATCCACGGCCGGTCCGGTCTCTGACTCCCAGGGGTTACTCGTTGCTGCTGCAGGGCAGTTCGAGCTGGACAAGATCAGGCAGGAGCTCAACGCAACCAGCAAGAAGATCGGCAAGCTCAAAGCCGTACGTTCCGTCTCGAATCGGGATGCACTCGTTTATCCCTTTCATTTTCGGTGTCCTGGGTTTCACGTGATGGTGGTGTGTTTCTTTGCAGAGCAAGCAAGAGGAGGAAGCGAAGAAGCTCATGGAGAGCACAGACGAAATTAAGAAGAGGTTGGCAGCCAAAGAAGTCGAGGTGCAGGAGGCCAAGAGCACCCTCGATGCCAAGGTCACGACTATTGGCAACATCGTGCATGAGTCCGTGCCAGTCAGCGACGACGAGGTGGTCTGGAAATTTAGTTTGTGGTCTCTCTGAATTTGACCTAATTATTATAAATTTCAGCTCAACTGATTAAACTACTACTTCCAGGCAAACAATAAAATTGTACGGACTTTTGGAGAGAAGAGAGTAGAGGAAAATTTGAAGAATCACGTGGACCTTTGCAGGATGCTTGACATTGTCGACTTGGAGAAGGGTATGTGCTCTCAACTTTTCTCTATTTACAAGTGTTTTCTTACTGTCAGTACCGCTTGTTTAAGCCCGTTTCAAACCTATTACAAACCAATTGCCTA
The DNA here is from genome assembly GCA_038502445.1 of Eremochloa ophiuroides. NCBI lineage: Eukaryota > Viridiplantae > Streptophyta > Magnoliopsida > Poales > Poaceae > Eremochloa > Eremochloa ophiuroides. The sequence continues at coordinate 104,793,779 of JAHLJS010000002.1, read as the reverse complement.
TATCTCTTTTCTTTCTGACTGTTTCTGGGGTAACTTGCTAATTTTGTTCCTTGCTTGCGTTCTGGTATGTCTGCATGTGATTGTGTGCCTCTGTTAACTTAACAACCCTTTCATAGAGAATGCATAGTTCCATATGTGTATACATTTTATATATTCAACAGGGTTCAAACAATCACCTTGCTTCAACTAATTTCGATGTGCTTGTGCTCTTTGTTTGCTTTCTTGCTGTCATTAAGAACATTTGTGGAACAGGCTGTCAAGTTTGCTTATCACAACCTTTTGCCTATTTGCATTTTTTGCAGGTGCTGATGTGGCTGGTGGTAGGGGTTTCTATTTAAAGGGCGATGGTGTCTTGCTTAACCTGGCATTGATAAACTTTGGTCTAGCTTTTCTGAGAAAACGGGGATTTGAGCCAATGCAAACTCCCTTTTTCATGAGAAAGGAAACAATGGCAAAATGTGCCCAATTGGCCCAGTTTGATGAGGAACTTTACAAAGTAGGGCTGATGTTATTCCTTACATGCATATATTGTTACAGTACAACCTACATTTATAGTTTTATTATGACCTGACAAGTTGACATAAATTATGCTTCCTGTATCAGTTTATTACCATAATATGTTCCTCTTTTATGATAATTAGGATTCTATACTAATGAAAATATATAACACATTTGGTCTTCTTTTAACTACCTTTCCAGTTCTAATGTTTGTCCTGCTATTATAAAAAAAACTAATTTGTGTGTAGTCAATATCAGCAACATTTTTTTCAGCCCCTTTGTTTCATTTTGATTATTGTGTGCGAATGATGGTTTTTAATCATAATAATAGTTTGATTGTTTGGATGAATTTTGATCTTTGATGTTGAATATATCTGTTGAAATATTTCACCCAAAAAATCTGTCAGTTCTCTAATAATAGTATCTGTTATTTTATTACAAGTACATTACTAGTAGTTTCATTTGTCAGGTTACAGGTGATGGTGAGGACAAATATCTCATAGCTACATCAGAACAGCCATTATGTGCTTATCACTTAGGTGATCGAATCTACCCTGCTGAACTTCCAATCAAGTGAGTAATTTCTGTCCTCAGTTTGTTTATCTTCTAGTGACGCACGATATCGAATTTAATCATAAATAATCACATACGTATAGATATGCTGGGTACTCCACATGCTTCCGGAAGGAAGCTGGTTCTCATGGAAGGGACACAGCTGGTATCTTCAGAGTCCACCAGTTCGAAAAAATTGAACAATTCTGCATTACAAGCCCAAATGGCAATGATTCCTGGGAGATGCATGAAGAGATGCTAAAAAATTCAGAAGACTTCTATAAGGAGGTAATAATCAGTGGCTCAGTGCTTTATGATCCATATATATTTGTATCCTTGATGAAGGTTGCTCCTTGATCCCTTTAAACATTTCATGAATGTCCATCTTGCAGATTGGGCTACCATACCAAGTTGTTTCCATAGTCTCTGGTGCTCTTAATGATGCTGCTGCTAAGAAATATGATTTGGAAGCATGGTTCCCGGCATCAAAGACCTTCCGAGAGTTAGTATCCTGTTCAAATTGCACTGACTTTCAGTCGAGGAGACTTGGAATTGGGTATGGCCAGAAAAAGGTAAGGGTTCTGTGCCGCTTTGATTATTGTAGATGGGTCATTGCTCTCTGCAACTTCACCCAGAGTACGTTAATATATCTCACTAGTTACTAACTCTTAACATTTCCGATGTATGACAAATCACAGAATGATGAGCAGTCCAAGCAGTTTGTTCATATGCTGAACTCTACCTTGACTGCCACTGAGAGAAGCCTCTGTTGTATTCTGGAGAATTTCCAAAAGGAGGATGGCGTCGAGGTGCCGAAGGCACTGCAGCCTTTTATGGGTGGAATAGAGTTCCTTCCTTTCAAGCGACCTTTGGATGTCAAACAAGCTGCTGACTCCAAATCAAACAAGTCCAAATCAAAGGTTTTTTTCCCGCCTCTGCTGGCCCCTTCGCAAAAATAGCATTTGAATCCATATTTTTGCCTGATCTTTTTGGCTCTTCTGACAGGGAAATGCTCCTTGAGCTGGTTAAGGAACAGACTGAGATGCAAATGCACGTGTAGGTGGAACTGATGGATCTTGTGCATCCTTATGTTCATTTTTGGGCCTATCAGTATACAGTACTCATAGCTTGACTATGGCGTTGCAGGTTTTGGTTTACCCATTTTGGTTTCTTGGTTGCCACATTATCTGATGATGACCTACTTGGCATACTTGTATGACATAGCATTTATTGAAATCTGGAATATTTGACCATCACCACCACCTCCTCTGGAGGCTGTGTTTATTGCGTTGCCATAGAACAAGCGCTGTTTGTTTGTCTCAAAAACCACCAGGTGGTGCCAATTTGCTGGTAGTTTGATGTTATCTTTTTTTTTTTTTTGGAATTCTGGTGGGTTGGTGTACTTCTGATCGATTCTGAAAAGACATCTAGTGCTGTTGTAGTTGGAACTTGGAGATGCTCATCTCATACGCGTGTTCATGGGTTCTAGCATTGCATGGGCTGTATGCAAACACCAGTTTCTGCTGTGTTGGTCAGGTGCTGAATTCTGTCTGGCTATGCTTTCCCAGGCTTTCACTGCTCAATGTGACTGTAGCCCTTGAATTCGCCAAGCCGCAAGCGTTCAAATTAATCCCTTCCTCTGCCTCTGTTGGCATGTGAGGCAGACAACAGCGTTCAATCTTGAGAATCTCTTACCCTGATGCCTGAGGGTCAGTTACATTTGAATTGCAGGTGCACTTGCTAATAAAGCGAAGCAGGGTTAACGTTGCCAACATAATCTGGTATGCAGCGTTTTTTAAAAGAAGAAAATATTTGCAAGGCTTCTATAGGTCATTTATTTGCATTGCTACGGAAGTAGTATACTTGGGTAAGGTGAGACCTGTCAGGAGAGCGATCAGGATTCACGAGCCCTCAGTTCCTAGACAAGGCCGGATGCCAGCCAGGGTAAGCCAAGGGAGATTTATGATTCGCCGACGGGGACAATGGGACCAGTAAACCCCGTGCAGGCATGCGCTATTACGCTACTATTCACGCGAGTTGATGGGCAAAATAAAAGGCCCATGATTAAGGCAAAATAAGGCCACGGTGGAAAATACTGTTTGCGTGATTGAAAACATGCATTATGCATTGATTTGGCTGATCTGCTTGAGCGAATAGGCTCTCGTGATATTTGGCATGTTGTTGGTTGTTTAGCAGAGAAATGCCGAGCAAAGTTGAGACAAACAAGGACGGAGGATGTCAGCGCTGTCGAGACTGGCGACCCAATTTCGATCTTGCCCTATCGGGGGGTCCCGGGAGTTAGGCAGATGTGCTGGCCACGTTCCTCGATTCCAATTATGATGATGATAGCTCTTCCCTCTGTAGTCAACTAGGTGGCATTCTAATGGGAAATTTGTTGGTGTCTGGCTTTTCTGGACAGAATGATTTCCCGATGCTTCACTTCTCAATAATCATGTTTCCTGTTCTATACGAACTCGCAGTTCCTAGGTAAACGGCTTGTCAGCATCGTTTGGACAAATGCACATGCACGGTACTGAGATGAGATCAGTCTGCAGGACATTGACTAGTACACGGTGGACGGTACTGAGATTTTTATCTGCAGAAAACCGGGTACCGATGGGAGTGGCAAGTGTTTTTTCCGTGACTTTTGAGTTTCACATGGCACTAATTAACACCCTTTGAACTTTCCCTGCCATTTTTATGCAATTATTGAAGTTTTCACATGGCACTAATTAGCCTAAAGATTCCAAATGTCTTCCATGAAATTCCTGATGTGATGGGAGGGAAAAAAAAACACGGTCCAGCCACCGAAGGCCCAAATGGCAATGGCATCGCGCGTCGCTTTATTAAAGATAAAGAGACAATCAGCGCGCCAACGTGCCCAATCAGCTTCGAGATCCTGAAAACTTTTTTCCGGTTCGTTTGTAGTACGCACAGTACAAGCTTTCACATATTTTCTTATATAATTAACTTTGGGAAAATATGATTAAGTTTCTGATGCTTGTCAGTACAATCTTTTTGTTGTACTAACACTATCAACGTACCTACTAGTTACAAATTGGATTGCTTTTGCCTAGATGACGACATCAGATTCACATTTCTTATATTTTTTTAAAAAAATGTTATATTGCATTCAAACAAGCTCGTTGGCGTGCTAGTAAAAGTAAATCAAAAGGGGCGACTGGAGGAGTCAAGAGATTCTGGCACTTTGCCCCCCTGAAACCCGCCCGAGCGCAGCTCTCCATGCCCATGGAGGCTGACCATGTGTCCTTTCTCTCGCTACAACTCTCTCTAATCGATAAATTTCAAATTAAAAATCGCCGCAGAGCTTTCAAAAAAAGGGGAGAGAAAGAGGTGAAATATAAAAAAGACAAGGCGATAAATTACAAAACAACCCCACCACCAGTGGGCCCCACCTGTTCCACGGTGCTTTTCCCCAGCCATCACGAGACCTCCTCCCCCCGCAGCTCGCCGAAGCCAACCAACGCGCCACCACCACCACCCCACCATCAGTTACTACTGCTGCCTGCCTCTCCAGGCTCCAGGAATCGACTCCTCCTCGGATCCTTTCCCCCTCTCCAGCTCCCCCATCCTCCCGTCCACCAGCAGCCGCCTGCACTGTGCTGCGGCCGCCGTTCCCGTTCGCCTCCCGGACTCCAGCCTCCTCGGTTCCCGCGGTAAGCCGCTGCTCGCTTTCTTTCTTTCTTGGCGAGAGCAACGCTGCAAAGATCTTGGCTTGGATCTGCGCCCGCCTTCTTTCTTGCGTTTTCTTGGCCTGTTCGATTCTCCGGCTGCTGGTCGGTTCTTGGTCCTGTAGATTGGGTCCGCCGGTGGGAATTATGGCGTTGTCTCTCGTGTCACCATCTCCTGTGCTCTTTCTCCCCATCTGGAGCGAGTAGTACGGCCATGGAATTATTTCTGGGGGTTCAGTCTGTTAGCGGTACCAGACGTTGCTTTCCGCGCACTAGTGCGGCTTACCTGCTTGTACTGAAACAGTTGGTGAAGTTCGGGTGGTGGCGTGATGTGGTGTACATGTCTTGCGCTTCTCGGCAAGCTTTCATACCTAGTAATGGAGTCGTGTGGTACATGATTTCAATTGCAATTTGGTACCCACCTAGCTTGTTACACTCTTGAAACCGAATGCTGCCTCTCTCATTTCTCCTGGGTGTTTGCTAGACCGAATGAACATGCTGCATTGCTCAGTGCCCACAATAAAATTGTTATAAAAGCATTCTTTAACAGGTAGGTGGAGATAGGCTGTGGAAAGTTGGTGTCAAAGTTACAAATAGATCTGATCTGTCCACTGTCTTTTAGTTTGTAGGTAGTTACCATTACCAGTAGGAGGGTTCAAAGTTCAAACTATAGCGACATTTGTGTTTCTTGAAGCTCCTCTATGTACTCATTCAGCAATGCATTGTGTCAGACTGAATTGCCGAGCTAGATTTTGAAACCACAATTGTAGTGTGCCCCTGCCTGTGCTATTTTTACTGTCCATTGTTCACTGTGAACTGCTTTTTTTTTTTTTGGCAAGGTTATCGTAAAACTCCTAGGTTCCTGGATTTTCTTGCACGTTGGAGCTTTCAAATGTTGCTAATGCGTAACCAACTAATACTTGGACAGAACACAATGTACTAGTTTGTTTTATTTTTCTTACATACAAGGCAAATATGTCTAAAATTGCAATAAAATATATATTAGGATAATTTCTTCTATTTTGTAATCTCTTGTTGTTGACCTATTCAAAATTCAACCAAATTCGTTGCTACTATGTGTATTACAGTCTTTAAACTACTTCCAAGGAAAAAGATTTCAGAGAACTGTGGCAGCTATCTTATCTGATTTTATCAATTTCTTGTGGTTCTTGAAATAGATCCTTTGTATGCTGATATCTCCTCTGATTCTATGAAGGGCGCGCTATGAAGTTACGGACAAAACGGCCTGAATGGAAGTCCCTTATGCCTCTACAACTACAACTGAGTAGATTGAGCCGGAAATCTGCCATGCGTTTCTTTTTGTTCCCCAAGGTTCAGTCGGCTGGTCAATCACCAGATGATACCCCAGTTTATCTTAACGTGTATGATTTGACACCAATGAATGGCTATATATATTGGGCAGGCCTGGGCATATTTCACTCAGGAATTGAAGGTTCTTTTCTCTGCCATGTGCATATATTTTTTTCCCCTAGTTAATACATAATCCAATGCTGGTTCATTTTCTGCTATTTCAATTTCAGATAATTTCTCCTTTATCTTTGAAAACTAAAGTAACATCTCATAACTCGTTTTAGCCAACAATGCGATTTAGTTCTGTGATCTATCTGCTATCTCAGCTTATGAAGTTGTTTTTCCAACATTAACAATCCTATCTGCATATAGGTTTGTTCCATACTTCCATGCCATAAATTCTGTGCTGGCCATTAGGCCTGTTTGGAACATGTGATTTTTTTTCCCACCAAATCCTGCTTTTTTTTTTCTGTGAAATCGAACTGATTCTTTTGAAAATGGTTCCTGCGAAATTCCTGCCATCCAAGTAGGTCCGTGGGGTATTCATTATTCGCCTTGCCTAGATGAGCTACATATTTAGATTCCTTTTGTGCTATCATTGATGTGTCTAGCTGAAATCGGTAGATTCACTAGATGTCATTTTACCATATAGAAAAATGGACGAAATGGGTGGGTCTGTGCTATGTTGCCTTTATAATAGGAAATACAGTATTAAAATTGGAAAGAAAATTATTTGTCTATCTACTGATCTTGGAAGGTGATTGTTTTTCTTGATGTTGTTGGGTCCATTTTTATGTGTAAGGCTTCAGGGTACCACACACATTTTTTTCATCTGAGAAAGCTAGTTTAAAAAGATGAAATCTGGGAATAGAGATCTTTAAAGATCCAGAATCCATTTTTATAGGGTTTAATAGTGATTTAAGAAATTTTCTTTAGGTGCGCCCATCAAATCTCTAGTCACCACCCTCCCTTATGCTAGACATTTTTATAGATCCAGAATCTAGTTTTATGGGGTTTGATATTTGATTTAAGAGATTTTCTTTCAGTGCCCATGAAATCTCTAATCCTCCTCCCTAGTTCCTAACTTTAGAGGAAAGAAGAGAATTAGGGAAGGACATGGGAGTAGGAATGGTGCACTAGTTTGGTGAAGTCCATGTGGAGAACTTGGAAAATGAGGGCTATTCTTGGAGATGGGTAGCATACCCGGTTGCTGAGGGATGGGGAAATGAAGTAATTTAGAAGCTTGTTAAATGCTCAATGCCACTAACAACCATCAATTAATGAAGTTGAATCTGAATGATCTGTCTGGGTTGTTAGTTCCTGTCTAAATTTGCCAGTTAGTTTTAACAATAGTATTTTTCTTCTTCTTCTTCTTCTTCTTCTTCTTCTTCTTCTTCTTCTTCTTCTTCTTTCTTTCTTTTTTTTTTAAGTAGCCTAGCTAGATCTTTCTTGAGGTTCATTTTTCACTTTTTTCTCCATCAATAAAGCGTGAGTGCTTGAATGTAGTAGGCTGTCGGAAACGATTTAGACTGAACTATATATGCGAAGACATGATTTTTAGAGAGTATGGATTCATGGGAATTTGAATGATGCAATTTTTCAGCTAGCTTTGGAATATTTTATATGGGTGAACTTTGCAATTATCTTGCAGACTGCCTCAGTTATTAAATGGTAGTGACATTGGCATTCAAACCCCTAATTGTCAATAACATGTTGTCACATAAGTTCTGCTGTTGCTATGCAAATAGTAGATGGTTTATTTACAAGACTACAATAAGTTTTCACAACTGTCTTCTCAGATGACATATATTTCGATTGCCTCTCTTTTCGAGGAACCAATTGCCTCTCTTTTCCATTTACAGTTCATGGTGTTGAATATGCATTCGGAGCTCATGACTTCCCCACCAGTGGGGTCTTTGAGGTAGAACCTCGCCAATGCCCTGGTTTCAGATTCAGAAAATCAATATTTCTTGGTACAACATGCTTGGATCCAATCCAAGTTAGGCAGTTCATGGAGCTGCAGTCAGTAAACTACAATGGAGATACTTACCATCTTATCACGAAGAACTGCAACCACTTCTGCAAGGATATGTGCTACAAGTTGACCGGTAACAAAATTCCCAAATGGGTGAATCGGCTCGCCAGAATAGGTACCATAACTTTACACAAGTGCTAATGCTTGTTCTGGCTCATTGATTCCAGATAGCAAAGGTGATAGTGATTTAAGTGCTACTTGTGCATAGTCAGAGTGCATTACATGGCTTTAACGGTCATTGCCACCATTTTTCGCTGTATATTATTGTTTCCACTTTACTTTCTAGAAATGTTGTTTACCCTGGTTTATGAATGTCTTGCCTTTATTTTCCATAAGTGTCAAGTACTTTTCCATCACACCATATCACAGTGTAACTCAGTAACTGTGCACTTGATATGTGATGTGGCATTAGCTGAATCATCCTGCAAAGAGGAGAGATGTCTCTAGTGAATAGTTTCATCCACAAAGGGCACTACAAAAGTTTGCAATATGTTTTCAGCAGGTTGTTGAATTCAATAGCATGCTTTCTGTTTCTACTTCACTTATTAGTAGGGCGGTTTTATACGTACATGGAGTTCTTGTTGTAGTGTTTTCATGTGAACTTTCTGGTTCTTATTATGATGATCATGTGCATCTCTTCCTTGTAGGCGCCATTTGCAACTGCCTTCTCCCAGAGTCGCTTAAGATCTCTCCGGTTGGCCACGATCCAAATAGCCAATCTGAAGACTCGGAGAAAAGGCGGCTGAGGAACCCATTTAGCTGTTTCTCTTCGATCTCCAGTCACCGGCAGCTGCCGTCATCTTCTCCTTTCCCACCATCTCCTGTGAAAGAGGGTCTCCCGCATTGTTCATCGAGGAAAACCTGCACGGCGTCTCTGAGAAATAGGTAGCCTGGCGCCCCCCCACCCCGTGTAACCTCCGATGCCAAGTTGTGCTAATTCTTGCAGTGTCAACTCTGGATTGCACGGCAAGTGCTGTGCTGTGCTGTAGCTTTCCTGCCAGGTGCTTTGTTTTTTGTCAGTAAAAATCAGATGCCTGATGTTGTTGTATCATGTAGTAAAAACCCAAGCGACGTGTGCTGATTTGCCTCGCAAGATCTGTTGTGGGGGGTTGAATTTTCACTCGATTCTACCCGCCTATGTACTCAAGCCTAATCGGTGATTTGTATATTAATCCATTATTCTTTCAGCTGTTGAAAAGGACCTCCTTGGTGCTTTTTGGTAACATCTGTGGACTGTAAAAGAAATTCCACCAGGTTGATTCCCCCCCAGTATTTCAGGCAAGGTGCATACCTGATCAATCATACAAGTGCATAATCTTGTGACGGCGGGACCAGAGCTTGATTGGACGGTAGCACCGAAATGGGTGCCGAAAATTCTGATGCCTGTTCCAATCCTCCAGTACAGGAATTCCAGGAGGGAAGCACACCGGATAAGAATGCCTCCAGGAGTAAGCAAAGGTAGCAGCAGTAGCAGTAGTGCTGGTGGTGGTGTCCTTTGGTGCTCAGTACTTCGCCGTGCCATGAAGCTAGCCACATCCCCGCACCGGGGCGGCGCCGCGACGGCGTAGTACGAGAGAGACACCGACGTTCGTGCGTGCGAAGCCGACGGTCCGTCGCCTCCGCCGCGACGAAACCGGAGGTCGCCGTCACGCAGCAGATGATTGATCCATCCATCCGTCGGGGTTGTTTTGTTCGCTAGCTTCGTCGTCGTCGTCGTCGTGCCGTGTGACGGGAGCGGAGCCACAATTGCGAAAGAGAGAACCCGCGGCGCTTTTCATCAGGTCATCTCATCTTTACCGGGCTTATCTATATTCTTCTCCCAAAGAAGAGAGAAAAGGCCGTGGAGCGAGTGATGCATGCATGGCTTTGATGCAATCATTAGCTAGCGCTCGCCTAATTTTTTTCCCCGGCACCTAGATGACGCATCGCTTGTTTAAGTGCAGTCAGTTAGGATGCCTCGGTCACACAGAGTTGTAAGTGGTGGTTAGTCTTTCGCGTATGCTCAACATAACGAGTAGTAATCGTGTTTAAAGTGAGAAGCAAACACTGCTTGAGTGCTTAGCAGACAATGACCTTAAGATTTCACATCCTGAGTCCGAAAGCATCTGCGTCTCTACTGTTAGAAATGGCAGCATTTGGCCAGGCAGTTAATGTCTTCGCAACTATACTAGCAGAAGAATGCACCATGCATGCATTAGCAAACATCTACTCCCTCAAATTCAAACTTTTTAGCTTCTGACTAAGTTTTTGGAAAAGAATATATGCTAATCTATAAATTCAAATAAATACACTAGATGGATCTAATTTATCGTGTATCTTGATGTATTCTTCTGTAACCTCTATCAGAATTTAAAAAAAAATATGCTTTGACTTGTCATAAAATTAAAGTGAACTATAGTTTGCATTGGAGGAAGCAGCAGTGGAGAAGAGAATGGATCGTGGTCGTCCGAGTAAGATCAGGTGGTCGTTCTAAGAGTACTTATTAATTTGTGGAACTGCCCAGAACTCAAATGAAGCCCAGACAATTGGGCCAAGTCCAAACTTAAGAATTTCATCAGACAAAATAATTTACTAACAGAAGATTCCGATTACCCCAGAACTCAAATGAAGCCCAGACAATTGGGCCAAGTCCAAAGCGTGCATCTACAACATCTTCTGATTCCGATTACCCCCATTCCCCCCAATATTACACCACGGAAACCATTACTTGCATGATAATCCACACGAATTTACAAAGATTACCAGCTACTAATTAATCTACATGGCTCAACAAGTTACTGAATAGACTTAATTACCGTCAGAGGACATTGACTGATAGACGTCTCGTACTGATTATGCTAGCTAGTGACTTGGTGATTGCTACTACTGCTACGCGCGCCCCTGCAAATCCATCGAGGCATCGATCCATCCATCCATTAACACGAAAATACCTAGCTGATCGATATCCAGTCAATCCAGCTTCCATCCTCTTCTTCCTCCTGCACTGCACTGCATGCTCATCGATCGATCAGCTCAGTTGAAGTGATCGTAGCCTAGTCCGCCGAAGTAGCCGGGCGCGAAGTCCATCATGTTCATGTAGCTGTTGTAGGCGTACTCGCTCATGTAGGTGAGGTCGGCGGCGGCCTCCTCCGGCTCCACCCCGAACTGCCCCACCAGCGCCGCCGGGTGGTGCGTCACCGTCGAGAACGACGACGAGCTCGGGCTGCTGCTCCCTGCGCCCGCGCCGCCGCCGCCGCCGCAGCCTGCAGCTCCCGCCGCAGCCGCGATGAGCTTCCTCTTCTCCTCCTCCGCCTTCTCCAGCATGTCCTTCGTCTTCAGCAGCTGCAAGACGACGATGGTAAGCAGCAGTAGATCGAGCAGCAACGGAACGAAAACAATTCGCCGTCATCGCATCATCGAGGTTCTTCGTCACTATGTGCTGCTGCGTGTGGTCATGCATGTATGTAGATTTAATTTGTTGCCGGATGGATTAGTCGTTTACCTCGGTCTCGAGGTGGCATTTCTGGAGGACGACGGCGTCGTGCGCGGCGCGGAGCTTGGAGAACTCCTCCTCCATGAGCTTGCTCTTGTGGCGGGCGCGGCGGTTCTGGAACCAGACGGCCACCTGCTTGGCGTCGAGGCCCAGCTCGGCGGCCAGCTGCACCTTGCGGGGCGTCTCCAGCTTGCGCTCCTTCCTGAAGCTCAGCTCCAGGAACCGCGCCTGCTCGTCGCTCAGCCGACGCTTCTTGGCCTGCTCGTCCCCGGCCTCGCCGCCGTCTGCCGCCGGCCGCGGCTTCCGCCTCCGCCGCTGCCGAGCCTTCTTCTGCTCACCACCTGCTACCACATGTACATTATTAACTTTTGCCGCGCCGTGCGTGAGCTCCCAATAATCTCTTGCTCCTTCGTTGACATATGAATTAAGAAGAACTCAACTCACCGGAGCCGGGGGTGGCGGCCTCGGCGAAGCTCTCGGGGAAGACGAAGCAGGACGGGAACAGCAGCCTCTCTTCCTCCTCGCAGCCCATGGTTCCGCTACCTACCTAGCTAGCTACTCGAGCAGCAGATTACACTCCTAAAACCACCGCTGGAATTAAGCAGCAAGAACAAGAATCGAGAGAGAGCTGCAGCTGCTGTTTCTATGTACGTAGCTAGCTAGATCGACTAACTAATGCTCACTGCTTCGATCGGTCGCCGTCGATTGTTGCTATCTACAGGCAACTAGCTTTAATTTGTGCTCGCTCGCTCGCTCTGCCCCTGTAGATTGTACTAGCTCGGATATTGTATAGGAGTGTGTTAGCTGTGCTGGGTTGCCCAGTGACCAGCTGTGTCCTCTCCTAGTCTGTGAGCTCGGAGTCTGCCCCCGGGATTTATAGGCCAGCGAGGGGGGCGCTGATGTTGCTGTACCCCTATCCCTAGTACTTGGGTTAGTTGGGACTTGGGGGAGGTAAATTTGGGAGTGAATTTTTTTATATTTTTTTTACACAATCAACTGGTACAACTAGAAGAACAACCTACAGGATATATAATTCACAATTTTTATTCCATAGTTCAACTATAACAAAATTATACGTTGACTAAACGGCCCTCTGAACCACAATATAAAATTCCAGGCACTAAAGATATACTACTACTGTACTGTAGGAGAAGTGGATAAATTTTTGGTGTGGACTGTGAACAAAGCACGCTCACTCTCCGGCCGAGAGGAGCTTTGCGTGCTTAGCTTAGCTGCTTGTTGTGCAGTGCTGGTTGTTTGTGGATAATGGAATTAATGAGAACGGAGGGGATGGGTAATCGATCGGTAAAGCGAGGCAGCGACAGCAGCGAGCTTACGTATATTACTAGCTTGCCAACCAACTAGTTCCATCACATCACTATCTCTCGCGATTAACAAAAAAACAGCGCAGTGCCGCCTTTTGTCGACAAGGACGCGCGGCACGGGCGCACGATCGGTGGATTTTCGTCGCGGCAGCCGTGACTTCCTGCTGACTTTTCTTAGGATTTTTTTATTTTTAATCCTTTTTTAATAGAAATTTTAATAATAATCCGGCCGAAAAAGTATTTGCAGATCTAATCCGTTTGGTCGCGTCAGCCCGGAAGGCGCGACAAGACACAAAAGTCGCGCGTCCCGCATGGCGCGACTGCCTGCCACGCTGGCCCTTGACCTCGGTCGCCTGGGTGCGTGGCGACGTGCGGGCCCCAACCTGTCGCGCCAAGCTGGATGGCGTGACAGCATGGTGGAATGTGAGGCCCGGCCCATTTCGGTTGGCAGCCTGTCGCGCCAGACGGCCCGGCGCGACGCTTTGCATTTAAGGTCCCCGCCTACTTTCTTACGCATTAGTTTGGGCAAGCAGAGCCCTTCTTCCTGCTTTGGCGATTTTGGGGTAGCAAGAGGTCTGTCTCCTCCTATCTATGTCTTAGTGGAGGTATTGATCCTGCATTTTTTGTTGCCGCCCCTTTATCTCCAATGAAATGTTTGTAAACCCTTATTTGTAGGGCATTGTATTTGAACTAGGGCTTCAATGTTATACTGATTTTTGGTGTTGTTATTGAAACTGTGTATGGCTGGTGTAGTGCAATATGATCTGATGGTACTAGTAAGTGGTATTATTTTAGGTTATTAATTTTTTGTTGCAAGTTGTATTTCAACTAGGGTTTCAATGTTATTACAACATTAGGGTTCCATTTTGGAGTCTTCGTGTATGATGACATTGTCCAGTTCAGTTGATTAATGAGCTTAGTACTCAATTTGTGTAGGTTGGATGTTATTGACACTGTCCAGTTCATTAATGAACTCATTTGTTAATTAGGGTTCCAATTCTTTACTGACACTGTCCAGTTGATTAATGAAGTAAATACTCAATACTCAAAATTGGATGGATGTGGTTGATGTTGACATGTATAACTTGTATGCACGATTAAGAACATGCGAGGTACAATATTATTTGTGTAGGTTCAATGGCAGATGACAGGGACAAGCACCTCGTTCACCATCCGAAAGATCATGGTGGAATTGGTCCATTCCTTCCAGCTCTACCAACCCCCACGTGTTTTTGTGGGTTACCGGCCTTCGTGAAGCAATCGAGGCATCCGCTGTCAGTTGGGCGTGCTTTTTATGTGTGTCAACTTTAGCGGCGTCCCCCTACAGGTGATCCATATTTAGCTGGGTGTGCCTTCTACCAATGGATCGATGGCAATGAAATGTTTGACAAGAGAATCATGTTGTTCCCGTACGACCCTTGGAAGAGCTATCCCTATGATGAGTTTGTTCGATGGGTTGCTCCGCCACCGAACCCTCCGGAAATGACCGATGAAGAGATGGTTGACGCTTCTCTCCGCAGGCGAGCTAATCATCCTAGATGTTACTGTGGACTATCATCAGTTCTCCAACTCCCTAGCAAGGATGATTTATTTACTCCCTTTTATCGGTGTGGACTGCGTGATGATGTAAGTTATTTTTCGAAATAACGTGTTGGCTTCACGAGATATGAGATTTTCATATTATAATATTTCGGTTGCTTCTATTTTCATTTGCAGAAAGGTTTTCCATATTGTGAGTTTGACGAGTTCAACTATGGGCCAAAATCGCATTGGCCTTCTGAGCATGAAGTGTTCGAGTTTGAAGCAGGCCTGAAGCCCTGGCCATGCACAAAGAAGCCGGACGTGAAGTGCAAGTGTAGCATCAGGGCTCGCGAAGGAGTTGTACCGTCCGAACTTGAGTATGGATTGTATTGTGGGAATGCTTATGGAGGGCCCTCAGAGCTTTGGGTACGTTTGATGATCATGTCACCAGTACGAAATTCTCATTTTCGTATATGTTGAGTGCTCATTGATTTATATGTTTCATTAGGCTGGGAGGTCTTGCTATTGGTAGTACTTTCCTGGGCGTGCAGAGTTACTTGAGTCATTGAAGCCATGTGTCAAGTCGCCGTACGAAAAATATAGGAAGATTTTGCTGCGCCAGGAGAAGCAGATGGCGGTGAGGACGCGGTATGGTGTGGAGCTGCCAACATGGGAGATATGGAACCAGGTTGGCGAGGACTTTGCTCGAGTGACAAAACGGAAGTTCAACATGCTATACATAGAGGAGGAGCTAATAAACTTCTGGCGACAAAACAAGGAGACCTATGACTTTATGCAGGCGGAGAAAATCAGGGAGATTGAGTTCTACCACCGGGAAGCCAATGGTGGCCATAGGCCTTTGAATCGTCAGCTTTGTGAGTATTTTCTTCGATAAGTGTTTTCGATTTTGCATGGCACAATATTTGTTTAGGAAGATTCTCTCCTTCTTTTAGTCTCCGATGAGCCATCGTCTGCACAGCCACCGAATGATGGGCATCTCCCAGCTCCCAAAGAGGATGACGACCTCAGTACAGATGATAGTGGTGATGATCATCCTGCTGATTTCCCATTTGATGCCGTTGACGAGTTTGGAAGCCCGGGTCTCTTCTGAGTGTTGTGGTCGTCGGAGTACATATTTTGCAAATACCCATATGCCGTGGTTGTGTTAGATAGTGCGTATGGTAAAGGGATGTACCGGTGGCCTGCTCCTTTTGTTCCAAAGCAGGCCGGTGCTACATATTTTATAAATGCGAAATACGGTTGTTATGTGTGGCCCTTTGTGAGTCATGGGAAACTTGGTTCGATTTAATTGTAACCCTTGGGTGCAAAAATGAAAGTTTCGACTTTTGTTGCATATGACAAACATACTATGTTTCGATAATTTTAGTATTTTATTGAACGGTGGCAACTAAGCTTTTGGTTCCAGATTTGGAAGCTTCACCGATCAGTGCCGGATGTAGCATTTTATGTTAGGGTATGGCATTACAAAATTTATATATACAATGGGAACAAAACAAAACAGTTTTTGCCTTGTCGCGCCATGCCGCTTGGCGCGACCAAACGGAGAATGGGAACCAAAACGAAACTGAACGGTTGCTATTAGTGGCGTCGCGCCACCCCGCCTGGCGCGATGAGGGTCCCGCCACGCGGGTTGACGCGACTAGTCGCGCCAAGGATAGCAGCCGTTCAGTTTCATTTTCGCTCCTATTCTCCGTTTGGTCGCGTGACAGGTTGCGGCGACTGTACAAATGGCTGTCGCGCCATCCTCTCTGGCGCGACAGCCCTGGTAACAGCTTTGTTTGCTTTGCCTTCTCTCAGTTTCCCAGCAACATATGAACAGAATACACAAAAATATGTTCATTTCAAAAAGGAGTCCATTTCACAACGACAACTGACACATACAAGTCCATTTCACAACGACAAGTGACATATTTCACGTAGGAGTCCATTTCACAACGATAAGTGACATAGTTCACATAGGAGTCCATTTAAGAAGACAAACCACATAGTTCGTACATACTATTTTGGTGACAACAACAAATGATATAGTTCATCACAACGACAAATCACACACTATGACATTTGACATTCATGGGTTGGGACTAAATGGATCACGGTGATGACGCACACGTCCTGGATTTGTTGGCAACACGTTCGCAGAACTAACATCCGTCCGGTCACGCCTACGTCCTGTGGCACGAATGGGTCGGGGGGACTGCAGAAAAGGAAGGTGTTAGCAAAGAAGGGAAGAGACAGATGCATAGCATACACATACACTTTCTTGCCTGGGACTGCGTGGCGTCAGGAGCGTCGTGAAGTTGATTTCCGGTGAGCTCTGCCTGGCCGTATGTTCGATCAGCTTCAGCTTGGGGATTGTCGTCCGCTTCGTCTTCGTCGTCATCATCCGTTTCACGCCGCCGAGATGGTCCGGGTACGGATCGCATGCAACTTAACTTTCTTGCCATCCGTCTGCATGATTTAATCACCTTCTGCACAAGTGTGGGCAAGTATTGAGGAAAGGATACGAGTATTTGAGGTAGGTTATAGTGACATACCTTTGCCAGTTCTTCCAACATTGTCCCTTCAACGCCTCCCACGTGGCCAAGATATACGCCAGCCTCGTTGGACAAGTACCCTAGCTGAGTTGCCTAGACAATTAAACCGATGTTTATGCGCTGAAGTCGAGAAAATATGATGCTAAGTTAAACAAAATCAAGTTTGTATAACGGACCATGTAGTCTTGCAGAGGGGCCCTCTTAGGTTGCGTGCCAAAATGCGTCATCTCGTCATATGGATCTTCATCATCGGTGTCGGTTTCATTTATGGGAATGTTGGACATCGAGGGATGAAGCCGGAGGCGGGTGGACCTATGGAGCCATTCCAAGTACTCACAGTACTGTGATGTAGTTGAACGAGGCCCGTTCGTGTAGTGCATCCGGGCCCGACCTTCCCACAAATGCAACGGGACCGCGCCCAATCGTTACCGCCGAACCTTCTCCTCCTTGACACACTGCACAAACATAGCGCCCGGCATGGTCATGTTCTAGAAGAGTGAACAACTAATTACATAAGTTTGTTTTTAATACTTACTCATGCAATTCTACACCGGTGCTCTCATGTTCGGCAGGGAAAGGTTGTTGCCTCCCAAATTGCTTGCATACTCGCACAGGTAAATGCCACTTCACGACATAGTATAGGATCATAGGAACATTTGAGCGCCAAAGGTCACTGTCTGCAGTGCAAAGAGGTGAGATTATTAAGTTTGCTATCTCCGCCCTGTCATACGGAGTCCATTCAACCTGAACAAAATTATAGTTTTCTCCATAAAAACAAATCGAACAAAGCACCCAACATAATGATAACATGCCTGTTTGTAGGTTATGACATCCAATTCATTGGAGTATTGGATGTACCGATGTTTCGGCACCCCACGCACAGACACAACCTTCTTCCACAAGTAGCACACGGGCGACCGATAGTCCTCATGAGTCCATGGCTGAGGCAAATGTACCATGAGCACGTACTATTTTGGCGGAAGGCAAAAAGTAAAGAGAATATGAACAAATACGTACCAGAACTTCATTGCGGTGCACCCTCCCAATAGGTAGCCTCTCCCAGATCCAAATCTGTAGCAAGTAAGTGCAGCCGCCAATGTTTGAGAACCCCGATGAACGTCTGCATGCATCACACAGCTGCCGATATAGCCAAGCAAGGGTAGCTGAGCCCTAGCTATACTGTGCGATCTGCTCTCAAGGCTATGACAATTGTGACAGGACCATCCAGGATACGGTGTTGCCGGACGAATTAGGTAGTAGGAAGCTAGCGACCATATGCCACATCCAGACGCGGGCATACCTCTCTACAACCTCAGCCTCAGCATGGGGGGGGGGGGTAGAACTCAAAGTGGCCACGCAACCAGTTGGAGCTAACACCAGATGTCTTCTTCTCCTTCACTCCTTCAGGATTTGGCAGCCTGTGGCTCGTGAAGATCTCTACCATGCATGTCCTTCCAGTTGTCAGTGTCGATTACGCCAGTCACGGGGAGGCCATCCGCACGAAGGGTGAGGATGTAGCCAACATCTTGCAGGAGGATGGACATCTCTCCACACGATAGGTGAAAGGTGTGAGTCTCAGGATGCCATCTGTCCACGAAGGCCGTGAGAAGTGGCGCATCCATATATGGCAGCCGGACATTGATAGCTCGTGCGAGACTAAGAAAACCAGCTTGCTGAAGATATGGTGCATACCACTCGTCCCAATTCAACGGGTGATGAGTCCGGGGACGTAACGGCGACAAGTCTTGCAAGGAAAGACAATGAAACACATGCGAAAAAATAAGGCCATTGTCACATTTCCCATGCCACCAAAAATAAAGTTAGAATCACTTACCCTACCCTCGTCGACCATGAGGTGCGATCGATGGTCCTTGTCGTAGGCTGTCAAAAGAAGAGGGTACTGGAGGTGCGCCATCCTGCAACCATTAAAAAATACAATGTTATACATATCAATATGTGTGATGTGACTACATTCAACGTTTCATTTAAAGACACAGAAGCAAATGAATGTAATAAAACGAGAAAGCATATAAAACATGTCATATACCTTTTTTGTTTCGAACTACTCGTATTACCCTCGGGTCTGCTCACTTTTATGACCTTCTTACGTTTGCCATGTGTTGCCATGGTGTGTCCAGTTTTGTGACATTTTGATCAACGCAGCTTTCCCGGCGCCTCATCGAAATCTCCGGTGCCATACATATCGTCACCGTAACCATTCGATGCATCCATAACTCCTCGAAGCCTTTTTTTCTTCCTTCTGCCTTTCTTTGTCTTAAGGAGGTCAGGGTCAGGAACGTAATCCAAGCCATAGTACTCTAGCCACTGAGTTGGATCTAGGTACGGCTCAAAACTAGCTTCCCATACTTTCAAAGTGTTGCACACCCTATAAAAAGGAGACATGAACTTATCACTTTCATGGTCCAAACCTCGACACTTACAAGCTGTTATCGTGTGGGAGCATGGGACATGGAACAATTGCGGAATGTTACATGAGCACTCTGCTTTCTCAAGGTCGACCCTATAGTTGCGACCACCATATTTCTCCCCGCCTAGGATTTGTTCCTCCAGCTGACCTTATATTGTACACTAGCCTAGAGGGCCCATAGGCCTCACCGATTTGGTTCATAGCTAGAGTCTCCGAAATGTCTAAGTGTTGTCTACCGGCTTTCCCCCATTTGTCTTTACTCACATTTGCTGCGTTCCAACGCTTCACGAAGTACTCATTGCACTTTCTGAAAGTGTATTTTACAATTCCTGACATCGGGACAGCGCGGATGTCCTTGAACACCTTATTGAACGATTCAGACGCATTCGTAGTCATCACAACGTACCTAATACCTCCTGTATCGAAAGCAAGTGCCCACTTCTCCTTGTGAGGCATCTGTTCCTCAAGCCACCTCTTCGCCCTCGAATTCAACACTTCACTTATCTCGGATAAGGTCTCCTCAAACTTTTCCTTCGTCCGACAAGCACAAAGCGATTTCAGCTTCTGCACAACTTCCTTTTTCTTCTGTCGTCTCCAAATGTTGGCTGCAAAGTGCCTCATGCACCACCGATGCTCAAGAGGTGGTCGTCCGTCCACATACTCCTTTGCGGCTGTGAGAAGCCCATGATGACGGTCAGAAATCATGCATATCGTACCATAAGGATGAAGGACATTCTATCTCACTAGTTTCATGAACCAACACCAACTATCGTCGTTCTCACCCTCTGCAAGAGCAAAGGCTAAAGGCACAAGCTGATTATCAGGATCCACTCCAACAGCAATCATCAAGACACCTCTATACTTGCCTATCAGGAAGGTGCCGTCGACAAGTACTAATGGACGACAATGCTTGAAGGCCTGAGCAGATTGTGGGAATGACCAATATACTCTCTGCAAAACATGTTTTGGAATGCCATCCACGTCAGTGACAATGCGACCTGGGCAAGGAGACCACCTTAGACCAGGATTGAAGTGTTTCATTGCACACAATACCCTCGGAATTAAATTGTACGCCTCCTTCCAATCTCCCCATAGCAACTCAATGGCATGTTGCTTTGCCCGCCATGCCTTGGAGTACGTGACTCTATAACTAGTGAAACCAAATAAGGCTTCGATAATGGACGAAACTGACGTGTCACTATCCGCCCTGACCATCCCAACAAGCCGACAACCGAGATACTTTGTAGTGTTCTGGGCGTGCACACCCTTCGGCTTCAAACTTCTACATGTATGTGGTTGCCCTACATCACGAATCTTCCACTTTCCATTCCTCTGCCTCCGTGCCCATACGGTCCACAGACAGTCGTTCTTACATACTACAGTATACCTCTCATTCTTATTGGACTGGGTCACACTATATGGCCTATGAAACCGAACTGCATAGTCCATCAAAAAGTAATGTAGATGCTCCAAAGTATCAAACATCAACCCCTTCTTGATCTCCACCTCCTCGCTATCTGGTATAGCATGCACCAATAATGACAAGCCACTGTCGCATATTGCCTCATCAACCATACTAACGTCGGTGAAATTAGGTACCGCAGGCACTTCCACATTAACAGCCCTTAGTTGCATTAGTTCGACATCGTTGTACTCCACTCTCAATGATGTCTCACCTTGGCGACCAAAAGACTCTTGCAACTCTCCCTCATCATCCGAATCACCCTCATCTTCACTAGTACCATCGGTAGTACCATCAGTCCTATACTCATCCTCCATCGCATGGTCTGGAGTACTACCCCCAGAAGTATACTCATCTTTGTCGCCCAACGGAACTCCATCTTCACTATCCTCCGATCCGTCCGACATTTCGTCGAACCCATCACCCTCCACAAAAGTTTCTACATCAAACTCGTCATTCAACTTACCCACCAATGCCTCCAACCCTTCTTCTTTACTAACATTGCCCACGGGCTGCACAACCACATTATCATCGATTCCTACCACTAATGGTCTTGTCGCCTTCTCCACAACTACCTCTAAACACGTAACACTACAGCTACTTACAACTTCTTTGTAATCTTTCCACTCATCCTCACCAGACAAACCCATTAGCACATAGTGTGCTCGTTCCTTGCCACAATCAAACCTACCTCTAAAAATAAGTGGCCAGCCAAATTTCTCACGGCATTTCTCAACCAAATCGTTAAAGCTGGGAGGCCTAACAAAGAACTCAACTTCTTCTTTCATTCTTTCAAACTCTCCATTATCTTTAACCTTGCCACCATGGAACAATCGTACTAAACGATTCATCTACAAAATCAACCAACACATGTACACGAGGCATCAGATTTCGAGTAACATAAGACATACACCAACCTATCTAAATCCTCCATGACAATCCCCTAGGGTTCATGCAACCATTGATTTATGTCGAATCAGCGGACTAACTAGTTCGTAAACACAATGTACGTGAATAATACTACAAACCAACGCTAGCAAACTCAACAAATCCCTCGTCAAAAACCAAACCCTACTCTAAAAAAATGGACCAAATCAATGAATCGGGGAGGGAAATGCGAAATGGGAGTACCTCTAGTGGAGGAGGGTGACCCCAATTGTCTCCTTCCACCACCGGTGGCGGGAGAAGGCGCGCTGGCGGCCGGGAACAGCACCTTCGGCGGCGTACCGGCCTGGAGTCGCGCGGCTGTGAGGAAGAGAGTGAGGGAGAGAGGGAAAGGAAAAAAGGGGCAGGCCTTATGCTTCACCTCGTCGCGCCACCGCGCCTGGCGCGACGAGGTGTGGGCCCGCGCATCGCCATGAACAAAATGGGCTGGGCCTGACGTTCCACCATTCTGTCACGCCATCCCGCCTAGCGCGACGGGCTGGGGCCCGCACGTCGCCACGCACGCAGGCGACCGAGGTCAAGCGCCAGCGTGGCAGGCAGTCGCGCCGTCCGAGCTGGCGCGACCAAACGGATTAGATCCGCAAATACTTTTTCGGCCGGATTATTATTAAAATTTCTATTAAAAAAGGATTAAAAAAAAGCCCTTTTCTTATCGTTATGGCGCTATATATATTTTGCCGATGCCGATGGCTGCATGCCGCACGCCTGCCACAACAAGCATTCCAGCAAGGTAAATTTGACTAGTCGGCGGGCGCGTGACGGACGGGAAGGTTGAACCTTCTCCAAATAAACCGTCCCTCTCTTTTGGTTTGGAAACCCACACACCCTGTTAGCGTTTTAACGAACAGGGTGAAAAATAGTAGTACTCTCTCCTAGACCCTAGTTTAAAAATAGAATGACAATTGATATTGTTGACTTTTTTTTAAAAAAAATGATCTTTTCTCCTTATTTCTACAAACAAGTAGATTGCATTCATCTTACAACAACTAGACAGATGTATGTGTACATGTATCCAACAATTTGTTAGAAGAATTTGACAAATTGGCGCTTGTATGGTCCAAACACTAACACACGCGTATTTGGCTATGCTAAACGGTGATCTATCAAGGATTTGCTATCATTGGGAACGCAAAATCATAGCACACTTGGCTTATTCACTGCTTGGTTCGGGATAGCTTGATTGTAGGTTAATTAGGTAGCCTTAGTCTTTCTCTCTCACCCGGTTCTTGGCCACCACGAGACGCTCTACGTAGCCTCCAACAACTCTAAGGCAGCGAGTTGAGTGGACTTATGCTCCACTTTCATTCGTTAGACAAGCTTGTGGCCATGCTTTATTTAGTACAATCAACCACAAATTGGTCATCTTATTGGGTGTGCGCTCCCTCTCGCATACATGAAGTTGGTTACCTGCATTGGCCATCGCGGCGAGAGACGTCTAGGTGGGGGAACGTGGAATGACGATGTTGTCTTCTTGACGACCTTTGCCCGGTTACATCTGTGAAAGATTCTCCTGTGGACCGTGTAACATCGGGTGTTCTGATAAGAGCCAAGTGAGCTTGTGGACCACCATCGATCGAATAAATACACATGGCCTAAATGAGCTGGCATCAACATACAACATGACAGAAATACACCATACGTGTAGTGTTTGGACCGTATATGCACAGACAAGCAAGTCCTTGCATCAAATAATCGAGCATATTACAAGATGTTGGGCCAATATATATAATGTGCATCCACACCAAGAATATATAGTTGTTGCATGCGGATGCAATTTACTCTTCTATATAAACATCTATATGTGTACTTAGACAAATATATATGTTAAGCATGGTGAAAGTACATTTGATGACCGTGTTAGTGTTATGTATTTCTTTAAACAGGAGTAATGAAGCAAAGTTGGGCTCATAAGAAAACAAAGTCGGAAGAGATGGATTTGCTTTTAATTTAGTACTCTTATATAAACAAGCAAGAGGCGGTTTTCAGTACTCGTGTGATGATGTCAAAGAAAAGGGGAGATCGAGAAGCGGCGGTGGGCGGCCGGCCGGCCGGTTGGTTGAAACTGGGAGTTTTCAGTGTTTCAGATGCACAAGTTACCATCACACAGCGCGTGGCTGGTCTTGTCGGCTTCCGGGGTCCGGGAGACACAACACACAATCACAACTCGCACAAGCGAGACCAAAGAAACGCCGCCTAGCAGCTCCAAGGCAACTGACGTGAACTACGCATGCACGCGTGCGCTCGCTGTACCTTTCGTTCTTTTTTCTCACAAAAACACACCAAGTTTCCATTTCCAAGCTTATTATTATATAAAGCTTACGTTGCGCGAGCAACAAAGTACATGTATATATATATATATATATATATATATATATATATATATATATATATATATATATATATATATATATATATATATATATATATATATATATAAGAGCCGGGCCAGGCGAACACGATCGAGCACGTGAAGAAGGCGAAGCATTTCGCGTGTAAATATTTGACCACGACGTGTTTGTTCTCTCGGATGGATCGGAGCTAATAGTAGCTATAGCATGGATATATTGGATGGATGGATGGATATAGGTGGACGACGAGGACGAGAGGAGGTTTCTTGTGGTCTCCTCTCTCTCGGCGTCGACGACGACGACGCAGCTGGTTCTATCCCTTTCGCTCTCATTGAGTTGGGTGCACGCACAGCTAGAGAGATATATCGTGTGAACAGTGGTGCTTTCCCGCGACGCGATCGACGATGGCGGGCGAGCCGATCGATCGACGGAATCGGATGATCCTATCGGCCTCTCACGTCCTGTCCACGCCTTTTGGAAACCTGCTGGTGGCAAGGTTTGCGTGCGATCAATTCTCATGCCGATCATCGGTATGTATAAAAGCGCATGTGATGCCAAATCGGAAGCTATGGTTTGGCACCCAGGATTCTCCTGTTGGAAGAAAACTCGTCGTCGTCGTGCACTAACGACGACACTACTCATCACTACTAGGCACGCACTGTTCATGTATCATCCGTGACCGGCCGGCCGCCTGCATGCAAAAGCAGTTGAGAACGAGATCACGTATCGTCGTACGGGCACTGTTCCTTATCCATGCGTGCATGTGGTCAAATGCTATTTAGTATGCGAGATAGTACACAACCACTCCCCGGTCGAGTTGAACAGCAGGGTGCCTGCCAGTACACATGTGCATGGAGGACCGGCCGACCGATCCGATCCAGAGGAGTGAGCAACCGGCTAACTGCAAGGACAAGTCACAAATGCATGGGGGAGCCTCGATCTCGGTCCCGGGTCAGTCGTCATAGCTTCAACGACCTTTAAAAAGAGCAGCTCGTCGTCCTCAAAAGCCTCTAGGTTAGGTACAAGAGCATCACCTGTATGCTTTGCTTGCCTCCTGTGTCCTGTACGTGTACCAGTAGCTACTAGTAGCTTAGGCTACCTAGTAGTATACGGCTCATCATTTGAGGGCTCCTTCAGGCTTCAATTGCCAGCCCTGCCTGAGAGAGACGCGTACTGTTTATCTTGCATCTCGCAGCTACCAGCTACACTGGTCGAGGGAGAAAGTTCTCGCAGTCCTTTCCGTGCAAGCAGGCCGGCCGCCAACGAGTACGTATCTGCAGCGCTGCGTCCACACGTACGTACGTGCAACTGCTCTTCCCGGCCGCGTGGGGCTTCAGTACCTTTTTTTAATACAGGGAGTTGTTCGTCACGATTCCGTGCACACGGCCGGTCAACATTGCACTGTCGTTACAAGCATGCATGCAGGAGCAGGTCCGCACCTGAGGAGCTAGCTAGGCGCTAATTTAGTCATCACGATTAAAACATGCATGGATGATGCATGCTCGGTTTTTTTTTTTTGGTAAAAAAACATTATTCATGATGATGTTCCAACTTGAAAATGTGAGTAAAAAATAAATTTCAAAGGGTTACATGAGACCTGAAGATAGATGAACTTCAAACAAAATTCGAATAAAAATCAAACAAAATATGGTAATCGTGTTGTGTGTATTGTTTCTACCCATGTTCATTGCTAGATCAAAGACAAACTAGGTCACTTGTTTTTTTTTTAATTTATGAATCCAACCCCCTCCACTCCCCCCCCCCCCCAAAAAAAAAACCCAAACCCAACATATATATAGTTATTGTATTAATCTTTCCACGAAGTTATGTTTAGCTATAGTTAGTGGCTTTTCTTGGCATGTGTTAATCGACACACAGACGCATACACTGATACACACACATACACCCTGCTGGCCAGCCTCTAAAAGAATTAATCCTCGAAGAAATCCAGGAAAAATACAAGCATCCATGTCAAGTCGGAACTTGAACCTAGATGGTGGGTAGGGGGGTTTTAAAACTTAGATATGTAGGTTCTACTACAAGTAACCTAGTTATGCTAAGCTATACTCACTTAATTTCCTGAGGTAACTAGGGGTACTTATACAATTTCCTCTCGGTATCTGTTTGTAGTTTGTATAATATGTGATTATGGGACCCAATGTTTGTGTAATATGTGATTATGGGACCCAATTGGTTGCCTACCCCAGCGTGTAGTACAATTTGGCCACGCCTACACAAGGCCATATGTAGGCTAGCACTCCCCAAAAGCAAACTTGTTGACTACAACAAAACTGGTTGACTACTCATAGTCGATAGAAGAGCTATGCAGATGTTAGATGGAGGTATTTGGAGTTTGCACTTGGAGGTGAGGTGTTCCTGAGTATTTCACTAGCGAAAGGCTTTGTTCATTTTGGTAGCAATGGGGAGATTAGACCGAGGTATGCTAGGCCTGCTCATGTTGGCACATTGGTACGTCAGTTGTAGTTGATATGCTCTATGGAAGGAGTACATCCGGTGTTCTATTTTTCAATGTAACTACATTGAAGAAATACTTGAAAGACCTAGAGCAAATGATGGGAGCTCTGCTAGTGACCGTAGAGCAAGATGTGACTATAGAGTGTCACCTAGTGAGAATATTATAGTTCTCTAAGCATGTGATGCGCAACCAATACCGAACTTTCAAATATGCTAAATCAGAGAGACAAGAAGCCACAAGAAAATTAGAAGATCGTATGCACGAGAAGTATTCAAAGCTCTTTGAATATGATAAATGGCTCTTTTCTGTGTCTGGTTCAATTTGTTGTTGTCAGTAGTTTTGTTTGGATGAATTCCTTAAAGGACATGATTCTAACACTCAGGAAAACATAATCTTGTACATCCATCTATGCACCCTCTGTTTTGCACCCAAGGTCTAAACACTCCCTATGGCACATCAGAGGCCCTAGCGTGTAACTCTCCTGGTCATGACAATAGTGCGTCCAGCCAAGTCGCCATAGGACATGAGTAGTTAGGTCAAGTGGGTGGGAGAGGGTGGATGGTGCGATTGTCGGTAATCCGTAGGGAGTAGGTTGAATCCTACTCTTATATGGCCCTAAAATTGGTTGGGTAACTTCATGGAAGGCAGAGATCAGTAACTTGAACACCCATAATGTAGCCATCCAATCACAAAAAGTTTACACTCACCTATATATACTGGATAGAAATTGATGCATGATAGCACTGCACAACTTACAATCGAAACAAACTAAACAACAATAAATTGCCCAATTCTATTCAGGTCAGTGGTCAATGGTACCTATCGTAATACATCACAACTAGAATTTCAGACTCGTCCTAGTGAGATGGGTTTCTCCTAATATTTTGTCATTGAAAATTTAGTATATATAGAATTTCCCTTCTAAACATCTCATAGTGAGATCCCCATGTGCTATAACTAGTGGTAATGTTTTATTACTAAATAAAAACACTAGAAGAAGCCCATTACTTTGGTAGTGCATGGAACCAATCAGGTCCTATCTGCTATATGTATTATTATTTGTCTAAAGCATCATGGTACTCATATTATTTTCTTCCCTGCTAAAGCATATTTGCGCTAGGCTGAGACTGTTCTGGTTTTGCCATATGTGGGTATCATCAAGTCTTATCTAAAGGCCATATCGATGTGAAGGTAGCTCTCTCTCTTTAGAAATTGCACATTGATCAGTTTTAGTCAGCCTTTAATTTACTGCTGCCCTCCTTTTGGTGAGTGACAGATTTGGACGTGGTGCGGACAGACATTCGCGAGGCGTGCGTGCGTGCATGAAGTGGCCTGGCCTGGTGGACGACAAGGACACAGAGCAACCACCTGGGGTGGGCACGCGCGCGAGGACTGTACACACATATATGCTCCGTCGTATAACCTTGTCTTTTCGTGCCCAGCAAAATAATCTTACACGTACGAAACGTACTCTCTCAAACCAAGCGTATAAACAGTATCGGTACTCCTCTCCGTCCAGAAAGATTGTCGTTTTAAACTTTTCAGAAACTATGTTTAACCATCCGTCTTATTTAAAAAAAATTATACAAAATACAAAATCAATTAGTAAGTATTAAAATATCTCTAATAATAAAACAAATCATAATAAGATAAATGATACTTATATAAAGTTTTTGAATAAGACGAATGGTCAAACGTGATATTTGAAAAATCTAAAACGACAGTCTTTTCCGAGACGGAGGGAGCATGTGTTTTTTTTTATCGTAACTACGTTCGATGCATTGCTTGCTGTAGTTTACGTATATACTCCTAGCACAAAGGAATATTGTGACCAAAAACTTGAAGTGACGTGTTGATAAGTCGTCCGATCCCCCGGTGGCCGGCCGGGAAAACCGTGTGCTCGGCGCTAGTGGCCGCCGGCCAACTCCCCCAGTGCTTTGGGTGACCAGGGCGAGGGAGAGGAATATTGATGAATGGGCGGCCCGGGCTAGGTTAGCCGATGATATGAGATGCATGCATACGCATGGGAGTCGAGTTAGGACGACGACGGGGCCACGGGGGCTTAGCTACAAAGGATG
Source organism: Eremochloa ophiuroides (assembly GCA_038502445.1). NCBI lineage: Eukaryota > Viridiplantae > Streptophyta > Magnoliopsida > Poales > Poaceae > Eremochloa > Eremochloa ophiuroides. The sequence continues at coordinate 104,765,081 of JAHLJS010000002.1, read as the reverse complement.
GATGCCTCATGCCTGCACCTGCACCTGCAGCCGCAAAGACGATGCAAAGGCAGGCCAGTGCGCGCTGAGGTCGTGCGGAGGGAGGAGCAGGATCCAGGACTAGTCAGTCGGGCATCGGCATCGCTGTCCCGCCAGTCTCGTCGCGCGCACATGGGACGCCACGAACGTGTCGCGACCCCCGCGCGCACCGTTGGGCCCGGGGCCGTGCGCTCGGCGCGCCGCCACGCGTCCCCGGTCCCGTGAGGGTGAGGGTGAGCACGCACGATCGGCGCCGGCGTCTGTCTCCGGTGGGGTGGGGTGGGGCGCCACGGCGTGAACAGGACATGGTGTCATGCGGCCGGCGCTTGGAGGCGCGCGGGCCAGCAGAGGGCCGGGTGCTCTGGCGCCTGCCTGCCCCGACAGCGAACGCTGCATCTGGACGCCGGGGGGTGGAGAGCTGTGAGCAGCAACAGCAATGCAACTCGGATGCATCGCAGAAAGTAGGGTAAAAGCCTTAAAGCCAGCAGGCGTCTTGATGGATAACTGACCCGTCGTAGTACGGGCGACGACAAGTGCGCCAAATGGCCATGACCTATAGCTACTAGCAACGCAGAACAAGATAGACCCGGGCCCCGGCCACATTGGCCAACGGTAGTGTGCCTCCCTCGACCCACACACTAGGGCTGTATTTAGATCCCGGCCACTTACAGGTTGCAATTTTGTACTATAGCATGTTTAGCACGTTCGTTTTTATTTGATAACTACCTATGTCCAATCATGATTCAAGTAGGCTTAAAAGATTCGTCTTGTGATGTACATACAAAAGGTACAAACATGAAAACATTTCGTCTACATTTAATGCTACATGCATGTGCCACAACGTTGATGTGACTAGTTGCAATTGTAATTTACAGTGGATCTAAACAGCGCTCACTCACTGACTCACCTCTCTCTCTCTCTCTCTCATCAGTCACCACCATGCATGCATGGGGCATGGCGTACGTAGCCGAGAGACTACGAAAGCTGGACAGCTAGAGAGGCAGGCCGGGGCACACATTTGAGAGAGAGGGCGAACAGCGCGCATTGCCATTGCCGGAGCTGCTCGCTCTTTCTATTTCTTGGAAAGAACAAGCATGGAGACCGGAGTTGGAGAGATAGCCCTGCCTCTCTAGTATCTGATGAAGCTGTTGCGTACTTGCGTCAGAGCAGCTCCGGATCGTTGGATCATCGGAGGTGAGGTGACACGGGCAGTCAACAGTCATCACTCATCTTCATCTCATCATGCGTACGATCGCGCTACACATGCGTGTGGCGCTGCCGTGGCCGCGTAGCTGTCCGGCAGGCACCTTTACACGCACTGTGCCGATCACTTAGCAGCAAAGCTTGCGTTAGCAGTTACTGTAGCTGGTGGGCTTGACTTTGGTGCACCTATATCTATGATCTATAGGCACGTTGAACAGGTGCTCCGTCGAAAGTTGAAGGTGCAGTCCCATCTAGAATTAATTCTTTTACCCAAGGGAAAAGATTGTGAAGATGTATTAATTTATAGAGATTTAGCCTCATGTACGTATGGATGGAAATCAGCAAGAAATACGACGCGTGGTTATTCTGCTCCTTCGATTATGTGTCTCTGATCAGTGTGTCATGCATGGTAGCGGCGCCATTGGCCTAGCTCTTGCTCTCTCTTCCATGGCGAAAAATTAAATATCTGTCTAGCCTCACTATCCCCTTCAAGTACCGAGATGTCGTTGTGGCCAGGCCACTAAAATAAACTAGACAAAACCGGCAGGTACTACGTACAAACGCCATATGTATAATATTAGTTAGCATCTTTATTTGCGAACCATGACACTACTGTTAGCGCACATGCACGAAATGAGCTGGACATCCTTTATGTGTTGAGAAATTGCAATGCTTATTTTTGGAAAGTAGATCAACGTCCACTCTTCGTGCCCTATCTAATTCCTGTAAGAGCGTGCGTATTACTTGTATATATATACTACAACGATTGCTCCTGGTCAAGGCTTCATGGGCAGATGCATGATCAAGGTACCTACGTACTAAGTAGTAACTGTGTGTGCTAGCTAGCTCTATTAATTTTCTTTTTATTAAAGCTACTCTACTGATCAAGGTACCTACTAAGTAGTATCTCTATTGATGATTACATGTGCATGGGAAAGAAGATGTTGAAATGATACGAAATATTTACCCTCTACTCCCTAAGTAAGTGTCGTTTGGGTTTGGTATAGATCATTTTTCTAAAGTTTTGACTAGATTTATAAAGAATATTAGTGACATAATTTACGACAATAAGTTTGTGGTCAAAATATATTTAACAATCAATTGAATAATATTTACCACAAACATTAATGATCTTTTGTATATATTTAATCGATGCTGAATCTGTTTGCCTCTTCAGGAAAGTGATAATGACACTTTTTTTTTAGCATAACCGGAGCTTATATTACTCATGAGCAAAATTACAGTCACTCTTTACAATCTCTTGCAGCCGAGGTGGAGTCTCAAGCCACTCATCCACTGGTTTTTCACGAGAAACTAATCTAGCACACTCATGAGCTAACTTATTACAGGTTCTATAAGTAAAACATAAAGCAAGAGAATCAAAGCTCCGGCTGAGTTCAATCATCTGATTTAGGATGGGATCGATCTCAGATTTTTGTGCTGCCCGTTTAATCCACAGTTGCTCGAAGACTTGGCAGTCTGTTTCTACTAGAAGCCTCGTCACCCCATGATGCAGAGCAAACTGCATTCCATCCCTGCATGCTATCGCTTCCATGGTCACAGCATTCAGCGAATGATCATACCACTTTGCTGCTCCTCCACAGGTGGCTCCCTCATGATCCCGTAAGACTGCTCCCGTCGTTCCTGTTCCATTTATTATGATGGAGGGAGAGTACGTAAATGATCGACGCAAGAGTTATTATGGGGCACATATTTACCACCATCATGAGCTTAAACGTTCTTTGTCAATAGGACAACGACACGGCACAAGAACACAAACGCACAAAAGAGGGATCGGATCGGAGACACACATTAGCGCAAATCTAGACCTCCTCGCTTTATATTAACCAAAACCACCAGGGTTAAGGTACTAGTAATCAGTTACAATTTCTCCTACGTGGTACGACTAGGTTTGGACCTATCAGGCCTGACCCTGACCTGACCAGATAGCGTACTACTCGCCGGCCTTTCACGTGCAGCCATGATCCAATGCCCCTGTTGTCATCAACCCAGCCAATGGGGCGCCCCTGTGCCTTGGAGACCGGATAAGGACGACGAGATCATATTCGTACATCGACCGTCGCTTTGTTTGCGCATAATATGTTTAGGGTACGGTAAATTGCGTGGTTAGTTCCCAATAGCGACCATGCGGCATCATCTTTTTGTTCAAAAAGTCCAGAGAGATCTTGTTAAGCTCTTAAGCATCTGGCTTTTGGCTTCAATTTCGCCTCCTTGTCCTTGTCCTTTTCTTGAACGGTTCATTTTAATTATTTGTTGATATGATGACCATGCATGTATTCCTGGCCTGGAGTCGTCTCTCTCTCTTTTACGAATTACACAGTACAGCTACAGACACTCATAACACAAGCACACTCACCCCTCTGAACGTACGCACGTAAACCTTACCTCTATGAACACCTCCGAAAGACTACACCGGCAGAACTCGAGATTGACGAAGTCACCACAGACACTTGGAGTCGTCTCTTGTTAGGAATTTAGGCAATTTCCAAGCCAATTTAATCCAGAAATAAATTAGCAGATTTATGACGACAAATATATGCATGTGTATCTCACTCTCAAAAGCAACAACATGTAAGAATGACATACCGATCGAAACAGTAAGTACACAAATTACTATAAGGAAATATTTATGAGTGTACCTAGCGGAGGGTCCAATGCCGAGGGCATTGGAGGCTCCATTCGCACTAGTCGACATAGTGCGTTGTTCGAAGTCGTGGACCACAGTCGATACATGTATAGGATCACAGTGCAGTCCCACGAGCGGTCACCAGGAAGTAGCCGATGAAGACAGTCGATCCGCACCCTCCAGGAATAGCTGATGAAGACAGTCGATCCGCGCCCGCCAGGAACAGCCGATCGCCACTCGCCGAGAATACCCGATCGCCACCAATTAGTCGATGACGATGGTGCGACTTAGTCGATGAAGCGAATAGCTGATCAAGACGAGCAGTCGCGGAGTCGCTCCCTGTAACACTCCTGTGTTACGGAACATTTAAAATTGAGCATGTCATCATGAGCATTGCACAACATGTATGAATTTTTGTAAAACTTGACCTGCATCAACTAAGAATGAGTTTATTTTTCTCTAAAGGCTTGTGCTTAGGGCAATAGAGTGGATTCACTAGCAATTTAACTTTTAAAACCCTAAATCGGACTAAAAATCTAGTTTCAAAACTAAGTAGAATTAGACTTTGGTCCCAAAAGCAAAGTTGTAGCTCTTATTAAAGAGAGCAACTTTGGTATTTAAAGTTTTTCAAGTTTCCATTTGGAAATTCAAATTAAACTTGAATTACTATATTCAAATTTGAATTCAAAACTTCAATTCAAAAATTATATGGAATATGAAGATGGTCTTTAAACAAAAGTTGTAAAGCTCTCTGAGTTGAACAACTTTGATGTTCATAGATTTTGAACTTGTTCAATAAATAATTGAGATTTAAACTGAATTGAAAAAGGGCCATTTACCCCCTTTTCTATAATTTCAAAAATATTTGAAATATGAAAATACTTAAAATACAAAAGTTGTTTAGAATTTAATTTTCCACATATCTTATTTTGGGATATTTTCGACTTGTTACATAAAAATGAAAGTAATTTTAAAAAAACCAAAACCAGGATAAATCCTAGCTACAGTAACCCGGAGAGGGCAGCGTTGCCACCGAGCTGCTCGTCTGCTTCGACCGCCGCCGCTTTCCTCCGCCGCAGCACGCGCAGGCACGTAGCCAGCGACGTGGCCACGCTCTTCATCGACGTGGCGGCCTCGGAGTTCATCCTTTCCTCTTCTAGACACGAAGGCAACGTCGCCGTTCTTCTTTTCCCTCTCCTCTGCTCTCCGCTCGCCGTCCCTGTTGTCGTCGAAAAATCATCGTCGTCACTCGACCTCCACTGTCTCCATCTCGTAGTTAAGTTCGCCACCTCCTTGCCGTTCGTTTGAGTTGGTTCTTGCATCCTTTCGTGGTCGGGTTCGCCGGCGCGGCTGCTTCTTCTTCATTGCCGGCCGCGGCACCGCCGAGCTCCACCTCGACGTGCCCAGCTCGCACCAGTGAGCTTTGCGCCCATGTGTTACTTGTTTCGAGCCCGCCTCGTTGCTCTGAAGTTCATGCTTTAGACTATTTCTTGTTTGATGCTTAGGGATCACCGGAGCGGAAGCTTTGTCGCCGGAGTTCGCCGCCGAGGTCACGGTTGCCGCCAAACTCTCTACTCCGAACCCCTTTCCGTCGAACCAGTGCGGGCATCACACTTTGGTGAGCACCTCCGTGTCGTGGATGTAGTTGATTTGGTCGGGAAGCTTCCGGCTGGCCGGGACGCGGCAAGCCGCCGTCGCCGAGCAGACCGGGCCGCCATGGCCGCCTGTTAGATTCCACCGGTGCTCTGGAGTTCGCCTAAACTGACTAGAATGGTACAGGTACTTGCTGGGGTCATGCCTAGGGCTTTGCCCTCGCCGGAGTTGCCGCTGCCGGCGAGCCCTGCGGCGGGCAGCCCCCCTCCCCTCCGCGCGGCCTCCTTTCTGTTCGAGCAGAGGGAAGAAGAAGCCCGAGTGGGCTCTGCTAGGGCCTGGCCGAGCCGGCCCAGTAGCCCCCCCTTCAAATGTTCTTTTCATGTTTTTTAATGAATTATGGATGCTGAATTTTAGGAATTTTGAATGAATTAATTTATAGCTCCAAAAATTCTGAAATAAATTGTGGAGTCTCTCTGAGTAATGTAGAATTTTTGAAAAATAATAAATTTGTATTTTGAGCACTCTCTGTAGACTGTAAAAATGCATATTTTAATTAATAAATAACAATTCTATGATTTTTATAACTCAATCTATAAATCCAAAAATTTTGAAATTAATTGGGTGGCTATTTTGACCAGTGAGCTATCCTCCACAAAAATCCGTGGCTCAGTTGGATAAAGTTTTATTATTTGTGATTTATTCTTAATTAAGTAATTAAATAAAAATGATGATTAGTGTTAATCACTCTAGGATTTTTGTGTTATTTTGGCATTGTGTGAAGACTTAGGATCAGAAACCCTAATTGATCCTAAGCACTTTTCTTAGTGTTGAAGGTCGTGTTAATTGCGGCTTTCTATGACTGTTAAGAATAATTAATGCACTAATTATGCAACAATAACACTGTTAGGTGAGATCTTGATTACAACTTTACCGTGAAGGAAAGTTGTACTCAAGGTTATTAATTTAATACTTGTTTATTGTTAATCATGATATTTGCACCATCATTAAGCATGCATCATTATCACGTATAGTGACCGAAGGCGAGGAAGTGAAGGTCGAGCAAGTCGCCGCTGACGAACCTCCAGGAGTTATCGGTGGTTTTGACATTTGCGGTTCTGACCCTGATCCGTCCCTCGTCGTGCAACAAGGCAAGCCCCGGTGCATTAGCCCCTCCTTGTGTTTTATAAATCTTTATCACCTTGAGTTAAATTGCTGCATTAGGTTGATAGGAGTTGATTGTCACCTACTTGCTGCATTTACCTGCCTTGATATATTATCCGTGAAACCTGATTTAAAGGCAAATGTTTATAAAATGCTTAGCCATGCTTAATAGTTAAGCTTTTATGAAAAAGATATTTTGTATGCTTTGTGTATACTACTATGAACTATTATAATTGTTTGACAGGGCAGTAGACTTGCATTGAGAAAGGAGTCTCAATGTAGTGTCTCTGACTGTCTATTAAGAAAACGAAATGGAATCCATTAGGGACCATTCGTTGTCGGCCTGATGGATCGAGACTTTACAACTAGCCACATACTACGAAAAGCCTCTGACTCCGGTCGCTCCTCTACTTGAACCGACAACCACGCACTGGGAGTGGAGAGATGGCTGAGAGTAGCGCGTACCCTCGTGGCCGGCGTGCCTGGAGAGGAGAGGAGTACTGTACTCTCGGGTGGCGCAGGACCGGTTCAGGTTTTGGAAAAGCCGTGGTAGGCGGGGTTGGCATATGTAACCTTAGGTGCTACATATGCAGTGTGGATAGGGATCCCCAGCTGGGTACTTAATCGATTCGAATCGTCGTTGCTCCTCGGATAATGGAGACTTGATCCACTGACTTACAGGGAAGAGTGGATCGGAACTAGGTGAAAGATGTGGAAAATGGGTGAATATTGAGATTATCTTAATGAATCAATCTAGATTCAGGATTGAGTTTTAAGCTGACTTAGAGTGCTTTTCTACAAAACTCTTTGATTCTTACTAAAGCCTCATCTTGATTCCCTCAGCCTGCATTCCTAAGTATTCTCCCTAATTTTTAGTCGGGTAAGTCTTGCGGAGTACCCCTTGTACTCAGGGTTTGTTAACCCCATGTTGCAGGCAATCAGCAACCCAAGGTCTGCGTTGGACCTTGCTGTATGACGGTGTTCGAGGAAGTGGTCTAGGAGGATAGTGTTAGTGAGTGAGTATTTGATCCCTGGGCAGGGATGTTATGTAATGTAAGTGCTGTATAAGCTACTTACCTACTGCCACTACTCATATTTTGGTTTGTAATAATCATACTTAATGTATAATTAAGAATACGGGTTTGTAATCCTATGTAATATTTTAAGTCTTCCGCTCTTGTACTCCGAGTTGTAAAATTTGTATGAAATATTGTACTCTGCAATTTCTTCGCAATTAAGATCCTGTTCGGAGGAAACGGGTTTACTCGTAAACCCGGCAGACCCTTTTAGGTTATACGGGTCACCTGCACGGCTGTCAGAGGTCTTTGGGACGACGACAGGTGCATGTGGGCCATATAGCTTAAGAGGTTCTGTCACAGCTGGTACCGGAGCCATAATTGCAAAGACTTGCAGGGTCTTTTTGCAAAATTTTAAAATGATTTGGATCCATTATTAATTTATAATTTGGTCCAAATTGCTTATTATCTTGTCTTAATCACTTTAATAAAGGCAAAAATTGATGAGTATTGGCATAGTAGGGAAATAGCATTTATGATATACTAGCCCTATGTTTAAAAATTATTATCAAATCAATTTATTGTTTTGTTTGTGATTATTCGTAAGTACGTGCATGCATCATAATTGTTAACTTGATAATAATCACCTTCCTTCTTAAAGGGGTATGGGATTAGTAGAAACCAAACCTATTCTTGCTGACCTGTAATTTTGTTAAGCTAATTCTAACTCACCTTCTTCAGATGGCTCGTACCAAGCGTACCGCTCGCAAGATGGTTGGACCTCAAGGTGTGCCACACCATCAAATCGCACCAAGGGTCACTCCCAACAGCAGTCAAGTTGAGCTGTGGGCGGAGATCGAGAGGCTGCATGAGCGTCTAGACAAGGTGTTTGACAACCGCTGCAGGGGCCAAATCGAGATGCGTCAACTGAAGGCTCGTCTGCGGGAGGTGATGGCTGAACGTGAACTTGCGGGACAGCAGGAGGACCGCGCTCTGACTCGAGTTCGCAAGTTAGAGGTTTATGCAAGAGACCTCGAGTGCCAGAATGAGGAGGTGCGCGAGGGGATGTACCGACTGTATCATCAGCTCCATCCTCACGGTGCGTCTGACGAGGCGGACCAGGACGAACAGGACGCGGAATCCAGTGAGGGCAGCAACATGCCTGCATCCCCCAGCACTACCTAGGATAGCTTAAACCTTAGGTTGGGCATGTAAATAAGTATCTAAGCTAGACTAACCACTAAGCTGTGTCGTGCTAGGAGCGCGACAAATTTTGGTATTGTAATCCGTAAAACGCTATGTACTGCTAAGGTTTGGAACAATCATATGTGAATATGGCTTGCTTGTATATACAGATGCCGATGCGAACTCGTGCTTCTGATGAGGCTGGAACCTCTCATGGCGGTGATGAGCTTCCTAACCCGCCACCGATTCCACCAACATTAGCGGATGCTATCGCCGCACTGGCGAATGCCACTGCTCATCTGGTACAGAATCAAAATCAGAATAATCAGGGAAACCGTCGTGGGCGTAATAACTGGGACGAAACCACTTATGTGGATTTCACAGATACTCGTCCACCAGTTTTCACCAAAGCTGATGAGCCGTTGGAGGCTGACGATTGGCTCCGCACTATGGAGCAAAAATTTAGTCTTATTCAGTGCACCGACTATCAGAAGCCTCTGTTCGCAGCACAACAGCTTCGGGGACCTGCCAGCAGCTGGTGGGCGAACTTTGTTGCCGCCCAGCCAGAAGGTCACCGTGTGACATGGGCCGAGTTCCGTGAAGGTTTTCGTGCCCATTATATTCCTACTGGAGTAATGAAGCTGAAGTTAGACGAGTTTCTAGCACTTCGCCAGAGGGAGGACACCATGATGCAGTATGTGTCCAAATTCAACCACCTTTCTCAATATGCACCTGATCATGTGAGCACTGATCACAAAAAGAAAGATTGTTTTGAAAGGGATTTGAATTCAAAAATTCAGAGAGCATTGACCTCCAACCCAGATGCTACTTATCATCAGGCGGTCAACATAGCAATAGCTTATGAAGCTAAGAATCTTGTTCATCAGGCGGAGAAACGAAAGACGAAGATTGTGTCGACCGGACCTTCTGGTGGTAAGAAGCGCCAGAAGATTGTGTTCCATCCTGTTCAACACCAACGTACCCATTATCCACAGCCGCAATATCCACCTCGGCAACAGGTTTACATTCGCCCTGCTGCCGCACCGCAGAATATTAATAAGCCAAATACCACTCAGCCAAGCGCCCCTGGTGTTCGTATCCAAGCTCCACCACCAAACTACAACGCTCCATGCTTTAACTGTGGAAAGCCCGGGCATTACTCTCATGATTGCCCGTTTCTGAGACAGTATAATCAGAATGTTCCGAGGGTTGTTGGTGGTCAGCAGCAGCAGCAGCAGAATCAGAATCAGAACCGTAACAACCAGCAGAACAAGAAGGGTAAGGCCGTGAAGAAAGTTGGACAAGTCCACTATACTCAGGTCAATGAGATCCCAGAAGGAGAACCCGTCATGCTTGGTAGGTTTCCTGTTGCAAACCATCCTGCTGTTATGCTTTTTGATTCTGGTGCATCTCATACTTTTATCAATCGTACATTCGTCATTGAGCATGATATTCCAATTAGGGAAGCTAAGGAAAGTATTATAGTGCAGTCGCCTGGGGGACGACTGAGTACCAAGGAAATGGTATATCAAGTACCTATAGACTTGGGTGGTCATCTTTTCCCCACATCCATGATAGTGTTAAAGGATCAAGATATAGATGTGGTCCTGGGTATGAATTGGATGTACCAGAGAGGAGCTATTATTGATACTTTGAATAGAACCATAAAGGTGAACTTACCTAATAGTACTTCTCAACTTCTCATCCAATTTCCAACACCTCAGAGGGCTGTTGAAAGAGTTAATGCCACCTCAGTGAAAGAAGTTCAGGACATTCCGGTAGTTTGCGAGTTTCCAGACGTGTTTCCTGAAGATCTGCCTGGATTACCTCCTGACCGGGATGTAGAGTTTACCATTGAGTTGAAGACGGGAACAGCCCCAATTTCCTGAAGATCTTATAGAATGCCTCCGAATGAGTTGGCAGAACTGAAGATTCAGTTGCAAGAGTTGCTTGATAAGGGATTTATCAGACCAAGCTCTTCTCTTTGGGGTTGTTCTGCTATTTTTGTAAAGAAGAAGGACAAAACTCTAAGGTTGTGTGTTGACTATAGACCGTTGAATGAAGTTACTATCAAGAACAAGTACCCTCTGCCTCGAATTGATCTTCTTTTTTATCAGCTTGCTGGGGCAAAAGTGTTTTCCAAGATTGACCTTCGCTCGGGGTATCACCAAATAAAGATTCGTCCCGAGGATATCCCTAAGACAGCTTTCACTACTCGTTATGGGTTATATGAATATTTGGTCATGTCTTTTGGTCTGACCAATGCTCTTGCTCATTTCATGTATCTAATGAATTCTGTGTTCATGCCAGAGTTGGACAAGTTTGTAGTAGTGTTCATAGATGACATCTTGATATATTCAAGGAGCGAGGAGGAGCATGCGAAACATCTTCGCATTGTTCTAACTCGATTAAGGGAGCATAAGTTGTATGCCAAGTTCAGCAAGTGTGCATTTTGGTTGAAGGAAATCCAATTTCTGGGACACATCCTATGAGCTGAAGGCGTAGCTGTCGATCCTAACAAGGTTGAGGAAGTCCTGAATTGGCAACCGCCGACCACTGTTCATCAAGTTAGAAGCTTTCTGGGAATGGCAGGATACTATCGCCGGTTCATCCCCAACTTCTCTAAGATAGCTAAGCCAATCACTGAGTTGCTTAAGAATGATGTGAAGTTCAAATGGTCTCTTGACCACTGCTCCTGTCTTAGCTCAGCCTGACATCGTGAAGTCGTTCGATGTGTATTGCGATGCCTTAGGTATTGGTATTGGTTGCGTGCTGATGCAAGAAGGCCGAGTCATTGCATATGCATCTCGTCAGCTGAAGCGACATGAAGAGCACTATCCAACTCATGATTTGGAATTAGCCGCTATTGTTCACGCTCTAAAAATCTGGCGTCATTATTTGCTGGGCAACACTTGTCATATATACACAGATCACAAGAGTTTGAAGTATATTTTCACTCAATCTGAGTTAAATATGAGGCAAAGAAGATGGCTTGAACTGATAAAGGACTATGATCTGGAAGTGCACTACCATCCTGGTAAGGCAAACGTGGTTGCCGATGCACTTAGTAGAAAGGCTCACTGCCATTGTCTGACAGTGAGGCCGTTAGACCTTTCCTTGTGTTTTGAGCTTGAAAAGTTAAACATTGAAATGGGTCAACGAGACAGTTTAGCCAACCTTAGCATTGAGTCGACTATCCGAGAAGAGATTATTGCTGCCCAAAAAAAGAATAAAGGTATTAAACACATCAAGGAAGAAGTTTTAGCTACAAAAGCCGACTGCTTCCGATTTGATGATGATGGTGTCGTATGGTTCAAGAATCGCCTAATAGTTCCAAAGGTTCCTGAGTTACGTCGAAAAATCCTTGATGAAGCGCACTTAACAAGGTTTTCTATTCATTCAGGAAGTAATAAGATGTATCAGGACCTGAAACAGAGATTCTGGTGGACCAAAATGAAGATCGAGATTGCCCAATATGTGGCTAAGTGTGACGCCTGCCAGAGAGTAAAAGCGGTGCATATGAAATCAGCAGGTGAACTCAACCCACTGCCTATTCCTGGAGGCAAGTGGGAGGACATTAGTATGGACTTTATAGTGGGTTTGCCCAAGACATCCCGAGGGTTTGATTCCATTTGGGTTATTGTAGATCGCCTCACTAAACAAGCCCACTTCCTACCTGTTAAGCTCGCGTACCCCACGGCAAAGTATGCCAGCTTATACATTAATAACATTATGAAACTTCACGGGGTGCCAAAGACTATTGTATCTGACAGAGGTACACAGTTTGTCTCTAATTTTTGGAAATCTTTCCATGAGTCCTTGGGTACTAAACTTTTGCACAGTACTGCTTATCATCCTCAGACTGGGGGGTCAAACAGAGAGAGTCAATCAGATTCTCGAGGATATGTTGAGAGCTTGTGTTCTCAATTATTCGGCTAGTTGGGATGAATGCTTACCCTTGATAGAATTTTCGTATAATAACAGCTATCAGGAAAGCATCAAGATGGCACCATTCGAAGCGGTATATGGTCGCAGATGTCGAACTCCGTTGAATTGGTCCGAACCTGGGGAACGATGGTTCTTTGGAGTCGACATGGTTAAAGAAGCCGAAGAGAAAGTTCGAACTATTCGAGCTAATATGAAAGCGGCCCAATCTCGCCAAAAGAGTTATGCTGACAAAAGACGTCGACCACTAGCATTCGAAGTAGGAGAATATGTATATCTGAAAGTCTCACCTATGAAGGAAGTCAGTCGTTTTGGAGTTAAGGGAAAGTTATCCCCGCGCTACATTGGCCCATTCCAAATCGTACAGAGGTGTGGACCTGTAGCATATAAGCTAAAATTGCCTGAGCAATTGTCAGAAGTTCACAATGTGTTTCATGTGTCACAGTTGAAGAAATGTCTTCGAGTGCCTGATTGAATCATCGACCTGGAAGGGGTAGAACTTAAGTCAGACTTGACCTATCCAGAGTACCCGATCAGAGTCTTGGATCAAAGAGATCGAGTCACACGAAGGACGACCGCGAAGTGGTATAAGGTTCAGTGGAGTCAGCACTCTGAAGAAGAGGCTACTTGGGAATCCGAGGATTTTCTATCTGAAAATTTTCCAGAGTTCTATGCTTCCCTGTAGTCTGATCTATTTCTTCTGTTTTGTAAAATACAACTTCCTCACCTGTTCCATAGTATAAAAAGAAGTGTGTTTATGTGAGACGTTTTCTTTTCCATTACTTAAACTAGGGTTTTTAGCGCACTAAATTTCGGGACGAGATTTCTTTAAGGGGGAAGGGCTGTAACACTCCTGTGTTACGGAACATTTAAAATTGAGCATGTCATCATGAGCATTGCACAACATGTATGAATTTTTGTCAAACTTGACCTGCATCAACTAAGAACGAGTTTATTTTTCTCTAAAGGCTTGTGCTTAGGGCAATAGAGTGGATTCACTAGCAATTTAACTTTTAAAACCCTAAATCGGACTAAAAATCTAGTTTCAAAACTAAGTAGAATTAGACTTTGGTCCCAAAAGCAAAGTTGTAGCTCTTATTAAAGAGAGCAACTTTGGTATTTAAAGTTTTTCAAGTTTCCATTTGGAAATTCAAATTAAACTTGAATTACTATATTCAAATTTGAATTCAAAACTTCAATTCAAAAATTATATGGAATCTGAAGATGGTCTTTAAACAAAATTTGTAAAGCTCTCTGAGTTGAACAACTTTGATGTTCATAGATTTTGAACTTGTTCAATAAATAATTGAGATTTAAACTGAATTGAAAAAGGGCCATTTACCCCCTTTTCTATAATTTCAAAAATATTTGAAATATGAAAATACTTAAAATACAAAAGTTGTTTAGAATTTAATTTTCCACATATCTTATTTTGGGATATTTTCGACTTGTTACATAAAAACGAAAGTAATTTTAAAAAAACCGAAATCGGGATAAATCCTAGCTACAGTAACCCGGAGAGGGCAGCGTTGCCACCGAGCTGCTCGTCTGCTTCGATCGCCGCCGCTTTCCTCCGCCGCAGCACGCGCAGGCACGTAGCCAGCGACGTGGCCACGCTCTTCATCGACGTGGCGGCCTCGGAGTTCATCCTTTCCTCTTCTAGACACGAAGGCAACGTCGTCGTTCTTCTTTTCCCTCTCCTCTGCTCTCCGCTCGCCGTCCCTGTTGTCGTCGAAAAATCATCGTTGTCACTCGACCTCCACTGTCTCCATCTCGTAGTTAACTTCGCCACCTCCTTGCCGTTCGTTTGAGTTGGTTCTTGCATCCTTTCGTGGTCGGGTTCGCCGGCGCGGCTGCTTCTTCTTCATTGCCGGCCGCGGCACCGCCGAGCTCCACCTCGACGTGCCCAGCTCGCACCAGTGAGCTTTGCGCCCATGTGTTACTTGTTTTGAGCCCGCCTCGTTGCTCTGAAGTTCATGCTTTAGACTATTTCTTGTTTGATGCTTAGGGATCACCGGAGCGGAAGCTTTGTCGCCGGAGTTCGCCGCCGAGGTCACGGTTGCCGCCAAACTTTCTACTCCGAACCCCTTTCCGTTGAACCAGCGCGGGCATCACACTTTGGTGAGCACCTCCGTGTCGTGGATGTAGTTGATTTGGTCGGGAAGCTTCCGGCTGGCCGGGACGCGGCAAGCCGCCGTCGCCGAGCAGACCGGGCCGCCATGGCCGCCTGTTAGATTCCACCGGTGCTCTGGAGTTCGCCTAAACTGACTAGAATGGTACGGGTACTTGCTGGGGTCATGCCTAGGGCTTTGCCTTCGCCGGATTAGGGTTTAGTGTTCGCTCTTTTCTGTTCGAGCAGAGGGAAGAAGAAGCCCGAGTGGGCTCTGCTGGGCCTGGCCGAGCCGGCCCAGTACCCCCCCTTCAAATATTCTTTTCATTTTTTAATGAATTATGGATGCTGAATTTTAGGAATTTTGAATGAATTAATTTATAGCTCCAAAAATTTTGAAATAAATTGTGGAGTCTCTCTGAGTAATGTAGAATTTTTGAAAAATAAGAAATTTGTATTTTGAGCACTCTCTGTAGACTGTAAAAATGCATATTTTAATTAATAAATAACATTTATATGATTTTTATAACTCAATCTATAAATCCAAAAATTTTGAAATTAATTGGGTAGCTATTTTGACCAGTGAGCTACCTCCACGAAAATCCGTGGCTCAGTTGGATAAAGTTTTATTATTTGTGATTTATTCTTAATTAAGTAATTAAATAAAAATGATGATTAGTGTTAATCACTCTAGGATTTTTGTGTTATTTTGGCATTGTGTGAAGACTTAGGATCAGAAACCCTAATTGATCCAAAGCATTTTTCTTAGTGTTGAAGGTCGTGTTAATTGCGGCTTTCTATGACTGTTAAGAATAATTAATGCACTAATTATGCAACAATAACACTGTTAGGTGAGATCTTGATTACAACTTTACCATGAAGGAAAGTTGTACTCAAGGTTATTAATTTAATACTTGTTTATTGTTAATCATGATATTTGCACCATCATTAAGCATGCATCATTATCACGTATAGTGACCGAAGGCGAGGAAGTGAAGGTCGAGTAAGTCGCCGCTGACGAACCTCCAGGAGTTATCGGTGGTTTTGACATTTGCGGTTCTGACCCTGATCCGTCCCTCGTCGTGCAACAAGGCAAGCCCCGGTGCATTAGCCCCTCCTTGTGTTTTATAAATCTTTATCACCTTGAGTTAAATTGCTGCATTAGGTTGATAGGAGTTGATTGTCACCTACTTGCTGCATTTACCTGCCTTGATATATTATCCGTGAAACCTGATTTAAAGGCAAATATTTATAAAATGCTTAGCCATGCTTAATAGTTAAGCTTTTATGAAAAAGATATTTTGTATGCTTTGGGTATACTACTATGAACTATTATAATTGTTTGACAGGGCAGTAGACTTGCATTGAGAAAGGAGTCTCAATGTAGTGTCTCTGATTGTCTATTAAGAAAACGAAATGGAATCCATTAGGGACCATTCGTTGTCGGCCTGATGGATCGAGACTTTGCAACTAGCCACATACTACGAAAAGCCTCTGACTCCGGTCGCTCCTCTACTTGAACTGACAACCACGCACTGGGAGTGGAGAGATGGCGAGAGTAGCGCGTACCCTCGTGGCCGGCGTGCCTGGAGAGGAGAGGAGTACTGTACTCTCGGGTGGCGCAGGACCGGTTCAGGTTTTGGAAAAGCCGTGGTAGGCGGGGTTGGCATATGCAAGCTTAGGTGCTACATATGCAGTGTGGATAGGGATCCCCAACTGGGTACTTAATCGATTCGAATCGTCGTTGCTCCTCGGATAATGGAGACTTGATCCACTGACTTACAGCGAAGAGTGGATCGGAACTAGGTGAAAGATGTGGAAAATGGGTGAATATTGAGATTATCTTAATGAATCAATCTAGATTCAGGATTGAGTTTTAAACTGACTTAGAGTGCTTTTCTACAAAACTCTTTGATTCTTGTTAAAGCCTCATCTTGATTCCCCTCAGCCTGCATTCCTAAGTATTCTCCCCAATTTTTAGTCGGGTAAGTCTTGCGGAGTACCCCTTGTACTCAGGGTTTGTTAACCCCATGTTGCAGGCAATCAGCAACCCAAGGTCTGCGTTGGACCTTACTGTATGACGGTGTTCGAGGAAGTGGTCGAGGAGGATAGTGTTAGTGAGTGAGTATTTGATCCCTGGGTAGGGATGTTATGTAATGTAAGTGTTGTATAAGCTACTTACCTACTGCCACTACTCATATTTTGGTTTGTAATAATCGTACTTAATGTATAATTAAGAACACGGGTTTGTAATCCTATGTAATATTTTAAGTCTTCCGCTCTTGTACTCCGAGTTGTAAAATTTGTATGAAATGTTGTACTCTGCAATTTCTTCGCAATTAAGATCCTGTTCGGAGGAAACGGGTTTACTTGTAAACCCGGCAGACCCTTTTAGGTTATACGGGTCACCTGCACGGCTGTCAGAGGTTTTTGGGACGACGACAGGTGCATGTGGGCCATATAGCTTAAGAGGTTCTGTCACACTCCCTAAAAACCTAATCGCCGCGCACCCCATGCAAGGATCTCACGCAGGCGGAGGTTCCGGAGGCACCTGCTTTCCCGACACTCCGTGCGCGCAGAGTTACGGGACGGAGAAGCTCATGAACAACTCAACAGAAGAACAGTGGTGCTTAGTCGTTTTTTTCTTTTTCATCACGGATGAACACCAGCGCCTGTATATATAGACGCTGGAGCGTAGAGAATGAAATAAGAGAGGACCTGGACGTCATGAAGCGTCCATCAATCACCAGTAACTCCCACCATTACTATAGGAGAGTTACTCATAACAAATACCATAATCACGGGAGTTATCGCCATAACCATAGGAGTTACTAGTAACCCCACCATAAACATGGCCGTTACCAGTTGGTCATCAACTATATTCACTCCACCATTTGCACCAGCATTTATATGGCCTTAGGATTTATTTGATTTAATTGAATAAAATATGAGCAAATTCATATTAAATCCAACATCTCTCGCCACAACATTATATTACGCGAAATTCTAGTAGGGTTTGAGGCTTTATTTCAGCAGGGCCGGTGCATCATGTAGGGCTAAACAAAACTTTGGCAGTAGTATAAAAACAAAAGGGCTGAGGGGATAAAGAGATGCCAAGTAGTGATTCCCCCGGGCTGAGTGCACGAGTGATTCCCTGTCACATGCCTAGCTAGGAGGCTATACTAAGGCGGGAGAGGCCCTTTTGGCATGGCATGGGGCTGATGATGCGCATGGCAGCGCACGCACCACCAGTTGGCAATTGATTAGTCGTCCCTAATTTCAATTCAAAGTAATACGAGAGCCGCAATGCAAGTGGGGCGTTGATTAGTACGAGAGCCGGCGTTGGCTTTGGGCAATAAACAAGGGAGTGCCATCCTTATCTCAGACACCTCCCCGCCCTGTTTCCCCATCTCCAACTTGTGGATCGAATCCCGACGCCATTAATTATAACTTAACTATATACTATAAAATCATCCCCCTCCAACCCGCTCCCCGCGCGCCTTGCGAGAGTGACCACCAAACCTAATCTCCTCGGGACACGGGCTAGCTACCTACACGCCTCCTTTGATTAGCTAGCTTAATTAGCGGCCGGTCCGATCCATGGAGAGAGAGAGAGAGAGAGAGAGAGAGAGAGAGAGAGAGAGAGAGAGAGAGAGAGAGAGAGAGCTCATCAGCTTTTGACGACGACGACACCAGCAGCGTAGTTAATCCGCATGCTGGTTTACTTTAATGGCGGAGGGAGAGATCCTCCGATCCGCGGCCGCGCCCGGATTGGGCAGCAGCTCGGCGCGCTGTCGTGGCCGCCTGCGAGCACGACAGCGACTGATGCCCGACGCCGAGCCGGCGCGGCCGGACGGCACGGCAGGGCGATCCAGCGCGCATGCTGCACGCTACTAAACGGGAGGAGAAAACAGAAAAGGCACGCATCGATCGATCGCATGCAGTGCAGGTCGCAGCTAGCTGCAAGGAACGTACGTACACGCCGCCTCGAAGTGCGTACGCGCGCGGCGGATTCGATCGCTTTCGCTCGTCGATCGATCTCGTACGTTCTGCTGCCTTTGCGTGATCGATCGATCGGCTCCTCCAGCATCTCGATCGATCGAATTTCTCTCAATGACAGTATATCAGGCAGGCATGGCGCGCGCTGCTAATACCGATGCAGGCTGCTCGTCGTTACGCGCCCACGCGTAGCTAATTTCGCGCCTGCCTTAACTGACTTGATCTTCAGCTTTCGGACGTGTTAAGGCAGGCGTGAAGTTAGCTTAACAGTTAGTAGTACTATAGCTAGGTCAATGGCCGGGTCAAGGTATTCAATGAACAAAAGAAAAGTCAGGCTGCCCTCCTTTGATTGAGTTCCAACCCTAGTTATTAAACTTAGCTTCCTGGGAAGAGGTTTTACAATGGTACTAGTGGTACCGCGGCCGGGGTGGGCTACTCCACCATCATGGTCATGGCAACAAGTGTATACCAATGCCCGAACTCAAAGGCTTGCACCATCATGGTCATGGCAACAAGTGTAAACCCTCGCGGCTTTGTTTTAACGGCATCACTAATGCCATGTTAGTTAAACCGGAATCATGGCCTGGCTTTCCCCAAAAGGCGCCAAGTTTTGTGCCACATTTTAAGGAGAGGGGGCGGGTTTAATTGGATGGCAAGCAAGCTTCAACCCCAAGGCTGCTGCACACTTGGCATGTTTCAGTCCATGGTTTCCCATGGTTTGTTAGCTAGGATACTGGCTTCTTTTCCCCATGCATGCATGCTAGCAGCCTTCACCAAACTTCGCTCCCTAAACTAATCTAATCCCAAATTGCACGGTAAAGCTTAACCGCAAGCCACAGAAGCAAAGGATCGGATGGGCTTTGTTTTGAGTTTGTTATATAGGGTTCTTAATAATTAGCTAGCTAGGGTAGGGGACCTTGGAACATTCAGACAAATTAAAGGCGAAAGGCTAACATTAATCGCCACTAAACAACTCGCTAACCTTTGCAGAACATATGCTCCGACCACACGCTGTAGCTCACACAAGTGGCGATATGGCATGACGTGGACAGGCATCGCTGACCTGGCTTCTCCCTGAGGCGACACGTGTGAGGCGGTTCCGACAATTGCGTCACCAGAGCGAGAGGCGCGGACGCCGAGGCGACCTCGAGGAGGGTGATGGTGGGATTCCGAGCTTAAATATGACCAAGTGTACGTTAATGCTATAGCCCGAGCAGAAAAATGGTTTTGCCAGTGAGGGTTTGAGGAGGAGAACACGGCCACGGCGAGGCGAAACGTGGCCATCGTGTCGCGATTAGTTTATGGCCGGGCCGGCCCTGTTTTGATTAGGTGTCCGATTAACCATATATTGATCGATCAGCGCCTGAAAGGTGTGGGAACTTTCTTGCGATCACTTTGTTTTTATTTGGGGCTCACTTCTCAAGGGAAAATCTTTATCGTGCGATTTGCTATACAAGGCAAGTATGTGACATAAGGGCTGACGCATCATAACCATGTCAACACAACACTCTCTGTGTGTTTTTGTATGCATGATAATTAATTGGACTAGATGATCATTCATGCAGCTAAATAGTGCGTTTGCTTGTGCTTATCAACACTTTTTCAGTCATGAAACAGTATTTTTCTCTCACAACAAATCAATATCGCCCAAAATCAGCAGCTTCTTTCCAGACATTGTGTATTAAAAAGTTTGCAAATGCAAAGTGAAAAACAGTATTAGTTGCACTATTTTTTTATGCAAAGATCAGCTATGTTTATTTCTTCTAAAAGTAAGATCAGATGCAAAAGTGCCAGTAGTCTTGGATTAGCAGGAAAAGAAAGCAAGATTAGTAAACTTGATATTTTCCCCGTATAATCAATCATATCCACTCACCATTTTAATTGACACCCGCTAATTGTTCTTGGAATAAAGAAACTTCTGTTAGGTAATCAGATGCAAGGTTCTTTTGTTGGGGAATAAAAGAACAGCCATGAAATGGCAAGTTGCTATAACATTGTAAGCTGCATTGTCTGTACAATGTACATACACGCCAGATACCGTACATTCAGAAAACAACACAGCAGGAGGTGCTTTATATCTAGCCCAATCAAAGTTCATTCTGCAATACCAATATGATACCATGTGAGAAAGCACTCCACACCAGAAAGCTGCCCAATCTTATACAATGTATATACAGTATAAACCACTTGCTCAGTAGCATCCCAATGCACTGTCAAACTGTCCTGACAATCACAAATAAAAAAAATTACTCAGGTTTCATTCAGTGACTTGCTACACCTCCCTGGTATCTGAATCCTCCGAAGATGGTGAGCCCAACCTTCTATCCGGCAATTTTGGCTCTGCTCTCACATCGTTTTCACTGGCCTTGTGCTGGCTGCAAGCCTGAAATCTGAAGCAACATGACAGATGGTCGTTAACGATCCCGGCAACCTGCATGAAAGAGTAGATCGTTGTAGGTCCAACACACTGGAACCCTCGGCGCATCAAGTCCTTGCTTATGGCTTCAGCTTTCGGCGTCTTTGTAGGTACTTGGCGAGCATAGCGGAAGCCGTTTGTGATGGGCCTGTGGTTCACAAAGCTCCAGCAGTAGTTGCTGAACGATCCAAATTCCTTAACCACCTACAGGTAAGCATTTCGAAAGTTTTAACACATCGAATACTGAATCTCTGAAACATATGGTACTACACATAAGGTGTTTAATCAAATGATGGTGAACGGCAAATCATTGTATCGAAGAAGCCCATGTATCCCACTATCCAGATTCTCAAAGGGTACGTGATGTGGCCCATGTAGGAAACGAGGTCTCCGTGTCTTGGGATTTCTGTTTATTTGCGTAGGGACAGGAAATGACTGTTTTCGTGCTGTGCTAGTCAGCTGATCGCTAAGTTGCAATGCTGTAAAAGGTAAGCTGATTGTGATCTCACAAATATTTTTTTATTATATGCATTATTGGACAAATGCTCAAAATTTCTTCTAATTAATATTGCTAAATTTCTGGTACCCTTTTCCCCTTTGTTTTTAAATGCCAAAGAAACTGCCAAATAACTGTACGACTGTACGAGTACAGACTCCTGTACCTTCTGCATTTGCTTAGCATTTGTTACAACTGCGCGAATCTTTTGCTCTGATAGAAGCACGATTCCGTTTGATCTCAATAGGTTTATCTTCTTCTCCGTGAATTCAGATACCAATGCAAAGTTGAAGCCATCGAAAATCCCCCTGGCACAAAGGCTGGATCCATCAGTGGACATCCTAACACCTCTGCTACGAACAGACTTTCAGTTTCGGGCAGCATACCTGAATTCCTCCCTCTTGCTCAAAATAGATGGCCAGGTGAGTTCACCTAAGGCTTGTGAAAGTGTGAGCAGCTCGAACAGCATTCGGTCATCATGAACCGGAACTCCCCATTCTTCATCATGGAATGCGACATAGAGGGGACTCTGAACAAATGGAGGTACCATACCATATACCACCAAAAAACATGATATTTTAGTTGATAAATAATAACAGCGAGGCTATACTTTCACAAAGCTGAAAAACTGCGGTGTACTAGTGGAACGATGAAGAGAACGAATGCAGTTTTATTTCAGTCATTTCAAGTGAAACAAAAAGGAGGAACCAGAAACTGTGTGATCAACTCACCCGAATTTGGAGTAATCCAGGAACACCTCTTCTTCTCCGTTTCCGGTCCAGCTAGCGAGCTCCTGCACCCAAGTGATGACGGGACGAGTCTTCCAGTTCCTGCCCCGCTTCTCTTGATCATCCAGCCGTCCCTTCGCCAGGTTCGAGTTGCCCGGCGTCTTGGTTCTCTCAGCTAGCTTCGCCCTGGCACTGACTATCTTGGATGAAGAAGCGGTCGGGTAAGGCCATCCGGATGCGGCGGCGTAGCTCCGGCGAGGGGGGACTCTGACCTGACGCCCGGCATCTGCAGTCGTTGCGGCGTCAAGATCCTCGAGCAGAGCTTCGCAGGTCGCGGTGTTTGTTGTTCAGTTCGGCAGGGACGACCGGACGAGCACGAGCGGCTTATTAACGCTGTTTGAAAAGGGTGTGGAAAGACGGAGTTACCCCTGGCGCGATGCTTAGGAACAGTATAGGAGGCCGTGTGCCCGTGTCGGGCTGCGCGTCGCCGTCGGCTGCTGGTGCAACGGCCTCGCCACCGAAGGTTGGCGTCGCCACGACGCCTCGTACCGTTACGCACAAGCATTCCCATACGCCGCCCGCCCCCCCCCCAAGTCGCAACAGGTAGTCAGAATCCCCCAATTGCAGCCCCCAGGCTTCCGCCAGTTTGCTTGCGGCAGCCGGAGGCGCAGAGCTCTCGTCGGCAGATCATCTTCCCATGAACATTCGACAAGTACTCTGTAGTAGTCCTCGGAGAACCACCTTCCAGATGTAGTGTAACGAACTAACGATGCAACAAGGAACACGATCGACAAGACGAATGGACACATAATGGAAGAATGTGATACCAGCAACAGAGTCGGCACTGGATACGGCAAAACATATGATACCAGCATGTAACCAGTTCACTGCTCAGGGAAATGGAAATCTTCCCTTCTACTTTACAGGAATGTTACGGATTGTTGTAGGGAAAGTAAACAGGATGCAGATGAGTACAACGAACCTATCTGTGTACAAATTCTGTCATCGCTCTGACTGCCTGTTACCACTTGATCTGAGTTTTCCAGAAGCACACTGAACTTTGCAATGCTGGGAATTGCACAATGTAAATATGGGATGTCGACAAACCTCCAGCTTCTGGCAAAAAAAAAAAAAAAAAAGGACTTGATACCAATCGAGCACTGCTGGGAGGCGAGAGGTCACACAGCAGGTCAGGCACACTCGTCTTGAGATGGGGTGTTCTTCATCACCTGAAGAAAGACTTGTCGTGATGTTACAAGTCAATAAGAGTCAACGAGACAAGTTACATATAGCAATTTATAAATAATTCATGAACTGACTGGATAATAGGTGGGGGAAACAACTGCTTACCAAAGGTACAATGCTATTGCAAAACCACTTGCCTTAGGCGGCAGTTACATCAACAATCCATATGTTTATATCATGCTCTTGGCAATCAAACTATTTCTCTGAGAAGTACATGCTATCCTGAAAATGAAGCGGCTCATTTCCCCAAGAGGTCCATCTGGGAAACAACTCCCTGGCAAAAAGCTCGATGCATCTTGAAGGTTTAGGACCTGGAATATATTCTGAAAGTAATTCTTTTACAGGTTAAGGATCAAGTAATTGAACATCTGCTATATCCAGCTAAAAAGGCCATATTGAATTAGTGTCTATTCCAAAGTTATAAAGACAAGGGACACTTATATATTGCAAGGAAGGATACTCTCAAGGGGAGGTTTCCTTGAGTGAGCACCTGGGACACTCATGATTACTTGGCTTCCTTCTAACAACTTGAAGTTTGACCCTTGCTTAGCATTTGTGTTCTATATAAACAAATCCGGAGAACATAATCAATGAAAGAAAACAGCTGCAGATTGAAGTCACAGTCAAGATTCAGGACAAATAAGCTGGTGGGATAAACTTACAACATTAATGTAGCCAAGGAGGAGGCACTCATAAGGCCTGTGATGGAACAAGTCTAAATCACCGATTAGAGAACCATCAGGTTTCACCTATAATTTGCGAACCAAAATGCAGAAAATTCATAATGTTGCTATAAAATTAACAAATTATCAATGAAAAATACTGTTGCAGCAGGTGCCAAATGAGTATCAGTTGTAAACCTTAAGCCAATAAAACGCGGTGGGATCTTTCACTCCCCAAGAAGGAAGCAGTTTTTTCTCAACAAATACCCGCAGTTTCTCCCTATTCGTAATCCACAAAACAATAAGCGCTCCGGCTGGATGGGCAAGATCTTGCACTGGAAGATACAACAAATATCTGTTGGGAAGTGTAGGATACCTGTGGCATAAATATTTAAATCAATAAATGTTCCTAACTGACAAGCTATAGATGTTGAAAATTACAATAAAGAAGATGATGGACGGTGATGAATGCGAACACGTTCTAACCATAATAATAAATGGTTTAGTTTTGCAGACACAGCCAACTCATGCTTTACTGTAAGTTCACATAAGACAACGATATAGCCTAGACACTCTATGGTCAGCTAAGGATAATAAACTAATAATAATATCGGCACTACATTGGACACCAGACAAGAACTTTTTACAGCGGCAAAAAAGGGCTTCAAGAACTGGAGCACATATTTGAAAGTTACTTGAACATCAGCTAAAGAGCATATCTAACATATAGTTAAAACCAAGCGCATGTACAGTAAGCAGAGTGCAAAACAAGCCTCCATGATGTGGACCAAGGCTTAGTCATTAGGCTCACCGAGTGGCCTAGGCACTCTAGCTTTTGTTTACTTGACAGAGAAAAAAGTATGAAAATTACTGTTACATGCTTGTTCACTTCATATATTCATAGATAAAGCACATCCAAGAAACAGTAAGCTTACGCTTCTTTCTGACGAACACATCCATTCTCCCAAGGCGGATCAACAACTATAAGATTATATCCTTGATCTGGACTACCTAGAGAAAAAAGGGTAACACCCAATGGATTAAAAAAATCAAGTAAATGTGACAACACAATTATCACAAGCACAGAAATATGTGAACATATTTAGCCATCGTTGGTGCTACATTGTCACTTACAAGGAATGAGATCTCTAACCCGTTTGATGTCAGTCTTTATGTCAACGGGTCACCCAAAGCATGAAAATTCATTTCAAAATTAGGGACAGTTCATTCAGTTAGCTGAAACTATAACAAAGAAAAAGGGTATTTATGTACCATCAAGAAGCAACTTCCTCTTGGTAAAACATAACGCCTATTATTGAATTCTCCTTCCGCCTCATCAATCCCTTCAACACTGATTATGCTATTGAATAGAGGAAATGATGTCTTTTGGGCATGAAAGGAACCTAAGATATTAGAATCAATAAACACTGCTTCAGCATTGCATCATGTACCTCCAAACATGGTACAAAAGAACTAAATCATCAGTTTCACTACCTTACCTTCCTCAATGTCCAGAACATGGGGTTTCCGGAACGAAAGAGTGATCTCATAGAAAGGTGCTCGCCATGAGGTCCCAAGCTCAACAAAATTATTCTCAGAACCACTCCCCACATCAAATGTGTGTTTGTCGCCTTCAACTGTCTTGGAAATGTACTCCAGTAGATGTTTAGCCTTAACGAGTGACTCATGTGCATTCAATAGTAAAGGCCTCGCTTCCTAGCAGAAGTTAACCACAACATCTTCAGGCACTAAACACTACTCAATACACTCACAAAACAATTTCAGAGTTCTTCTCCTCAAACATTATGTTTTCATTTGCCACTAGTTAAAATTCTAAATCCCCTGCCAAGCTGTATTGTAAAAAGCAAAGCCATGATCCAAGTAATTACTCAGTTACACCAAGACAATCAGTTTAAACCAATTTATGTTACCATTTAGTCAATCTAGCATTATTTTTGCCACAGTAAAGCAGTGTAACACATCACCTGGTGCCGGGCTTCAGCGATCTGCTCCATGGGATTGAGCTCCCTGGGCTTCGGCTTCTGAATACGCTTGCGCTTTCTCCTCTTCTCAGGCCGCTCGATCTCTGGCTCGCCTTCCTCATGCTGGGGGCCGAAACTTCGGGAGTAGTACGAGGAAGGGACGATGCGGAAGCGCTGGTAGGACGCGTTGAGGAGGCGGACCGGGTCGAGGAAAGTGGCTCCGGTGCTGGTGCAGGTGCCATCGAGGCGGTAGACGCCGGTGGCCTCAAACGACCGCAGCTCGTCGCAGACTTCCATCTGCGGCGGCGACGGCTGCAAGGTTTTGGGAGAACCTAAACTTTGAACCGCTGGGTCTCCTTTCTTCGAGCCGGCGCAGAGGGCCGAGCGTCGCTGCCACCGCCGACGCCCGAGTTTGTGGGCCGCCTCCAGCCCTCCATCCATCTCAGGTAAGCGCCGCCGCCAAGCAGCCTCGAGCCAGGAGCGAGCGTGCGGGCGGCGGGCTGAAGACCACTCAAGGGAGGCACGCGCCGTCAGCTGGTTCAACTATCCACCAGAGCGAAACGTGAATTGGCACAGTGGTTCGAAAGAAAAATATCTGTGCATCCGATTCCGAGGTGAAAGCACCCGTGTGCGCTACCAACCCCGAAGTCGTCAACGCCATAGCCACTGCGCCATGCCCGTCCCACGCCTCCTCTCGCGGTTTTCGCTACCCTCGCCGCCGCCGCCGCCCCTCCTCCGCAATGGAGCGCCATGGCGGTGCCCGACGCGACTCCGTGCCGCCCTACGGCTCCCGCCTGCGCTTCACATGGGGCTCGCCGCGGCCCGTGGCGATGGCGGGAGGACAGTTCGTCGGGACGCTGGGCTCGAAGAGAGCACGAACGGCTGGTGCGGTTAGGGTTTCTGCGATGTCTGGAGACGATGGTGGCGGTGCTGGTGGTATGGGGATCGCGGCGGCAGCGGCCGCCACTGTGGTCTTTGCTGTGATGAATCGGGTGCTCTACAAGCTGGCGCTCGTGCCAATGAAGGATTACCCCTTCTTCCTCGCCCAGTTCGCCACATTTGGGTAATCTTGATACTTTCAATGAAACCTCAACGTCTGTCGTGTAATCGAACTTTTTTTTTTTTTTTTGGTGCTATATATACAGAGTACTATAGGAACTGTGTGTCATTGAAGTTTTCTGGATTGATTAAATTTATTAGACTCGCTTGTCAAAGTTAAGTTTCCTGGGGCTTATGAAGTGTAATTCTTCCATACAAGTCAGTATCAGTAGAGTCCTTGTGTGTTTCCTTTGCACAAACTGCTTTCCACTAGCACTGAACTACTCACTTCATATTCTTTGCAGGTATGTCCTAGTGTATTTCTCAATTCTCTTCATAAGATTTCGCACTGGGATTGTCACTAGAGAAATGTTAGCACTTCCAAAGTCACAGTTCATGTTAATTGGTTTTCTGGAAGCGCTAGGTGCTGCTTCAGGCATGGCTGCTGCTGGTAATCAATGATGTTCCTACTTCGCTGTTAACAACTCATTTTCAATTTTGTGAATTGTATCAGGTTCAGTAGTTGTGGTCTACTGTTACAATTCCTTCAGACCATAGCTGAATGAAATTGATTCTATATTTGTCTGTCCTTGCAGCTATGTTGCCCGGGCCATCAATTCCAGTGTTGTCACAGGTAATATGTCTACATATATCACTGGGTCACTTCTGATTACTTGATACGTAAAAATTTGATTATGGGAGGTATGAATCATGTATTGCTTACAACTTTACTCCTACATATAACCCTGTAAATGCTTGTCAAATGGATTGTTTTCGCAATCTCTGTTTTTTTTTTTACTTAGCATTTCTCTTTAGATTGTTTTTTTTCCATTCTCTAAGTGCTCACATTAGATCAACACTTAGATAATTCTTGTAGCTAGGATGGTGATCTAAGTGTTTCCACATGCTCCTTTGTCTTTGTGTTTTATTTTCACTGATCTATTAACTTAATTTTTTTCCGTTCTACCTTTGCTAGTTATTTTTTGTATAGATCCGCTGGATTTGTCGACCTTCATGAGTATTTTTCATGTGATCTTCCGATTAATTGTCTAATATGTTTGTTGTCTTCGTGTAGTCTTTTCTGGTTTGGCAGCTTATCTTGTCTGCTCTCATCTTGGGAAGGAAATATGGAGCAAATCAGATCCTTGGCTGCTTGCTTATTACAACTGGAGTTATTCTAGCAGTGACTGGGTGTGCATTGGAACAGTTCTCTTTGCTTACTCTTCTGTTGCACTTACATATAACGATCACTAAACAATAATGAGTTGTTATCTATTATATTGTACACCATGTTTTTTAATATTGTACACCATGTTTTTTAATCTGGCATGCTCATGTAAAGATCATGCTGACTATTATCGAAGCTCCCGGTTGATTCTAGATACCACTGATTGCATTTTAGGAGGCAATATAAAGAATTTGCATATGTCATTTCAGTTGACTAAATAATCAGTGACCCACTACATTACGTTCATAAAATTCAACACATTTCTTTTCTATTCCTAGTTTTCAATGGCATAATTCTGAGAACAAACTTCTTGTTCTCACCAAGATAAAATATATAAATGCTGAACCAAATATCTTGGAAGAGTGTAAATTTAGAAAAATATTATGGTGTATCATTTGTATAGGGTAACATTATGGTGCATGTAATATGCTCATACCTTGATTAGATTTTGAGTTTTTCTTAGTAATCTTCTTTTCTTGATGAATGCAGTGGAGCCAGTGGTGGTCCGATTCTCTCTGAAGTCAAATTCTTCTGGCCAGCAGTAATGATGATTTCAGCTGCGTTTCAAGCTGCTGCTTCCATTATCAAGGTTGAGTGTTCATAGTAGTGTTGTGGTGGGATTTTCATGTTAATCCAGCTATATAGTTTTTTTTGGCACTATTACAGGAGTTTGTTTTCATTGATGGTGCAAAACGCCTTGAGGTTCGTTTAAACCTCAGTTCTTTTTGTCGTTCATTTTCTGATATTGAAAGCATGAATTATGACTTTTTATTTTTTTTACATAGGGAAAGCGGCCTGATGTATTTGTAGTCAACTCTTTTGGTTCAGGTTTCCAGGTAAGATAATAGAGATTCACTTTTTTAGATAATGTAAGTTCCTAGTCAATACTAAAACAGGATTGGCAGTACTATGCCTTGGTACTTTATGATTCTTTGGAAATTTCTGGTGATTCTTGTACCATTTTGGCTTATGAATCATTTGGATTGTCCCTCTTGCTTACTGAAAATCTTTGTTGTTGCACCATACAGGCTCTGTTCATTTTCCTACTACTTCCATTTCTCTCTAACTTGAAAGGGATTCCTTTTGCTCAACTCCCTGCATACCTAAACCGTGGTGCTGCCTGCTTTCTGAATGTTGGAGGGAATCTGAAGGGTGGGTATTATCTCATAACTATTATGTAATTTTAAATATATGGTTGCTTGCAGAAAAAAAAGGGTTTTCCTAAAATCTTCCACAAGTGTATATTAGCCATCTCATCTTTTCTTTTTGTTTTGGTACGATGAGTGATATTATTCAGGAATGCATGCATAAATATATAACATGTTGCTAGCTATGTCAAACGACTTGAGGCCTGCTGTCTTGACCATGATTATCTATAATCTATGATGAAAAATCATTTGCTAATGGTTAAGATTTTTTCAGATTGCCATGGAGCTCCTTTGCTACCACTTCTCTACATAACTCTGAACATGGCCTTCAACATTTCTGCCCTTAATCTTGTGAAGATGTCTACAGCAGTGGTTGCTTCACTAACATCAACTTTAGCAGGTTATGCAGTTTGTTTTCCCTCTTCATATTTCAATTTTTAAGCAGAGTACTTGTGCAAGGCAATCAGGCAAGGGCATATGGAGCTTTATGTATATAAAAAAACCTGAGGTGCCATGCTAATCTTTTTGTGCAGTTCTGCTAGAACAGATTTCCTGATAAGCATTTGGCATACTCTACACCTCGATATTGCACTCATGACTCACGCCCAAAACTTTAAGCAAACAAGCCCTTTTTAAGCTTACTTCTGTTTGGTCGTACATTTCTTTAACACTATGCTTCCCTGCAGTACCTCTTTCCATCTATATCCTGTCGCTGCCGCTGCCATATCTACCCGAAGGAACAAATTTGAGCACATCGTTTTTGATTGGTGTTGCTGCCTTAGTGCTCGGATTGCTTCTATACAATCTCCCTCAAAAATCAGCCAATCAAGTAAAGGAAGATTAATCTAAACCCATATCAGATATAAGGATGACAGGAAGCTGTTGGTGCTCCACTATGAAAAAGAGCTGCATCTTGTTGACAGTGGCTGCACAATTTGGCACAGAACTTATATGAAGAGCAGCGTTCTTCTGCTACAATCACAAACATTTGAGGCACCACCTGAGTTAAAAGTTTTGAAACAGCGTGTTTTCGTTTCATCTGTTAACAAAATCCTAGTGGATTATGCGGCTATCTGTTAGCTCTACTTGAGCGAATGTAATTGCCAGCTATTTTCAGACGAGGGCCTCAAATTCATTGGTCGCATAGTGGTTCTCAATATTTTTTTGTGTTAATTCAAGACTAACATGCCTGACTTCTTAGAATTTTTATGTAAATAAGTATGTGTTCTTTCCATTATAAATCGTGATGGTATGGCCAACCTTTTTTTTTTTTTTTTTTTTTGAGGAACTATGGCCAACCATTTCTGGTGAATGCTAAATGCACAGATCATATTCAACTATTATCTGTTTCGTCTCCATATTATCCTTTTGATTTTTTTATTTATTATTATTTTTTTATTTTATTTTTTTTGCCAATAACGAGCTACAAAAGGCCGACAGAGAGTTGAATTGTTGCTGATCTTTAAATAAGACTCCGCGCATGAACACGCTCGCGCCGGAAGAAGCACAAAAAAAAAGTAATTTACAAAATTAATTGAAAACATCAGGAAACAAGCCCCCGGCGAGGATCGAACTCGCGACCTTTCGCTTACGAAGCGAACGCACTACCACTATGCTACGGAGGCTCCTGATGCTGTTTATGATTCGAGAGTCACTGAAACCTTTTCGACTAATTGCGTTTTTTTTTAGAATTATTAAAAAGGTACACAGTTTCGGCATGAGGGAAATTTTGGCGCAGCCTGGATGGTTTGGTGCTCCGTGCTCCATTTTGTCCTGGATCCCAGCTTCTCGTTCGATCCCGTGTCGTGTTTGCGAAAAAAAAAAATGCCGTGGCATGATCATGATCAGGTCGTGCTTTGGTTCAATGTACTATATACTTTCTTGAACGGAACGGAACGAGACGACAGCACACCGATGTTGATTTTCAGTTACAACCTGTTAATAACGATCAAGCTGACCCTATACCACACATATATTAGCAATCCCTCGGTTGCGAACGCAACCAGACCCGGCTGCTCTCGTGGGCCTCTGTGAATCTGTCTCATCTGGAAAATTATTTCTTTTTCTAGAAAAATGGGCACCCACACCAGGCCATGGCATTGCTCGCACCTCGCAGTTCGGGGGACGTCGAGGGATGCAATGCAAGCCAAGTAACCTGCAGGTCTGTGGCCATGGTCGGGCTGGGCAGCAAGGCAAGCAAGGAGAACCCGTTAAGCGAGCGTGCGTTCGCCCAAACGGGCACACGACGGATCGAGAGCTCTCGCAAAGCCTCTTCTTCCAGTTCCAGCTGGCTCCGGCGACGAGCTACCGTGCTGGATCGGCGAGCGAGATGCATGCCCCGGTTGATAGCTTCGGTTGGCTGTAGCTGGCCTGTTTCTCAACCTTGGTACGTGCGTACGGCGTGTGGACAACGACGACGATCGATGTGACTATACATACGTGAAACTGGAGTAGTGTACGTTGCTGCTGGGTTGTGCAGTCAGATAGATGGCCCCCAGGTTGATAGGGTCAAACACGCGAAGCAAAGCACAATCAGCAACCAGTCGGATCGATCGATCGGTCTGCGGGGTCAATGGTTGTGTTTAGCACTGTAGCGTTTATTTGTATGTGACAACTTTTGTCAATTATAATCTAAGTAGACTTAAAAGGTTCGTCTCGTAATGTACGTGCAAAAAGTATAAATATATAAATATTTCGTCTATATTTAATGCTCCATGTATGTGCCTCAATATTGATGTGACTAATTGCAATTGCAATTGCAATTTACAGTGGCTAAACAAGGCCAATATCCTTCTATGTGGAGTCTGATGGGATGGAGCATTTAGCAGTAGCTATAAGAACTTTTGACCAATCAGCGTTTATTTTCAGCCACGAAACAGTATTTTTCTCTCACAACAAATCAGCACAAGCCGAAATTAGCGGCTTATTTTCAGCCAAAAGAACAAGCTGGCAAGCTGCGCACTCCCTCCGTCCCATAAAGACTGTCGTTTTAAACTTTTCAGAAACTGTGTTTGACCATCCGTCTTATTCAAAAATTTTATACAAAATACAAAATCAATAAATAATTATTAAAATGTCTTTAATGATATAACAAATCATAAAAATATAAATAATATTTATATAAAATTTTTAAATAAAACGAATGGTCAAACTTGATGTCTGAAAAATCTAAAACCACTAGGATGGAGGGAGTATATCTGGGACGCCATGCCCGGCGCCGGCTAGCCTGGCCCTGGCCTCCATTCCACCGCATGACCCGGCATCGGCGTGTCGTCGTATCCAAGGTAGTCAGTGGGTTCACATGGTAGCGAGTTCAGTCCAGTTCGTTGGTTGGTCACCAGAATCTCCTCTATTTCGTAGGTAGTTTTTAGTTTTTCTATACGTATAATTCCCTTCCTTTGTTTGCTTAAACTTAATTATCAGCCAACATCAGTCAGCCATTCAGCAATATTTTTCTCTCACAATAATTAGTCAATCAGTCGTACAATCCAAATCAGCCGAACAGAGCCACATGTCTTTCGTATTGAGTATCTAGGTGTGTATAGAAAAAAAAACTACTTACCTAGAAAAATCAAATTGACTTATATTTTCTGAGTTTTTAAATTAAATGTACAATAGGAGCTATCCTAGACTCAATTTCTAGCAAGTTTTAACACTGCCTAGTTTCATCTACTCCCTCTGTCCCACTATCTCCGTCGTCTCAGCATGCGTATTAATTCATTCTAGATCCCCTGCACTTAGTCAGATGAGCGTCCAAATGCAGACCGGCGTGAGTGAATGTAGATATCCAAAGATACCTCCCCAACGACAAACGTCGTGGGACGGAGGGAGTATGTTAACAATGAAAGAATTAAATAATTTAGAAGTATTTTTTTGATATATGTAGGTAATCTAAGGATCACCTTAGTTTTTTTAATAATAATGAAGGTGAGTAATTTAATATGCATATTTACGGGTCTCTTTAGTGTTTCCTAAATAGCATATGTGAGTAATAATATATATGAAGATTACTGACTAGTGTAGGTTATTTTACATAATGGTAGTAGTGTTGAATAATTTAGATCAAGATTTAGAGGTTACTTTAGATTATTGTTATAATGGTAGAGGTGTGTAATTACTTAGAAAACAAAATATGATGTGGGTATATTTTTAGCGCAATTTGAAACAAAAAACTTTTAGCGGAGTAGCTCCTTAACCATCTAGAACATTTTTTTTTTACACTTTCAACAAAACTTGTAGTATGGTGGGCTCAAGGTTACAGGTTTAAATGGAGAACTTTGATTACGGGTCTCTTTAGTGTTTCTTAAATAGCATATGTGAGTAATATATATGAAGATTACGGACTAGTGTAGGTTATTTTACATAATGGTAGTGTTGAGTAATTTAGATCAAGATTTAGAGGTTACTTTAGATTGCTGTTATAATGGTAGATGTGTGTAATTACTTAGAAAACAAAATATGATGTGGGTATATTTATAGCGTAATTTGAAACAGAAAAACTTGTAGCGGAGTAGCTCCTTAACCATCTAGGACATTTTTTTTTGACACTTTCAAGAAAATTAGTAGTATGTGGGCTCAAGGTTACAGGTTTAATGGAGAACTTTGGTCAACTAGTAAGTATCCTCACCATCCCGTTAAAAGTTTTGTTTTTTACTTCTAAGTTTTTTCTTTGACTGTTCATTTTTAATTTTTTGTGTGAAAAGAAAATAATTAAATCACTATTAATGTATCTATAATGATTAAATAAGTCGTAACAAAATAAATAATATTTATATAAAATTTTTGAATAAGACGAATAGTCAAATAAGATATCACAGAGTATAAATGATGCTTTTAATAGGACGGAGGAAGTACTTCCTTGGTCCCAAATAAATGATGCTTTGGGTTTTATGCAAATTAAACTTTAGGGTAGTTTTGTAAAAAGATAATAATATTTATATCTATAAATAAGTCTGTTTTACCTAAAATAAGTTTATTATAGATAGATTAATATTGTGAATCATAAATATTAATGATTTCTTGTTTGTGTTTAGTCAAAACTAAAAGTAATTGATTTTTTAGAAAGCGAGAATGACATTTGCTATAGGACGAAGAGAAGGGTAAGTTTTAGTCTAGTCAAATCATCTTCAACCATTTTTAAATAATTTTTTGTGAAAGAAAAAAATACTATTTCATCACTGAAAAGCAGTGTTGATCTTGACAGATAAGCTCAAGCAAGCAGGCTTATGATATCGGTAATGCTTGGGTCAGGTCGTCCGGCCGCTCGCCGGACGCGGCTCCCACGCACACGCACCCCCGTGTGTCCGCCCCGCGCGTCTGCCCAGTTTTTTTTCGGTAATGCTTGGGTCAGGTCGTCCGGCCGCTCGCCGGACGCGGCTCCCACGCACGCGCGCCCCCGTGCGTTCGCTCCGCGCATTTGCCCAGTTTTTTTTTCTTTTTCTCCGTCTGACGTTCTAGGACGCATGCGCCCCTTCCCGTGGACGGACGCCGAGCGCCGCGGGTCACATGTCGCCCGCACCGGGGCAACTACGTTGTTTTTTCCTTTTCCTTTTCTCTTTTTTATTTTTTTATTTCCTTTTTTCTTTGTTATTCTTTATTCTTTTTTCTGTTTTTCTATTTTCCCTTGTGTTTTTATTTTTTAACATATATATATTATTTCTTTATATGTATGCTTGTAAAAATAAGAAATGTTCCATATGTTGTAAGTGTTTTTAAATGCATGCAAATATTGCTTAAAATGAAACATCTTTTTGGACGTATGTTTTAAGTGAATGTTTCATCTTGTTTTTCAAATAAATGTTTACAATTGTTTCATCTGGATATTGCATATATTTTCACATGTATTGTTGCAACTGTTTTATCTGAATATTGCATATGTTTATAAACGGTTTCCAAGTTTTCAGGCTTTTTTTTCCAAATATTTTATACGCATGTTTCGAGTGTTTCACTAGTTTCGTACATATGTTGCAAATGTTTTATATAGATATTTCAAAAATACATTTAGTATTACCGTTAACGTTTCGGATGCATGGTTCATGCCCTTTGACCGGTTGGGAGGTTCGACACCAGCAGCGACCCTCCTCCTCTCTACCTGGTGCGACCTCACATCTTTCTATCAACCGTCATTCCTCTGCCAGCGCGCTTATCTTGCTTGCCTCCTTTCGTGCTTCATAGCAGCCATCCCTTTAGCTCCGACACCTGATTTGGCTTGGCCGACGTAACCTCCCATGAGCTATCGCCTATCTCCTCCATGGCTGGTTGATCGGAACTGTCTGTTCCCCTCCTCTACTCTGTGTCGTTCGGAGATGAAATATGCATGTTGCAAAAATATGTATCTAGTGTTTCAGTA
The DNA here is from genome assembly GCA_038502445.1 of Eremochloa ophiuroides. Lineage (NCBI taxonomy): Eukaryota > Viridiplantae > Streptophyta > Magnoliopsida > Poales > Poaceae > Eremochloa > Eremochloa ophiuroides. The sequence goes on along the minus strand of JAHLJS010000002.1, from coordinate 104,728,912 downwards.
GTTTCAATAGTATGTTGCAGGTGCTTCATTTGGATGTTGCACAAGTATATCGAGATGATGTATATGTTGCAAAAAAATATTAAAATGAAACGACCTCGATTTCCACGAAGGGAAATCCACAGGCTCGAATTGTAATTCAACAGATTGCTTGGGACAATCCATGAAATTACCCATATCTCAGTTGCCACCAGGATCCATACAACGGTAAATAAGTCTTACATAAATATTTATTACATCGCCACACTGGCGGAATCAACAATCAGAGAAGCTTTAGAAGATGCGGAAGCGATTCATCCTTCACGGCCAACTTGAGTGTAGCACGTGACCCTATTCCTCGTCATCATCTCCCTCGAAGTCGTACTCATTCTCGTCACCTGACAGCAAATTTATCAGTACGATTTGTACTGGCCACGGAGCCCACCTATGCAGCATTTGCTTTGTGGAAAGTGGATGCAAGGCTATACAAGCAGACCTATAGGCTGAGGTTTTCCTATGCAGCTGTAATCAATGTTTAATTAGTCAAGTTTTATCACCAGTTAACACCATCATCCCTTTTCCCATCACCACACCTCACATACCCACACCTCACTCTCATTCGACAGGCCCAACTCCCTCTCGGGCCTATCTCAGCGGCACACTACCACAACGGGTACACTGCCGGAAAAATGTTATCCAGGGGGAGAAGAGAACACTCACTACACTAGTAGAAGCTTCACAGGAAAGGTCCATAGCCAACAGGTTGGTATATGTATCGATCGATCAACCATACACTCTGCAGAGGTTTCACTACTCACAAGATTAGCCATCATAGGTGTTGCGCAAACACCTAGACAGAATTCCGGGTGCTTGCTTGCCTAGGTCGATGCCACCCTACCACTCAGCCCTGGGATATTCCGGATCCTACACCGTTATGCTGAGACTGGAAGACACAGTACCGGGCCCATCCAGTGGTACTGTGCATCTAGAACGGAACGGGAACCCATCGACCGTCTCCGCCCACCCTTATCACCTCTCAACCTAGCAGTAGTGGCACCGTCCTACCAAGTAGTCCAGCCGTCTCCCGCCCATCAGAAGCGAGTGAGTAGAAAAGGGTTCCCATGAACCTGAAACTAGTCCATCCTAGGTTTGACCAAGCAGGCATCTCCACTTAGGGGATACTCTCCCCGTGCTATCACAGCACCTCCGTCCACGGGCTTCAAACCACCAAGGCTATCCCACCCGGAACCTGCTCAACAACTTTACCCGCCACAGGTATCTCGTTTGGGGATGCCCAGGTTGCACCCCCGGCACGACTTGCCCCATGGGCTCGTCTCACATCCCACTTGGTCGACATCAACCCTTACCACGCACCCAAGACGCACGCAGCACTCTCTCCCAGTGGTTATAATCAGCTATACACCGTCCCAATTCCACCACATAGCATATAGCAAGTAGATGTAATACCTCTGGTATTACTGATTATTTAAACTGCCATGTCATCATACCATTCTGTGCATTTGTTTGCCATTTAGAATAATAGGGTGTTTGATTGACTAGAATTGGATGAGTGTCCTAAAAACCCTAATTTCCTTGTTATTTCTTGTGACCTCCTTAATTACCTCTAAACCCTAATCAAGGCCCTTAAGTGTACTTTTAAAATTTGATCAAATATGAGGAAGGTCCCTTAACAAAAGTTGTAGAGTTTTTAATGTAGAACAACTTCTATTTTGGGTGATTTCGAAGTTATGTTGAAAATAATTGAATTAAGCTCAAAACAGTGTTTCAAAATTTGAATTTAAAACTATATTTCAAAAATTATTGAGAATATGACAAAACTCCTTAAATAAAAGTTGTTGGCCTCAATGTGATGTACAACTTCTATTTTGACCAATTTTCAAGTTCTTCAGAAAAATCAAAAGTAATTTTGAAATTACAGTTTGAAATTTAAAACCACCTTTTACCCCCTTTTGAATATTTTCAAATCCTGACCGAATTTTGAATTGGTACCAAAACAAAAGTTGTTCAGTACTTAAAGATCTACAAATCTCCTTTTGACCACTCCCTCAGATTCGGCCATCTACATGATCAATTTGGACGAATTGCATTGCATCAGGTACTGTACCCGAGTACTGTTCATCTGCCACCCTCAGCGTACCCGCGCGGCGCGCACGTCGCCGGCGTGCGCGGCAGCGCAGCGCGTGCGCCGGGGCCGGGGCACTGTTCGTTGCGAGCGCAGCACGTCGCCGGACCCTCCCACGTCGCGCCCGACCGCTTTTCCCCGCTATTTAACCCCCCGAGCACCCTCTCCCAGCTCAGTTCTCTCCGCCGGTCGCCGTCGAGTTCGCCACGGTTCGCGGAGAAATTCGTCGCCCTCCGTTGGCCTCCATCCTCTCCATCTCGCCGGTTAGTAGAGTGGTTCCTTGCGCATCCTTTGGTGCTCTCGGGGCTCTCTCTAACGCTTTGTGTGTTCCAGGGTGGTCGTCGCCGCGCGCGTGCGTTCGCCGGAGCGCCGCCGCAAGGTCGATCGCGTGCCAAGCATCTCGGGTGAGCTTTAGTCCCTAGATCCTCGTGTTCCAGCTTCTTTGTGATGTTCTAGTTCTCATGAGCGCGTCGGTTGGTTTTATGGTGGTCTAGGTTCGTCGGAACGAGCCGTCACCGCCGGAGCTGAGTCACTTCGTCCGCCGCCGCCGTCAACCTCACTCCTCTAGCCCGTTTCAGCCCCAACCGTAGACTTCACTAGCCCCGGGGTGAGCTACCGATCCTCCCCAGGCTCTCCTTTCATCTTTTACCGGTCTTGGGCGGCCGGCGCATGCTCGCCGAGCCTTGGCGTCCGCCATGGACGGGATAGATCCCGTCGGTGGCGGCTAGGATCGGGGATAGGTGTACTAGGGTGACCGCTAGGTCGTAGGGTAGCCGTAGGTCGTGTCCGCGTTGCCGTCGGCTCGCCGGCAGCGAGGGTCGTGTCGGCCCGCGTGCGCCTCGCGCGCGGTGCGCTCGGCCGGAGGAGGAAGAAGGACCTGACAGGCCGGCCCCGCCTGTCAGCGTCCGGGGAAGAAGAGAAGAGGAGCCCAGGTGTTGCTGGGCCGGCCTGCCGGTCTGTGGGCCGAGTGGGCCGAATGGGGTTTGTTTATTTTCCAGTGAATTTTGAATGCTTTTCTATTTTAATTTGGTTTGAATAGTAGCCTGTTTTATTATTTTTGCATGATTAATTCTGTGCAACCAAGAATTGTGAAATAATTTACACATGCTATATATGTAGTGTAGAATTTTATAAAAATATTGTTTGTCATGTTTGGGTACATTCTGTAGTGGTTAAAAATCACTAAATAAAATGGAAAGTGGGCCTTTGCACATTTTTAATTAATTTTAGGTAATTCCAAAAATCACAAAAATTTAATTGGTACTGTTACTAGTAAAGATCTAACTGTTGGCAAAGTTTGGTCCCAAAATAAATTAGTTTGCTTCTGTAATTGAATTATGTTGGTTTATTAAATAATAAAAATTCAATTAGAATTTGAATTTAGGAGTGTTAAGTGATTTTGGATTAAATGTGGTTCTAGGTCAACCCATTTAAGACCTAGGACACCATTGTGAAGTCATGATGTGTTGTGCTAGGGTTAGCTTCCTTTTCCGCACATGTTTACTTTTTGCATCGCATTCATACATGCAATATTGCACCCGTGTAGTTCCCGTGTCTGAGGAGGTGAAGCTCGAGGTGTCTGAAGAGGAGGCAGTGGAAGGAGCTCCTGAGCCTGAAGCCTGTGCCACTCCTGCCCCAGTTCTGTTTGCTCTGCAAGGCAAGCCCCGGTGCATTTAACCCTCTATTTACAAATGCTTTATCACTTGAGTTAAACTATTGCATTAAGTTGATAGGAGTTGTGTGATGAAAACAATTGATGCATTTATCACCCTTGACTACCATTACCAAGATAACCTAATGATTTTCAAATGTATTGCAAAATGCTTAGTCATGCTTAAATAATAGAATTGCAAAATACTATTTTAACTTGAGGATCTTTATGAAGAAATATCAAGTGAAGGGTATATATGTCCATGTATGATGATTGGGGTACTTTGGCCGGTTCACTATCATCATTATGGATGGGTTTTCCGGGTGGTTGGCCAATTGTTTGGGTTAGAGTCCCAACTTTCGTCACCAACGGAAAAGGGATTTGAAAACCGAGCGGACTCCAGGGTATTTGGGTTAGAGTCCCATTGCATGGTTTCCGGCGGAAAGCAGTAGGGACCGTTCGTTGTCGGCCTGTTGTGATCATGATGAACAGACTAGCCACATACCATTACGGAAAGCCCAGAGTCCGGTCGCTCTATTGCTGGAACCGACAACCACGCACTGGGAGTGGAGAGATGGCGAGAATAGTGAGTACCCTCGTGGGTTAGAGTCCCGGATTGGAGGTGTACCGTTTTCTCGGGTGGCGCAGGACCGGTTCCGGGATAGAAAAGCTGAGATGACGGGTTGGTATATGTATGCCGGCGTGCTGCATATACAGTGTGGATAGGAACCCCAGCTGGGTCTACTTTACTTGATTCGAATCGACGTGCTCCTCGGTTATGGAGACATGATCCTCACCCCTACACCGAAAAGTGGTTCTAAGAGTAGGATGTTTGAGAATAAAGAATCAATGTTTAGAGAGAGGATAAAGAATGAATTATGATAATATTGAATTTAAGTGAAATAAAATATTATGATAGATTAGTAATGCTTTTCTGCTATATCCCTATCTCTGCTAGCCTTACCTATAACCTTGCATCCCAAGAGTCAAATATTTCTACTTTGTCGGGTAAGTCTTGCGGAGTACCCCGTACTCAGGGTTTGTTAACCCCGTTGCAGGAGGGTCGCAGCCCGAAGTCTGCCTTGGTCCTTGTTGTGCCACCGTGATCCAGGAGGAGAGTGGTGAGGAGTAAAGACAGAATCCGTGGGCTGGGTTCGTGTATCTATTTATCTATTTATGTTGTACCGTTGTTCCATGCTACTGCTACTATTTCAAGATGGTCTGTAATAACTGCACTTAATTACTATTTGAACTCGGTTTGTAATCTAAGTTCTATTAAATCTTCCGCATTTACTCTGATGTATTTTATTATGAAATGTTGTAACTCTGTAATGGCATCGCAATGGAGATCCTGTCGGAATACGGGTACTAATGTAGCCCGGCAGAGCTGCTTTAATCATTTGGAACATGGGTCCAACTGTCAGAAGTCATTAGTGACTTTGATAGGTGCCTGTGGGCCATATTATTAAGGCGGTTCTGTTACAAGTGGTATCAGAGCGATCTATTGCTAAATCATTACGGAGTTGTTTTCGAAAACTTCAAAATATTTTGGATCTAAAATTTAAGTTAACTATTTTGAGTCCAAAACTGCTTTTCTTGTCTTACTCTGTACTAGGAGTTGGGTGGCATGTGGAACAATATTATTACTATTATTATTGTTAAGCCCTATGTCTGAAGTATGTTATTAATATTTATTTACCTGCATTAATTTAAAAATTTGCGTAAGAACGAATCATGCATCATGTTGATTCACATGTTAATAACTTCCTCCCTAATTTTGGGTTTTGGGATAGGATTTACCAACCTGTTCATGCTAGCCTGTTCTATCTTGTCTTACCCTCACTTTGTCCAGCTGGCTCGCACGAAGCTGACCGCACGCAAGATGGTGGGACCGCGTGGCATTCCTCGTCACCAGCTCGCTCCTAGCCATGAGGAGGGCGAGGGCTCTGGCAGCCGTCGTCGCAGCCGCAGGGAACTCAAGGAGGAGATCAGGGCACTCAAGGCCGAGGCGAGGCTGATGGAGGAGGACTTTGACCGAGCTGTGCGCAACCACTACAGGGATGTGCGCACCAACCGCGACCTGCACCGAGAGATTCACCAGGTCGAGGCCGAGGTGCAGGCGGCCATGGAGCGGGAGGCGGCAGCGCTGGAGCGTGAGCAGGCGGCAGTCCAGCAGAGAGACGAGGCTTTGGGGCGCGAGCAGGCCGCCCTTGGGCGTGTGGAGTGGGTGGAAGCCCACAATGGCAACATGCAGGCGTACATCAACACCCTGCATGAAGAGGTGCACAGGCTTAACAACCTGCTTAACCCTATCTTGGTTCCCGTGAGGAGGACCCGGAGGGTGGCGTGGTTGTCGGGCCTGAGGACGAGGAGAGCGAGTCCGAGGAGTTGGGCTACTTCGAGCCCGTACCACTCGCCGAGGACCCAGCAGAGCCTGAGGACCAGATGATGGAGGACGACGTCGAGGAGGAGATCGTGGTCATCGACGACTAGTTGCCCGTGCTGCAGCGTTGGCAGTTGCTTGTATCTCTATGTCGTAGTTTATGAGCCTTAGAACTTTAGTTGTGGTTTGGGATCTATGTGCTGTATGTCGCTAAGACTATGTTTCTTGTGTTGTTATAATTTTTAGTTTGTGATGTTCTCCGTTTCTGTTTAAGTAATGTCAAGTCCAAGTTCTGAGTCAAGTGTGCAAATCACAGATGGTTCAGACCCGTGGTCAGTCCAGCAACCAGGGAGAGGACGGTCTTCCCGAGGCACCACCCGTGCCACCAAGCCTCGCTGATGCCATTATCGCACTTGCTAATGCGGCGAATGCTTTCGCTCAGAATCAGGGTCAGCGTGGAGAGCGCCGTGGGCGCAATAATGGGAACCAGGAAACTACCTATGTGGACTTCACCGACACCCGTCCACCGGTGTTCACCAAGGCGGATGAGCCGCTTGAGGCGGATGACTGGCTCCGTACCATGGAGCAGAAGTTTGGTTTGATCCATTGCACCGAAATCCAGAAGCCACAGTTCGCAGCACAGCAGCTGCGTGGCCCCGCAAGTGCCTGGTATGCTAATCTCCTGGCAGCACAGCCCGCAGGACACCAGCTTACCTGGGCAGAGTTTCGCACTGCATTCCGTGCCCACTACATCCCTGAAGGGATAATGAGAATGAAGCTCGACCAGTTTCTGGCATTGCGGCAGGGAGACTCCACTGTGATGGAGTACGTGACCAAGTTCAACCAATTGTCTCTGTATGCCCCAGAGTACGTGAATACTGATGGTAAGAAGAGGAGCTGCTTTGTCAGAGGCTTGAACTACAAGATCCAGCGCAGCTTATCCAACAACCGCCATTGTACCTATCATGAAGCTGTTGACAGCGCGCTCGCTTTTGAAGAAAGTGACCGCCAACTTCAGGGAGAGAAGAAGAAGAAGAAAGCTGTTTTCTCTGGCAGCCAAAAGCGCCAGAAAATCATCTACCATCCCACCCACCACAACCGCCCACAGTACCCACAGCAGCAGGTAGTTGTGCGTACCGCCGCTACCTCCCACACCTCAAACCAGCAAAACACCACTCAGCCGAATGCCCCTGGCGTTCGTGTCACCTCACCGCAGTTCGCCTACAATCAACCATGCTACAACTGTGGTCAGATGGGACACTGGTCCCGCAATTGCCCTTTCCCCAAACAGTCCAATCAGAATGCACAGAAGGGCGCTGGTGGACAGCAGCAGCAGCAGCAGGGACAGCACCGTGGACAGCAGCAGCAGGCCCAGAAGGGCAAGGTGGTCAAGAAGGCTGGCCAGGTGTACTACACCCAGATCGCTGATATCCCGGAAGGAGAGCCCGTCATGCTCGGTAGGTTCCCTATCGCTGGTAACCCTGCAATTACACTCTTTGATTCTGGTGCATCACATTCATTCATCAACCGTAATTTTGTCGTCAAGCATGACATTCAAATTGGGGAGGTTAATGAAAATTTTATCATACAATCGCCCGGGGGGCGTATCAGTACTAAGGAAGTGGTATTTCGGGTACCCATAGAATTGGGAGGGCATAAGTTCCCGACCACTATGATAGTGCTAAAGGATCAGGACATAGTGTAACAGAACCGCCTTAATAATATGGCCCACAGGCACCTATCAAAGTCACTAATGACTTCTGACAGTTGGACCCATGTTCCAAATGATTAAAGCAGCTCTGCCGGGCTACATCAGTACCCGTATTCCGACAGGATCTCCATTGCGATGCCATTACAGAGTTACAACATTTCATAATAAAATACATCAGAGTAAATGCGGAAGATTTAATAGAACTTAGATTACAAAACGAGTTCAAATAGTAATTAAGTGCAGTTATTACAGACCATCTTGAAGTAATAGCAGTAGCATGGAACAACGGTACAACATAAATAGATAAACAGATATGCGAACCCAGCCCACGGATTCTGTCTTTACTCCTCACCACTCTCCTCCTGGATCACGGTGGCACAACAAGGACCAAGGCAGACTTCGGGCTGCGACCCTCCTGCAACGGGGTTAACAAACCCTGAGTACGGGGTACTCCGCAAGACTTACCCGACAAAGTAAAAATATTTGACTCTTGGAATGCAAGGTTATAGGTAAGGCTAGCAGAGATAGGGATTTAGCAGAAAAGCATTACTAATCTATCATAATATTTTATTTTACTTAAATTCAATATTATCATAATTCATTCTTTATCCTCTCACTAAACATTGATTCTTTATTCTCAAACATCCTACTCTTAGAACCACTTTTCGGTGTAGGGGTGAGGATCATGTCTCCATAACCGAGGAGCACGTCGATTCGAATCAAGTAAAGTAGACCCAGCTGGGGTTCCTATCCACACTGTATATGCAGCACGCCGGCATACATATACCAACCCGTCATCTCAGCTTTTCTATCCCGGAACCGGTCCTGCGCCACCCGAGAAAACGGTACACCTCCAATCCGGGACTCTAACCCACGAGGGTACTCACTATTCTCGCCATCTCTCCACTCCCAGTGCGTGGTTGTCGGTTCCAGCAATAGAGCGACTGGACTCTAGGCTTTCCGTAATGGTATGTGGCTAGTCTGTTCATCATGATCACAACAGGCCGACAACGAACGGTCCCTACTGCTTTCCGCCGGAAACCATGCATTGGGACTCTAACCCAATACCCTGGAGTCCGCTCGGTTTTCAAATCCCTTTTCCGTTGGTGACGAAAGTTGGGACTCTAACCCAAACAATTGGCCAACCACCCGGAAAACCCATCCATAATGATGATCGTGAACCGGCCAAAGTACCCCAATCATCATACATGGACATATATACCCTTCACTTGATATTTCTTCATAATGATTCTCAAGTTAAAATAATATTTTGCAATTCTATTATTTAAGCATGACTAAGCATTTTGCAATACATTTGAAAATCATTAGGTCATCTTGGTAATGGTAGTCAAGGGTGATAAATGCATCAATTGTTTTCTTCACACAACTCCTACCAACTTAATGCAATAGTTTAACTCAAGTGATAAAGCATTTGTAAATAGAGGGTTAAATGCACCGGGGCTTGCCTTGCAGAGCAAACAGAACTGGGGCAGGAGTGGCACAGGCTTCAGGCTCAGGAGCTCCTTCCACTGCCTCCTCTTCAGACACCTCGAGCTTCACCTCCTCAGATACGGGAACTACACGGGTGCAATATTGCATGTATGAATGCGATGCAAAAAGTAAACATGTGCGAAAAGGAAGCTAACCTTAGCACAACACATCATGACTTCACAATGGTGTCCTAGGTCTTAAATGGGTTGACCTAGAACCACATTTAATCCAAAATTACTTAACACCCCTAAATTCAAATTCTAATTGAATTTTTATTATTTAATAAACCAACATAATTCAATTACAGAAGCAAACTAATTTATTTTGGGACCAAACTTTGCCAACAGTTAGATCTTTACTAGTAACAGTACCAATTAAATTTTTGTGATTTTTGGAATTACCTAGAATTAATTAAAAATGTGCAAAGACCCACTTTCCATTTTATTTATTGATTTTTAACCACTACAGAATGTACCCAAACATGATAAACAATATTTTTATAAAATTCTACACTACATATATAGCATGTGTAAATTATTTCACAATTTTTGGTTGCACAGAATTAATCATGCAAAAATAATAAAACAGGCTACTATTCAAACCAAATTAAAATAGAAAAGCATCCAAAATTCACCGGAAAATAGACAAACCCATTCGGCCCACTCGGCCCACAGACCGGCAGGCCGGCCCAGCAACACCCGGGCTTCCCTTCTCTTCTTCCCCGGACGCTGACAGGCGGGGCCGGCCTGTCAGGTCCTTCTTCCTCCTCCGGCCGAGCGCGCCGCGCGCGAGGCGCACGCGGGCCGGCACGACCCTCGCCGCCGGCGAGCCGACGGCAACGCGGACACGACCTACGGCTACCCTACGACCTAGCGGTCACCCTAGTACACCTATCCCCGATCCTAGCCGCCTCCGACGGGGTCTATCCCGTCCATGGCGGACGCCAAAGCTCGGCGAGCATGCGCCGGCCACCCGAGACCGGTAAAAGACGAAAGGAGGGCATGGGGAGGATCGGTAGCTCACCCCGGGGCTATTGACGTCTATGGTTGGAGCTGAAACGGGCTAAAGAGGTGAGGTTGACGGCGGCGGCGGACGAAGTGGCTCGGCTCCGGCGGTGACGGCTCGTTCCGACGAACCTAGACCACCACAAGGCCAACCGACGCGCACATGAGAACTAGAACATCACCAAGAAGCTGTAACACGAGGATTTAGGGGCTAAAGCTCACCCGAGAAGCTTGGCCCGCGATCGACCTAGCGGCGGCGCTCCTGCGAACGCACGCGCGCGGCGATGACCACCCTGGAACACCCAGCGCGTTAGAGAGAGCCCCGAGGGCACCAAAGGATGCGCAAGGAACCACTCTACTAACCGGCGAGTTGGAGAGGATGAAGGCCAACGGAGGGCGACGAATTTCTCCGCGAACCGCGGCGAACTCGACGGCGACCGGCGGAGAGAACTGAGTTGGGAGAGGGGGCTCGGGGGGTTAAATAGCGGGGAAAAGCGGTCGGACGCGACGTGGGAGGGTCCGGCGACGTGCTGCGCTCGCAAGGAACAGTGCCCCGGCCCCGGCGCACGCGCTGCGCTGCCGCGCACGCCGGCGACGTGCGCGCCGCGCGGGTACGCTGAAGGTGGCAGATGAACAGTACTCGGGTACAGTACCTGTTGCAATGCAATTCGTCCAAATTGATCCTGAAGATGGCCGAATCTGAGGGAGTGGTCAAAAGGAGATTTGTAGATCTTTAAGTACTGAACAACTTTTGTTTTGGTACCAATTCAAAATTCGGTCAGGATTTGAAAATATTCAAAAGGGGGTAAAAGGTGGTTTTAAATTTCAAACTGTAATTTCAAAATTACTTTTGATTTTTCTGAAGAACTTGAAAATTGGTCAAAATAGAAGTTGTACATCTCATTGAGACCAACAACTTTTATTTAGGAAGTTTTGTCATATTCTCAATAATTTTTGAAATATAGTTTTAAATTCAAATTTTGAAACACTGTTTTGAGCTTAATTCAATTATTTTCAACATAACTTCAAAATCACCCAAAATAGAAGTTGTTCTACATTAAAAACTCTACAAATTTTATTAAGGGACCTACCTCAGATTTGATCAAATTTTAAAAGTACACTTAAGGGCCTTTAATTAGGGTTTTTGGAAAAATTTAAAATCAACAAGAAATAACAACTCAATTAGGGTTCCTTCAAGCACACACAAGAGTTAAACAAGCTAATCACACTATTAGCCCTAATGACAAGCAAATGCACATGATGATATGATGACATGTCATTTTAGTTAACAGTAATACCAGGGTATTACAGCCTTCCCCCCTAAAAGAAATCTCGTCCCGAGATTAGGTAGACAACATTGTTTTTACACAAAGTAGAGGAAAAGAAAATGTAACAGCACATTCAATACACACCCAGAGGCACAAACAAAACACTAGGCGGGGAGAAGTTGCATTTACAGGGTAGCATAGAACTCAGGGAACTTTTCTGCCAGAAAATCCTCTGACTCCCAGGTGGCTTCATCCTCAGATTGCTGACTCCACTGTACTTTGTACCACCTGGTTGAGGTCCTGCGGGTAACACGATCTTTGATGTCAAGGATTCGGACTGGGTACTCTGAGGTTGTCATATCTGGCTCTAACTGAACCCCTTCCACTTCAACTACTTGATCTGGTACTCGCAGACACTGTTTCAACTGTGACACATGGAACACGTTGTGCACTTCTGACATATGCTCTGGCAGCTGTAACCTGTAGGCTACTTTCCCCACACGTTCGATGATCTCAAAGGGTCCAACGAAACGTGGGGCTAGCTTGCCTTTAACTCCAAAACGGCTCACTCCTTTCATTGGTGACACTTTTAGGTACACAAAATCTCCCACTTTAAACTCTAGCGGTCGTCGCCGCTTATCAGCGTAACTTTTCTGCCTAGACTGTGCTATCTTTAAGTTCTCTTGTATCACTCGAACTTTGTCTTCAGCCTCTTTTACCAGATCTACCCCATAGTACCATCTTTCTCCTGGTTCGGACCAATTCAAAGGTGTGCGACATCTTCTACCATACACGGCCTCGAATGGAGCCATTTGGATGCTTTCTTGATAGCTGTTGTTATATGAGAATTCGGCCAAGGCCAAACACTCGTCCCACTTGTCCGGGTAATTCAACGCGCAAGCTCTCAACATATCTTCCAATACTTGATTGACTCTCTCAGTCTGCCCATCGGTTTGCGGATGATACGCAGTACTATGCAACAGTTTGGTACCCATTGACTTATGAAAGGCTTGCCAAAAATTTGATAGGAACTGGGTTCCTCTGTCGGAAACAATGGTCCTTGGTACACCATGCAACTTCATAAAATTCTCAATGTAGAGCTTTGCATACATAGATGCCCTGTACTTTTTCTTGACAGGCAGAAAATGAGCTTGTTTTGTCAGACGATCCACAATGACCCAGATGGAATCAAAGCCTCGAGCTGTATTGGGCAATCCCACAATGAAATCCATACTGATATCTTCCCACTTCCATGCTGGTACTGGCAGTGGTTGGAGTTCTCCACCAGGTCTCATGTGAATGGCTTTAACTTTCTGACATGTGTCACACCTTGCCACATACTGAGCAATTTCAATCTTCATCTTGGTCCACCAGAACTTTTGCCTCAAGTCCTGATACATCTTATTGCTTCCTGGATGAATAGAGAATTTTGTGGAGTGGGCTTCATCGAGGATCGCTTGACGTAAATCAGGAATCTTGGGGACAACCAATCGATCCTTGAACCATACCACACCATCGTCATCAACCCTGAAACAGTCGGCCTTGCCGGCTTGGATCTTTTCTTTGATATGCCTGATCCCTTTACTTTTCTTCTGAGCGGCAATGATCTGTTCTCGGATCGAAGTTTCAATTCTAATGTTGGCTATGCTGCCCTGTGGCACCATCTCAATACCCAATTCTTCCAACTCATGACATAAAGTCAGCGCATATGACTTTACATTTAAACAATTGCAGTGAATCTTGCGACTGAGTGCATCGGCGACTACATTCGCCTTACCAGGGTGGTAGTGTACCTCAATGTCATAGTCTTTGATCAACTCGAGCCATCTCCTTTGCCTCATATTTAGTTCTTCTTGAGTGAAAATATATTTCAGACTCTTGTGATCAGTGTAAATGTTGCAGGTACTTCCCAACAAATAATGACGCCATATCTTCAGTGCATGAACAACGGCTGCCAACTCTAGGTCATGGGTGGGGTAATTTTCTTCATGACGCTTGAGCTGCCGCGAAGCATAGGCGATGACACGGCCCTCTTGCATCAGCACACAGCCAAGACCAGTTCCCGAAGCATCACAATACACATCAAACGGCTTCTCTATATCTGGCTGAGCTAACACCGGTGCAGTAGTCAACAACTCTTTCAACTTTTGGAAAGCTTCTTCACATTCTGGCGACCAGACAAACTTCACTTGATTCTTTAGCAAGTTGGTTATCGGCTTAGATATCCGGGAGAAATCCGGGATAAAGCGACGATAGTAACCTGCCATGCCCATGAAACTGCGGACCTGATGTACCGTAGTGGGTGGCTTCCAGTTCAGAATTTCTTCAACTTTGCTTGGATCCACGGACACTCCCTCAGCAGATAGAATGTGACCAAGGAATGGAACTCGGTCCAACCAAAACTCACACTTGCTAAACTTGGCATAAAGTTGGTGCTCTCTTAGGCGGGTTAGGACAATACGGAGGTGGTTAGCATGTTCCTCGGGGGTTTTGGAGTAGACAAGGATATCGTCGATGAAAACGACTACAAATTTGTCAAGCTCAGGCATGAACACGGAGTTCATTAGGTACATGAAGTAGGCAGGTGCATTGGTTAGGCCAAAAGACATTACTAGGTATTCGTATAGGCCATATCTGGTGGTGAAAGCTGTTTTAGGGATATCTTGAGGACGGATTTTTATTTGGTGGTACCCCGATCGAAGGTCAATCTTTGAAAAGACCTTAGCCCCAGATAACTGGTCAAATAGAAGGTCGATGCGGGGTAAAGGGTATTTATTTTTGATGGTGACCTCATTAAGAGGACGATAATCAATGCACAGCCTGAGAGGCTTATCCTTCTTTTTCACGAAAATAGCAGGACAACCCCAAGGTGATGAGCTAGGTCTGATAAAACCCTTGTCCAACAATTCTTGCAACTGAACTTTCAACTCTGCCAGTTCCTTTGGTGGCATCCGGTACGCCCTACGAGATATAGGAGCCGTACCAGGCTTAAGCTCTATGGCAAACTCAACATCACGGTCCGGAGGTAACCCAGGTAACTCCTCTGGAAAGACATCCGGAAACTCACAAACCACTGGAATGTTATGGATTTCCAGGACTGAGGCGGCATTAACTTGCTTCATATTTCTCAAAGGTAAGGGAAGTTGGATGAGAAGTTTGGACTGACTATCAGGTATGTTAACTTTGATTGTCCTATTCAGCACATCAATCACAGCCTTGTGCTGATACATCCAATTCATCCCCAAAATGGCATCTATGTCCTGATCCTTTAGCACTATCATAGAGGTCGGGAACTTATGCCCTCCCAATTCTATGGGTACCCGAAATACCACTTCCTTAGTACTGATACGCCCCCCGGGCGATTGTATGATAAAATTTTCATTAACCTCCCCAATTTGAATGTCATGCTTGACGACAAAATTACGGTTGATGAATGAATGTGATGCACCAGAATCAAAGAGTGTAATTGCAGGGTTACCAGCGATAGGGAACCTACCGAGCATGACGGGCTCTCCTTCCGGGATATCAGCGATCTGGGTGTAGTACACCTGGCCAGCCTTCTTGACCACCTTGCCCTTCTGGGCCTGCTGCTGCTGTCCACGGTGCTGTCCCTGCTGCTGCTGCTGTCCACCAGCGCCCTTCTGTGCATTCTGATTGGACTGTTTGGGGAAAGGGCAATTGCGGGACCAGTGTCCCATCTGACCACAGTTGTAGCATGGTTGATTGTAGGCGAACTGCGGTGAGGTGACACGAACGCCAGGGGCATTCGGCTGAGTGGTGTTTTGCTGGTTTGAGGTGTGGGAGGTAGCGGCGGTACGCACAACTACCTGCTGCTGTGGGTACTGTGGGCGGTTGTGGTGGGTGGGATGGTAGATGATTTTCTGGCGCTTTTGGCTGCCAGAGAAAACAGCTTTCTTCTTCTTCTTCTCTCCCTGAAGTTGGCGGTCACTTTCTTCAAAAGCGAGCGCGCTATCAACAGCTTCATGATAGGTACAGTGGCGGTTGTTGGATAAGCTGCGCTGGATCTTGTAGTTCAAGCCTCTGACAAAGCAGCTCCTCTTCTTACCATCAGTATTCACATACTCTGGGGCATACAGAGACAATTGGTTGAACTTGGTCACGTACTCCATCAAGTGGAGTCTCCCTGCCGCAATGCCAGAAACTGGTCAAGCTTCATTCTCATTATCCCTTCAGGGATGTAGTGGGCACGGAATGCAGTGCGAAACTCTGCCCAGGTAAGCTGGTGTCCTGCGGGCTGTGCTGCCAGGAGATTAGCATACCAGGCACTTGCGGGTCCACGCAGCTGCTGTGCTGCGAACTGTGGCTTCTGGATTTCGGTGCAATGGATCAAACCAAACTTCTGCTCCATGGTACGGAGCCAGTCATCCGCCTCAAGCGGCTCATCCGCCTTGGTGAACACCGGTGGACGGGTGTCGGTGAAGTCCACATAGGTAGTTTCCTGGTTCCCATTATTGCGCCCACGGCGCTCTCCACGCTGACCCTGATTCTGAGCGAAAGCATTCGCCGCATTAGCAAGTGCGATAATAGCATCAGCGAGGCTTGGTGGCACGGGTGGTGCCTCAGGAAGACCGTCCTCTCCCTGGTTGCTGGACTGACCACGGGTCTGAACCATCTGTGATTTGCACACTTAACTCAGAACTTGGACTTGACATTACTAAATAGAAACGGAGTAACAGCACAAACTAAAAATTATAACAACACAAGAAACATAGTCTTAGCGACATACAGCACATAGATCCCCAACCACAACTAAAGTTCTAAGGCTCATAAACTACGACATAGAGATACAAGCAACTGCCAACGCTGCAGCACGGGCAACTAGTCGTCGATGACCACGATCTCCTCCTCGACGTCGTCCTCCACCATCTGGTCCTCAGGCTCTGCTGGGTCCTCGGCGAGTGGTACGGGCTCGAAGTAGCCCAACTCCTCGGACTCGCTCTCCTCGTCCTCAGGCCCGATAACCACGCCACCCTCCGGGTCCTCCTCACGGGGAACCAAGATAGGGTTAAGCAGGTTGTTAAGCCTGTGCACCTCTTCATGCAGGGTGTTGATGTACGCCTGCATGTTGCCATTGTGGGCTTCCACCCACTCCACACGCCCAAGGGCGGCCTGCTCGCGCCCCAAAGCCTCGTCCCTCTGCTGGACTGCTACCTGCTCACGCTCCAGCGCTGCCGCCTCCCGCTCCATGGCCGCTTGCGCCTCGGCCTCGACCTGGTGAATCTCTCGGTGCAGGTCGCGGTTGGTGCGCACATCCCGGTAGTGGTTGCGCACAGCTCGGTCAAAGTCCTCCTCCATCAACCTCGCCTCGGCCTTGAGTGCCCTGATCTCCTCTTTGAGTTCCCTGCGGCTGCGACGACGGCTGCCTGAGCCCTCGCCCTCCTCATGGCTAGGAGCGAGCTGGTGACGAGGAATGCCACGCGGTCCCACCATCTTGCGTGCGGTCAGCTTCGTGCGAGCCAGCTGGACAAATAGAGGGTAAGACAAGATAGAACAGGCTAGCATGAACAGGTTGGTAAATCCTATCCCAAAACCCAAAATTAGGGAGGAAGTTATTAACATGTGAATCAACATGATGCATGATTCGTTCTTACGCAAATTTTAAATCAATGCCGGTAAATAAATATTAATAACATACTTCAGACATAGGGCTTAACAATAATAGTAATAACATTGTTCCACATGCCACCCTACTCCTAGTACAGAGTAAGACAAGAAAGCAGTTTTGGACTCAAAATAGTTAACTTAAATTTTTGATCCAAAATATTTTGAAGTTTTCGAAAACAACTCCGTAATGATTTAGCAATAGATCGCTCTGATACCACTTGTAACAGAACCGCCTTAATAATATGGCCCACAGGCACCTATCAAAGTCACTAATGACTTCTGACAGTTGGACCCATGTTCCAAATGATTAAAGCAGCTCTGCCGGGCTACATCAGTACCCGTATTCCGACAGGATCTCCATTGCGATGCCATTACAGAGTTACAACATTTCATAATAAAATACATCAGAGTAAATGCGGAAGATTTAATAGAACTTAGATTACAAAACGAGTTCAAATAGTAATTAAGTGCAGTTATTACAGACCATCTTGAAGTAATAGCAGTAGCATGGAACAACGGTACAACATAAATAGATAAACAGATATGCGAACCCAGCCC
The DNA here is from genome assembly GCA_038502445.1 of Eremochloa ophiuroides. Lineage (NCBI taxonomy): Eukaryota > Viridiplantae > Streptophyta > Magnoliopsida > Poales > Poaceae > Eremochloa > Eremochloa ophiuroides. The sequence continues at coordinate 104,711,102 of JAHLJS010000002.1, read as the reverse complement.
ACGGATTCTGTCTTTACTCCTCACCACTCTCCTCCTGGATCACGGTGGCACAACAAGGACCAAGGCAGACTTCGGGCTGCGACCCTCCTGCAACGGGGTTAACAAACCCTGAGTACGGGGTACTCCGCAAGACTTACCCGACAAAGTAAAAATATTTGACTCTTGGAATGCAAGGTTATAGGTAAGGCTAGCAGAGATAGGGATTTAGCAGAAAAGCATTACTAATCTATCATAATATTTTATTTTACTTAAATTCAATATTATCATAATTCATTCTTTATCCTCTCACTAAACATTGATTCTTTATTCTCAAACATCCTACTCTTAGAACCACTTTTCGGTGTAGGGGTGAGGATCATGTCTCCATAACCGAGGAGCACGTCGATTCGAATCAAGTAAAGTAGACCCAGCTGGGGTTCCTATCCACACTGTATATGCAGCACGCCGGCATACATATACCAACCCGTCATCTCAGCTTTTCTATCCCGGAACCGGTCCTGCGCCACCCGAGAAAACGGTACACCTCCAATCCGGGACTCTAACCCACGAGGGTACTCACTATTCTCGCCATCTCTCCACTCCCAGTGCGTGGTTGTCGGTTCCAGCAATAGAGCGACTGGACTCTAGGCTTTCCGTAATGGTATGTGGCTAGTCTGTTCATCATGATCACAACAGGCCGACAACGAACGGTCCCTACTGCTTTCCGCCGGAAACCATGCATTGGGACTCTAACCCAATACCCTGGAGTCCGCTCGGTTTTCAAATCCCTTTTCCGTTGGTGACGAAAGTTGGGACTCTAACCCAAACAATTGGCCAACCACCCGGAAAACCCATCCATAATGATGATCGTGAACCGGCCAAAGTACCCCAATCATCATACATGGACATATATACCCTTCACTTGATATTTCTTCATAATGATTCTCAAGTTAAAATAATATTTTGCAATTCTATTATTTAAGCATGACTAAGCATTTTGCAATACATTTGAAAATCATTAGGTCATCTTGGTAATGGTAGTCAAGGGTGATAAATGCATCAATTGTTTTCTTCACACAACTCCTACCAACTTAATGCAATAGTTTAACTCAAGTGATAAAGCATTTGTAAATAGAGGGTTAAATGCACCGGGGCTTGCCTTGCAGAGCAAACAGAACTGGGGCAGGAGTGGCACAGGCTTTAGGCTCAGGAGCTCCTTCCACTGCCTCCTCTTCAGACACCTCGAGCTTCACCTCCTCAGATACGGGAACTACACGGGTGCAATATTGCATGTATGAATGCGATGCAAAAAGTAAACATGTGCGAAAAGGAAGCTAACCTTAGCACAACACATCATGACTTCACAATGGTGTCCTAGGTCTTAAATGGGTTGACCTAGAACCACATTTAATCCAAAATTACTTAACACCCCTAAATTCAAATTCTAATTGAATTTTTATTATTTAATAAACCAACATAATTCAATTACAGAAGCAAACTAATTTATTTTGGGACCAAACTTTGCCAACAGTTAGATCTTTACTAGTAACAGTACCAATTAAATTTTTGTGATTTTTGGAATTACCTAGAATTAATTAAAAATGTGCAAAGACCCACTTTCCATTTTATTTATTGATTTTTAACCACTACAGAATGTACCCAAACATGATAAACAATATTTTTATAAAATTCTACACTACATATATAGCATGTGTAAATTATTTCACAATTTTTGGTTGCACAGAATTAATCATGCAAAAATAATAAAACAGGCTACTATTCAAACCAAATTAAAATAGAAAAGCATCCAAAATTCACCGGAAAATAGACAAACCCATTCGGCCCACTCGGCCCACAGACCGGCAGGCCGGCCCAGCAACACCCGGGCTTCCCTTCTCTTCTTCCCCGGACGCTGACAGGCGGGGCCGGCCTGTCAGGTCCTTCTTCCTCCTCCGGCCGAGCGCGCCGCGCGCGAGGCGCACGCGGGCCGGCACGACCCTCGCCGCCGGCGAGCCGACGGCAACGCGGACACGACCTACGGCTACCCTACGACCTAGCGGTCACCCTAGTACACCTATCCCCGATCCTAGCCGCCTCCGACGGGGTCTATCCCGTCCATGGCGGACGCCAAAGCTCGGCGAGCATGCGCCGGCCACCCGAGACCGGTAAAAGACGAAAGGAGGGCATGGGGAGGATCGGTAGCTCACCCCGGGGCTATTGACGTCTATGGTTGGAGCTGAAACGGGCTAAAGAGGTGAGGTTGACGGCGGCGGCGGACGAAGTGGCTCGGCTCCGGCGGTGACGGCTCGTTCCGACGAACCTAGACCACCACAAGGCCAACCGACGCGCACATGAGAACTAGAACATCACCAAGAAGCTGTAACACGAGGATTTAGGGGCTAAAGCTCACACGAGAAGCTTGGCCCGCGATCGACCTAGCGGCGGCGCTCCTGCGAACGCACGCGCGCGGCGATGACCACCCTGGAACACCCAGCGCGTTAGAGAGAGCCCCGAGGGCACCAAAGGATGCGCAAGAAACCACTCTACTAACCGGCGAGTTGGAGAGGATGAAGGCCAACGGAGGGCGACGAATTTCTCCGCGAACCGCGGCGAACTCGACGGCGACCGGCGGAGAGAACTGAGTTGGGAGAGGGGGCTCGGGGGGTTAAATAGCGGGGAAAAGCGGTCGGACGCGACGTGGGAGGGTCCGGCGACGTGCTGCGCTCGCAAGGAACAGTGCCCCGGCCCCGGCGCACGCGCTGCGCTGCCGCGCACGCCGGCGACGTGCGCGCCGCGCGGGTACGCTGAAGGTGGCAGATGAACAGTACTCGGGTACAGTACCTGTTGCAATGCAATTCGTCCAAATTGATCCTGAAGATGGCCGAATCTGAGGGAGTGGTCAAAAGGAGATTTGTAGATCTTTAAGTACTGAACAACTTTTGTTTTGGTACCAATTCAAAATTCGGTCAGGATTTGAAAATATTCAAAAGGGGGTAAAAGGTGGTTTTAAATTTCAAACTGTAATTTCAAAATTACTTTTGATTTTTCTGAAGAACTTGAAAATTGGTCAAAATAGAAGTTGTACATCTCATTGAGACCAACAACTTTTATTTAGGAAGTTTTGTCATATTCTCAATAATTTTTGAAATATAGTTTTAAATTCAAATTTTGAAACACTGTTTTGAGCTTAATTCAATTATTTTCAACATAACTTCAAAATCACCCAAAATAGAAGTTGTTCTACATTAAAAACTCTACAACTTTTATTAAGGGACCTACCTCATATTTGATCAAATTTTAAAAGTACACTTAAGGGCCTTTAATTAGGGTTTTTGGAAAAATTTAAAATCAACAAGAAATAACAACTCAATTAGGGTTCCTTCAAGCACACACAAGAGTTAAACAAGCTAATCACACTATTAGCCCTAATGACAAGCAAATGCACATGATGATATGATGACATGTCATTTTAGTTAACAGTAATACCAGGGTATTACACATAGATGCCATTTTGGGGATGAATTGGATGTATCAGCACAAGGCTGTGATTGATGTGCTGAATAGGACAATCAAAGTTAACATACCTGATAGTCAGTTCAAACTTCTCATCCAACTTTCCTTACCTTTGAGAAATGTGAAGCAAGTTAATGCCACCTCAGTCCTGGAAATCCATAACATTCCAGTGGTTTGTGAGTTTCCGGATGTCTTTCCAGAGGAGTTACCTGGGTTACCTCCGGACCGTGATGTTGAGTTTGCCATAGAGCTTAAGCCTGGTACGGCTCCTATATCCCGTAGGGCGTACCGGATGCCACCAAAGGAACTGGCAGAGTTGAAAGTTCAGTTGCAAGAATTGTTGGACAAGGGTTTTATCAGACCTAGCTCATCACCTTGGGGTTGTCCTGCTATTTTCGTGAAAAAGAAGGATAAGTCTCTCAGGCTGTGCATTGATTATCGTCCTCTTAACGTGGTCACCATCAAAAATAAATACCCATTACCCCGCATCGACCTTCTATTTGACCAGTTATCTGGGGCTAAGGTCTTTTCAAAGATTGATCTTCGATCGGGGTACCACCAAATAAAAATCCGTCCTCAAGATATCCCTAAAACAGCTTTCACCACCAGATATGGCCTATACGAATACCTAGTAATGTCTTTTGGCCTAACCAATGCACCTGCCTACTTCATGTACCTAATGAACTCCGTGTTCATGCCTGAGCTTGACAAATTTGTAGTCGTTTTCATTGACGATATCCTTGTCTACTCCAAAACCCCCGAGGAACATGCTAACCACCTCCGTATTGTCCTAACCCGCCTAAGAGAGCACCAACTTTATGCCAAGTTTAGCAAGTGTGAGTTTTGGTTGGACCGAGTTCCATTCCTTGGTCACATTCTGTCTGCTGAGGGAGTGTCCGTGGATCCAAGCAAAGTTGAAGAAATTCTGAACTGGAAGCCACCCACTACGGTACATCAGGTCCGCAGTTTCATGGGCATGGCAGGTTACTATCGTCGCTTTATCCCGGATTTCTCCCGGATATCTAAGCCGATAACCAACTTGCTAAAGAATCAAGTGAAGTTTGTCTGGTCGCCAGAATGTGAAGAAGCTTTCCAAAAGTTGAAAGAATTGTTGACTACTGCACCGGTGTTAGCTCAGCCAGATATAGAGAAGCCGTTTGATGTGTATTGTGATGCTTCGGGAACTGGTCTTGGCTGTGTGCTGATGCAAGAGGGCCGTGTCATCGCCTATGCTTCGCGGCAGCTCAAGCGTCATGAAGAAAATTACCCCACCCATGACCTAGAGTTGGCAGCCGTTGTTCATGCACTGAAGATATGGCGTCATTATTTGTTGGGAAGTACCTGCAACATTTACACTGATCACAAGAGTCTGAAATATATTTTCACTCAAGAAGAACTAAATATGAGGCAAAGAAGATGGCTCGAGTTGATCAAAGACTATGACATTGAGGTACACTACCACCCTGGCAAGGCGAATGTAGTCGCCGATGCACTCAGTCGCAAGGTTCACTGCAATTGTTTAAATGTAAAGTCATATGCGCTGACCTTATGTCATGAGTTGGAAGAATTGGGTATTGAGATGGTGCCACAGGGCAGCATAGCCAACATTAGAATTGAAACTTCGATCCGAGAACAGATCATTGCCGCTCAGAAGAAAAGTAAAGGGATCAGGCATATCAAAGAAAAGATCCAAGCCGGCAAGGCCGACTGTTTCAGGGTTGATGACGATGGTGTGGTATGGTTCAAGGATCGATTGGTTGTCCCCAAGATTCCTGATTTACGTCAAGCGATCCTCGATGAAGCCCACTCCACAAAATTCTCTATTCATCCAGGAAGCAATAAGATGTATCAGGACTTGAGGCAAAAATTCTGGTGGACCAAGATGAAGATTGAAATTGCTCAGTATGTGGCAAGGTGTGACACATGTCAGAAAGTTAAAGCCATTCACATGAGACCTGGTGGAGAACTCCAACCACTGCCAGTACCAGCATGGAAGTGGGAAGATATCAGTATGGATTTCATTGTGGGATTGCCCAATACAGCTCGAGGCTTTGATTCCATCTGGGTCATTGTGGATCGTCTGACAAAACAAGCTCATTTTCTGTCTGTCAAGAAAAAGTACAGGGCATCTATGTATGCAAAGCTCTACATTGAGAATTTTATGAAGTTGCATGGTGTACCAAGGACCATTGTTTCCGATAGAGGAACCCAGTTCCTATCAAATTTCTGGCAAGCCTTTCATAAGTCAATGGGTACCAAACTGTTGCATAGTACTGCGTATCATCCGCAAACCGATGGGCAGACTGAGAGAGTCAATCAAGTATTGGAAGACATGTTGAGAGCTTGCGCGTTGAATTACCCGGACAAGTGGGACGAGTGTTTGGCCTTGGCCGAATTCTCATATAACAACAGCTATCAAGAAAGCATCCAAATGGCTCCATTCGAGGCCGTGTATGGTAGAAGATGTCGCACACCTTTGAATTGGTCCGAACCAGGAGAAAGATGGTACTATGGGGTAGATCTGGTAAAAGAGGCTGAAGACAAGGTTCGAGTGATACAAGAGAACTTAAAGATAGCACAGTCTAGGCAGAAAAGTTACGCTGACAAGCGGCGACGACCGCTAGAGTTTAAAGTGGGAGATTTTGTGTACCTAAAAGTGTCACCAATGAAAGGAGTGAGCCGTTTTGGAGTTAAAGGCAAGCTAGCCCCACGTTTCGTTGGACCCTTTGAGATCATCGAACGTGTGGGGAAAGTAGCCTACAGGTTACAGCTGCCAGAGCATATGTCAGAAGTGCACAACGTGTTCCATGTGTCACAGTTGAAACAGTGTCTGCGAGTACCAGATCAAGTAGTTGAAGTGGAAGGGGTTCAGTTAGAGCCAGATATGACAACCTCTGAGTACCCAGTCCGAATCCTTGACATCAAAGATCGTGTTACCCGCAGGACCTCAACCAGGTGGTACAAAGTACAGTGGAGTCAGCAATCTGAGGATGAAGCCACCTGGGAGTCAGAGGATTTTCTGGCAGAAAAGTTCCCTGAGTTCTATGCTACCCTATAAATGTAATTTCTCCCCGCCTAGTGTTTTTTTTGTGCCTCTGGGTGTGTATTGAATGTACTGTTACATTTTCTTTTCCTCTACTTTGTGTAAAAACAATGTTGTCTACCTAATCTCGGGACGAGATTTCTTTTAGGGGGGGAGGCTGTAATACCTCTGGTATTACTGATTATTTAAACTGCCATGTCATCATACCATTCTGTGCATTTGTTTGCCATTTAGAATAATAGGGTGTTTGATTGACTAGAATTGGATGAGTGTCCTAAAAACCCTAATTTCCTTGTTATTTCTTGTGACCTCCTTAATTACCTCTAAACCCTAATCAAGGCCCTTAAGTGTACTTTTAAAATTTGATCAAATATGAGGAAGGTCCCTTAACAAAAGTTGTAGAGTTTTTAATGTAGAACAACTTCTATTTTGGGTGATTTCGAAGTTATGTTGAAAATAATTGAATTAAGCTCAAAACAGTGTTTCAAAATTTGAATTTAAAACTATATTTCAAAAATTATTGAGAATATGACAAAACTCCCTAAATAAAAGTTGTTGGCCTCAATGTGATGTACAACTTCTATTTTGACCAATTTTCAAGTTCTTCAGAAAAATCAAAAGTAATTTTGAAATTACAGTTTGAAACTTAAAACCACCTTTTACCCCCTTTTGAATATTTTCAAATCCTGACCGAATTTTGAATTGGTACCAAAACAAAAGTTGTTCAGTACTTAAAGATCTACAAATCTCCTTTTGACCACTCCCTCAGATTCGGCCATCTACATGATCAATTTGGACGAATTGCATTGCATCAGGTACTGTACCCGAGTACTGTTCATCTGCCACCCTCAGCGTACCCGCGTGGCGCGCACGTCGCCGGCGTGCGCGGCAGCGCAGCGCGTGCGCCGGGGCCGGGGCACTGTTCGTTGCGAGCGCAGCACGTCGCCGGACCCTCCCACGTCGCGCCCGACCGCTTTTCCCCGCTATTTAACCCCCCGAGCACCCTCTCCTAGCTCAGTTCTCTCCGCCGGTCGCCGTCGAGTTCGCCACGGTTCGCGGAGAAATTCGTCGCCCTCCGTTGGCCTCCATCCTCTCCATCTCGCCGGTTAGTAGAGTGGTTCCTTGCGCATCCTTTGGTGCTCTCGGGGCTCTCTCTCTAACGCTTTGTGTGTTCCAGGGTGGTCGTCGCCGCGCGCGTGCGTTCGCCGGAGCGCCGCCGCAAGGTCGATCGCGTGCCAAGCATCTCGGGTGAGCTTTAGTCCCTAGATCCTCGTGTTCCAGCTTCTTTGTGATGTTCTAGTTCTCATGAGCGCGTCGGTTGGTTTTATGGTGGTCTAGGTTCGTCGGAACGAGCCGTCACCGCCGGAGCCGAGTCACTTCGTCCGCCGCCGCCGTCAACCTCACTCCTCTAGCCCGTTTCAGCCCCAACCGTAGACTTCACTAGCCCCGGGGTGAGCTACCGATCCTCCCCAGGCTCTCCTTTCATCTTTTACCGGTCTTGGGCGGCCGGCGCATGCTCGCCGAGCCTTGGCGTCCGCCATGGACGGGATAGATCCCGTCGGAGGCGGCTAGGATCGGGGATAGGTGTACTAGGGTGACCGCTAGGTCGTAGGGTAGCCGTAGGTCGTGTCCGCGTTGCCGTCGGCTCGCCGGCAGCGAGGGTCGTGTCGGCCCGCGTGCGCCTCGCGCGCGGTGCGCTCGGCCGGAGGAGGAAGAAGGACCTGACAGGCCGGCCCCGCCTGTCAGCGTCCGGGGAAGAAGAGAAGAGGAGCCCAGGTGTTGCTGGGCCGGCCTGCCGGTCTGTGGGCCGAGTGGGCCGAATGGGGTTTGTTTATTTTCCAGTGAATTTTGAATGCTTTTCTATTTTAATTTGGTTTGAATAGTAGCCTGTTTTATTATTTTTGCATGATTAATTCTGTGCAACCAAGAATTGTGAAATAATTTACACATGCTATATATGTAGTGTAGAATTTTATAAAAATATTGTTTGTCATGTTTGGGTACATTCTGTAGTGGTTAAAAATCACTAAATAAAATGGAAAGTGGGCCTTTGCACATTTTTAATTAATTTTAGGTAATTCCAAAAATCACAAAAATTTAATTGGTACTGTTACTAGTAAAGATCTAACTGTTGGCAAAGTTTGGTCCCAAAATAAATTAGTTTGCTTCTGTAATTGAATTATGTTGGTTTATTAAATAATAAAAATTCAATTAGAATTTGAATTTAGGAGTGTTAAGTGATTTTGGATTAAATGTGGTTCTAGGTCAACCCATTTAAGACCTAGGACACCATTGTGAAGTCATGATGTGTTGTGCTAGGGTTAGCTTCCTTTTCCGCACATGTTTACTTTTTGCATCGCATTCATACATGCAATATTGCACCCGTGTAGTTCCCGTGTCTGAGGAGGTGAAGCTCGAGGTGTCTGAAGAGGAGGCAGTGGAAGGAGCTCCTGAGCCTGAAGCCTGTGCCACTCCTGCCCCAGTTCTGTTTGCTCTGCAAGGCAAGCCCCGGTGCATTTAACCCTCTATTTACAAATGCTTTATCACTTGAGTTAAACTATTGCATTAAGTTGATAGGAGTTGTGTGATGAAAACAATTGATGCATTTATCACCCTTGACTACCATTACCAAGATAACCTAATGATTTTCAAATGTATTGCAAAATGCTTAGTCATGCTTAAATAATAGAATTGCAAAATACTATTTTAACTTGAGGATCTTTATGAAGAAATATCAAGTGAAGGGTATATATGTCCATGTATGATGATTGGGGTACTTTGGCCGGTTCACTATCATCATTATGGATGGGTTTTCCGGGTGGTTGGCCAATTGTTTGGGTTAGAGTCCCAACTTTCGTCACCAACGGAAAAGGGATTTGAAAACCGAGCGGACTCCAGGGTATTTGGGTTAGAGTCCCATTGCATGGTTTCCGGCGGAAAGCAGTAGGGACCGTTCGTTGTCGGCCTGTTGTGATCATGATGAACAGACTAGCCACATACCATTACGGAAAGCCCAGAGTCCGGTCGCTCTATTGCTGGAACCGACAACCACGCACTGGGAGTGGAGAGATGGCGAGAATAGTGAGTACCCTCGTGGGTTAGAGTCCCGGATTGGAGGTGTACCGTTTTCTCGGGTGGCGCAGGACCGGTTCCGGGATAGAAAAGCTGAGATGACGGGTTGGTATATGTATGCCGGCGTGCTGCATATACAGTGTGGATAGGAACCCCAGCTGGGTCTACTTTACTTGATTCGAATCGACGTGCTCCTCGGTTATGGAGACATGATCCTCACCCCTACACCGAAAAGTGGTTCTAAGAGTAGGATGTTTGAGAATAAAGAATCAATGTTTAGAGAGAGGATAAAGAATGAATTATGATAATATTGAATTTAAGTGAAATAAAATATTATGATAGATTAGTAATGCTTTTCTGCTATATCCCTATCTCTGCTAGCCTTACCTATAACCTTGCATCCCAAGAGTCAAATATTTCTACTTTGTCGGGTAAGTCTTGCGGAGTACCCCGTACTCAGGGTTTGTTAACCCCGTTGCAGGAGGGTCGCAGCCCGAAGTCTGCCTTGGTCCTTGTTGTGCCACCGTGATCCAGGAGGAGAGTGGTGAGGAGTAAAGACAGAATCCGTGGGCTGGGTTCGTGTATCTATTTATCTATTTATGTTGTACCGTTGTTCCATGCTACTGCTACTATTTCAAGATGGTCTGTAATAACTGCACTTAATTACTATTTGAACTCGGTTTGTAATCTAAGTTCTATTAAATCTTCCGCATTTACTCTGATGTATTTTATTATGAAATGTTGTAACTCTGTAATGGCATCGCAATGGAGATCCTGTCGGAATACGGGTACTAATGTAGCCCGGCAGAGCTGCTTTAATCATTTGGAACATGGGTCCAACTGTCAGAAGTCATTAGTGACCTTGATAGGTGCCTGTGGGCCATATTATTAAGACGGTTCTGTTACAGTAGAAAGTAGTGGAAGAGTAACAGTAAATTAAGCAGCAGCTAACCTAACAGCGGATAGCAGGGTAAAGTCTTATCAAGGCAGGGAGTTCAAATATACTACCATGCAACCAATCCATACATAATCATAAAGCAATAGCAACAATGTCATTTGCAATGCGTAATAGGATCTAAGGATTTGGTGGGACGTGGCACCTTCGTAGTCGTCTCCTAGCTCTTGGAAGTACTCGTGGTCGTCTTCCTTAGTCAGATCCTCCTCCGTCTCTGAAATCGAACACGAAATAGTCGCGTCAGCGACTCCTATAGAGTATTTCAGAAAAATCCAATAAAATAAAGAGCCAAATGCACACAAACATTGTAGATCTCATTTTTCTGAGAATTTTGATATATGGTGCGCAATTTTTGGACATCGTATGAATAAGTTATGAATTTTCGAAGATTATCCTATTTTCTGAAAATGGGAAAACTGTTTGGTTAATAGGGGCAGCTCGGGATTGGTCCACGTGGCGCGCGGGTCCAGTAGTGCGGCAAGTGGCGCCTCAACAGAACACAGACCCGATGGTCGCCCACCAGGTGTTCGATGCTGGTTCCCAGAGAGTTGCCGGAGTTGGCGTAGCTCGGCGTGGCTCGGCGGTGGTCAGTGGTAGCTCGGTTGTGGTTGGGGGTATCTCGGCGGAGCTCGGCATAGTTCGGCGGTGGTCGGGGGTAGCTTGGCGGTGCTCGGCGTAGTTCGGTTTAGCTCGGCGGGGCTCGGGCGAATCGGAGATTCGGGGCGCCGAGGGTGCCGTTCTCCCGAGGTCTACCGCGGAGGTTCGGGCGAATCGGACATTTGGTGCGCCCGAGGGTGCCGTTCTCCCGAGGTCTCCCGCGGAGGCTCGGGCGAATCGGAAATTTGGGCGCCCGAGGGTGCCGTTCTCCCGAGGTCTCCTGCGGAGGCTCGGGCGAATCGGACATTTGGGCGCCGAGGGGGCTGCTTTCCCGAGCTCTCCCGTTGAGGCTCGGGCGAATCGGAAATTTGGGCGCCGAGGGGGCTGCTTTCCCGAGCTCTCCCGGTGAGGCTCGGGCGAATCGGAAATTTGGGCGCCGAGGGGGCTGCTTTCCCGAGCTCTCCCGGTGAGGCTCGGGCGAATCGGAAATTTGGGCGCCCGAGGGTGCTGCTCTCCCGAGCTCTCCTGGGGAGGCTCGGGCGAATCGGAGATTTGGGCGCCGAAGGGTCAGCTCTCCTGGGGAGGCTCGGGCGAATCGGAGATTCGGTGCTAGCAGGGTTCCAGGGCGTCTGTTCAAGGCGGCGGTGTCTCTGCAGTGCGGCGGACCATGACAGGGCGGCGATGGCCATATTTCGGCAAGACAGGGCTCGGCTTTCCCCAATTGGCGTGCTCAGGCAGTCGTCCGACCAGATGGTGGCGGATTAGAGTCGTGGTATGGCCTCCTTCTCTCCCTCGGCATACGGCGGTTCTCCGACGAGGTGGAGGCGCACGTAGCCAAGGCGACAGTCGTGATTCGGGGCTCGGCTATCTAGCGGCGGTGCCGAGGCAGACTTGGCGAACCTCGGCGGCCTTTCTCCGCAGCGCGAGGCGACCGGGGGTACTCGGAACGGATTTAGGCGAGGCGGAACCTGTCGGCGGCGATGTCGTCACGACGGTGAGGTTCCGGCGGGGCTAAGGAGGTCTTCTAGGTGATGTATACGCGTCCAGGGTCTATGGCGATGGTATACCAACTACCAATTTCGGCTACCGAGCTTTCCAAGGTGCTCGGTTGTGGCGGCGGCGTGTCGCCGACGACGGCGGAAGGCGGCATCGCGGTTACGACCAAGTATTGGTTCAATCGAATGCGGTCTTGTCAAATTGGTGAGGCCAGAGAAGCATACGACACTCTGGTGGCGAACTTTAGCCATGGCATGACCTTCCTTTGGCGACGGCTCGCGGCGGCGCTCCGGTAAGGTCGCGGCGCACGCGGCCAAGGCGATTCAGGCTTCCTCTAGCGCTTAGATCCGCGTGGCTAGCTCGAGGGGGTCGTGGCGGTGCTCCACGACGCTCTAACCTATACGGGTGCTAGTCGGATTGCTCGGAACGGGTGATTCGGCGTCGGAACGCGTCGGTGGTGAGCGCGCTTCGCCGAGAACGCGTCGTGCTGCGTTCTCGGTCTAGCAAGCTTGTAGTCCGGGGGTTTCGGCCGGTCGAATGAGTGCATGGTGCAAGTGATCTTCCCGAGCCGGTAAAGGCTCGTGCCTGCGCGTCCCGAGGGTGGAACGCTATGGCAAAAGCAGGGCAAGGTTCGGACATGGCGTGCGATGGCTCACCGTGGTGTCGGTGAAACTAGGATGGCGGTGCAGTGGTGAGTCGGAGCCGTGCAGAGCGATCGCAGTGCCGTGCCGCTCCTCGTCCGCAGCTCGGGCTTCTCTTCCGTGTCCGGCTCCGGCGTGCTCCGCGGCAGCGGCGCTCCGGCAGCTTCTCCTCCTCTGCTCCGCCCTTCTCCTACGCTCTCTCTCTCGGTTTGGTGCAGTGTGCCGGTCTGTGCTGCGGTGGCGGCGAGGGGAAATGAGGGTAGGGCTTCGGGGTGCTCCAATTTATAGGCGAGCTTGGCCAGCTCCAATGGCGAACGGTCCTGATTGCGCTCGACCGATCGAAGGGCTGTGGCTCGAGTGGATCTAGGGCTCCGGATGGGCGCGGGTTCGCTTGGCGGCCAAGAAAGGAGGGGACAGGAGGGGGACAGCGGGGTCAGGGCTCTGCCATGCTGTCGGCTGTGGGACCGGGGTCACGCCATTCGCGCGACACCCCCGGCAGGCGCGTCGCCTTCGTGAGGAAGAAGAACAGTGGGGGGGCGAGAGCGGCTGACAGGCGGGGCCGGGTTGGCAGCGAGCGCGAGCGCGAGCGCGTGTGTGCCGGTCGTGCGCGTGCGCTGCCGAGCCGCGACGTGGGCCGCGCGCGGTGAGATGAGGAGAGGAAGGTCGGGCGGGCTTGGGCTGGCTTAGCGACCCGGCTGGCCGAAACGAATGGCTGGCTTAACTCTCTTTCTCCTTTTCTATTTTCAGTTTAGTGTATATATACATATATTGCCCATTTAACATATTGAGTAAATACAAACATAAATTGCAATAAATCCCAAATGTGATGCATAAGTTATTATTCTATGTGAATGGAATTAAAATGCAAACTACACTCCTTTACTTACCAATTTCATAATGAAACCTATATGCTTGCACAAGAAAAATGGGTTTTCACAATAAATAAATGAAAAATTTTAATTGGTTGGGATTTTTAGATTGTGTGGATTTTTAGGGTTGTTACAGTCCTCCCCCCTCATTAGGATCTCGACCTCGAGATTCAGGGATAACGTACCCTTCGAAGAGGTAAGGAAACATAATCCGCAAGTCCGATTCCTTCTCCCACGTAGCTTCCCTTTCAGTGTGATTGCTCCACTGTACCTTGCACATCGGAATGGTTTTGTTTCGCGTCTCTTTGGTATCCCGTGCCAAGATCTTGATCGGATGTTCCTTGTATTCAAGTGTGTCTTGCAGGTCCAATGCATCCGTAGGAACTTGCTCCTCGGGAAGCTTCAAACACTTCCTTAATTGCGAGACATGGAACACGGGGTGTACTCCAGATAATTCCTCCGGTAGTTCCAGCTTGTAAGCAAGCTTTCCAACCCTTTTACAGATCTTGTATGGCCCAACAAATCTGGGTGCCAATTTCCCTTTTACGTGGAATCTGACAGTGCCACGAAGTGGAGATACCTTGAGGTAGACATAATCCCCAACCTCGAACTCAAGCTTTCTACGTCTTCTATCTGCATAGCTCTTTTGCCTACTCTGTGCAATCCTCAAATTCTCTCCTACTTGGGTAACACCTTCTTCTGCTTCCACAATCTTAGCAGGACCGAAGAATGTCCTCTCACCTGGTTCTGACCACATTAGCGGGGTTCTGCACGGTCTTCCATACAACGCTTCAAATGGAGACATCTTAATGCTTGTCTGATAACTGTTGTTGTATGAGAACTCGGCGTGGGGTAGACAGCTCTCCCATCCTTCCTTGTACCTCAATACGCAAGCACGTAACATGTCCTCGAGAATCTGGTTCACTCTTTCTGTTTGCCCATCCGTTTGCGGGTGGTATGCGGTGCTATAGTCGAGCTTGGTTCCGATGGACTTGTGCAAGGATTTCCAGAACTGTGATACGAACTGTTAGCCTCGGTCAGATATAATACTCAGAGGCGCCCCATGTAACTTCAAAATGTTTGATACGTATAGATCTGCTAGCTTTTCGACTCTATATTTCCTTTTGACCGGTATAAAATGTGCAACTTTGGTTAGACGGTCCACTATTACCCATATAGAATCATATCCATGCTCGGATCGGGGTAGTCCTATTATGAAGTCCATGGATATGCACTCCCACTTCCATTCTGGTATCTCAACTGGTTGTAGCAACCCTGCTAGTCTCTGATGTTCGGCCTTGATTCTATTGCATGTATCACATCGGGCTACATGCCCTGCAATGTCTGTCTTCATATTCTCCCACCAGAAGTGCTTCCTTAGATCATGGTACATCTTGGCTGACCCTGGGTGAATGCAATATTTGGAGTCATGCCCCTCTGACAGAATCTCTTCTCGTATCGCTGAATCCGTCGGTACACAGATTCTATCTTTGTACCATACAGTTCCCTGCTCATCTTCTCGGTATTCGGGGCCTCTTCCCAGCTTCATCAAACCACGGATATAGTCTATCTCAGGACAGTTCTTTTGTGCTTCACGGATTCGTGAGGTGAGATTGTACTCGACGCGAAGCTCATTTAGCATGCCATAGGAGACTACCTCGAGCTGGAATGCGTCAAACTCTCTCCTGAGCTCAGGTGGCATAGAGTTGGTGATGAGGGTATGGCAGTAGCTTTTGCGGCTAAGTGCATCAGCGACAACATTAGCCTTTCCTGGGTGATAATGGATCTCAAGATCATAGTCCTTGATGAGTTCCAGCCATCTGCGTTGCCTCATATTCAGATCTTCCTGTGTGAAGAAGTACTTCAGGCTCTTGTGGTCAGTGTAGATGTCGCACTTGTTGCTTATCAGATAGTGTCTCCAAATCTTGAGTGCATGTACCACGGCTGCAAGTTCTAGGTCATGAGTCGGGTATCGCTGCTCATGTTCCTTCAACTGTCTTGAGGCATAAGCTATCACTCTTCCTTCTTGCATTAGTACACAGCCCAAACCTTGCCGAGAGGCATCACAATATACAACAAAATCCTTGTGAATATCGGGCAGGGCTAGTACAGGTGTAGTAGTGAGCTTCTCCTTCAAGGTCTGAAAACCCTTCTCGCATTCAGGAGTCCATATAAACTTGTTCTCTTTCTTCAGCAAGTTGGTCATGGGTCTTGCAATCTTGGAGAAATTCTCAATAAATCTGCGATAGTATCCTGCAAGTCCCAAAAAGCTTCTGATTTCTGACACATTACAGGGTTGTTCCCACTCTTTCACAGCTTCAATTTTGGCTGGGTCTACTGCGACTCCTTCTCCTGACAGTACGTGTCCAAGGAAAGCAACTTCCTCAAGCCAGAATTCGCACTTGGAGAATTTGGCGTATAGCTGGTTGCGAGACAACCTCTCCAATACGGTCCTCAGATGATGTTCATGTTCCTCTTTTGTGGCTGAATAAACCAATATATCATCAATGAATACCACCACAAACTTGTCTAGCTCATTCATGAAGATCTTGTTCATCATGTTCATGAAGTATGCTGGAGCATTAGTGAGTCCAAATGAGACTACTGTGCACTCATACTGTCCATATCAAGTGACAAATGCAGTCTTCGGGATATCTTCTTCCCTGATCTTCATCTGATGATACCCTGATCGGAGATCGATCTTCGAGAAGTACTTGGCCTTGCTCAGTTGATCTAACAGATCATCGATGCGGGGCAATGGGTACTTATTCTTGACTGTAACCGCATTCAGATTCCAGTAGTCAATGCACATCCTCCTCGTGCCATCCTTCTTCTTGACAAACAAAATAGGAGATCCCCAGGGCGAAGCACTAGGCCTAATGAAACCCTTCTCCAGTAATTCTCCCAGCTGCTTCTTGAGTTCCTTCAACTCATCAGCCGACATTCTGTAGGGTCTTTTGGCAATCGGTGCAGTCCCTGGCATCAGCTCTATAACAAACTCCACATCTCTATCTGGTGGCATTCCTGGCAACTCCTCTGGAAATACGTCATTGTATTCACAGACTACTGGCACATCCCTGAATGTCAGCTCTGTCTTATCTGCTTTAGTCTCCAGGGCACATAGGAGGGCTTGGACTCTCTCGGTTTGGGGTACACATCGGACAGCTGTTCCCCAAGGGTGGGTTACCTGAACATATCTAGGTGAACAAGATATCACTCCCCGGTGTTTGGTTAGCCAGTCCATGCCTAAAATGACATCTAAGCTATTGGAGGGTAGTAGGGTTAGGTCAGCTCGAAAGTCAAGTCCCTCGATAGTGATTATCACTCCTCTACATATGTGAATGCTTCTGAAGGTTCCTAAGGGCGAGCTAGTTAGGATGGGGTTTGCTCTCGGGGTTACAGGTATGTTATGCTTACGTGCATATGCAGATGAAATGTATGAACATGTAACTCCCGAATCGAACAGAACTGTAGCCATGTTACCCTGAACTAGGAACGTACCGTACACAGCATCAGGTGCAGCTTCAGCTTCTTCAGCGGTCATGTGGTTCAGTCTTCCTCGGGTAGCAGATCCCCGGTTCGGTGTGCCCTGTGCAGCTGCTGGTGCACGGTTGAGGTCGGGGCACACAGCCACACGGCGTCCAGGCTTTCCGCATCCAAAGCAAGTGAAGGGCGCACTGCCTGCTGTGGCTGTCGCAGGAGCCTTCCAATTGCTTGTCCTTGGCGTGTTGGTAGCGGGGGCGGGTGTGTTCTGCATAGCTCGAGTCGGCGCAGGGTAGGTCTGAGCGGGGCGGTGATAGTTGCTGCTGTTGGTACCACCACGGCTCGTTCCCGAAAAAGGTCCCTGGCGAGTCCGGAAAGGCGGAGGTGCACCCGTTCGCTGTCTCTGGGGTGGAGCAGCGCGAGCGGGTCCCTCAGAGCGGCGCTTCTTTCCCTTGTTCTGGGGCTCGAATTCCAGTCGTGCTTCCATGCAATCCTTCTCGATCTCAATACAGCGGTCAATCAGCTCACGCAGAGTGTAGCTCTTGTTCCCTGACAGAGCCAACCTGATCTTGGTCTGAAGTCCCTTCCTGTAGTAGTACATCTTTTCCTTCTCGGAACTCACGCAAGACGCAGGTGCGTAGCGGAGCAAGCAGTTGAAGCGGGTGGTGTACTCGTGGATCCGGTCAGCTCCCTGGGAGATGTTGCGAAACTCGTTCTCCTTGGCCTCCATGACTCCCTCAGAAATGTGGTGGTCACGGAAAGCCTCGGTGAACTCATCCCAGTCAATGCGGGCTGGGTCCTCGTGAGCGCTGGTGTAGTTGTCCCACCATGCTCGTGCAGCACCGGTCAGCTGGTGGCTAGCAATCCCAACACACTCCTCGTCGGAGCAAGTGGTCAAGTCCAGCTTCTTCTCCATATCTTTAAGCCAATCGTCGGCAGCGAGGGGATCGCTGTCGGTCCCGTCGAAGGTAGGTGGCCTCAGCTTCAGGAAACCCTCCAGTTTCCTTTGGAAGTCATTCTGGGGTGGCCCGTGGTGCCTGTTCATCCCAGTAGCTATGGCATTCAGCAGCTGGGTCTGCTGAGCCATCACTTCCACCAACGTCGGTGGCGGCGGCGGTGGCGGTGGCGGAGGCACGTTCTCGCCTTGTGGTGGCGGATCGATCACCGACGGTGCATCCTCTGCCCGGCGCAGCTCTTCTTCCAGGTTAACTCCAGCACGTCTGCCAGCTTGGCGTCCACGGTTGCGACCACGCCCGCGTCCTGGCGCAGGTGCAGGGGAGGGCTGGCGGTTCTCCAGGCGCGCGGAACGTCTCATTGACATCTGAAGTTATTAGGTACGTGCTCAGTGCAGTAATAATCTTGTAGTGGTTTAAGTAGGAGTTAGATGTTTTCAACGATTTAAATGAATTAAAACATTTTTCATGCTATCCTACACTCAACCAAAGAAGCATAGAGAACCATAAGAAGCTTAAGATCCAAATGTCACTCATCACATGGTTATTATTATATAAAGGATGTTCCTAGCTGTTAAGAAGATCGTGCTATGCGCAGATAGCCAATGACAGGACAACTCATGGTATCACTAGTCTAAGGGCTACGCAGGGTCCCATAAGCTACTGGTGCATAAGGTCAATAGCCATTTGATCGGGATCTCAATAGTGCCGTCGTGCTGTGGACGAAGTGGTGGTCCAAGGCTGGTCATCTGTGAATTTTTCAAGAAACGGATTAGCAGGTCCTTGTATTAGATAAGCCATTGCATAAAAAGTGAATGCAAGGTCGGTAATATAACCGAAAGAGAGTCTGGTTTCCTATTCTAACGTCCATTTTCTATGGGTCTCGTCCTACAGTCAAGTATGGCTCTGATACCAACTGAAACGACCTCGATTTCCACGAAGGGAAATCCACAGGCTCGAATTGTAATTCAACAGATTGCTTGGGACAATCCATGAAATTACCCATATCTCAGTTGCCACCAGGATCCATACAACGGTAAATAAGTCTTACATAAATATTTATTACATCGTCACACTGGCGGAATCAACAATCAGAGAAGCTTTAGAAGATGCGGAAGCGATTCATCCTTCACGGCCAACTTGAGTGTAGCACGTGACCCTATTCCTCGTCATCATCTCCCTCGAAGTCGTACTCATTCTCGTCACCTGACAGCAAATTTATCAGTACGATTTGTACTGGCCACGGAGCCCACCTATGCAGCATTTGCTTTGTGGAAAGTGGATGCAAGGCTATACAAGCAGACCTATAGGCTGAGGTTTTCCTATGCAGCTGTAATCAATGTTTAATTAGTCAAGTTTTATCACCAGTTAACACCATCATCCCTTTTCCCATCACCACACCTCACATACCCACACCTCACTCTCATTCGACAGGCCCAACTCCCTCTCGGGCCTATCTCAGCGGCACACTACCACAACGGGTACACTGCCGGAAAAATGTTATCCAGGGGGAGAAGAGAACACTCACTACACTAGTAGAAGCTTCACAGGAAAGGTCCATAGCCAACAGGTTGGCATATGTATCGATCGATCAACCATACACTCTGCAGAGGTTTCACTACTCACAAGATTAGCCATCATAGGTGTTGCGCAAACACCTAGGCAGAATTCCGGGTGCTTGCTTGCCTAGGTCGATGCCACCCTACCACTCAGCCCTGGGATATTCCGGATCCTACACCGTTATGCTGAGACTGGGAGACACAGTACCGGGCCCATCCAGTGGTACTGTGCATCTAGAACGGAACGGGAACCCATCGACCGTCTCCGCCCACCCTTATCACCTCTCAACCTAGCAGTAGTGGCACCGTCCTACCAAGTAGTCCAGCCGTCTCCCGCCCATCAGAAGCGAGTGAGTAGAAAAGGATTCCCATGAACCTGAAACTAGTCCATCCTAGGTTTGACCAAGCAGGCATCTCCACTTAGGGGATACTCTCCCCGTGCTATCACAGCACCTCCGTCCACGGGCTTCAAACCACCAAGGCTATCCCACCCGGAACCTCCTCAACAACTTTACCCGCCACAGGTATCTCGCTTGGGGATGCCCAGGTTGCACCCCCGGCACGACTTGCCCCATGGGCTCGTCTCACATCCCACTTGGTCGACATCAACCCTTACCACGCACCCAAGACGCACGCAGCACTCTCTCCCAGTGGTTATAATCAGCTATACACCGTCCCAATTCCACCACATAGCATATAGCAAGTAGAAAGTAGTGGAAGAGTAACAGTAAATTAAGCAGCAGCTAACCTAACAGCGGATAGCAGGGTAAAGTCTTATCAAGGCAGGGAATTCAAATATACTACCATGCAACCAATCCATACATAATCATAAAGCAATAGCAACAATGTCATTTGCAATGCGTAATAGGATCTAAGGATTTGGTGGGACGTGGCACCTTCGTAGTCGTCTCCTAGCTCTTGGAAGTACTCGTGGTCGTCTTCCTTAGTCAGATCCTCCTCCGTCTCTGAAATCGAACACGAAATAGTCGCGTCAGCGACTCCTATAGAGTATTTCAGAAAAATCCAATAAAATAAAGAGCCAAATGCACACAAACATTGTAGATCTCATTTTTCTGAGAATTTTGATATATGGTGCGCAATTTTTGGACATCGTATGAATAAGTTATGAATTTCCGAAGATTATCCTATTTTCTGAAAATGGGAAAACTGTTTGGTTAATAGGGGCAGCTCGGGATTGGTCCACGTGGCGCGCGGGTCCAGTAGTGCGGCAAGTGGGGCCTCTACAGAACACAGACCCGATGGTCGCCCACCAGGTGTTCGATGCTGGTTCCCAGAGAGTTGCCGGAGTTGGCGTAGCTCGGCGTGGCTCGGCGGTGGTCAGTGGTAGCTCGGCTGTGGTTGGGGGTATCTCGGCGGAGCTCGGCATAGTTCGGCGGTGGTCGGGGGTAGCTTGGCGGTGCTCGGCGTAGTTCGGTTTAGCTCGGCGGGGCTCGGGCGAATCGGAGATTCGGGGCGCCGAGGGTGCCGTTCTCCCGAGGTCTACCGCGGAGGTTCGGGCGAATCGGACATTTGGTGCGCCCGAGGGTGCCGTTCTCCCGAGTTCTCCCGCGGAGGCTCGGGCGAATCGGAAATTTGGGCGCCCGAGGGTGCCGTTCTCCCGAGGTTTCCTGCGGAGGCTAGGGCGAATCGGACATTTGGGCGCCGAGGGGGCTGCTTTCCCGAGCTCTCCCGTTGAGGCTCGGGCGAATCGGAAATTTGGGCGCCGAGGGGGCTGCTTTCCCGAGCTCTCCCGGTGAGGCTCGGGCGAATCGGAAATTTGGGCGCCCGAGGGTGCTGCTCTCCCGAGCTCTCCTGGGGAGGCTCGGGCGAATCGGAGATTTGGGCGCCGAAGGGTCTGCTCTCCCGAGCTCTCCTGGGGAGGCTCGGGCGAATCGGAGATTCGGTGCTAGCAGGGTTCCAGGGCGTCTGTTCAAGGCAGCGGTGTCTCTCCGGTGCGGCGGACCATGACAGGGCGGCGATGGCCATATTTCGGCAAGACAGGGCTCGGCTTTCCCCAATTGGCGTGCTCAGGCAGTCGTCCGACCAGATGGTGGCGGATTAGAGTCGTGGTATGGCCTCCTTCTCTCCCTCGGCATACGGCGGTTCTCCGACGAGGTGGAGGCGCACGTAGCCAAGGCGACAGTCGTGATTCGGGGCTCGGCTATCTAGCGGCGGTGCCGAGGCAGACTTGGCGAACCTCGGCGGCCTTTCTCCGCAGCGCGAGGCGACCGGGGGTACTCGGAACGGATTTAGGCGAGGCGGAACCTGTCGGCGGCGATGTCGTCGCGACGGTGAGGTTCCGGCGGGGCTAAGGAGGTCTTCTAGGTGATGTATACGCGTCCAGGGTCTATGGCGATGGTATACCAACTACCAATTTCGGCTACCGAGCTTTCCAAGGTGCTCGGTTGTGGCGGCGGCGTGTCGCCGACGACGGCGGAAGGCGGCATCGCGGCTACGACCAAGTATTGGTTCAATCGAATGCGGTCTTGTCAAATTGGTGAGGCCAGAGAAGCATACGACACTCTGGTGGCGAACTTTAGCCATGACATGACCTTCCTTTGGCGACGGCTCGCGGCGGCGCTCCGGTAAGGTCGCGGCGCACGCGGCCAAGGCGATTCAGGCTTCCTCTAGCGCTTAGATCCGCGTGGCTAGCTCGAGGGGGTCGTGGCGGTGCTCCACGACGCTCTAACCTATACGGGTGCTAGTCGGATTGCTCGGAACGGGTGATTCGGCGTCGGAACGCGTCGGTGGTGAGCGCGCTCCGCCGAGAACGCGTCGTGCTGCGTTCTCGGTCTAGCAAGCTTGTAGTCCGGGGGTTTCGGCCGGTCGAATGAGTGCATGGTGCAGGTGATCTTCCTGAGCCGGTAAAGGCTCGTGCCTGCGCGTCCCGAGGGTGGAACGCCATGGCAAAAGCAGGGCAAGGTTCGGACATGGCGTGCGATGGCTCACCGTGGTGTCGGTGAAGCTAGGATGGCGGTGCAGTGGCGAGTCGGAGCCGTGCAGAGCGATCGCAGTGCCGTGCCGCTCCTCGTCCGCAGCTCGGGCTTCTCTTCCGTGTCCGGCTCCGGCGTGCTCCGCGGCAGCGGCGCTCCGGCAGCTTCTCCTCCTCTGCTCCGCCCTTCTCCTACGCTCTCTCTCTCTCGGTTTGGTGCAGTGTGCCGGTCTGTGCTGCGGTGGCGGCGAGGGGAAATGAGGGTAGGGCTTCGGGGTGCTCCAATTTATAGGCGAGCTTGGCCAGCTCCAATGGCGAACGGTCCTGATTGCGCTCGACCGATCGAAGGGCCGTGGCTCGAGTGGATCTAGGGCTCCGGATGGGCGCGGGTTCGCTTGGCGGCCAAGAAAGGAGGGGACAGGAGGGGGACAGCGGGGTCAGGGCTCTGCCATGCTGTCGGCTGTGGGACCGGGGTCACGCCATTCGCGCGACACCCCCGGCAGGCGCGTTGCCTTCGTGAGGAAGAAGAACAGTGGGGGGGGGCGAGAGCGGCTGACAGGCGGGGCCGGGTTGGCAGCGAGCGCGAGCGCGAGCGCGTGTGTGCCGGTCGTGCGCGTGCGCTGCCGAGCCGCGACGTGGGCCGCGCGCGGTGAGATGAGGAGAGGAAGGTCGGGCGGGCTTGGGCTGGCTTAGCGACCCGGCTGGCCGAAACGAATGGCTGGCCTAACTCTCTTTCTCCTTTTCTATTTTCAGTTTAGTGTATATATACATATATTGCCCATTTAACATATTGAGTAAATACAAACATAAATTGCAATAAATCCCAAATGTGATGCATAAGTTATTATTCTATGTGAATGGAATTAAAATGCAAACTACACTCCTTTACTTACCAATTTCATAATGAAACCTATATACTTGCACAAGAAAAATGAGTTTTCACAATAAATAAATGAAAAATTTTAATTGGTTGGGATTTTTAGATTGTGTGGATTTTTAGGGTTGTTACATAAAATATATTCATGTGGGATCTTATTTTGAATAGTTTATTATAAGAAACACGATGGTGCAATCGGATTTTAATTAGCATATTAGGTTTAGTAGCTATAACTTTTTTAAACTTCAAAAATCATGAGATATTTGATGACATCATTTATTTTGTATTTTAGTCTTATGCCTACTATTAGCAACAGCATGCATGCAACAGCAGTAAGCATGGACAGTAGGTACATGCAATAACAGTAGATATAGACAGTGACTGTACATGAAAGTGAATAGCACAGCAGCCTGCACGCACGAGCATCCCGCGTCCGAACGAGAAGTTAAGTCCGGACGTGCGGGCGGACGTTCCACCCTTATGATATTGTCCCGTGGATTTGGATTTGAAGCACTTCACTTGGATTAGGCATTGCATGGCTGTGGCTAGACTTATCAGCTTATCGGACAGAATAGGTCCTAATTTTCAATCACGCAAGAGTGTTTTTTTTTCTCACGAAATATCATCTCTACAAATCAGGCACACTAATAATAAGTTCCACCAAACGGAGCTTTACCTATCACTCATGATTTATTATGCTTTAGAACGAGTCAACCATCATTTGACCAAGTCTGGGGTAGCAAAAAAGTTAGTCTTTTTATGCCTTTTATCTGGGTACAATTATAATATCTGTTCATACATATGCACAACCACTCTACACATTCACTCCATACATACTATTCATGTATAAACAGACATATATCTATACATAGATTCAAGAACGTGTTCTTTTTAGATCACCATATATAATCATTCTGTAGGTGATGAGCATATTATGTTTCCCTCGTGGCGCCGTGCGTGAGAGACAGATGTCTAAAATTCATCCAAACGTTGAAGACTGTTTTTATCTGAGGAAAAACCTCATGCGACCCCTAGAAATTGTCGCAGACGTGGATCCATCCTGGACGGGTGCGCAACACGACGGCAGACGCTGGCCACTGCGCTACAAGCACGTCCACAGGAAAAAGTTACGTCTGCAGTCCGCGCAACGTCGACCCTCAGAAGATCGTTGGGAAACCACGTGGTACGATGACTCCATCCGGGCCGGCTTTTCTCTGTTATTTCTTTCGGCAGGGCGTCCGCTCTGGCGCTTTTAGCCGTCCACACTCGTCAAACCCGGACTCGCTTACGGCTTATCCTGTTGCCATTCCCTCTATAAACATTACGCTTTCTTCCTAATCACAGCTTCAGACTTAACACCGATGGCCATGGACGCTTGTGCGTCTTACTCTGTCAGTCATGGTAGCAGGGTCTTCTATACCGGTGGGAACCGGTCCGGTTACCGCGGTAACCGGTAATACCGGTCCGGACCGGTACCGGTTCCGGCCGGTATAAAAAACCGAAAATTTAAATTTAAAATCCAAGAAAAAAATTGTAAAAAAATTCCTAAAAATACTTCATGATTTATAGATTCCAATGGTGTCAAAATTTTTCAAATTTGACTACGTTTAGGATTTTATTTGAAGTGCTGAAGTTTTCTAAAAAAGAAAAAGAAAAAAAAAGAGCCGGCCCGTTAAGGCCCATTAAATCATGAAGGTCGAAAAATATACTAAACGCACTCAAATTTGAAAAACTTTGACATCATTGGATTCTATAAATCATGAACTATTTTTAGAAATTTTTTCAGCATTTTTTTTAAAAAAAATAAATTTGAAATTTGAAAATGCGACCGGTTACCACCAAACCGGTCGGTAAACCGCTCAAACCGGCCGGTATAC
The DNA here is from genome assembly GCA_038502445.1 of Eremochloa ophiuroides. Classification (NCBI taxonomy): domain Eukaryota; kingdom Viridiplantae; phylum Streptophyta; class Magnoliopsida; order Poales; family Poaceae; genus Eremochloa; species Eremochloa ophiuroides. The sequence goes on along the minus strand of JAHLJS010000002.1, from coordinate 104,685,756 downwards.
CGGTCCGGAACCGATTGAACTGGGGTTCAAACTCAAAATTTGAATTCGACCGGTTTCTACCGGTAACCGGTCAAACCGGACCGGTATACCGGTACCGCCGGCCGGCGGTTACCGGCTACCGGTCGGTAAAATTAACCCTGCATGGTAGTGCTTGGTGCTTCCAAAGCTTCACAATGGGGAAATGGATAAAAATGGTTTTCGAGACTTGGCTATCACACAAAGAAAACTGAAAAGAAATAACGGCCACATTTCGGCTGATGCGTGCATAAAGCCTGGGAGAGTAGAGGATCAAGTGATCAATATACGGATGCCTTTGGCCACAGGATTTCTTCCGGATATAGATGTGGAGTATTAGAGTGTATATATAACAATAACGCATGAGTTGGATCAGTGCAAGTTACTCTTACTGCTGATCTCACCTCGCACGTTTTTGCGATTAGCGATATGCATAATAATGTGGTTAATAATTAGTGGAAGTGATTAGCTTGGACCGGGCATCTGCTGGCCAGAAGAATTCAGACACTCCACTCGTCAGTTCCAGCTCTGAGGTCTCATCACAAAACAGTGTAGGAGCTCATCATGACGGCTAAACGCCACGGAACTTGACCAGAAGCTCACCGGAAACGCACAAGATTCCGTAACAGAATTTGGTTTGCAAATCGCCAAATTCTTTCCGATGCGCCGATTAGCATTTGCCGCTGTGCCCCTTTTGCTGCGAGCCCGACAAGGCACCATGCCAAACAAACACGCGCACACTCTCTCCCCTCCCCTCCTCTCCCCTCCCTTGCTGCTTTGCTTTGCTTCCCCCAGGCAGCAAGATCCCCACCCCCAGGTTGCTGGGCCTCCGCCGACCTCGAGAAGAGAGGGGAACTGGCAGCAGAAACACGCGCAATTGCTCACCGCCGCAGCAGTGCACACCACCACATCCACACACACGCGCCTAGCGATGGAGTGACAAGCATCGGGTTGCTTCCGGCGATGGCCATTGCCAACCCCGCCCCATCTCCTTCGTCATGCGTACAAGACATCCCCACATCACCCCTCCTGCTCCGCCTCGCCTGACGTCATTCCCCGCACCGGCACCGCACCACAAATCCATCCATTCCCCCTCCCCGGGCCCTGCAGTGCATTGCATCCATTCTTCTCCTTGCTTCCCCAGCTCCCCGAACGAAACCTCGCGTCTGGTCTGACGCAACGCGCCTTCGGTCCCTGAGATAAAGCTCGTGGCGTTCGCTTGCTCCGCCAAATCCAGTCCTTGAATTTCCCTGAGCTGTCGGAGCTTTTTCTTTTGATTCGATTCTTCGGAGACCCCTTGGGTTGCTAGCATTGATCCGTCCTAGTTGCCGAAGGGTGCATCTTGCTTTGATTTCTATAAATACATCGTTTCTTGATTTCATCCTTCCAAAAGGGGGAAAGCTCTTCTTTTTTTGGATCCTGATTTGAGTGTGAGCACCTTTGCTTCCGGCAATGGGGAACAGCAGCAGCAGCAGCAACAGGCGTCCGGAGCACTCGGAGTCGTCGCTGCCGCCCGAGGCGGCGCCGGCGGAAGAGCTGAGCTCGTACGAGGCAGCGTGCCGGTCGGACCCGGAGCTGCGCACGTTCGACACGACGCTGCAGCGGCGCACCAGCCGCGCCATCTCGACGCTGGCGGTGGGCGTCGAGGTGCGGTCCATGTCGCTGGACTCGCTCCGCGAGGTCACCGGCTGCCTCCTCGACATGAACCAGGAGGTGGTGCGCGTCATCCTCGACTGCAAGAAGGACATCTGGAAGAGCCCCGAGCTGTTCGACCTCGTCGAGGACTACTTCGAGAGCAGCCTCCAGACCCTCGATTTCTGCACCGCGCTCGACAAGTGCCTCAAGCGCGCCCGCGACTCCCAGCTCCTCCTCCACGTCGCGCTCCAGCGCTTCGACGACGAGGAAGGCAGCGACGCCGCCGCCGCCGCCGCCGCTCCCTCCGCCCGGTACGCGCGCACGCTGCACGAGCTGCGCCAGTTCAAGGCGGCCGGGGACCCCTTCACGGACGAGTTCTTCGCCGCCTTCCAGGCCGTCTACCGGCAGCAGCTGACCATGCTGGAGAAGCTGCAGCAGCGCAAGCACCGGCTCGACAAGAAGGTCAAGACCATCAAGGCGTGGCGCCGGGTGTCAAGCATCATCTTCGCGACCACGTTCGCCGCCGTGCTCATCTGCTCGGTGGTTGCCGCGGCCATCGCTGCCCCGCCTGTCGCTGCGGCATTGGCTGCGGCTGCTGCAGTCCCGCTGGGATCTATGGGGAAGTGGATCGATTCGTTGCTGAAAGGGTATCAGGACGCGCTCCGCGGACAGAAGGAGGTGGTGAGCGCAATGCAGGTTGGCACATTCATTGCTATCAAGGATTTGGACAGTATCAGGGTCCTCATCAACCGGGTGGAGCTGGAGATCAGTTCAATGGTAGACTGCGTAGAGTTTGCAGAGAGGGATGAGGAGGCGGTGAAATTTGGGGTGGAGGAGATCAAGAAGAAGCTGGAAAACTTCATGAAGAGTGTCGAGGATCTTGGGGAGCAAGCAGACCGGTGTAGCCGGGATATCCGTCGGGCAAGAACCGTCGTGCTGCAAAGGATCATCCGACATCCAAACTGAAAAATAAGGGTAAATGTAAGGTATGATGTCTTAAGATATATAGCCATGTATTCTTGATAATGTTGTGATAGAATGTACATAAGAGATCCACCTTTAGGAAAGTGTGAATGAGTCAAATCGATTTCATTATCATTTGATTCATGGTATCTGTACTTTCATATGCTTGGTTATCTCTTTCCCCCCTTGTTACTGTGCAAGTGGGCAAGATTATTCTTGGCGTTACTGCAATTTCCCCTCACCTGTTTTGTTCTCATGAATAATTCAATTCTAGCTATAAATAAACATATTATAAAACTCTACTGCTAGTGGTAGACGCAATATATTAGTCATGATTAAGATCTACTGAGGTCATCGAACTCGGCACTTAACAAGTTAACAGTCATGCTATTGAACTTAACTTCCACATTCCTTGAAGTGTTCAGATGTCCAAATTCTGGAGTCCCTTGACAAAGAAAAACAAAATGTCGTTATCTAGGCTTCATGGTTGTTGCCGTCTTCCAGACGTGTAGATGTTGTCTCTGTTGTTTTCTCAAGTCATCTATGCTTCTAAGTGAAGCGAAAATTTTAAATCAAATGTTTGATTGTACAAGAGAACATCTCAGTATTGACCTTTTTCTTTCTTTAATGCATAACAGCTAGTTAAGATCCTCAATCATCCAACCTGTAATGACTATACTCTGGCTGCTGCCAAATCAATTTCAGAAGAAATTCTTTGTCCCAAATTAGTGAATGGCTAGATAGCTTCCAATGATATATGTTTTCTTTTCTTTCTTTCATTTTGTAAATAACTTTTAATTGCAGTTATATATAATCATAATCAGTAGGGGTGCAAACCCTTTTTGTTCCATTGAAAAAGATTATATGGTCCTAAGGCAGCAAAATGTTAGCAATTCATCTTCTGAACCTTTTCTTTTCATTGAATACCCAATTTTGTATGCTCATGAAATATTTGCACACTTTTCATGCATTTTTTTGGATCGACTAAAGTTCTAGTTTCTCGCAGTTCACCTGTATACTTGTTTCTATAGAGAATGCTGTCACTATTTGTAGAGCAGTACAAGTATCTCCACTATTTCCTAAGGGAGAAGTCCGATTTTTGCCATTGAACTACTATTGTCTGAGTTTGATCTTGGCCATGCAACTCCAAAACCAGAAATCTTTGACCACCAAAGTATCAATATTGGACAAATTTGACCATTTAGATGGTTTCAATGGTGGCTTTGTATTTTCAAAAAATAATAAAAACTGGTATTTTCTAAAAATATAACTAATTTATTTTAAATCAGAAAAAATGGAACCAGCACCCTTTTTCCCCTCAAAATGTAATATGTCATTTGGTGCTAGATTTAGAGTTTTTTTGGATCTTACTTTAGTTGTTCCTTGTGTTTTATACTTTTATTGCTCACAATCATGACTATACAAGAGGTGAGAGTGTGGACTACAGTGGGAGCAAAGCATCTAACTAATCTTGTGAGCCACCGCGGCTTGCAGTTTTGATCGGCCCCTCCCTAGTGGAGGTCTTTTTCCTCTCTTGTTTTTGTATATGTTGTTTTGGTGTGGTTATACAGTGCCCGTCCGGGCATCTCCTTTTTTAATATAGCGGACAGCTCTCCTGTCGGTTCTTTTTTTAAATAAAAAAAAATCATGACTACACAGTGGCCGAGTATTCTAGAGTATACCTCCATATATGGCTGTTCCTTCACAAGTGCTGATTTTTTTTTAATTTTTTTTTATATGGTCGAGCATCATCCAATATTGTTACAGGGTATTTGATAAGTTCAAAAAGTTTGCATCGCCTTTGTTTTTTTTCGAATCGGGATCTTACATCGCCTTTGTCTCAACTATATATTTGCTCGTGAAATCATTGATCCATAAGGAGAGCTTTGAACTCATCATGTTTCCATGGGTTTGCAGGGATTCAGTGATAGCGACGCGCATGAAAGAGGCTGTGGCTGAGACGAGCAAGCAAACAAAGTGACCATTGTCCTAAAGCAACAAATAATGCTCGTAGACTTATGTTAAGAAGAATTTATATAACTGTCCACTATCCAAAATCTCTACTATTTATGGTTATAAATATAAGGCCACCGTAATGGCTGTTCTTTCCTGGTTAGCATTCTTTTTATAGTCAATTACTTACTTTTAGGTTATCAGTTAAATCTGCTAAGGGTGTTTACTTATATCCCTATATGTCTCGGTGGATAATTGCCGTGAGAATTGCTGTGTGTTAGGCACTAGGAGTACTGTGCGCCTGTTTTCCCCGGGTCTAAAATTAAGAGCAAAAGAGATTTTACTCGTGATCCCCTATGATTGAAGGGCTAAGCTGCAATCATTAGTAACTGTTTGTTTGGGGTCCTGGATACCTTTTGGTACCGTTGCTGCAATATTCCGGCGTGATTCAAAGGTTGTTCGTGGTGCGTCTGCGACGTCCTGGTAGATTGTTGGGTTTTCGGAGCCCTCCTGTTGAATCTTTGGCGCGGGGCGTGCTCCACCGAGGACCGAGGAACCGAGCTGCCGTCCCCAGCCCGGTTCGCGCTCCGCGTGCATCATCGCCACCGCGCCGCGGCTCGGCTCAGGTCGTAATGCCCGGAGAGTGGGAGGAGTTGGATGTCGGCCTAGATAGTAGAATGCGGTGGCGAAACGACACAGTTTTTTTTTTATAAAAAAAATCTATTTTACTTCTCTGAACTATCGTCGGAAGTTAGCTTTTCTGATAAACACCTCCTTACATTTTTAAAATTGTTTGTTTACCTCGTTTACTTGGTTATAAGTGGTTTTGAAAACGGTTTTATCTTATTTTTATTAATAGAAGTGCTCGTGCGTCGCAACGGAACCCAATATATATAGAAATCAAATTTCATGTTTTTTTGCTAGATGTGAGTCGTTCTACCTAGTATAAGCACAAATCGTGAGTCTGTATCACATGAAATACAAAGGACACGATCCAATATATCTTACAATCAGACACCGTAACAATGATCGCTAAATACGATTTGTTCCAATTCGTACATAATCATGGGTCATAAGTCCCTGTCACATATGAGACATAAAGGGCTTGGGTGTTGTTTGGAATGTAAAAAAACGGCATGCAAAAAAAAAAAAAAAAATCATTGTCCGGATGTAGAGCAAAACAACAAGGTAAAATTGGGGGGCGGGGGGCCGCATGTGTGTTATAACGAAGAATATGAATAAAAGTTTATGTATCTTAAATGTAGATGAGCTTAACTAACCCGATGATGAATTGATGATAAATTATAGATACATCTATAGTAAATTATAGAAAAATCACAAAATAGAAAATTTATTTTTTTGGACTCCACATGAGTATATATACATAGTGAACATATAATATGGTATATTGTATAAAATTTTTGTTGTTTTTGCTTGTAGCTTTAGATTTATGCTTTTTTGTAATGAATCCATAACTGTAGTTTATATGGTTAATTATAGTGGAAATTTATGGAAGGCTAAGTATCGTATGTTTAAACTATAGTAAAAACTTTATATTCATTGGATCATGTAAAACTTATTTATACATTTATTTAAGTTTATACACATTAAATCCAAATAAATATATATGTAAGTTGTACATGATCCAATGAGTATGAAATTTTTACTAAAGTTCAATGACACAATAATTATCTCACCATAAAATTTCAACATAATTTAACCATAGCAAATGCAGCTATGAATTAATTATAGAAAAAGCATAGATCTAAAGTAATAACAAAAACAACAAAAACTTCATGCTAAGTAATACCATATTATATGTTTATTACTATGTAGATCTACTCATCCAACGTAATTAGATATTTATTTATTATTTTTATATTATTTACTATGATTTTTCAAATGTTTCGTACGAAATAAGTAAAGAAGAGAAAAATATAAAACCACCTTCCAAAACTCTTATAACCCGGCCAAGTGGTAAAACTGAATGATTTTAAAAGTTTACAGAGGTGGGTTACCCGGTCTTAACTGTTTAGGGAGAAAAGGTGAACTTCGACGATAGTGTATAGAAGGTAAAAATGGACTTTTTTTTTTCCTCCGAGCGAAACGACGCAGATATGGGAGTCCACGTTAGATGGGCTGACTGGGGCCGTTTTGGTCATTTTTATACGGAAAGGAAGGTTTTTTTTTTCCTTGGTTGGGCCAGATTGCCTCAGGAGGTGTACGATGATGGGAGACGCTCTCAGCCCACACGCGTTCTGAATCCTCCTCGTCCTCGGCCCGGGACAAAAACCAGAGCTGACCATCATCGCCAGCTCCACGCCTCCAGTTCAAAAAAAGGAAAACTCACGAAGCCCACAACCACAAGCCGAAGCCTTCCCCATGCCAGGACCCTACTACTACCAACATGACGCGGCTCGATGCGCGGACCACCGAGCACATGCTAACGCATCTCCCGGGCCTTTTGTTTCGCCGGGTTTGACTCCTAGGGCTCGGCGGACGCACGCCCGTTCCGCCGCGCCGTACGCCCACGCTCTCTGGTTCTCTCTCTCTCTCCTCCACGCCGCGGGCGAGGAGGCGAGCCTGGCCGCGGCCTTCGATGCGGAACAGCGGCGTAGGGCCGCAGCGCACGACGGCACTGCAGCTGCACGCATGCCCGGGTTCGGGTTCGGGTTCGGTCACGCGCGCACGCACGCACGCACGTGGACGCCTACAGGAATTAGTAGGAATCCGGGGTGGTGGGTGGCGCGCACGTGGCCCGCCGATATGCGTCGTTTCTGACCGCGACCGCGCGTGCACGCCCCAGCTTTTGGTCGATCCGTCGCCATATGAAGCCACCAGGGACGTTGCGCCGATCGATCAGGTCCGGTCCTAGCTACTAGCCCTAGTTTAACACCGTAGTGCTTACTCTCTGTCTCAGCAAGACGAAGCACGACGACGACGACGACTAGCACTGTCGCTGGATCAAAACTCATCAAAGGATCAATGAACGGGTCACAGGACAAAAAACAGTATACAGAACAGCGCGGGCGGCCATTCGTTGCATCTGCTGCGTTGCTGTCGAGCGAGCCAGCCCCAGCGCTGTCACGGCACACTGACATCTTGCCACCATCAGTCAGCGAGGCCGAGGCATGCACTGTGGAAGCCTTATGCGATGGTGCTGCTCAGATTAAGGGAACTCTAAACTTTCCAAGCCGCGGGCAGAGCCATCAGGAAGGAGGCTATCAGAGCAACTCGAACGCAGACCTGCCAACAGTGCCACTGTCAGATCAAGAATGGCGACGTTATCTGCTGCAGATTCGTTGCACTGAATCGCTCGAGTGCTGCCGATCCAAAGTGATCTGGGCAACCCCACTACAGAAACACGGTGGTCAGGAAAGCACCTAGTCACTAGTCAGCTTACTCCGTACCGCTGTACCTTTACCAACACCAAATTCTGAATTTACTTTGAACTCTAAAAATTCTGAATTTACTTACTGCACCCGGCTACAGGTCCGATCATCGACAGAGCGATTGCCTGGGTGGTTCCGATCCAATGCAGCTGAGCCGAGTGACAGACCAGGGCACCAGGCCAGCCTTTTCAGGTATCGAAGGGAACTAGTGTGAGCATTGCGTGCACAGTGCCGGGTATAGTTCGTGTTCTAGATGACACACACGAAGACTTTTCTTCGACGGATGGATATGCCCATGTGGGCATCAGAATCGGATAATGGGTTCGCAAGCGCAAGTAGGGCAGGGAGACTTTTGATTCCATCTCCAATTCTCCATACACACAATGTCACCATACCGCGGACCCGGAGATAAAAAGTTGCTGCCCAATGCCACTCGGCATGATGGGCTGCCGCCTGGCCTGGAGGAGCAAGGGAGTTAGGCAGCTGCTGGTGCGTCTTCCGTGCTCGCTCGCTCTGTGCCAAGCAGACTGCTCAACTCCGCGATTGGGATGCGTCTGTGCTTCTTCAGTGCGCCTGGGATGATTCTGTCCGCGATTCGGATAGGCCGCCGGGGAATTGACGTATCACTAAAGGTAGGGCTGGATCAAACTATAGTGCCCCCCTAGAACACTTTACAAAACTGACTCAAAAACTTTCAGATTCAGCTGGTCGGGAGCTTTGGTCCTGAAGAAAAAAATTCGATGGCACTAAACAAGCACTTGAACTGGACCTTCGCTTAGTAGTAAGAAAACATGGTAAGATTCTCTTATCATCCCAGTGATTGAGTGAAGAATCATCAGCTTCAGACAGAGTTTATACAAGCGTATAGTACTGTATGCATGTTAGTGTTACTGCTCAGTATCGACGGCTAGACTGTTACTGCACCTGATGCTGATCCGAGCCTGTTGTATTTGCATTGCGAAACCGTGCTGATTTCCCGTTTCTAGGGGACAGGGATTGACTTTGCCTGTCATATTTTAGTGCCTGGCCTACTATGAATGCAGCTTATTATGACCCCTGTGTCAGGATGGATCCAAGGGGACAGGCTTGGATGTGTGTGCCAACGCGTTGTAAACTGGAAACGTTGGCGGGAATATGGCGGGAATCTTTCGCACTGTGCAAGGGATGTTGGGAGTTTCAGTTCCTCGACGTTTAATCTCTCTCGACTGTCGCTGTTTTTCACTCTTTTTTTTTTCCCCTACTATACACTCCGTACTACACTAGTAGAAAGATCTCTGAACCAGATCGTTTTCAGCCGTATGCTGTGTTGTGTGCATGGCGAAACAATGATCCGTAAAATCATTTACTCGGACATCTATTCCATTACATACATATACATTGATGGGGGCCTAGGGTGCACCCCGTATCTATTACAGTGGGACTAGCTAGGATACCACCACACAGCCACTTTGGTCAGTGCATGTATGAGGCCACATGTACAAAGGCGTTGCATTTGCATGCCTTTACGCAGAGCAGAACGGCTCCATTCACGCATTAACGATCGCTGCCAGATGCCGTCCTGCTGAGATCGGCGCGCGGCGGCAGCGAGCGAGAGCTAGCCGCGGCGTCTGGGTAAGCGTCTGGGTATGGGTATGGCGAAGCACGATCTCACTTGAATGCCGCATACTACGCCGCGCTGGATCGTATCGTATCACTCAGGCAATTCAACACGCCCAGGCCCAGCAGTATGTGTGCTGGTCTGGTCTGATCGTATAAATACTCCTACTCCAAACTACTGGTACGATGCGTGAAGGCAATATACAGCCGGCCTAGACTCTCTAATCTCAAAGAAGAAGAGAAAAATATACAGCCTCTCTGCAGCTGTAGTAGTAGGTGTAGTATTAGCGGCACTGCTCCGGCACTAGTGGCACATGCGCTCAGGGTCGGGGCGTCTGCTGGATGCCTCCGGTCTCCGGCGCCTCTCCTGCCGCTTGAGCGCGGGCACGGCCAGCGCTGGCGGAGTAAATGAAGCCGAGTAATAACCGTGTTCTCCGATTCACGGACAGCGCTGCTGGCTGCCTCCTGCGTCACCTGCGTTAAGACGGGCAGGCCGGCCTTTATTTACCGTGCCCCCTTCCGTGAGTCACTCCTCCGAGGACCGAGATGATGACAAGTTATAAGGGCGTGTTGGTTGCTTGGATATGACTCGACCAGGCTCTTGCGATGCAGGCTTTAACTCATTGGTTGCCTGGATGATTGGCTGGGCCTGGCTCAACCGGTGCAAAACTGTCTCTTCAGCCTGGCCGCCAAGAAACGAAATCGCAACTCGTTTCTCGCGAGCCTGGCCGGTGCCATGCAGCGTAGGCGTACTCCGTGGCTCTGCTCGGTCACATGCATGCAGGCTGTTAGCACCGAGTCGGCCAACCAATCGAAATCTGCAACTAGCCATGTTCTCTGGATACAGCCAACCAATCAAACGGTGATTGCACATATAGGACCTGACTGCTCAGGGCCTGGCTCTAGGATACGAACCAGGTACTCTGAAACGAGAACCAAACGCACCCTAAGCAACGACCAGTCACCGTTTCATCGGGTCACCATACGTATGGTAGGCTGAGTAGTAGCTTACTCCTAGCAAAGCACCAAGCAGGAGGGAATCGCATCGCATCCGCGCAGAGGGCTTCAGACGGCGCACAGATCCCGGTGCTCGACGCGGTACGGCGGCGATGGATGGATGGATGGATCGATCATCGATGGTGACTGCATGCGCACACACCACACCATCATCGCCAGCGCGGCGAGGCCGGCAGTACAGCCAGGCCTAGCTGGTTGCACGTACTCCTTTCCGCGCCGCGCCCATCCTTTCTCTGACGCCACGGGGCCGGCCGGCCTGACCGGCACACCCCACCCTGTTGCGGTCTTGCGGAAACCGCCACCTCAGGCTACCCTCTGTGCCTGACGCGCGGGCACAGGGCAGTGGCTGCGAATGCGATCCGCGCCCCGGCCCGCTGCCGCTGGTCGCCACATTACTGTATGTCGTTCGTCCCGTCTTGTACGCTCGTCTAGTCTCGTCGATCGCGCTCGTTAGCGTTAGGCCACCCTGGTTCTGAGAGTGACCGTGCCTCCTGCGAGGCGCGAGCGCGAGCACATCACACGAATGGCAGCACTACTATGCAAGCAGTCATGCACCGTTGACACTGTCACACTGACCCTCCTGCTCTGAATCACGGCCGTCCTTTTGGGGCAAACCAGAAAGAGAGGAGGATAAAGGGCAGTGCGAGGAAACAACAAAAAAATGATCATCAGATCACCATGTATATAAATATATATACACACAAATGTTTATATAAAATAGCAAAACTGTAAATACAGTCATACAGAGTATATTCCCTCACCAACAGGATGGCCGATGTGGGGGGTATCATGGGCAAAGTACATGTACAGCAGCGGAGCAGCAGGAGTATGTTCTCAACTGTAGTAGCGGGCATTACGAAAGATGCTTACCACTTCCTGCACTGCAACTGCAAGGCTGCAACAAAGGCAACACTCCTATGCAATTTTCAAGTCGGCTCGCCGTGTCATGCCCCGTGAGGTGATGCCGTGAGGGGTGCATCGGTTTCGATGTAAAAATATCGATCGGCCTTGTATACGAGTACAGTATTGGTCTTGCCAAAGAAAATGGTCGGAGCTGACCGGTGACGGGGCTGGCGGCTCGAGAGCCGTGGGACGGATCGGCCTCGGCGCCGGGCGTCGCGGCAGGTGGCAGCGCACCACGGATCGAGCTGCCGGGCCGAGGCCGAAGCACTTGGCCGCTGGCGACGCCCGATGGAGCGGGCGGGAGGGCCGCGCGGCGCGGTGGAGCGCAGGCAGGGGTCGCAGTTACGCAGCGCCGCGCCTGTCGCCGGTTTGTATCTTACCGCAACCGTGCAGCCGAGGAGCCATATGATGGGGCCTCACGCGGACACAAGTACTCGCCGCGCCGCGCACATGCCGCTCCCCCGACGCTTTAAAGAATTGGCCAGAGAGATCTTGTGCTGGAGCAGTACGTGCGCCGGAGCCACACACTGACACACGTTTGGCACGCCTTAGTATTTAGGAGTCGTTGGCTATCAAAGATTTGCCAACTTTTCACATTTAGCTTATCGGCATGGTAAACTTTGGTAGCCAAGTCGCCATTGCTTTCGCTAGCTACCAGCCTACCACCTACCACTAGAGCCTCGATCGCCTCTGCCAGCTTGGCATCATGGACTGGTGTCTCCCTTCGTTTGAATACGATGAATCGTGCCGCTTCCGTTTGGGAGGATCACACACGACAAAAGACACGCATGGCCACTACTACCACTAGCGAGGGGCAGTACGATCAATTATTTATTTTTTGTAGTAGGGGGGGGGAAATGATCGCTATGCCGACTAAGATAAGAAAACCTAAATGGCACGAACGAAATCTGAAGCCCTTGTTGTTTAGTGGAGCCCCCACGCCCCCGCTTGGGGCTTTTTAGCGGTCCAGGCTGGTCCTAAGATCATTACGCGGATAATGACACTCCCGTTGGTTGGTTGGCCGGCATTCATGGTGCGACTTGTGCGCTGAATCTTCTGTTGCAAATATCTAGAAGTGAGCAGTAGATGGTTCGATCTCTCGCGGCCACGGAGACGTCAAACGTTCGCTAAACAGGGACAGCGCTGCGCAGGCCGTCGCGAGAAAAAAAGAAGGATACGTACGCCTACTATCCTACTATTCCTACTGAGGATATCCTGAGAGGATCATGCACATACTACAACACACAGTGACAAGAAAAGGCGCGGATGACTGCGAGGTGCAAAAGGGAATTCACGTCGTCGCCACACATGTTTTTTTGTTTCTGTTTTGTTTTGCCTCAGGTTGTTGTTTCCCACTGCAATGACAGCTAAAAAGTGGGAGACTGAGGAACAAAACAGGCCAACAGACTGCACAGAGAGAGAGAGAGAGACACAGTGGAAAACAAACAAGGGAGATGGAGGGAGAGAGAGGTGGCAAAGCAGGTGGGGATTAGTGGACGCAACGCAAGGGAAGATCTCTTGGAGATCTGGAGAAGATTTGCAAACGCACTCGAGCCTGCCTGCGTGCCTGCCTGCATGCCCATCCATCTCCTATAGCTTGGCTTCCAGGGACATGGACAGAACAGAACAGAGCCGCCGAGCAAGCCACTACGGAGCATGGACATCCTTCGCTCCAACCGGCATCGGCAGTCACCACCTTCGATCAACACGCGGCAGTCACCACCTCTTTTTCTCCGACGCATCTCTGCACACCTGCATGCAGAAATGTTATCTTTTGGTAAGCTATATATATACTTATGACTGTTTGTCTGAACTCTGAACAAGAAAGAGAGCAGCACAGCGCATGGAGGAATGCTGAATGCTCACTCACTCACCTGTCTTCTGGGCATCGGCTTGACAGGAGCCGGGGAGTACTGCATTTGCATGTAGCCGCTCAAAGCAGCTCCACTCAAGGGAGACTGCAAGCATAATAGGAAAATGCAGAGCGAATTTAGTCGGCACCGTAAGCAGGCGCAAGCGAACGACAATCGACAACGCGTAGTGAGTGGCAGCGCACCTTGAATCCCGTCGTGGTGGAGAAGGCGTAGGAGAAGTCGGCGGCATTGCCGATCTCTGTCATCTGGGCATCGGCGCCGCCGCCATAGCCACTGGCCTCCCCCGAGCTCATCGCCTGCAAATTAACAAGAAGCAAAAGTTGGCGTTTATTTCGTCACCAATAATCAGGCGTATGCACAGCGCATGGGCAAGCCGCAAGCCACGTACCTTGGAGTAGCCGAAGAAGGCCGGCGAGCTGGCCGTGTCCTCGAGCAGAGACGCGGCGGCGGCCCTCTTGTTGTGCCGCCTCGCCGCGGCGGTCGTCGTCGTCTCCTCCCGCCTCCCTCTCCTCCTCGCGTGCACCGCGGCGGCGCCACCATCGTTGCCGGCGGAGCTCTGCTGGCGCGGGCCGGAGGAGGCGTCGGAGATCATAGACAGGTCCTCCTCCGAGTACTCGCAGTAGTACGGCTGCTCCCGCGCCTTGCTGCCGCCGTGATGGAACCGCGCGGTGCCGCTGCCGCAGGAGCAGGACGACGTGTGGTCGTCGTCGAGGTAGGTGGTCCAGCCGGACTGGCAGCCGCTGCTGCACTCGGAGCTCGCCGCCGCCGCCATCGCCATCGCCAGCTCCTCCTCGTCCATTATTCCTCCTCTCCCCCAACGCGCAGCGCAGGCACAGCTGCGTGCCGTCCCTCGAGCAATGCCACACACGACGCGGCGTACGCCCCTGTCTGTCTGTCTGTCTGTCTGTCTGTCTATACGCTCTCTCTACTCTCTTCTCTCGCTCTCTCTCTCTGACGGTCTCACCCGTCCACCACCCCTAACGAATCCCTCCCTCACGAGCGAGCGAGCTGCAGTGGTCAAGTAGAGACTAATTAGAGTTGCAGCAGTAGACGAGCGGTGTTGTGTTGTGTTACCGCCGGGTGGGCGGGGCGGGGGTACTTGCTTCTAAAGTAGGAGAGGGCGAGGAGAGCCGCCTGCGGAAGACGGTACACAACACACACTCCCCACCACCGGGCGCGGCGGCCACGCTTACAAATACAAGTGGCGTGGGGCCCTGGCGTCGGCCGTCGGCGAGGAAGAGGCGGAGTGGGGAGCGACCACGTGCGGGACAGCGAGGCAAGGGGACGGGACGGACCCCGACCCCGACCCCGACCCCGACCCCGACCCCGTGGCGGGGGCGTACTACGCAACTGTTACGTGTGGTCCCCGGGCGAATCCCGTGACGGGGGGCAACGGCGCCCTCGCCAGACGCCACGCGTTCCGGTCGTCGGGCTCGGCGGCCTCGTCGTCTGACTCCTCGCCCCGCCCAGCCGTACGCCCCGATGGGCGCGCGATGGGCATGGGTCTTGGAGGGCGATCCGGGGGCAACGCGCGGTGGTTGGTGCCAGCTCCACAGTGCCGGAACTGTCGTCCCGCGCGCGCACCGGGCCGTGCCGCACGGCCGCAACGCCCATCCGTCCGCGCGCCCGTGTCGCCGTTTTTCACCTGAGCCATGCCGCGACGGCCAGCGGGGCCGGCGCGCGGCGCCGCTTGGTTTCTTCGTCCGGGTACTTATTTTGGGGTCGTTGCTACAGTATGCTGCGTAGTGCATACGGTACCCTTGGGCTGGCTGGCGTACGTACGAGCGACGTATCACCAATCGGACCAGGCGATTCTTGTGGCCGGCCGGTTCCGTCTCGTTGGCCTGGGCGTACGTATACTCCGTACGTACGAGCACGACAACGGGGGACAGACTGGAGTGACGTGATTCCCGTTCGGTGATGTGCGCTCTAGCTGGCGTGTTTAGTGTGATCGTGATTTGGTACACGCAGCAGCAGTATCTGCGCCGCTCGAGACGAAGAAGAGGGGACGACGACGACGACACCGTACGTGACGAGTCGATTGACTTGGAGGAGGAGCACTCCTGAAAACCCGTGCACTCCTCAAAGCTGAAAGTGAGGTGACATGCATCGGCTCCAGGTGACATCGCCATGCCGAGGTAGTAAATTTTGTTGGTTGTTGAGCATCAGCACGACTTTGATTTTTAAGGAGAAGAACGCACCACACGATGCACTTCGAATCTCTTCGATGGAATAGAACTGAAGCAAGCAAGCAAGCACGGGAGCCAGCTCAGGTCGCTGTGCTGGAGAACACTCGTGGACGGGGCAGAGAGAAGACGACAAGAAGAAAACGCCTGGATGAAAAATCAGCAGGAGCAGGGGAACAGAATGGACCCTCTCCGCCAGCCCAACCTCGTGCAGTGCTTAGGACCTGGCCAGGTTTAGCGTCTTAATTTCGCGTAGCAAAAGCAAAAGCCGCGCCGTTCAGAGTCTATTGCTTCAACTCCAACCTCTCTTTCACAGGTGGATCCGATCCAAGTCGAGGGCAGAGCAATACCTAGTCCTTTTTAGGCACAACTTCTTTTATAGCTAACCGGATTAGCCCAGGCATGCACGACTAGCAGATTCAATGCACACAAAAGTGCTCTCAGGTCCTGGTCGACAGGACGATACAAACGATTATTTTATGTACACACATCTAGTGTTTTACAAAACGAAAATACTAGAAATTTTTTCCTAGTGAAAGAAGAAATTATATATTATATAATAGCTAGTACATCAACACGTTACGTGCACTTTAAATTATAAAAAATTATCATATCATGAATAGCGCAACTCAGAACTTAATCTGTTACGTTCTTTGCAAATACTCGGCAAATAGCCTCATAACAAATGCCCAATTAATGACCAACATTCGTATATACGGAATTGAGAGTTCTTTTTTCTCGTGTCTTTCTTCTTCTTTTTACCACCGCAGAATGGAGAAGGTTGATCCGAAACTTATTCTCCCTAATTTTCTTCCATATCTTCTTTCGCGAACAGAGCCATGATGATCCAGTTGCACTGCTGCAGCACCAACAGCCCCCCACAGATGCTTTTTTTTTATGTATATTGTTGTCTTAACGAGGAAAAGTACCCACCGCAGCACATAGGAGTGGTACAAAAGTTGTGCTAAATTGTTAGAGTATCTCCAACAATTTAATAAATGTCTTCTTCGTTTTCATTTATTGTTTGGCAAATTAATAATAAACTGTCTCCAATATTTTAGCTTCCTAATTTTCTATCTTTTCCAACTTGACATATCTCCCTTTCTAGCGCGCAAATACATGCGGGGTCTGTGCTTGCCATCCTCTCCGTGCTCTCCCTCGCGAGCCTGCCGCTGTAGCCCGATGCAGAGCCACTCTCCCCTGACGACGCGCGCAAGCTCCTCTTCAAGGTTGTCGGGTGGAGGTTGGTCCTCCTCGATGGCGACGGCGAAGGCCAGCAGCAGCCCGCACGGCTGCAATGCGTCTGGAAGAGTGCGACAAGCCTACACCATGCGATGTGGGCCTGTAATTTTACGTTTTGGAAACGAAACATGCCAAATTACGGGAGATAAGATTTTTTTTTCCAATATGCCAAACGTGTGAGCGGTTGATGACCATGCATGTATCGGGGTATCGGGCACACACGGGTACGACATGCGAGTTTGCCACAGCTGCAGGTGGGTGGGCGTACGCGCGAGCATGCGTGCAATGCAAAGCCTCGAGCGGAACAGTCGATAGAGGGGCCGGAAGGCAGAGGATTTGATGTGAACTCTGATGAAGATTACGACCTTCTTGACGATGGGGGTGGTGAGGGAGTTGATGATGTATCACAGCTTGGGAAGTTGGAGGTGGTGCTTCCTGCTACTCAGCAGGTGGTGCAGCCAAGAATGGCTGATGTACAGGGGCTGGAGGGTTCAGAGTCGGCACCGGGGGCAGTCTCTGTGCCTACGGGCTCCAAGATGCTATTTGCTGCGTCGGCGCAGCAGGCCGGTCAGCTGGCTGGGTCTGAAGAGGGTGCTGTGGTGGGCGCGACGGCTTCCAATGTCGCCCCGGGTTTGCTGTTTGCTGCGGCAGCGATCCTTGAGGAGCGTGCTGTGCCGAAACGCGTGAGCCAGAGGTTGGCGAAGCATGATACCGAGGACACGGTCAGCAGGGCCAAGCGTCGGGCAGCGAGGAAAAACTTGGACTTCAACGATGGTACATGCCTTGATCCCTCTTCATTTCCTGTACATTTAAATGCTGTTTTCTCCAATGTTTGTGGATTGGGTGTCTCTTTGGGGAGTTCCAATAAGGAAGTACTGAGTTCACTCTCTGGTTTATATAATTCTTTGGAGAATGGTGTGATTGACCCTTCTTCTGAAACTGAGAAGGTCGATGGTATAAAATCTTGTAGCGAGTTTGAGGATGAGGGCTCCGAGATGGATCTGATAGACTATGTCTGTGAAGATTTAGTAGATGATTTCCTTGGGACTGAAAATGATCACCTAAGCTGTGATTTCAGGACTGTGTTTAAAAAGAATAAGGCTCGCTCCCTGTCTAGAACAAAGCGTAAGCCGAAAGTTAAGATGCTTATTAATCATAAAAGAGTATCCATATGAAGGGTGTATTTTGGAATAGCAGAGGTCTTAGTGACTTGGCTAAGTATAGGTTTATGTCGGAATTATCAAGAGAGCAAAAGCTAGACTTTATTGCTCTTCTTGAAACTGGAAAAAAGGATTTTTCTAATTCAATCCTATCTAATATTTGCGGGGGCCAAGAATATCTCTGGCATTGGTCTGCACCCCATGGGAGATCTGGAGGTATTTTACTTGGGGTTAATCTTGAAACCTTTGACATAGGGAGTATCGATGAGGGTGATTTCTATGTCAAATTCCGGATTAGAAACAAATCGGACGGGTTTCGCTGGATTCTGGTGGCTGTGTACGGGGCAGCTCAGGTGGAGTTCAAAGAATCCTTTCTAACTGAGCTGGTCCAATCCTGTGCGAAGGAGTCAGACCCTATTATGGTGGGAGGTGATTTTAATATCATCAGAGACTCACAGGAAAAAAATAACAGCAGGTACGACATACGATGGCCCTTCCTGTTTAATGCTATAATTGATAGCCTGGATCTCAGGGAGTTAGAGTTATCAAACAGGAAGTTTACGTGGGCAAATTCTAGGGAGAATCCTACCTATGAGCGACTCGATCGTGTCCTAGTGAGCACTGAATGGGAGTCCAAATTTCCACTAACGACAGTGCAAGCGCTGACAAGAGAAATTTCTGATCATACTCCCTTACTGGTAGACACTGGGAATGGGACGCATAGCAAGCCCCAACCAGCTTTTAAATTTGAATTAGGATGGCTTTTGCGAGAAGGGTTTTATGAGACAGTGGCGGAAGTTTGGAACAAGACTTCGGGAGGTAATTCTCCAATGCAAAAGTGGCAAAATAAAATAAAACGACTTAGGCAGTTTCTACGAGGATGGGCAAAAAACTTGAGTGGGCATTATAAAAAAGAAAAGTCGGAACTGATCAAGAAGGCTGAGGAATTGGATTTGAAAGCCGAATCGCAACCTCTCTCAAGAGAGGAGATTGAGCTCAAACACTATTATCGTGATCGACTGGCCACTCTCTTGAGAGAGGAGGAAATCAAGTGGTATCAGCGAGCCAAGACTAAAAAGTTGTTGCAGGGCGATTGCAACACAAAATATTTCCATTTGGTTGCAAACGGGAAGCATAGGAAAACCCGGATTTTTAGTCTAGAGCAAGAGGAGGGGACAATTGAGGGGGAGGATAATCTCAAGAAATTTATTACTAATTACTACAGAGGGCTT
Organism: Eremochloa ophiuroides; assembly: GCA_038502445.1. Taxonomy (NCBI): domain Eukaryota; kingdom Viridiplantae; phylum Streptophyta; class Magnoliopsida; order Poales; family Poaceae; genus Eremochloa; species Eremochloa ophiuroides. Next base: position 104,666,588 of record JAHLJS010000002.1, on the reverse strand, counting down.
TTTGGTGAACCAGAGAACAATAGCGTCTCGATGGTCGAATCATTGACGAGTGACATTCCGCAAGTTTCGCTTGCTGAGAACAACCTACTAGATATGGAATTCTCCGCAAACGAAATTAGGGAGGCTGTCTTTCAGATGAAACGAAACAAAGCCCCTGGTCCTGATGGGTTTCCAGCTGAGTTTTATCAGATGTTTTGGGAGGTCGTGAAGAATGACCTGTTGGCACTTTTTCGAGAGTTGTATAAAGGTAATTTACCTCTTTACTGCTTGAACTTTGGAATAATTACATTAATCCCAAAACAGAAGGAAGCTACTTGTATCCAACAATTTAGGCCGGTTTGTATGCTGAACGTGAGTTTCAAAATCTTTACTAAAGTTTTGACTAACCGGATAGCCTTAGTGGCTCAGAAGGTTGTCCGACCATCACAAACGGCTTTTATGAAGGGGAGAAATATTTTGGAGGGTGTCATTGTACTGCATGAGGCTATCCATGAAATACATCGCAAGAAGCAGGATGGGGTTATCCTAAAGTTAGACTTTGAGAAAGCTTATGATAAGGTTAAGTGGCCCTTTTTACAGCAAACTCTAAGGATGAAGGGTTTCTCGCCTAGATGGTGTGGTTGGATCGATCAAATTGTAAGAGGGGGCAGCGTAGGGGTAAAAGTCAATGAGGATGTAGGAAGATTCTTTCAGACGAGAAGAGGGCTTCGACAAGGTGATCCTTTGTCACCCATCCTGTTTAATCTCGTTGCAGACATGTTGGCAACCTTGATCTCCAGGGCTAAAGCCAATGGGAGTTTCCAAGGGGTTGTACCTCATCTTGTGGATAACGGGTTGTCTATCCTGCAATATGCGGATGACACCATTTTATTTGTGGACCACGACTTAGAGCAAGCCAAAGAGCTCAAATTGGTACTAAAAACGTTTGAGCAGCTGTCTGGACTTAAAATAAATTTTCATAAGAGCGAGATTTTTTTGCTATGGTGCAGCAGAAGGATGCGCCCTTCAGTACGAGAGGTTATTTGGGTGCAAGAGGGGTGTTCTCCCTTTCAAGTACCTTGGGATCCCTATGCATCATAGGAGATTATCCAACAAAGATTGGAGGTGTATTGAAGAAAAATTCCAGAGAAAACTTAGCAGCTGGAAAGGCAAACTACTCTCTTACGGAGGCAGGCTGGTTCTAGTTAACTCGGTCCTTTCTAGCCTGGCTTTATACATGATGTCATTCTTTGAAGTGCCCAGAGAAGTTTTGAAAAGGTTGGATTATTATCGCTCCCGTTTTTTCTGGCAATGTGAGGACCAAAAGAAGAAGTACCGTCTTGTGAAATGGAAGGTCATATGTACGCCAAAAGAATATGGTGGCTTAGGCATTTTAAATCTGGATATCCAGAATAAATGCTTACTAAGTAAGTGGTTATTCAGACTTTTAAATGAAGATGGGGTATGGCAAAATCTTCTTAGAAGAAAATACTTGTCTTCCAAGACACTAACGCATGTTAAGCTTAAACCTGGTGACTCACACTTTTGGGCGGGCCTAATGAAGGTCAAAGTCGATCTCTTGGCGGGGGGGTTGTTCAAGGTGCAAAATGGGGAGGGGACCAGATTTTGGGAGGATGTATGGGTTGGCGATAAAGCACTAATGGAGTCTTATCCCAACCTTTATAGGTTAACAAGAAGAAAGGATGACACAGTGGCAAATGTCCTAAGAACAATTCCACTAAACGTGTCCTTTAGACGTGGGGTGGGCAATAATAACCTGGTATCATGGATGGATTTAGTCTCAAAAGTGGTGCCGGTTTGCTTGACAAGGGGTAAGGATCGCTTCTTGTGGAAAGCAAGTACCAAGGGCAATTTCTCGGTGGGATCAATGTATAATCTTATGATTAGTCGCACGATCTTGCCGGAAAAAAATGATCTCTGGAAGATAAAGATACCGTTGAAAATTAAAATTTTTCTCTGGTTCTTGAAAAAGGGAGTCACGCTTACTAAAGACAACCTAGTAAAACGAAATTGGCAGGGGGATGCTGGATGTTGCTTTTGTTACCATGCAGAAACTATCCAACATTTGTTTTTTGAGTGCCACTTAGCACGTTTTATTTGGAATATAATTCGTATCACATTTGGAATTCGACCACCCTCCAATGTTTATGATCTGTTCGGGCCATGGTTACATGGAGTTGGGGCTAGAACCAAGAACCGGATCTTGCTTGGAGCGGCAGCGATTTGCTGGAGTTTGTGGTTGAATAGAAATGATGTGGTCTTTAACAAAGCTAAGCCTAATAATTTTATGCAGGTAATCTTCAGGATGACCTTCTGGGTTCGGCAATGGTCGATGTTGCATGACGTTCCGGAGAGAGAGCTACTCAGGGAGTGCTGCAGGAGACTAGAAGGATTCGTGATGGAGATGTACGTGAGATTTATGTGGTCTTCTAGCAAAAGAATTGGAGTTTGACTCATATGTATCGGTGTGTCCTGCCTTAGGCAGCTTCTCTCGTTGTTCATTCCGTTGGTGTACTCTTTAAACTAAGTCTGTCGCCTTAGGGCGGGGTTGTGTAGTGGTGTGGAGTTGTACTTCAGCTGTGTACCATTCACGGATGGTAGAGGCTGGAACCTTTGTTCCCTTATTAAAAAAATGTATCGGGGTATCGGGCACACACGGGTACGACATGCGAGTTTGCCACAGCTGCAGGTGGGTGGGCGTACGCGCGAGCATGCGTGCAATCCAAAGCCTCGAGCGGAACAGTGGCGGCGATCAAAGCTAGGTGCAGGCAGAGTAAGGCGAAGGACGTGGCGACAGGGCTAGCGCTGCCATGTAGGAGGAGTACGTGCTGCATGCGTTGCATCGCTGGAGGCCACCCGCAGTATAAAACCGGGCACGTGCATGCAGGGAGCCGCTGGACCAGAACAGTTGTGCGTAATAATACGCGTACAAATGCCGACGCATTGACCGCATAACGTCGAGGTGCGCCCAGCCGGCGCCAAGGCTTTCCAGACGACCTCCGTAGAGTGTCAAGCTAGCATTAGCTGACTAGTGTCAATTAACAACTTCATGAGGGGTTGTGTGTGTGTAAGTTTTTTTCTCTAAAATATCTTTTTTTTAAACAGCTTCATGGTTGAAGCTGTTTTTCTCCTTCTCACAGTAATATGAGTTGACATGAAATTAAAAAAACTCGATTTATCCTAACTATTCTTTATTTCTCTCTCATAAATCATCATAAAAGTTGTTAATAAAGCTATTTTATAGAAAAATAACTTTACTATGAAGTTAAGTTGTGCTAACGGGCCTTCAATAGCAACAAGAACACCACACCCCTTCGAAACCCCCCGGCCGGCCCAGCAGGCTACCAGCTGCGCAAGTAATAATCAGCAGGGATGTTGCACACGGTCGCAGGTTAATCTACTGCACAGTAACTTGCGTTGCTTGATTATATATATATATATATATATATATATATATATATATATATATATATATATATATATATATATATATATTATTATGTCGATGACGTGCCATTTATCTATTCTCTGTCTTCTCTATCGATATACAAGTGCATGCGTCGATACATGCATATGGGTGTGGGATCTGAGCATACTGGCTCCAGCAAAGTCGATCGTGCGGCTGTCCAGCAAGCTTTGGCGAATGGCGAGGGTCGTGACACCGCGGCGATCGACACGGCCGACACTGTTCCGGCGTTAAGGACGCGATCAGTGTCTTCAGTGAGCATCTGACACGGGACAATTAGGCTGCCAGCTCGGGCGCGGCCGGGCCGGGCCGGGCGAGCTCAGCTATAGCAGAGCAGCTAGCCGTCGAGCGAGGACAACGACACGGCGGCCGGGCCGCCTGCACGCGCACGGCGCCACGGCGGTCAGGCGTAATTCAATGGTTCCACATGCGTGTGTGTAAGAACGCGACGACGGCACCCATGTCTCCCCACCACAATGGTGAAAATTTGCATTTTACTCCTTTTCAAAAAAACTGATTTATAAATAGAGCCTTTATAAAAATTTAAAAAATGAACCAAAAACTCGAGGCCCCATGCGGTCTGGCCATTCTGTACGTGTTTTATTATCGCCACATTAAACTTGCACGTGCGACATCGTACGGCCCACATGGGTGAAGTCCTGGCTGGCCAACCAGCGCGCTCCAACTCCGACGGCCCATTTTTGTTGTGTTGCATTGCATGCATGCGTCGCACGTACGCTACAGTGCGCGGACAGTCGCGCCAGCGCTGCTTGTGCAAGTAGGGAGTACGTCTATTGCGTGCGTACTTACACGTAGAGGCCTAGAGGGACACTTGGTACAGTCATATGTGCATGCATGTAAACGTGCATGCATGTGCGAGGTCAGCACTTAGCGTCATAGCTCCAAGAGTTTTCAAAATCACCACTTCTAGTCTTGATTTTTTTTTTTTTACCAAGGCTGAAAAAAACTCAATCTCAACTCTCCATGGACCTGAGTTCGACTTTTTTTTCCCCCCAACGGTCGGCTCCAATTCTCACTGATTTCCAGTATACTCCCTCCGTTCTCAGTTGACTGGCGCCGTTGGTTTTCGTGCCATAAGTTTGATATGATTTTTAAAAAAATATGTGCGGCATTTATATCTCCAAATAAAATTTGTTAAAAAACTAGCACTACTAGAGAAAAGACTTTTGATCCACATCTGTTTTAGGCTTTAGTCTCGGCATTTTTTATGTTCGGGACTAAAGAAGAATTAGTTCCGGTTCCAACATTTATAAGTTGTCGAAGGACTTTTAGTCCCGGTTGGAAACACCAATCCGGACTAAAGGGTCAACATTAATCCGGGTTGGTGTTACCAACTGTGACTAAAGGCATGGAACCTTTAGTCCTGGTTGATAACACCAACCCGGACTAAAAGTAGACCTGTTAATCTCGGTTGGTGTCCTCGGGCTAGTTCAAAAGGAAAACATCCTATTTTAAGTCACATGTGCTCTGTAGGTGGGATGGTGTCGGGTACCAAAGTTTGGGGTACCCAACTTCGATTGAAAAACGCTCATTCCCAACGCGGCCTGGCCCAAGTAAGGCCAGTGGAAGCCCACGAAGGCCGCGTCTACAGAGGCCCACAACGTCATTGCACCAATGACAGCCAACCCTCGGGAGAGCGGCACCCTCAGCGCCCAAATCTCCGATTCGCCCGAACCCCCCGGGAGAGCTCAGGAGAGCGGCACCCTCGGCGCCCATTCTCCGATTCGCCCGAGCTTCCCCATCCCCCTCGAGCGCAATCTCACAAAGGCATCCAAGGCACATGTGATGTCAGCGGAGCAATCTTGGATCACAAGAGATCTCTCTGACCACTTTACAAAGCACTGTCCCATCAGGCGAGATTCTCGACGCGACTGTGCTTCGCACGCCCCTGATGGCCATAGCACCTGTCAGGATTTCCCTGGCAGCGGATTTGATAGGCCCACTACGGCCGTCCTCTCCACGGTATGGTCTACGGTGCGCCGCACCGTTTTCCGCCGGGGTCTACCAACTACGACTGCGACAGTCCGAGCGCCTGACGACGGGCTACGCAAGAACGGGAAAAGCGTCTACTACACTGTCCACTCGAAAAGACGAGCACGCCTTCCATCCGGGCCCACCTAACCCTCGGGAAGTACTGTCCAAAGGCCGGAAACACACCCGAGGGGAGATATCACCCTGCTCCATCCCATCACGCCTCCAAGAGTCCCGAGCCTCGGGAGACAACGCCCCGAGACGACTCGCCCTTTTGTCACATCGTGCGGAAGGACAGCCATCAGGTGAGACCCTACGGCATGCCGTAATCCAACGACTGTTGCTGCCTCGGAACTCACCAAGATCGTACGAACCACTGCGGCCATACCCCGGAGACGCGGAGAAAAGACCGTAGCTGACGATAGTCAAACGAGGAACAACAACTCCTCACTGTAACATACGTAGCATTGTAAGCGCTGCCCTTGCCTCTCCCTTGCGACTATAAAAGGGAGAGCAGAGGCCAGCTTTAGACGGATCCCGGAAGAAGTCCTAAGCTCTCACTCACACATACACACCAACAGCAAACGACTTGCATACACTAAGACACTCACAAGAGACCTAGGAACACTTCCCTCTCTCGCCTAGCTTGTAACCCCCTATTACAAGCACCCCGGTGCAAGGCAACACGACTCTCCTCTCCACTGGACGTAGGGCTTGCTTGGCCTGAACCAGTATAATCCCTGTGTTCCCCTTTGCACACCATCCGTAACCTCAACCGCAAAACACATATTTACTAGTCGGTGTTAGCCCCGGTAAAACTAGCACCGACAGATGGTAAGCTGTGCGCGAGGTCCGGTTGTCCAACCGGGACTAAAGGGGGGTTAGAAACCGAGAGTAAAAGCCAGTTCTCTACTAGTGTAGATTTGAATATCTATCCAATAATATTAGTTATGTATCATAAATATGAATATTTTTTATATTATTTATTTAGTTAAAGTTGTTTCTCAGAAACGTAAACGATAAACATTTAAGAACGGAGGGAATAGTTGTATTACGAGTGCATCGCTTACACGTGCAAATACCAACAGCCAAATTGGTCCAATCTTTTGGCACTTTAGAAAATCAATCCAATCACATCGGCCATGATCTAGAGCCGGAAATATTTGAGGAAGAATAAGAGAAGAAATGATGGGGTTCCAATGTAAATGTATAAGAAAGAAATAATCCCGCCATTTTCAATTATAGCTTGTTATAATTTCTAAATATATAGAATTTTCTATGTATATGCATAGAGAAGCCACAACGGCTCACAGTTTAGAATAGAGGGAGTAAAATATAAAATTGATTTTAGTGATTTGGAAATACTCTGAGATTTCTGATGGAAATAGAGCAACAAGAAACCTCTACCCTATAGGAAGAAGAATCAGTTGGAGATCCAATTAGGACACAATTGGTGGGAGTCGCGACTTTGTGTAGAATGCCAAAAATGGATGTCTCGAGAGCCAAAATGGATTATTCTCCCAAGCTTCCCTAACTTGTCATCAGGCCAGCGTGGCCGGCATGGTTTCCCAAGATATTCGCAGCCGCGTACCTTGCAAGTTGCTACCTGAATTGACTATATGAATCTCATCTTGGTCAGGTGCTGCTTTGCCGGGCTCGTAGCGCCGTCATATGCAAATTAAATAATGATTATGTTTACAACCAGGAGGGTCGCCCCACCGCGATGCGTTTCAATTTATAAGTCATTTGACCTTTTTAGCACTAAGTATGATCCACTTGTTTTATTCGAAAAATTATTCAAATATTATATTTTTTGTTATAACCTATTTTATTAATAAAAGTTCTTCAAGAATAAGTTAATTTTAACTTTTTTACGTAAATTTTTTTAATAAGATAAGTAGTCAAATTTATAGTTAAAAAGTTCAAATAACTTACAATTTAAGAACCGATTAAGTACCCGCTCATGAACGAGTCGTCGTCGTCGTATCTTTCATGCACGCTCATCTTTTCTTCGATCTAAAGGTAATGATAGCCGGGTCTGATGTTCATCGATCGGGCAGTGCGTGCTTTGGGCATACCACTCGACAAACCCGCAGGGGCCGGCAGTGGATTGGTGAGGCTGCAATGGATCAGGGTGGTCCTCCAATCCTAAGCCAATCATGGTACACCTATAGACGGCCTGATTCACACGAATCAGCATAGTATGGTATGTGTCGGGTACCAAAGTTTGGGTACCCAACTTTAATAAAAAACGATCATTTCTAACACGGCCTGATCCAAGTAAGACCAGTAGAAGTCCACGAAGGCCGCGCCCGAAGCTCACGAAGGCCGCTTCTACGGAGGACCCATGAACGTCATTACACCAATAACAGCCAATCCCTCCGGAGAGCGGCATCCTCAGCGCCAATTCTCCGATTCGCCCGAGCCTCCCTGGGAGAGTTCAGAAGAGCGCCACCCTCAGCGCCAATTCTTCGATTCGTCCGAGCCTCCCCGGGAGAGTTCAGGGAGAGCGGCACCCTCGGCGCTTAAATCTCCAATTCGACCGAGCCTCCCCAGAAAAGCTTGGAAGAGCGGCGCCCTCGGCGCCCATTCTCCGATTCGCCCGAGCTTTCCCATCCCCCTCGAGCGCAATCTCACAAAGGCATCCAAGGCACCGGTGATGTCAGCAGAGCAATCTTGGAACCACAAGAGACCTCTCTGACCACTTTACAAGCACTGTCCCGTCAGGCGAGATTCTCGACGCGACTATGTTTCGCACGCCCCTGACGGCCATACCACATGTCCTGATTTCCCTGACAGCGGATTTGATAGGCCCACTACGGCCGTCCTCTCCACGGTATGGTCTACGGTGCGTCGCCCCGTTTTCTACCGGGGTCTATCAACTACAACTGCGACAGTCCGAGCGCCTGACGACAGGCTGCGCAAGAACGGGAAAAGCGCCTACTGCACTGTCCACTCGAAAGGACGAGCACGCCTTCCATCCGGTCCCACCTAACCCTCGGGAAGTACTGTCCAAAGGCCGAAAATACGCCCTGAGGGGAGATATCACCCTGCTCCATCCCATCACGCCTCCACGAGTCCCGAGCCTCGGGAGACAACGCCCCGAGACGACTCGCCCTTCTTGTCACATCGTGCGGAAGGACATCCATCAGCTGTGACCCTACGGCATGCCATAATCTGATGACTGTTGCCGCCTTGGAACTCACCAAGATCGTGCCGACCACTACGGCCATACTCCGGAGACGCGGAGAAAAGACCGTAGCTGACGATAGTCAAGGAACGACAACTCCCCACTGTAACATATGTAGCATTGTAAGCGCTGCCCTTGCCTCTCTCTTGCGACTATAAAAGGGAGAGCAGAGGCCAGCTTTAGAACGACCACGAAAGAAGTCCTAAGCTCTCACAAACATACACACCAATAGCAAACGACTTGCATACACTTAGACACTTACAAGAGACCCGAGAGCACTTCCCTTTCTCGCTTACCTTGTAACCCCCTACTACAAGCACCCCGGTGCAAGGCAACACGACTCTCCTCCCCACTGGACGTAGGGCTTGCTTGGCCTGAACCAGTATAATCCCTGTGTTTCCCCTTGCACACCATCCGTAGTCTCAACTGCAAAACACATATTTACTAGCCGGTGTTAGCCCCGCTAAAACTAGCACCGACAGTTGGCGCGCCAGGTAGGGGCCTTTTGCGTGTTGACGTAGGTTTCGGATGGCAGCCAGCTCCACCACGCTTCCCGCTGGCGCGGTACTCCGATTCGGGACTCTCGAGTTCGTGGCCACCGGTCAAGGGATCGAGATGAACCTGCGCCCGATCGGGCCCCGCGTCCTTGTCGTCCCAACTCCGGCCCAGCAGGCGGCCGGAGAAGGGACCCCCGCAACGCTTCCACCCGCCTCAGAGGACGGGGGAAACGTTGCACGCCGCTCCCGACGGATCAGGAGGAGAAGGCGCAGCAGCGCCAACCAGCCTCTCGCCGCGGGAGATATGGCCAACTAGGCACCCCCAACGGGGGAAGCCAATACTGCACCAGCCGCTGTCCCGGGATCTCCGGCACCAGCGGCCACGTATCCGCTTACCGCCCGAAGGACAGGCGAGAGCGAAAACACGACGCCGGCCGAACTTTCTCTCCGCCCTCACTGGGGGAGGGGAACGGCGCCGTCGTCCCTCTTTGGGCTCCAGACCGCCATCGACGCCCACGTTCGTGCAGTTCGTGCATTGTTACACGAGCTGTCGGACACTCCAGTCCAGCGCCTCGAACGTCTGGACAGCCTCGTGGGAGACCACGTGGCATCCTCACCGTCATCCCCTGGGGAAAGTGCCAGGACGTATGGCGGTGGGGAAACAGATACCACCATCAACCTCACCACTCGAGAACACTCGGAGGGGAGGGACCGTTATGGCTGGACCTCGCCGTCTCGTCGCAGCTACAGCGACGATGATGACGAGTTCTGGGCAAATGTGGACTTCGCCGCCCACACCGACGACTCGGGGGAGAATGCACTGAGCGTCATCTCCAACTCGGACCAGTCCTACATCGACCCCGCACGGGAGTGCTACAACTTGATGCACCATTGATGAGGGGCGGGTGGAGGACGTCCACTCGGGGGGCAACGACGAGATACCCCCTCCATCGCAACCCCAGCACAAACAAGTCACGCCCCCTCCAGTGGCCCCGCGGCCCGCACAGTCAGCCCCGCCGCTGGATCGGGGGGCAGGAACATCTCACCCCGCACCCGAAACCCCAGAGCTAGAGTAGCTCCGGGAGGTTGAGGCGCGGATGGACGAGGACCGCTTGCGCCTCACCCAGCTGCGAGCTGCGCTGGAGCGCGACGAGCGGCGGAGCGACGGAGGAGCAGCTCGGCATCGAGCCCGAGATGTTCAGGCCCGAATCAGTTGCTGACGACGGGGCCGAGACACCGGGGGCTGCCCCCTGGGCAAGCCGAAAGCTCGCGGAGGCAGCGATGCTGCTCCGGAGCATACCTGAGCCCTCCACCGAGGAGGCACGATAGCTCAGGAATCAACTCAAGGACCTCCTGGAGGATGCAGCCGTCCTCCAGGCGGAAAGCTCAGTGTCACGACACCGTGGCGCTGAAAGTCACCAGCGTGGCGGCATAGCACGCCACAAGCGCGAAGCCTCGGTTCGACCCGAGGCTCCAAGGGCCCCGCCAGTCCACCAACTGGCTTGGCAAGGACGTCGACGTCCGAGCCATTCTGCAAGCCCGCAGTCTGCGAAAGACTGACGGAGCCACGCGCGGCTACAGCGTCCATCGGGGCAGGCGCTACGACTCGGATGAGGATCGTGAACCCTCACCAGAGCCCTCGGGACCTCGCGTCTTCAGCGAGGCCATCCGAAGGGCCAAGTTCCCACCCCGGTTCCAACAGCCGGCCAACACAACCAAATACTCGGGGGAAACGAACCCCGAGCTTTGGTTAGCGGATTACCGTCTTGCGTGCCAGCTTGGCGGCGCGCAGGATGACCTTATTACTATCCGTAACCTCCTCCCTGTTCCTCACCGACTCTGCAAGAGCTTGACTGGAACACCTTCCCCCACGGATGATCTTTGACTGGAGCGATCTGGTCAAGATCTTCGTAGGGAACTTTCAGGGCACGTACGTGCGCCCTGGTAACTCCTGGGACCTCCGCAGCTGCAAGCAGAAATCGGGCGAGTCCCTCCGGGACTACATCCGGCGCTTCTCCAAGCAGTACAATGAGCTGCCCCAGGTCGCCGACTCCGACGTCGTCGGAGCGTTTGCTGCAGGAACTTCCTGCAAAGAGCTTGTTCATGAGCTCGGGCGCCAGACACCCACTTGTATCTCCGAGCTCATGAAGATAGCAACCAGCTTCGCCTCGGGAGACGAGGCGGTAGGAGCCCTCTTCTCCAACCCCAAGGGCAAACAGAAGGAGGAGGCCCACGAGGGCACCTCTTCCCGAGGCCTGAACAACAAGAAGAAGAAGGGGAAGGGAAAGGCCCCACTCCGCGGTGACTCGCTCGTGGCGGCCACCGAACCCAAGAGGGAACGACCCCCTCGGGGCCGCTTCGACGAGATGCTCAGCAAGCCGTGCCCCTAACATCAGGGTCCGGTGCATCACACACTTGGGCAGTGTGTGATGCTCAAAAAACACTACGGCCGACAGGCGTTCAAGGACGACGCCGGCAAGAAGCCCGCCAGGGATCAGGAGGACAAGGACGGGAAGGACGACGAGTTCCCACCCATCGACAAGTGTTAACAGCTACGTCGCTTTTATCCTTAAAATTCCGAGCATTGTACTATTTTATAAAATCTTGAAATCAATGAAAAGACCCTGACTTCTACTCTTTTTACATGATTTTTAGATTTTCAATCCGAGCCTACACTCGGGAGTGAAATGACCCTTTATTTCACCGCACATTAAAAGCGAGGCTCGGCCTAACCTACGGAAAGGCCGACCCTCCCTCGGGGGCTAGGACGGGGGGAACCCCCGGACCTTCCCGAGATTCAACAATTTTGGAAAAATTTCAAAACTTGTCGAATTCATTTCTCCCCAAAACACGCTTCCTTCCGGAAATCAAGCATGAACTTATAGAATTCGGAAGAGTGAGGGAAGCCCCAGAGAACAGAGCCGGCCGAGTCGGAGACCGCTTACGCTCTAGGGCCACAGCATCTCCCCTCGCCACTCCGCGTTCGAAGGCTAACCCGCACTCGGAAGAAAACCTATAAGATCTACGCTCGGCCAAGGGAGGAAGCTTGGGAGGAAACGCCTAAGCCTTTTTTTCTAAGGATTCTTTCTGCCAAAGTTTCTAGGACATCGGCTGCGTCTATGCCGCTAAAGCTACGACACCCGAAAAGCGTCACCCGAGGCTCGATGGCCCGGGCATAGGATCGGCAAGATAAAACGCCTAAGGAAAAAAGCACGAAACAAAGCGAAACAAACATTCAGTAAATATTTACATAAATATTGAGGCCACAAAGGGCCACATTGTTTGTTTCCTCTCAAGCCACTTACGAAAGGTTACTTTTTACAAGGGCACTATGGCCCTCTTCTTCTTTACGGCAGGTTCAGGGGAGGGAGCTCGATCTCAGCTTGGAAGAGGCCCGCCAGCGCTTCTCCTGGCTCCTTCATTGAATCCTCCAGCGCCAGGAGCTCGGCGTCGTCGGCTTCAAGGAAGCCCTTCGCTGACAGGGCCAGCGTCAGAATTCCCGTAGTGGGACTTCACGACCACCAGTGTCTTTTGGAGACCTGTCAGAAGGGCCTCCTTGATCCGGCCGCTCATGCTGCCGTGGAGTGCCTCCAGTCGGCTCCGGAGCGACATCCCCGAGGGTTCTCCACCGGTGCCGACGGAGTCACACAGTGCCCGCGCGACCTTCTGCAGGTCCATGTGTTCGGCCACCTCGCCGTCTTAAGACACCTGCAGAACTGTGGGAGCAAAGCACGGAGATGAGTAAAAATACAGCGAGCAATCGAGACGAGCAGAATGGAAAAAATACAACGCTGCACTTACGGTTAGCTTCTTCCCGAGCCTTCTGTGCCTCCTTTCCCGGCCAAGTCCGCCGCACCGAGCGCCAGGCGCAACACCTCCCGAGTCTCATCCAAGTCGAGAGCCAAGGCCTCGGCGGCCGAAATCTTCTCGGTGGTGAGCTCTCGGGCGGCGTCGCGCTCCCTCGTCATCGCGGCCAGAGCGCTCTCCAACTCCTGCACTCGCGTCGCCGAGGCAGCGACTCGGCCCTGTGCCTCCGCGACCTCCCCCTTCAGGATAGTGTTGTTGACACTAACTTCGGCAAGCTTGGAGGTCGCGGTGGCGAGATCGCCCTAGGCGCAGGCAAGGGCTTTCCCCTTGAGGTCGAGCTGCTTCCAGAGCCCGAGCCCGCCACGAAGGAAGCGGGACTTGTCCCGGGAGGTGTGCATGAGGTCCTGAAAAAAAGGAAGAAGCGGAAACAGTAAGAACAATGCTGGGCCGGGAGGTCCTTCTCGAGGACGTCGGCGATCGCGCGGAGCCCCACCGCTGAGCTAAACCCGAGCTCCTGAACGGCATCCCACTTGGAGGCCTCGAGGTCGCCCCAAAGCGAGAAGACGGGCGGCGCCTGAGGGTCCGCGCGGTCCGCCCACTGGATCCGGGAGGCGGTTAGCTCCCAAGGCTGAGGTCTCCTCAAGGTCAGCGCCCAGGGGCCTTCCTCACAGGCGGGGGGAGCTCCTGCGCTGACGTCCACGGCCGATGACCCCGTGGCGGCAGGCTCCGTGGGGGCGGCATCGGCTGGCGCTCCCGAGCCGTCTCCGGAATCGACGGTCGAGGCCTCGGAAGCTCGCGCTGGCTCCGCCTCCAGGTCGATCACAGGCACGATGACGGTGGCCGCCGCCGAGATAGCCTCCCCCGATGGAGGAGCCTCGGACGCCATGGGAGGACCCGTGGGGGGATGAACTTCCTCGCCCGCCGACCGGGCACTTCCCCCGGCCGTGTCATGGCCCCGCACCTTCAGGACCTTCAGGTGCGACACCTGGAGGTCCGCCCCCGACCGTTTCCTGAAGCAGAGAAGGAAGAAAGGAGCGCTCATGAAAGGATCCCCACTAGAGGAAATTACAGGTAAAGATACTTACCTTATTTTCGGAATCACCCTCTTCTTCTTCGCAGCGCCCACGCTCGGCGAGACGACGGATGGAGTGGGCTGCGCCGGCGGCAGAGGAGTGGGCGCCAACCCGGCGTACGGGCCAGCGCCACCCAGTGACAAGGGCTCATCCTGGGCGCCGGGGGTCCTCCCGACGCCACCGCCCCTCGGCAGGGAAGATTGAGCCTGGGAGGGCCTCAGCTCAAGCGCCGGTGTCTTGGGGCCTCGGTCCCCCCACTGGAGCCTCGGGGCATCTCGGGCGCCGGGCCTGAGCCCGTCCCCAGCCCCTCTGGCCGAACCACACAGCTGATGGCGGGCGGAGCCCCGTCTCCTGATGTCGCCCTGCCAGGAGCCGCGTCCTTGGACGCGATCTCCGGCAGGTTTGCCCGAGGGTTCGAATCACGAACCCTGGCACTTCCGCCGGCGGACGCTGACAGCGGAGCCTTTCCAGGCTCATCAGCGCCCACCGTGGGCTGTGTGGCCCCAAGCGGCCGGTCAGACTCCATTAAATCAAAGATGGAAAAATCATCTTCTTCTTCATCATCGTCGTCGCCGTCATCGTCGGTGGGGGTATCCACCTCAGGCTCCCCGGCCTCCCTCAGGCGGCGGCGGCGCTGGGAGGACTCCTCCACCTTCCACGCCCTCTTCTGCTTCCGGACGGTCACCTTGTCCTTCCTCGCCTTCTCCTCCGTGGCCCGGAGGCGGTTCTGGGTTTGCCGCTCTTTGTCCTCCGAGACGGGCGGAAGGGAAACCTTCCCGGTCCTCGAGAGGCCCTACGAAGAACGAAGAAGAAAGGTCAGGAGGAAGATGGGGAAACTAGCGGCCCGATCAAACGAACGACACTTACCAACGCCGGGAAGCCCGCGCAGGGACGCATAGGCACCCGGTTCACCTCCTCCCAGGTGGGATAACCCCCCACCATGTAGCCAACGCGGCGCATGACCTCCGCCTTGCCAAGGTCACGGGCCAGCATCGCCGTGCCCTTCCGCTACGACCTGGTCACCATCTGATGAAGCGCCAGGCGGCGCTCCATCAGAGGTAGCACCGTCCGCATGTGGAAGTTCTCCGCCACGCCGGCCCCTGTAAGGCCCCTTTTGTTCAACTCCTTGAGCACGTCGAAGTACACGTCCAGGTGCTTTTACTCCTTCGACGGGCACCCCCACTCCCATTGGGGAAGGGGAGCTATGAGCGCCTTTCCCGTGAACTTGGGGAAGAGACCCCCGTCGTTGCGAAGGTAGAACCAGCCGCTGTGCCACACCTTGTTGGAGGAGGGGGCCTTACAGGGGATGTACGACGAAGAGCGGATCACGAGGCCACCCCCCCCGCGCGCTGGATCTCCCACGGCTTCTTCGCACCGACCCACTTGGAGTACCAGTCGACGCAGGAAATGCGGCGCCACAGGTTCCAGTGCGGGGGCACCCCGAAGTAGCCTTCACATAGGGCGGCGAAAATCGACGCCTGTGTAATGGAATTCGGGGTGAGGTTGTGGACCTCCAGCCCGTTCTCGAAGAGGATGGCCCGGCAGAAGCAGCTAGGCGGCGAGCAGAGTCCACGCTCGTGGTAAGCAACGAAGCTCACCACGTACCCCTCGCCGGGGTTCGGCTCCTCGTGGTCGCGCGGCGGCACGGCCCACTCCGGGTGCTGCGCGTCGGTACGAGGACGCAGCAGCCCCAGAGTGACGAGGCGCTCCAGCTGCGCCTCCGTCACAGTGCTCCTCGGCCACGGCTCCAGCCTGAGGACGCCGGCGGCGGCCGCGGCAAGCATCGGTGGCGACGGCGTCGGTAGCGGCAGCGTCGGTGGCAGCGACATCGGCGGCGGCGTCGACAGCGGCGGAGGAGGAATCCATGGCGAGAGAAGGGGGGAAGGGCTGCGGGAAGAATGATGGCCGCAGCAACAATCTCTCTCGAGTAGGCAACGAAGGCGAAAGAGCAGGTGACGAAGGTAAAAAAGCGAACGGTCGTGCGAGCGAATGGCTAGGGTAGAAAGAAAAAACCGTAAGTTTTTCTTATAAACTCCACCAGCGGATCGTGGGTGGATGCGGAGGATCCGCCGCATTAACTGCACGGGGCCCGCCACGATCCCCACGCCGCCGCCATCGCCGCGCACGCAAACCGCCTCGACTGAGCCGAACCGTCGCGTCCGTCAGGCGTCGTGCCTCAAAAGGTGAGCCGAATCATTACAACTGCGCACCTCGATTCCACTAACATTTTCTCCTTCCCAACGAAGGAACCCCGGGCTCGGGCGCACGTTACGTTCCCAGGGGATCGAAGACTGGCCCTCCGTGGCTCGAACAGTCGCCCCAGGGAAACCGAGTTAGGGACAGCTAGTGGATGGGTCACAAAAACGGCCAGTATCCCGACGCCCGAAATGTCACAAGGGACATCCCATGCTGTGTCCAAGTCCCAGTAGCGTGTCGGTCACGTGGAATCCCTCCGTGGGAGGCATCAGGCCATCGGGACCCATCGAAGGGACCCGACATCCACTAACTGACCCTCGGGAAACATTTGGAGTGTGCTCAGGCCGCTTGCCGACCCCTAACGAATGGGGCACGGACCTCCACTTGGACCAACCCGTTTGTAGCTCACCGGAAATGCCGACTCGTGCCCCAGCGGGGAAGTCGAGCAGGACCAAACCTTCCTCTTCCCGAAAAAAGAGCGTGAAGGTTGAATTAAAGAAGACAGGGAAGAACCCGACCGATCTCCGATACGAAAACGGAGGCTCGGGAACTTGCCCTTCACCTTGGAAAGACCACCGAACGACCTCCCAACACGATGAGAGGCTCGGGGGCTCCGCTTCCAAGGAAACAACCCTCCTAAATAAATCGAAAAACACCCAAGGACTAACAAACACGATTCTAAGCCTTTGAAGGGATATATCATCCCTCCAAAGCCTCGGGGGCTACACCCGGCGGGTGCACTCGCGCGCACCCACCGGAAAAAACAACCCACACTTTATCTTTTTTGACAGGAAGAACCAGCGTGAACCTGTGGGGGAGTGCCTTCACTCCGCCACAGGCTCGGGGGCTACTGTCGGGTACCAAAGTTTGGGGTACCTAACTTCAATGCAAAAATGATCATTCGCAACACGGCCTGGCCCAAGTAAGGCCAGTGGAAGCCCACGAAGGTCGCGCCCGAAGCCCACGATGGCCGCGTCTATGGAGGCCCACGACGTCGTTGCACCAATAACAGCCAACCCTCAGGAGAGCGGCACCCTCAGCGCCAATTCTCCGATTCGCCCAAACCTCACCGGGAGAGTTCGGGAGAGCGGCACCCTTGGCGCCCAAATGTCCGATTCACCCAAGCCTCCCCAGGAGAGATCGGGAGAGCGGCGCCCTCGGCGCCCATTCTCCAATTCGCCCGAGCTTTCCCATCCCCCTCGAGCGCAATCTCACAAAGGCATCCAAGGCACCGGTGATGTCAGCAGAGCAATCTTGGACCAGAAGAGACCTCTCTGACCACTTTACAAGCACTGTCTATGGGGATATAGACCCCCGGTACCACAAGGCAAGACTATGGGCCACACCATCAAAGCTGGCCCGACCCAGAAGATAAAGACGTGCGGCGCAAGACTGCACCGCACGGTTATTGTACCAATTTGGATAGTTTACTTGTAACCTTGTCCCTTCAGACTATATAAGGAGGGGCAGGGATAGATCGCCTCAACTCAACTCATAATAATACAAGACAGCAACACACAGGACGTAGGGTATTACGCCTCGCGGCGGCCCGAACCTGTATAAATCTCGTGTCTCGCGCTAACTGCGCAACTCTTGCTCGTCTCAGGCGCACCTTCACTGATCATCTACTAACTTGGTCATACCACTCGGTAGACTATCGCCGGTATTCCGCCGATAGTTGGCGCGCCAGGTAGGGGGTGTGCTTCCTAATTCCATGGCGAACAAGATGGATATTTTTTCTTCGTCGTCGCCGACCACGGCAACGGCGTCCGGCGGCGGTGAGCCCGTTCCGAATTTTCGTCGTTGTCAACCATGGCAATAGCATCCGGCGACGGCAAACCAGATGGATCTCAAGATCAACATCAACATGTTTTGTGGCGACCTGTCGTCATCCTACAGCGAGCATCCACGTCGAGACAGCGCGTCTTGATCTACGGCGGCAACACCAACTCATCAGGCTCGGTTGCTCGCGTCGGTAGTCTGCAGGCCACGCAAGCTAACAAGAAAAGGCGGCCGGGCAAGCAGATCGTACCTCGCATGTCTACAGCTCTGTTCCGATCTGCAAAGCCACGTATACAATAAAAAAAAAGGGAAGAAGTATGATTCCCATGTCACATTATGAAAAATTGAAGACGATGAAGCTTCACCTGCAACAAGCAAGGAAAAGTCCTGGTCTCTATATGTCCGTGTACCGGGCAAGTAAATCAGCCGTACAGCCTGAGTCGTCAAGCACCAAGATCACAGCCAGTACAGTCGTCTACTCTTCACGGCAACCAACAAGACGCACGATCCGTACAAGACGAAGGTTGAAGGCGTATATTTGCACGATCCGACGCGTGCTACTAGAATAAAAAAAAGAGTCGATCGCGCTCCGCGACGGCCTCGTCGTCGTCCATCTACGGCAACAACAAGCTTGAAGCTGTCCAAGCCATATATCGAGCCACGAGCTATCCGGCGAGCCACGTCGAGCCATCGATAAGCCAGCCGTCTACGATATATCATCACCAAGATTATCTCCATAACTCTCTGTCGCCGACGAAATCGCCGCTGAACTCTCGTCGCTCCTCGCCGTACAACATATGCATACATGATGTTGATCCAAATGAAAATCTCGTACAACATATGCATACTGGGGCCATATTCGTGAACATCGATTCAACAAGCAAGACATGCGTCCCGGTTTCGGCTCCCCTCGATCTACGATGGTCGCCGTCTCGAGGCCTAGAAGACCCGCACGAGCATCGTCCGCAGCTATCTAGATTCAGGCGACGGTGGCCTTTTTCAATGAAGTCGTCATCTCAAGGCTACTTGCAGCAAGACAACTCTGCCGAATTATCAGATTAATCTATTACCTCTGGCTTTTGGGGCTTCGTGGAGCAAGCCAGGACCCTTATGCATGGAGTTGCAATGCTTTCCCTCAACGGCCAACAGCATCAACCGTGCACTAACTCCAACTGGCAAAGATCCAGAGGCAAAATAATCAAGATGTGTCTCACATGCAGATTTTCTTCGTCATCGTCGACCACAACAATGACATTCGACCGTGGCGAACCAGATCTAAATCCTTCACGGTAATTCGACGGATCGCGAACATAATCAGCGGCAACATCGTCACGATTCTGTCTCTCTCGGAGGCTTCTGAATCTACGTTGTCTGCAATTAGCCTGAAGACCCCCAGCGATTCAAGATGACACAGCTGGCTACGGGCGTGAGATCCGATCTACAGGGCCCTAGCAGCCAACGTCGCGTCAAAAGGTCCAAGATCCATGTACATGGCCCTCATCGCTGCTCACATCGCCGCTCGCCATCATCCCGACGGCGGCCTACAGGGATTGCATTGCTGCATGGCACCGCCCAGCCCCATAAGCCAATCTACTTCATTCATCTACTACGATATCGGCAGTGGCAAGTTCGATCTACTAGATCGACACGAGAAGCTAACAGCATTAGATGGGAAATTTTCATTGACATCATCTACTCCGATCGCCGAAACAACGTCACAACGGCAATTCAGTGTCACGAGACGAATCAGTATTGTGGCGTCTTGACCATCGCTCATCACGGTGTCTTTGACAACCTGCAACGGAACTCGACGGGGCCGACTTCGAAGCAGAGCCATCTACCAGATGCATATGCATGTATACGTGCAAGTGCAAGCACAACCAACAAGGGAGAGGTGTTTGAATCCAATCTACAAGATATGAAGAAAAATGTCCAATCACAAGGCAGCATCGTGCAACACGCGCGTGGCCGCTACGCACGCTCACATGCATATGAGCCAAGCTAAGTCATGTTTATTATCTTAATTAAGATATTTTATTATACATTATTCGTCTTCGGATCAACGCCCTGTGATGGCCTTGTCGTCGTTCAGCAATAGCAAGCCTGGAACCGTCGCGAGCCATCAAGCAACCCTTCGACACACCGACCACTCTTCTCGCGGCGGCATCCGTGCACATCGGCGCTCAGCAAGAAGAATCCACGTCGTTTACGATCGGCCCTACCAGATCCGTTTAATGATGAAGCCAACGTCATGACGCGTGAAGCTCAGCAGAGAGACCGTAGAAATCCTCGGCCGATTGGCGGCGTGAGATTTGTATCAAGCGCCGTGGCTGTGTTACCAGTCAACATGAATGAAGACCAGCGAACGAACCACCAAGAGAGACGCCAACGATCTAATCTACAGCACCATGCAGCAAAATCACGACACCTCATGCTCATCCGATCTACAAGTTGATGCAAGCATCAAGCTCCAGAGCCATCCAAGCTGCTCGCAAGCCACGGCGAGCCATCTTACAAGTCATACGTCGAGCCGTCAAGCGAGCCTATTCCCGTACCAATCCAGCAATGGTGACCATGCAGTCCGGATAAACAAATCAATATATCGTTAGGGAGATTTGCATACACGGACATCATGCATCCACCGGAAATTTCCTCACGGAACTCAGCGATCGATACGGACTCATCATCCCGATACGCCAAGATTCCAATTGCGTATGTGCGTCGGACAAGCACATGCCATATATCCTAGAGGAAGCCAACCGGAAAGGAAGAAAATTGAAGACGCTTGTGGTGCACAAGATCATGAAGGCCACCATGGACTTGAAATTAATTACGCCTCTCGTCGTCAAACGCTACGGCGACCTCGGCAACAGCAAGCCTAGGGCCACGTCGAGCCAGAACGTGAGCCGCGTCAAGCGAAATCTCCGAGCCATTGTCGATTCGTCCGAGCCACTCAAGCCATGAAGCATCACTAAGCACGACGACGATCAACCGAGCCATCTGGCAAAACCTCCAAGCCACCAAGCGAGATAACATGCTGGATCATGAAAGCATGTCTACAAGATCGTGAAGGCTAATGAAGACTTGCATGTATATTCATACACGAGAGATGGAGGCATTCATTCATCCAATATCAAGCATGATCGGACGCCCAGATGTGCTTCAAACGTGCTCGGAATTCTCCACATCTCCATCGATTCAGTATGATCGGATCCGTCCAACGCCGTGCCGACAAATAGCAGAGCTAGATCCGGTCTACAAGGCCATATCGGCCAACATAAATTACCAAAAGCTAACGGACGATGCCGCACATACTGAACTCCGGCTGGCCTATCAAGTCATCAATTTGTGCACATACGGTCTACGAAGCCGTACAAGATCATTACCCTCATGGATGCACGTACATGTACTATGCATCATGACTACATGCCTGAATTTGGCATGACAGAAAACAGCTAAGTTGAATTTCTTCAATTAAATATTCCTATATATATCTATATGGCTTTTCGATATTTCCGCGCTCGTCTCCGTGGCCGTTAATAGCAGATGCGATCTTCTCCTCTTGGGCCCGACGACCAACGCCAAGGCAAGGAAGCGGTCCAAGCTGCTAGCGAGCCATCGAGTCGTCTAGCGAACCACGTCGAAATATCAAGCGAGCTACATCAAGTAACTCCTCCAAGCTACTAAGCGGCAACGGCGAACATATGGAAACTTTTACTTACCAGCAACATCCGCGGTGACGGATGCAACTCGAATCCACCATGCTGTCATCAGTGGCGGCGTCACCAATAATCATCTTCAGCACGAATCGACGAATTATCTCTTCATCAACGTCAATCGCGGCGACTCAGCTTCCTGTGGCGGCGTTCTTCATCCAATACGCCGTCCACGGTAACTCGATCTGCTAGACGTGACGCATAGGCGGCAGAACAAGAAGATTTAAGCACGTCAACCAGCAAAACATGGCAAACAAGGAAGGACTCGCACGACAACCAGCAAAACGTGGCAAAGGCTGCACGCTGATCTTTCCACGTAACCAGCCAAAGCTAAGTCAATCATTAACCTTCAATCAAATATCCTATGCGATATGCATGTATCGAGATATCTGCATGTGTGCATAATAATTCTGCCAGGAATCCGTGTCATCTCGTCGGCAAGCCGCTCGTCCGCCCCAACGACGCCGCCACGATCAACAGCATGATCCCATCTTAGGAAAAAGGACAACAAGTAAAAAGAAGGAGTTAATATTGACCGCAGACTTCCATCAAGCATCACGGCTTCAATACAACTTACGAACTCATCCACGCCTCGGCCTCCATCTCCATCACATACCGATGCGAATATATAAGTCGAGATTATGACCTGAAGGCATGCAAGCAACATACAAGCACGGAAGTGCAGAATTACATCGATCAAGGTCCACAGCATCATGATGACGTCAAGATTAGACAAGCCAATCGATAAACAAGCAAACTACTAGGCATGCAAACTTGCTGGCACGAACGCATCTACCAGGCATACGTGCAGATTAACTGTTCCAGCATCATCAAGCTAAAAAGCAATTCCTATCGGCTCCGATTCGTCGTCACGTTCTTGTCAATAATCAAGAGGTCTATGTTCATCTTCATGCATGCCATGGCCAGAAGAAGAAAGCAAGTCATCCAAACTGTTAAACAAGAAATTGGAGTCGTCAAGCCATCCAATGAGCCACGGCAAGCCGCCTAAGCAAGCCACGTCGAGCCGCCTACCATACCATCACCAAGGTTATTTTCAAGATTCTTGTCAATGCGTAAGCCCCGCACCTGCTCGGGCAACATGTCTTCACCAATGCGTAAGCCCCGCACCTGCTCGGACAGCACGTCTTCGCCAATGTGTAAGCCCCGCACCTGCTCGGGCAGCTCGTCTTCGCCAATGCGTAAGCCCCGCACCTGCTCGGGCAGCACGTCTTCGCCAATGCGTAAGCCCGCACCTGCTCGGGCAGCATGTCTTCGCCAATGCATAAGCCCCGCACCTGCTCGGGCAGCACGACTTCGCCAATACTTCGCCAATGCGTAACCCCCGCACCCGCCGGGCAGCATCTGGCTCGACGCCGCATAAGCGCTACACATGATAGGCCGCCCAACTGCGGCACTTCACAAACTGCCCCGATATATCGGGTAGCCTTCGCCCACGATAAGCGTAACCCCCGCCTGGCGTGGGCAGCTTCGCCACCACGTAAGCCCCGGGGATGCCTGGGCCCTTAAGTCTTCGCTAACACGTAAGCCCCGAGGACGCTTGGGCATGTTAGCAGCGTCTCCAAAAGCCCCGACAAAAGCACGGGCACCACGCAGGGCGTGGAGGACTCCTCGCCGACCTCTCAATAAGCCCTGACCACGCTCGGGCACCTCATCACTCTCCAAGACATGCCAGCGCCGCCATATTCTCCAGTTGAGCTTTACGCTCAGAGACTTCGTCGAGACATCGGACTCCATAGCGTTCTCCAGTCAAACTCTACACCGAGCTCTTCATCCCCATATTGCCGAGCACTCCATTGGCGCAGCGCCGACCACCCCGTCAACACAGCGCTGATCACTTAATACAATACTGAGCTCCATGCAAAGGCCAATACACACTTTGGCGGCACACGTACTTTCTTGGTGGATGAGATCAATTATGGCGGACAAGCACCGATAGGTTGGATTCCGCGCCCGTACCCCGATAGGACCTCGCCTCTGAGTCCTGCCTTCCACGCATTCATTCAAGATCATGACGTCGGCACGTCATCAAGTTCCAATAGCCAGCATCGCCAAATTCGATTATGACCACAGCAACGTGACAAATCGGCTTCGTCTATCGTGGATCCTCGCCGACGCCAACGACAAATCGCGGGGACTGCGGACGACCAAACAAGAAGGAAAGACCTGGACTCGATGCATCAACATGTATCAGATATACAATCTGATTTTAGCAACCTCGGAAGATCACGATCATATAAGGAATTAAAAAAAACCGACACGCATACGTGCTAAGAAGCAGCGGATGCTTAGCACCCGAGCATGTACAAGGTGGATTCTAACGTACGAGGCAGAAGCAAGCTGTGAAACTACGATGGAGCACGTCAGCCACGCTGTCAAGAGACACGCTAACGACACTACCGGGCATCAAATAAGCTAAGTGATATTTTAATATTTTTCTACATATTCTTCGATCTCCATATATCTTCGGAAATTGTCTCCATGGTTCTTCGCCGCTGACTTCTCCGTAAGCCCTGACAAAGCTCGGGCAGAAGATTTTTTCTCCACAAGAATTCGTCGCCGCTCGTCACGGAGGCTACGACATCATCTTCGCCTCGCCGACCACGCTGATCAATGCGCTAGGAGAAACGTGCAAGCCAACGCCGACAAGGAGCCAGATGAGGCACGTGAGGGTGAATTATCTCTCATTATCAATCTACGCCGACTTGAAAGATGATTAACTAGCAAACAAGGACTACATACATCTACACAATGCAAGACCAAGCATGTCAACATACGAGGCCATGAGAACTGATACTGAATAAATAAACAATTGGGACATGGATGAAGATACGCAAGACGATGCATCAAGCAAGTTAACTGCGGCAAGTCAGCTTGCCATCGGGCAGCGGCCCTCGTCGTCCACGTTGTCGGTTCAGTGACCAGCGACCCCTGCACACCGTGATTCGCTTCATCGATCATATGATCAACACGTACCATCACGACATCGCTCAAGATTACAAAAGATCATGAAGGCTCAAAGACTTGCGTGCATACGGCACACACATGCAAATCGTTCGGCTGCCTGGATGATCTGATGATTGCTACCTTGATCAAAATAAATCTGTTCCGCATCAACATTCTACGGCGGCGTCATGAACCGAACTGCCATATCCATCAAACTCGTCGTCCAAAGGAGTAAATCATTGAATCAATCTACCTGGAGGAGAAAGGCGTGCAGATTCACGCGCACCCACGGGACTATGCGGGTCACGTCGATCGACCATGCATGCAAGTCAGATTGCATCTATGAATAATACAGAACTCGAGGGCGACACGACCTTTTCTTGAACAAGCTAAGTCGTGCTTCTATTTTCTGGTCAGTGCATATTCTATTATATCTCCTTGTGTCGATTATTATCTACAGCACCACATGCCGTCACGCTATAGGGATCTTAGTCATATGTCGTCATGATCAAAGCTCGGCCACAGAGGGATCTCAATGGGTCCAACCACGCCAAGCGAGCTAAAGCAAGCTCTCCAAGATCATCGTCCGAGCCGTCGAACAACTCCTCCAAGCTGCTAGCGACGCACCGACCACTCGGCCGCCAGACTTCAATCAAGCTAAGAACTCGTCGCCACTCCTTGTCATCCTCGCGCTGCTCGGACAACGCTTCCGATCATGCTGGGGACTTCGTCCTCGCTCCACGTCACCGTTCTCGCGCTACTCGGACAACGCTTCCTACCAGGCTGGGAACTCGTCGTCGCTCCATGTCACCGTCCTCGCGCTGCTCGGACTATGCCTCCAACCAGGCTGAGGACTCGTCGCAGCTCTTTGTCGCCGTCCTCGCACTGCTTGGACAACGTTTCCGACCAGACTGGGGACTCGTCGTAGCTCTTCGTCGCCGTCCTCGCACTGCTCGGACACCACCTCCGACCAGGCTGGGGACTCGTCGCCGCTCCTCGCCATCCTCGCGCTGTTCGGACACCGTCTCCGACCAGACAAGGGACTCGCCGCTCTCCATGACTCACCGACCTCCAGAAGATCGACAAATTGTCGTCACTCCCCATGATACGCCAGCCTCCACCATGTTCTCCAGTTGAGTGATCAGCAACAAATCGGCGTCACATGGGCGGAAGTCGTCTAGGCTGCACAGCATTGCACGCACGGCGCCGTCATATGCTACCTCCGTACAATCGAACGTCAAGAGCTAAGCACTAATTCATCTACGCTTGAAGGCTATATCCACCCGTGCCCAAAAAAGCTAAGTCATGCAGCACTTCCAATTAAATATTCTCTATGGAATATATTTACATATATTTTCAGATTTATTTCCACGCTCGAAATATTTCACGTGTCAACAATCTAACTTTCCTTCATAATGCGATGACCCTTGTTTTTTCGTCTCACCTGGTGGCAACCATCGTATGAAGCATTGCATCAATCGGCAAGATGGCAAGAAAGGCAATAACAAGAAAGCGAAGCACGCATGTACGCATGCGCATGTCCGACAAGACGTTCGATCTGCTTGGCAAATCGTTGAAGCGTCTGATCTCCAAGGCAACTTGCTGGCTACATCGCCCGACGTCGATCAAGGGACTCGTCGCCGCTCCTCGACATCCTCGCGCTGTTCGGACTTCGCCTCCAACCACGCTGGGGACTCGTCGCCGCTCCTTGTTGTCCTCGCGCTGGTCAGGAAAACATCTCCGACCACGCTGGGGACTCGTCGCCGCTCCTCGCCGTCGCTCCTCGTCGCTACCGACCATTCCGAGGTCTCGTCGCCGCGCTATCAAGTCACTCCACGCTGTTCGGATCAGGGTGCTAATCTTGGGCGGCATATCAGGGGTCTTGATATGCGCCTCGCCATGCTCGGGGACTTCGTCGTCGATCGCCTGCTCGGAAGATTTTTCACGATCACTTGCTATGCTCGGGGACTTCGCCTATGTCAAGCATTTCCGATTCGCAAAAGCTACTCGGGGACTTCGTCATGTTCGTCAAGTGTTTCCGATCAGCAGAAGCTGCTCGGGGATTTCGTCGCTTTCGTCAAGTGTTTACGAGCAGCAAAGCTGCTCGGGGACTTCGTCGCCTTCGTCAAGTGTTTCCGAGCAGCAAAGCTGCTCAGGGACTTCGTCGTCTTCGTCAAGTGTTTCCGAGCAGTAAAATTGCTCGGGGACTTCGTCGCCTCGTCAAGTGTTTCCGAGCAGCAAAGCTGCTTGGGGATTTCGTCGTCTTCGTCAAGTATTTTCGAGCAGCAAAGCTGCTCAGGGATTTCGCCGCCTCGTCAAGCGTTTCCGAGCAGCAAAGTTGCTCGGGGACTTCGTCATCTTCATCAAGTGTTTTCGAGCACCAAAGCTGCTCGGGGACTTCGTCGACACTTCACATGATCAGAAGAATAAAGATTTTGACCCTGACACCACGTTACTACGTCACCTACTATCAAGCTCGGGGACTAAGTGGATACACTTCACCTAACGGTGAAGGTATTGATTCTGGTGAACCAAAAGTGGATACACTTCACCAAAGAGAAGCTCTTTTCAAAATTTTTCTGAGCTCCTTACATCCGTCTGGTCAAGCAACTCTGAAGATCTACATCTCCCGACGAATGCAAGGCGCTCGGGGACTAGCTGTGGGGATATAGACCCCCGGTACCACAAGACAAGACATGGGCTGCACCATCAAAGCTGGCCCGACCCAGAAGATAAAGACATGCGGCGCAAGACTGCACCGCACGGTTATTGTACCAATTTGGATAGTTTACTTGTAACCTTGTCCCTTCAGACTATATAAGGAGGGGCAGGGATAGATCCCCTCAACTCAACTCATAATAATACAAGATAGCAACACACAAGACGTAGGGTATTACGCCTCGCGGCGGCCCGAACCTATATAAATCTCGTGTCTCGTGCTAACTGCGCAACTCTTGCTCGTCTCAGGCGCACCTTCACCGATCATCTACTACCCTTGGTCATACCCCTCGATAGACTATCGCCGGTATTCCGTCGACACTGTCCCGTCAGGCGAGATTCTCGACGCGACTGTGCTTCGCACGCCCCTGACGGCCATACCACATGTCAGGATTTCCCTGGCAGCAGATTTGATAGGCCCACTACGGCCGTCCTCTCCACGGTATGGTCTACGGTGCGCCGCCCCGTTTTCCGCCGGGGTCTATCAACTACGACTGCGACAGTCCGAGCGCCTGACAACAGGCTACGCAAGAACGGGAAAAGCTCCTACTGCACTGTCCACTAGAAAGGACGAGCACGCCTTCCATCCGGTCCCACCTAACCCTTGGGAAGTACTGTCCAAAGGCCGAAAATACGCCCGAGGGGAGATATCACCCTGCTCCATCCCATCATGCCTCCAGGAGTCCCGAGCCTCGGGAGACAACGCCCCGAGACGACTCGCCCTCATGTCACATCGTGCAGAAGGACAGCCATCAGCTGTGACCCTACGGCATGCCATAATCCGATGACTGTTGCCGCCTTGGAACTCACCAACATCGTGCCGACCACTACGGCCATACCCCGAAGACGTGGAGAAAAGACCGTAGCTGACGATAGTCAAGGAACGACAACTCCCCACTGTAACATACGTAGCATTGTAAGCGCTGCCCTTGCCTCTCCCTTACGACTATAAAAGGGAGTGTAGAGGCCACCTTTAGAACTGTAACGTCCCGCCTCCCCGAGGCCGGGCCCGCTTACATTTGGCAGCTTAACTAGGATATAGACTGCCCTCACAGACCAACACCAGTCTTTTCTGCGTACTTTGTCCTCACTCATGCGCACCCGGAAAGAACTTCCCGGCCGGTCACCCATCGCTCCAGGGCCAAGCTCGCTTAACTTCAGAGTTCTTTGTAGATGGGCTTCCGGAAAAGAATTGCAACTTGTTGATATGAGTATCCTATCAATCCTATTAAGCCCTGCGCCGGGATGTTACATCCTCACCCCCTTAAGAGATCGACGCCCTCGTCGATCAATCCCAAGCCAGGAATGTCTCCTCTTGGCCACGTCCGTGTGTCCAGTGCCAGCGCATGTACCATGCTGTGTGACCACGCCGGATCCACACCAGCCATGCGCACCATGCCTGCGCAACTACGACACACGCGCCCGTAAAACCGTAAGGGTCGGCTCCGATACCATTCTGAAACGTCCCGCCTCCCCGAGGCCGGGTCCGCCTACATTTGGCAGCTTAACTAGGATATAGACTGCCCTCACAGACCAACACCAGTCTTTTCTGCGTACTTTGTCCTCACTCATGCGCACCCGGGAAGAACTTCCCGGCCGGTCACCCATCGCTCCAGGGCCAAGCTCGCTTAACCTCAGAGTTCTTTGCAGATGGGCTTCCGGAAAAGAAGTTGCAACTTGTTGATATGAGTATCCTATCAATCCTATTAAGCTCTGGGCCGGGATGTTACAAGAACGACCACGAAAGAAGTCCTAAGCTCTCACACACATACACACCAACAGCAAATGACTTGCATACACTTAGACACTCACAAGAGACCTGGGAGCACTTCTCTCTCGCCTAGCTTGTAACCCCCTACTACAAGCACCCCGGTGTAAGGCAACACGACTCTCCTCCCCACTGGATGTAGGGCTTGTTTGGCCTGAACCAGTATAATCCCTATGTTCCCCCTTCACACTATCCGTAGCCTCAACCGCAAAATACATATTTACTAGCCGGTGTTAGCCCCGCTAAAACTAGCACCGACACTATGACTGCAGCTTGTTTCGTTTGACAGGGTTCAGAAATTTTGCCTAAATTGACGAATTTTGGTAATTTCAAGGGTGGCATAGAGCGAGAAAGATACGAAATTTCTAGTGTATACTAATACATATACTATGCTGTAAAACTCTAGGCTCCGTGTACTGTTTATGTATGTCACATTTTTTTTTCTCGATAGGTGCATGCGCAGTCATAAATCGTTGTAATATTTAGGTCTCTAAAGAATCTGGACGAATTGGTCGTATTTAGAGGTGATAAAAAGTTATAATACTCCCTCCATTTTAAATTATAGTTCGTTTAACTTTCTTAACTCAAAATTTAAACACTCATCTTATTCAAAAAATTCATACAAACATAGTTAAATGAAACTTATTTTAAAAAACTTTTGTTAAGCAAGCCACGATAAAAGAAGTGATATTTTATATAAGTTTTTGAATAAGACGACTTGTCAAACTTTTAGCGTCAAAAAAGTAAAACATATTGTAATTTAAAACGGATTTAGTAATACTGAAATCGAGAACTGTGGTGTGGTATACAGTACAAGCTAGTTTTAATAGCCGAGGTATGAAGTTCCAGCGAGGCATTATTCGTAACATGTGCATTCGTAGTGGCAGCATGCATGCATGGGGTGTAACATACCAAAAAAAAAAAAAACTGAAGGGAAGAGGGTTGAAGGGCTAAGGCCCAGCCAGCCCACCATCACCCCCAGGCCCAAGGCGCCCCCACCACTAGAACTCTCTCATCTCTTCCCCATCCACCGCCCTCTGCTCCTCCTGCTCGACTCCACTCCCTCCAGGTCACCCCCTCTCTTTCTTTCTTCCTGCCTTTCCTCCCTCTTTAGCACCACTTCCAACCAGTAGGAATCAAGGGGAAAGAGGAAAATGGATTGAGGAGGTGGAGAGGATCAAGGAGAGCTACATCTTGGAGTGGAGGTTGATTTTTTTTTCCAACGTTCTTGCTGCCCTAGGGTTTGGGGACACCAAGGTGAGATATTTTTCTGCCATTCCCTGCTCAAATTGGGTGTTTTTGGTGGAGTTTAGCCATACGAATAAGTGGATTAGTGGGGACAAAAGTTGTTTGATTCGTGATCCTCGAATTTCAGAGGAACAGATTCTGTAGCTTTGTTTGGTGGAGCTATTAGGCCCACTTAGAGGCTGATTTAAGTGTTTTGGTAAACTACAAAGTTTTGGAGGACCTTTAGAACTATTAGCTCATGAAATTTCATGATTTTAGGCCAAGTGGTTTAGGAGATATGGATTTTAGAAGTTAGCTGCTGCTCCCTGTCAGAGTTCTGGACAGAACTGAATCTAAGTGGATTTCGAGATTTTTAGAGGTATTACGTGACTTTACAAATTATAAGAGACTTGTAGTGGTTTGTCTTGGCTTTCCAAATTGGTAAGAATCATTGCTTTTGAATAAGTATAACTTTAGATATAGATCTTCAAAGTCAAAGGTACTGTTTTCTCTGCAGATTTTTCGGTTAATTTTAGCTCATGCATTAGGCCATTTTGCTGACCCTTTTTGCAAATATGATTAATATGAAAGTTGTAGAATATGAAATTATTTGATAGCTGGTGAAATTTCAAAATTTTTGGTCATATGGATATGGAGATATAATCATGGAAATCCTGTTGTCTCTGTTTTCGGACAGATTCTGAAGCCTGTTTTCAACAGCAGTTTAGGCCATTTTAAGGGCATGATAAAAATATAGTTCCTTCATGAAAGATGTAGGTATTGTTGTGTAGATTTCAGAAATGTATTTGTTTTCTATCATGGCATTTATAGATTAAAATATACAAAAAAGTGAAGCAGCATGTGCTGCAGCCCACTTGGTGTTTGATCGCTGTTTTGGCTTGGTTATGGTTTGGGGAAACGTAGGAGCGCTTTACATGTTATAAAACTTAATGGGAGAAGTTTGTTTCCTAATCTTAAGTTATCAAAGTAGGTGGTAGTGCTCCGGATCACGTGTGAAGCGGTCATCCATTCACCGGAGGCAAGTAAATATATCGGTGGTTGCTACAAGCTTTAATTTGCTATTTACTCTACCTCCACTCTAAAAGTTCAGAACCACAACTTAATACACAATGGCCTTTCAAACCATGTTTCATTCTATTTAATTGGCCATCTATGATTTCTAAGTGAATACTTATATTCTTCCATCTATTTATGGCTTGATGATGCTCATGTTGGTATGTTGGAATGAGGCTTCTTTGTCTCCATAGAGAGATGCTCATGATGTTACTTGTGGTATATCCCTATATGTATACTTTTTCATTGCATCATTCTCATGCACTGGCATATGGAGTTTATAGTCGCTGCCTATGGCGCGACCGTACCGGTACAACATCATTTATTGGGCATAACGATGCAGATTCATACCTTGTTGGGTATGAAGGCAGGAGACATGGCATTTGCATTGCATATGCAATTCAATATTGGACTATGACTTTGGGAACCCTAGACTAAGGTTTTGGATGTGGACATGAAAAGCTATGCTTCTCCATTTTTTTTTTGTGGTTGTGATTCTTTTTGATGTATAAGGTTGTATCATCCATTGATTCTATCCGATTGTATATGGTTGCCTTACATATAAATATGTTTAAATTGATTCATAATCAACTTGTAGATTAAATAGCCTGTTAATGTAGTTTACTTGCTGAGATTTTATATCTCACCCCCTCTTTTATCTTTCCAGGTTCTTAGTCTAGCTTTTGTTTGAAGGGTGGGGAGAAATAGCAGCACACCTTGCACAGCCACATAAATCCTATAATGTTAACTAGTGATGTAAATTAATCAGTGTTAAAGCTTGTTAAACTTATCTATAAGATTATGGTAATGTTGGATTGTTCTTTAGACATGATGGTTTTTTTCTGCTCTTTAGGTTGTATATCTTGTTAGTATGTAAATATCTTTTGTCTCTATGTGGTTGCTTCCGTTTTAACCCGAAAATAAGGGAGATGCTGCCAAAATTTCTATTAGCCGTCCAAGGGATATGTAGTTTTTTGTGGTATTTTTGGGTAAGGGGTGTTTCGGGGTGTTACATGGGTTTCTGATATAATTTGGCACATGCCACCATCGACGCCTAGGCTATAGATATGGACCATGCATGTCGTGTAGATGTACTAGTACTGCGCAAGAAGCTCCTGTGTACATAACCTGAGGACAGATCTAAAATACGTCGTCCGTTGTATTTGTGCGCGTCACATCACACACACACACACAAGCATGCATGCATGGGCTGCTAGACCTTGCAAAAAAAATTAAAAAAGAAAATAAAAAACTGGAAGATATTTCATTCACCAATATCATAGCTAGGGCTAGCATTATTTGTCAAGCTTTAATATGTATAACATGCTGAAACAGAGTTGGGAAGCCAGCTGCTGAGCTGAGACCAAGGTTTCATGTGGCCGGACTTGTATCCGTGCATGCTATCTACCTGATTGTTTGGGAAAGAAAATATCTCGGTCGATGTCTCGATCAAGAGTAATGCTATCTCGACAGGCGAGATTTCCATACGTAGTTCTGTCGACATGCGTAGTCCTCTCGCTGTCGCCAAATTCTCATTCCCGCTCACGTTCTGGACGCTTCCTACGTATGGTTGGCGCTTCGGTTACGTAACACATATCTGCCCGTACGTATACATCCAGACAGAGAAACGATCGAGACCCCTTTTTCGTGTGCCTGGAGAAGGAATGAAGAAGATATATTTATACACTATGCGCATATGAAAACTAAAGGCATGCATGCATGCATAGCTGGCTCTGGCCGTTACAGTCTGTCCGGGACCAGGGCGTGCAAATGCATAGTGTGCTTGCACGACACACGTATCGTCGTATTCGTGTGTGCTAGTTTCGACTTATTTTTAAAGATAAAACAAAATTTTTAGCCGTAACTCCGAACCACCATCGATCGAGTACTTGCGACGATGGATCGGATGGACAACATGTTGGAATGGAACGGCGTCGGCAACTCGGCATGAGTGCTCGGCGTTAGCGCTGACGATGGATCGCTGGCGCGCCCAGCCGGCCGTCCAGCAGGCGTGCAATGTCATACGGCGCGACCGACGCTAACGGCTTGCATGTGCGCGATTTATTCGGTGATGATGCCGGCCGGGCAGCTGAGCTGCATGCTGTTGGCACCGCGCATCTTGTCGCATCCATCAGAAAAGAGCTCCGACGATCCGGATCGGAGATAATATGAGACACGGGTATACGTACGTACTCCTAAGTAGGCTAGGCAGCTAGCTAGCCACAGCTACCGAGAGGTACGTACGTCTACCTACGAGTACGACATACTAGGAGGCTGACGATGCTTGCAGAGCGGGGTGTACGTGCGCGATTACTGCCACTGTTGAGGTATCAGTATCATCAGATATGCACGGCCGTATATAATGGCTTGTCGCGTACGGAAAAAAATTAGGTGAGGACCTTCCCTATCCTGTACGGTGAGGACTGTGCGGCTGACGTGTGAGTCGTGATCATCATGCAAGCGGTTAGGATAATACTGTGCACGGTGAGGCCTGGGGCCTCACTCAATTTTTTTTCATATACTGTGGACTCATGCAATCATGTAGCACCACTACTCTGGAGACGGCGGGAGGGATCTGCAGGGAGCTCATAGCTCTACACCTTGGCGCTGACTCGGCTCCTCTCATGCGCATTGAGAAAATTCATAAGGCCTCCTTTGGATTGGAGAGTTTTGGAAGGAAAAACAAAGGATTGTGCAAGCCTACAGTGCCATAGATATCTTTGGTTCACAGAAAAGACGAGAAAATTTAGAGGAATATTGTTGGTAGCCTATATGATTACAGGATTTTCATGGGAAAGAAACATCCACTAGAGCCTCTTTAATTTGTTTCACCTAGGAACGAGACAAATGATTGTGAAAGGATGAGATCAAATTCTTTTGCTGGTGTGCTGGTCCACATATAGGTGGCATTCCTCTAGTACCATTTGGTTAATCAATCCTGTGATTCCTATTCATCTGAATTTCCCATGTCCGTCCAAACACCTACTTGTACAACTTTCCTATATTTTTCCAATCCTCTGTTTTACAATTGCAATTCTACCTTTTCTATTCATATAATTTGCATTCCTGTGTTCCAAAAAAGGCCTAAATCTTGTATTTGTATTTCTGTGTTCCAAAGGAGGCCTAAAATCTTGTATTCGTCCGCACATAGGGCCCATTATCCTGTAATTGAGCCGGTGTCATAAATCTATGCTTTGAAATGGGAGACATGCAACGGGGTATTTTACGCATCATGGACCAAAAATTCGTCTCAGGAAGGATTTGAACTGTGTTCACAGGGAGCACCACACAAAGGCTTGACAGGTCTAGCAACCCTTGGCAAGGCCTGAACCGAATGATTTTTGGAACCTAAACTCATTTAGTATATTTAAATCCACATCCCCTCTATTCAGACGCTCGTGTGAATTACTACTGTCGGCGTCGAATGTTCTGAAGAAAATAGGCGATGGAACAAGCGAACGGGATTGTTGGGTGTTTGAACTGGTTCAGCTCAGCTTGCGATCCGTTCTTCTCTCTCCCTCTGGTGAAATCAGGCCGCGAGGTGAAGCTCACATCGACAGAGGCCTAACTAAGCCCAAGACGAATGGGAACAGGTTAGCTAGCAGGCAAAGGGGGCCTTGGGCCTCTAGTACCTCCGCCCCCCTCCTCGGCGTGTCGTGGTCTGCTGGGCCGTGGCGTCAATAACTTCTGAAACCCATTTTCTCGGAACAAATTATAATTATATAATAATCAGAGTTACTAAAAAAACAAGAGAAATTTTATAAGGATCAAGAGGAATTTCGACGGCTCACAGCGATCTATCCAACGGCTCAGAAGGTCAAAAGCGTTGCGACCCCAGTAGGCTCGCCACCGTCAAAGCTCGCCGCGTTCAAGTTCGAGCACCGCCTCGCGCGGCGTCAGCGGGGGAGGAGAACACGGCGTGCCTACTGCGCGCAGCATCGTGACATCGTCCACCACGGGCACCGCGCACAGGAACAAGAGGCAATCGATGTACCCAGTGTTGAACCGGTGGGCGGGCGGAGCGAGCGCGCAACAGCATCGTGGAGCCCCCGCGCGGCAGCCTGCTCGAGCAAGCGCGAGGCGTCCCAGGCGAGCGCGCGGCTGTGATGACCTAGGTGAGCAAGCACGCGGCGGTTGGCGGGCGAGCACGCAGCGGTCGGTGGGCGAGCGGATGCGAGTGCGTGGCGTCCACGTCCCCCGCGAGCGTGCGGCTGCGGCGACCCAGGCGAGCGAGCGCACGGCGCGTCCACGTCTCCAGCGAGCGCGCGGCGGCCGGTGCGGGGCGAATGTGAGTGCGGTGGCCATGGAGGTGGGGTGAGGGCGTGGCGGGATAGGGGGAGGGGGAGGGGGTGGGGTGATTTAGCTCAGCGTAATTACTATACTGCCCTTTCACGAATAAAATAGGTAAAAATAGCAGTTTAGTCGAAGCGTTAGGAAGTATCCTCAATCACCGTAACACGTCTCAAAAAAACAATAATCATAGACAAGATATTTTGTAGTCCAAAATTTTTTTTCACTCACACCTAAACATCGACTCAGTTACTTTGGATCGCTCCGCATTGCATTTCTTTGGATCAAAGATGTATGCGATTGTGATATTTTGTTTTTTCAACGCCTAGCGCACGCTTGATTCTATCTGCATCTACTTTGCAAGATCCTGACTCGTGAAGTTTTACTCCTAATTCTTCGTTCCAGGTCTCTAATTTCCTAATGGAATGATTCCAGTGAAGAAGCTGGATGCAGAGTAGGTAGGAAATTATTTTGACAGGATTGTGTAGATAACAACGAGGAGCAGGATTTTTTTCTTTTTTAAGGTCAACGGAGGGAGGCGTTCCTCACCTGAAATTTTATTGGCCCCAAACGACCCGAATCATATGAGGAGCAGGATTTTTAACTCTCGATATAAATGGATAAGTGATCTTAGGGCAGTGACGGAGCTAGAATTTCACAACTGGGTGTTCCGCATACATAAAAAATTTAACACAAATATGCATTGCTGATAAACAAAGTACAAGGTATCATAGTGATATAGTGCCAATATCTCTATTAATTAATAAGAAAAACAATTACAGAATAGCAAAGGCTCAAAGCTACTACAATGTAACTCTACGATCCCCTTTTGGAATTCATTAATGATATCATCATCTTTCACTTGACTGAAGAATTCTCTCTCAATAAATGTGACCAAGTAATTATTTAAATATTCATCACCCATTTTATTCTTTTGCTTATTCTTCACATAATTCATCGTAGAAAACACTCTTTCAACACTAGCAGTGGCTACGGGAAGAATCAGCACCAACTTAAGAAGCTTGTAGACAACATAATATTGCTCATATCTTTTTGTGCTAACAAGCGTGACCGAAAGCTCACATAGGTTCTTCAAATTTTTAAACCTTTCATCTCTAGGCACATGAGAAATGTACATATTGAGCTGATATGGAAGTTTTGTCAATTCATCAGTTGTGAAATCCTTAGGATAAAACTTTGTAGAAAGCCTAACCAACTTCTCTTGGTCATAAGCAGCAAATAAATCAAGTGGACTGAAAGCTGCCATGCAAGAAAGCAGTTCTGTATTTACCTCATCAAATTTGTCGTTCAGCTTTCGAAGTTGCCTATCAATAATACTCACAAACATATCAACATAGTAGCGATGATAATTCATTGCACCATTATAGAACCCTCTTTTAGGTCTCCTAACTGGATAATAAGGACCATTCATGTCAGCAACTTTGATCTTATGCTCTGTACAGAGAGAAGTCACTTTTTCAAGAAAACTAGTCCAGCCACCATCTTCCCGCAAGCACTGCAAATGAAACTTTGTGCGTCGTGGGTTGCCGGAGCACCGGGCTCGCCGTCGCCGCCGCTCGTCGATCGCCGGACTTCTGGCGGAGTCGGCGTCAGGCGAGGCCAGGATGCTAGGGCTGGGTGCCGCCACCAGGAGGCATCGAGGACTCCCGTTTTCCACGATGCGATGCGATGCAAGTTGGGAACAGCCAGGAAAGGATGCGATGGTGCCATGGTAGGCTGATAGTCCATGCTTTCTATTGGGCTTTTAGGCTAGATTTGCAAAATGAAGCAATACGTACACTTAATACATATATGTATTTGTGTTTGCTTGTAGAATATTGGGTCTTCTATGGAATACACGGGAAGACCCCTAGCGCCGCCTATGTCTTAGGGCAACTCCAATCAAACTCCTACTTCAACTTCCATCCTATTTTGTGAAATAAAGCACATCCAAAACATTTCCAACCTATCCAAGCCCCAAAAGATGAGTGATTCTCTCCTGAACCCTCAGATGTAGGAGTCCCTCATCTTCTCCCTCATTCTACTTTCTCTCTTCCCATACACCTTACGAGTGGGACCGCTAAACAGGATCGATCACAATATAGTGTAAATAAGGAGAATTTAAGAGATTGGTTGGAGTGCGCTGAGGAGTAGGGAATGAAATATGGATTGTCCTAATCTGAGTGAATGTTTACTGTTTTTAACTTAGTATAAGAGTGATTCCCAGGAGAAGCCTGCTTTTTAAGCGCTGGCAATGTGGCGTAGAGGAAGAGAAGGGTGCACTGGAACGGGGCGTTCGGTTGAGGGTATAAGCGTTTATAAGCGCTTATTTTTCAGCACTTCAGCAGTATTTTTCTCTCACAAGATTTCAACACTTCTACAGCACTTCAGCGCTTATCTACAGCACTTCAGCTTCACCGAACACAGCCGAAATTTGTCCCCGTCGATCCTGTCCGTGCTCTCGCGCAGCACCGAACCGAACGGCCGAAATGCTGAAACTCAGACCACGCAGCGCAATACGGACAATCCTGCATTTGTTGCCACTCCACCGCCGGCGGCGGCAGGGCGAGCGAGACGGCGACAGGGCAACGAGTTACCACCAAATGAGATGAGAGCCCGGCTGCCCGCACCGTTGTTTTGTTTGACAAAAAAATTCTCGTCCGATTGCTGCCGCTCGCTTCGCCGACGCCGAGTGGTATCATCGTCAGCACCAAGCGAAATGTGGCCACTGCTTATGAAACAATGCAGAACGTGGACGCGAAATATGGCGCTCTCTAGCCAAGATCCAACCGATGCGCCTCGACAACAACGACGATTGGCAGGCACATCCTCCTTTGCTATAGGATCGTACGTATAACTGGACCCGTCGCGCATAGGACGTATCGATCTGTCAATCGACAACGGAGAAACACAAGGTCTGGGCGGGCGCGGGCCTTTCTCCAAGAAACAGGGGAGCCATGTCCGAGACCTACCTAGGGCCTGCCGCTAGCGGCCGGGCTCCACCGCAGCACGCAACCTACCGGCTGCCACTGACAGGGCGATACTATGACAAGGTCAGGAAAGGTATCCGGAAAGGGCTACTTCAATAGTTCAGTCATTCTGTTGATCGTCGATTTCACCACTTGCGCCTCATTTTAGTGTCTCACTATGTTGACTAGGCTCGCATTGCAGCTCACGATCTCGCTGGTGTGCCGCCGGACCACTGGGCGGCCGGCCATTGTTGCTGCATTCAAATGTCAAGTGTCTGAGCGGAGCTCTTGACTTTCAACAATCAAACACAGCCGCGCCGTTTTTTTTCCTCTGACGAGGCTCTGCTTCGGCGTCCGCAGCTGCCCAGCTGGTTGGTTGGGTTCACGTGCCTTTGCAGCTCAGCTGAATCTCAGCTCGTCTGGTTGTGTGCTTGTGCCCGGATGAGTTTCTGATGATAAACAAAATTCAGCCGCCGCCAAAGGTGAACTCCGGTCGTGCTCGCCGTACCTCGCAAGTTCCTCCACGCGTCCCCGGTCGTGACTCTGACTACGAAGCCGTTCCCATTTCCCACGAGCTGAAAAAAGGAAATGGACATGCTGAAAAGTCGAAGGAAGATCCAGCACTGGCTTGTAGTACGACATTGACATCACCCGGCTCCATCGATGGGCTGCCGGCCCGCTAAAACCCGCGCAAAAAACTGGACCGTGGCCACGCATAGAATTTCTTCCATGCATTTACTGTACGTCCCACTAATCGGACCGGTTCACCATCACAAACGGCTGCGTGTGCTGGCCTATTTAAACCCAGGAAGGAAGCCAGCTCGACCATGCAAAACACAGACTTCCTCAAGCAACTAACCAAGTGGCACAGGACGCCGTGTACTGGGCAGTGGTGCGCGAGAACTTTGGGGGTTTTTTTTTTTTCTCGATCACTGTACGACACACTTCCTTCCAACCGTCAGTTCTTGAGGATGGCTTCCACGGTGACGACGCTGGAGAAGACGACCACAATCGAGAGTGATAATGGAGCTGGTATCGCTGGATCGCCCAAGACCATGGGGTCGTCGTCTCCTCTCCTGATGAAGAAGAAGGGGGCAAAGGGCGGCGCCGAGGCCAGGCAGGGAGGAAGGTGCTGCGGGCACAGGCGGTGCGAGCTCGTCAGCTACGACAAGCTGCCGGAGTTCCTCAAGCACAACGAGTTCATCGTCGACCACTACCGCAGCGAGTGGCCCCTCAAGGAGGCGCTCCTCAGCGCCTTCTCCATCCACAACGAGACCATCAACGTCTGGACGTAAGTGTGTCGTCTTTCTTCCTTGCCGGCAGGCAGTGTTGGTTGGATTGGCTCGTATATGTACTGGCCGGCGGTGCTCAATTAATTCATCGGATCTCCTCTCCTGCAGGCATCTGATCGGCTTCTTCGTCTTCCTCGCGCTCACCGTGTGCGCCGCCACGATGGTGCCGACGACGGACTACGAGTCGTCGCCTCACTTGGTGACGTCGTCCTCGTCCACCACAGGCGGCCTGGCCGCCAACATCACCGGCAACAACGCAATGGTGCTGAGGAGCTACAGCGCCGCCGGCGACGGGGCGTTCATCATGGCAATGAAGGCCTTTCGCAACGTGTCTGTCGAAATCGAAACCGAGGCCGCCGCCGCCGCCGCCGCCGGTGGCGGCGGGCACGGCCGTGTGGCGCGGTGGCCGTTCTACGCGTACCTGTGCGGCGCCATGTTCTGCCTGCTGATGAGCAGCGCGTGCCACCTGCTGGCGTGCCACTCGGAGCACGCCAGCTACGTGCTCCTCCGGCTGGACTACGCCGGCATCACGGGGCTCATCGTCACCTCCTTCTACCCGCTCGTCTACTACACCTTCCTCTGCGACCCGTTCTACCAGGCGCTCTACCTCGGCTTCATCACCGCCTCCGGCGCCGCCGCCGTCGCCGTCTCCCTGCTCCCCGTCTTCGAGAGGCCGGAGCTGCGGTGGGCGCGGGCGGGGCTGTTCGCGTGCATGGGCATGTCCGGCCTGGTCCCCATCGTGCACAAGATGCTCGTCTTCGGGGCGCGCCCGGAGGCGGTGCTCACCACGGGCTACGAGATGGCCATGGGCGTCCTTCTACCTCGCCGGCGTCGTGGTGTACGCCGCCAGGGTCCCCGAGCGCTGGATGCCCGGCCGGTTCGACCTCGCCGGCCACAGCCACCAGCTCTTCCACACGCTCGTCATCGCCGGAGCATACGCGCACTACCTCGCCGGCCTGGTCTACCTCGGCTGGAGGGACATGGAAGGGTGCTGAGGGGCCTCGGTCCTGACGGCGACGCACCAAAGCTGTAGAAATTTGACCGGCTTTAGTTTCCGTTGACTTTTTTGTGTTGAATGGATTTCTTGTTTTTTTTTTCTTGGCACAAGTGAACATACATGTAACAATTCAATTCAAAGAGGTCTGTAATAACAAGATCAATTGATGTCGAATACACGGTAAATTGCATAAATTTGTAAGGTATATTATATTAGTTGCTGTGTATGTTTCTTCGAAACGTGATGCATAGACTTAGCTCGAACGGCTTGGAGCGTTCGACATATGTATAGATAATATCTTCCGATATCTAGCACTATGGTTCTATTTGGCTGGCTGGATTGTACAGCTAGCTGGCTGATTGTTATGAGAAAAAAACACTGTTGAATGGTTAGCTGGTAAATTCAAGCAAACATAGCCATATATCATCAGGGTCCGTCGATCCAGATGACTTTTATCTAATCAGCTATATGTTAGGCTCTTATTTAGTCATACTTTCTGATATATCATATCACATTAGCTTCTTTGCTGTTGATCCCGGTGCCTAATCTTGCTAGATTCGCCCCTATCCAAGTGTTAAGTACGAAGTACAATTTAGGGTTATTGTAAGTAGACGCACATTAATTAAACCTGCGTACAAAGAAAGGTCTTGTGGTAGTAGAGCTTGCACTTTTTTGGCTGGCGGACTAATCTATGCCGCGGGCTCGGACAAAGTCAAGCTTCTGCGCCTCGCGACCAAGGGGGGTGTGGCGA
The DNA here is from genome assembly GCA_038502445.1 of Eremochloa ophiuroides. Classification (NCBI taxonomy): domain Eukaryota; kingdom Viridiplantae; phylum Streptophyta; class Magnoliopsida; order Poales; family Poaceae; genus Eremochloa; species Eremochloa ophiuroides. Next base: position 104,624,819 of record JAHLJS010000002.1, on the reverse strand, counting down.
GTGGCGTCGTCTCGCGCGGGCAGGGTCCGCGCCGTCGGCAACGTAGTACGGCCCCGCTGAGATCCGGTTGCAGTTGTAATTCTGCACTGTAGTACGTTCGTTTGTATTTGATAACTTTTGTCCTAATTATGGTCTAAATAGGCTTAAAAGATTCGTCTCGTGATATACATGCAAAAAGTACAAACATGCAAATATTTCGTCTACATTTAATGCTCCATGCTATATACCGTAACGTTGATGTGACTAGTTACAATTGTAATTTGTAGTGAATCTAAACAGGCCCTACGTCAAAGATTATGGTTCTGGGCCGGGCCACGAGTCAATTTCGAGACACTGGAACTTTGCGAGAATTCGAAACTTGGAGATGTAGACGTGGTAGCAGCAGTTTCGTCAAATTTATGTTGCTGGAATCGGAAGAGCCAGAGATAGATGCATGTAGCTGCAGTTTCCACTAGTACAAAAACGATATTTCTTGACGTCAGCATTTTATTTTTACAGGCGGTTTCAGTTATCGAACGAATATAAAAATGAATCGATGGGCCCCATAGAATAAAACCGCATGTAAAACTCTATTTCTATTTCTACATGCGGTTTTCATTGCGAACCGCCACTAGAAATAGGCGATTTCTACGGGAGGTTTTTCATTACCAACCGTATGTATTTTTTTTTGAATTTTATTTTGAGTTTTGTAAACGATCTCGTATGAAGAAACTTCCAAAATAAAAACTATAGATCTCAAAAAGTTATGAAACTTTGTACTTAACAAGCGGGCGCTAGCCGATGACCCTCTTCCCATATTTAAATATTTTATTTTGCTATTTTTAAAAACCAATTTTCGGATTATTTACACATGCGGTTCGGCAGTTGTCATGGAACCGTCTGTACTGTGGATCCCATTTTTACTGGGCTTCCGTGCAGTCGGCGTTGAGAAACGTCTGTATAAATAGGTTGTGAATAGGCCTATATAGTATGGTTCTGTACTAGCCTTCGTGGGTGAATGTTTGTTTCAACTGGCCGTTTACGGCGTGCGCGGCAGCGAGTTCACATTATTGTGCAAGTCTGCCGATCGGCACTGACTCGAACCGGGAACACGTCCATAAGCTGACGACTAGGTGGCTAGTATTTCAGCTTTATGTGCAATCTGCATGACTGCATCTGTATTTACCCACACAAGGATAGAAGGGTTCTTCGGCAGAAGCAACGGCCACGTCGCCTAAAATGTTCGCCATCGTTCGATCTTCCGAATGAACGGTTCAGATTGCTAGGATCGGATTTTTACTGGAGCCGCTTCTGCTGCATCTCCTTAACTTCTTCGGCTCCGGTCAGAATCCGCGAAAGCAAATATATACTCAGCTTCCGATTCTCCGATCCACCGCTTCTCTCTACCTCTCCTCTCCCGTCGTCGCGCCGGCAAAAAAAAAAAAAACCGCGGCCACGACAGGTTGCAAAAAAAAAAAAGGCCGCGGTCGCCCCGGCCGCTCCTGCGCTTGGTGCCGCGCCGGCCTCCTCCTCCTCGGCTCCTCCTCCTCTCCCCTCGCGTGACAGCGTGCCTCATCCAACTCTCTCTCCCTTCCTCCCGATGTGATGGGCACGGCCGGGCCCCTGCGCCCAAACCCTAGGTCGGGAGGTGGCGTGCGGCGCGGCGGCTGCGGCGGCAGTGGTGGCAGGCTGGCCTCGTCCTCCCTGGCTGCATCACGGTGTGCCCCCACAGGTCGTGCATCTTCATCTTCCTCCCTCCCGATGCGATGTGCACGACTAGCCTCCTGCGCCGAAGCATAGATCGGGAGGCGGCGCACCCACAGGCTGCCAGCGCGACCGACACGCGGCGGTCTCATCGTCGGTGCTGCCAGCCCCCCTCCCCCTTCCACCGATGGTGGCGCACCGGAAGGTTGGTGGCCAGCCGCTGCAGTCCTCTCTGCTTCATTTGCTTGTTGGTGTCGCCATCGGTATGTACTAAATTTCTTGGCATGTACTAAATTTATGCAAGCCCTTTGTTCTACATTATTATATTAGTATATATGTTTCCAATATTTATGTGTTATTTTTTTCCCTTGTGCTGTATATAGGTCTGAAACATCTAGAGCTGAGATTTCAGGTGGGTCCTTTGCACCTGAGTCTCCAAGATTTGGTTAGTATCTCCAGGATTTTGTTTTGATTTTAGCCCCTAATTTGCTATGGTTCTCAGGATCGAATAGGAGGTCGTCCATTCTATTTCTCCAATCACAAAATGTTATGGTCTATTGTGCTGGAATTGTTATTATTTCCATAATGGACAACTATGCCTCTGTGAAGCTGATTTCTTAGGTACCGGCTATTAGAGTGCATGAAGATAACTTTTCTTTTTTTTGCCTTCAACACAGCCCCATGTTCCTCTATTGCATTGCTCATAGTATTGCTCTATATTATTAGTCACATTAAAGTATGATTAGCATCTTTGTGATTCAACATTGCCTTGCTTAGCCATCAGGCAATCACAGACATTTGACCTGCGCATATTATCAATAAATTAAATAGTGCTCAGCTCTTGATTATACTATAGCTAGATTATTATTTCCTTTTTCTCCAAGAACTCAAAAGGTTTCATTACAGCCATGTATTAGCAGGAGCGCACTGCATGGTTTGTGTCATTCTTTTATGAAGGTACATGTAAGGGTTTTGTTACGACGAAGTATATAATTTTAACATGATTGCATTAGCTTATTCTTATTTTACTGATTAGAAATGTTGTAGCTTATTTGTAGATTTAACACTTCAGGCTTAACAAGTTGCTTGCTATTCTAAGCTATATGTGTGGATTTTGTATGCAGACATGGCTCAGATAAATGTGTGAACTGCGACATATTCAAATATATGGAGAGAGTTCGGTGCACTAACTCTGTAATGAAGCCATAAAAGATGTTTTCTACTTGCATATTTACTTAATTTACATATTACCTAGAATTTACTATATATTCGTCACCACAAATTCTATAAACTAGAATACACAGCCTACTGTTTATGATCGCTTTGAGCTATGAGGTGTATGCAGCCTGACATCTTCTAACTGTACACTTCCCTTGATCTCAAGGGAAAAATTGTTGCTTCAGTCTTCTCCGTTATTCCTATTGCACCTCGTGTTGGTTCAGTCATGTTTGCTGCCAGTGTCTATCTTTAGCATTGATTGGCGAATTTCAAATGATGATCAGGGAGCCTCAGTTCATCACACAGCTGAAGGGAGGTATAATAGTTCTTAATAATTACATATGCATTTTTTTTAGGTTATCAAATCCTGAGCTACTATATTATTAACTAAGAGCCTAATATTGCAGGCAGTAATATCCCCAACTGATAGTAGCCGAAAGAAGGAAAAGAAATAATGTAGAGTGTAAACATTGTTACCAAAAAAAATAAAGGCATCCAACACATACTTTATTCAGCAGATTGAATTGAAAATAACTGCATTTTAGCTTGCAGCGTTGCATCACTATTTCAAGTGCATATTTATTCCTATATTTGTCCATTACTAAATGCCTTTCTCTATTCATGATATGCATCAATTTTTTGCCTGCTAGCCTGTTGACTGTTAGTCTAAAAGAATTTGTACAGGCATAAATAAAAAGATCTCCATTTTCTGGTTTCTCTGTCAAGGCCTAAGGTTACAGCGAGGTACGCTTCATAGCACACAGCTTTTTTTAATTTGTTTTCTCCTCAGCTCATTGTTTATTGTTTACAGAAATATATTTTTACATCTTGATCTTTGGTTATTAACATTGTCTCATGAAAAATATGCTTATTTGTAAAAACAAAATCTTCATGATTAAAATACGAGTTACCAGTGAAATAAACAAAAAAACATTCAGTGGCATAGTTTTATCGGTGTTATCCTTTTTCCTCAAATATTATAATGAGACCGTACTCTGGTTTTTTTTCTTTAAGGGGACCATGAATTGCCAGGAGCTGTTGTCTTTTCCTGCCTTCACATGCTACGTATATTAGGATTTACCAAAAACAGGAATATAGTTGCCCATATTAAAGTTTTTTTTCCTAGACTTCAATCATTCTCGAAAACCATGAAAATTGGTTACATTTGTCATCAATTTCATGTGCTGTTAAATCTCCATGCCCAGGCTCTTTCGCGTTGGGCTACTCTTTTGTATTTTGCTGCCATCATTTTCTCCTTATTCAGCATGCTCTTTCGTGCGTGCCATTATTTTATACTGTCTGTTTTTTTAACATGTTTGGTTTCTTACTGCACAGGTGTCCTTCTCTCCATATTGCATTTCATCAACTGGAAATCATTATTGTGCCATTTGTGTTAGGTTTCAGCAGTTAAAGAGCGTTACTGAGATCCATTTGTTTTAGAATACAACTGTCATTTGTTTTAGAATATAGCTGTCAGTGGCCACGATTCACCTGCTTTTAGCACTCTTAAGGTAAATCTATTATCCACGGCCTCCATTAGTGTTTCTAATCTTACTTCTATTTTATCTGCCTTGCTAATTTAAGTAGTTGTACATGTCTGTTCTACCTTTGTCTTATCAGCATATTTCTTTTATTATAGCTTATTATTTTACAATTAAGGCTTCATTTAACTGGACGATCTCATCTTCTTTTCTTTAACAAAACAAATATTTTCAAAAAAGTGCTTCCGACCTTCTTTGGAAAAAAAAATATTTGTCCTTGGTTCTTATTTCTAGATTTCAGGGAACTATATATAGCAATGTTATGATCATGAATTATACCTCCTTTACCATTGGTTTAGTGTAATTCTTCCAGGGTCTTACAAATTCCTTGAAAATTTACCACCATCTCATTTCACACCTTGGTCCATTGCAGGCTGCAGTTTTCACAACTCTGCATCAAACTTTTGCACATCGAGATACTTGGAGTTTCGGCAACCTTTCATTGTACATTTACAAATAAAAACTCTATCTATCATCACCTAATGAAGACAAAGTTTTTCTTTCGTTTGCAGCTTCTTCACTGTGTAATAGCTACTTAGACCGCTATTATCTCAACAACTGCTGCTAAGATGTAGTTCTTTAGTTATCAAGGACACTTCTTTGCATGCCTACTTACATACTCAGAACCAATCTATGTGCAGCTGAAACTGATATCAGCTGGATGAAACTGAACGTGCTATTGCTAGCTTTGGATTCCATACCTCGATGTTTGTTACCGCCTGTTTCTATGAACTTTCGCTGTCAATTTCCTACAAAACACTAAATAACCTCTGTTGTCTATTACTGTGTTAGATTTATCTTCAAATTTATTCTGTATTTGCGCCGTTACAGTATTGACCGTTACAGTACAACTTTGACCACAATCACATCCGAACTACCATATACTGTCAACCTATTATAACTTTCAAAATATATTAGCTGAAAACTATTTCCCAAAACACAAAACGGGCGTGCGAATGCGCGCGCTTTGAGTACTAGTATATATTTTTTTTTAATGCTCCCGGAGTCCCGCCCGGTCCACGTCTCTATGAAATAGGATCGGCCCACCAGCGTCCACGGCCTTTCCCGGCCATGCATTGGCAGGCTCGCAGCGCCAGTGTCAGTAGAGCTACAACTACGAGCCTGCACCAAATATAACACGTCTGAGCGTTACTATAAGCTAACTACTTTTGTCAAGTTTGACTTTGTCAAAAACTTTTGTCAAGTTTAATTGAGTTTATCCTAACTTTAAATCAGATATATTCGAAAGGCCCACTAAATGCTAATGCAAAAAAGGACTAGTGGCTTACGAGAAATTGATGGTAAATATAATCTTCATGGAGTGTGCTGCCTCACATCATCATGCAGTTTAGTGTTCAGCCACGAAACTTTTTGTCATTTATAATATATCCTCCTTACCCTTGCAATTCATACTAGGCCACAAATCTTGCCATGATGCTACCATGCGGTGCAGCAACCTAAGACTATTTACTTTTCACTTCTTTACAGGTGATGACCTTACAATAATACATTGCTGTTTTGCACACTGAAATCTGAAGTTGTTGGGTGGCCCCACCTTCGAAATGTCTTGCATGTGTTTTGCTTCAGTTTCATGCACAGCAAGGTTCTTTCGCTATTGATTGCTAAATCATTGGCATCAAAGCCAAAGTATAGGCTAATCAATGAACTTACAATTTATTTTGTTGTATAGGCTAAATTTGATGTTTTACACAATGATGTTTAGATCCATTTTGAAAAAAGATGAGCGGAAACACCAAAACTAATTTGGAAAATGGAGTCCTAAACAGGATTATAATGTGCTACTTCAACCACCCCTTACTAAAACGATTTGGGAGCAAGGTGCCAGCTTGAAATCATCTTTACTCAAGGCTAGTTTCTTCGCTTAGATATCTGTGCAGCTGCGAAACACTGGGTTTTGTTAGAAGTTGGCCAATTCTCATATTCTCATGTGTACGCTTAAAACAACCATGTAATTTGAAGTTTTTATGATCAATTGTACTACATAGATATGTAATGATATACTCTCTCCCCGTTTCCAAATAAATTAATTATTCCTAGAATCCATACCAGTCAAATGTTCCTAACTTTGACTATTTTTATAGAAAAAAAATTGAATTAAAAAACCCTTATACTAATAATACTAATTTGATATCATGAATATTGATAGAATTTTTCTAGGAATTTGGCTAAAATTCAAAAAAAAACAACTTGAAATGAACAAGGCTTTGTTCGCTTGAACTTAACAATCAACCAGTCAGCCGTACAATCCAGCCAGGTTCTCTCTCTCACTAGTAGCCTGTAGTTTAACGCATTTGAAATTGAAGCACGACCAAGCTTTCAGCACAAGAAGTACAGCATTGCACTGCAATCTTTTTGTTCAATCATTGGCCAGTGCGTTTCTTGGTTGATCCACGCTTTTCATCCCAGTAGTAGTTAGCAGTGCTCTTCTTGGTTGCATTGCATCGTGTTATCCTCTCCTGTTGCCACCGCAGCAGCAGGCTCCCCGCAGCTGAAGCAAGTGGTGAAGCGAGCAGCAAAGCGACAGGCTCGCCACACGTCGCCGGAAAGCCGGCCGGGCTGTAACTTGGGCATAACGAGACCCCGGGGGAAGAAGAGAACAAGCGCATACGTCCGCGGCATAAAACGCACAGGATTGTGATTGTGCGGTTGCGGGCCACCGGGACCAGGAGGAGGCCTGGCCCAGCTAGCTGTTGCAATGGCAACAAACAACACACGCTTGTCGCTTGGTTGTTGCTTAGGCTCGCAATTCTCTTTTTATCCCGGGCATTCGTTGTCCCCTGCGCAGCGTCGCTGTACACTTCCAAGAGAAGAAACTGCTTTTCCCCCTGTCGTGATCTCACGCGGCCATGGCGTTTTGCTGCAACGCTCAGCAGTCGCAGGGTTACAAGCAAAGCCCGGGGGCAGGGGGGGGGGGGGGGGGGGGGGGGGGCGGCGGGGTTGCTTTGGCCCTAATCTTCGCCTGCAACGGGACAAGCGTGGCATCCCCGGTGACACGGCCATCTCAACCACGGGTTTCTGTGGTCTCTGACCGAGACGGACGCCGGCCGGCGAACGTGAACCTCGTTCAGCGGCTCCCCCAGAATGTGCTGCAATCAGGCAACCGCTTCGTCGAGACCATGACGAAAGAAATCAGGCAACCACCGCTGGGAAACGTGCGCCGGGGTGGGGTTGGTCGCTTATTACGCTTGCTGCAGGCTCCGGATACAGCAGTGTTGGCCTGTTGGGTGCGCGAACTGTCCCACCTCCCACGGTTGCACCGGTCACTGACCAAGCGGCTGATGCGCGCCTCAAGCACAGCCACAGGCTCATAGGGACGTACTCTACCACGTGGCCTGTGCCCAAGGATGCAACGTCACTTGCTTCCTGCATTGGCCATTGGGATCGAATCGCGACGACGCATGTTGATTGCCCGATGGCCAATGCACGCACAGGCAATAACTGTTGTGTCGTCTGTCTGGGCTCATGCTGGCTAACTGAAAATACTGAAGATAGGCAAAGGATTGTTTGAATTGTCACACAGGAATTTCTCAGCGACAGCGGAACCGGCAACTTTGGTTAAGGGTTGGGATTTTTAGTATGGTAAAAAGCGCAATAATCCCAACTATCCAGCCATGAAATTTCCTCTTACATTAAAGGGGAATCTTATTGCAAGACATCGTTAAAACATATAATATGTCGATGAACACCGTCAGAAGCAAAATTTGACTGTCATTATAAAATCATATCCATTTAATGAAACACACCGCAATTACTATTTTATTCATTTTTCGTATTTGCAGAAAGAAATACGGCTGAAATGATGTTTTCCCCTTGATTTCGATGTCTGGCTGGTAACTGATTTTTGTTGTAAAACACCATCATTGTCTTTAGGTGCTCTAAATAAAAATATTCATAGAAATATTTAAACAAATTTAATGTGCTAGGGGTGAGGCACGTGCCCCAAAGTTTCATTGGCTTGTACGTAGTGGTAGAAACGGGAGGAGCCCCCAAACTAGATCATAAAATTAAAAGTTGGTGAAAGTTGGACATGACTGTTTGAATTGTCACCAGACGTTGGTCTCCGTCCCTCTCACATCTGCTGATTTTTTTCGAACTGTTGCCAATCAACTGAGCGGAAGGTTGCACCATTGTGTGCCGTCAGAGCTCCCTACCGTCTTTGCATCCAATGGCGAGTTCAGCCCCCCAAAATGACCTAGGGCAGATTTTACTATAAATTTTTGGCTACCCAATTGAAAGTTGAATAGACAATCAATAATCAACCTCTATAAGTAATCAAATCAAATAATCAATCACACATCATTTGGCAACAAGCGCTTATTGCTTAGTGGATACTGATTTACATGTCCAGCTTCATCTACACCCACATTAGGCATCATCTGTTCCTCCGTCCATCACCAAAACAGAGGACTGGACCAAAATAAAAAAGAAAAATCCTGCAGAGCTAGGGACTGACCGCGTGGGTGGCCAGACCAGCTGCCGGCTGTCGGGTTAGGGCCTGCCGAGGACCTTGACACAGGACAGAGCGACCGTCTGTAGGCCGAGGGAAGCGGGCAGTCGGCGGCTGGTGAGAGGTCCGAGTGGCCGAGCTCTGGGGGCGTCGGGGCCGGGTCGCCAAGCATTGAGGGGAGCGTGAAGGCAGGGGAATCTGTTTCTATTCTGTTCGCGTCGCACCCAGGAGAGGGCGAGCATTGCTGCCTGCCGGCTAAGGCCGCTTGTGTCTGTTGGGCTCTTGGAAACGACCATAGCCCAGTCTCAAGAGGCAGGGCCATGAGTGATGCTCCCCATCTCCTCGTGCTCTCGACTCAAACTGAACTGAAGCAGGCAAGCAATGTCGCCGCCATGGTCTTCAACCTTGGCCTCGATGCCAGCTCCGATAGATGGGGAAGAGCTGCTCGGCCACAGGGACCTAGGACAGCTGCCCTAGTGGTGTCTCCGCCATTGTATCAATCGAAATATGGGGTGGGTGTGAGAGAGAGAGAGAGCAGCAGAAGAAGAAGATAACAGCCCCCACTTAAACTATGTTCTGCATCCTGCCACTGCATGCGGTAGTTAACCTCGGGTCTGTTTCACTGTTTCCACGCCTAACACAAATAGCGATCCTAGAACAGTGTTGATCTCAGTAATAACAAGCTCTGGAACAAAAGGGTTTAGTTTGTATACAAGCCACACGAAAAGAGACACGAGTAATCTAGAATTTGTGCTGATCCCCATAAAAAGGAATTTGTGCAGGTCCTACAACGCTAAGTTTTGGAAAACGAAAATATAGAGTTGAAAAAGAAGCGCTGATTTTGACTTATAGTTGATTTGGTATGAGAAAAATATCGTTATATAACTGAAAAAGTCAAAATAAGCGCTTATAAACTGAAGCGAACAGAGGCCATGGTTTGTGGTAATGTAACTGAATCTCGTAGACCAATAGAAACCATCTAGAGTTTTAGAAAACTAACAATTAACATTTATGGTTTATGGTTTGCAAAATTTTCACTGTAGCACGCTGTGTAATCTTTTGCAATAGGTGTTCAATCATGACCTATAATAAGTGTCTAATCATGACCTAAAGTAGACTCAAAACATCCTGTCTTACGATTTACAGTACAAACTGTGGAAAACATGAAAAAAAAATCATGTGCATTTGGGATTTTAATGAGAAACTAAACAGGGCGTGAATCCCGTAGATCAATAAAAATTCGTGCTGCTCCTACAACGCTACAAGTTTTCAAACCGATGGTTTCTATAATAGGATTTGGCCCCAGATTTGAAGACCCACACACACTGACAAAAATTGCAAAACCTCTGCGTAGCCGCCACGTCACGTGCGGCGGCTATATAATCGGACGAGACCGCGCAGGCCGGACAAGCTACCGTGCATCGTCGGCTACCATCGTGCTGGGACTCGCGGTGCGCGCCAAGCACCCTATAAAACGTTCGGCGCCGCTAGCGCCCGCAGTTCACTCGCCCGCCCACCTCGCGCTTCCCCGTCCGGCTCCACCTCCCCTGTTCTGCTCCCCCGCCGCAGAAAAAGAACACGAGGAACGCGCGTGCTCGCCGGTCGCCGCTGCAGGCAGGCACGCATCCATGGGCAACTGCCAGTGCCAGGCGGCGGAGGTGGCGACGGTGCTGATCCAGCACCCGGGCGGCGGCCGCACGGAGCGCGCCTACTGGGCGCTCTCGGCCGCCGCCGTCATGGCGGCCAACCCGGGCCACTACGTCGCCGCCGTCATCACCACCGCCGCCGCGGGAGACGGAGCAGCAGCCTCCTCTGCCGCCGCCGCCGCCGCGCCCGTGAAGCACCTCAAGCTGCTCCGCCCCGACGACACGCTCCTGCTCGGCCGCGTCTACCGCCTCGTCAGCTTCGAAGGTACTGTGCCTGTGCGTTCGTGCGTGCGTGCGTGCGTCGTGACACTGCCTGCACTAGCGCCGAACGATCTCGTACGTTAGCGTTGTTGGCCGTGTTAGGCCGCCCGTCATCCTGCTGCGGGCGCATGACATGAGATCGATCCCCTTGCGTGCCGAGAGTTTTGTGTCCTGCTCCGTTTGAATGCCATTGTTGACTAACTAAGACGACCGACGGCGGGACCGTGTAGGTTACCCAGCGCCTTTCTGAACTTTCATGGCGCGCGTATTTGGACCAGAATGCTGCCACAGTTCCATCCATCGTCGTTTCCAAACATCTCTTTCCCTTTCTGCCTTCCCTTTCCCTCGTGTCGCTTTTGCTGCCGGTACAACTAATGAAACATGAACGAACGAACTGTGGTCCGTCTGTGGATGTTTGATTGAGCAGAGGTGCTGAGGGAGTTCGCGTCGAAGCGGCACGTGAAGCTGAGCCGCGTCACGGTCCGGGCCAAGGACGACGAAGGCGAGGACGTGAAGCCGGCGTCCAAGCATCGCCGTCGCGCCAGTGCCGGCGGCGGAGAGCGCAAGGAATCAGAGCGGTCACTCGCCAAGGTACGCCGTGGTCTTCCGTTTGCAGCCTCCAATCCAACCACTGATTCCGCCCCATCACGTCCCGCGTGCCGCCCCGTGTAATTATGCAGCAGCAGCGCATTCACTCCCTGTTCCCATCAATCCAGGTCATGCGCCAGACGGAGGAGGAGCTGGAGCGGGAGCCGGAGCCGGAGCCAGCAGGCCCCAGCGCCGACACGACGGCCGACGACGACCTCGACGCCGACCTGGAGGCGCTCCTGCCGCACGGGGCGGCGTTGCTCGGCCGCCGAGCCGCCCGGCAATGGAGGCCCGCGCTGCAGAGCATCGCCGAAGGCGAAGGGTGAGCGGCGCCAGCAGCTCGAGGCCTCGAGTGTTCCTGGTCGTCGGCGGTCGGTGAGCAGCCGAGCTCCGTGCAAAGTCAACTGCAACTTGCGAGGCTGACAGCGTATTGTAAAATACTTGATGCGGAGTACTAGTCCCTTCCTCCTAAATTATAAGTCATTTTAAGAATCTTGGAGAGTTAAATTTTTTAATTTTAACTAAATTTATATAATAAGATAATAATATTTATAATATTAACTAAGTATTATTAGATTCTTCTTCAAATATATTTTTATGGTATACTTATTTAGTGTTCATAATTTTTCATATTTTTCTCTATAATTTTAGTCAAAGTTAAGATAGTTTGACTCTTCTAAGATTTTTAGGAATGACTTATAATTTAGAACGGAAGGAGTAGTATTTTAAGTTGATTGTTAGCGTACTGTAATAAGTTCATTGTTAGCGCCCCCCGTTCTCGCTCTGTGTGGATACTACCACTTGCTCCAGGATGTGTAGTAGCATGCAGTTGGCTAGCAGCAGTAGACTAGTAGCAGTATTATGGATTTGATGGCGTGTTTGTAAGGTGGCCGACGAGTGGTAGCAGTATACGATACGGTATCACATAAAATCTTTAGTCTATTTTTCGCGAGCTCAATCATCATGCTTCATGGATAGCTAACGGACGACGTTTACGGCTCGATTTGACGTAGTTTTTGAAAACCACAGACACTTTCGCAATAAACGAAGCATACTAGTACTGTACGTATGCAGTAGTCGTCGGTTCGAATCGAAACGCCATAATGCAGCTACACTGACACGATGTTAACGTGCCCAATCGATGGATTGGGAAGCCTGCATGTTTAGGTGTTCATTGAAACCTGAATTCTGCTTTCTTTGAATGCCCCTGAATCGTCCCTGTCAGTTGGGCCGTCCGGTGTCCAACTCTGTCGTTGGCTCTTTGCATTGCTAGGCTCCGTGCAAAAAGCGAGACACATCTGCGTACAACTGAATTGGTAGTATCTTGTCTTGAACTCTGAATTCACGTGCAGCACAGAGCCATACTACCTCATGATTTCCCCGGAGGAACTGACGAACCAGCGTGTGCACTGATGCAACTCGAAGCGAGCACTCCGCTCAACGCCTCAACGCCTCACGCCTGCAGCCGAGGATGCGGGATGCCCAGACGGGTGGCAGTGGCATCCGCAGTGTTCCGTTTCGTCAATCTCGCAGTACTGCAGAGAGCAGGCACGCAGCGCATGCGTGTGGGAGACGTGATAATTTCCAGGCACAGGTCACAGGTGTCCTTTGCTAGCGGTGACCTGAACGGAACCCTGGCTCCCTTGCTTGCAGCGGTGACCTGAACGGACCCGGCTCGCCCCGTTGATGCGTTTCCCCTGGTGGCTGCTGGCCTGCTGCACTGCAGCTGTGGCGACATGATAAGTGCCTGCGGCATCCTCTCATCGTAGATGCCTCTCATCAGTTCGTAGATGCCATGCCGCCCGGCGAAATTCCATGGCTAGCGCCCATACGTACACTGCAGGAGAGAGCTGGATTGGTCCGGTCGATGCTGCTGCTGGGAACGTCTCGTTTTCTTCTGGCCATTGTGTTGTACTCCTCCTACAACTCGTCAGCCCACAGCCCTGCCCGACGCAGCGAGCCGTCGAATTGCCTGCATCTGCATGCCAAGAATAGCTAGCTATAGCTCGCGTCGACAATAAAACGATCGCCCTCGACCAAAATTAGCATAATCCTCCTTCCTCTGTTGATCCCCGGGCACCCTTTCTTCGTTACCCTCCCTGTTCTTCTCGAAATCCAACGCGATTACGCTAACAGGACAACCATTGCCCCTGCGAATCCAACTCCGATCCTGCCGTTGTTGCTCCAGCGGCGAAGATGAGCTACTACAATCCCCACGGCCATTGCGGGGCCGGGGCGCCCCCGTCGCCGTGCCCCTCCCAGTCTCCGCCCCCGCCGCCGCCCCAAGGTGACGCGCCGTCGCCAAGCGACTCCTCCTGACGTATTTCTTTTTCGTATCGTCCTTTGTTAGGGTTTTTTTTTTTTTGGGGGGTAAAAACGTCCTTGTTAGATTATATCCATTTCCACCATCACTCGTGATCGCCGTGCTCCTCCGAGCAGAATCTCGCTGGCTTCGTTTCGGTTTCGGTCCAACCACCAACACCATTTTCATCAGATCCTAGTTCCCTTCCCGACAGGGGTTGACCGACCGACACCTGCGCATCGTCGTGTTCCTCTTGACATTGCTGACGTGTCTTACGATCTGAACCTGACCTGCCAGGGTACCCGGTGGACCCGTACGGCGGGGAGCGCGGGCTGGACGAGCACCACCACCACCACCATCACCAGCAGCAGCAGTACGGGCCGCCTCCGCCGCAGCCGATGTACGCGTCGTCGCCGTACGGGCAGCAACCGCCGCCGCCCATGTACCAGCAGCCGTACGGGCAGCCGCAGCCGGTGTACGCGTCGCCGTACGGGCAGCCGCCGCCGGCGCTGTACCCGCCGCCGTACGCGCAACCGCCGCCGCCGCCTCCGCCTCCCCGGAAGACCGGCGCGTCGTTCGCGGAAGGATGGTACGTGAATGAACCAAACGAAATTTGGAACAGCAGCCAGCCGTGCTTTTGGGCCGTTGACGCGTCCCCGGACTGTCTGTCGTTGGAAGGCCACGGCCCATGCATGCAGACCCAAAGAAAAAAAAAGGGTCGCAACGGCTGCCAGATTTTGGTCGCTAGCTGTACGCCGCCATGATCAGCCGAGCAGGGTTTTTTCCCATGCCTTGCTGCTGCTACTCGTACAGAGAAGGAAATTTAAACTCTTGATGATGGTTATTTATGAACGGCAAAGAGGGTGTCATGCTATCATGATATATAATCACGTTTTTGATGGTCCAGTAGGTTTCATGCATGATATATTAAGAGTATGTTAGATTCACTCATTTTACAAAATGAGTTACTGTAGCAACGTTTTAGCTATTACAATAAGTGTCCAATTATGTCCCAAGTAAGTTCAAAAGATTCGTCACACGATATTTTGCGAGGCTGTCAAATTAATTTCAGTTTTCTTCAACATTTAATGCTTCATGCATGTGTCCAAAAATTAATGTGATAGAACTTTTTTTTATTTTGTGGTGACATGGGTTTATACGTCGTATCCTAATGGCTGTGCTGTGATAATAAATAAATAAATCTTTCTCTGGTGGCAGCTGTGCAGGTTTTGCCGCAATCTGTTGCTGCTGCCTCATGGACGCATGCTTCTGATCGTGTGGTGTGTTCGATCCCAAACCGAAGCAAACGCCGTCGCCCGTCAGCGAGGAGATCAACCGCCTGCCTTGAGCAGCTGGCACCGTTTGCAATTTGCATCTCTGCACCGGGAAGCTGGAGTTGCACGTAAAGCTGCCAAGCGAAGCAATGATGCATGAATCATGATCGATTGTGTGTGGCGAGCTGCTAATCATCTGAAACTGCTAGCCTTGAACAGAAGCGGTGTAATAACTGTAGGGTTTCGTGTAGATAGGGATAGCGATCCGTGCATAAAACACTGCGGCAGTGATGCCCGTGAATGATGGTTCTGTTGAGCAAGGCATGTTCCATTCTACTCCTATCTGAGGATGCAGAAATCTATCCTTTTTAGGCCTTCTCTAACGCTCCAAAGTTGACGTGCTGCCTCAAGCCCTCAATCGCCCTATCAGCACCAGATGTCCAGGTCACAGCCATCGGTGGTCTCGCGAGCCGGCATAAGATCCGGCATAGCACCATTTTGAAGCAGCAATTGAAATTTGCGTTGCAGAGAACAGAGAAACCACTATTTAGTTGAGACTACGGAATAAACCGGTCAATCAGTTAAGATTTTAATTTTTTTATTTATAAAACAATATTTTTCTCTCATAACAAATGAACATCAATCGATTTTCAAGCGAACATGACAAATCTGTGATGAAAATGGACTCTAGAAAGTTATTGCACTCACTGCATGTCCACGTTGCAAGACTTAGAGCATCTCCAACGGTTTTGCAAATGGCTTTTCATTCTGTTTTTGCAAAAAAAAGTCTAAAAATTTCCTATCCAACGATTTTACAAATGGACTTTGCATTTTTATTAACTTAACAAAATCCTAGGATGAGTAGACATATATGCAAGCCTTGTCCGCGCTTGGCATCGCCGGTTCTCGTGCGATTTCCGTCCCCCGCGCATTGGAAAAAAAAATATGTGGGTCCACAAATTTCTTTTTTGCCAAGTGAATAATACAAAACCGTTGGAGATTGACTATTTTTAGTTTTGCCATATTCATTTGGGACTTAGCAAACTCCTGATTTTGCCAAGCAAAATATTCAAAACCGTTGGAGATGCTCTTATCACCTCAAACTCATCTACGTGTGAGGTTGCTTGTTAGTGCCCATACTGGTCCGACTGATTATGCCACTTAGAGCAATGCTAATAAAGATATTTTATAAAATAATATTTTTCTATACCATTTTTAATAGAATACTTTTTACAGTCCACACTCGACGCAAAGAACTGCAAGATGGTCCTTAAAAAGTATTCTATAAAAACGAATGGAAGCGATAATAACAAAATTGCAAAAAAAAAAAGAGACGGCTTATCGACCATAAGCATTTTTTAACCTTCTCTCAGTGTATCCATACATTAGTTAACTATATCCATTATTAATACATCATATATGACCAAATTGTCTCTGTTACAAAGTTTCTTATTTTTTGTTCCAAACCAGTTGTAAGCTTAAAGCCCGCTTTTCCGCTCTTTTCTTTCATCTCTCTTCCATGTTAGAATTTAGCTTTACAGACTCTTATTATACTTGTTCTTACCAGTGTTGTAATAAATAGTGAACTAATACACTTGGGTTGCCATCTTCCAAACCAAAAAAACTACATGAAGCTATAACATCTGCTATTTTATTTAATAATTTCATAGATAACTTGCTATTTTGATACCATTATTTGTTCAATCGGTTTATTTTCTATAGAAAAGGATACTTATAGTGTTGTCCGTTAGTATGGGCCAATTACGGTTGCCGCGGCACAATTTGCTTAGGTTGAGTGTAAGTTTTCCGTTGGTCGCGGTGGTGTGGATGTGTGCGGTGGTAGTGGTACATCCGTCGGTTCTCCGGAAAATACTTCTGGTTGCGTGATGAAATCATTGGGCTAACTAATGTTTCAGGTCCGAGATTTGTCCGGGTGCGTTTTTGCTTTCAGTTGGTTTTGAGATCACTTGATATATACTCCCTTCATTCCAAATTGTAAGTCAATTCAAGAATTTTGGAGAGTGAAACCATCTCAACTTTGACCAAAATTATAGAGAGAAACATGAAGATTTATGACACCAAATAAATGTACTAAGAAAATATATTTGATGAAAACTAATAATGCTTAGTTAATATTGTAAATATTATTATCTTATTATATAAACTTGGTCAAAGTTGAAATAGTTTGACTCTCCAAGATTTTTTGAATGAATTTACAATTTGGGATGGAGGGAGTATTTGTTTAACGATGAATCATGAGATGCATTGTATTTAGGGTTTCTGCCCTTTGGTCTTACATGTGGTCGATTGTTAGCCTTTGGCAAATTCGAGAATTGCAAGTCTGCAGCACCTGAACTCAGGAATCACCGATAGCTTATATGCAAAAGCGCTGTATCCTGTTTTTCTGCGTCTTATTGGGCCGGTGCCGCAACAAGTGGCGTCGTGCGTCTATCCCGCATCGCCGCATATGGGCCGAACAGACCTCAGAAGCACGCATATGGGCTTCCCCGCATCGCGTGCGTCCATCCGCTTTGGGTGCCTGCCTACCACACGATCCAACCCTAGAAACCCTCCTAGGTCATCATATATGTAGTCGGCAGCCACTGCAGGAGTTCCCTTCGCCCCCGCCCCCCGTCCCCCGCAGCCCAGCAGCGCCGCCAGGAACTCGTCTCTACCCCAAGCGCCGGCGCGGCGGCGTCAACCATGGCGGTCGGCAAGAACAAGAGGATCTCCAAGGGGAAGAAGGGTGGGAAGAAGAAGACGTGAGTTTGCTTGCCCGTTCGTTCTTCCGTTCTTCTCATCTGTCTCCGGTCAATTGCTTCGTTTTTCTTTAGCATTTGCTGATGCGGTGGTGTGTGTTCCTTTTGTCTTACAGCGTCGACCCCTTCTCCAAGAAGGACTGGTATGACATCAAGGCCCCGTCGGTGTTCAGTGTGCGCAACATTGGGAAGACACTCGTGTCCAGGACACAGGGTACAAGGGTATGTTTTTATTTCATTCTCGTTGTTTTATTACATTGGGCTTGGGTTGAGAATTGCGGGTTTTGATTGCAATTTGAAGAGACATAATTGTATATAATGTGTGGTGTTGTAGTCCTGTTTTGCTATATGAACTTAGGCTGGCATATTTTTTAATGTTATGTGGTTATAGTATATCTAATATTTCTCCTTGTCAATTCAAACATTAAACCAACACATACACAGATCACTCTATTGAACATGTTGTTACAAAACACATACACAGCGTACAACCCGGAATATCCCACTATCCAAACACTACCTCAGAAATCTTGATGGGATGTTGTAGATCCGTAGGTGTTCCTTTGGTCCAAACACAGTGAGAATATATGGAGTCATTTCAGGTTTCAGTGTATTCAAATCTGTTTCATTTGCGAAAGGATACATTTGACTACCCCTGTTTAGCCCCTTTATTGTTTTGCATATTTTATATTTACATAAGATCATGCATTATTTTTTGCTTGAACTTAAGATAGGATAAACTGTGCTGTTTAATGTCTATGGTCTGACATCCTTGTTTTCATTTACTGATATCTCATTATTTTAAATTATGGTACAACAGAATTAACCTAGAAACATTGTCAATTAATTATTCCACCACGCCACAGTAAAAATTATTCTAACATTAATTATTCCAGAATGAATGTACTCTACTTAATGTCTTAATTTGCTGATTCATGTATCTTTTCTGTGGTTTTAGATTGCATCTGAGGGTCTGAAGCACAGAGTCTTTGAGGTTTGCCTAGCCGATCTTCAGGGTGACGAGGATCAGGCTTACAGGAAAATCAGGCTCCGTGCTGAAGATGTGCAAGGAAGGAATGTGCTCACAAACTTTTGGGTAATGTTCAGCTCTGTCACACTCAGATGTTGCCCTTTGGCCTTTGTTGTGTTTTGCATCACTAACTTGTTTTCTGTTACTAGGGCATGTCCTTTACTACAGATAAACTCAGATCCCTTGTAAGGAAGTGGCAGACATTGATTGAAGCACATGTTGATGTCAAGACAACCGACAACTACATGCTTCGTTTGTTCTGCATTGGCTTCACAAAGAGGCGCCCGAACCAAGTGAAGAGAACCTGCTATGCTCAGGCATCTCAGATCCGGCAGGTAACATTTCTGTCCTTTTCACATACCCTGCAGTCATAAAATTATAGCAATTTCTTATACATCTAAGGCCCTGTTTAGATCCATTGCAAATTGCAATTGCAACTAGTCACAATCAACGTTACGGTACATGCATGGAGCATTCAATGTAGACGAAATGTTTGCATTGTACCTTTTGCATGTACATCACGAGACTGAATCTTTTAAGCCTACTTAGGCCATGATTGGACAAAAGTTGTCAAATACAAACGAACGTGCTATAGTGCAGAATTGCAACTACAACTGGGATCTAAACACAGCCTAACTGTCGTCTACCATGTTTGCCTGTTATCTTTATATACTTGTGCCATGTACTGTGTGCAGATCCGTCGCAAGATGGTTGAGATTATGGTTAACCAGGCTTCTACGTGTGACCTGAAAGAACTTGTTTCGAAGTTCATTCCTGAAGTGATTGGTAAAGAGATTGAGAAGTCTACCTCCAGCATCTTTCCTCTTCAAAACGTCTTCATCCGTAAGGTGAAGATTCTCAAGGCGCCCAAGTTTGATCTTGGGAAGCTCATGGAGGTAATTGCTACATGTATATTTTTTATAATTTTTCGAGACAGCCTCCCTGTTGTCATTCTAACACTAGTTGCTTCTCAGGTTCATGGTGACTACAAGGAGGATCTTGGCGTGAAGCTTGAGAGGCCTGTTGAGGGAGATGAGGCTGGGCAGGAGGTTGCTGCTGCCGAGTAGTTTTTTTGCTACTATATCTAGATGAGTCTGAACAGGAGCTTGCTTGTGATGTGAACTTCATAGAACTGTGCTACCTGTTTTCTTTTGTCCCTAAGAATTTGTGTCAAACCATGTGTTTAAGGTTATTCGTAACAAGCGTTAAAGATTATTTTTGGTGATGTTTTGGTTCGCGTACTGATTACTTGTTCTGTGCAAGCATATTTTTGTTCGGTTATCGATAACCCAGTCTATTATGCTCTGCTATTCCTATTTATTGTTAGCTGATACTGGGGCATGTGGGAATCTTAACATCCAGTTTCTCTCTAGTGTTGATTTACTGAATAAGGTCTGCTGCTCGCAATCTCCAAAAATGAAGGCTGTTCGCACCGAGAGGAAATTTCTTGTTGACCCGGGAACACGTCTGGAAGTTGGAATTGGGCGATTTGATGTGAAACACCTCTGGAAGCTTGTGTCTGAGGAGAATGAAACATTTTCTCTTGGGGCGTGGGATCAAAGCGTGTGAACCTGAGAAGAGGAGGGATGAAGATCGATACACGTTGTGTGTGCTCTTTAACATACACGATGAAGATGGTGCGCACCTTTTCTTCAAATGTAAGTGACCAAGTTATGGGATGAGCTGCAGCTGGAGCACATTCGTAGAATCGTAGTACCATGGCCAGCACTCCCCTCGGTTGGAGATGTGTCAGAGAAATTCTGAAGCTGAAGGGTGATACTCAACGCCAAGTGGTGGTGCTGTTATATCTGTGGTTGTCTGAAGGTGCACGTTCGGGTGGGCGAAACGCCTTTGCCGATGACGGTGCCAAGTGTGCTGAGGTCAGTTGGTTATGTCAAGGCTAACTGTGATGGAGCCTGCAACCTCAGGTGCAACCTCAGGGCCGGCTCTTGCTCAGGTGGCTGGGGTTTGTCTTGCGAGATGAGGACGGCATGATGGCTCGGGTAGTTATTAACCTACTCAACGGGGAAGAATAAATCGCCAGCGATGTGAGCTCTCAAAACATTAGAAAAAGATTGTCAGAGTGTAGAGATATAATTTGAGCTCTCAAAACATTAGAAAAAAGAATGTCAGAGCGCAGACTCTTCTATTTCCGTTTACCGTTTAGCCACCTTTTACATGCCCGTTTAGGCGAACACTTCTATTTCCGTGACCCATTAGCGATATTGATGAAACTATGTAATAATGTAAATGTTGTGTGTGAAGACATAGACTGGGCAAGTCTCTTCCATTTTCTTTTTTTTTAAAAAAAAAAATCGTGGTAGCGCTGATGGAAGCGTGTAACTGGCAAAACTCGACTACTGCTTGGCTTGAGAGAGAATTTTTTCAAGACGAGCGAGACTAACTACTCTGAAGGAACTTAGAAGGTAAAACTGAGTTTGATGGGAAAACTGTGATCCTTGTTCTGTGTTCCAGATGCAGGATGACCCAATTGCTAGGAAAACTCCCTGAATTGTCTGGGTTAATACCTTATATAGATGTATTGTGCAAGAAAGTTCAGCCTTATGCTACTGGAGAACAATATAACTTAGATGTTTTCAAGAGCAGGAAAATTTGTTCACGAACAAAAGTGGACTAATTTACATTCACAATTCATATGCTTCCTACCTTTGCAAGGGATAAATTAATAACTGAGACAACTATGGCGAAAAAATCCACATAAAAAATCGTGAACTTTCTTTGCTATAGGTTCCTAATGCAGCATGATCGGGAGTTGCTCAGAGAAGTCCTGAATTGGTGACAATTCTCTGAGCTCATAAGCTGCCTGGAAGCAGTCTGCAGCCTCCTGCAGCGACCCTTCAGCTTTCAGGACAAGCCCAAGACTCAACCAGGCTCGGTGGTTTGTAGGTTCTAAACGGAGGGCATTGCGCAAGTAAGTTCTTGCAATTGATAATGAATTTCCTCCAATATTTCGGAGAATTCCTGCCATACAAACCATGCCCGGGACATAATCTGGGTCAATTGAGAGCGCGAAAGAGAATGCCATCAGCGCTTCCTTGTGCAAGAACTGAGCCTCCAATAGAAGACCTGGAAAGACTCTAGACCAATGAGACGAATAATAGTAGTTAAAAAAATAACAGTCCGTGATATGCATTTCATTTTGATGGAACTCAATTTTCGCTTTTACTTGGGATACAAAAGCACAATATTATTATGTTTCAAGAACTACCCTATTTTTCTTGATGTCCAGAGCACATGAAAACTTTAGTAAACGCAGATAAAACTAATTTCGACATTACGTCCACCTAAAGAAGAAAATGGTTAAGATTACAAATAATTCATTTTATTTTTCTTAATGTTTGATAAAACACCGAGCTTAGTGGTTTGATCATAGCATTTGTGACGGGCCAAACAGTAGCAGAGTCCTCCAAAAAAAAAACAGTAGCAGAGTCAAGTTTCAGCTATAGTTACCTCTGACGTACCAGCACTTGGGATAAAAGAAATCAATGGATATAGCTTTGTCAAGGCAGATGTTTGAGTCATGCCATGCCTCAAGCTTTGAGTAGATTGATGCCAAATCTAACCATGCGTCCATCTCCAACTTCTGTAGGCATTTAACCTGTCAAGGTTGTACGGACAATGAGCAAAGAAGAAACATGATGTTTTTGTTGTAGTTCGAAATAAAGAAGAGGGGACTGTACCTCATTACAAGTGGTCGATTTCCAGACTTCCTTCTTTACTTGGATAGTGGCAAGCAAATACCGAAAAGATTCCACTGCAGACTTGAACTGTCCACGGGAAGCCTGAATCTGTGCTTTCAGTCTCAAAATATCCAACTGATCATTTTTCTCAGCTTCATCCATTGCAAAATCCGCTACTGCTTCGGCTTCTTGCAAATTCTGCTGTGCAGATAACACAAGAATTAGTAACTTCCAGGCACTAATAGAACCTCCCATCACCATCTCAAGACATTCTGTTGCACTTTCAACAGCTGCATTGAGTTTGCGCTGCATTGCATTTTCCCAAGCGAGGCTATACATTATTTCAGGATTATACTTCGCTATCGTGGCAGCATCCTGCAGCAGCTTCAGTGCAGTATCTTGCAATCTTGATTTCTCCAAGTGTGAGGTGGAGGCCCTAGAAAATGGTCCATAACAAACACCAAGGAAGTGTTTTGCAGTGCTGATGAAATGCAGATCACGACTTCTGAAAGACTTCATGGCTTTATTTGCAAACTTTATTCCTTCGGAAGCATACTTTGGGTTCTTACAACATAGTTTTGCTCCTAAAAGAAGAGATGGAACATGAGGCTTCCCCTTTCTCTCCAGTACAGAAAAACCATTCTTTATGATGTTTAATGCACTATCATCCATGCCAGCTGCACTGTAGCAAAGTGCAAGGATATACCATCTCTCTGATCTGGTATAGGTTCCAGGCAACAGCATTTCAAGATGGCTGGCCAAAACTTCATAGTGCCCTGATAATGAGAGTGCATACATCAAATGATTCACAAGGTCAGGATCCCATTGTATTTCTCGTAGAGATAGCTTTCTTGTTAGCAGGAGTAACAACAAAATTGCTTCCTCTAAGTTGTTCCCAGGGGTTACCAGATTCCTTTCCTGAGCAAATTCTTGAGGGAACTTCACTTCAGCACCACAATACAGCAGAGTCACTGCCAAATCTTTTTGCAATTTGGCGGACCTTTGAGAATCCAGATTCCATGGCTTTGCAAGAGCTCTGCGATATGCGATGACGGCTTCGTCAAAACAACCACTCCTGATCCACAGTTTAGGAAGATATTCTAGGGCTGAGTGGAATATGTCGATTAGCTTACACTCTTCAGCAGTACCATCTGGAACACCATATGGCCATGCAGACTCTACAATGTCTATGATGGTTCTGCATTCTTCTGCAGCATCTGCCATGGCAAGATATCATATTAGCATGAGGTAAAAAATTCAGATGGATGCAACAAAGCTGAGTTGCAGAAGTTATTAATACTTTCATAACAGACTCAATTTGTAAAACACATATAGTTCAGTTTCGGGTGGTGAGAGGTCCGAGTGGCCAGGCTCTAGGGGCGGGTCGCCAAGCATCGAGGGGACCGTGAAGGCAGGGGAATCTGCTTCTATTCTGTTCGCGTCGCACCCAGGAGAGGGCGAGCATTGCTGCCTGCCGGCTAAGCCCGCTTGTGTTTGTTGGGCTCTTGGTAACAGCCATAGCCCAGTCTCAAGAGGCAGGGCCATGAGTGATGCTCCATGTCTCCTCGTGCTCTCGACTCAAACTGAACTGAGCAGGCAAGCAACGCCGCCGCCATGGTCTTCAACCTTGGCCTCGCACAGTCGCGCCCTCGTAAGATGCCAGCTCCGAGAGATGGGGAAGGGCTGCTCGGCCACAGGGACCTAGGACGGCTGCCCTAGTGGTGGCTCCACCATTGTATCAATAGAAATATGGGGCGGGTGAGGGAGAGGAAGAATTGAAGAAAAGAAGAAAAAAATATATATATATAGAGAGAGAGAGAGAGAGGAAGAAGAAGATAACAGCCCCTACTTAAACTATGTTCTGCATCCACCACTGCATGCGGTAGTTAAACTCGGGTCTGTTTCACTGAGTTGCAGAAGTTATTAATACTTTCATAACACACTCAATTTGTAAAACACATATAGTTCAGTTTATACTAATTTTATAAAACAAAATAACTAGGCCCACATACATAGCACAACGGCAAATTTGCAATTCTGGAGCTACTGCACAGATTTCAGATGAAAGTGCTTAGGTACAATACAAGAAACCACATTGAACAAATAGCCAGTTAATACCTGCTACTCTACCAAGGGTGTCCAGAGATTTTGCTTTAAGCAGTATAGCCTCTAGAAGCAAGCTTACAGAATGCATTGACATATGCATGAGCATTCCATTCACTTGTGAAGATTTCCTTCTTGAAGAGCGTGGGGGCGTTCTAGGCTTGATACTTTCAGCAATAGCACTGGCCATTCGCGGTCTCAGGCTTCTTATATCAATCCCCTGAAGAACTTGCAATGCTGCATCAAAGTTCCCTCTCTGGTGTTCCAGTCTACCTAGCAATGCTCGGGCCTCCTATTACATTAGCAAGTAAATTAGAGAGTGAACAAATCTTTGCAAAGCAGCCAATCTTGTTTGAAGAGCGGAGATGCTGGGCCAAACCTCATAATTTAGTGAAAGGGTTTCTTTTAGGTCTGATTCTACTTCATTTACTTGGTTATCATCAGGGGTTGTTTCTCGACTTGCCAACTTTGAAGAAGAGCAATTCGCTGAAAAATCACGTGTTGCAAGAGATTCTGGTGATCGAGGAAGATCTTCAAACTTGGACTGGTCCCCGCTGCAGGTACATAACATGATCGCGGACATCTTCAGCTGCGCAGATAATTTAACGTAATGTAGGAAAAAACAGCTCGAGCTCTCAGGATCTTCTGTCGGGCCACGGATCAATCAGGTAGACTGCAGGACCTAGCAATGACAAATAAGAAGTATCAGTGCATATATCAGTAATTAGATATTAACCAAAAAATCATGAGCAAACACATAAAGCTGCATATAGAAGAGAGAAGAAAAAACAGAAGAACTATAAGCGATGACAGATTAACAGTTTTCCATTCCTAACTGCTCAAGTTAGAGTGACATCTCAGTGTTTTATTTAATACAGCACCATGAATAGGAATAATAACCACAAGGGAGGTTCAGATTTTCTGGCACACAACTGTATAACAGAACAAGCAGTGGCGGACCCAGCCGAAAATATGAGCGGGCGAACCCCTGCCTGCTGCTGCGCCTCCGCCACGCGCTGGCCCCTTCCCGCCGTTGCGCCGCCGCCGCGCGCTGGCCCCTGGTCGCCGACGCCGCTCCCGCTCGCTCGCGCGCAGCGCAGGCACAGGAGGAAGGAAGAGCACGAGGCACGAACCTGGAGGGAGGGCCGCCCAGTCCGCCGGTGCCGCCGCCGTGCGCAGGAACCAGGAGGGAGCGCCGCCGCCGCGGCCCGACTCGCGTGTGCCCGAGTAGATTGGGGAGCCGGATTCAGTGACTTTGTAGAGCAAAGTCACAATGTAACTTTGCTTCCATCTCCACCCTTTAACTAGCATCTAACGGCTTCAGATATTTCTCAGTTTGTCAGCCCATATAGGACACGGACAGCAGGGCAGCACAAGTGATTTCAGCAGTTCACTGTGGTGAATAAATCTGACACCCAACGAAGTAATATTGCTAAAAGCAATATAAATAACATTTTAGAGGTTGGGGAAAGGAAGAAAAAAATAAACTAAGTGGAAAATACATGGCCGGTCTCTCAACTTGGGTCCAGATGTCAATTAATAGGTCTCTCAACTTTTAAAATGATATTTAAAGGTCCCAAAATTTGATAAAGAGGGTCATCTAGGTCACAAATTTTCAAAGTGATCATCATAGGTCCCTAAACTTGTCAGAGAGTGTCGTCCAGGTCTAAATACTGTAGCTAGTTTCAGAAATAATTTTAAAAAGAAAAAAATAATTTTGGATATTATAACTACCATATGTACAATATTCTAAAAATTATATCTTTTTCGTACTGTATCAGATAAAGATGATTTTTATATGAAAATAGTAGCACTCGATGAAATCTACAAATTTATAGTTTTATAATTTTATAGTTTTATGTTTTTAACTTTGAGGTCATTAATATGTGAAAAAATTAAATGAATTTTTAGCATATAATAATCGCGTACAAACGATCATCATCTAATAGAAATAATCTCTATTTGATAGCATGTAAGAAATATATAATTTTTCCAAGGTAATAAAAGCTTGTACGTCATTATTAGACCAACTGCACTCGTCATTCTCTAAATTCACCCTCTAAAAGGTATTCCGTCTTGGTCATCGAAATCTTCTCCACTATACTACTTTCTCCCGCATATATCCATTCTCTATATCTCTACTCTATATTTATTTTTCTTTTTTTTATTCCCCACCACCCACTCTCCACTCTCTCCTCCCTCCCGTTCTCTCTCTCCCCGTCCCTCCCTGCTTCCCTGCGGCGGCTCGGAGCGAGCGCGCGCGTCTCGTCGGCTGCTCCGCGGCGAGCGCTCCACGGCGGCATCCTCCTCGTGCTCCGGCCGGCTCGACGGATGTCCGCGCGATGACGAGCGCGCGGGGCGCGGCGGCTGCTCCGCGGCGAGCGCTCCACGGCGGCATCCTTCTCGCGCTCCCGCGGCCCGCGGAGGTCTGCTGGCGGGAGCGCGGCGGCGGCGGCGGCGCACGGGCGGCTCTGGCGCTCGTCCTCTCTCTCCTACTCCCCCGGCGGCTCCCTCTCTCCCCCACTCTCTCTCTCTCTCCGGGGAGCGCGTGTGGCTCCGGCGAGCCCGCGCGGCCTCGGTGCGCCCGCGCAGCTCCAGCGAACGCGCGCGGCCCCGGCGAGCGCGCGGAGCTCCGGCCAGCGAGCGCGCGGTGCTCCCCCAAGCGAACGCGCGCGGGGCTCCGGCCGGCATGCGCGCGGGGGGCTCGCGTCGATGGCGGCGGGCGGCGGTGCTCCTGGTCGGCGTCAATGGCGGCGGGCGGCGGTGCTCCCCTCCGCTCTCTCTCTCCCCGGCCTTCTCTCTCCTTGAGCGGGGCCCGCACCGTCCTTTAGCGGGGGCTCCATACCTCCCGCAAAAGGGCCGGATTGACGCCGGTCCGCAACCTCCCCGGACGTCGTAGAGGCCTCCGCTGCAGCAAATCTTCCTGTAAAAGCCTCCTGCAGGCACCGGTAGCGGACGCCGCTGCGGATGGTCTTATACCGCTAAAAGTTGATTTAATTTTTTTCACATCTTAACAAACTCAAATTTAAAAACTCGAAATTAGAAAGTTATAGATCTTGTCGAGTGCTACAATTTTTGTATAAAAATCATCTCCATCCGAGATCATATGAAAAAGATATAATTTTTAGAATATTAATATATTACATAAATTGTAGCTACAATATCTAAAATTATATTTTTTCTTTTTAAAATTACATGATGAAATCAGTTATAGTATTTGGGACCTAGATGACACCATCTATTAGTTTAGGAACCTATGGTGATCACCTTAAAAGTTTAAAACCTTGATGGCACTCTTTATCAAGTGTTAAGGACCTATAAATATCACTTTGAAAGTTCAGGGACATACTAATTGACACCTGAACGCAAGTTAAGTGACCAGCCATGTATTTTCTTCTTAGTTTGATTTTTTGTCTTTCTTTTCGTGACCGCTAAAATGTGTACAGTTATTTATGTTGCTTTTAACAATGTTACTTTTTTGGGTGCCAATTTTATTCTCGCGAGTGAACTAAAATCGCTTATGCTGGTCTACTGTGCCTATCCTGTATGGGCTAACGAACTGAAAATATCTGAAACCGTCAGATGCTAGTTGGGGGGCATAGATGGCCACCGTTGGGGGTCGGGCCTTTACGGGCCACCGTGCTTCACGGGCCGTGCCTACATGTCAGCGTGCATCAGGCACCGACCTGAGGAGAGCGTGAGGCAGTGAGAGAAGTAGAGAAAAGAACCGTGGCAGTATAGATCTAGGTTTAGGGTTAGTTACCTGCTACCGGAGCCCGGTGTTGGAGATGACGAGGGCCACCCTGAGGACAGACGGACAACGAATCAACGATTAGAATCAACTGCGACTGCGAGCGGCGGCGGAGGGACTTGACAGTGACATGAACTCACATGGATCACCGAGAGCCGAGAGGTAGAGGATGAGAGGGGAGAGGGGGAGGGAGAAATAGAGAAGGAGAAGGGATGAACCGAGGCGATGTAGATGGGTGAGGGTGAACGGCGGACGGCGGAAGTCGGAAGGTGGATCAAGATCACCGGAGTGTCGGACGACGGCGATGAGCGACTGAGCGAGGCAGAGCGAGATTGCGAGTGCGAGCGAGTAGCGAGAGCGACTGAGCGGCGGCCGGGGGGGGGATTAGGGTTAGGGCGTCCGGCGCTGGCTGCCTGTCTTATATACGACGGGGGAGAGGGGCGTGGGTGGGCTGGGCTGAAAACGACATTATAGCCGTTGGGAGGAGTGGGGGTTGGGCCGTTTGTGGGCCTCCCCTTATTCTGCGGGCCGGGCCGTGCCGCCCGGCGGGCTGCGGTGGCGGCTCAAGCACGGCCTGGTGCCTCGGGCCGTGCCAGCCCGGGCCCGTTGGCGACCGGGCCGTGCCGTGCTTGGGCCGGGCCAAAACACCGGGCATCGGGCCATGCCAACGGGCTCGGGCTGCATGGCCAACTATATTGGAGGGTGGAGATTGCGACAAAGTTAGTCATTGAATCTGGCTCCGTAGATTGGAAGGGGTATGACGCGGCTCCCTCTGCCTGGCTTTACCCAAGGACGACATGGGCTGGATGTTTGGCTCACTCTGCACGGTGCGGTGGTAATGGGCCTTGTGGCCAGATGGCCCATGAATGCTGTCTGTGCCTGGTTTTCTGTCATCTCGAGTTGATGAAACAACCGCTACTCGTCAGGAAACTAGAATACCAATACCACTTGTCAGAGGGTATTTAGGGTGAGATTGGTTCGTATCTAATATAAATACCTTTAAGTAGAGTTTGATACACAATTTCGCACAAAAAAGTAGAGAGCATAAGGGGTGAAAATACCTAGTTAGTGATCGTAGCCAGTGAAGAGAAAGAAAGGGCTCGGGGCTAAGGGGCGGCAGCAACGATGATAATACAGACAGAGAGGAAAGACCCTATGAGTGGAGCGAAAACATCGCGACATGTCACCCAGACAATGTTATCCTAAACGCTAAACAGTAAACAGTCGATTGCCCTTTGTTAGCATTTAAAGGGTTTATAAATGGTGTTCAGATAGAGTTAAATGGTCTAAACGATTTTGTACTATGACAATAAAATATGCATATTTGTGTATGTAAAAATTAAATATGTTAGAAACCTTACTTATTTATACACATAAAATTTAGATATTTTACCAAATAATCTTTTAGAAATAAATCTAAATCTCACAATACTTCATATAATTATAATATTAATTAGTTTCGTGTTGACTCTGCTAGTCATAGTCCTCTAATTGACTAAATTATGGATTAAATGGTTGTTTATCTTATTTTTTAATGTTTAAGTTGATTCTAATTAGTTAGACGGAATTAAACAGTTTAAACGGGTTTAAATGGTCCAGTCGTTTAATTCACCGTTTAGGCCTAAACTACATGTGTGGTTTCTGTTTACCGTTTAAATGGACTAAACGGCTGTTTAGACGAACAGTGCGCCAAGTTACGTAGCAAAGAGACTTGTGAGATAATCGTTAGGGCCCATTTATAGTATTTAGATGCATTTCTTAAAATACAAGTTCTATATGAGGAAACGTGAAAAATTTCCCTCACACCACTCCTATGAAAAGGGAAAGAGTGGGAAGATTGAGAAGGATCTAGCCGTTAATTGATTAAGAGATTAGAAATGCTTAGCGCTTAACACCTTTTGTAGACTCCTTCTTTTGTCCATTCTTTAATAGTTAAAAAAGACATAAAAATAGTATAAGTTTTAGTATACGTAATAAATATAGATATGTTCAGAAAATATCACTGATACTTGCTAGGAGGACACCTAGGGCGGCCGTCCAAGCTCGTCCTATAGGTAGGTCCGCCTCTGAGAACAAGATATGAGTTATGACTAGGCTAACAACTATTTGCACTCGCGCTCCTACTAACTCCGAGTACTAATGAGATAACAAACATCGTCACCTCCTACAGACCTAATAACACTTAATCATATCAACAGCAACGCCCAATCCTACCGTCAAGCGTCAACAGCAGTAATGGCCCACTACGCAGCAGACAGTAGAGAGATCAATTCCATCCGGCATCCTCCATCCTCCATTTCCATATGTCGCAATCAGCCATACCCCCGAAAACAGACAAGGAAAAAAAATGGATAAATGATTGGGGACAAAAAGAGAACTGGCTTGACATGCCCATGAGTAATCGAATCGCATGGGAACAAGACACCCACTATTTGCACCTCAAGAAACAGCAGAGCGGAGCACAATTCTGGGGCGCCGTACCATCTCCCGAGAAAATGAAGCATCGCTGCCTCCACCAAAAAAAACGCAGGATCCCGATCATATCTCAGACACCCCCGCCTGGGATCCCAAGCCCCATGCAGCGTGAAACTGAGCTCACTGAATCCCGAAGGAGAAGGCTACGAACCTACTCGAACCCAACAAGCATCAGAGCATCGGAACCGGACGTCGATCCTCCCCTCAACAACGCAGCAAAGATAAAAAAAATCCGCAACTGAACGAACGACAGAGAGGCAGGAAGAAACTCCGGGCGCAATGGCTCAATGCAGCCGAAACAAACATGTCCCGGAAAGGAACAAAACCCACGACGCCCGAGGAGAATCGCGAAAAAACAACGGTGGAGTAGAAAGTTCCCGTCCAGGCAAGGCTAGGGTTGGCTGCTCACCGCGAGGAGGCGATCCCAATGCCGAATGGATCCCCGCTGCAAGAGTCCACGCGCCCACGCCCTTACGAGTGTTTGTTATGCGCCGTCGCGTGCGCGTCTGGCGTGTGCGGTAAGCCTGCCTCGCCTCGCCTCGCCTCGTTGGAAGCAGCCTGGAGCCGGGTTTGCTGCGCTTGCTGCGGGGTTCGGCAGCGGCCGGTTGGCGGGTGCTTGGACTGCTAGCGTGAGCAGGTGAGAGGCGTGAAGCAGGGGATAGATACCGAGCTGGATGGGAATGGAAGGTGATGTGCCGTGTGGACGTGTGGGCGATGCTTTTGAGGGCTCGTACTCGGCCGGGCCTCATTTGGTCCCAGGGAGACCCCCACATGTCGGTGATGATGATTGTTGCGCGTTTATCATTTTCTTGGTGAAAATGATCTGATCGAGGACCTTGCCATGCAAATGCCAGATAACGTGGTCTAGTAACTGAGGAAAAACTGAAGAACAGGCTGTGGTAGTGTGGTGTCACTATTACGTGGCTGCTTGTCAGGGTATAACATATTTCAAAAAGATACTGTTAGGTTGCAGCAGCGCTTATGCTAGGACGACAGCGCTTATGCACAATTCTTTTGCGAATTTGGAGTTGATCCGGAGCTTGATGAAAAAGCTGCGAGCTTTTAAACCTTTGCTACAAGTTCCGTCGGCACGACAAGGAAAGCTTGGCCTCCCTTTCGTAGGAGCGATTGATTAGCGAAAGTCCATTGAAGCGGCGGGCCGCGGACAGCTTTGTTGACAAAGGAAAGGTGGGCAGCCAGAGCCAGCCTGCCACATGGTTCCAGCCATGCCATCTTCACAAGGGCCGTAGGAATGCCATCTTCACCATGGCCGTAGGACGGACGGCTAGGCCTTGACATTTCGGAGCCCACCTCCAGCTCCAGGTCGGCTGTCCCCTTTCTCACCTTGCCTCTCTCGTTGCTCGCTGGCTCGCTGCCCATCGCCCTGCCGCCAGTGGAAGTGGAAAGAAAGAACCAGACCGAGAGATCTGGCGTGGCGCACCGTGGCACTGTGGCAGAGACGGGGCTGCAGTGATTTTCCCAATCAGCAACGTGCAGACTGCAGCTGCGATCTTGGCATGTTCCTGGGTCGTACTACTCATCGTCTCATCCAGTCATCCCCCGACTTTTTCCTGCGAGCGAGACTGCCAGTCATGTGACCTCTTGTTCCCCGCGAAAGCTACCGCTCGTTGCATGGACACATCGCGGATCGCGCGGCTGCAAAAGAAACGTAGTACCAGTGCCGGAGTGCGACGATCCGAACAAGAGAAGGATCCGATGTGCGGCCGCGGCGGCAATTGCCGGCTTTCAGGGCATGTGGCTTAGGCTAATCACCATCATCATGATTAGCGGCCGAAATGCCGTTGTCCATTTATCTTTTGTCCCTGGCACTCGTACTCTACCGTTTGGCAGCAGTGCCATTAAAGAGGCCTCTACCGGCACCTCGATGCATATACGCACGCCATCGATAGAGTGGTTGACACGATAAAAAAAACACCCGGACAGAAGCGTACGAGCAAGGTCCATGAGAGATAGCAGGAATTAATTTAAGCTGCACGGCGCGTACTGAGCTGAGCGCCTGAGCCCGTGCAATCAAATTGGCAAGGTACCACGGTCACATGCAACGCATTGCTGACGCGCCCTTGTCACGCACCCGCACAGTAGGGTACTGTACTGTACGAGCCATCCGGGCCCTTCGTCCTTTCCCGTTCAGCCTTCACACTTGCTCGTTGGATGGAACGTGGATGGATCAGTCCTAGCAGAGTAGGCCATAGGAATACTTTTAGGACCATGTTTAGATCCACTGTAAATTATAATTACAACTAGTCATATTAATGTTACGGCACATGCACGAAACATTAAATATAGATGAAATATTTACATGTTTGTATTTTTTGCATGTACATCACGAGACGAATATTTTAAGCCTACTTAGGACCATGATTGAACAAAAGTTGTCAAATACAAACGAACGTGCTACAGTGCAGAATTGCAACTGCGATTTAAACACAACCTTATTTCCACTGTCTGTCCAGCCCTTCTCTCGTGTAGAAACAGGCTGCGGAAACAGAGGTCAGAAGAGTACGAGTGGAACTGGAAATAGCATTCACAGCACAGCTCACAAGCGAGGCACTGACTGCAGTTACTCACTCCGTACCATGGAGTAATTGATCTATCTCCATTTCGATACACTTTCAAAATACAAATCTGTTTTCAGAAGGCATAACCGTTAATGCAAAAAAAGAAAAAAAAACAGCGGCCATGTCCAATCATGCAGTGAAGCTGAATACAGAAACACAATTATAGAATATCAATTTCTCGGGTGGAACAGTCAACATGAAAAAAAAAATGCTAGAAGAACAGGCAGCTAAAGCTCCCCGCCAAAATATTACTAGGAAACCACAAGCCTTACATGCCTTCCAAATTCTAATCGTCAGATCAGACTAGCAAAATTGCTGTGTCCCCTGAGCTCGACTGTGAGACACGCAGTGTTAGTGTACAACACCTTGGAACAAAATGTGCAATGTCGTACTTATTGCCAAAGACGAAGAACCAGTAGCTTGGGCATCTTCCAGAGCTAGCAGCAGCAGAAACCATGCGCGCAAATGGACGTTCATGAGGAAGTTTGTACTCCATTCCTACTATAACCTGACCTTCTTTGCTTTGCTTTTATCCGCTTCGAAGCCATGTAAGTCACAGCAGCAGAAAGAGTGTACCTACCAGAAAACAAACACATAAGGTGGTGGTATAGCTGCATACAAAAAAGCAAATGCCACATTTGCAGAATCAGCATCCCATAAAGATGCCTAATTCTGGACAAAAAGATAGCCCGTGCATCAACATAGGCTGCCTGTCAGCTCATCACATTTGACCATGTGAGCATGCATACAGGCATGCAAGTTCAGTTCAAGAGAGTTCAGGACAAGAACCCCATGGTATGTTGCGAATTCCCTTCACCAGCATCTCATCCCCTTGCTTTTTTTGATCTATTTCTACAACTCAATTTAACATACCACAATAGCACTTCATGTCCTTATCCTAAGGTCCCATCACTTCAGTTATATAATGGACAGACATCACTGAATACATAAGTCAGCACAACAGGATACAGCTATAGTTCTCGGTATGAGTGAGCAATAAGCAATGGTTCAATAGGGGAAAGCCTAGTTGAACAATGACGCATGGTGAACCCAAGTGAAGCTGTTTTCTTGTATATATTAATCATTCCAGTATCTTATTTGCACATAACACACATCAAAAAGGAGTTTTCTATGTTCAGAACAAGTATTTCTTGCAGAGAAGATGTCGATTATCATGGTTTGCTGGTTATGAACTGCCAAACTAAAAGTCAGGTCATAAAGGCCATGAACTTATTATGAACTGTGCATGTCAGCCAAAGTCAGAGATTACTGTCCAACTCCAGACACCCAGATGAGAGCAGTAATAGACTAGTTGCCATCAGGATGAGTCAAACTACTAGTAACAACAGCCATAAAATGAAACTAACGCAGGAAATACAGCCTCAAAGAGCGATGAGCTTGGGGTTAAGTGTATACCATGTAAACGTGTATTTAAGATGGTCATCTGGCATCACTGAGTGACGAATCAAGGCGTTGACATCTTTTGGAAGAGGATAAGGGTTTGTTGGAGATACATCTTCATTTATATCTTCTATATAAACAGTATTCTCAGGAAGTCCACAAGCACGAGCAATCATGGGAACATCCACATAAAACCACTGGCCACTACTGGGCTCATTAGCTGGAACAAATATGCTTGGCTTCTCACTTCCTCGTATTACTCCGATAACCCTTACAGGTGGTATACCAGGCTTTTCAATCTACAAAAGGTAACTTGCATAAATTTTGTGCCTAATTGAAGCAACACAAATACAACTAGAGGGATATGGATACTTTGAATGACTGCAAGTAAGTATAATAATTATGTCAGCATTTAATCATTTGATTCAATTGTCACAAACACCAAACAACCAGCCTAAACTATCCATGCCATTATCATTCTAGAAGGCACAGATGATCTATAGCAGGTCTAGTAAAAGCAATAATAAAATAGAACTTCGATATAGAAAGGTTAGCACAACTCACAACACTATCATGTACAGGGAGTTCACATACCATGGCACACAAAAGATAATAACATTATAACAACAAACATGTGGCAATTGAATTTGATGAGGAAAGTAGCAAGCTTTTGGCAGTTTGATACATTAACAGATTGTAAACTATGCCAAAGATAGGGAACAAAGATCACCTCAGGAGACGATTTAGGTTTGTTAGACCAAAACTTCCACCATGAACCTTTTTCGTCTGGCTTTTTAACAGCTTCTGGGGACTCTGAAGCTTCATCCAGGACCTGGAGATCCTTAATGTCTTTATCACGCCATCCACGAGGAACCCATCCTCTATTCACAAGGATAGGTGACTGCAAGCTGACAAAACATTTCTTAGAAAGATGAAGATAACTTGTAAAACAATATGATTGATTTTAAATCTCTAGGAACTGTCTACAGCCCCACTGGGGAATTTTAGGCCCATCATACAACCGAATTTTGTGTCGTCCATCAAGCAGATCTAATGGTCTAATTTCTTCCACATAACCCTAGTTTTTTTTCTCTTCCCTTGACACTGTTCAGGGCCACCACCTGATCTGATACTGCACTGTCACAGCTTGTAGGCATTTCCTCCGATATCGATGGACCTATCGAGCCTCAACCTCACTCCCCACTCAAGCATCTTATATTTCAAAGCCAGCAAGCATCTCTATTGCGTTGTCTCCCCCGCTCTGCCTCTGTTCCTCATGTCTGGTGGCTCCCGGCACCAAACCCACCCACTGCTGGTCCATCTGCTGTTCCGGGTCTTCCCTTCAAGCCCGCCCCAACCACCACAGACCCAAATCCCCAAAAGCTCCACAGAGGAGGTCAATGTCACCCGGAGGAGGACATGCCAGCTCCCACCTGCTGGCCATAAAAAAGTTCAGGCGTGGGAGGCAGCAAAATTCCAAGTGTTGGATAGGATTACCCAATTTCTATCTATGGTTAAAGTATGGGCTGGATGTGAAGATGGTGGCTAAGCAGGTTCAAACAAGCTACCAGATGCACTGAAGTATTTGATCAGTTAGTCTTCAAGTTTTGAGGAATTGGTGCAAACTAGGAAGTGGATTGACATGAAGTGGTGCTGCCATCTAAGGATAGTGATGGAGAAGTAACCTGACATGAGCTGAAGTTGGGAGCAGTCTGGGAAGTGACTTTAGTTTGCAGGTAGGTAGTAGTTTCTGTTATATTAGTTGCTGATTTCAGTAGTGGTATCTGTGTTGCGCTTTTCCTGAACTTTAGGTGTGCTCTGTATCAGGCAAGGTGTTTGGGTGCTATCAGTAAATTTGATAATCCCCAGTGTAAACCGTTTAGACAGTCTTTTAGTTGGAGTACAAAACAGTGGCAATACTAAATTTGACAAGATTGCTACTGACAGGAATGTGTGGGAGATAAAATCAAATGGGACATAGCAAACAAGTCATCATAATTCTGCATGTACTGGTCCAAGAACAAAGAAATTATCATATTGCACAAGGACATACTTAATAAGTAATCTTGCTACAAATTTAAACTGAACCCACATCCCTACCCCTATCCATGCCACACAGACGCTCATGCATGCACAAACACATACATCCGCTTCGGCTGTAATAAAACTGCAAGATTATTGCCAATCATGGTTTTACAATCAGTGTTATCTATCGATTTTCAGTTCATTCATCGATACATGAAAAAAAAAAAAAACAGGAGTGTTTGAATCTCGGCAAGCTTTGCAAATTTTCAATGAAGATAATTACATGACTTTTCAAATCATTGATAGCCAAATGGAAGTTTCATTTTACAAAGATCAAAGAAAGGCAATGGAGGGGGCATACAAACTGAGCCAGTTTAGAATCAGAAGCATTAGATCACTGCTAACTTGTGCATCTTTTCTAATTCAATCGTGATGGATTGACTCCAATGTAATACACGTCGTCCTACCTGCTTCGCATAATCACATCTGATATTGGATCATCTTTTCATTTGACCCTATCGAAGATTTTTTCTTAATTGAATTCTTTTTAGCCAAATCATCGCCGGTTTGACCATAGCCAGGCATCTATGCATATTCGACATTTGAAACGTAGCACCTTTGTGTGTCGAAAAAAAAATGTAGTACCTTTGCACAAGGACTTCACAAAGGACATCAAACTTAATCACAGCGATCGACATAGCAAGAGTGTAATGCTGGTGTTCAAGGTAATTTGAAAGATGGGGACTCTGATTCAGCATGTTCCAAATAGTTTACCTGCCAGGCTCAGTCGACCTAGGAATCAATGGAGTGATCACATAATACCCATTCTCCGTGACACCCGAGATGCTCCGAGAGCGAGGCCCGACGAACACCGACTTCTCGTTGTCGAAATCACCCTCGCACACAATTTTTCGGAACTCCAGCTCTGCCGGATCACGAAGGGCGGCGGATGAGGCGGCCTCGTTCCACGCCACGGGCTCCATCTCCAGCCTCCGCGTCCTGTAATCCAGCATCTCTATCTGAGGTCGAGCAGGAAACAGCACACGGTGAGGTCTCGAAAGCTAACAAAATTAAACAGTAAGTACTGAGCGCGCGTGCGCGGTATGACCTTCTCCTGCCTCCGGAAGAGCTGCCATGTGCCGAGGCCGAAGGTGATGACGCCGGGGGCGAAGAGGAAGAGTTTGGACCACGCGCTGGCCTCATTGCCTGCCCCTGCGAGTGAGACACAACACGATTTGCAGGTGATTCGCAAGGCATTTCGGAAGACGATGATTGTTAGGGTAGATGGATACCTGGGGGTGGCGGCGCGGCCGCAGGTGGGAGGAGGCGATGGAGGGGGAGGTGCTGGTGATGAGGTGTGGGAAGTGGAGGCGCGGGACGGGAGGAGGCGAGGCTCGCGGCCGCCGCGCAGGCGGAGGTGCTTGGAGAGCGATGCCGCCATAAGGTCAGAGAAGGCCAGGGATTTGGTCGTTTGGACTTCGGACTTGGACGGGAGAAGGCAGCAGCCACCATAGCAGAAGAAAAATTTTGCATTTTTTTTTTGTTGTTGGAACAGAGTTTCAAACATGTGAATTTTTACTCTTTATAAACATTACTAAATATATGTTCTTTGCGTACATCTGATGTGTGTTTGCTTGGATTTAATTTTCTAATAAGATTTTGGATTTACAAAATAGTGGAATACCCTTGTAGCTTGAAGATTTATTAAGAACTACAAACAGTATTAGGATTTGCCTACACCAAACTTAGAGCAGCATAGAATTTCATTTATACGAG
Source organism: Eremochloa ophiuroides (assembly GCA_038502445.1). Taxonomy (NCBI): domain Eukaryota; kingdom Viridiplantae; phylum Streptophyta; class Magnoliopsida; order Poales; family Poaceae; genus Eremochloa; species Eremochloa ophiuroides. Next base: position 104,586,238 of record JAHLJS010000002.1, on the reverse strand, counting down.
CACATAAAGGAGAGGTACAAAAGCTGAAAAACTGAAAATGCACTTACATGGAACGCTTTAAAAAAAACTTACTCCCTCAATTCCAAAATTATAAGTCGCTGGTTTTATTCCAAGTCAGACTTATCTAATTTCGGCCAGATTTATTAAAAAAACACTACATCAATATGTACATCAACAAATTTGCTCGTTTGTTTGTTTGAAACATCTGCCTGTTCTTTTGGCTGAAATTAAACGCTGATTTCGGCTCATGCTGATTTGTTGTGAGAGAAAAATACTGTTTCGTGGCTGAAAATAAGCGCTGATTAATCAAAAGAACAAGCTGCTTGATGTACACAATTATTTGAACATGTAACTGTTCTTTCTGCGATTACACAGTACAACACATACACTAACATACACCCCTAGGAACATATAAATGTTAATATATTTTTTTTCAAAAAATCTAGTCAAAATTAAAGTTTGATTTACACAAACTATTTTAAAACTTTGAACAGAAGAAGTAGAAGACATAGCTAAAAAGAAGTGCCAGGTAATCAAGCCCCGAAATAATTTCTCTGATCCAAATCCTCTAACTTCCTCCACAGTTTTGTTTGATATATGAATTTCACAATTTGAAACAAATTGCTTTCGGGATAATCATTTTCGTTATTCAACCGCACTTGATTTTCACCAACATTCATCTACTGCATCAACAACACTTCATTCCAGTTTTGTTTGATTTAACGTATACAATGCTGAAACAAATCGCACAGCTCAAATTGACTAAGTATGGAACACAGGAGGCAGCCTCCTCAGAGCACGGGCGTGCACAATACCAGACGCAGTCCACCAACATACTGCCAAACCAGGTTAACAAAATTATGAACACAACATCCCTGATCAATACCTCTTGCGTAATTTACAGCTCAAACTGCTATGCGACATGCAAAAAGAGGGAGACTGGAGTGCGCATTTAAGAGCTAGTACAGATTTAAGTTCAGTTCTTCTTTTTCGAGTGCTTCACCAGCCAGTCAATGACAGAATCAATGTTGGTCGAGTTCTTGCATGATATCATGAAGCATGCCACTTCTCGGTCCGTGATTGTCTTTAGGCCCCTGCAGTACCATTCACCAGGCAGTAGATTACTACAATGTATCAAACTGATATTTTTCGAAAAAAAAATCGTAACCGAGTGTAGTAGCCTAGCATGGACCTACATTAGTTCTGTGAAGGTTTGCTTAGGGAAAGCTTCAGGCTTGTCAATTTTATTGCCAATGACTAGTAATGGGATCCCGGTCAAAGATGGCTTGCTCAAGAGGTCATGGAGCTCCCCTTTTGCAATGGCCATGTTTTCTCGATCTGCAGCGTCAACAACATACCTGAAGGAAAAAAACAATTTTAATATCCAACTGTAGTTCTCATTGCTTCTTGATTTTGTATCAGCTACGACCTTCAGAATAAGAAGGTCAATGCAGCAGGTTTCAATGCAGCTAGGTGTTATAAAATATAAACCTGTGGAAGTTAATCAGAATAAAAAACTGTACAGCTGGCACAACTTCCAGCTCATTGTTTCAGAAAAAAATAACTAGAAAGTCAGAAACAGATAAAAATCGCTTCATCATTATCTACATAAAAGAAGAAGAGCAAAGGATTGAAAGAAATAAACAATGCACAGCCACCGCCACACACAAAAAAACAAAACCAAAAAAATGGGCAACAAATAAACATGATCATCAGTATATATGAAAAAAAGAAAATTAACAGAAGCATAAATCAAGACACCACATGACAACTAAGATACGAACTGGCATAAAGCAAGCTAACCCTTATCCTGACCACAAAGACAACGACTACAATATATAAACCAAAAGGAAGAGAAGTAGGCTTTGAGAACCTTCAAGAAAGCGTTTAGAAAAAGTAGGATAGATGAAAAAGAATTTGTACTTGTACATAAATTGATAAATCTTATTATCAGAATGATATGAACATTGTCTTAACAAAATAATAAACATGTGTGCAAGAAGCCACAACTAAGCACGACAGCTGGTGAGCATTAGCACTACTCTTACTGTAAATGGTAGATTAGGAATGAAAGACATACACAATTGCAGAAACTGCACGGCAGTATCTCTCCCACATGCTACGGAATCTTGGTTGTCCTCCAAGATCCCACAATTTTATCGTCACATTTCCTTTGGTAACCTTTCTCATATTGAATCCTACAGTGGGGATCATATCCTCACTAAAGCCTCCAGTCTGCAAACATGCATGTTTATCAAGGATACACATATTTCATCATACATCCAGAGTATGCGCGGTACAAAAAGAATGCCTAATACTTACAGCAATCACGTTCACAAGTGATGTTTTCCCAGCATTTTGGAGCCCTATCAAGGAAAGCTCCATCTCTTGCTTGAAAAAGAGGCTGCAGATGTAGAAAAGGTAGAAATTAGTCAAGCAGACAAGCTGCTTAAATTGAAACGGACGGCAGATTACATCACTTCATCCGTTTACAAGTGTTACATATGTCAAAGTAATGCTCAGCCACCCAACAAGCGCATGTGCAAGACATTCTTAGAATGCAAGTACTTTTGTATTTTTATTATACATCGAGTCCAAAGCCAACCTGGATGGTAGGTAGAAATGAAATAAATCCAATCTACACTGGTAGGTATACTATATGGCAATGATTGAAGTATAACAAATAATTAGCAGCACCAGGTTAATCCTGTAGTAGCACCAAGAACTTACTAGCGCTAATCGATACTTTTCCATAATATGGAATCCAAGACAGCCAACTATAGCGAAAAAAGGCACTTGGCAGGAATTCAGGATACCAGGGCAATGCAAAACATGATAATCAACATAGACTAAATGAACCCCGTTTATCCTTTTTGAAAAAAGTGATATTCACGAATTTCATACGGCATTCAAGTTCCATTTATCTAAGAGAGAACTATTATAACAAGAAAGCCTGATTAGCATATCTATAATTGATAGATAGCCTGCCCGATGGTCATACGGCAGTTCACAAACAAAGGCCTCAAATCTTAAGTTTACTGATGGAACCATCCCCATGAACCCAATCCTTTCCCCTAACAGGATTAGGGTGTAATAATCACATTAGCTACACGCCAGAAGCTTTCCACCAGCAAAGCTACAACTTCACAACGCCCGTAACTGTCTCAACCAATCTTTGACAAAACCTCTTGTTGTCCAAAAGGAAAAATAGAAATTTGACAAAACCAGAGAAACTCTCAGATCTCGTGCCCGCCGACCCTCGCACCCCCGGCGGCGCAATGCGCGGCAGATCAATCCCACGAGACAGGACGAAACAGCCCAGAGGGAAGAGCATCGTACCTGCGGAGCCAGTTGAGAAAAGCCTCCCAGAACCCCATGGCGCCGGGTCCTGTCCTTCTCGGCTGCGGAGGCCGGCGGCGAAGAAGGCAGAGGGGATCAAGCGGGGCAGCGGCGACGGGCTAAAAGGGCGCCGCGCAGGTGGGATTTGGTGGTGGCCTCCTGTCACCCGCGTTTACTTTATTTGGATTTGGAGGCGGCGGATGGGGCGGGGGCGGGGGACGAGGGAGTGACAGGGAGGCGAGGGCGCCGCGACCGCGAGTAGAAGAGCGAGCAGCGGCGGGCGATGCGTCGAGCGAGGCCTCGAGGGAGGGCGAGGGCGAGGGTATTATTGGCGCCCGGTCCGCCAATCATACGCGCCCGCGTAGTCGCTGCTGAGATGGGCGTCCAACCACGAGTGCCGTTCCGTTGCGTTCCGGTGTCCGTTCCCGACGCCGACGGGATTTCCATCCAACTGGTAGCTGGACTGACTGGTCATCGTATCTAGTATCTGTTGAGGACGAGCACTCGCCCCGTTTCTTTTTTTTTTTTTGAGCATTACTCGCCCCGTTTCTAGGGGGGTTTGGTTGCCACCTGGGCCAATTATCGTGTACTGGTGGCCTTGAAGTGGGCCTACGAGTGAGACTAGCGAAGAAGGACGGGCCCGATGGGCTGGCTTCCTGTTGACACCTGTGATCGGCGTCCGTGTTTGTTTTTATTTTTCCTGCCCTGAGCTGTATCTGATGACTATCTGTATGTTCCGAGGCGTGCACGGGCGGGCACACGGCCACGCACAGCGCCGTGAAACGTTACGCCGGACGCGAAGGCACTGTCCCAATTAGTGCAAAATTGCTATAAATTAAGTATGAAAATAATGTACGATGTTTTTTTTTTGCTTCATTTCAGCGCTGATGAGTTATATGTAACAAATATGAAAGTGATACATTGATGTCATATACTCCATCTGTCACATAAACACTGTTGTTTTAGATTTTTCAGAAACTGTGTTTGACCGTCCGTCTTATTCAAAAATTTTGTACAAAATACAAAATCAATACATAATTATTAAAGTGTCTCTAATGGTATAACAAATCATAATAAGATAAATGATATTTATACAAAATTTTCAAATAAGACGAATGATCAAATGTGATGTCTGAAAAGTTTAAAACGACAGTCTTTCTGAGACGGAGAGAGTAGATGACTTTGTGACCAAATGGCACCCAATTTGAGCTGGAACATGAGTCCAGCGTTGCTCTAGCGACCTCAGCTCGATATCCACCTCTAAGTCAAGCTTACTCGCCCGCATGATTTTTACGGCAGACCCCAAGCCGAGCGTAGATGTCAGCCCATACATTGTCGCACCGATATATATTGGCATTTTTTACCCTATTCACTTATCTAGATTTCAGTTTTTTACAGACACAACAAATCAACAGACAACTAAACGGTAATTGGAGCACTGAGAACTTGCCTGACACCGACAAGGATTCTCAGACGTTGAAATTTAATGGCAGCAACAAACAAACATGCCCACACTATATGTAAAATAGATTACTAAACCCACGATAGTGTTGCTTTTACATTTTCTTCTCTTTTCACTATATTTTTTAAGAACAGGAGAGACTAGAGTTTCTATTGGAAATATAATAGAAATTTAAAATATTTCCTTCATTCTAAAATAAATGCAAATTCCATACTTCAGTGGGTCAATCAATTTCAAATTTGACTAGATTTTTTTAAAATATTATTAACATCTGTATATAATGGGTTTACCATAAATATATATATGGTATATAGCTAATCTAATTATGTTTACTTGATATCGTAAATATTATGATTTTTATGTGTATATATAGTCAAACTTAGATTGTTTGAGTTCTTGAAGTATGAGATGTGCACTTGTTTTTAGATGGCGGGAGTAATATATAGTCAACATTTACACTTAGATTTACGTCTTGAAATAGGATATTGTGAATGCTAATATTAGTTTATATTCTTTTTGTTAAATTTATTTTTTGACTCATCAAAAGACAAGAATTACTTTATTTTTAAAACAAAGAGAGTACTATGCAACAACTAACGACTTATTCTGTAGAGCTCTTTTTGCTCCAAATACTATACTGAAACTGATTCTCTGAGAAAAAAATATTGTTTATTGAAAACGTTTCTCTATAATTCTCTAGAATCAGTGAATTACTTTACCAAATTGATATCAACATAGAATTATTTCTCAGTGAAAGAAAATATTTGGTAGAGCTTCTTCTATATTAGGTCTGATTGTCTCAAAGTTAGTGTGTCAAACAGGCCCTAATTCTATCCTACTCCCTCCGTCCAAAGAAAAAGTATTGTTTTTTAACTTTGAGAAATTACGTTTGACCACTCGTTTTATTTAAAAAATTTATGCAAATTATAAAATAAATATTATTATTAAAGTACCTCTAATGATAAAATAAGTCACAATAAGAAAAATAATATTTATTAATTTTTTTTAATAAGACGGATTCAAAAAAATCTATCCTACCTTGTTGACAGCCATAAGATTCAGCGCACCTTCCAAAACGGTTTGCCTGCCACTGTGCCACACCACATCAATCACGGCGACCACCTGCCGCAGAAGAGAGTGAGAGATATCACCCCTCATCGTCATCGTCATCGTCATCGTCATCGTCATCGACCTTGACTCCGACCCCGAACCCGAACCCACGCCAGGTGTCCGGGTGCCCCTCCAGGCTCCATGCCTCCACTCTAGTCTCAACACGCCCCCACGCCGTACCCACCACAATGTGACGGGCGACCTTTCCAGTTTCCAGAGGCGACGCCGCAGTTCGCCGTTCGCCACGGATGCCGACCACACCCAGCCATACCAATTACCAAACCACTCATCAGGTCGCGTTGCCAGCCGCTCAAGCCAAGACAGCCCCCTAAGCTCCCTGGGATCGCGGCTCGTGCTAAGCTAATCAGGGCGCCCCAACCATCTCTCGCCAAGATCTCGACAAGGGCTCGCCCGAGGTGAGCTCAGCCGCTTTTAATATCTGCTAGCTTCTGAGATTGTTTTATTGTAATATTCTACAGCTAGCTGGTAGCAGGTTTGTTTTAGTTTAGCTTAGCCTTTCACTTGTCCCCTCTTCGCTTCTCTGGATCAAACCTGCCATGGTGAGCATCTTTTCTCTCCCTCCTCTCTTTTTCGCCTCTCCATTTCTTCTCTTTCCTGATAAGTGTGTGTGTGCGGTTCTTGCTGAATTATCTGGTCTCCTTACGAAACTATGGCTGAGCATGATGAGCTGTGCTACTGGATTCTTGATACGGTTCTCCATTTCGGTTGCTTCATTTTTTGCGGCGGCCAGGGAGCGGGTAGGCCATGATTAGTAGCTGTTAAGTTTGCTTGCCTCTTTCCTTTAGTAGTTCCCTGACGACGAATCTGGGTTAGTTGAATGTTGGTGACAAATCCATTTCTTTTCCGGAGAATTTCCAAGTTCCACTTCATTCTGCCCCAATTGCATCTTTCTTGATTTGGCACGCGAATCAGCTACTTCTTTCCATAAATTCCAACCGCTGTTTCTTTCCGGTCTATTTTGTGCAGTTTTTGAGCTCAACTCCTCCACTTTTGCTGCAGCGCGTATCGATTGGAGCAGATAAGCGGCGCCATGGGTATGAGGAGCAGGCACCCAAAGTCGTCGGGTTTCCGCTGCTACCCGGCAACCCACCGGTCCCTATCTCTGGTACTGTGGAGCCTAGTGGCATTGGTTGTCGTTGTGAATTTCCATCTTCTCATCATTCATAAGGAGGAGGGTGAGAGCATGAGTACACACGAGATCCGCCGATCGATGCTGATGGAACTGGAAGTGGTGGAGGAGGAGAAGTTCCGGCTAGCTCCTCCCCGGAGCCGGAGGAATCCCCGGGCTGTGCGCCGCAAGGGAGAGAAGAAGCATACTACAGTAGTGGATGAGTTCCTAGATGAGTCTTCTGCAGTGCATGATATGTGTTTCCCGGAACTGAATACGGCTGTAGATCCAATCAATGGTGGAAACGATAGCATGTACTTCTACTACCCAGGCAGAATTTGGTTGGATACTGATGGAAAACCAATTCAAGCTCATGGAGGAGGTGTCCTGTATGATAAGAGGACCAACACCTATTTCTGGTATGGGGAGAATAAGGATGGCAAAACCTACAAAGCTCATAGCAAGGGAGCAGACAGGGTGAGTTGTACTTTCTGATGCTATAACACCCATTTGTGGTCTGGGACAAACGATATCTATAGCTGTAGAAGCACTGAACTCAATTGTTTCACCTAATGTGAATGACCTATATCAAATTCAAGAGGTACTAGCTAACATAGACGAATGTGATGGTGTCAGGTATATTTTGGGGCATGAATACTATATATGCACAATATAAGATTGAATACCCTGTAAGACAATTTCACACTTTATTTTTAGACTTCTGGCAGATAGGGCACGTAGAAATCAAATTGATTGAGTTGGTTTAGCATGCATTGCACATGACCAGAGCACAATCAAGTAGACACAATAGTGTGCTATAAGTTTGGAGAAGAATGATGGGGAATGATCAACTTACCCCATTCCAGAACTTAAGTGTTGGAATTTCAGTTTGTTGCGTCGTTATTCCAAAGTAATTTCTTGCCCCAAGATCTAGTAATCATATCGTTGGAGAAATTATTTGTTTTCTTTCTCTTTAGATAAACCAACTCAGAGATAGATAGAAACTAGTATGTGGAACTCCTAAAAAAACTATTATGTACAACACCTAAAAAAACTATTATGTACAACACCTAAAAAAACTAATATGTAGAAGAAGGTTTAATTTCTCTAAATATGACCGAGCATATCGTTGGAGAGATTATTTGTTTCTTTCTCTTTAGATAAACCAACTCAGGGATAGATAGAAACTAGTATGTGCAACTCCTAAAAAAACTATTATGTGCGACACCTAAAAACACTAATATGTATAAGAAGGTTTAATCTCTCTAAATGTGACCGAGCATTTCAGTGCATATGTAGTTGTGTGTGCTAATGCATGCATCTAATTTTCGTGACCTTTTAGATTCTGTTGGGGAGGCTCAATTGCTAGGGGGCATGTTGGAAGTTATGTTCTATTCGTAAGGTAAGAATTTTTTTTGAAGTAAAAGGCAAGAGCTCTGCCACTCGATTAAGATAAAAAAAGATGTTTATGTACAAATGGCACCTGCGGTGCCAAAACATCATGATGCGAATACTTTGAACACGTTTCGCTCTATTATGAATTAGGATGACCCTCACCAAAGTTCATTGCCCTATGCCTTCCACTATATCTTCTTTGGCCAGGAAAGCTACATGCTGCACCGTCTTTTGGGCATTATCGAAGATTCTTCTATTCCTCTCCTTCCACAATTCCACATAATGTATATCACCATACCATTGAACCACCTGCGGTCTTTCTTTTGAATCTGTCTTGCTGCATGCTCCCACCATTCGGCAATTGAGGCTAGTTCCTGATATGGCCATAGCACCACAAAGTTTTTCCCACGCTAGCATTTGAGGCCGGTAAGAAAATTGACTGGGCTCTTTTAAGGTGGGTTACTTGGTGTGTAGAGATGAAAAGCTAGCTACAATTTTGACTGTTTATTATTCATATAAAATTGGTTTGAGCTCCAACATTTTCTTTGCGTACAAAGTAACACTATTTTATACGCCAAATTGGAACTATAAAATATCATATTTGGTTTTGAATTTGCAAAATACCAATCAAGAATCTGGTTACAGGCTTTTGTCATGCAAGCACTGACCTTTTATTTTTGTTTGCAAAACCAGAAGGTTAAATCATGATTAGAGAAGAAGTGGCCATTTGAGATTAGAAGGCAAAGGCACTAAGGCAGTCAAGAACACATGCATAAACCCGAACAGATATGCACACTAAGGGTGATTATCTGGGTGCATTCTGCCAGTGATCTCAGTCCTTCTTTCATACCCACTAGATATTGACAGTAGTGGCTGGTGTATTGGGAGGTGCATTGTGCTGTGTGATTGCAGTTCTTTAATTGATTAAATCGAAAGTGACTGATAGTGTAATGCATTATGGTGTTGCCAACAACCAGAAAGTGCTTTCTTTTTATGTTTATATAAAAATGGACTCTTGTGGGCAGCAAAAGAACTCTTTGGTGGTTATGAATTGGAGGCATTTCTAGTTAAGGATTCTCCGGCTAGACTTCAACCAGATTATTCTAATATAAAGAATACCAACATTGGGCACAATGTGGTCATGTGGAACCAGCATAGTTTACTAAACTTTTTCAGAAACACAGATAATTAGTTCATATGTTGCTACTGACAAACTGAACTGACGCTTCAACAGCAGAACTTTGTAGGTGCTACTATTGCTTCGGTACTTAAAAGCGATGTTTGTTTTGTCCATCTTCCTGTTTCTACATTATCTTGTGCCTTTCTCATCTCTAACCACTAACTTTGACAAGTCATTTCCCAGGTTGACATCATTGGAGTAAGTTGCTATTCTTCGAAGGACCTGTGGACATGGAAAAATGAAGGGCTTGTCCTCCGTGGTGAGGAGAAGAATGTAACACATGATCTTCACAAATCTAATGTCCTGGAGAGGCCCAAAGTGATATACAATGATCGGACTGGCAAATATGTGATGTGGATGCACATAGATGATGCTAACTACACCAAAGCTTCAGTTGGTGTGGCCGTCAGTGACTCTCCGACAGGCCCATTCACTTATGTCTACAGCAAGCGTCCACATGACTGCGAAAGTAGAGACATGACCATCTTCAAGGATGATGATGGGAAGGCCTACCTGATATACTCTTCTGAGGACAACAGTGAGCTCCACATTGGCCCGCTAACTGATGACTACCTTGATGTCACTGATGTGATGCGAAGGCTTCTCATCGCACAGCATCGAGAAGCTCCTGCGCTCTTCAAGCATGAAGGCACGTACTATATGGTAACCTCTGGCTGCACAGGCTGGGCTCCAAACATGGCGCTGGCTCACGCGGCAACATCAGTGATGGGACCTTGGGAGACACTGGGGAACCCCTGTGTGGGAGGGAATGAGATCTTCAGATCAACAACATTCTTCTCCCAGAGCACATTTGTCTTGCCGGTTCCAGGGCTGCCGGGCTCTTTCATCTTCATGGCCGATCGGTGGAACCCATCCGATCTTAGAGATTCGCGGTACGTCTGGCTGCCTCTGACGATAGGGGGAGTCCCTGATGAAGCCGCAGACTATAGCTTCATGTTCCCTCTCTGGTCCCGAGTGTCCATTTACTGGCACAAAAGGTGGCGTCTCCCTGAGGAGTGGAGGGATTCTTGAGAGTCTGAAGTTTTTTTAGAAGAATTGAAGTTCTTATACGCTGTGTTACATTGATAGATACCAAAATATTGACATATGACACGTTGGTCTACATTGTATAGGTCAGATGTAGATGGAGGGTTTGTAAATGTGCAGTTTTTTCTTGAGTTTGCACTCAAATCAGGAAAAACTTTGTGGCCTTTTGGGCGAGGTGTTGTGGTGATCCACTCGTCTTAGTTTCAAGAATAATCTGCCTGCCCCTTCAGCATTGGTCTGGTTTGATCTAGTTGGAAATGTGTTGACAGCTATGGGACCTGATTCAGGTCCTTTCCATATTGGATCCGAAAGTTCTCTTGTTCTTCCACTCATGATCATTTGATCATCCTTATTGCATCAGCATTTTTTTTATTTGAACACACATCAGCATTGTTTTCATCGTTTAATCTAGTTGGAAATGTGTGTTGACAGCTATGGGACCTGATTCAGGGCCTTTCCATATTGGATCTGATAGTTCTTTTGTTCTTCCATCCATGATCATTTGATCATCCTTTGTGCATCTGAATTTTATGTTTTTTGAGAGAAAGGAAAAAAAAAAAAAACGGCCTGCATGCCATCAATTGATGAACCAATGTTGACGACCACAGAAGATGGAATCGTTCTTATCCGTATTACGTCCTCCATGACACCAGCTGACCAGGAAGTCCGGTACTGGCGATGGCCGACGGATGAGATCTGATCGAATCTGTTGCAGATCGGCTGATTAGTCGCCCCCATATCGCCGTATCCAGCGCCGCAACAGCAACAAATAGGTGCAACTTCCCCGATCCAAAATTCCTTGGTCCTTGCCCATCGATTATAAATCACATGGTCCATATTTGATTCTAAACTCCTGTCCCATTTAATAAAAAATGAAATAAAAACCTAACCATTCTCATTCTCATTTTATTTTTCCCTACTCTGCCATTTTTCCATTTAATAGGAGTACTTTATTTACAGCTGCTTTGCGGCCAACAGAATTCCCGGCTCCTTCAGTTGCCGCGCCGCCTATTTCGTTTAGGGCGCTCCAGGGCGATCTCTCTCGCTCGCGTCGCGGCGAAGCAATCCATCAGCTATCGGCCATGGCCGGGGGAAGCATCCGCGCGGCCGCCAAGGCCGCGGTGATCGGCGGCTACCGCTCCTGCAGCCTACATGCGGCGCGCCCCGTCGTCCCACACTTCCTCCGCCGACGGCCGGAAGGCTTCCACGTTCGCGGCGGACGACTCGGTCATCACCGACCGCGAGGTGTTCGGCCCCGTGCCCACTCATGAGGAGGCCATGGCTGCCACGCTCGACCTCAAGGACGCCTTCGAGATGTGGATGCTCTATAGCTTGCTCACATTCGCAGCTCATTATTTGGTTTTCGATCTAATTAAATATTTAATCCACTTCAGTATACCATTACTAAAATACGCAATGTTCGTGGGCACATAGAACTGCAAATTGTTCGTGAATTGCATAAGCATGGCCGTTAGCTAATTGCATTCAATAAATGAGATACGGTTTCTTCTAACAAAGTGTTAAGTTCCTCTTATGCTTGATTGCACTTCGTTATAAACAAAATGATCTGTTAGTTGCCCTCTGTATTGTCCTTTCAAAAGGTTGGCCTCTGACAATTACCAATGGCCTTTTGACACTTCCGCATCGAGTTTTGAAAAGAGTTATTTGTGACTGGTGCAATAAAATCTTTCCTTTACCGCACAATGATACTCGCCCATTCTTCTGATGTTTCACGATATGTCTCAGGAAATATACTGTATATATGGTATGGAGTAGGAAAATCTGTGATTTAAATGCTAGTATATTAAAGAAGAACCTTGCATGCAGATTCTTTTGTTTGAATAACGTTTTCAGTGTAATTTCCTTTTTGCATGTCTCACATTTGTTCTCTATAATTTTTTTTTTTCCTGAATCTAACTGGTGTTTCATTTCCTTGAAACCAGTGCCAAGGTTGAATCTCATATTGCACTTCCGGAACTTGTTCACTCTGAAACACCTCAGGACTTTGTTCATTCAGAAGCGTCTAAGAAGGAAGATGACAACGAAAACTTTATGGTCTCATCTGGAAATCCTGGACGTGTTGTGCAAGCATTCACATTGCTACACGAGAGCCCTGAAGCTCAGGTTTGTCTTTCTGGCCTCTTTAGGGCAAATGCCAACTGCCCAACATACAGGATGTTCTCCCTCTGTTTGTTCCTTCTATGGTGCTATCCTATCAGATTTAGGAGGCACGTGGGACTTGATTCTTCTCATGAGGTTTATTTATATATTGAGAGGAGAGAATACAAGTCCGCCGAACAAACATTTTCATTCTATGAAATCATTATACAGCTTGACAACTTGACTATGCTATACACTTTACTCCCACGATTGAGTACTAAGGTTCTGTTTGGTTCGGATCTTTTTCCCATAATCAGTTCATAGCGCGAACTGATGCTGGTAATCACTTCGCACGTATTTTTGCCATATATTTTCTTGGTCGGCGTTTGGTTGGATAGACTATAGAGCCACAATCGACCACACCATGAACTGATACGGGCCCATACAATTTGGTTACCGCTCTCCACCAGGCGCTATCTGGTACATGCAATAAATAGCCGTCCAAACAGATCGCTCTTTCAGTTCCATTTACTCATTGCATTACGGTTACCGTTCCCCACTGCTGATCAACACCTAACTGGTAACTGCATCTGCTCCTTTTATATGTTCATTCACAATTTCACAATCAATTTAACACCTAACCTTGAGCACAACAAACCTACTTTTGCAAATGGTGAAAATTTTACAGCAAGTATTCTTCAGTATCTGTTCAGTGGACCTTAAGCAGACGCTAAATTGATTTATCTCGACTTCTCGAGTACACTTTCTGTTTCTCTCTATTGTTTATGTTTACCGTCAGTTTGTGTTTCTCTCTATTCTTTATATTTACCGTCAGTTCGAAAAGATTGCTTTTGCCATGACCATCTTGGCTACCTTTGTTGCTTCCAGGATGTTGTAGCCTCACTTGCTTCTGATAAGAATGTCTGGGATGCTGTGATGAAGAATGAAAAGGTTATGAAGTTCTACAAGACATATGAGTCAAGTAAGCATTAACTTTGACACCCTTCAGTGATGGATTACTTGAGTATCTCTTAGTAACATATTTGTTTCCTTCCTACAGAGCTTAGCGAGTGTTCTAGTGTTGCTTCAAGTGTATCTGGGGATGAGGTGGAGGATGGTGAGGCAGCTAGCCTGCAAAGCAACCCGTACCTCTCTCAAATTGCTGGTGAATCAGTGAAGGATTATTTGGAGAAAATGAAGGCACTAGTGTCCGAGATGATGGCCAATCTGTCAAACATGATGCAAGATCTTGTCGCAACCTCTGATGAGGGCCGTAGCAAGGGGAAGATCAAGACCCTGATAATGAGCTCCAGCGAAGATTTTCTGAATGCACCCTCTGCCTTTGTGCTCCTGGCTATTGCATCGATCATGGTAGTTTTGCTTAAGCGTGTTTAGATCAGTCAAACAGAATAGATAAATGAAACTTGCACACATTAGCATGGTTTTTTTTTAGATTACATTAGCATGGTTATTTAGCTTGGAACATTGTTTTTCCTTATGTGGGGCACTGGGGCTCAATCTTCTTACATCAACTAGTGGTTGAATATAGTTGAGTGTGTATCTATTCTCAAGACGGAATTTTCACCGAGTTGTCTGTTATGTCTAGGATATCCTCGGCTCAACATTCACAAGAGTAAAATTTGAGGGTTTGGCTGACACGTGGTCGTGTGTTCTCATTTTTGCTGAGCCGGTTCGCAAAATTGTTACCTGTTTATGTTCAGAACTCAGAAAGAACACATAATCTTAAGCTAGGCGACGACAACCGTCCGTAACACATAATTTTAAGCTAAGTAAGCACAATCATCCGTGATCGTAATTTGCCCTTTCAGTTCACATTTTTTTGAAATCAGTTGGGCATATGACGCAATGCAGAACAGTCTGCAGAAGATAGAACTCGTACCATTTTTCCTGCTGGACATGCTTTTAAGAAAGTATGAGGCAAATTTGAATCCAAACTTACAGAGCATACTCCCAAGTAGCCCCTGTGGTTTTGGGCAGTTAACAGACCACACCACATGAATGACACATGTCAAGTTTTGGGCAGTTAACAGACCACACCACATGAATGAACATATCAAGATACAACAAGGTTATGCAACGGCTATTTTCTCTGAGAGCACAGGAATCGACATACATACACATAAAATCTACCATCCAGAAAAATCTTTGAACTCTACACTAGATGCAGTCGCTTTTCTCTTCTTGCTCGAATCATCAGCTGCACCAGCACTTCCAGTCACATCAGCAGAGCCAGCAGTCCGAGCTTTTAAATACTTGCCAACCCCACCACCAGTACTTGTTGAACCAGCAACACCAGTTCCTGGGTTGCTATACCATGATCCCACCTTATCCTGAATCGATGCAACCACATGTCAGTACAATTGGGGAAAATTAAATGCAACGTCCATGACTATTGCTAAAACTAAAATGCAACATTACATAATCCTCGTCCTTTTTCTTCTCCTCTTCCTTTGCCTTTTCTTCTTCCTCGTCTGGCTCTGTGTAAGGATTCACGAATATGCTGACTTTTAGAATCTTTATTTCTTCCTGTAAATAAAGGCCGGCATAGGAATACATGTTCAGGCTCTGTTGATATTGAAAAATAAAGTAGTGGAGAATACAGTATAACGTTCAAAGCTATAAATAATGATCTCATGCTTTAAATAACCATCATACTGGCAGAAATTGACTTGGCAATACTAACCAATGGCCGGTCGTCGTCATCAACAGGAACCTTTTCCATAGCCGAAAGTGTGGTCAAACCACCCACCACCATGCCAAATACCGTGTGCTTGAAATTTAAGTGCGGTGCAGACTTGTACAAGATAAAAAATTGGGATCCGTTGGTATGAGGGCCTGAGTTTGCCATGCTGACTACACCTCTTCCAGAATGTAGCAGCTTTGAGTTTGGCTCATCCTTGAACGGTTTACCCCATATGGACTCTCCTCCACTTCCTGTGCCAGTTGGATCACCGCCTTGAATCATGAAGTTTCTGTACAAAGGGAATGAGAAAAAATGATAAGAATTATGTAGCACCATAAGAATGAAAGGAACATTTGGAAAAAAGGACTAATGCAATCAGAATCATACTTGATGCTCCGATGGAAGATAAGACCATTGTAATAACCATTTTCACAATGTGTGAGGAAGTTTTCACAAGTCCGAGGAGTTATATCACAGTGAAGCTCCAAATTCAAATCAGCCATGAGTTGTATGCAGCTGAACGTAGCCTTTCTTTTTTGGATTCCTTTCAACTTTAACATACTCATATTCATTTTTGGTAACAGGATCATAAGAAGTCGATGTGAAAGAACGTGACGCTGCTCCAGTAGTGTAACGGCTTTTGACCTGAAATGATTGAATTATTACCATAAGACAACACCAATGGACAGGTTAAAACAGGGGCAACATAACACATGAACATGAGATGACTGTATACCAATTTAGCATTTACAGGAGCCCGTTCCCCTGCCATATGCATAGCGATTCTAGCAGCGGTTTTTTCAGCAGTAGTTGCTTTTGCTGCTGCTGCACTCCTGCCATGAACAGAAGCAGAAGCAGCATCTACAATACTGAAACTTTGATTAGGTTTAGGTTCTTTTCCTGCTTTGTCATCCTTCTCCTTCCTTGCTAAAGTGGCAGCAAGAGCCGCAGCTCTTTCCTTTTGAGCTTTCAGCCCTCCACCCCCCTGCAAAAAAGCTTCCTTTCCTTTTTCGGTCCCAAGTTCCTTAATCATTTGCTTAAGATCACCAGAAATATTTATGTTATAGGTTGGATCATCTTTCATCCGCTGCAACTCTGTATTACAGATCGATTGTCAGAACATGTAGGCTAAACGGGAACAACTGGAATTGTGTTTTTTTAAAAAGGTAATGGAAAGAGGGAGCGTAATTGAACCTTCATCCTCAAGTTTGAGACCCTTTTTGACATGGTCGAATTCCCCAAGGACCTTGCCATCAACCACGTTTGGGTTCTACCAAATTTACAAAAGGTCAACATAATATTGACAAGAAACTGCACAAGCAAATTCTTAATACTTTCATAGTAGTTACCTGAATCGTTATTAAGTCATTTCGAGTGAAGGGCTCATCAGTTAGCAACTCTTTCCAATTTTTTGGCTTGATGTTAAGTTCTTGGATTGCCTGTGTTCGTAAAGCATTAACATGTAAGCTAAGAAAATACCTTAATATATAAAGCTAGACACATGAAAATAATATGAAATCACCTCATAGCAGAAGACATTTCCTGTAGTTTTTACAGCAACTATGTGTGTGAATTCTGTAAAAACTTTGTTCAGAACAGGACACTGAAACTCTCCTGCCAAAAAATATGATTGATTTAATATATATTTATGAAGTGGATGTAAAGGCCAGACTGAAGGAAGACATA
Source organism: Eremochloa ophiuroides (assembly GCA_038502445.1). Classification (NCBI taxonomy): domain Eukaryota; kingdom Viridiplantae; phylum Streptophyta; class Magnoliopsida; order Poales; family Poaceae; genus Eremochloa; species Eremochloa ophiuroides. Next base: position 104,569,086 of record JAHLJS010000002.1, on the reverse strand, counting down.
ATTGTAGTAGCAGATTGATCTGGTATGAGCTACTGTTGGTATTCTTGCATCTAAAAGGAATTCAGAATTCACGATTCATATAGCAGATCAACCTGGTATGAGCTGCATTGGTATTCTCATAGCCTAGAATTAACTCACCATCTGAGTTCTTGTGGAATGTGAGAGGAATCAGATCTTCGTGCTTGAGTGGTGCTCCGGTTACTGGATGCTTCCCTGAACTTTTTAAGGTATGGGATTATGCTCCTACATAGAAATCAACAAACTCAGGATTTCAAATATTTTTTAGAGGGTTTTACCTATGTACCATTAAAAATAATGGCTCCTACCTACGTACCACTAAAAAATTCGAGCACACCCAGGTACCATTCACCTAAACTTTTTTGTCGCCAATGCCATTCCGTCCACCTTCCGTTTGATTTTTGCCGTTTATCATCTCTGACACGTGGGCCCGACCAGAGAAAACGTCTAAAATACCCCCTTTCACTCTCAATTCCTTATCTCTAACTGTTGTGTTTTGTTTTTTTTTTCTTAGCTGACGCATGGTGCCGCTGGCCGCTGCAGATCCCCTGCTTGCTTGTTTGCATACAAAGAGATGCGGCTTGACCTTGCCTGCTTGCCGCTGCCGCTGGATACAGTGCGCGCTGCTGCCTGAGCTGCGGCAGATGGACGAGTCTGGCTGTGGCCGCGGCCTCAGAGATGCGCGTGCCGCCGCCCGAGCTAGAGCATAGCAGCAACAGCCGCTGCGAGGCCGCCTCCGTGGCCGCGCTGGCTGGCTGCGAAGCCGCGGCTCCCGCCCCAAAGGCCGCGATGACCGCCTGCTTGGCTGCGCGGGCCACTCCCAACTCCCGCACACGGAAGCTCTCTCCCTCACACGCCCCCGCTCGCGATATGTCTCTCCTGCGGTCCTGCCCTGCACTCGCGTCCAGGTCGCGCCGCCGAAGGTCCGGCCGTCATGCTGCGGTGGGGCAGGCGAGGTTGGACACAGGCAGGGTCAGCGTCTCCAGCGCGTTCCCCGCGGTGACGTTGACCGCCGGCGTCAAGCATCAATCCACGGTGCGGGTACAGGGGCGGGGTACTCGCGGCGGCGCTCGTGCTGCCGGCGTCCGGGACGGCCCGCGCGGCGCCGCCGCGGTGCGGGGCGCACACGTGGCGTCCGCGCTGCCGGCGTCGGGAAGGCACGAGTCGTGGTGGCAGCCGTCCTTGCCGAGGTCGTGGTCGGAGGCCAGGAGGCAATGCAGCTGCAGGCTGGAGGTGATGGAGAGCGCCTCGTCACTCCGCCTCCTTGGTCAGAGCCATGGCAGTCTGCGTGAGCTCGTGACGTCTCCATGGCTTCCAGAACGCACGGAGGAATGGGCAGATGTCGAGGAAGTGGCGTCGTCACGGTGGCCGGGGAAGCACGTCCCCGCACCGTACCGTCGCGGTGGCTTGGGGTGTTCTAGCTTGTCGCGAGGTTCTGCCGCACTGACGGCGGGTACGGCGCGGCGGTGACTGCGGCCAACGTGTGCGTGTTGCTATGCGCGGCGCGGTTCCTGGACATGGCGGCAGCACACGCGTCGGAGGTCGGGGTCGCGTCCACGGCCACGCTGAGCCTGGTGCGGATGACGAGGAAAGCGTTCAAGGAGATGCCGCACTGGCCGTGGCACACCGCCGTCGTGGACGTCGTGAAACAGTGCCAGCGCCTGCTCCCGCTCGCGACTCCACGGGCTCGTTCGACGCGGCCGTGGCTGCTCTGGTATCCCACAGGCTCGTCGGAGAGCACGGCGTTCCGATTCTCGTGCGACACCAAGAGCAGCAGCCTCAACCTGCGCGGGTCCTGCATCAGCCGCACCTGGTGGTTCGAGGACCTCGTCCCGCTCGGCTCCGCCACGGCGGAGCGCGTCGTATCGGCACTCGTGGCCAGGCGCACCGACCACGGGCGCTCAACATCAGCATCGTCTCCAATGCCTCTCCTCCACACCCACATGCGTTCAGACAAGGATATTTTTGACTTTTTTCATCACAGTTAGACACCGTTAGACACTAAAGCGGACGGAATGGTGTAGAAGGAAAAAAAGTTTGACGCGATGGTATTCAGGTGCGTTTCAACTTTTTAATGGCACATAGGTCAGATCAACTTTTATAATGGTACATAGGTAAAAGCCTCTTTTTTTACCCTTACTCCTTTTTTATAGAAATGTAAACAGCTCATTGAACTGGAATGCTAAGGCACTCACATTAAATCAAAGACGCTTCCATCGACGGTGCACACTGGATCCTCAAATGGAAGAAACGTGAGTCTACACCACCGAACAAGATTATAATCAGCAGAGAAAGGAGATAAATTAACATTCAGCTAGTAGCAATCTTAATGACTCATAGCAAATTTAACAATCGTCTATAACCCACAAGTCCATGTCCTCAACTGCCAAATGTTAGGATACAAAAGCCAAGAAAAGTAACCACCTGAACTAATATCTCATCATCCAAGGGAATATGTTTAGCAGGAATCAACCATACACTATACGCAAACAAATTAAAAGCCCACAATCTGATGACGAAACCCTACAAGCTCAAGCAGACACACAGGGCAATCTTTCTTTCGACAATAGAGGAACAGAAAGTAAGGGAAAGGCAACGTAGTTACGAGCAACAGTAGAAGGGGAGGCGCTTGAACGGCGTGCCGATGTCCTTCTGCTTGGCGCCGCCCCATTCAGTCGCCCACTCCGTCCGCGTGATGAACATGCGGTCCTTGCTATGCTGCTTCTTCCCCATCTCCGCCCCCGGACTGAAGCCGCACTCTCAACTGCCGGTTGCCTCACCGCCGTGGATTTCGCCGGTGACAAGGTGAAGGCTGGCCTGGCCGGAGCCTCGACGGCGGCAAGCGCGGATTCTGGATCGGCAGGTTGGCTGGGGAAGATGCGGCTTTTTTGTCATCGGCTCGGCGCCGTGTTGGAATACGGCTCAAGCCGCCGCCGCCGCCGCCGCGATAGGTCGGCTGAAACCCTGGGCCCGGCCCACAACTACAACAAAGCCCACTAGCGGCCCAAAGAGGGAGCAGGAACCGGAAGTGGCACCGGCCGAACGTGTCCAGTCGGCTCGAGTAGCAGCAGCAATAGAATGGGCGGCGGCCGCGGCGTCGGCGGCGGGAGCCCGGCAGCGAGCGGTGGCGGGAGCAGCAGCGAGGATGACGGAGACGCTGCGTGGAAGGCGGCCATTGACTCCATTGCCTCCGTTGGATTCAGCGTCCCTTCGTCCAACGGCGTGGCGAAGGCAGGCCTCTGGCGGCAGCGGCGAGGTGAACAACGGCGTGGAGCCGGAAGAGCCGCATGAGGGGAAGCCACAGGGCCCTGGGCTTAAGCTGTACCAGATCAAGGTAACTTTGTTTGCTTCTCCTCCTTCCTCCGTCGTTAGTCAGATACATATACATCATGTGCGGATTTTGGTTCCCGGGGGCTTATTGATTCGTGAATCCTGCATTCCTTTTGCTCGGTGGTGGAATTGATGCCACCATTTTCTAAACTGGGACTTCGGAGTAAAAGTTTGGGCTATTGAGAACACTTTATCTCAGTATTTAAGGTCGGCTGTAGTGATAAATGCAACTCGGGGCAAGAGCACAAGTCATGAGCTTAATTGATATGGATATAGAAGGGGACATAGAGAGCCAACAGTCAACTGCATTGCATCTCAGGAGCAGATCCAACCCAAAAGTCCAGTGATGTCACCTCTATTAAACCATGACTTAATTTTACATATGAGCCTTAATTTGTAGCAGAGATGACACAAACTCACTGGTCACTGCTGTCAGATGACAACAGTGAACAGGGCTGGCTCTGGCCCTGTTGCATCTCATCAGAATATATACAAGTTACATCCGGGTGCACAGCTTAGCACACAGGCGTGCATCGGTGCGCACGAGTGACAGAACGTGGGCGATGTCGTGCGCCAACACATGCGTGAGCTGGATAACCGCTCAGCATATCGTTTGCATGAGCGGTTTTGTGAGGCATGGTAACGCTTGGGATGTTAATTGGTCTGCTTAACGTTGGTACTATCCTGTAATTTCGTTGCTCTGGTAATGAAATTCGGTTTTCACCAGTGTGGAAAAAAAAGAAAAAAAAAACAACACGGTTTCAACACTTATATACTGAGTTCATGTCAGTGGAGTGCTGTATTGCCCTTACAAGATGTAGCTTTGAGCTCGTTGTGTGTCTCAAAGACATACATAGTTTAGAGTGATCAATATGAACAAATTCAAGATAGAGGAATCATGAGGCTGGAAAGTGTAAAGGTGGAATGCAAGGTTTATTTCCTTGGTGAAGAAAAATGGTACTGTGTCTGTTTTCCTCATCATGAATGGAGTGCTTATTAGAATTTGGACCTGTTTTCCGCTACTTTTATGCCTCGTGCTTGCCCTTGATGGTGAAACCAGTGAATTCCATTAACTATGTGATATGCATATATATGTGCATTCTTTGCTTCTATGAATCTTCTCCCTATGTTAGTTAAGTCATGATCCAACCTGGCAGACCTAATGTTCAAGTCCAACTAGGCAACAGTTGCACAATGTTTGATGTGGAACTGTCACCTATGGTATGCCCATTTCCATCCGATGAGTTTGTCAGGTCCTCACTCCTAGTTTCCTCTTGTCTCAGCGCTTAATCCACCTCACCTATGCTTTTGTATACATACTTTGCTTTTCTGGTCAAGAAATCATACCTTTTTAATTTTACATTTTTTATCTTACAAGTTACAACCTTCAAATTGTTCGTTGCAGGTAAGAAACATGTTGGATGATATGTTAGAGAAAAACCTTGAAATAGTCAAAGCTCCGTGCTTGAACTTAGTAGAACCCACAGAAACAGGAGGAGGAATAAGGTTATTTAAAAAAGCGCCACCTGGTATTAGCATGGATTCTATGGGTAAGTGAGAAAACAGTCTTCTTAAATTCTATCATTGTGGTCTGTGTCAAAAGTCAAAACAAACTCAAGTGTGGAGCATATTTCCAGATAAACTGCACGTGCAACTCAAGAGACCAAGAATTGTGCCGGGGGAAGATGTCGATGAGAAATCAAAGAAGGTTGGGCATCAATTATTGCTTTAGTTTGCCCTATGCTTGAAGTTTTAGTCATTATTTCTCCTGACCTTACTCCTATCTTTGTTTCAGTTCAGGCATATGCTCCGGTCTGTTGTTGTCGACGGCAGTGACATAGTTGTTTCTGCAAAGAAAGCATCTGAGAGATCACTGGCTAGATTGGAAGCGAGAGAAGCTACAGCAAAGGCAAAAGCCAAGAGGGAGGAAGAAAGGGTGCAGGAACTGAAGAAGGTTAGGGGAGAGAAATGGCTTCCTTCTGTTGCTAGACAAATGAAGGTAAGTTTTGGTATCAACATGTACTGTAATTTTTGCTCCAATTGCAAATTGGTTTGCATATTGTATTCTTTTCTTGCACAGGCGGAAAAAGCTTGGGAGCTGCGAAGGCAATGAGCTGATGATGTGCCAGATCAATGGGGCTGCGTACGCTTATCTCTGAGTCCAGTTATCCTAGTGCCCTGTTCCGAGTGGCCACTGACATGAGTAGGTAGAATGCTGCACTGGAAGTTTTCTTCTAGTAAATGAGAGAATGTAGCTCTGGATATACCAGGCTGCACTGAAAGTTTTGTTCTAACTGACAGAATGTAGCACTGGATATACCAGCGTTCATTTTCATTTTATACTTCCGTAGTAAAGAACGTGATTTGGCATCAAACTCTTATGGAAATGCATTGTGAATCATTATCTTTGTCCCCGCAGAAGACAGGCATATGACATGAATGAATGATACTCCGTCCATTTCAAACTACAAGAAGTTTTGGCTTTTTTAATACGTATACTTAGATTTACAGTATATCTAGATACAAGTGTCGTGTAAAAACAATAATATCTAGAAAAGTTAAACCGTCTTACAATTTGAAAATTGGGCACTGTGATCTTTCTCAGTATAGCTTTTACTTGCAATTTCTTATCAGGTTGCCGGTAGCCTTTGCCAAGGAAGCCCGCTTCGAAGGAACACCGTAATCCTTCTTTGATTGTCTTGTTGATTTATCACTTATCAGGTAGGGATTTACTGATTGTGCAAGTATGTAATATCGAGATTTACGAAATAATTCCAGAAATTGCTTTGCAAATTGAACTCAACGGATGTGACTCAAAGAACTCTCCTTGTTCCTCATATCCACGAGCGGGGAGACAAGGAAGCTCAACTATTCTAGTTCTAGTTATTATTCCTACTATTCGCATAAATCAAGAAGATGATTCCAATACTTTCGTTCTTCTTTGCTTGTTTCGGGTAGGTTTGTTTCAAGCTATAGGAGAAAGCTAGTGCATGACGAACTAGAAAGAATGGAAGAATGGCGCATTTCGATATTCCGAGCGGGGAGTGCGTGCAGTTGGATTGGAGGATAGTCCGTTAGGAAAGAATTGAATCAAAGACAGAAATAAGAATGAATGGAGGGAGTAACTTTAAATTGAACTGATGCCTGGTAATTTCGTTGTGCCATTGTTGTGACAATCAGGCTCCATCCCTCGAACTGATAGCTTGACACTGTTTTTTCATTGGGCTCAGAACAAGGAGGTCAGCGGCCCGCCAGCGAACTGCAACTCCGCTCTAACTCGTGCTTGGATGGGCCTCCGTTAAGCCCACCAAGTCCTCGTCTCCACTGGCCTTTTTCTTCTTCGATTCTTCCTCTTCCCTCCGCCTGCGGCGCCGTCAAGCAACGCCGCCTCCCGTCCCCATGGGCACCACATCTTCCGCCTCCGCCTCCGTCTCGCCGGCGGCTGCATCAGGCTCTGCCCCCGACTCGGACTCAGCTCTTGTCTCGGCTGTGGCTGACGCGCTTGTCTCCGCCTCCCGCCAGCCCTCGCCGCCGCCCATGGACACCCTCCTGGCCCCGTACCTCCTGCGCCTCGCCCCCTCGCACCACCCGCAAGTGATCGCCCTTGCTGCCGCCAACCCATCGCTCGCCTCTCCGCACACTCTCCTCGCCTACCGCCGTCACTTCTCTCCCCCGTCCTGCCTCCCATCCCTACTCCCGCTCCTCCCCATGCTCCCCTACCGCAACCTTCTCCCACTCCTCCTCGACTTCGTCCCGCTCGACCCGCTGCGCCACCTCCACCGTCACCTCCTCACCAGCCTCCCCACGAATGCGCTCGCCGACGCCGCGCTCTCCTCCTACGCCCGCCTACGCCTCCCCCACCTCGCCGCGCAACTCCTCCACTCATTCCGCCGCCGGGGGCGCGTCCGCCCCTCCCTCCAGGCAGCTAACGCCGTGCTCTCTGCACTGGCGCGCAGTCCGTCCACGTCGCCGCAGGCATCTCTTGATGCCTTCCGCTCCCTCATTGCGCTGCGGCTCCACCCCAATCACTACACCTTCAACCTCTTGGTGCACACCCACTGCTCCAAGGGCACCCTCTCGGACGCCCTCTCCACGCTCTCCACAATGCAGGGGTTCGGCCTCTCCCCCGACGTCGTCACCTACAACACACTCCTCAACGCTCATTGTCGCAAGGGCATGCTCGGTGAGGCACGGGCGCTGCTAGCCAGGATGAAGAAGGAGGGTATCGCGCCAACCAGGGCCACGTATAATACCCTCGTCTCAGCGTACGCGAGGCTTGGGTGGATCAAGCAGGCTACCAATGTCGTGGAGGCCATGACGGCATTCGGTTTCGAGCCTGACCTGTGGACATATAATGTGCTCGCTGCAGGGCTGTGCCAGGCAGGGAAGGTGGACGAGGCATTTAAGCTGAAGGATGAGATGGAGCGGCTCGGCATAGTATCGCCTGACGTAGTCACCTACAATTCACTTGTTGATGCATGCTTCAAGTGTCAGCGCTCTTCTGATGCACTGAATCTACTTGAGGAAATGCGTGACAAAGGGGTGAAGTCAAGTTTGATCACACATAACATTGTTGTGAAGGGGCTCTGCAGGGAGGGGCAATTGGAAGAGGCGTTGGGGCGTCTGAAAATGATGACAGAGGAAGGATTGGCACCAGATGTGGTTACATACAATACACTGATTGATGCATACTGCAAAGCCAGAAATGTTGCCAAAGCATTCATGTTGATGGATGAGATGGTGAGAAGTGGACTCAAAATGGACACTTTCACCCTAAACACTTTGCTATATAACCTATGCAAAGAGAAGCGTTATGAAGAGGCTGAGGAGCTCTTGCGTTCACCGCCACAGAGGGGTTTTGTACCTGACGAAGTCAGCTATGGTACAGTGATGGCAGCCTACTTTAAGGAGTCTAAGCCAGAGCCTGCTCTGTGTCTGTGGGATGAAATGTTCAAGAGGAAGTTAAGGCCGAGTATTTCTACTTACAATACATTGATCAAAGGGCTTTCTACAATGGGGAAATTGACAGAAGCGATTGATAAATTGAATGAGCTGATGGAGAAGGGGTTAGTACCAGACGACACCACCTGCAATATCATCATTCATGCCTACTGCAAGGAAGGAGACTTGGAGAAAGCTTTCCAGTTCCACAACAAGATGGTGGAGAATTCTTTTAAGCCAGATGTTGTTACCTGCAACACTTTAATGAAGGGACTTTGTATGTATGGCAAGCTTGAGAAAGCGATGAAGCTTTTCGTGTCATGGGTAGAGAAAGGGAAGAAGGTTGATGTTATCACATATAACACCTTAATTCAAGCTTTGTGCAAAGATGGTGATATTGATACAGCTTTGAGTTTCTTTGCCGACATGGAGGTCAGAGGCTTGCAGCCTGATGCATTTACATACAATGTTGTGTTGTCTGCACTATCTGAGGCAGGGCGATCAGTGGAAGCACAAAATATGCTGCATAAATTAAATGAGAGTGGAAAATTATCCGAAAGATTTGTGTATCCTTCAATGAAATCTTCTGTGGAGGCAGTCGAGACAGGGAAGGCCCCAGAGGTTAAATCTGACATTGAATCTGTTGGAAATGCACAAGATGGTGATCAGGAGCGCTATAATAAATCTATAAAGGAACTCTGCGTTGGTGGGCAACTGAAAGAAGCCAAGGCTGTTTTGGATGAGATGATGCAAAAGGGCATGTCTGTTGACAGTTCAACTTATATCACTTTAATGGAAGGCCTTATCAAAAGGCAAAAGAGGCAAACTCATGCAGCTGGATAGGATATGATTGGGTTTCGCTGCTGTTATATGTGGCGTTGACCATGGTTTTACCATAACTTCCTCAGTTGGTCATAAACTGACTAGGTATATTATCTGGTCCTCACCTCCTCGGAATATATTAAATGCAAGAATAACAGTAGTAGCAATTTGAATTCAGAATTTTGGATTCCTAGTCCTAATAAAATTCGGCTCCCCTGGAACACAAAATAGATAGAAGCATAGAGGAAAAGATCTTTGCTAGAATTTAGCATGCTCCTCAATATCTACTTTAACCACTTCTCACGCATCTTTGTAACATTGATGATTATTTTGCATCTGTTTAAAGAGCAGTATGTTCTGTTTACGGTTTTTCCTTTCTGCTATTAGTGCAGAGGGTGACTGAACAGGTCCAGTTGATGCGAATAGAGCATCATATACGGATGACAAGCCATTGTGATTCCTGACCAACTAGGTATGTTCTTTTGTTGTTCTCACCTTCTTGAACTTTCATTTACCTTCATTTTGCCAGCTCTTTTATGAAAAATTGCTTGCTAGTTGTACCAGCAGTTACTACCATGACTTAAGATATGTGCCATGTAGCTTTTTATTTTAATCTTCTTTTGAGATGGGGACATGAAGTTGTTTTTTATCACTGATAATTAACTGCAATTTTGTCCCTATTTTTATAAGAATGTAGACAATGTTTCTGCAAATTTGACTCCGATAGTTTGTGGACTCAACATGACAGCCACATTCTCACAGATAGCTATTTTGTTATCTGAAAATCGTGTCTTTTCGTACATTCTCATATGCATTCATTTTAAATTGCATATAGACATTTCCCTTTATGAATTACATAACTCTCCACTAATCTAATGCCTAACACTATACAACTGAAAGCTTCATGAGTAATGAGTTCCTAATTTGCATGCATAGTACCAAAAAGAAAAAAAAAATATATCGAGCTCATGATGGACCTTTGTTTCTCCTCTACAGTTCTCTTCAATTGATCTGGGGAATGCTTTTTGCAAAAGCTTTGGTGGCAACTGGCAAGCAAACTACTCCCTTAGCTGCTTTCGATGTTGCAGGATGTATGCGTGACTAAAGGGCCTGGGCCATTCATCGCCCATTTGGTCCTGCATGCAACATTGCTTCCTGTAATACTGCTTTAGGTGCACATAAGTTGCAGTGAAGGCTCCAACAAGGGATCCTCTCTCCCCATATCTCTTCATCATATGTGCTGAGGGGCTGTCCGCTATGCTGAAGGCCGAGAGTGACCAGAAAATTGTGGGCATCAAGGTATGTCGAGCAGCGCCAAGTGTCAACCATGTTTTCTTTGCGGATGATTCTTTGATTTTGATGTGAGCACGAAATGAGGAAGCAGCTGAGCTTAAGAGAGTTTGGGGGGTATTTAAGAGGGTGTCTGGTCAAGTGATCAACAAAGACAAATCTTCCATCCTCTTCAGTCCAAATACAGCAAGGACAGAAAGAGACTGAATGAAGGCTACCCTATCAATTTCACAAGAGAAGTGGGACGAAAAATACCTGGGGCTGCTGTTCTCCATTAGGATCTTAAAGAAGAAAATGTTTCCATATATTAAGCAGAAAATTTGGTGTTGGGTGCAGGGCTGACAGGAAAAATGGCTTTCTAAGGCCGGTAAAGAAATTTTGGTTAAGGAGGTGGCCCAAGCTATCTCCACATGCCATGTCCTGTTTTGACATAACCAAGACCTTGTGTGGTGAATTGAGCGCAATGGTGAACAGGTCCTGGCGGAGCCAGCAAGAAAAGACACACAAAATCCATTGGCTCAGTTGGGAAAATTTTACATGATCAAAGAAGAAAGGGGGTTTGGGGTTCAGAGATCTGTATCTATTCAATTTAGCCATGTTGGCTAGACAGGCGTGGAGGCTGCTGACCAACCTGGACAACCTCTGTGGCAGGGTGCTGAAAGCGAAATATTTCCCTCACAACAGTATATTGGAGTGTCAAGCTAAAGGTGGCATCTCATATTCTTGGAGAAGCATTTTGCAAGAGGTTTAGCTACTGAAAAAGGGCCTTATTTGGCGGGTGGGCGATGGACCAAATCAATATCTGGTCTGATCCGTGGATCCCTCATGGGGAGACTCGACAGCCTGCCACTCCAAGAGGGGCTTCCTTGCTAATAAGAGTGGATGAGCTTATGGACCCGATAATGGGTGGCTGGGATGAACAATTGATGCGGGACATATTCTGGGAAGAGGATGCTGAGGCTATTTTGATAATCCCAATTGAAGAAGACATGCCGGATTGGCCAGCTTGTCACTTCGACTCAAAGGGCCTGTTTTCAAGTCAAACAGCATACAAGATTGCAGTGCAGGTCCAGGACAATGAGGCAGGATAGACGGCGGACATGTCAGCTGGGGGCGGAACCATCACCAATGAGTTCTGTTTCCCTTCAGGATGTTTTGAATACGTGCCCTACCAAGCGCACAACTGCATCTATTGGGTGGATTATCGCCTGAGCTATTCGCTAATGCTCGATACAAGTGAGATGGAATTGTTCAGAGTCCATCTCCCGCCCCACAATTATGATTCAATGTGTGCCATTGTTGAGGCAGAGGAAGGCAGACATGGGTTCTTAACTATTGGTGATGGCACAATTGACCTATATTGCAAGAATTGGCGTTGGGAAACAAGAGTGGCAGCATGACAAGCAGATTTCATTGCCCAAAGACTCTGAGATCAACTATTGTTGGGAAATTGAGGGCGCAACGGGGCGTTACCTAGCTCTAGTAGCTCATCACATAATTGGTGATGAGTCACCGTCGAAATCTGAACATTTTGTACTAGACATCAAGACAATGCTTGTTGAGAAGCTCTGCACCTGGAACAATGGCATGTTCCGTGGTTTTCCTTATGCGGGGTTTCCACCACTGTTGGCACAGCCAAGCATAGAAAATGGTAAAAACTTTCTTCCATGTTTCTTCAGCTACTGCGAATGATATTGTATTGGTGGTTTGCTATGTCATCCTACTTGTTATTCATACCATTATAGTTATTCATCTAGTCAATAGAATATACTTCATGATTTATACTACAGCCCATGTTAAGTGTTAAATGACGGTTTGTCATCACATTATCACAATGTCTCACACAATAGAGTGAGTGAATGTTATTAATCTGGTATAAGATAGCTTGCCAGAAATAGAACAAATGCTATGAGAATTCAGAATTTGTGATGGCTATGATATGATTGTAGGAGTGTAAGTATACGAGTTACTGATTAGATGCTTTATCTGGTGTGCAATTTATTAGAGAATAGAAATAATATTCACTGTTTCATCATTGACAGTTGAATGCAAAATCTGTATGTAGTCAGTGGACTAAATAGGTGGGTTTAGTTTAACTAATGTAAATTTGATAGCTTTCTTATAAGTTCATAGTAGTGACTTAGTAGCTGGAAGGTGATAAATCAGGCCATAGGGTTCTTTTTGTTTCTGGGCTTCTCGAGTCTTAAAAGGCATTTCATGCTATTTCTACTATAGAGCTGACATTGCCCGTCTTGGTTTGGTTTGCGCCCATATTGCTGAACCCTTTTATTGTTTTTGCTTTTTTTTTTGTGTGGCTTCTTAAAAACAGGAGTTATTGTGAAAACAATTTTCTGAATGCAATTATATGGTTTTAATTGGTACGCAGCTGCCCATTTCCTTTCATGCAAATATGATTTTATGATATGATGCTTGTTATGATACATTCCTGTTTTCTATAATGATTGCTCTGGTATTGTTGAATAGCTTTGGTGGTGGTTCTATACCATTGACTTAGGTTTCTTCACCACTCATAAAAGAATATTTGTTAAGCTTAAGTTGATGATAATCAAATGCTTTTAATTTAATAATTGATTGAAATTAGAATTAAAGCTAAACTCTGTATGACCGAGGTTAACAGCACAATGTCTCACACAACCCAAGTGAGTATTGGTTGGCATTAGCATTAAGCAACGGAGTTACTTCACCTATCATTGTTTTGGATAAAATGTTGTATTTTAAGTATCTTGCAAACCCTTTGTGGCCCATGACTGGTTGGTACGCTCGTACTAGGCAAACTTGTTTGGTATTATGTTCTTTTTACTACTGAGGTTTGCCTAAACTTATTCATGTGACGTTCCTCACTGATGGTATGCCAATTTCCCTTGGAAAAAGGCTTTCGCTCTGGCCAATACAACATTGCTAGTGAGGGAGCATATGATTTATGCTTTTCGTCCAACAACAATTAGCTTTTTCTGGTGTAATATATGTTATACTAGCCAGTGCGCCCGCGCTTTGCGAAGGTAGGTACTATGAGAATAATATAAGTGTATGGATTCATTCATTTAGTTATGTTGAAGTCAAAATAATCACAATTCACATTTTTAGTTTGTACATGTAGTATACTTTACTCAGCTGAGATCTTACGGAGTGCTTGAAACACATAGAGGTGCACAAAATGCAATCAGGGAAATACAATTTTGTAGTTACAGGAGGCAAGCACAGTAATATTTGAATGAAAATTTAAAAGGATCCCAGGCTGGAACAGTGTGATCCTCATGGCACCCTGGTTCATCTCGATGGTGTCGATGATAATCAAACCGTCTGCCTAAACGCCTACTACCAGCTGAGCGGACGTTCCAAATGTACATGCCATGGTCGAAACAACTGTGGAAAATGCAATGTTATGCAGAAATGGCGCATTGAGTGTGTGAACATTGTATGCTTACCGATCAAATTTGGAAGGAACAAAATTATGTCCATAACGTACAATTATGAATGCAGGTTGCAAAGCAACACAGTAATCGAGTGTGACATGTATCATCATATATAACAGCCTAACTAAACATGTGAAGAAATCCACAGGAACAAATTCGATGTCGGAACCTCTGATCGTACTGGCCATAGCACAAATCCGCATGAACAAACTGCAGCTCACAGTCTGTGATGGTACTGCCTATAGCCATACCATTAATGAAGAAAAACTAACAATTAAGCGTCTAGTAGGAACCCATAAAATCTTTGCACTGTCAATCTCCGTATGTAAATGGACTGTGACAGTGAAAGAAAAGAAACATGAGCAATAGAGCAAAGATAGGCATAACACACAGGGGTGTGTGTGGATTCTTACCTTGATCAGAGCTGGCGCGCAACAAGCTGTGCATGGGCGGCGTCGACAGGGCCGGCCGCCCCATCCTCGTCGCCTTCGCCGCCAGGCATTTCTCCGCCGGCCGTGACATGGCGGAGTTCAAGAGTACGTACACGCACCAATTGTGGTTGGTCACCATGCTGGAGCTGGAGCTGGTGCGCGTGTGCGCGACGAACGTTTAAACCCGTGCTCCTTGTGCCGGGATATGATGAATGTTATAACAAACTATCCCAGCTAATATAGATTCGTCTTTCCCACCTACCACTGCTTTGCTAACCTTCCCCCAATTCTTTCTTCCGAATCCTTGCCTATTGCTAACACCTGCACATCTAACTAGGTGCAGGTTTCTCAGCTTGATTCAGTCACGCACTGCTTAAAGATTAAAGATATTGTCGTCTCATAATTCATCGCGTGCGGCCAAATAAATAAATGCAGAATCCCCAGAGGGCAGGAGAAATTCCTCTGCATTGTTGATATCAAGGGCTTCGGGTATTCAAGCGTTGACGTCCGGGCATACATTGCGGCTATAGAGATCTTGCAGGTACACTGTCGCACGTAGAACCACACAAGTTTTCTTTCCTTTGACACAGCTAGCTAGCTAGCTAATACATGAGCAAATCGGCTGCCTCGTGCATTCAGAACTACTACCCGGAGCGGCTCGGCAAGGCGCTGATGATCCACGTGCCTTACATCTTCATGAAGGCGTGGAAGCTGATCTACCCCTTCATCCAGGGGCAGATCTAGGATGAGCTCCTAGGGGGGCTAAATAGTGAAGATTAGAGCTAAAACTGGCGCTGCAACCCGGGCAGCCCACCCCCTGGATCCGCCCCTGCCTTCATCGACACCAACACAAGGGAAAAGGTGGCATGCATACCCCATGGGCCCATATGTCGATCGATCGCCGATCATTGTTCCATAGCTATCACTTCATCCTCGATCGATCGATGTCTCTCCTGACTGACTGTTTTGAGGCGATGCGGTTTGTTATTTATTCTTTCGCAGTTCGTGTTCGTGGAGGACAAGAACCTACAGGAGACGCTGCGGCGGGAGATCGACGAGACGCAGCTCCCGGAGTTCCCTCGGCGGGAAGATGGACGTGATTCCACTCAAGGACTATGGCGTGCAGCAGCAGCCTCAGGCCGTGTGACCGTACGCGTTGGTGACCAAGCTAGGAACATGTACGCGGGGCCATGACCATGGTTCTTGTATGACAGAGATGTATCTGTTGCTTCCACATATGTGTAGCTGCTGTGAAACAAAGCTCTTCTGTCTGCTGTGTTGTGTAACGAGCTGCTGCTGTTGCCCGGGTCAATTGATGCAGACCAAGATCTGAGCTACTATGTAAACATGAACAGGAAGGCACCTACCAAGCCCAACATTGTTCTCTGACGTTTCCGCTATCCTTTTCAGAAAGTTAGTCTGAGCTCTGAAGCAGCTTTTTTGAAGGGGAAAAAACCCTTATGAGTTGTTATAAAGTAATTAGAAATTTTAACCATCTCGGCCGTCCTAGCTCAGTGGTAGAGCGCGTGGCTTTTAACCACGTGGTCGTGGGTTCGATCCCCACGGACGGCGGCTTTATTTTTATTTTATGCCTTTTACACTCTGTTCCCAAAAATAGAAAATTTCAACTTTCAAGCAGGCTGTTCAAAGTTAAGTGGCGTCGTGGGTTTTCTTGTTTCTTGGAAAAAAAAATTTAACGAACGTGAATTTAGGGCTTGAGAATTTCACTTTACTGTCAGCTAACAATGTGTTGCTGTGTTTGTCAGGCTCCGTTTGTTGGTCTTCAGGCTGAGAGCACCCCCGGGGTATACCTGGGAATGGTTTGGGTTAGGTTTAGTGGATTGGTTTTCTATTTGGGCTAATAAGGTTTGGGTGGGAATGGTCTGAAGTGTGTAGTGTGTTGGTTCGGTTCGGTGTAAAAGCTTCGGTGGGCGGATTGGGTTTTAAAACTAGTTTATTTTTTGGAGTTTAGAATGATATGAAGCCTGTAGTTGGACCCAGTGTAAAGACCATGGACACACCAACAACCCACATGATGCGACGCAACAGGCCACACTCGACGCCTCTCTCCTACTCGTATCGGATTATAACCACTACATGCCAACCAACACTGCTGGATGTGTATATAGACCTCATGTCAAAGCCGGACACTAGAAATAAAAGCTTGCGTTCACACCATAAAATTTTATCGAAATCGATTGAAATTTGGTGCAGATGATTTAAAATAACAAGTAGCAACTTCATGGCAACCAGCATTGCCAGATGTGTATGTGAGCCACACGTCAAAGCTGGACCCTAGAAATAAAAGCTCACGTTCACACTATAAAATTTTATCAAAATTGATTAAAATTTATTACAGATGATTTAATATAGCAGGCAACAACTTTATAAGAATAATTTTTATCAACTTTTTTTCTCGTGTTTAAAATGGTACCTAGCAATACAAGGAAACAAGTTAAATTGTAAAAGCCCACTTGCCAATGCTATGGACCCTAGTCCTTTTTTTTTTTGGGCCGAAAAAATTTATAGGTTGGAATTATCTGGTGTACAGAGATGGATAAACGGGGTGGCTTTAAGTGTTGCCTGCTGAGGGAATTGTTTGGTGTGAATACGGTCCGGATCTTGGCCCATTCCCAAATTTACCCCCGGGGCGTCTGACCTGGGTGGACAGGAGGAGATCGCCGACCAAGTCTCCCTCCCCGCCTCCCGCAACCCGCAAGCTACGGCCCAAGTTTTTTTTTTTTTCTGGCATACGCGACCCATGAAGCATGCATGCGGCAGTTGTAGATGGCAAGCAAAGACAAGCTGAACCACCGGAGTTACACGTATATGAATCTAAAACTGTTGAAAGCCATAACTACTAAAATATGCATCTAAATTAATTTCGATTGCACCACTATATTTCTTATAATAAATCTTTCAAAACAAAATCTCAATTCAATATGTATAGAGAAAAATATTTTTATATATATTACAAAATATCATAAATATATTGTAGAACATCACATTAACACTGGACGAACATCCCATATTGTATCACAGAACATCGCATATTACATCATGAAACCTCCAGTAATGTATCACAGAACATCACATCATGGAACCTCCAATAATATATCATAGAACCTCACATATTATATCATAGAACCTTCAATAATACATCATATAACATCGCATATTACACATCATGGAACCCTCAATAATACTCCTTCCGTTCTAAAATATCTGTCGTTTGCGTTTCCCAAGAAACGACTACTGACAATTATATATTTAAAAATATTAATATTTATAATATATAATTAGTATCATTAGAAAGATCTTTGAATCTAGTTTTTTAATAAATTTATTTGGAGATATAAATGTTGCACGTATTTTGTACAAATCGAGTCAAACTTGTGGCGCAAAAAACCGAAAACGACATACATTTCGAAACGGATGAAGTATATCACAAACCTCACATCATGGAACCTCCAATACTATATCACAAAATATCACATATTACATTATAGAACCTCCAATAATACATCACGAACATCCCGTATTACATCATAAAACCTCCTATAATACATCACGAAACATCACATATTACATCATAAAACCTCTAGTAGAAATAAATAAAAAAAATTAAAAGAAAAAATACACAAAGAAATAAAAAGAAAAGCAACTAGGACAGACCTGCTACGATAAACACACGTAGGTGCATGGGCATCAAAAGAAAAAAAAAGAGAAAAAAATGAAAATAAACCACCCAACAAGAAAAATAAAAAAAGGCAAGTAAAAAAGAAATAGAAGAAAATAAAATAAACAGGAAACAAAAAAATGAAAATGAGAATAAAATAACATAAAAAGAAAATAAGTGAAAAAGCAAAAAAGAAATGACCGAAGGGTATACAAGGAACAAACTAGAAAAGGAAGTATGCACTGTATCTGTATGCATGAGATATGCAGTACAAGAAAAAGGGAATAGAAGAAAAGAAAAGCCTACCTATCGTAAGTGTATGCATGCACTCTACCTCCGACATCTTCTCCTCCTGGGCTGCCGCGTGGGCCGTTTTAGGTGGGCAGCGCGTTAATCCGTGGGTCGCAGGGGTGATCAGCAGGCGGCTGGGCGCCACCCTGATCGGCAGGGAAGATTTCCGCTCCCCCCCAACCCGTCTTCGTTTTCTCTTGCTGCCGCCTCCGTTAATGTAATGTAACTAGCAGGTAACCCCGCGCTTCGCGCGGGCAGGACTAAGAATATAAAGGATAATACACAATAGCGTGCTGCATACGAAGCCCAAATAAAGTATGTGCACAAAGGTAGTTGAGCAAATATAGTGCTGTTCGATATAAATAACATAACATAAACCAAAATAGTGGACTTTCACAAAGCTGTTCAATTTTTGCTACTCTTGTGAAAGAAGCTTGAGCACACACATGGTAGAAGGATTTGCCGACGATGGTGCCAAGATGTTGCAGCTATGAACACTATAAGGCTTGGATAAGTTGACGGATGAAGCCTGAAACCCTCTGCTGATAAGAAAGATGAACCTATGAATTGAGAGATGCTGAAAAAAACTGCGCAGAAGCGGAGAGTTGAGCATTTGGTAAGAGCATAATTATAAGGCTGCAGGAGTATCAGAAAGCACATTGCAAAAGTTTCGAACTTTGCATAATGATGGAATCAACATAATAATGCTCTTCATGTCAATGGTGTACTGCTTTGGAACCTTAAATTCGTCAACAAAATATGAGATAGTGGCAACTGCATGAAGGCCTAAAAATATTATTGAAATAATGGAGTATCTAGCAGTTACCGGGCACTATATAACATTTTGCTCTACAATCAGCAGGTAATTAGCAAATTAGACTACTGCCATCAGGAATTAGAAAGATAAAATAAGAATCCTGCCCAAACGTCCTCGGGGCTTACGTGTTAGCGAAAACTTAACGGCCCAGGCGTCCCGGGGCTTACGTGGTGGCGAAGCTGCCCGCGCCAGGCGGGGGTTACGCTTATCGTGGGCGAAGGCTACCCGATATATCGGGACAGTCGGTAAAGAGGCGTAGTTGGCGGCCTATCATGTGTAGGGCTTACGCGGCGTCGAGCCAGATGCTGCCCAACGGGTGCGGGGGTTACGCATTGGTGAAGTCGTGTTGCTCGAGCAGGTGCGGGGCTTACGCGTTGGCGAAGACGTGAGCACGAGCAGGTGCGGGGCTTACGCATTGGCGAAGACGTGCGGCCCGAGCAGGTGCGGGGCTTACGCGTCGACGAAGTTAGACTGCCCGAGCAGTTGCGGGACTTACGTCGGCGACGAAAAATCATGGAGATAATCTTGGCGATGATATGTCGTAGACGGCTCGCTTAGCGATGGCTCGACGTGGCTTCGTTAGACGGCTCGACGTGGCTTCGCTTAGCAGTTTGGAGAGCTCGGACGACTCCAAAGTTTGCTACTGCCGCGGACGGATGACGACGAAGTCGCCGCGGGGCGTTGACGCCGAGAAGTGTAATTAATTTCCTATCATCAAATATGACGTAGATTTGTGGAGAAATCCGAAGATGATATAAAATATCTTAATTAAAATAGGAAATAATACTTAGCTTTTGATCGGGATTGGCAAGCGTCGGATCATGTAAACCGTAGATGCATATATGCATTCCATCTTCAAGATCTTTATTTCTTTCTATAACCTCCTTGGAAAAAAAATCCCATGTAGATCCGATGGCTCGTTCGACGGCGCTTGTGGCTTCGATCCGTCTTCAGGTGAATTGGCTACGTCGTGCGTGTAGATGAACATGCATACGTGCATGTATAACCAATTAATGATGGTGACTGACCATGGGGCTGTACGTAACAGAGATCACGTGTTCTTCTTGCTTGCTTTTAGCCTTGCCGTCGTTATCGATCTGGAGTCCGGCTGTACTTCCTTCGTGTCTTGTGGCCGAGTAGAATTCCTTGGCTTGCATGCAAATTGGCGCGTCCGTGTAGATTGGATCGCAGGCCCCCGAAGCGGTCAACCCGGGATCGGATTTTGGGGAACGCAGAATCACGAAGCTTGTCGGCGGCTGCCTTTGGTTGCGTTTTTTTTTTTTGACAACACCTTTGGTTGCGTTGAATGACGTCCAAGAGTTCGCCGCCGCCGGATGCCGTTGCCGAAGTGCACGGATGTAGTCGCAAAAAGCGGGATCGCGACGAAGTCGCCGTGGATGATGTTGATGAAGATGATTCTCATCTGGTTCGCCGCCGCCGAATGCTGTGGTCGACGACGACGAAAGAAATTTACATCTTATTCGCCATGGGATCAGGAAGCACACCCCCTACCTGACACGCCAACTGTCGACGGAATACCGGCGATAGTCTACCGAGGGGTATGCCCAAGATAGTAGATGAGACGGTGAGGGTGCACCTGAAACGAACAAGCGTTGCGCAGTAAGCGCGAGACACGAGATTTATACAGGTTCAGGCCGCCACGAGGCGTAATACCCTACGTCCTGTGTGTTGCTGTCTTGTATTATTATCAGTTGAGTTGAGGGGATCTATCCCTGCCCTTCTTTATATAGTCTGAAGAGACAAGGTTACAAGTAAACTAATCAAGTTGGTACAATAACCGTGCGGTGCACTGCCTTGCGCCGCACGTCTTTATCTTCTGGGCCGGGCCAGCTTTGTTTTGATGGTGCGGCCCACGTCTTGGCTTGTGATACTGGGGGTTTATATCCCCACAGTAAGATATGCAGAAATGAAGAAAAAATGCACCAATTTTAGGATGAATCTCTATGTGCAGACTGTAGACTATATACACTTGCAGTTTCCAGAAACGGCAGCGGTAGGAGGACATGCACTTTGTTATGGAGCCAAATATTCGAAGGTCAAATATCCTTTTTCCTAATCACCGTATGCAAGAATAATGACAACTGTTTCAGATTAGAAGTGAGCATGATGGAATTTTCAAAAAAGGTGTAACATTAATCTGTCAAAGAATATTGGGTACCCTGATTTTGGCTATAATGTAGGGCTACAATTATTTCATCCCCCAAACCTGCAGTCAGGCTGCAAACAAAACGCCTGCTCAAATAAAAGGAGCACATAGGAAAAATAATGGGCAAGCTAATCAAAAGTTCCAGAATTGTGCTGCACAAATAATACCTTGGTTGGGAGGGGCGCAGGTGGAGCCACGACACAGAGGTAGTAGATTCCTGTGTATATGCTGTGCCATGCCAAAATGAATGGATCATTTGTCAAAACCAAACTTCTTGATCTATCATTTTTGCAGTTGTGATGGTGGGAAAATATCAATCTTGCGTATGTGGCGAACCAAAGATTGCCAGAATTTATTTTAGTTCACTTCAGGCAATTGATTTCTGTGTTTCCAAAATCAGGTTTAAAACCTGGTGGTAAATGTAAAGGAGGTTAAGAAACAGGGGGTTTGTACTAATAAAATTTTTGTTTTTGGGCAGTGTGATGTGGATTATTATTACCTGATAAGAAAAGGGTTTTGTACTCCCATGGATGTTGGAGTGAACGGGCCGTTACTATGATGATGACGTGTTTTACAAATTGGACATAAAATAGAAAAAGTTGTATTAGTCCTATGAAGGAGATTAATGTTTCACATCTATTTAACAAAAGGTTTGTAAAAAAACACAAAAAAAAAAAGGATTTAAGAAACAGTGGCCTGTGTTGATAGATGGTGCAGAAGATATTACATGGCGAAAAAAAAACCTTGTAAGAAAGGAATGACATTGTACGGACGGAGGAATTATCTGAAAACATGATATATCCTATGCAGGCATGCACCTTGTAAGAAAGGAATGGCGTTGTACGGATGGAGGAATTAGCTGAAAACATGATATATCCTATGCAGGCATGCAGCCTTCAGATTGAACCTGCAATAGCAAGAGTCGAGTCATGGAATAATTTATTGTAGGCAGATCTTTTTAAGATAGACTGTGCAAGGAGAATACTTGCCTAGGCTGAGAACATTGGTTTCATACTCCATCGAAAGTTTTGCTGTCTAAAATATTCCCCTTGAACAATTTAGTTTGTAGGGCTGTAAAAATAATTAAAAGATAGCATAAACAAATTTGGTTTCTAATAATAAGTAAATATAGCATCAAAAAAATTCGACGATGGGTAGGTCTTGAAGAGGCTAACATTGAAATAGCACATTGTTTGTTATTGAGAATCGCTGGATGGAGGTGGGGAAGGTAGAAATTGGTGGTAGAACCTCGGATCCCTGTAAGATGAAGTTTTTTTTTAACCAAATTATGCAGTAAGGAACAAAACAAATGGATCTAGCATATAGCGCATATTGAAATTGGCTAACCATCATTGCGGAGAACGGTATCTGCCATTCGTGTGCGACTTATTCGAGAAACAACAGATAGTTCAGGTGGTGGAAACTCTGCAAAAGAGGGTAAAAATGCATCAGTCTAGTTGATGAAATGTAGAAGACAATGCAGTAAACCCATTTTGCATATCCTAAATGTATGCATGACAGCGAAGAAGGAATATGAGAGCATCATCCAAAGGCGTCCGAGTGTTCCACAATGTGGTATTTGGGTTCGTGGAGCTTTTTTGTCCATGAGCTAAAAAGTAGTCTGAACAAATGTAGCAAGGTACCGTTGAATATGCATGTAGGATGGTATTTTCAAAACAAATAAATGTCGATTTGTAGCTTAGAGGTGAATGCGACACATGAAAAGTAATTATGAGAATGGTAAAAGAGCCAAACATATGTATTCTTAGATCAAAGAGTGCATAATCTAAAATAGGAAACCAAATTAATAAATATAATCTGTTGTTTACTATCAGGCACTAAAACATTTATACTATCAGAAACTTGTGTTCATGGTTTTGATGAACAGCCAAACATGGTCTGTGCATTGTATGATACCGATTTGCAATTAATTTTATGTTTGGAAAGCATCTTCTCTTTGCAAGGAACCAACCATAAGGCAAGAGCGTTTCAATTTAGAGAAACAACGGGATGGCATTTAATCTGTTATAAATAACATAAATGATTGTACAGCCTAATACAATACAGGAGAGGTAGTTTTTTTTAAGAGTGGAAAAGCAGTGTTTTAGATAAAAGGGGGAAAGCACAAAAAAAAATTGGACATCTGCTTATCATTTGGGGGACCATCTACACTGGATCCATATCTGCCTATCGTTTTATAATAAGCACATACCTTCTGCTGAGTGTCCAGTGGGAAGGTGCTGCCGCTGGCACCTTGCGAGAGGGCTGTAGGCGTGGGCGTTGCTGCGGGGGATGGGCTTGCCGCAGGGCCGCGTCACGCAGGTGGTAGAGGGTGGCGTGGACGGGATGGCGCGGCGGCACTGGGATGCGCAGAGCGGCGGCGGCGCCAGCAGGAGCGGAGATGGAGGGTGTGGACGCGAGGTTGCAAAAGAGGTGGACGCGGATCCGTCATCCTTATGGTTGGGCGCCGACGGAGGCTTGGTGTCCGCGCAGACTGGGCTCAGGCTAGTGCTGCCGAACAGCCCGGCGGCGGCGGAGCAGCTAGCGTTGGGTATGGCGCGGCGGGCGGCCGGGCAGGCGATCGAGCTGGCGTACGGAGAGACTGGGAACGGTGGCCGGTGGGATGGGAGAATTTGACCGGATGGATGGGGATTTTTGGGTGCCTGCATTGTGCGTGTACGATGGGGATGTGGCCGAAGGATAGGGTTGACGGGGGAGGTCGTCGTTCCGGATATCTGGTGCCAAATCGTCGCCCCTTTCCTTGTATATTTGATAATCGAGTTTGCTATCTTTGTGGCAGTGATTGAACAAGTTCGTGAAGAGGGCTGGACGAGTAGAATGAGGGAAAGCGGCTCGATCCAGAAAAAAGAGAAGTAAACTAGTCTCCCTTGAACTGAATAAAGTAACTATCAATGAATTCCCGAGCAATTCTAAACCAACATATGCCATTCATTCCCGTAATGATTATAACAAACATCAAACTCCTTGCCTTGGATTCTGGATATCGCTCATGTACGCGTGGGCAAAATCCACTGGCTGGAGAGAAAATCAGAACGACAGGGCTGCTACACTGTAGATGAATAGTGTTTTGAGTTACGGCTAGGCACTGTTGATCTACGGTAAGTTTCACCACGTTTAAATGTCTTTATTTATTTATTTATTTATAGTGTTTTGAGTCTAGGAATCGGCTAGGCACGATTGATCTACAGTAATCACCACGTTTAAATGTCTTCATAGATGTAATGTATTTAAGTTTGTATTAAGTTAATTTAGTTTAAGTTTGATCAAGTCTATAGCAAAGAATGTTATCATCTGACACATCAAACAGTAAATTATAAAAAATATATCTCGTAATAAATCTAATTATACTCATTTGATATTATAAATATTATTACTCTTTTTATAAATTTGGTCAAATTTAGAGGAGTTTGACTCAGGACAAAAGCAAAATTCCTTTTATTTCACGACAAAGGGAGTATGTTGGTGATGCGGATGAGGTTCCCAGATCTTCCATCAGGTTCAAAATAAACAACAATTTGGTCGGAGAGCAACGCACCAATCCGGCTTCAGATTACAAAGATCCAGACCTTGCAACCTTAGCACCACGTCTCCTCTGGTTATCAACCGTTTCACAATCCGGTTGATCTCACCATGAAGGCTAATCTCTGTTTGCGAATCGAAGAACACGAGTAATAACAAGGTAAAATACAACTCAATTGAAGTGACAATTGTGGATATATAATTAAGCTCACAAATGTGAGGTTTTACAAACCGATAAACGGCGACACGGCTCTTGATAGAATAATCTAAGCAAAATCCAAAGGAGAATTGACGACTCTAGGAGTCTTAAGTATGGTTAGAATCAAGAGAGAAGTGCCGGTCGTGCTAGATCCTAAGACTCGGTTATTTTGCTATGCATGCAACCAAAGAGTTATTTTGCTATACATGCAAGCAAGAGAGAAATGTCGTTGTCGAAGACTCCGTTATCTTGCTATGCATGACTTGGTTCTACATGTACATATCATTATTTACTTACAAACCCACGCCTCCCATTAGCGTATCCATAAGCGTCATGTACTCATCACCTGGTAATCCTTGTATTACTCTTGAGTCATGCGTAGTTCGTAGTACTCTACTTCTTATGAAAAACGTAGCACAGACTACGATCTAGAAAGAAAACAATGTTTCTCTATCTTAAAGAATATTTTATTGACGATATTAGTGAATATTTTCTCATTGTGAATAAGAACATTATTTCTCAAAACTAGAAAATACATGATTGGCTAGGAATTGCTATTCAACAGTCTCCGAAATTGTAATAGGTGCCTCATGAGTTTGAGGATTTGGTGATAAGTAATAAAGCATCTGCAGTTTTTTTAAAAAAAAATCAAGAATAGGTTAAAGTACACCGACAAGCTTTAAAGTCAGCAATGTTTGTCATTGACAGGCCTCTAAACTTTTAAAATGCACGATTATACAGGAATTTGAGCCTTGTTTAGATTGCAAGTTTTTGCAACTTTGGCTACTGTAACACTTCCGTTTATATTTGGCAAATATTGTCCAATTATGGAGTACCCAGGCTCAAAAGATTCGTCTCGTATTTACAACTAAACTGTGCAATTTATTATTTTTTTACCTACATTTATTGTTCCATGCATAAATCCAAAGATTGATGTGATGGAGAGCGAATAAAAAAACTTGGAATTTGGGGTGCATCTAACAGTTTATTCTTTTGACCAATCAACGTTTATTTTCAGCCAGTATTTTTCTCTCACAACAAATCAGCGCTTATTTTTTAGCCAAAAGAACAGGCTGTAAACAAGGCCTTGATGTTGCCTCTGGATCAAATAAATCTTGACGACTTGACTTAGAGCAACTCCAAGAGTTCCCTAAAAATATAACCCCAAAAATTCTATATTAGGGGCTATCTTAAATAGTTGTTTCCTAAAAAATAGTTTTCTCCACAGCAGCTCCCCAATATTTGGCATCTAAAAATATTTTTTACTTGCCACATCATCAGATAGTTGGATGAGGATGGACGACAAAGAAAATTAGTTGGATCCTGAATTTTCTATGGACGTGACTTGTTCCATCTGGCCGTTCATGATCCCTAGCTCTTGGCCTCTTGACCTTTTCTGTCCACTCAATTGTTCCTGGCTCCTGGTAGTACGCAGGCTGAGAGTACACGTACATGAACAGACTGATCTCCAGATAAAGGTAGCACCGCCATCGACCTTGCTCATCGCCATCGACTGCCTTGTGCTCATAACAGGAGGATGATTGGGGAACTATTGCACCGGGGTTTTCTAGGTAGGCCACGCGAATATCAGTTTGGGGGCATTATCAGGCTTCTCTTGGAGATGCTCTTATACCCCGCCTATTTGCCTACATGGCAGTCCATGCTAGTTTTTTTTTTTTTTTTTTTTTTTTTTTTTTTTTTTTTTTTTTTTTGGCGCAACAGCAGTCCACGGTAGTAGCTGCCTCGTCCCGTCGTCCGTGTGCCCTCGCGGCGCGGCCGCGGCCACGCCCCCGCCATGGCCGATACCCTGTCCCATATCCGATAGGGCCCAGCCCTAGGCCCGTGGCCCCCGACGCCCGCACGCCCTAGGCCCATAGCCCCCCGACGCGCCGCTTGCAGCGCACTCGCACGCGACGCAAAAGGGAGCCCCGTCCCCGCTCGCCGGCCACCGGCGACGAGCCTCCGCCTCCGCCCCCGCCCCCGCTCGCCAGCCACTGGAAAAGAGGGACCCTCGTCCCCGCTCGCCGGTCACCGGCAACGAGCTTCCGGCTCCGCTCGCAGGCCACCGGCGACGATGTACGCCCCCACGACGTGGATCCGGTGACCACCTGCGAGTTCATCCTCTTCCCCATTCTTGTTCTTGATCAATTTGTTTCCTTATTGTTACTTGATTTCGTTGTTCCCCACTTCCCCTTCCCCATCCTCTGTCTACTCTAATTCTGCAGTTCCTTGATTTTCTTTGTTCCCCACTTTCCTGTACTGATTAGTGTTTTTTTTTTTTGAGAATTGTACTGATTAGTGTTGACTATGCTTGATTCTATGCAATAGATGCGTCTCCAAATATGAGTAGTGCCAGTGCAAGCTGTGTCTTTTTGTTTGTATGATCTGTGGCTTAAGTGTGGATGAGAATGATACAAATGAGGAAGAACAAACTTATGCGATCGATGCCTTTTGTTAATTGCCTAAATTTGAGACTGCTATATTTAAGAATTTGAGACCTGCTGTGCTGTATAAAACTTAAGTAGTTGGGTACATTGCAATATTTTATTGTTATCATTTTGAATATACATTAGCGTTTCTACCTTTTTTTTTAAAAAAATGTAAAATGTATACATTATCGTTTTTGTTTAAATTGTTGTATCGGTGTATCCTTTTCCTTCCAATAGAGATACGGTATCTGTATCCGTGCTGCATATCAATCAACTATTCCATCAATATTACAGAGAGTTAATTTAATATATCTATTGTTCTTATTTTGCTACTTGTATTTTTTTAGGACTTTACATTTAACTTACCTGACGAAAAACTTAGTTTAGGTGTTATCTCTTGATACGTGATCATGTGATATAGGATGTTCAAATTTATCACTGTTTTCTTTTTCTAATGTACTTACAGTGCCGCTCAATTTATAATATCTTTAGCCCAGTTCTACTACTAACTTATTTCTTTATTTACCTATTTTGACATTTCTTTTTTTTTCTTTTTTGTCAAAAGATGGATGACACTAGGAGTGCACAATTAGTTTGTGGTCAAGATGAACAAAAGTTGTACAATGATTTAAAAAGTGCAGTTTATGTGGTGTTGATACAAACTGAAAGCAATTGGCTCAGGGACAGGTTTCTGTGTTGATCCAAATGGGCTCATCATGACTTGCGCACACTGTGTGCCTGGTAAGTCTTGTAAAGTAGCAAGATACAATGACAGTACTTATCAAAATGCTGTTCTTCTACACAAAGTTGAGGCCTGGGATATTGCAATTCTATGTCTTGAGGAGGGATTAAAGAAAAAGGACAACATCCCTAATGATTATCCTGTGGTACAGTTGGCAAAAGATGGAAACTTAAACCCCGGTCAAGATGTATATTCCATTTCACATCAGCATAGCCTTATGTATTCTTTTTCCAGTGGTAAGATCAGTTATCCATGCAAAGACGATGTGATTTCATTTGGTAAGGGGCTGCCTTCAAAGTCTTCAGGAAAAGAACTGGCCAAGGCTATACCATCTGGAACATTTGAATACCGTACACATAAGGAGATAAGCATTTCTCTTAATGTTAATGAAGATCTGCCAGTAGTTGAAATTAGCAATATTCATCTTGGCCATGGTGCTTCAGGAGGTCCAATTTTTCTTCCCACCAGAGAATGAAGATGTCCACACGAGGTTTAGACCCAAGGTTCACCCAACATGTGAGGATGCATTGGCTGACCGTTCCCAGCATTGCATAGTCACTGCCAGAGAAAGCAGCTATCTGTGGCCCAAGTCTGTTCTTCAAACCTTCAAGACCCCAACATGTTTGTACCTAGGCTATCAGCACAAGCAAATGCAGAAATGGCCCAATTACAGAACATTGTCAGCCAAGTCGCTCTCTGTGATGCCAGGGATCAATGTAGAGGCCCCTTCTGTCTTGGTCAATATAAATTGGACTCAAGCAGCATCTACCGCCTGCTACAGCCCAAGGATGCACCGCCTCATCCTGCTGCAAAGTTCATCTGGGACAGCTGCGCCCCTCCAAGAGTCCAATTCTTTGTCTGGCTCCTGTTGCATGGGAGGGTGCAATGCAAATCCAACCTTTTCCGCAAGACAATTGTTGACTCCCCTATCTGTGAAGTTTGCAAGCAAACAAATGAAACAGGAGACCACATTATCTTTGGCTGCCCCTTTGCAGAGGAATTCTGGGCAAAGTTGGGGTTCCAGCCGACGCCAACATCAACCGATGGCTGCATCTTCAACATCGTCTGTCCAGGACAATACCCGAGCAAACATTTCTCTACCTTTGCTACTCTTTGTTACTGGCATCTGTGGAAACAAAGGAATGCAGTGATTTTCAGAGGTGAGCACTGCTCACACTGACAGGCCTTCATACAAATGCGCAGTGATGCAAAACTTTGGAGGTTTCGCTTGCCGAAGGAAGATATAGGAATAGCTGATGCCTGGTGCCAACTACTGTTGCCTCTATGTAATCCATAATCTGTAACCTTTTTCAGCACTTCAAAAGTTGTTGTAAGCTTTCAAACTATGATTG
Organism: Eremochloa ophiuroides; assembly: GCA_038502445.1. NCBI lineage: Eukaryota > Viridiplantae > Streptophyta > Magnoliopsida > Poales > Poaceae > Eremochloa > Eremochloa ophiuroides. The sequence goes on along the minus strand of JAHLJS010000002.1, from coordinate 104,539,604 downwards.
GCCTTACAACTAAGATCAATGAAATGAACTAACCAGGTAGGGAGTCTTTCCCCCCTCGTTGACAATAGAAAAAGATATTTTCAGACCCTATGCACCACCATGGGCCAACGTGGCTTCGCCCCTGAAATGGATGTCTCCATTAGAACAGAGGCTTCCTCACTATTCAAATTCATGTTTGGAACTCTCACTAAAACAGGGATGCAAATTTTATTTGTTTTTTTTCATCCAGTATATTTTGTTATCTGCATTTGATTGAATTGGACATCTGTGTATGCTGTTATAGCAGTATATAGTCACTTGGATTTTTCTAAAAGCATAATGCTCATTTATATCCCTTATTAAGGTTTATTCATCATATTACAATTATTAATTGTTTTGCACTTATTTCATTAGTCTGAATGTGCAAAGCACACATATCCATGTTGGACTGAATGGTAAAGATGCACAATTTGAGTTTGGATTCAATCAACATCTATACTCAAATTGGAATTTAAGAAGTTTTGAATTCTTGTTTGGCTTACATATATGTATGTTAATTTGCTGTGAGCCTGTTACCAACTTTTGATCCATGTTCAATATACTTCCACACAAATACATGTAGCTGATGTCAAAGATAGGAGTTTAAACAATATGAATGAGATAAAAAAGCAGGATAGAAAGCAAGAAAGTGGACCAGAAGCAAAAAGATAGAAGAATATATTTTCACTCTATGGATTTATTAGTAACTGCATAGGTCAGGGCATTATTGTGTTAGAGATATTATAACAGTGGCACTAACTTTAGTTTCTTATTTTTGTTTCAACACTGATCGTTGGACTCCTTTCCGCAAACTTTGCCAAGAAATGCAGATAACAACATTTTTTTAAACACATATGTAAATATAAATTATCTTATTTCTTTGTTATCCGGGAAGGCATGAATCCAATTAACCCTAGTTTTCTTGTCTTTGTGATACCATCATTTACTTGTAGGCGGCAATAGGAGGTCCAGCGATAAACAGAAATGGGAGGGTTGTTGGAATGCTTTTTCAAAGTCTGACTTGTACTCCTTTCCTGCCATCTAACATCATTTTAAGATGGTGGGAACATTTCAAAAATACAGGGTAGGCTTCTCATCTATTGATCACTGTCATCTTTGGTAGTGTTAGATGGGAATAAGCTCATGCCTTCTGGTTGAAAAACTCTTTTATTTGGTGCATATAAGATATGAAACTATAAATAGATGTAGAATAGATGGGGGTTGCAGCTTACTAGAATATTTTCCTAAGATAATTTTCTCATCTAAATTAACAGCTTGCATTTTTACTGTTATGTAGCTTTTATGTTGGCTAGACCTAATAGAGTTTCAAATACTGTACCTGGTCCTACACCAAGGACCCAAATGCACAGGAACTCCCTAATTGGCAATGTACTCATCAGGAAGAAACCTTGTGAATGTGAAAGATAAGGGTTGTGTACAGCGACTATTTTTACTTGGCTATTAAGTAGCTTAAAAATCAAAGTTGGTTTTGAGCTGTCTGTAGCAGGTCAGAAAATGTTCAGGTCAGCAGCAGTAGGCTAACTGCAAATTGAATAAGCATATTGTATTTAAACTAGCAGAGTATTTCCAAATCGAGTAAGCATATTGTATTAAAAATAGCAGAGTATTTCCAAATAGAATAACCATATTGTATTAAAAATAGCAGAGTATTTAGCCATTTTTAGCACTTCTTTCCTCAGCACTTATGTAGTAGACTCTAAACATAAGCAAAAACAAGACTAGCTATACAATAAACAAGCCACAACATTTAGTGGATATATTTACCATTTAAAGAAATGTTTATTAGTGATAAGGAAACAGAATGCATAATTTAGCATGTGTATTTAGATGTTAAAGATTACATATAGTATCCAACTTATATTTCTCTATTTTGATAGCCTAAGACATGTGGTCATACATATTTTATATTATTTTTAGAAAGATCTTGCATTTTTGTTAGATATGGCCACAGCCCACGTGTTAACCTTAAACAGTTGGGGTAGGAATATTCATCATCCAGTATGTTTATTTCAGATGTTTGACAGTATAAAATCTTCCAACTTATGGCTAGAATAAGAAATATTGGCAGTAGTAAATTGCATAGATCCAGAGGAAAATTATGGTATTGTAACTTTTCATTTCAGTTTTTGTCCCTTCTTTAATCATTAGGCAAAGCCCCTGTTATTTGTATATATATGATTCAGCATAAGTTTCTGTTACCAAAGTGAAGAAATTGAGGACATGGACAGGTCTACAAACAAAACCTGTTATTTGTATATATATGATTCAGCATAAGTTTCTTTTAGGATAACAGAAACATGCCTAGAGAAAGAAAAAAAGGTGGGATGATGAGATTATGCAAACTCCTTACCTTAGTTCACCGCGATAAAGACAAATTGTCATGAGGTTGCTTTTATAGTTTGGTAGAGTGTAGTGACATCACCTGTTTTTGCGCATCTTATTTGTAAGCTTCTTTTACAGGAAGTATTGTCGTCCAACTATAAGGGTTTTGGGTGTGAATTTGCATAATGCCCAGCCTTCACCTTGGGTGAAAGTCCCCTCGTCTTTGCATGAAGGGTTGGATGGTATTCTTGTTGAGCTGGTATGTTCCATGTTCATTATTTGCCTTTATTTACTTGTTATAAATGTACAAATCATGTTCATGATTCGTAATTGATTAATTGCTTGTTGAATATACAAGTGTAGCTATATTAGGCTGACCGCACCGCGGCGGTCTGTATCTGTGACGGTAAAGGGGATATGCCCCACTTGACAGCACCAATACAGGGAGACGAGCTGCCGCGCTGTGACCTGCATCTGCTCCTCTAAAGTAACGAACTTGAGTGTCTCTCTCTCTCAAAAAAAAAAAAACTGAGGCAGGGAGAGCGCCGGCAGGGGCGGAGGTCTGGCGAGGGTGACCTCGGTGGCGGCCGCCCGACGGGCTTGAGCGAGGTTGGGGCGAGCGCGGCTCCAGGGGCGAGGCTCCGGCGGGCTCAAGCGAGGCTGGGGCCCAGCGGGCCGGGGACGAGCGCGGACGAGGAGAGCGACGCTCCGGCCATGGCGGGGCAAGCGCGGCGGCGGATCCGGCCGTCCCGGGGGCGAGTGCGGCGGCGGACGACCTCGCCGGGGCGAGCACGGCTTCGGCCATGGTGGGAGCGAGTGCGGCGCTGGCCATGGCGGGTCAAGCACAGCTCCGGCCATGGCGCGGGCGAGCGTGGCGGCGGACGACCTCGCCGGGGCGAGCGTGGCTCCGGCCATGGCGCAGGCGAGCGCGGCGGCAAACGACCTCGCTTGGGCGAGCGATGCTCCGGCCATGGCGGGGACGAGCTCGGCGCGGTTTCGGTGAGGGCGAATGCGGGCTGATCCTCGACGGCAGCCAAGCGTGGCTGGGGCGCAGGCCGGTTCCGGGGTCCGCGACGGCGCGGGAAGAGGCCGACGAGGTGACGTGGCGATTATAGCGTTCCATGGGAGGACCTCCAGCTTTGGCGATTCACTTGGAACGGAAGCGTAGCGTAGCATTTGCAGGTGCCGGGTGCGGGCTGAATGCCTCTATTTCTTGCGTACAGGTCCATTTGCAATTCAGCGGTGCGCACAGCCTTGTAAAAAATATAAGTTATATGTGATGCTAATTCATCTATCTGATCTACCTTTTTTTTTTAAAAAAAAACTTACTATCTGGATGCTTGTCTCCTACAAGGCATCGCGTGCAATTTTATCACTGGGACTACAGCAAAAGGATCTTATTATTCGATGCAATAGAAGACGCGTTGCTACAAATTTGCAGGCACTTCCACAACTGTTTAATTATGAAACTGAAACTTTGTGGCATTGGCACTGTTTGTTGTGTGATTGCACTCACATGTATCTTATTTCAATTTGATTTGACTAGTTGTTCGAAATCTTGGTGGAAAATATTGGAAAAACGGTGGGGCTGTCTGTTATAAAGGAGGATGGCAGTACGAAGTCAATACATCTTCCCGTGGAGGAGGCTTGAGGAGGACTTTCACCAGTTGTTATCATACCCACCCACACACCAGTTTAACTTTGAACACTTGCCGTATCCTTATGTGCTTCATCTAACTGTGGCAGGTGGCCAATCTCAAGCTACGATGGAGGATTTTTCTAGCCAGATGGAGATTCTACATTACCTGTCGCCTAATTAAAAAATGGTGTATGCTGTATTTCGTTTGTCGGAACAATTTTTATTTATGTTGAATACTAGTTAAGCAGACTCTACTCTTAGATTGCTGTGTTAATAATTTTGTTATTATTAGTGTACGCATACATCTCGAAAGATGTAAAATACATGAACATAATTGGCCCAACGAATCTGCCCTTTTTGCTAGGTTTCTTGGCCTATACCACTTTCGTGCCTTTTGCTTTTCGCCTGTAACTCTTGGTTACCGGTTTTGAGTTCAGTTGTAAATATTGAGATTATTTTCTATACCCGAGGTTCCAGTGTACTGATAGTGGCATAAAAGGAATAAAAATAATCGACCAGTGTCACTAAAGTCCAGCGATTTTTTTAGTGACCCATGAATTTCAAACATTTATAGGTGTGTCTCCAAGAGTTTCTAAAAAACGCTCTTAATCTTGATATTTTGGCAATATTGGAAAAGATGTTCTTCAACCACCCCCTATCTAACTCTCAATCTTTCCGCGCTTGCAAAAAATCAAACTGATTGTGGGGATAGAAAAATATATAAAATTATGAGTAGTTTAGAAATAGTATTAACGGGAATGAAACTTAATTTTTTAAATCCATTATTATATATACATATATAAATCACTTTAGTCAAAATACAATCATATCACATATGAGACGTATAAGATGCGATGGCAGTTTAAGAGGTTATTATAAAAAACGGATCCTCAGTACAAAGATGCAAGGGTAGTTTATACCGATTATAAATAGCAGGTTGCGCATTGTTACATCGTTAGACGTGAGTTGCTCTAACTTACGTGAGCAAGAGTCATGAATCCGAGTCGCACATAAGACTTGGAGCTAGAAGCCTAGAACATCCATGATATATCTATATACATTTTTCTATTGAAGCTATATTTACGTTTTTTTCTTAGATAGAAAACTCACATAGCACGTGAAATGCTTAGCATCATCAGGCGTGATCTCATCACTGCTCTTTCATTCCCCTGTTTCAATTCTTGCTCCGTCTTAGCCTTGTAACGCTTCCATCTGAGCAGCAGCACACAATCTCTCTTATGCGTGCACATTAATATAGGACTGATTCATGATAATAAAATTTAAATTAAACAGTGCATTAATTAAAAATGAGAGCTATTTTTTCTTTTGAGAAAAAATGGGAGCTAATTGAAAAATGCACTTAAAAAAAGAAAACTAATTCACCATGTGAGTTATTTTGGCCCAGCTAATGAGCTAAAGACAGCGAACAATTTAAAACGTAACCTGGGCCTGGGCTGACAATGTTCCTTTGGGCCTTCTAAACCCGCAGGCCCAGCTGAGCTGCAAGCTCGTTCAGCATGATCTACATCGGACGGCCAAGCTTTCTCCTCTTCATGAACAAAACCAGTGAGCAGCCGAATTCCCAGAAACCCTAGCGTCATTTGTTTCTTCTCCCACTCGCGCACGCCAGCAGCCACACCGGATCCTAGCTATCTTTTTCCCTAAAATAAAATAAAAGGCTATCTCCTCCGGCCTTCTTCCATCTCCCTTCCTATTGTGAAATTGTATTCTATGTTTTAAGCTTGATATTTTAGAATTGTTGGAGTAACCTAAAAACTAGTAGGATTCCTCGCGCGTTGCCACGGGCACGAAGAAGAAATAAAAATATGTTAAAATAGTGAACTACTGAGGTGGACACATATCATAAATTGCTAGTGGCAAATGATAGTGGACGCATATCATAAAATAGTGAACTACTGATGTGGACGCATTGCATGTCAAGAGAAATAGACAGTGGAGTTGATAGTGGACTGCTGAGGTGGATGTGTTTAGTGATAGTGGACTGCTTGAGGTGGACGTGTTGCGAGTCGAGAGAATTAGATAGTGTGGTTTGTCTATATAAGAGTTACATATATACTTCAAATATTTTTTTTGACCAGGAAACTCATGAATTTGCCAAATTATTTTTTTTTTGAGGGGGGGATAGATGCTCTTAACACACATAAACAGGACTCACTGAATTTTGGGTGTACCTATTGTAAATCTCTAGACGCTCCTCCCTCGTTGGCCCAATTGGCCAACCAGACACAATGGCATTGCCACTGGGCAGCTTCTCCACCCAAACCCTAGCAAGTAGTGGCGATTGGCGACAGACGTGCAGGCGGCGGCTGCGCGGGGGGCATGGAGGCGGTCAGGCGGCGGGTGGTCCAGCGCCCTGTGCACGAGTTCGCGTTCCGCCTCCACGGCCGGGCGCACTACTACATAAAGATTAACCGTGGCGGTCATTTTGGATTAACCGTGATAGTTTTTCCAACCACCTCAGACACAACGTCACGGTTAATGGAAGCATTTACCGTGGCGGTTTCCTACCCGCCATGGTTAATGGAATAAAAAAATCAAAAAAATAAAAAAAAACCATGGATAGGCCCGACAAGCCCATCCACAGGCCCGTCGAGCCCATCCACTGTAACACCTCCGGTGTTACGGTTGATTAAACTGCCATGTCATCATGTTTAATTTTTCTATCATTGCATTTTGCCTGTGCCTTAGGGTTAGAGTGATTTGCTTGATTGTGTTTGTGAATGATTGTGCAATAAACCCTTAACTAAAATCAATTATTAAATAAAAAGAAAAATCCAATTTGAACCTTATCTTGGCCCTAAAACCCTAAATCAAAAACTATAAGGAATCTGAGTTGGGTGCCTTAATAAAAGTTGTAAATATTTTAAAATGAAGTAACTTTTATTTTGGGATATTTTGAGGTCGTGTTGAAAATATTTGAATTAAGCTCAAAACAGTGCTTTAAGATTCGAATTTGAAAATGCACTTCAAAATTTTTTGAGAATCTGATAAAACTTCCTTAACAAGAGTTGTAAAGCTCAGAGAGTAGAGCAACTTTTATTTTGGGCATTTTTCAAGTTTTTGAGAAAAATAAAAAGTAATTTCAAAAACTTGTTTTGAAATTTCAAAACCCCTTTTACCCCTTTTACTGTAGTTTCAAAACTAATTCGAATTTGGAATTGGTTCCAAAACCAAAGTTGTGTAGGATTCATAACACTACAACTTTTATTTTGGCACAAATTCGAGTGCTTACTCAGAATCTAGAGCAATTCATCAAAAACAGTAGGAAGAGGAGTTAACACGCTACAGTGATTCGCCCCCTCTCTCTGTTCTTGAACAGAGACGGCAGCCGACCGCGCCGCGCGCGTGCCGCGCCTTCCGTGCCGGCCGGCCGAGTGCCCCCTCCTCGCATCCAAGGTTGTCGGGGACACCACGTCGCCTTGGACCATCCCTGTCCCCTCTCCCCGAGCCCTTAAAGGCGACGAGCCCCCCCCCATCTCGTTTTCCTCCGTTCGGTAACCGGCGACCGCCTTGCCGTTCTTGATCAAATTCGCGACCCACAAGCCACCGCCGTCCAAATTGCTTTGCACACTGCCCCTTTACTCTCTTGCGCCTCGTCTGGACCCCTTGGTGTGCACCGTTGCGTCTTGGTCAAGCCCCAGTCCGTGTCGTCGTCCTCGCGGCCGGCCGGAGCGCCACCGCAAGCCAAGTCGTCGTGCCGAGGCCGCTCGGGTGAGCTCTGAACCCTGAGCCATTGTGTTCTAGCCTCTGTGTGACCGACCGGTCCTCATGCTCGCGACGGTTTCCCCTCTGGTTCCCTAGAGCCGCCAGAACGTGGAGGTTGCCATCGGAGGGTGCCGCCGCCGTGCTGCTCGACATCGGAGTCCGCGTTCTGCACCGCCTCTGTCTTGGCCTACTACCGGTCTAGAACCGTGGTGAGCTCCCGCGCCTCCCCGAACCTTTTCCCTGAACACTACCGCACCATTACGACCGGGTCGAGTTGGCCGCGCCGCCGCGTCCGCCATGAGTGGGCTCAAGCTCGCTGGAGGCGTGTAGTCCTCTGGCCATGCATGATAGGCTGTCCGCTAGGTCTTGGGGTGCGTTGTGGTACGCTCGGTTTCGTCTCGGAGATCGCCGGCGGCGAGCTTCGCGTCGGGCCGCCGCGTCGTGCCGGCGTGCGCGCGCGGGAGCGTGGCCGAGAGGAGGAAGAAGGAGCCGGCTGGGCCGTGCCGGGCTTTTGGGCCGGCCCAGTCAGGGCGCAGGTGAGAGCGGGGAGAGGCAGGGAGAGCGTGGGCCGGTCTGCGGCCGTTGGGCTGCCGTGGGCCGGATCGTTTTTCCTTTTCCCAGTGAATTTCGAATGCCTTTCCCATTTTTAATTATTTGAATAGTTCTGTCTTTTGTTATTTATGTATAAATAAATCTGGTGCTCCAAAAAGTATGAAAATATTTGTGTATGCTCTCTGTGATATGTAGTATTTGCTAAAAATATAATATAGTGTGTTCCAGTACTTTTTGCCTGGTGTATAAATCAGTAGATTAATTAATAAATGAAAGTTTGTTGATTTTTAATTAAATATAGGTTGATCCAAAAATCATGAAAATTATTGTGGTACTATTTTAGATCAATATCTTGCTGTTGGTAATTTTTGGGGCCAATTTGAATTAGTGTAATCATATGTTATTATAAGCCTAATTAGAAGAATTAAATAAAAGGTTTAATGCAATATGAATCTTTATTAGATTTTGGTAATTTCTATCTAGCCTCAAAATTCATAAAATTCATTTGTGCATTGTTTTAGGCTAATACCTAACTGAATAAAAAGTTTGGGCTCAAATGGAGACAGTTCATTTATTTATTAAATTGTGATCTATAAATAATTAATAGAATAAATGAGGAACCCTTATCCTTTAGGAGTAGTGTGAACTTTTGAAGTTAATTGTGGGCCTTGGAAAAAAAAACCACTATTGTTCCTTGGTATTTTGATTACCTTTATAGTTGTAGCCCATGGGTTAGAGGGTAATTAAAATGTTTATTGCAAACGTTCGTTAGTGGGTCCATGGATGTTGCCTCGATTATCTCTTGGATACAACTTCATGGGTAAAAATGGAATAGTTAAACATGTTTCTTGTAATAAGGTAATGGTAATCCCTCCTCATATCAACATAGAATAAATCATTTCAGGTGATAATTAAACGAAACCCTAGTTGTTAATAAAACAAATTAGTTTTGTTGGCTTGCAACTTTACCGTGAAGGAAAGTTGTACTCAAGGCGTTGATTGATTTATTACTGCATGTCTATTCCATGTCATTTACATCGCATTCATACATTCATTCGCATACGTGTAGTGAACGTGTGGTGATTATTGTCAAGAGCCCAGTCCCGGGTACGGTTTTCACTCGGTGATCGCGGGTATTCTCGGTGGTTGATTTCCGGATATTATCTACTTCGAGCAACAGGCAAGCCCCGGTGCATTAACCCTTCTGTTATAAAATCTTTATAATTCGAGTAATCTACTGCATTAAGTTAATAGGAGTTGATTGCTACCTATCCAGATGCATTGCCCCACTATTATTACCCTGAAACCTATTTTAAATAAAATGGTTTGAAAAATGCTTAGACCTGCTTAAATAATTTAGTTCTTGCAAAATTGCTATTTTCTGAGCTGTGATGATATACTCCCTTAAACTATGGAATATGGAATATAAAAACCTCTGTCCGCTTCAGTGGTCGTGCATTAGGCCAATGTACGAACATTGACGGAAGGGTGAATGTGTTTCGCCGGGTGTTGTGCTCTTGGGACGGCATTTCCCATGACTTAGTATCCGGCAGGCACGACTTTGGAAAAGATGTAGGGACCGTTCGTTGTAGGAGTGCTGGATCGAGATGAACAGCCTAGCCACATACCAATGCGGAAAGCCTAGAGTTCGGTAGCGCTATTGCTGGAACCGACAACCACGCACTGGGAGTGGAGAGATGGCGAGAGTAGCTTGTACCCACGTGGCCGGCGTGCCTGGAGATGAGTGGAGTACTGTGCTCTCGGGTGGCGCAGGACCGGTTCCGGGATAGCAAAGCCGTAACGACGGGTTGGTATATGTATGCCGGCGTGCTGCATATACAGTGTGGTTAGAATCCCCAGCTGGGTACTTTCTGGATTCGAATCGACGTGCTCCTCGGTTAATGGAGACTCAATCCACTTTCCTACCCCGAAAAGTGGTTCAGAACTAGGTGTTTTCTGAATAAATGAAGTAATTGAAAGAATGATGATTTATGAGTCTGAATATTGGAACTATGAATATAATTATGATAATGATCAAATAAAATATTGGATAGGATAGTAATGCTTTTCTGCAAACTCCTTATCCTCTGCTAGCCTTACCCATATCCTTGCATTCCTGAGTCTCATCTTACACCTTTAGTCGGGTAAGTCTTGCGGAGTACCCCAAGTACTCAGGGTTTGTTAACCCCTGTTGCAGGTGCGCCGAGAGTTCAAGTCTGCTTGGGACCGTGCCGGGTGTTGGATCGTGCACGGGTGAAGATGCGTTTATGGTACAACCCTTGGGCCAGGGTATAGTTGTAGACTGCTGCTCCACTACGAAACTTTGGTTTGGGTAATGTAACTTATATTTGTAAATCTATAGATATGTAATACTTCCGCATCTTGTACTCTGATTCAGATTATTTTTGTAAACTGTTGTAATACTTGTAATGTCTTTACAATGAGATCCTCGGGAAAAATTGGGTTTCCTAGGAGACCCGGCAGGCCACCTAGGTCATTAGGGAACTCGTGCACAGTAACCGGATGTCCCTAGGGGCGATGATGGTGCACGTGGGCCCTATGATTAAGGCGGTTCTGTCACAAGTGGTATCAGAGCTTCTCATTGTAAAGTACTTGCAGTGTTACTTTCCAAAAGCTTCAAAATGATTTCGAATAAATGAAATCAACGGGGTAGTTGGCACCAGTTGCTTCTAAACTTCCCTCATTCATTCTCTAAAGTCCTTTCCTAATTCTTTCTATAGAATTGCAGTTAGATTTTAGGTCTAGTAGTGGATTAGCACCTTAAGTATGCCCTATGTTCTAAAATGTTGAGTGCTTGTCACTCTAATATTATATTTACGTGAATATATGAGTATATCGGAGTATTCTAATTCGCGTTGGAACGTTCATGCATCATGACATCACAACTATCAATAATCCCCCATAGCGATGTTTTAAAAATAAAACGGGTCTCAAACATATCCATTAGAATGAAATCTTACCCTTCTTCTAGACAGATGGAGTCACAAAGCCCTGTTGCGGGAATGGATGACTTCTTGGCAACGTTTGGAACACCCACACTGTTGTGGCAGCTACTGCAAGAAGTAGGTTACTTAGAGCCGCCCAAGTACCACTGGTCCTACACTGTTCTCCTTGGTCGTCCGTGTTGTGAAGTGTCTCTCCAGGTACCTGCTTGTACCGCTGTTCCGTTTTGGCCAGTTTGGAATGCCAAGGCGGAAGGAATGACTCCCTGGGAAGGAGCCCAGGCAGCTGCATTGGAAATATTAAGGAAGATTAGCTCTAGGTGTCAGACAGAGGTCAGCGCCTCAGCTCCAAGTACGCTTTCGTCAGAGGTACCAGGAAGTTGGGGTATTCTGCAGCGACAAATCCAACAACTGGAAGGAGGTTCTGTGCAACCAGATCCTATATTAGTAGCCACTGCACGAGCTATGCTAGCTGTACTCAATCTGCATCTGACTCGTGAGCAAGGACGAGAACAGTGGCGTGAGCTCTACTCTGAATGCTATACTGCACTCAAGAGTACAGAACTAAAGGAGAAAGAGGCTAGTCAGGAAGCCTTAAAGTGGAAAGAGGCTACTCAAATCAGTAATGCAGAAAAGATCGGCCTCGAAGTTCATATAGAAGCGCTTGAAGCACACCAGCAAGCAGACAAGCGCCGCATAGCGGAGCTGGTGAGTCAGGTGGATAGCCTTCACCTGCAGACTGGACTTCTCGTCCAGCAATGTGAGGAAGCCCATTCTTATGCTGTCATGGCAAGAGAAGGCCTTAGAGAGACAATTGGATATTTGCAGCATCAGGATGCGATGTTTTGGGGCCTGCACAACACTTATCAACAACAACTTCAGGCAACTCATCAGAATATCGTGGAATTGCAGCGTGAGGTGCAGATGCTCCATGCCATGAATGATCCAATGCCTGTTGCTGCAGCTGATAGCCAAGAAGAGTCTAGTTCAGCAGAAAATGCAGACGAAGAATTAGTGGGAGCAGCAAATGACTCAGAATCCAGAGTAGTGAGTGATCAGATTGATTAGTGATGAAGTTAGTTGGTTTCTTCAACTCAGTGTCATGTTAGGTTAACCCTTGGTTAAGCGCCTTTTGTAACGAAGCTCTAAGTCAATAAGAAACTGGAGTCAAGGTAGTTTCCTGTTTGAAGTAGAACCACCTAAGCTAGTAGTCCAGGTTAATTATTGTGTAAACCTTGCTTACCCGAACCTTGTTAAATTATGTTGCTTTATGGTAATTTTCTTCTTATGGTTAATGAGTGGTAGGTGTATTAAAAATATGGTGAATCTTGCTAACATGAAGTTTTTATCAATCCTTGTTCATCTCACTCCAATAGCTCCAAGACTTTGAGAAGGTTTTGGATGCACTCCTTTACTCTGCCAGTCAAACTTCGAACTGTAGCTAATCCTATGTTCCTTGAGATCAATTCAATTGAAAGTTTATCTTTTCCTTTTGAAGATCCTATTACTTCTTTTAAAAGCTATTGTGGTTGTAGTCTCTCGGATGTTGTAATCCATGACCACGATGCAGCGTCGAAATCTGGGGTCTCTTATGGGTCGCAACCATGGGAGTTACTGCCGGACGCTCGCTGTTATCAAGGTTAATAGTTATAATCCTGGCCTACAATTAATGCGCTTTCACTCCCTGCCTATACTCTTCCACCAAACACATGTTTGTTTCTAAGTGTTAAAAACCTACTCTAAGATTCACATTTAGTATCTTAGAATTTTAAAAATTTCTAATCGTGCAATTATCTTAATCTGAACCGATAAAACAGCGGGAACCGATTTGGAAATGGTAACTGAAATCCATTCACTTGGAAATGGCACCTACGATCTACTGAGGATTCCTTGTTGTTTATGAATTCCTGATTAACTTGGAACCTACAAAAATCTATTTCTTTAAAATTTTGTGATGCCCTCGCATTCATCCCACTGCCTAGTCCAAAACTCGATCTTAATTCTTGATATCCACCTATGCATGTGTCATGCCCTGATTCGGCACATACCACTCTCTTGAATTTGACGTATTATCCCAATCTTTATAGTTTGTGTCATATAGTAGTGCCATAACCTAAGACCATGGTGCCGCGTCGAAACCTAGGGTCTCTCGTGTGCCATGGCCACACGAGGTTCCACTAGGCACGTGCGGGTATCACGGACGAAGGTTCTGATCTGCTATACTTTCACAACGAATAAAGCTCTAATCGATTTGGTTTGGTGAAACATGACCTACGATTGAGATACAATATAGCAACCTAAGGTCTCTCGTAACTTCACTACTTGAGATTTTGAAGGTATATGCTCGTGTCAATATCGGTGATCATATTTCATCATATTCGCAATCACCTTACTTTTCTCCTTGCTATGGTCACTTTAATTGCGTTCTATAATGGTAACTCGAACCGTGACTGTGGTGCCGTGCTAAACTTGGATCTTCTGTGGACTGCAGCCACATAAGAGTTCGATAGGGTATGCACTGGTATCGTAGTCGGCACTCCTGAACCATTGTAGCTCGCAATTAATGTGTCATCAGTTCATTACCTCCTTGAAATCTCTTTGAGGGTTGCAATTGACTTGTATAAACTCTATGTACTTCTAGTACCACTTTTGAAAAACCATTTCAACTTAAGTAATAACGAGGGTGTTTGTTATAGTGAAAAATTAAAGTGAAATGCAAAAACCACCTTGCAGTGAATTATTTGGGTATATTTGATAATGGTGTTAAGGTTATCGACTGATGGTGCCGCACCGCAACCGAGAGTTTCTCTTGTTTTATACAGGAGTAGCTACTTGACCCACGCTGGTATCGCCACTCTTAACCTGCACTCATTATGAAATCCCACTCAGCTAGCATTCCTCATAGGTGTGTTATTTTGGAAGAATTAAGGTTTAAGGTTATAGTGTTGAGAGACAACTGATTAGGTTAAATAGAATCTTCATTATAAATGGGAGGCTAAGTGTGAGTTAGAAGCATGTCGACTTCGGTGTCTGAACCCTCATGAGTGTGCAAAGTGTGTTTCATAAGTCACCCCTTAGGAAGTGTCAACAAGAGTCTGCACAAGATGTTGACTTGATAAGAGTGAATTGGACCAGGTCTGACACACTCCGAGCATTTGTTAGCTGCGCAAGAGCGTGATTTATATATCACCCTGGAGAAGTGCCTTCAAGAATCAGATCAAGAAAGAAAGTTTAACCAGCTCCAACAGACATTGGGAATCCAATATGAGTCCAAGCTAGGAAGATTGTGTTACTCAACAAACCGCAACAAGATTGTACAAGGTGCAATGTAGCGAGTATGCAGGTGAAGAAGTTACCAAGGAAATCAGAAACATTCTTATCTGGAGGCTTTCCTAAAACTTTTCCTATGCTTTTTCCTTTCTAATTCTATAGGTGAAAACCCTAGTTGAATGTTAGTCAAGATAGAATATGTATACTTGACATATTTTCTTTTCCATTACTTTGTATAAAAACAGTTTCACCTGTCGAATCTCGGGACGAGATTTCTTTTAGGGGGGAAGGTTGTAACACCTCCGGTGTTACGGTTGATTAAACTGCCATGTCATCATGTTTAATTTTTCTATCATTGCATTTTGCCTGTGCCTTAGGGTTAGAGTGATTTGCTTGATTGTGTTTGTGAATGATTGTGCAATAAACCCTTAACTAAAATCAATTATTAAATAAAAAGAAAAATCCAATTTGAACCTTATCTTGGCCCTAAAACCCTAAATCAAAAACTATAAGGAATCTGAGTTGGGTGCCTTAATAAAAGTTGTAAATATTTTAAAATGAAGTAACTTTTATTTTGGGATATTTTGAGGTCGTGTTGAAAATATTTGAATTAAGCTCAAAACAGTGCTTTAAGATTCGAATTTGAAAATGCACTTCAAAAATTTTTGAGAATCTGATAAAACTTCCTTAACAAGAGTTGTAAAGCTCAGAGAGTAGAGCAACTTTTATTTTGGGCATTTTTCAAGTTTTTGAGAAAAATAAAAAGTAATTTCAAAAACTTGTTTTGAAATTTCAAAACCCCTTTTACCCCTTTTACTGTAGTTTCAAAACTAATTCGAATTTGGAATTGGTTCCAAAACCAAAGTTGTGTAGGATTCATAACACTACAACTTTTATTTTGGCACAAATTCGAGTGCTTACTCAGAATCTAGAGCAATTCATCAAAAACAGTAGGAAGAGGAGTTAACACGCTACAGTGATTCGCCCCCTCTCTCTGTTCTTGAACAGAGACGGCAGCCGACCGCGCCGCGCGCGTGCCGCGCCTTCCGTGCCGGCCGGCCGAGTGCCCCCTCCTCGCATCCAAGGTTGTCGGGGACACCACGTCGCCTTGGACCATCCCTGTCCCCTCTCCCCGAGCCCTTAAAGGCGACGAGCCCCCCCCATCTCGTTTTCCTCCGTTCGGTAACCGGCGACCGCCTTGCCGTTCTTGATCAAATTCGCGACCCACAAGCCACCGCCGTCCAAATTGCTTTGCACACTGCCCCTTTACTCTCTTGCGCCTCGTCTGGACCCCTTGGTGTGCACCGTTGCGTCTTGGTCAAGCCCCAGTCCGTGTCGTCGTCCTCGCGGCCGGCCGGAGCGCCACCGCAAGCCAAGTCGTCGTGCCGAGGCCGCTCGGGTGAGCTCTGAACCCTGAGCCATTGTGTTCTAGCCTCTGTGTGACCGACCGGTCCTCATGCTCGCGACGGTTTCCCCTCTGGTTCCCTAGAGCCGCCAGAACGTGGAGGTTGCCATCGGAGGGTGCCGCCGCCGTGCTGCTCGACATCGGAGTCCGCGTTCTGCACCGCCTCTGTCTTGGCCTACTACCGGTCTAGAACCGTGGTGAGCTCCCGCGCCTCCCCGAACCTTTTCCCTGAACACTACCGCACCATTACGACCGGGTCGAGTTGGCCGCGCCGCCGCGTCCGCCATGAGTGGGCTCAAGCTCGCTGGAGGCGTGTAGTCCTCTGGCCATGCATGATAGGCTGTCCGCTAGGTCTTGGGGTGCGTTGTGGTACGCTCGGTTTCGTCTCGGAGATCGCCGGCGGCGAGCTTCGCGTCGGGCCGCCGCGTCGTGCCGGCGTGCGCGCGCGGGAGCGTGGCCGAGAGGAGGAAGAAGGAGCCGGCTGGGCCGTGCCGGGCTTTTGGGCCGGCCCAGTCAGGGCGCAGGTGAGAGCGGGGAGAGGCAGGGAGAGCGTGGGCCGGTCTGCGGCCGTTGGGCTGCCGTGGGCCGGATCGTTTTTCCTTTTCCCAGTGAATTTCGAATGCCTTTCCCATTTTTAATTATTTGAATAGTTCTGTCTTTTGTTATTTATGTATAAATAAATCTGGTGCTCCAAAAAGTATGAAAATATTTGTGTATGCTCTCTGTGATATGTAGTATTTGCTAAAAATATAATATAGTGTGTTCCAGTACTTTTTGCCTGGTGTATAAATCAGTAGATTAATTAATAAATGAAAGTTTGTTGATTTTTAATTAAATATAGGTTGATCCAAAAATCATGAAAATTATTGTGGTACTATTTTAGATCAATATCTTGCTGTTGGTAATTTTTGGGGCCAATTTGAATTAGTGTAATCATATGTTATTATAAGCCTAATTAGAAGAATTAAATAAAAGGTTTAATGCAATATGAATCTTTATTAGATTTTGGTAATTTCTATCTAGCCTCAAAATTCATAAAATTCATTTGTGCATTGTTTTAGGCTAATACCTAACTGAATAAAAAGTTTGGGCTCAAATGGAGACAGTTCATTTATTTATTAAATTGTGATCTATAAATAATTAATAGAATAAATGAGGAACCCTTATCCTTTAGGAGTAGTGTGAACTTTTGAAGTTAATTGTGGGCCTTGGAAAAAAAAAAACCACTATTGTTCCTTGGTATTTTGATTACCTTTATAGTTGTAGCCCATGGGTTAGAGGGTAATTAAAATGTTTATTGCAAACGTTCGTTAGTGGGTCCATGGATGTTGCCTCGATTATCTCTTGGATACAACTTCATGGGTAAAAATGGAATAGTTAAACATGTTTCTTGTAATAAGGTAATGGTAATCCCTCCTCATATCAACATAGAATAAATCATTTCAGGTGATAATTAAACGAAACCCTAGTTGTTAATAAAACAAATTAGTTTTGTTGGCTTGCAACTTTACCGTGAAGGAAAGTTGTACTCAAGGCGTTGATTGATTTATTACTGCATGTCTATTCCATGTCATTTACATCGCATTCATACATTCATTCGCATACGTGTAGTGAACGTGTGGTGATTATTGTCAAGAGCCCAGTCCCGGGTACGGTTTTCACTCGGTGATCGCGGGTATTCTCGGTGGTTGATTTCCGGATATTATCTACTTCGAGCAACAGGCAAGCCCCGGTGCATTAACCCTTCTGTTATAAAATCTTTATAATTCGAGTAATCTACTGCATTAAGTTAATAGGAGTTGATTGCTACCTATCCAGATGCATTGCCCCACTATTATTACCCTGAAACCTATTTTAAATAAAATGGTTTGAAAAATGCTTAGACCTGCTTAAATAATTTAGTTCTTGCAAAATTGCTATTTTCTGAGCTGTGATGATATACTCCCTTAAACTATGGAATATGGAATATAAAAACCTCTGTCCGCTTCAGTGGTCGTGCATTAGGCCAATGTACGAACATTGACGGAAGGGTGAATGTGTTTCGCCGGGTGTTGTGCTCTTGGGACGGCATTTCCCATGACTTAGTATCCGGCAGGCACGACTTTGGAAAAGATGTAGGGACCGTTCGTTGTAGGAGTGCTGGATCGAGATGAACAGCCTAGCCACATACCAATGCGGAAAGCCTAGAGTTCGGTAGCGCTATTGCTGGAACCGACAACCACGCACTGGGAGTGGAGAGATGGCGAGAGTAGCTTGTACCCACGTGGCCGGCGTGCCTGGAGATGAGTGGAGTACTGTGCTCTCGGGTGGCGCAGGACCGGTTCCGGGATAGCAAAGCCGTAACGACGGGTTGGTATATGTATGCCGGCGTGCTGCATATACAGTGTGGTTAGAATCCCCAGCTGGGTACTTTCTGGATTCGAATCGACGTGCTCCTCGGTTAATGGAGACTCAATCCACTTTCCTACCCCGAAAAGTGGTTCAGAACTAGGTGTTTTCTGAATAAATGAAGTAATTGAAAGAATGATGATTTATGAGTCTGAATATTGGAACTATGAATATAATTATGATAATGATCAAATAAAATATTGGATAGGATAGTAATGCTTTTCTGCAAACTCCTTATCCTCTGCTAGCCTTACCCATATCCTTGCATTCCTGAGTCTCATCTTACACCTTTAGTCGGGTAAGTCTTGCGGAGTACCCCAAGTACTCAGGGTTTGTTAACCCCTGTTGCAGGTGCGCCGAGAGTTCAAGTCTGCTTGGGACCGTGCCGGGTGTTGGATCGTGCACGGGTGAAGATGCGTTTATGGTACAACCCTTGGGCCAGGGTATAGTTGTAGACTGCTGCTCCACTACGAAACTTTGGTTTGGGTAATGTAACTTATATTTGTAAATCTATAGATATGTAATACTTCCGCATCTTGTACTCTGATTCAGATTATTTTTGTAAACTGTTGTAATACTTGTAATGTCTTTACAATGAGATCCTCGGGAAAAATTGGGTTTCCTAGGAGACCCGGCAGGCCACCTAGGTCATTAGGGAACTCGTGCACAGTAACCGGATGTCCCTAGGGGCGATGATGGTGCACGTGGGCCCTATGATTAAGGCGGTTCTGTCACATCCACGGGTCACCGCCGCCGCCGCTGTTCGCCGACGACGTTTCCTCGCCAAACGCCGGGATCTGCCCACCAGTCACCGGATCCGGCCTCTGGCCCGCCTGCGTTGAATCGGGCCCGCGCCACTGCCGGGGGGGGGGTGTACCCGCACGAGCCACCAGGGGGCCGCGCCCCGAGCCGCCGCCGGGTGCCGCGCCCCGAGCTCGCGCCGCCGGAGTGCCGCGGCCGCGTTGCCTTGGTGCAGAGGAGAGGAAGGGAAGGGAGGGGGCGCCACGGGAGAGGGAAGGGGCGCCGTTGCGGCTAAGTGTGGGGTGCGACTGAGAGGGAAGGGAGGAAATGACTTAGAGTTTCTGATCTATATATATATATATATATATATATATATATATATATATATATATATATATATATATATATATATATATATATATATATATTTTACATACTAGTGGGCTGGAACGGGTCTAGCGGGCTGGCTCCAATTTTAGGAGGCGGTTCTTATAAAATAACCGCCTCGATTAATTATTTATCGTGGCGGTTGCGTTATAATGACCGCCTCGGTTAATAAGCATTAACTGAGGCAGTTATATTATATTGTCCGTCTCGGTTAATAGATTTTAGGAGGCGATTTTTTTAACCGTGGCGGTTTTCCTTTCTAACCGCCTCGGAAAATAAATTGGAAATGTCTCGCAAAAGATTTTTTTAGTAGTGGCGTGTGGGCGACGCTAGCGAAAGCCACGACGACGTCGACAGCGAGCCGTGCCTCATTGCCTCTGCCTACAGATCTTCACCCACTACTAGAGAAATAACTTTTGGTCCTCATCAAGTTTTGCCTTTAGTCTCGGCATTTTTTTTATGTTCGGGACTAAAGATCGGCTGGTAACACGAACCTGGACTAAAGGTTCAATATTAGTCCCGGTTCGTATTACTAGCCGGGACTAAAGGTTCAATATTAGTCCCGGTTCGTATTACCAACCGAGACTAAAGGGTCTACCTTTGGTCCGGATTGGTGTTACGAACCGGAACTAAAGGGTCATCTTCGAGTTAGTTCAAAAGGCAAACATGCTATCTGTAGTCACATGTGCTGTGTAGATGGGATGGTAAGTCCTGCACAAACTATGGATGAGATCTTGGGATCAAATCTCACGGGGCGCAGTTCAATATTGTTATTTCTTTTTTCGCGCGAGGAGGTCTTTAGTACCGGACTCCCAGTTATTCAACCAGGACTAAAGGATACCCCTTTGGTCCCGGAAGCAGTGACCTGTGGCTCCAATGCCCCCATCATGCTGCTTGCTTACGTAGGGTAAATCGATTCTACTCTTCCCACAGAATGGGTCGATTGGTCCATCGTTCTTAAAAAGCAAATAAAACCTAGTAGCAATTAAGGGTTTTTTTCATTAAGGAGATAATAGGCAGCCAGATTTAAGCTAAGAGAGAACTTACCTTAATGTTTGGGTACAATGACGGCACCTCTCACCCAACCGGTTGATCTGGGATCACTCTTTTGGTCAATCGTTGTTGTTATGTTTCTGGTTTGTACATTTGTTTTGTGAATGAATAGATACAGAATTGTTAGTTATAGACAGCTTAGTTAGTAAACCATTTATCTGTAAGGGAGCACGCAGCTCTACGTGAATCATGAATTGCAATTAATAGAATAGGTTGTTCATGTTTCTGGTTTGTAAAATTTATTTTGTGAATGGATAGATACAAAATATAAGGCGTAACTGTTTTTTCTCCTGTCCATGGATATAAGAGCATCTTCAAGAGTTTTTTAAATCATTTCCTAATCCCTGTTTTTTAGAAAGATGAGAAAAAACTTCTCTCCAACAACTCCTAATATCTTCTCCTAAAATTTAGGCACTTCGTAAATTCCATCCAGTTCTGCGTAACTTGGGAAGTATAGAATTTTTAGGAGAGAAAAATAGGGAACTCTTGGAGATGCTTTAAGGCGCAAATGTCTTTAAGCGCATGCAACATTTATTACGCCATCTAATTGACCCCTTGGATCCTAAGAGCAAGTATAGTAAGGCTGACTCAGCCGGCGAAATGAAACACCACGTCAGAACAATCATATGTGGAGGAGGGAGAAAATAAGAGAGAGAAAAGAGCCGGCGCTTACCTCTTCGCCGAGCTGAACGCATGGATCGAGGACAAAACGCCGGCATGCAGCCCGTTCGCAACAGAAAGAACTGGCGCAATGCTGCCCCTCCCAATCACGTCTGCGCACATATATTATGCATTGAATGCTTGCATGGTAATACAGCTAGTATATGAGCTACTCTATAGTACTAGTTGGCTATATGTTGTTAGCTTTACATGACATGGCACCTCTTACAGCTTTCAGCGGGCTAAATCATTAGCCTTGCTCTAAACATGCATGACTGCATGGTCTGTGAGGCCGAGAAAATCAAGCTAGCGGGACCACGAGACAACAGTTTAATTGATTTGATGCGAAATCTAATTGGGCAGCTGGTTTTTGCATGCACACATGCAGCCTCACAGACCATACATTTAATTTGCCTCTTGGTCTTTGTGCTGAAGGGAGTTGTGGACGGAGGGAGTAATAGACAGGTTGCCTAGTTAGCTGAGAACGTGCAAATCAACCTCTCTATGCAAACCGTGCAAACTTCTAATCTAGACCACATGATATTGATCCAAGAGACAAGGGGGATTGGTTAATTTTGTGTTTAACTGCCTGCTCCTAATCATACTTTTGCAAATCTCCCCTCCCACATCTTCCTTGCGTCCCCTTGGATCAAACATCATGTGGCCTAGATAGAAGTTTGCATGGTTTATACGGAGATGTTAGTTTGCACTAGATACGTTGCCTAGTTGGTAAACCATTTATCTGTAAGGGAGCACACAACTCTATATGAATAATTGCAATTAATAGAATAGACTGCTCCTGGTTAGTTAGAGTAGCTTAAGTTTACCGCAAGGTTAACCATATATTTAGAAATTATCTGTGTGTTGCTTAGGAGTGACTTTTTTGCTCATCGACAATCTACTAGTGGTAACTGAAGCAACCTTATTGTAAATATTTACAAGTGTCAACTGTAAATACTGCAATTGTAATAAATATAAGTGGTAGTGGTTTCATTTTCTTAGAAATAGATAAACAATGAGATGACTGTTATATATTTACTAGTTCTTTTTCAGTTGCAAAATTGGCACAACTAGTAATCTATAGTGAAATACTTGTCTTTTCAGATTAGGTCATAGTGCATAACAGTTTTTTGGAAAAATGGCAAAGAAAATAATGAGGGTGTAATAATGGATGCACATCTTAACCAAGAGCAGAGACACCAATTTTCAAAACAATTATCTAGTGTTGTTTGGACAATTAAAGCAGATCAATCAACTACTAAAGAAGATATGAATCAAACACATGTAGCTGGAGTGTGCATTAGTCCAATGGGATGTATTTTATCATCATCTCATGTGATAGAACCAGGTGTGAAATATGTTGGTTCATGCCTGTCATGGAGAGCTGGCTAGAGTTCATTAAAGGTGGTGAAAAGGTCTACATCTTACGGTTTGTCTTTACTTAAAGTGGAAAAGACAAATTTTAAAAAGACAGACTACACTGATTTAGCAAATACTGGAGCTTTAAAAGTAAATCAGCAGCTATATGGATTTGGTCATCCAGATATTTGTGAAATATCATGTGTGCACACATTTGTGAGAGGTTCAGTTGAGTATCAGTGTGAGGATTTTATGGAATTGCCTACTCGTGTCAATGATCTAGAGCTTCCATCTGCTCAATCACCTGATGGTTTACCCATGGGCACCTATGATTTGGAGTTCAGATTTGATAGAATGAATGCTAAGCTTGAGGTCTCTCCTAGAATGGTCAAGCATTTAAAGTGTGTAGTTGATCTAAAGACATTCATTCTGAAGACTATCCGAGCAATGCACCAGGACGTTCCACTAATTCAAATAAAAAACTTCCATTTGGGATACTGTGGTGGTCCAGCATTTGTCTCTTCAGGTCATCTTATCGGTGTTAATATTTTCAAGCGGAAAGACATTAACTTTGCAGTTCACGTATCAGCTATCAAGGAATTCCTTAAAGGTGTTGAGCTGGTAATATTTTTTAGCCTGTGATCTTGAGTATTTTGTTCCAAATTATGTTGTGGTCAGTTATGTTGATTTACTAATCACATTGCCTTTTAGGTTTGAGGATTTTGGTGGGGTTTCGTTTCGATCTCAGCTTGAGAGTTGTGATTCCAGACCATGGACATTCTCATTCTTGTCAACATAAATGGGAGTATAGGACTATGTAACTTCTCGTTCTAGCTTCCAACTGAGCCCAACTCCAAGGTGAGATATTTGATCTGCCCTTTCTAGTATGTAATTTAGAGAGAGGCTCAAATGGTGTGTGTGTGTTTTGGTGTGCTCTCCTCCTCCTTTTATAGCCTATGGAGGTCAGTTTGGGGCAGGAATATTCGAATCCCCAGCGCACCGTCCTCCCTTGGCATTGAATGTACCGCCTCCAAGATGCAGGGCCCACAGGTCAGCAGGGGGGGCGCCCACGCCTGGGTGGCGCCTCCCCCTGGCCGACCTTGGCATGTGGGCCTCTCCTAGTGTGTGGGCCTCGGTGGTGTTGGGGATTTGGCCCAGAACTGCTCCGATTGGGCCTTCCTTCCCCTCCTAGGCTTTACGTTTTGCCGGAAAGCATATTTCGGTACAAAAATTCCCTGTACTTGATGTGTTTTCCTGCAACATTGTAAATCTCCAAGTGCAAGTGGAATTCGATTAGTAGCAAAGGTATATGTGTATAAAAATATGTAATTCTCCCCTTTTTGGTCTTAAGTTGGCGGTATAAAATCATCTTTAAGGACCGCCAACAAGATCCCCCAAGCTTACCCTTTGCTCGTCCCGAGCAAAGTTGGGCTTTAGGTTGTTGATCAGGAGTTGCTACTATGCCGATCCTATTTCAAGTGCACCAAATCCATAACAAAGTTTTCTTCATTAATTTGAATAAATCGACCTATTTATCCACCTTGTTATTATCTTGAAACAAATGGGGCTTTTTAGCCATTTCAAGTCTTAGGTGATTGCAAAGTAGAACAGATTCACAGACATTACTTATCATTCATTCCAAGATCAACCATTCATCCAGAGATTTTTGAAAGTTTTTTTTGTTAAAAAGAAGAAAACCAAGTTCCTCAGATATTCTCTCGATCGCTCAAATGTGTATGAATTCCTCACGAAAGGCATTTGCTTTGCCTTCATAGCCTACCACTAAGGCTTTGAGTGGAGCTTTGGGTAGGTATGAAAGTGGGCATACTCGCATCACATATGTTGCCAGGTCCAAAACCGAACTACACGGAGATACAAGCCATACACCTTGATTGAGATATGTAAGTGTGTGGGATGAAGAGATGGTTCCTAATTCTAAATATTTTTGGGTACTCGATGCATCATGACTCTCTCTTTATTGGTGGATTGTTGACATTTCTTAACGTCACTACCAGGTTTATGTCCCCGGCAATGGCGCTAGAAATGCTTGTTGGCATTTCTTAGCGCAATCACCGAAGATAGACGAAAAGTCTATCTCTGGCATCTACGCTAGGAAACGCCTTGTGGCGTTTCTTAGCACAACCACTAAAGATAGACTGAAGTCTATCCCTAGCGGTAGTGCTAGAAACACCGTGTGATAGATCTTAACCTTTTAGAGTGATTATCTACAAGCGCACGGATCTATCGATGTAGCATTTCACCCGGAAGTATTATCAGGGTATCGTTATTTATAATTTCCCAAAGGAAGGCAATGGAGTGAGTGAAAACCTCTAGCATGGATATTTGTTTATGACTTCATTCATAGAAATAAACCAAACTTGCTATGCAGGGTAAAACAATATGATTTGGAGATAGTGGACACACACATGGAGCAACCTCAAGGATAAAAGAAAGGATAACAAATAAAAGAACGACCTAAGCGGAGCAGGTATATCCTATATAGAAGTGCATAGAACAGGTAATGTCACATGTTGTACACATCTAGAGACAGGTCAAAGTCAGGAGTAAAGGGAGACCTCTACAGCTGGTCTGCCAGCCGATGGAGGCATTTATGAATTCCTACACAACATATGAACGTGGGCGATACAAGGGATGGATAGGGCTGTCACCACCTGCCGCCTACCCCTCAACCATGGCATGCCATCATATCTGTAGGTTCCCTCGCATCCGGACACCACGTCCGCATACTAAGGAGCTACCCAAGTCCCCCATGGACCCCACCCTACGGATGGACAGGCTAGGACAAGGGCAAACCTGAAAGTACTACAAACCGTTACTCCATCTAGATCTCCACCTCTAAATATGTAGAACGTATGAACGATGAAGAACGTCGATGAGCATGAAGAACAATTCTCATATGGACTATAGTCTAGTTCATATGCATTGCACATATCATGATCATGACATACTCTAGTTCTAGCACAAAACTATATGTGTGTGTGTGTGTGAGAGAGAGAAAGGAAGTTGAATAAGGAAGAACTCATAATTGAAATATAACCAAGAGTAGCTCTTCTTCCTAGGAGACAAGCCCTCCTTGATAGCTCTACCTTGCTCCAAGAATGACTAAGTGGCTAGACTAAAGCAAGAGAGTGAGGGAGAGACGTGAAGCTTCAAAATGTGGTGTGTGTGAGTGTGTGCTCTCCTCCTCCTTTTATAGCTGGGAATAGGCGGTTCTGAGAGGAATATTCTAGAATCCACCAGCGCACCGCCCTCCTCAGCATTAACTCCACCTACCACTGAAGACTAGGCCCGGGAGGATGCCGGCCAGGGGCGCCCGCCCCTGGGTGAAGCCTCCCCCTGACCGACTTCGGGTGGTGGGCTTATGGATGGGCCTGGACCGTCATGTTGTGGTGGATTTGGCCCAACTTGACCCCGAAGAGGCTTTTCCTTCATTGGGTTGGTTTTACGCTTTCCCGGACGGCGCCTTTTCGTGTATAATTTCCTATACTTGGTGTTTTTATCTGCAGAGTGTCACAACTTCCAGTACAAGTGGAACTAGGTCAGTAGTAAAGATATATGTGCATAAAAATATATAATTCTCCCTTTTTGGTCTTAAGTTGGCGGTGTAGATTTGTCGATAAGAACCGCCAACAAGATCCCCTAAGCTTACCCTTTGCTCGTCCCGAGCATTGTTGGGCTTTAGGTTGTTGATCAGGAGTTGCTACTATGCCGAGTACATCTCAAGTGTACCAAATTTATAAGCAAGTTTTCAACAGCAATTTGAATAAATAGGCATATTTTATCCACCCTGTTATTATCTCGAAGCCAATGAGGCTTATTAGCTATTTCAAATCTTGGACGATTGCAAGATAGAATAGATTCACAGACATTTGCTTATCATTCATCCCAAATTCAACCATCTTTCCGGAGGTTTTTGAAAGTTTTTGTAAAGAAAGCAAGTTCCTCATATGATTTTCTCGATCGCTCAATGTGTATGATTACCTCACCAAAGGCTTTTGAGATTGCCTTTTTCCTACCACTAAAGCTTTGAGTGGAGTTTTGGGTAGGTATAAAAGGTGGGCATACTTGTATCACATATATTGCTGAGTCAAAAACCAAACGACTAGAAGATACAAGTCATACACCTTGATTGAGATATGCAAGTGTGTGGAATGAGAGATGGTTCCTAACTCTAAATATTTTTGATACTCCATGCATCATGACTCTCTTTATTTGGTGGATGGATGATGATAAATTTTTGGAGAGTATGGGCTATAAAAGAGTTGTTTCTTTTTCTTCTCTCTTTTTTTTGAACGGGGATCTTTTATTTCCCGTTGATTTATTGAGTGGATCCTTGTCCATTTTCATGCCCCTTGGCATTTGTTTTTGAATAAGGAGATAGCCCATATCTCTATTTGGTGTATGAAAGACTTTGAATGGAGAGATGTCATGATGAAAAACAAGGAGTGGAATTTTTTGGAAATAAGGAATGCGCAACTCTTAGGGTGTAATGCCAAGGGGCATGAAATGGACAAGGGTCCAATCAATAAATAAACGGGAAAACAAAGATCCCCGTTCAAAAAAAAGAAGCAGTTCCATTTATAGCCCATACTCTCCAAAAATATATCATCTTCCATCCACCAAATAAAGAGAGTCATGATGCATGGAGTACCAAAAATACTTAGAATTAGGAAACATCCTCCATTCCACACACTTGTACATCTCAATCAAGGTGTATGACTTGTATCTTCTAGTGGTTCAGTTTTTGACCCAGCAATATATGTGATGCAAGTATGCCCACCTTTTATACCTACCCAGAACTCCACTCAAAGCCTTTAGTGGTAGGAAAAAGGCAATGTCAAAAAGCCTTTGGTGAGGTAATCATACACATTGAGCGATCGAGAGAATCATATGAGGAACTTGTTTTCATTGCAAAAACTTTCAAAAACCTTCGGAGAGATGGTTGAACTTGGGATAAATGATAAGCAAATATCTGTGAATCTGTTCTATCTTGCAATCGCCCAAGACTTGAAAAAGCTAATAAGCCCCATTGGTTTTGAGATAATAACAGGGTGGATAAAACATGCCGATTTATTCAAATTGCAGTTGAAAACTTGCTTATGAATTCGGTACACTTGAGATATAATCAGCATAGTAGCAACTCCTGATCAACAACCTAAAAGCCCAACTTTGCTCGGGGCGAGCAAAGGGTAAGCTTGAGGGATCTTGTTGGCCGTCCTTATCGACAATTCTATACCGCCAACTTAAGACCAAAAAGGGAGAATTATGTATTTTTATACACATATATCTTTGCTACTGACCTAGTTCCACTTGTACTAGAAGTTGTGACACTTTGTAGGTATGAACACCAAGTACAGGGAATTATACACGAAAAGGTGCCTTCCAAGAAAGCGTAAAACCAACCTAATGAAGGAAAAGCCTCTTCGGGGTCAAAATGGGCCAAATCCACCACGACACAGCGGTCAGGGCCCAACCAGCAGCCCACAACTCGAAGGCGGTTAGGGGGTGGCTTCACCCAGGGGCGGGTGCCCCTGGGGAGCGAGCGCCCCTGCCAGGCGGCATCCTAGGCCTAGCCTTCATGTGTCGGCACATTAACCCTTGGGGGAGGGCAGTGCGCTGTGGATTCAGGAATATTCCCCTCCAGACCGCATCACACCAGCTATAAAAGGAGGAGGAGAGCTCTCACACTCACACACACTCATTTGGAGCTACCTCACTCTCCCTCTCTCATTTTCTTTAGCCACTTAGTTAGATTTGGAGCAAGGAAGAGCTACCAAGGAGGGCTTGTCTCCTAGGAAGAAGTGCTACCTTTGGTAATATATTCAATTATGAGTTCTTCCTTATTCAAGTTCTTCTTTCTTACATATAGTGTAGCATATGAACTAGAGTATAGTTTTGATCATGATATATTCGAGGATTATGAACTAGAGTATAGTTCATATGAGAAATGTTCATCATGTTCATCTTCGTTCTTCATCGTTCATGTGTTCTATGAGAATAGAAATGATGATAGGAACGGAGTAAAGGTTTGTAGTACTTTTGGGTTTGCTCTTGTCCTAGCTCGTCCATCCGTAGGGTGGGAGTCCGCGGGGGACTTGAGTAGCTCCTTAGTATGCGGACGTGGTGTCTGGATGCATGGGAACCTACAGATACGACGACATGCCGCGGTTGAGGGGTAGGCGGCAAGTGCTGACAGCCCTATCCGTCCCTTGTATCCACCACGTTCGTATGTTGTGTAGGAGTTCATAAATGCTTCCATCGGCTAGCAGACCTGTAACAGAACCGCATAAATCACGTGGCCCACAGGCACCTGTCAAAGTCACTAATGACTTCTGACAGCCGGGCCCGTGTTCCATATGACCTAAGCGGGCTCTGCCGGGCTACATAAGCACCCGTCATCTCCGACAGGATCCCATTGCGAAGTCATTACAGAGTTTCAACATTTCATAACAAAATACATCAGAGTAGAAATTGCGGAAGAATAAATAGTACTTAATATTACAGACCAGTGTTCGAATAAAATTAAGTGCAGTTATTACAGACCATAAATATACAAGAGTAGCAGTAGAGTTTGGAACAACAGTACGACAGATAGTTAAATATTACACGAACCCTGCCCAAGGGTTTAACCTTAGTCTTCTTCACTCTCCTGGACGATGGTGACGCAGCACGGAGCGAGACAAACGTCAGTCTCCTGCTGCCCTCCTGCAACGGGGTTAACAAACCCTGAGTACATGGGGTACTCCGCAAGACTTACCCGACTAAAAGTGTAAGATTAGACTCAGGAATGCAGGCTAGGGGGAGTCAAGGTAAGGCTTAGCAAGAGTTCAAGAATTTTGCGGAAAAGCACTACTAATCCTATCTCAATATTTTATTTTAATAATACTATCCATCATTATCCATTTCTCCAAGTACTTTCTCATATATCAACATTCTTTCCTTTACTTAATCTATTTCAAAACAATTCTAGTTCCGAACCACTTTTCACTGTAGGTGTGAGGATCAAGTCTCCATATCCGAGGAGCAACGACGATTCGAATCGATTATTACCCAGCTGGGGATCCCTATCCACACTGCGTATGTAGCACTTAAGCTTGCATACGCCAACCCCGCCTACCATGGCTTTTCATACCCCGGAACCGGTCCTGCGCCACCCGAGAGCACAGTACTCCTCTCGTCTCCAGGCATGACGGCCACGAGGGTACACGCTACTCTCGCCATCTCTCCACTCCCAGTGCGTGGTTGTCGGTTCCAGCAGTAGAGCCACCGGAGTCAGAGGCTTTCCGTAGTATGTGGCTAGTTGCAAAGTCTTGATCACAGCAGGCCTGACAACGAACGGTCCCTAATATTTTTCCGTTAGAAACCATGCATTGGGACTCTAACCCAAGTACACTGGTAACTACCCGGTTTTCACATCCCTTTCCCGATGGCGACGAAAGTTGGGACTCTAACCCAAGCAGTTGGCCAACCAAGCGGGAAAAACCATCCCTGTTGATGACAATGAACTAGCTAGGAACACTGCCAACAACAAGGACATAACCAGTCCCATAAAGTGATTCATTTCATTTGTATCATCATAGTTTGAAATAGCATTTTTTTGCAAATCTAACCGTCAAGCATGACTAAGCATTTTTTAATACTTTTAATCAAATCAGGTTATCAGTTATTGGTAATTGGTCAAGGATGGTTATGCATCAAGTGGTTGTCAATCAACTCCTAGTAACCTAATGCAATAGATTAACTCAAGTGATAAATATTTTTAAATAACAAGGAGGGGTTGAATGCACCGGGGCTTGCCTTGAATTGCGTAGAGTGTCGGATCCGGGTCAGTTCCACAAATGTCAAATCCTTGTATAACTTCCTGAGTAGTCTCCTCAGATGGACCCTCAGACTTAACCTCTGGATTCTCGGTCACTACACGTTTGCAATGAATGAATGTATGAATGTGATGCACATGAAATGACAGACGAAATTTAATAACAAATAAATAAACCACACATGAGTATATGACCCTATCTTAGCTAGACATGAATAATTTAATTCATACTGCCCTAGGTCATAAAGGTGATTGACCTAGAATTCCAATCAATCCAAAAATCACACCAATCAATAATCATTCCATTTATTATTCCTATTATTATCATTTAACCTAACATATAATTTAATAAATATTTAACTATTCCCACTTGATGTCAAAATGCACCAACAGATAGGTTTTAATACCAAACAGTGACACAATAAATTTCATGATTTTTGGAACATCACAGAAATTATTAAAAATCATTAAAGTTCCTTTTAACATTTAATGTGCTGATTTTTAATTAATACAGAAAACACCCAAATCCTGTATTTAATATTTTTATCAAATTCTACACATCACAGAGAGTATCTAGAAATATTTTCATACTTTTTGGTGCAGTATATTAATCCATATAAAAATATCAAAACTTAACACTATTCATTTAAATTAAAATGGAAAAGCAATTGGAAAATCGCTGGAAAAAGGAAACGGCCATTCGGCCCACTACAGCCCAACAGCGCAGGCCGCGGCCGCGCGCGCGCGCCACCGAACCGGCCCACACTCCGCACTGGCCCAGCACGGCCCAGCCGCAACCGCGCGCGCTCGCCTCCGCGCCGGGACGCTGACAGGCCGGGCCCAGCCGTCAGATCCATCTCCTACCTCTCGCTCTCTGCCCTTCCCGGCTCCCACGTGCGAGTGACGCGGCGGCTTGCCGCCGGCAGCCTTCCTCCGGCAAGGAAAGCCTACCGGACACCAAGCAGAACCTAGAGGCACCACCCTAGAGCCCTAAAACGGCTAGACCCGACCGGCAACGAGCTTGTCGGCCACACCGGCGGCTCGGCGGCAGCGGCGGACCACGTGCCGGCGAACGCGTAACGAACGGGACCAACTCAAGGCAGGAAACGATTCGGAAACTCACCACGACCCTAAACCACTAGCTGGTTGGGACGGAGACGGGACGGAAGAACAGGCTTGACGACGTGCCGACCTCCGACGAAAAACACCGGCGACGACCTTTCCCGTTCCGGTGATCCTAGAACACCAAATGGAGAACCATCTAGCACATGAGGAGCTGAGAAACACAAGGACCCTAAAACGCACACAAGTTCCGGTAGAACCTCACCCTACGAGATCGGCCTCGGTTTCCCGACGCGCGGCGTTGCTCTGCTCGGCTCCGGCCGGACGCGGAGACGACGACCCGCGTTCCCGGAAGCTCGAGGCACCGCAGCGCACCCTGATGGCACCAATCGACGCGCAAGGAAGCTAGCGAGATTGCTTGGAGATGGAAAAGGCAATGGTGGCTTGGTCACGGTGAATTTCACCGTATACCGATGGAGCTCGACGGCGGCCGCGAGAGGAGAAATGAGGTCGGGAAGGTGCTGTGGTGGCTTATAACACCGGAAAGGGAGGGGATAAGCTCGGCTGGGTCCGGGGCCCCCTCTCGGCTGCTCGACAGCGGCACCGGTTGCCCATGCCGGCCGGACGGCGCCCGGCGCCGCGCGCGGTACGCGCGTCGCGTCGAGGAAGATGAACAGGGGGGTCCCCCCCTGTAGCTACAGTGCTAGTTTGAGTAGGTCACAAGCTATTTGATGCAAATTGGAGCTGGTCCAGCCCGAATCCGAGGAAGTGGTGAATACAAAAGTTGTAGAGAATTTCGTGTAGATCATTTTTGCTTTTTACACCAATTTCAAACTCGGCCAAAATTTTGAATTACAGAAAAGGGGGTAAAAGTAGGGTTTGAATTTCAAACTGAAATTTTAAAATTACTTTTGATTCTTCTCAACAACTTGAAAATTGGTAAACATGAAAGTTGTCCTACTCAGAGAGATTGACAACTTCTATGTAGGAAGTTTTTGAAGATTCTTAATATTTTTGAAATTGAAGTTTCAAATATAAATTTCAATATAGTAATTTGAGTTAAATTTGAATTTTTATAATATAACTTCAAAATCTCCAAAAATAAAAGTTGTTCCATTTCAAAAACTCTACAACTTTTATTAAGACACTCTTCCCATATTTCATATAGATTTTGAATTGGGTTTTTAGGTCAACTTTAGGGTTTAATTCAATTTCTATTTAATTTCATTTTTGATTTTTGATTAAGGACTTAATTACACAATCAATACTTAGTTGAAATCAAATCACTCTAGGCCCTAAGCTCAATCATATGCAGATGCTTAAATTTAAATATGATGTCATGGCAGATTAATTGAATTATAATACCAGAGGTATTACAAGACCAGCTGCGTAGGTCTCCCTTTTACTCCTGACCTTGACCTGTTTCTTGACTTGTATAACATGTGACATTAGCTATTCTATGCTAGACTATATAGGATGGTCCTGCTCCGCGTAGTTTATTCTTTCATTCGTTATTCTTTTATTCATTGTTTTATCCTTTATCCATGAGGTTGTTCCATGAGTGTGTCCACTGTCTCCAATCCATATTGTCTTACCCCTGCATAGCAGTCTTGGTTTATCTGTAAGAACAAAATCATAAACAAATTTCCATGCTAGAGGCTCTCACTCACACCATGCCTTCCTTTGGGAAAATATAAATAATGATACCCTGAATACTTCCAGGTGAAATACTACATCGATAGATCCGTGCACTTGCAGATAATCTCTCTCTAAAAGGTTAAGATCTATCACAAGGCGTTTCCTAGCGTAGTTACTAGGGACAGACTTTTTGTCTATCCTTGGTGATTGCGTTAAGAAATGCCAATAAGCGACGTTCTAGCACCGTTGCCTGGAACATAAACCTGGTAGCGACGTTAAGAAATGTCAACACCTCTCCGTCTGGTCATATAGGATGTGTTTGGTTGCTTGGTCTCAGGTCTAACCAGGCTTTCATAGTACAACCCAGCCTTGTTGCCTGTAAGGCCCATCTAGCCAGGCCTAGAGCCCGCGAGAGGGTCTTAGCCAGGCTCGCTGGAAACGACGGGGTCGGTCGTTCCCCGCAAGCCAGGCTTGACCGTGCGTCTCGTCGCCTCCTATCGCCGCGCCGCGCCTCACCACATTGTTTCAATTCGCCGTCTAGCGAAGGTCCTCGAGCACGGGAGGCTCCGCCGTCTCGAGCGCCGCCTTGAGCACCGCACCGCGCCCCTTGAGAATCGCCTCGGCGCATGCACGGGAGGCTCCGCCGTCTCACGGAGGTCCTCGTTGGAGGAGGTGCGGGCGTGGGCCGTCTCGTCGGGTTCCCCGCCGCCGCGCGGGCTCCGTACCTTCGCCATCTCGCGGTTGAAGCAGCGGCTGTTTCGCAGAGGTCCTCGACCACGGGAAGCTCCGCCGTCTCGACCACCGCCTCGAGAACCGCCTCGCCGCGCACACGGGAGGCTCCGCTGTCTCGCGGCGGTCCTCGTCGTCGTCGGAGGAGACGCGGGTGCGGGCCGTCTTGTCGAGTTCCTGGGCCGCTGTGCAGCTCCCCGGTGGTCCTCCTCCTCCTGTAGCTCGGCCGGCGACGGTCACTGGTGGTGTTGACGGCGGCGGCGGCGGCGCATGGAGGCGTTTGCGCCCATGCGGCAAGCAGAGGCGGCCGCGCTGGTGGCGAGGGCCCGACGAGGCGGAAGCTTTGGTTGCTGAACAGCGACGGCGGGCGGAAGCTTTGGTTGCTGAACAGCATCGACGGAACGGATACCAGTGGTGTCGATGGTGACTTTACTTCCACGCTCCCCATCGCCCACCACGTGTTCGACTAAAATCTTCAAAGGGGTAAAATTACCAGCTGAAGGAAAAGGTGATCGTATACAGGCAACCAAACGCACTGACTTTTAACCAGGCTTAGCTAATACGAGTAACCGAACATGTGCCCATTGCATTGGCTAAGACTGGCTAGAGCTGGCCTGTCTTAGTTTTTCTAGCCAGGCTTGATGGAGAAGTGAACCAAACACACCTATAGTAGGCAGCGGCCGGGCTGGGTGCTGCAGAGTTGAGACCTCGACTGCCTTGCCAAGCGATCTGGCTGACTGCTGACGGCGGCGACTCAGCCTGACGCTATACGCAAGACATGCGGCTGCGACGCGAAACGCGCTGGCGCGGCTGTTGCGCTAGACGCGACACGAACGTGCACGCGTTGTGACTTGCGATCACCGCGACTCCGCCCAACGGCAGCGCCTCGGCGGTGAGCCAGCAACGTGACTAGGCGAGATGTGAGGTGATCTGGCCTAGCCTTTCTTCTACTCCATAGTATGCGTTAATGCATATCGTATATATAATAATCTAGGTATGCTGTGTGCATCAAGTTCCATCCTAGATTCTGGTGACTTAGATAGATTAAAATTTATGTGCTCCCTGTTAGCTTGCTCTAAATTTTTGTGTTAATTTTTTAAACTAATTGTTGTCTAGATTTTAATAGTATCATGTCATCAAGGACGTATCTCTATAAACGAATCATGCACCAAAAACGGGCACCCGATAGTGCCACGTCGCCCGCTAACCCACGAGCCGTCAGATCCGGCCAACACGCGATGTGGACCGTTGATTAGGGGTCGTAGCGGGTCTCTCACCTGTTAATCCGTCAACCCTAAAGCTCGCACCGCGGGCGCCTCTCTTTCAGTGTCAGGTTTCTCTCCACAATCCCTCCGCTGCCCCCTCACCTCCCTCAGACTCGGATGGCTAGCCAAGTAGGCTACAAGCTAGGAAACCAAACACACCCATAGTTCTTCATCCTCCTTGCCTTTGCCCGTTTCTTGATGAAGGGACATAGAACTGGTGCGGTGGTGCACTGGTGCCAGCTTTTTAATTGATCTTGCGAGCAGGGATCGGTCTGTCCAGAACAGGGTGGTCATGCCGTCTCTGACCAAAGTGGTGACCAAGATCTTGAACATGGCTTTGGTTCTAGGATGCAGTGAGATGTTGACCATGGCCAATTCTGCTCTGTTTTGCTAAGTAGTTGCTGGCTTGCTGCCCTCATATAGGAGGGACAAGCACCTTGTTCTTTTGTTTGACAAGCAATGGTTCGGCAACAGTAGGCGGTCGGGAGTAGTGGAGTACTCCTAGTTGTTAGATGATCTATCTACAATAGGAGGTGCTATACCTGGGCAGGTTTACAACTGTCCCTTTGTATGTATGTGTATACTGTGTGTGTGTGTGTGACTATGCAATGCAAGAGCAGTATAACAGCTCATAATTTGAGTGTGTGTGCACGCGCACTCATCCTACTCTGTTGGCAACATACATAACATGCCTTACAAGTTACAATATCACGCAATGTGATTACAACAGTGTAATTGATTACGACATACATAACATTACATTTTGTTCAACATTAATGAGAAAATTGTAATTATAACTCTCCAAACATCGCGCTTCGCAAAAATAACTCTACTAACATCGTATTCGCAAAAATGACTCTCCAAACATTGTCTTCTTGATTTCCATGACTCTATCCGTATTCTCCTCTTTTTCTTTAACTAAATACAATTCCTGTACTGTTCCGTTCTCCCGTTCGCTGCCTGCTCATCGCATGGGCGATCGGTTTCTCCTTTGGCTGATCGTTGCCTGGCCGGCCTCTGGCTTTTGGCCGATCGTTGCTGGCCGGCCTCTGGCTTCCTGTTGCCTCTGTCTTAGTAATCAAAATTAATTCCCAAATCCAAGAAATAATAGATAATACCAAGAGTGTAGGAGATGGGATAGGACATCGACAGAGCCTGGCCCTTTGCTATACGCCGAACCTAGCAGGCCTGCGGCTAGCCCTGGCTGCATGTCTGAGGAGGCCGGCGGGGAGGCGTCGAACCATCCATGGCGGCGGCGGCTTCCTCGCGACGCGGCCAGATAGGTCGCGACTTGTCGGTTCTAGTTTTAGCGGTTGCTAACACCGGCTAGTAAATTTGTGCTTTGCGGTTAAGGCTACGGATGGTGCGCAAGGGAGAACACAAGGATTATACTGGTTTAGGCCAAGCAAGCCCTACGTCCAGTGGAGAGGAGAGTCGTGTTTCCTTACACCGGGGGTGCTTGTAGTAGGGGGTTACAAGCTAGGCGAGAGAGGGAAGTACTCTCAGGTCTCTAGTGAGCATCTAAGTGTGTACAAGTTGCTTGCTGTTGGTATGTGTGCTGTATGTGTGTGAGAACTTAGAATTTGAGGGATCTGAGAGAGTCTCCTAGAGCTGGCCTTTGCTCTCCCTTTTATAGTCGCAAGGGAGAGGCAGGGGCAGCGCTTACAATGCCATGTGGAAGTTGTTGGTCCACGCTTGACTGTCGTCGGCTACGGTCTTGTCTCCGCGTCTCCTGGGGTATGGCCGTAGTGGTTCGTATGATCTTGGTGAGTTCCAAGGCGGCAACAGTCGTCGGATTAAGGCATGGCGCAGTAGTCGTGCCTGATGGCTATCCTTCCATACGATGTGACAAGAGGGTGAGTCGTCCCGGGGCGATTGTCTCCCAAGGTTCGGGGCTCCTGGAGGTGTGATGGAATGGAGCAGGATGATATCTTCCTCGGGCGTGTTTTCGGCTTTGAGGACAGTGTTTCCCGGGGGTCAAGGTGGACCCGGATGGAAGGCGTGCTCGTCCTTTCGAGTGGACAGTGCAGTAGGCTGCCCTTCCCGTTCTTGCGTAGCCCGTCGTCAGGCGCTCGGACTGTCGTAGTCGTAGTTGGTAGATCCCGGCGGAAAACGGGACGGCGCACCGTAGACCATACTGCGGAGAGGACGGCCGTAGTGGGCCTATCAAATCCGCTGCCAGGGAAATCCTGACAGGTGGTATGGCCGTCAGGGACGTGCGAAGCACAGTCGCGTCGAGAATCTCGCCTGACAGGACAGTGCTTTTAAAGTGGTCGGAGAGGTCTCTTGTGGTCCAAGATTGCTCTGCTGACATCACTTGTGCATTGGATGCTTTTGATAGATTGCGCTCGAGGGGGATGAGGTGTCCTCGGGCGAATCGGAGAATTGGCGCCGAGGATGCCGCTCTCCCGAGCTCTCCCGGGGATGAGGTGTCCTCGGGCGAATCGGAGAATTGGCGCCGAGGGTGCCGCTCTCCCGAGCTCTCCCGGGGAGGCTCGGGCGAATCGGAGAATTGGCGCCGAGGGTGCCGCTCTCCCGAGCTCTCCTGGGGAGGCTCGGGCGAATCGGAGAATTGGCGCCGAGGGTGCCGCTCTCCCGAGCTCTCCCGGGGAGGCTGGCATTGGTGCAGCGCCATCGTGGGCCTCTGTAGGCGCGGCCTTCGTGGGCTTCCACAGGCCTTTCCTGGGCCGGGCCGTATCGGAAATGAGTGTTTTTCGTCGAAGTTGGGTACCCCAAACTTTGGTACCCGACAGTAGCCCCCGAGCCTATGGCGGAGTGAAGGCACTCCTCCACAGGTTCACGCTGGTTCTTCCTGTCGAAAAGATAAAGTATGGGTTATTTTTTTTGGTGGGTGTGCGCGAGCGCACCCGCCGGGTGTAGCCCCCGAGGCTTTGGGGGGATGATATATCCCTTCAAAGGCTTAGAATCGTGTTTGTTAGTCCTCGGGTGTTTTTCGATTTATTTAGGGGAGTCGTTTTCTTGGAAGCGGAGCCCCCGAGCCTCCCATCGTGTTAGGGAGGACGTTCGGTGGTCTTTCCAAGGTGCAGAGCAAGTTCCCGAGCCTCTGTTTTTGTATCGGAGATCGGTCGGGTTCTTCCCTGTCTTTTTTAAATCGACCTTCACGCTCTTTTTTCGGAAAGAGGAAGGTTTGGTCCTGCTTGACTTCCCCGCTGGGGCACGAGTCGGCATTTCCGGTGAGCTACAAACGGGTTGGTCTAAGTGGAGGTCCATGCCCCGTTCGTTAGGTGTCGGCTAGTGGCCTGAGCACACTCCAAATGTGTCCCGAGGGTCAATTAGTAGATGTCAAGTCCCTTCGATGGGTCCCGATGGCCTGATGCCTCCCACGGAGGGATTCCACATAATCGACTCGCTACTGGGACTTGGACACAGCACTGGATGTCCCTTGTGACGCTCGGGCGTCGGGATACTTGCCATTTTCGTGACCCATCCGCTAGCTGTCCCTAACTCGGCTTCCCTGGGGCGACTGTTCGAGCCACGGTGGGCCAGTCTTCGATCCCTTGGGAACGTAACGGGCGTCCATGCCCGAGGCTCCTTCGTCGAGAAGGGGAATGAATCGGTGGAATCGAGACGGGCAGAAGTAATGATTCGGCTCACCTTTTGAGGCGCGCAGCCTGACGGACACGACGGTTCGCCGCAGTCGAGGCGGTTTGCGTGCGCGAGGCGAGCGGCGATGCGGGGATCGTGGTGGGCCCCGCGCAGTTAATGCGGTGGATCCTTCGCATCCACCCACGATCCGCCGGCGGAGTATATAAGAAAAACGTACGGTTTTTTTCTTTCTACCCTAGCCATTTGCTCGTGCAACCACTCGCTTTCTTGCCTTCGTCGCCTGCCCTTTCGCCTTCGGTGCCTACTCGAGCGAGAAGCGCCGCCGCGACCGTCGTCGTCGCCTTCTCCCTGTTCCTCCTCCTATTCGGCTCGCCATGTCTTCCTTCCCGGCTCGTGCCGACGCCGCTGCCGCCGCCGCCGGCGTCCTCAGGATGGAGCCGTGGCCCCGCAGCCACATGACCGAGGCGGATCTGGAGCGCCTCGTGGGGTTGGGGCTCCTACGCCCCCGCACCAACGCGGAGCTCCCGGAGTGGGTTGTTCCGACGGACGACCACGACGAGCCTAACCCCGAGGAGGGGTATGTGGTGAGCTTCATAGCTTACCACGAGCGCGGACTCGGCTTGCCGCCGAGCCGCTTCTGCCGGGCGCTGCTCTTCGCCAACGAACTGGAGCTTCACAACCTCACCCCCAACTCCATCACACAGGCGTCGATCTACGCCGCCCTGTGCGAGGGGTACTTCGGGGTACCCTCGCACTGGAATCTATGGCGGCGCATCTCCCGCGTCGACCTGCACACCAAGGTGGTCGGCTCGAAGAAGCCGCGGGAGATCCCGCGCGTGGGGGGATGCGGGTTCGTGATCCGCTCCGCCGATTACATTCCCTGCAAGGCCCCCTCCTCCAAGAAGGGCTGACATAACGGCTGGTTCTATCTCCGCAACGACGGGGACGCCTTCCCCAAGTATACGGGAAGGGCGTTCGGCGCCTCCCTCCCTTAATGGGATTGGGGGTGCCCGGCGAAGGAGGCCAAGCACCTCGACGCCTACTTCGACGCGCTCCAGACGCTGCACGACCAGGGCCTTACGGGAGCTGCCGTGGCAGCGCAGTTCCACGCGCGGACGGTGTTGCCGCTGATGGACCGCCGGTTGGCGCTGAACCAGATGGTTGCCGGGTCATCGCAGGAGGGCACGATGATGCTACCCCAGGACCTAAGCCAACAGGAGATCATGCGTCGGGTGAAGTATATGGTGGGTGGTCAACCAATACCTGGGATGAGGTGAACCTGATACCCATGCGCCCCCCGTACGAGCTTCATTGCGCTGGTGAGTATCGTCTGCTCCGTCGAGTTTGTGGTGTCTCCGTCTTTTTTCCTGATTTCTTCCACCTCAGGGTGTTTCGAGATCCGGGAAGCCTTCCGTTCCGCCTGTCCCGGAGGACAAGGCTCAGTGGGCCCAGAACCGCCTCCGGGACCAGGCGGCGAAGGCGGCGAAGGACCGAAAGGCTGCGCTGAAGCAGAAGAAGGCTCGGAGGATGGAGGAATCCTCCCAGCGCCGTCGCCGCCGTAAGGAGGCGGGGGAGTCGGAGGAGGACACCTCTTCCGACAAAGAAGACGAGGAAGACGAAGAAGAAGATGATTTTCTTGATTTTTCTGTGTTCGATCGGCCCATCGAGGCCGCAAAGCCCGCGCTGGGCGCCGACGAGCCTGGGAAGGCTCCAATGTCGGCGTCCGCCGGCGGATGTGCCGGGGCTCGTAACCCGAGCCCCCAGGCGAAACTGCCAGGGGACCGCGCCCGAAGGCGCGGCCTCCGGCAGCGTGACTACCGGAGCCTCGGCTCCGCCTTCCAGCGGCCGCGAGGGGTCGTTGGAGAGGCCGGGAACGGGCCCAGGCCCGGCGCCCGAGCCGAGCCTTGCTGCTACCGGCGGGATCGGGGGGATTCAGTTCCCGCGGACCCTCCCCTCCGACGCGTCGTTGGTCGGCACGGCGACCGAAGGCGGGGAGTGCTGGGAAGACTCCGCCGGAGCCGGAGCCCACCGGCGCCGAGACGCCGGCACTTGAGCTGGATCCCTCCCAGACTCAAGCTTTCCCGCCGAGGGGCGGTGACATCGGGACGACCCCTGGTGCCCAGGCGGAGCCCTCGTCTCTGGGCGGCGCTGGCCCGGGCGCCGAGTTGGCGCCCACCCCTCCGCCGCCGACGCAGCCTGCACCACCCGTCGTCTCGCCGAGCGTGGGTGCTGCGAAGGGGAGAGTGGTTCCAAAGACGAGGTAAGTATTTTTACCTGTAATTCCTTCTGGTGGAGATCTCGTTACGAGCATTTCTTTCTTCCTTCTCTGCTTCAGGAAGCGCTCGGGGGCGGACCTCCAGGTGTCGCACCTGAAGGTCCTGAAGGTGAAGGGCCATGACACGGCCGGGGGGAGCGCCCGGTCAGCGGACGAGGAAGTCCCTCCCCCCACGGGTCCGACCGTGGCGTCCGATGTTCCTCCCTCGGGGGAGGCTGTCTCGGCGGCGGCGGCCGCCGTCGTGCCCGTGATTGACCTGGAGGCGAAGCCGGCACGGGCATCCGAGGCCTCGACCGCCAGTCCTGGAGGCGCCTCGAGGGCGCCAGCCGATGCCACCCCCACGGAGCCTGCTGCTGCGGGGTCGGCGGTCGCGGACGTCAGCCCAGGAGCTCCCGCCGTCCGCGAGGAAGGTCCCTGGGCGTTGGCTCTGAGGGAGCCTCGGCCTCGGGAGCTGACCGTCTCTCGGATCGAATGGGCGGACCGGGCAGATCCTCAGGCGCCTCCCGTCTTCTCGCTCCGGGACGACCTCGAGGCTCCCAAATGGGACGCCGTTCAGGAGCTCGGGTTCAGC
Source organism: Eremochloa ophiuroides (assembly GCA_038502445.1). Lineage (NCBI taxonomy): Eukaryota > Viridiplantae > Streptophyta > Magnoliopsida > Poales > Poaceae > Eremochloa > Eremochloa ophiuroides. The sequence continues at coordinate 104,498,156 of JAHLJS010000002.1, read as the reverse complement.
TCGGCGGCAGGGCTCCGCGCGATCGCTGATGTCCTCGAGAAGGACCTTCCGGCCCAGCTTCAGGTGAGTCCCCGAGGCTTTGTAACCTTTCCTACATATGAGAATTTGTTCTTACCGTTTCCACTTCTTCCTTCTTTCCAGGACCTCATGCACACCTCACGGGACAAGTCCCGCTTCCTTCGTGGCGGGCTCGGGCTTTGGAAGCAGCTCGACCTCAAGGGGAAAGCCCTTGCCCGTGCCCAGGGCGAGCTCGCCGCCGCGACCTCCAAGCTCGCCGAAGTTAGCGTTGACAACACCATCCTGAAGGGGGAGGTCACGGAGGCGCAGGGCCGAGCCGCTGCCTCGGCAACGCGAGTGCAGGAGCTGGAGAGCGCCCTGGCCGCGATGACGAGGGAGCGTGACGCCGTCCGAGAGCTCACCGCCGAGAGGATTTCGGCCGCTGAGGCCATGGCTCTCGATGTGGATCAGACTCGGGAGGCGTTGCGCCTGGCGCTCGCCGCGGCGGACATTGACCGGGAAGGAGGCATAGAAGGCTCGGGAAGAGGCTGACTGTAAGCACAGCGTTGTATTTTTTTCCATTCTGCTCGTCTTGGTTGCTCGCTGTGTTTTTGCTCATCTCCATGTTTTGCTCCCATAGTTCTGCAGGCGGCTTACGACGGCGAATTGGCCGAACACCTGGACCTGCAGAAGGTTGCGCGGGCGCTGTGTGACTCCATCGGCACCGGTGGAGAACCCTCGGGGATGTCCCTCCGGAGCCGCCTGGAGGGACACTCTACCGCAGCATGGGTGGCCGGATCAAGGAGGCCCTTCTGACGGGTGTCCAGAAGACCCTGGCGGTCGTGAAGTCCCACTACAGGAAATTTGACGCCGGTCCTGTCAGCGAGGGCTTCCTCGAAGCCGACGACGCCGAGCTCCTGGCGCTGGAGGATTCGATGAAGGAGCCAGGAGAAGCGCTGGCGGGCCTCTTCCGAGCCGAAGTCGAGCTCCCTCCCCTGAACCTGCCGTGAAGAAGAAGCGGGCCGTAGTGCCCTTGTAAAAAAGTAACCTTTCGTGAGTGAGGGAACAAACAATATGGCCCTTCGTGGCCTCTATATTTATGTAAATATTTGCTTGAGTGTTTGTTTCGCTTTGTTTCATGCTTTTTCCTTAGGCGTATTTTCTTGCCGATCCTGTGTCCGGGCCATCGAGTCTCGGGGGACTTTTTCGGGTGTCGTAGCGTTAGCGGCGTAGACGCAGCCGATGTCCTAGGAGTTTTGGCAGAAAGAATCCTTAGGAAAAAGGCTTAGTCGTTTCTTCCCGAGCCTCCTCCCTTTTCCGAGCGCAGATCTTATAGGTTTTATTCCCGAGTGCGAGTTAGCCTTCGAACGCGGAGTGGCGAGGGGAAGATGCTGTAGCCCTGGAGCGTAAGCGGTCTCCTCGACTCGGCCAGCTCTGTTCACTGGGACTTCTCCTCACTCTTCTAATTTTATAAGTTCACGCTTGATTTCGGGAAGGGAAGCATTTTTTTAGGGAGAAACGATTTCAACGAGTTTTAAAATTTTTGCGTTTTCAAAATTGTTGAAGCTCGGGAGAGTCCGGGGGTTCCCCCTGTCCTAGCCCCCGAGGGAGGGTCGGCCTTTCCGTAGGTTAGGCCGAGCCTCGCTTTTTTAATGCGTGGTGAAATAAAAGGTCATTTTACTCCCGAGTGTAAGCTCGTATTGAAAATCTAAAAATCATGTAAAAAGAGTAGAAGTCCGGTCTTTTCATTGATTTCAAGATTTTACAAATAGTACAATGCTCGGAATCTTAAGGATAGAAGCGACGTTGTAGTTCGATGTTCCAAGCGTTGCTGTAGACCTCGCCCTTCTCGTTAGCGACCTTGTATGTGCCGGGGCGTAGCACCTCGGCGACGATGAATGGTCCTTCCCACGGCGGAGTGAGCTTGTGGCGCCCTTTGTTGTCCTACCTGAGCCGCATCACCAAATCACCTACACTGAAGGCTCGGCCTCGGATGTGCCGAGCATGGTATTTGCGTAGGGATTGCTGGTACTTGGCCGAGTGCAGCAGGGCCATGTCCTGAGCTTCGTCGACTTGGTCCAGCGCGTCTTCGCGGGAAGTTTGATTGTCCTGTTCATCGTAGGCTCGAACCCTCGGGGCGCCGTACTCTAAATCCGTGGGGAGGACGGCCTCTGCACCGTACACCATGAAGAAGGGCGTGAAGCCCGTGGCTCGGCTTGGCATAGTCCTTAGGCTCCATATCACCGCCGGGAGCTCCGTCAGCCACCTCTTGCCGAACTTATTCAATCGGTTGAATATTCTCGGCTTAAGGCCTTGGAGAATCATGCCATTGGCACGTTCTACCTGGCCGTTTATTCTCGGGTGGGCGACGGCTGCCCAATCCACTCGTATGTGGTACTCGTCGCAGAAAGCCAGAAATTTCTTTCCGGTGAACTGCGTGCCGTTGTTAGTGATAATGGAGTTCGGGACACCAAACCGGTGGACGATGTCGGTGAAGAATAACACCGCTTGAGCCGAGCTGATTTAGGCGATTGGCCGAGCCTCGATCCACTTCGAGAACTTGTCGATGGCGACAAGAAAGTGGGTGATGCCCCCGGGCGCCTTTTGGAGGGGCCCGACAAGGTCCAGTCCCCATACGGCGAACGGCCAAGTGAGGGGGATCGTCTGGAGAGCTTGGGCCGGCAGGTGAGTCTGCCGAGCGTAGTACTGGCATCCCTCGCAGGAGCGTACTACCTCGGTGGCATCGGCCACGGCGGTTGGCCAGTAGAAACCTTGTCGGAAGGCGTCGCCGATGAGCATCCTCGGTGCAGCATGATGGCCGCAAGCTCCAGCATGTATCTCTTCAAGCAGGCATTTGCCCTGACTAAAAGGGATACAACGCTGGAGCACGCCCGAGGGACTCCGTCGGTAGAGGCTGCCGTCGATCATAGCGAAAGACTTGGCTTTGCGAGCCAGTCGTCGTGCTCTGGTCTTGTCCGAGGGTAAAACTCCTCGGACAAGCCAGCTGACCAGCGGCTCGCGCCAGTCCAGCTCGTCGTCGTCCATTTTGGCTTCGATCTCCAACGCCTCGGCTTCGTTGCCATCTTTAACCATGGTCTCGGAGGGTTCCTCTTTGTCTAAGAGGTCGGCAGCCCCCGAGGGGCTTGCGTGGCTTGGAGATGGTCCGGGTTCTCCCGGAGGCCCGGGGGTCTTCTTCTTCCCCTTAGCCCCCGAGGGATCGGCATTGACCGAGGGCTTGTGGAGGTCGTTGGCGAATACGCCCGTCGGGACCGTGGCCCTTTCGGATGCGATTTTTGCCAACTCATCGGCCTCCTCGTTGTACCGACGCGCGATGTGGTTGAGCTCGAGGCCTTCGAATTTCTCCTCGAGCAACCGCACCAGCTTGCAATAGGCAGCCATCCTGGGGTTCTGGCACATCGACTCCTTCATGACATGATCCACGACGAGCTGGGAGTCGCCTCGGACTTCGAGGCGCCGGATCCCGAGCTCGATGGCGATGTGGAGACCATTGACCAGAGCCTCGTATTCGGCCACGTTGTTGGAAGCCGTGAAGTGCAGCCACAGTAGGTACTTGAGCCGGACCCCGAGGGGTGAGATGAAGATGATGCCTGCGCTAGCACCAGTCTTCATCATCGACCTATCGAAGTACATGAGCCAATATTCCTCTTGGGTCGGGAGTGGCGGTAGCTGTGTCTCGGTCCACTCTGCCACGAAGTCCGCAAGCACCTGGGACTTAATGGCTTTGCGTGGCACGTAAGTGATGCCATCGCCCATGAGCTCGATGGCCCACTTAGCGATCCTCTCAGTCGTTTCCCGATTTTGGATCACCTCCCCGAGGGGGAAGGATGACACCACAGTCATGGGATGGGATTTGAAGTAGTGCCACAACTAGCGCCGAGCAAGGATGATTGCGTACACTAGCTTCTGGATCTGAGGGTAGCGTGTCATGGTCTCGGACAAGACTTCGCTGATGAAGTACAACGATTGCTGCACTCACAACCTGGTTAGTAGCAGCGACGTACAACAAGAGATTTTCCTCTTTCGTAGGAGGCACGAGAACCGGTGCTTTTGAAAGCAGAGCCTTAAGCCTTTCGAGGGCTTCCTGGGCCTCGGCGGTCCAGGTAAAGTGCTCGTTTTTCTTTCACAACCGATACAAGGGAAGTCCTTTTTCGCCGAGCCTTGAGATTAATCGACTCAAGGCCGCGAGACACCCCATGAGCTTCTGCACACCCTTGAGGTTCCGGATCGGACCCATTTGCGTGATGGCCGATATCTTTTTCGGGCTGGCTTTGATGCCATGCTCGGAAACGATAAACCCGAGGAGCATGCCCCGTGGGACCCCGAAAACGCACTTCTCGGGGTTTAGCTTTATTTTTTTCTTTTTGAGGCAGTCGAATGTCCTTTCTAGGTCGGCTACTAAATCGCTCGCCTTCCTAGATTTTATCACTATATCGTCTACGTAAGCCTCAACGGTTCGCCCGATGAGGTCCCCAAAAACTTTGAGCATGCAACGCTGGTAAGTTGCGCCCGCGTTTTTTAGGCCAAATGGCTTGGTTACGTAACAATATGTGCCGAAAGGAGCAATGAAAGAGGTCACTAATTCGTCGGACTCTTTCATGCGGATCTGATGGTAACCGGAATAAGCATCAAGAAAGCAAAGTCGTTCACAACCAGCAGTAGAATCAACTATTTGGTCAATGCGAGGTAATGGAAATGGATACTTAGGATAAGCTTTATTTAAACTAGTGTAATCGACATACATTCTTCATTTTCCATTTTTCTTCTTAACCAAAACAGGATTTGCTAACCATTCTGGATGGAAGACCTCCTTGATGAATCCGGCCGCCAAAAGCTTCTGCACCTCCTCCCCGATGGCCCGGCGCTCCTCCTCGTCGAATCGGCGCAGGCGCTGCTTCACCGGCTTGGATCCGGCCCGGATGTCCAAGGAGTGCTCGGCGACCTCCCTCGTGATGCCTGGCATATCCGAGGGACTCCATGCAAACACGTCGGCGTGCTTGCGGAGGAAGTCAACGAGGGTGGTGCTGATCTTCAGCACCTTGCCATCGGGGGAGCTTGGGTCGAGAAGCACCTCCTTCACCCCCTCAGCGGGCTCAAAGGTGCCCGTGGCCTTCCTGGGGTCGGGGACCTCCTTTTCCAACCTTTCGAGGTCGGTCATGAGGGCCGTGGACTCCATCAGCGCGCCGGCATACTCGCAGCACTCGATGTCGCACTGGTACGCGTGCTGGTAGGAAGCGCCGATGGTGATCACCCCCTTCGGCCCTGGCATTTTGAGCTTGAGGTAGGTGTAGTTCGGGACCGCCATGAACTTGGCGTAGCATGGCCTCCCGAGGATAGTGTGGTAGGTGCCATGGAAGCCTACCACCTCAAAAGTCAGGACCTCCTTCCTGAAGTTGTCAGGAGTCCCGAAGTAGACGGGCAGATCGATCTGCCCGAGGGGTTGCACGCTCTTCCCGGGCACTGTCCCGTGGAATAGGGACGTCGTGGCCCGGAGGAGCGAGCGGCTGATTCCCATCAAGTCGAGGGTCTCAGCGTAGAGGATGTTGAGGCCGCTGCCTCCGTCCATGAGGACTTTGGAGAGCCTCGTGTTGCCGACGACGGGGTCGACAACGAGCGGGTAGCGTCCCAGGTGACGGGACGTAGTCCGGATGATCGTCCCGGCTGAAGCTGATGGCGTCGTGGGACCTAGTCGAGGAAGCGCGGTGTCGCTGGCCCAATGGAGTAGACCTCCCTGCGCTCGCGCTTTCGCTAGCCGCGGCGTAGGGGTGGTCCCGAGCCCGTCGAAGATCATGAGGCATTTGTCGATGGGCGGAAACTCATCGTACTTCCCGTCCTTGTCCTCGTGATCCCTGGTGGGCTTCTTGCCGGCTGTCGTCCTTGAACGCCTGCCAGCCGTAGTGCTTCTTGAGCATCACACACTGCCCGAGCGTGTGATGCACCGGGCCCTGGTGATAAGGGCACGGACTTGTTGAGCATCTCGTCGAAACAGGCCCTGAGGGGGTCGTTCCCTCTTGGGCTCAATGGCCGCGACGAGGGAGTCATCGCGGAGTGGGGCCTTTCCCTTCCCCTTCTTCTTCTTGTTGTTCGGGCCTTGGGAAGAGGTTGCCCTCGGGGGCCTCCTCCTTTCGTTTGCCCTTGGGGTCGGAGAAGTGGGCTCCCACCGCCTCGTCCCCAGAGGCGAAGCTGGTGGCTATCTTTATGAGCTCGGAGACACTAGGTGGGTGTCTGACGCCCGAGCTCATAAACAAGCTCTTTGCAGGAAGTTTCTGCAGCAAACGCTCCGACGACGTCGGAGTCGGCGACCTGGGGCAGCTCGTTATACTGCTTGGAGAACCGCCGAATGCAGTCCCTGAGGGACTCGCCGTGCTTCTGCTTGCAGCTCCTGAGGTCCCATGAATTGCCAGGGCTGCACGTACGTGCCCCAAAAGTTCCCAACGAAGATCTTGACCAGATCACTCCAGTCAAAGATCAGGTGCGGGGGAAGATGTTCTAGCCAAGCTCTTGCTGAGTCGGCGAGGAACAAGGGTAAGTTGCGGATGATGATGATGAGATCATCCTGCGCACCGCCAAGTTGGCATGCGATACGATAATCCGCTAGCCAGAGTTCGGGGTTGGTATCCCCGAGTACTTGGCTACGTTGGCCAGTTGTCGGAACCGGGGCGGGAATCTGGCCCTTCGGATGGCCTCGCTGAAGACGCGAGCACCCGAGGGCTCGGGCGAGGGCTCGCGGTCCTCGTCCGAGTCGTAGCACCCGCCCCGATGGACGTGGTAGCCTCGTGCGGCTCCATTGGTCTTTCGCTGACCGCAGGCTTGAATGATGGCTCGAACGTCGACGTCCTTGCCAAGCCGCTGGTGAACCGACGGGGCCCTTGGGACCTCGGGATGCACCGAGGCCTCACGATCGTGGCGTGCCGTGGCGCCACGTTGGTGGCTTTCAGCGCCGCGGTGGAGTGACACTGAGCTTTCCGCCTGAAGGACGGCTGCATCCTCCAGGAGGTCTTTGAGCTGGTTCCGGAGCTACCGTGCCTCCTCGGTGGAGGGCTCAGGCATGCTCCGGAGCAGCATTGCTGCCTCCGTGAGCTTGCGGCTCGCCCGAGGCAGGGCTCCTGGTGTCACGGCTCCATCGTCGGCGAGGATGCGAGCCTGGACATCCCGGGCCCGGCGACGAGCTGCTCTGCCGATGCCTTGCCGCTCTTCGCGCTCAAGCGCGGTTCGCAGCTGAGTGAGGCGTAGGCGGTCCTCCTCTATCCGTGCTTCCAGTTCCCGGAGCTGCTCTAGCTCCGGGGACTGATGCGCGGGGCGAGACGGCCCAGCCCCTACGTCTTGTGGTGGGGCTGACCGTGCAGGCCGCGGAGTGGCCGGCGGAGGGGTGAGCTGCTGAGGCTGCGGCTGGAGCGGGGAAGGTTCGTCGTTGTCGTCCCCCGAATGGACGTCCTCCACCCATCCTTCCTCGGGGTGCACCAAGTGGTAACACTCCCGAGCGGGGTCGATGTAGGCCTGGTCGGAGTCGGTGGCGACACTCGGAGCGTCCTCCCACGAGTCTCCGGGGTGGACGGTGAAGTCCACGTTCGTCCCAGAACTCGTCGTCGTCATCGCTGAGGCCCCGCCACGATGGCGAGGTCCAACCGCGACGGTCCCACTCCTCCGAGAATTCTCGGGGAGTGAGACTGTCAGTGGAGTCGGTCTCCTCCCCGCCATATGCCCTGGGATTGCTCCCGAGAGAGGATGGTGGGGAGGCCACATGGTCGCCCACGAGGTCGTCTAGACGCTCGAGGCGGTGGACAGGTGTCTCCATCAGATCGTGCAGCAATGCACGGACCGCGCGGACGTGGGTGTCCACAGCGTTCTGGAGCCCAAAGAGAGATGACGGCGCCGTGCCTCTCCCGCCATGAGGGCGGAGAAAGAGACCCGTCGACGTCGTGACTTCGCCTCCGCCCGTCCTCTAGGCGGTTGGCGGTCGTGTAGCAGTCGGCGCCGGAGGCGCCATGGTGGCGATCGGCGCAGTGTCGGCGTCCCCTGCCGGGGGCACCTGGTTGGCCGCGCCTTCCGCGACCAGGGGTTGGTGGGCGCAGTTGCGCCTCCTCCTCCTAGTCCGCTGGGAAGCGCGGCATGCGGCGTTCCCCTCGTCCTCTGGGACGGGAGGAAGGGTCGCAGTGGCCCTTTCCCCGGCCGCCTGATTGGCCGGGGTCAGGACGATGATGGTGCGGGGCTCGGTTGGGCGTGGGTTCATCTCGAGCCCGTGGCCGGTGGCTACGAACTCGAGACTCCCGAACCAGAGCACCGCGCCAGCGGGAAGCGTCATGGAAACGTAAGCCATCAGTAACCTGGATCAACACGCAAAAGGCCCCTACCTGGCGCGCCAACTGTCGGCTTCTAGTTTTAGCGGTTGCTAACACCGGCTAGTAAATTTGTGCTTTGCGGTTGAGGCTATGGTTGGTGCGCAAGGAAGAACACAAGGATTATACTGGTTCAGGCCAAGCAAGCCCTACGTCCAGTGGAGAGGAGAGTCGTGTTTCCTTGCACCGGGGGTGCTTGTAGTAGGGGGTTACAAGCTATGCGAGAGAGGAAAGTGCTCCCAGGTCTCTAGTGAGCGTCTAAGTGTGTACAAGTTGCTTACTGTTGGTGTGTATGTATGTGTGTGAGAACTTAGAATTTGAGGGATCTGAGAGAGTCTCCTAGAGCTAGCCTCTGCTCTCCCTTTTATAGTCGCAAGGGAGAGGCAAGGGCAGCGCTTACAATGCCATGTGGAAGTTGTTGGTCCACGCTTGACTGTCGTCGGCTACGGTCTTGTCTCCGCGTCTTCGGGGTATGGCCGTAGTGGTTCGTACAATCTTGGTGAGTTCCAAGGTGGCAACAGTTGTCGGATTACGGCATGGCGCAGTGTCCTGCCTGATGGCTGTCCTTCCATACGATGTGACAAGAGGGTGAGTCGTCCCGGGGCGTTGTCTCCCGAGGTTACGGGGCTCCTGGAGGTGTTATGGAATGGAGCAGGATGATATCTTCCTCGGGTGTGTTTCCGGCTTTGAGGACAGTGTTTCCCGAGGGTCAGGTGGACCCAGATGGAAGGCGTGCTCGTCCTTTCGAGTGGATAGTGCAGTAGGCGCCCTTTCCGTTCTTGCGTAGCCCGTCGTCAGGCGCTCGGACTGTCGTAGTTGGTAGATCCCGACGGAAAACGGGGCGGCGCACCGTAGACCATACCGTGAAGAGGATGGCCGTAGTGAGCCTATCAAATCCGCTGCCAGGGAAATCCTGACAGGTGGTATGGCCGTCAAGGACGTGCGAAGCACAGTCGCATCGAGAATCTCGCCTGACGGGATAGTGCTTGTAAAGTGGTCAGAGAGGTCTGTTATGGTCCAAGATTGCTGACATCACTTGTGCATTGGATGCATTTGATAGATTGCGCTCGAGGGGGATGGGGTGTCCTCGGGCGAATCGAAGAATTGGCGCCGAAGGTGCCGCTCTCCCGAGCTCTCCCGGGGAGGTTCGGGCGAATCGGAGAATTGGTGCCGAGGGTGCCGCTCTCCCGATCTCTCCCGGGGAGGCTCGGGCGAATCGGAGAATTGGCGCCGAGGGTGCTGCTCTCCCGAGCTCTCCCGGGGAGGCTGGCATTGGTGCAGCGCCGTCGTGGGCCTCTGTAGGCGCGGCCTTCGTGGGCTTGCACAGGCCTTTCCTGGGCCGGGCCGTATCGGAAATGAGTGTTTTTGCGTCGAAGTTGGGTACCCCAAACTTTGGTACCCGACACGACTATCAACCGGCAATATGGAACGTACGTGTATACACTATACAAGGCGTCAAACCCATATAGCAAATGTAAACAGGCCACATACGTATATAAGGTCCCATATAGCAAATGGATTTTGTTAAAAACAAAGAGACAAAATACGGATAGAGTCATGGAAATCAAGTAGACAATGTTTGCAGACTCATTTTTGCGAATATGATGTTAGGAGAGTTATTTTTGCGAAGCGCGATGTTTGGAGAGTTATAATTGCAATTTTCTCAACATTAATGGGTTAAGAGGCATGGATGGGTACATGTTGCATTTGTTGAACAGAATTAATTTTGGTGCAAACTCCGACCTTATACTCTTAATCTATTTATTTGATCGAAGCAGGGGCCATATACAGAGAATAAGCGGACTCATCTACAGAAAGTCATTGGTGATGATAACGTTCTTGTAGTTAAGTTTATGCATAATCCTTCCTCTACGAACAGGAAGCCCAATTCCCATGGCATACGATCTGGCAGCTGAAGGTGCGAAACAAGGTCCAAATGTTCCTCTGGCGATTCATTCACAACAGCCTTCCTGTTCGTAACAACCTGAAGAGAAGGAAAGTCAAAACAGAAACTGTCTGCCCGATGTGTAAAAGGCTGGATGAAGACTGTGGCCATCTGTTTTTCAAATGCAAATGGCTTGTGAGTGCTGGCAATGCAATGCAGCTCGGGGAATGAAGTTGCTCAAAAATTGTGGGCAATGCAACCTGATCAACAACTGAAAATTATAGTGTGGCTGTGGAGGTGGTGGATGGCGAGGAACAAGGCAAATGTGGGAGAAAGGGTGCAAAGTGCTGCTTAGGTGTGCAACTTTAGTCCACTACCATCTAAATGAATACGCTAAACTGAAAGGTTCACTTAAACCCCGAAATCAATTTTAGCAACCAAAAATGGAAGCCACCACAGAGTGAGCAGTATAAGCTGAATGTTGATGTGGCCTTCTCAGCCTAGACAAAGAAGGGAGGGGTGTGTGTAGTGAGAGATAGCACAGGGTCAGTTCTGGATATTGGGGCGGCCGGGCGGGAAGCATCCCGAAAGCAGGAAGCATTCTCTACCTGGCAGCCTTGAATGGGTTAGAGAGGGCAGCACAAACCTTCTTTTTTTTTTTTTGAGTTTAAGGCACTGACAACAAACTTGATTGACTGTGATCTGGTGGGAGCTCTGTTCAGACAGATTCGAGCATTAATGTTTAGGAACTTTGTGTCTTGTTCTATCTCAATCTGTCCAAGATCATGTAGTAGGGTGCCGCTGATTATATGGCCAGCCATGGTGTAGCTGCATTTCCTGAGGGTGGGGGTGCGTTCTGGTGCCAGGCACAAAGCTTTGTAAACGATCTTGTCTCTGCTATTTGCCTGGAGCATCTGGTTTATGAAGTGTTTTGAGTTTTAAAAAAATAAAGTTGCTGAATCCTTGTGGTTATAGGGTGAGTTGAATTTTTAACTTAGTTCGTTTGGTACCGATGAAACATACTATCATGGTAGTCGCGCTACCCGCCACGCCAGTGCTGAACGGCGGATCCGGTGAAAAAAATCTGGACGGAAAAAAAATGTGCGCTATGCACGTGTTGGTGCTCAACAATACACTCAGTGAAAAATATGGACGGCAAAAAGGAGAACCCCAAAGAACACCACACGGTATGTGCGGTACGACTGCGCTGGCGGCCTGGCGCTAAACGGCGGACCCGGTGAAAAAATTTGGATGGGAAAGGAAAAAAATGCGCAATATCAACGTGTTGGTGCTGAACGACACACGTAGATGAAAATGGTACGGATATTTATCCGACCGTTCGTTCGACCGAATCCGTTTAGAAGTGTTCAGATATGTCCATATTCGAGTCTAGATTTTCAATATCAGATACCGTATCCGTATCCGAATACACAAATCGTATATTTATAATGTCGACATCCAATCGTATCCTATCCGACATGGCTGACACTATCCGTATTCGAATCTGAATCCGACCAGAAATATGAAAACAAATATCAGGGATATCCGTTCGTATCAGATCCATTTTCATCCCTCACACTCCGTGGAAAAATATGGATGGCAAAAGGAGAACCCCAAAACACTGTATGGTAGGTGCGGTACGACTGCATTGGCGCTAAACGGCGGACCTAGTGGAAAAATCTAGATGGATAAAAAAATACGTGCTATCGACGTGTTGTTGCTGCTGAATGACATACCCGGTGGAAAAATATGGACGATAAAAGGGAAACAAAAAACACCGATAGGCGCGGTACTACTCCATTGGCGCTAAACGACGGACCCAGTGAAAAAAGCTAGACGAAAAAAAAATGTGTGGTATCAACACGCCGATGCTGAACGGCACCTCCGGTGAATAAATCTGGACCATAAAAGAAAAGCTATAAAAACAGCCGGTGTGGAAATTTGGATAGAAAAAAAAACAGATAAAAAATCGTAAACAGCCGGTGTGGAAATTTGGATGGAAAAAAAAACAGATAAAAAATCGTTAGCGTGGGCTGGGGAAAAAAGATGTCACGCTGGCGTCATGTACAGTGCCAGGGCGGCTCTCCGTTCAGCATTTTATTGGCGCGTTAGGAGTGCTAGCCTGGTAGGCGCGCTGACGCCGCGCCGGCTCCTGCTGAGCGCATAAATAGTTAAGTACTACCTCCGTCCGCAAAAGAACGTAATTTTTTGACTTCTACGATTCCTCTTTGACCATTCGTCTTATTTAATTTTTTTATACAAATAATAAATTAAATAAATTATTATGAAAATATATCTAACAATAAAATAAGTCATAACAAAATAAATAATATTTATTATAAATTTTTGAATAAGACGAACGGTCAAACAGAGATCGTAGAAGTCAAAGAATTGCATCCTTTTGAGGACGGAGGGAGTATAAACTTTGATAGGTCATTGGGTGAGGCTGAAAATTGGTTAGCAACGCGAGGAGTGAAGACATGGATAGCCGGCGTGTAATTAATGGTCATACAGGCTCCCTGTACAATATTAAGATGAAAGTACTAACAATTAAAAATCGCCGGGCACACGATGCAAGGTAGAAAACACATAGGTATGCTGATCTATTTCGCATAGGAGGAGCAGCAGTCATACTAACGAAGAAATGCAGATGTATGATACAACCAACATACTATATACATATCAGTGGCAAGTTTATCCAGGCATCAGATTGGGTGACAGAGTAGTACAATGATGAATATAATTAGTAATAGTATTCTAAACCAACCGGATGCAAGAAATGAATGGCCTAAGTCTTTTGTATTGCTGATCGGGAGTGGATGTTAGCATCATTGGCCTTGGTGGACTCCCGCAAGCTAAGCCCGCATAACCATAGCATCGCTAGGTGTTATCTGCATGTTTTGTTTGTATGAGCAGTCCATTAATGTACATATATTGCAAGCGTTCGGATGCAAGCATTGGTAAAGCTGATAAGGAGTGGACGTTAGCATCATCGACCTAGCCATAGCATTGCTAGGCGCTATCTGCACGAATAAGCCAATTAAGGGTAATTTGTTTGATGGCAAAAGAGTAGCAATAAAAATTGAGTAGAGTTCTTCGTGCGTAGCTCTGTTTGGGAGAAACTCTATAAATGAGCCCTTTCCAGGCATGGGGTTTGCCATGGGCATGTAATCCCTGCAAGGATTGCCATGCAAGTGTAAATCTCTCAATAAAAAGGATGATATTTTGGATGTAGCCACAATCATTTTAATTCAAGAATATGTAATGCATATAGAAGGAAGATATGAGAAAAAAAAGTTAGACAGGCACAAAACAGTTTAAATTCAAGAATATGTAATGTCTATAGGAGACTATGAGAAATGATAGAGGTTAGAAAATGGGCACATACGGTGCAAGAGCCCCAAAGAAGAAGTTATAGTAAGAAAATTGAGAATCAATAAATTAGAAAGTAGGATGGTCCGGTTTCCAAAGATAAGTTGCATGAGAAACACATACTTAAAATCGTAAAAAATAAAAAACAGATGACAAATATAGTAGGCCAATTCCTATGTGAGCAGAGGTAGAAATGAGACAGATATAGTAGAGTATAATCAGTTTCTTCATTGTGCAATTTGTTAGTTTGTGCCTGCTATTTTAGTTCTGCAAATGATAAATCTAGGGAAAACATGGTAACAACACGGGTTAGGGTAGGGGTTCACGAAATTGCAACGGAATTCAAATTCATTTATGTAGAAAGACGTAGCTAATTACCTATGTGGATATGAAATGAGCATGACTAAATATAAGGGAGAATGACATACTTTGGCCTGAATAGTTGGATAAGCACAGGTGGTAGAAGGGCTCCATTGGGAATGCCAACAGTGGCATCGACTTGGTAGCCCTAGCTGGTGATCACTGCATTGAGAAGAAAGGCGACTGAAGCTTAACTCTGAACTGGAGGCAACATTGAGAAATCTGACACTGTTGACATTTAAGGCTGCATACATACGACTGTCAAAGATTTGGGCTATGCAGAATAGAAAAGAAATTTTAATTTCAGATATGGTTAACATTTAGTACCATATAATTGGAAAAGTAAAATTAAATTTTGAACGCGTCATGTATATGTCCCTGGCATATGGAGTTATGGACCAGTAAAGGTGGACAGGTCCGTTTAATTCTGATTATGTTGTAATTAACTCTGCATGTATGCAAATAAGCAGACCCAGAACATCCTATAATGGAAAAGGATGATTGACAACGAAGCAATTAAGATGCAAGTAATGTAATATCTCCAGAAGCTAAAGAAACCAAGAGCAATATTTTGCTGCAGGAAACTTTAAGTAACGCTGCATCATTTTTTCTTAAGATTTTCTTGCCTAAAGTTCTGTTGTCAACATTAACATGGAGTTATTCAGTGAATATAGGAAAAAATTGACAGCCTCTAATTTGAATTTGCAAGAAAAAATGGAGGCATAAAAATTATGTAGCATTGTAGCGTGATTAGTAAACGGAACAGCGTAAGCTGAAAGCAGATGCAAATATGCAATAATGCATTCATTAAAACATCAGCAATCCTTACCATTCCATAATGCCTTATTAGGCTTCTCAGTGCATCCATTTAGCAGAACATATTTTCATGTACATATTAGAGAACAGAATAGTAGCAACAGGACCCAAACTACGGTGCTTGCCTGAAAAATCAAAGATGTATGGAACTAAGTAACGAGGAAAATGCAAGAAAACGTACGGGGGCTAATTTGACAATAAAGAATGGTAATAAACAATCATGCTGCAATTGATATGGAAGGCACACTATTTGCGTGCAGAATGTCTATTGAGAACCCGAAGACTCCAGACAATTATTTCGTATAAGAACTGCATCTTATTAGAAACAACTGTCCGTACAATAATACAAAGTGGTTAGACTTTTCTAAATTAGTCATGCTATTAATCACTCCCTCTTTTCAGGCTGAAGAATAGTAATTTCATTGAAGCTAACTAATTAAATTGGATACAAAGCGGAATAGGTAAATAATAGAAGAATGGAGTGAACATGTGGAAGTCTTTGCCCTTGCTAATTGAATTCTCTTGTAACTACCAACATATACGAATCACAAAAGAGCAAGATACACTTGGCCGATAAGAACATATTTAAATGGACTATCGTCCACAAAGGAGAAATCTATTATGCCATCATCACCAAGCAATAGAATTATGGGAACTTATTGTTATCAACAGGGAGATAATGAAGAGAACCAAATGTATATGAGTAGCAACAATTGCTGATGAAATTTGTACCAGCATTAAGCAGGCACACACATTGCTGATCTGATCGAAATATTTATTTAGAGCAAGAGAAAGATTAGTTGAATGCCAGTGTCACAAATACATAGATGATAGTTTGTCCACAAAATACACATATGAAACTCTAACTGAAATCATGTAACCTCAAATTTTAGTAAACCACCATAAACTGAACCATTAGAACAAAACAACAATAGCGAAGCAGCTGAAGCAAAAGGCCTGTTGGGGGATTAATCTGTGATAAATGCACTTACCTGTGACTGTAAGGCAGGAACCACCAGTAGATGGCACGGATCAACGGAGAATCCTAACGGCGCAACAGCAGTCATGAAGATACAAACCCTAGAATTGGATCGAACAAAATTAATTTGGGACAAAATCAATTCAAATCAGAGAGATAAGAATGACATTAGAAACGGAAAGAGAAACCAGAGTAGCTGAGAGGTCGACGAAGCCATCGCTTGTGGAAAATATTTGGAAGCTATCTTTTAGGTGAGCAAAGCTACCCACGGCCGGCAACATAACAGTGTGAGAACTTAGAATTTGACAAGGAATATTTAGTGGTTCAGGAAAGTACCAGGACCGTGATGGAGAGAGGAGGAGAACCGCGGATCCGGTCTCCTCATGGCTTTTGCCTCCGGTCGCCATTGCCGCGTCATCCTCGGAGGCCGGGCATGGTGGAGGCAGAGGCAGCGAGAGGGATGACGTCCGGTGATGTCGATTCGGCAGCGGGGGGTGGTGCAGTTGGAGTGGGCCCTGGTCCGGCGTGGAGGGCTATGGGAGGTCGGCACGGGGCTCAGTTGCTGGTCGGGTTGCACCGCCGTGGACACGTGCGTGTAGATGCCGATGAGGTAGAGGTCGGATCCATACAGCGGCAGGTATGCCCCAGCCGACGGCGATGTCGAGGCTGCGGCCGCGGCCGCGGAGGAAGCTGAAGGTGGAGGAGGTGCCTCCAGCGGCACCGGCGATGACTACACCATCGACGCGGAAAAGAAGATGAAGTATGACCGGCGAGCGGATTCGGAGGATGCGTCGGCGGCTCCTGCCCCAGGTCTGCCCGCACCCCTAGAGTCGTTACTATCGCCGGCTCTTCGTCACAGATCAGCTCGCGCAGCCGCCGGCGGAGATGGTCGCAGAATCCATGTGCGGCGCAGCCGGGGGAGAGGAAGAGGCGAAGGATCCCCGCACGTAGCCAACGGCAAGGCCAGACGGCACATCTGCTCGCACCGCGGATGAGGGAGAGGAGGGCGGAAGGGGCGAGGAAAGTGAGACAGAGATGGCGAGGTGCGTGGCTATGCTTTTTTTTTACGGCGGATGGGAGAGGCTGAACGGCCTGTATGGCCTGGAACTGGAATGGGCGAAGCGCTACCTTATTTTATCTGTGTCTACAGTCCACGCGGAACAGTAGGTAGCTACAGTAGCTGATGCTCTCAGAAGCCTAGAAATTATTGGTGGTTTAGGAATTCTATTATTATTATTATTATTATTATTATTATTATTATTATTATTATTATTATTATTATTATTATTATTATTATTATATAACAGTGAAGTGAACACTCAATATGACTAATTGTCATTCTTTGGTTTCTTTGTGCTTAGTGCCTTAGTTTGGAATAGACAGTTTGTTCAGTAACTGAATGGTACTGCTGCTTGTGAGATACTTACGTCATTACGTGGCACTTAAGCAAAGCATAATGTGATTCCGTGACACACTTAAGCGAACCTGGGGGGCTAATCAGAGCATGTAGAAATTGTAATTAAAATTTCTGTTTTTCTTAGTTTAGATCCTTGTCACTTGACAGCACTATAATTTTACTGTTCCTATTTTACTCATTTGAAATCCTCGGCTCAACCTATGTTACCACTTAGAATTTTTCGCTTTAACCTGTCATGTACACCCACTGTCGCCTGCAATAACAATACGTACAAAATCAGCTCTTCCCCTGCCTGATTTCAGTCAGCAACTGCATCCAGCCACGCAGATGGTGTATCTTGTTGGTTCGTAATACGAAATTGTCTTGTTGCAAGCTTCAGAAGTGCAAAAACAACAACTAGAAACTGCAACAGGAACAAGTACGTGATCCAACTGTGCAAGTGCTGGTACAGTACAAACGCAGGTATCGAACAAAATCACCATAAAAACGTCATGTTTCGTAGACATGACGGCATACATTTGTAACCTGTCATGCTGATGCCTAAACAAGGATGAATAGTCTGTTTGGTAGAAAGATGCGTTTAACATTTTCATTCCTCATGGAGAAGGGAGCCAAGCATAGGACACTGCCGTCTGCATCCTGCGCCGGCGGCGCTGGTGGGGAAGGTTCCTGCTGTAAGCTCATGTTAGTCCCCTACTCCCCTGTACGTTCCGTTGGTTGCGCATTGCTGGCCGCTTCCCGGCTATAAGTTTACTATATACAACATCCTTGTGACTTGTGAATATTCCAGTTCTGTCGACCAATGAATCTAATGGTGAGTGGCGCCTCGTTGGTGAGGTGGGGTTGCCATCATATCATATGGATAGATGCTGATATGTTTTCCTTTTCCTAATTGGAAGCTATATTCTGTGAAAAAAAAAAAAAAACAGGAGGCATCCTCGAGCATTTTGAGGCAGGTGGTGTCACCTCTGTTTATTCTTACGGTAAAAGGTCATCCCTGCTTATGTTGCGCACTTGTATACCATTTTATGATGAATCGGAAAAGATACGATGTTATTTTGGACTTGAGGTTGATTTAGTTTTAGTACATAGTAAGAGCAGTTTAGCTCTTTAGCTTACTTATATATATACTAGAAATGGCCACGGCGTTGCCGCTGATGGCCATTTTCCTTTTTTTTTTTTTGCTTTGTAGTTTTAGCTAAATTGGTTTTTATACAATTAAGTAGTGGTATTATCATTCACTTATGGTTTTATATGTGAACCTTTTTTTTAGCTTTTTTTCGCGGCATTGCCGTGGATGGCATTCTATGTCGTTAGATTCATGATTATATAATTTAATAATAGTGTTTCGTAATCTATTGCATAGATCTAGTAATGAGAAAGTTTTTTTCCATTTTATGGTTTGTATATATATTTTGGATATTTCGTCGTCCTTAAGGTATTGTTTTGTTTATATATTATTTTGGATTTGTGAATGTAATTATCATATCTTTTTTACTATATTTGTTGTGGAGGGACAAGGAGTTCAACTATTTTTGGCAATATATAGCATGAGAATATATGGATTTATCATTTGTTGATCTCTATATTTTAGAAGGATGAGTTGTCCTTTTTTTTAGCATTGAGATATAGACGGAAGTTTAACGTGATGATATTTTATCACGTGGAGTTCCAACGAATTGGATCTTCTATTTTTACTTTTTTAATTTGGTTTTCATGTTTGCCTTTTAGGAACATAGGGAAAAATTTTACGTTAAAACTTTTCTATTAAAACATGTTCTATTTTGTATCAACCGCGTAGATGTATTTATAAGGATTACAAAACAATTTGATTTTCTATTTTACGATTTTTGTGTAATTTACTATGCAATTTTGAAGTTGTAGCAAATTTATTTGTTAAAAAAAAGAAAAAGCAAAACACCGTTGGGCTGATTTCGTCCCACTAAGGCCCAGCCACGAGTGGCAGCCTGGCCTTGAAACATGGACTGCGGGTTGATTCTCGTAAAACCTGAGGACTTTTTTGAAAAAATTTCTGAGAGAGGGAAATAGACGGCAGGTTTATTTCATCAAATCTGAGGGGCTTTTTTAGCAAAAAGACTGAGGTTGGCACGATCTGGGCCATCCGTCCGGCCGATCGGATGGCCGGGAAATTCTGATGACGTGGCCACGCTGGTTGGCCTTGAGAATGGTGCAAGTTTCGTAATAAGGAGATACTCACCCTTGAGGCCTTGACTGTTGCAGCGGAAAGATTCTGTTATACCTGAAGAGCATATACACTGGGCAGCATACAGGAGCCAGTTGCCCAGCTCTGAACTTCCTAGTCTACGTTTTCGTCAGTATGACGCGTCCACTGTGTCACAGCATCTGTTTTCATATCATCATATATCTTCTGAATGACGCTCTTTCTAGAGATCTGGAAGTGGACAAAAGGATAAACTTAAATAAAAGAGGTATTAGTCACATCAAGTACTGTTTGTTTCATTTTCAACTGAGCATCAAGTTTGGCATGTATGTTTACCCAAGCAAGGTAAGGTAAGCAAAGAGATGAAGAATATATTTAAACCTTCTTTTTTCCACTTATTTGGCCTCCAAGGAACGGTAAGTGGCGAACTGGCGATGGCCGACGGACGGACAGATCACAGTGGGACCCTCATTTCTTCGCAACACTGCACTCATCATCAGTGTTACTACTGCATTCTTTGTCCTTTTACGCCCCCAGGCCAGGCGATCTGATGCCACCTGTGCGTGCTGTGGTCACGAGTCACGAGCACACGAGCGAAAAGCTAGTCGTATAAGTTAAAACTGCAGCCCGATCCTGAATATGGCCCCCCAACATTCACATGATGGCGGTTCTTTCCTCTCTTGCAAAATTTAGAGAAGTTTTGGGCGATCGCCCGTGCACAGGTAAAGAGAGCTTGTGGGGTTCAGCTTCGACTTTTGGTATATACGGCCATCTCATGGTGGAGGAACCAGGATCGGTTCAGAATCCCTGGTGTACCACATGTGTACTTTTTTATACTCCTTTCTAATTAATACAGCAATTGTATGTATTATAATAAAGAGAAAGAAACTTCACCTGAGAGCTCCTTCCTTGGGCCTTTGAGCTGCCAGTTGCCAAAGCCGGCTGTGGTTGACACATGCATCCAGATCCAGCGAAATGAGCCACTGCACAGCCGGCTGTGGTACGTAGCACAAAACGATTCCGCTAAAACCAGTATCAGTATCCCAAATTGTCTGAACCTGACCTTCAAAAAAAAAAAATTTGTCTGAACCTGACGACGCCGGCTGCTCATGCACTGCAGATCACTAAAATCATTAAACCAGTATCAGTATCCCAAATGTATGGCCAATTGGCCATGGCCTTTACAAGAACCAGAAGATATATGCTACACAAACACGGATCCGGTTGCTAGGAGGAGTTCAGTCGCTGACGAGAACCATGCATGCAATGCAATGACCGCCTCCATGTGAAGTTCAGTCTCCGTCTTCAAAAAAAAGTTCAGTCGCCGAGAGTGATTACAAATGGTTCCGGCCTGGAGAAGTTGGATCGCTGACGAACCCGTGCACAGACGAGAAGCCGGCCGTTGGTGCGTGCCGGCACCTTGCTTGCGGTTGCAGTTGCAGGGGATACCAAACACCCTCCCGGCCTCGTGCCACCACAGTTGCGATCGAGTTGCGAGTAGAAAATGCAGAGAGGGCGGCGGCAAGTGTGTGAGCTGTGTGTGCTAGTCAAAGCCCGGGCGGGCAAGCACTGCACTGCACTCACTCGATCTTTGGCCCTCGCGGGAAGCTCTCCCGTGGGCGTAGGTGACCGCGGCCGGCAAGCAACTGCCTCTGCCTGCCAACAGAGGGTGTTGGTGGTGTTCGCCGCTGTCGCCTATAAATTGGGAGGCCATACCACACGCAAAGGCCGTGTCATTCATTCCGTGGTCCCAAACTGCACTCTCTTCATCTGAGCAGCACAGGCGGCCATCGTCGCCTTCTTCCTCGCCTCCACTCGTCCTGCCCACTTAACGCAGCCAGCAGGGTACTGTTGTCCATTGCCAGAGCTCTGTTGCTCTGTACAACTACCATTCATGTCATGTCGCACCATTGACTATTAGCCGCCGCGTTGTTGATGGTTGCTTTTGCTGCAGATCGATTGAGTGAGTGCCTACCGAGACAGGATGACGACCAAAGTTAACGGTCTGATGGATAAACTTGCCTTCTGGCTCGGATGGATCTCTCTCCTGCAAGGTACTGCAGGGGGTACTCGTACTCCTATATTACTGGAAGCATTCTCTGAGAAAATTCCTGTAACCGTAACTGACATTGCTGCTTCTCCGGCCCGGTAATCCGATCTGTCTTGCAGTCTGCATGGTGAAATGTCTTCCATACGATTACTCTGCAAGCATCGAGGCAAGTCCCTGCTCCTCTGTGCATGTGTCCTGTATTGCTTTCGCAGTTCTCATCTGGGCTGGGTACGTAGGACACATTCGTGGTCCAGCAGAAGCTTCACCGGCCGGCATTCCGGGTCCGGCTTAGTTCGGCAAAAATAGTAGTAGTAATATAATGATTGCCAATTGGCTGCCTTTGTCACGGGCTGCACGATAATCCACCGCACGCAATTCGTTTCCGTTGTGAGCTTCTAGTAAGATGGAATTCCCATCCCATCGTCCCGGCCCCTATGTTATTTTTCTCGTACGTACGTTGTATGCTTTTCAGTGCCATGCACGACAGCGCGCGGGCGGCGCCGCCGGCCGTGTCGACGTCGTCACGTCGAGCGTGTGTTTACGTGTCATATAAGCCACGCCAAGCTCGACATAAAAAAACGCATACGTCATCTAGCATTTTAGACTCCATTCCAAAAAATAGTTAATTAGTTTAATCCACGTGGCATACTGCACACGTAAGCTAAAACCATTGTTAGAGAGATCGATTATTGTCTGATAATCTCAGGTACACGCATGCGTATTTTTTCTAGTTATACAGCAAAGCAAAGCATCTGCTTATTGCCAAGATCAAAGGAACACGCCTGCCTGCCTTCGTTAAGGATTCCGATGGGAAACTAACTTGCAGCTGCATCCGCCTAATTGATCGATTAAAATTAAGTTTAACGGGAAAGAAAAAAAAAAGTAATGACGTGTCCTGCCTGCAGTGCTTGCCGGAGCCGCTGGAGCCGCAGTACGGCGGCGGCATCCTTCGCAACGCCGACTTCAGCGCGGGCCTCCGGGGCTGGTCCACCTTCGGCTACGGCAGCATCGCGGAGAGCACGTCGGCGGCCGGCAACGGGTTCGCCGTCACGCTCAACCGGACGCGGCCGTACCAGAGCGTCAGCCAGAAGGTGTACCTGCAGGGCGACACGCACTACACCCTCTCCGGTACGACAACGACCTCATAGCTCTTGTGCTTTGCGATTTCTTTCGGGACTGCAACAAACAACAAACTGATCGGCTTCATTCGTCGCCCGGCCGGCCGGTTACTACAGCGTGGCTGCAGGTCAGCGACGGAAGCGCCGACGTGCGGGCCGTCGTCAAGACCGTCGATGACTTCGTCCACGCCGGCGGCGCCGTCGCCAAGGCCGGCTGCTGGTCCATGCTCAAGGGCGGCCTCACCGCCGCGTCTTCGGGCCCTGCCGAGCTCTACTTCGAGGTAGGAATCATCAGTAGCTAGGTTCATTAAATTGACTGGCTTCGACACAAATTTTACACGATTTGATCGATGGAGATGATTGTTTGTGGCAGAGCAACGCTACGGTGGACCTGTGGGTGGACAGCGTGTCGCTGAAGCCCTTCTCCAAGGAGGAGTGGACGGCGCACCGCGCCGAGTCCGTGTCCGCGGCGCGCAAGAAGACTGTGCGGCTCCAGGCGACGGACTCCGGCGGGAACCCGCTGGAGGGCGCGGCGGTGTCCCTGGACGCGGTGCGCACCAACTTCCCGCTGGGCGCGGCGATGAGCCGGCACATCCTCACCAACTCGGCGTACCAGACCTGGTTCGCGTCCCGCTTCGCGGTGGCCACCTTCGAGAACGAGATGAAGTGGTACAGCACGGAGGCCGCCGCGGGGCGCGAGGACTACACGGTCCCCGACGCCATGATGGCGTTCGCCAGGTCCAACGGCATCGCCGTGCGCGGCCACAACGTGTTCTGGGACCAGCCCAGCCAGCAGCCCCCCTGGGTGCAGTCGCTGCCCTACCCGCAGCTGCTGGCGGCGGCGTCGCGCCGGATCCGCTCCGTCGTGTCGCGCTACGCCGGGCAGGTCATCGGCTGGGACGTGGTGAACGAGAACCTGCACTTCAGCTTCTACGAGGGCCGCTTCGGCTGGGACGCGTCCACCGCCTTCTACGCCGCCGCGCGCCTGCTGGACGCCGGCTCCGCGCTCATGTTCATGAACGAGTTCAACACGCTGGAGCAGCCGGGCGACATGGCCGCGCTGCCGGCCAGGTACCTGCAGCGCCTGCAGCAGATCGCCGCCGCCTACCCGGAGAACGGCGCCGGCATGGCCATCGGCCTCGAGGGCCACTTCAGCAGCAACCCCAACATCCCCTACATGCGCGCCGCGCTCGACACGCTCGCCCAGGCCGGCGTCCCCGTCTGGCTCACCGAGCTCGACGTCGCGCCGGGCCCGTCGCAGGCGCAGCACCTGGAGGAGGTGCTGCGGGAGGCGTACGCGCACCCGGCGGTGCAGGGGATCGTCATCTGGTCGGCGTGGCGGCCGGAGGGGTGCTACGTCATGTGCCTCACCGACAACAGCTTCAGGAACCTGCCGCAGGGGGACGTCGTGGACAGCCTCATCGCCGAGTGGCGGGCGACGCCGCGGGCCGGCGCCACGGACGCGCAGGGCTACTTCGAGGCCGAGCTCGTCCACGGCGAGTACAAGGTCACCGTTAGCCACCCGGCGCTCAACAGCTCCATCTCGCGGAGCGTCAAGGTGGAGCTGGGCTCGGGGGATGAGCACTACTTCATCGACATGCGGCTCTAGAGTCCAGTCAGTTGCTCTAGGTGTAATGTAAAAGATTATTACCAGTTAGTTACCTGCTGTCGTGTCAGAACTGTGAAAGCTTAGAAGCTTAGTCATTCGTGTGTACGTATCAGTTTTCACCCTGGAAAATTGCAATGGAAGGCAAAGGAAAATACCATTTTTAATCCTGATCTCCAAGATTCCAAAGTAAAATGTTCCATGTTTCAGCTTATCATCTCTTCCGTTTTTTTTAATTAAAAAGAAAGAAAGCTTATCCCCCACTTTGGCTTTGGCTTCAGGTCAAAGTTAACTGTCCCCTGTCGCCATTTTGATGCTTAGTTTTCTTATAATGCGTTTCTTTTCACTGAATTGAGACTCGAGGAAAAACTCCGATTCTCTTACACTTCTGTCGTGTGCACAGAACATAAAGAGTTCCCAGCCTGGTTGCATTTGCGTCAAAACAAATCTACATCACTCTGCTATTCTACTCAACATCAAGTTACAAGAATAACTTCAGAGGTGTAAACTGAAACCACAAACAACTCTTTATGGCGCTAGACTTTTGTGTTCTACTGCAAAGATCTCCATCGGAGCAATTAACCTTTCAGCCATAATTAGATAGAATGATGTTTAGCGACAAAAGAAAAGAAAAGTAGCACCCCAACAAAACTACAAAAAAAAAAAACCCTCCTAATTATCCCTAAGGAAATTCCAGAGAGAGTTTATTCTTTGAGATGCCATCATCTCAACTCACGATTATGACCTCTGTTAGTTTTAGCAAGTCACGTAACCAACGAGTGATGTCATCCAGAAGCTAGCAAGCAGAATCACGGGTGAAGAACAGGCATAAAACATGCCATATTTTCGTCCACAGCACATCCTAAGTCCTGAGTTGCTTAATTTGCTACAAAACAAGCCCATGTCACACACTCTATACAACTTAAATAATGTGAATTTTGCTATTCTACTCAACATCGCATTCATAATACAACAATAAGTTTGAAGATGTAAAGAAAATCACAAACAACAACAAAAGCTCCCTGGACAAGAAAGCAACTCTTTCACCGTGCTAACTTTCTTAAAGCACCGAGTCGTTACAGAGCTTCAACAAAGCCGAACTTGCCAAGCACTGCCGTTGTTTCCTTCCTTGAGCTGCAATTTTGCACTTGGTGTTTAATATTACTTTTTGGTAGAAAACAATTTCATGCTTCCATCGCTCAATTTGATGAAAGCATTTCATTAAAGTTTTGAGGAATTGATATGACTAGTACCGCTTACCTTCCATCTCTCAATATCTTGTAAACTCCTGGTGTTATAAGATCAATAATTGTTGAACCAGCACGCCCAGAAGGAAGTACTCCACCATCAAAGACATATGAACAATATGGCCATAAATCCTCGAAGTCTTTGACACAGACACTACTAGGCTGTCCGCTTAAGTTGGCGCTGGTAAGTGCAAGTGCGCTTCCAGCACCACGAGCAATGGATCGTATGAAATCCAGATCCGGCACACGAACTCCAATGCTATCCAAGCCAGGATTGAGTGATCTCTCTAATATGCTGTTTTCACCTAAATGTAAACAAATGAATAGTATGATCAATGCCTCATCTTGCTTAAGATAGATGTTACATAAAACTAAGAAACACAGTGTAGTAACTGCACCTCGTTTTAGAACAACAGTGACAGGCCCAGGAAGTAGACTATCAAGCAAGCCATGTGGCAAGTGGTCCACTAAAGCAAAACGTGATATGTCTGAGACATCAGCAACACAAATTGCCAGAGGCCGTGTTTGTATGCGCCCTTTGATCTCATAAATACGATTAACTGCTTCCGCAGAGCTGTCATGAAGAGTGTTTTAAATAAACCAATAAAGAATAAAAATGAAACACAGCCAAAGAAACTCCTAAATGAAATTCTCATCATCAAATGATTAATCTCTAAACTCTAATCCTCAGCCAAGCTCTTGCAAACAATTAAGCCACGTTATCTACTTTTTCATAGCCGTTGGATTCATTTTTAACGGTGGTTATTTGTTCATACCTCACTAGTTGGCCCTCTTCTAGAAACTACGAGCACCAACATCTCCAGTAGCCATTATGGGGGTGGATATTCTCATCATATCTCTGTTGAAAAACAATTGACTCTTGGGCTTCTCCGTAGCACGTCTTTCTAAATTCCTCACAGATTTCCAAGCACATCTTCCTAGATTTCCAATGCCATGAACTATAAGATTTTAAGCCTAAGCATATGCAACAACTGGCCTTTTCCCGACCGTCGGATCGAGCGCGCTGATGACAAAGATCGGGCAGATTTTGGTTTTCCTTTGCAAAAAGCTCTCGAACTTCACAACATCAACCCGCAGTCAAGGCCTCTAGTCATGTTTTTTTCGCAAAAAAGCTCTTGAACTTTCCTAAAATCAACCCGCAATCCAAGTTGCGCATGGCCTGTTTCATGGGCTAAATTAGGCCCAATGTACTTTTTAAATTTCCTAAGAATTTATTATTTATCTAAATCTATTAAAATTTTGTAAAAATCATAAAAAAGTAAAACAAAAATTAAAAAAATAGAAAACCAAGTTTGTTGAACTCTCCACAACTAGCACAACATCAAATGTTTTAGTGTAATTTCATTGCTACGAATGCCGATCTAGATTCCTCTAAATATTTTTTGTAAATAAATAGAGTTAGTTTATTTAGTTAAATTGCTATGAAATTATGGTAGCTTACCAATATACCACGCATCAAATAAAACAATACAATGATTTTTACCACCTTTATGATCCTAGAAAAAACAATCTAGGTTCATCTACACACAAATAGTACCACATTTATCAAAAAGTTGAATACTGAAAACTGCTGCAATCAATATATAACTAGCTACAATATATTGGAACGACCACTTCCTTTAACGTTAACCTTTTTCTAAAACACGGCAACAAAACTAATACTTGTACCAGTACCAAAGTTGTACTCAAATAAATTAACAACTAACAAAATCTATTACAATAAAATAGTCTCATACTGGCCGTGGCAATGCAAATCAAATAGATGACATTGAAAGGAGCAAACAAACTAAATTGGCAGTGCCATAGTCTCACCCCTGGTCCCTGAGACCCTGAACATACACATGACTACCCTCCTTAGCACGCCACGCACACAAAGAAGCCTTCATATTCCAGTATAGGGCTCCTATTAGGGGCATGTTTGGATCCACCAACTAAATTTTAGGTGGCTAAATTTAGTTGTCATGGATCCAAACGGACCAACTAAAATACGAGCTAAACTTTAGTTGTTTTAGCACAGCTAAAGTTTAGATGAGACTATTAGCTGGAGGGTTCCCCTTAAGTTTAAGATCCATACAAGATTTAGAGCAGACAAATCAAAAATAGCAATGGCTCCAAGTGAGCAATATATCAGCCACGGACACGACCACGGCTTAATAGTGGCTTTAGAGGAGACGTCATATAGGCCGCTGACACAACCATAGGTCAATAGTAGTGACGAATTTATATTAATCTCTCAAATATCATAGAGATACTACCACGGGAACTAAGAATTGAGGTAATGACCATCGAGAGTCACTAGAGATTACTAGTCATGGGCACAAATTTCTCTTTACTTGATCTTGCAATAATTACAAAAGAACTTAATATTGCTTTATAACTGTATTTTGTCCTAACATGGGGCAAGGCATATATGCATTCAAATTACTATGGCACTAGGGGAATGAAGAAATCACTAACCAGGCATCACACATAAACCCATATATAGTATCAGTGGGCACCGCAATCACTTCTCCTCTGTTGATAGCATCAGTTGCTTTCAAGGCATGATCTTTCACCGCTGGGAAAATGTTCTCTGCTGTGGCATCTATTCTATGAGCTGTGTTTTCTGACACCCTAACTGAGCAGGATACTTGAGACTTCGTCTCATGTTGAGAGGATAATCTGCTTGCCTTAACAAAGCTGAACATAGAAATGCGTCACCATGTTAGTATGTCATGTAGTAATGCCGATAAAAGAAACAGATAGTTCTCCAGTGCAGTAAAAAAGAATCTCCATGAAAATATAATTATCAAAGAAAATAATTTTCATGAAATATTTTATTTCAGTAGCAATATGGTGACATAATGTGGAAACTGAGGATGAAGTTCATCATGCCACAATTTCTTTCAATAATGTTTGTGTCTGCAGTTCACTGGCAAACCAAGAAACCTAAGATCCCAATTTTCTTGTGACTAAAGCATATACAGAATGTCAATTAGCAGGCCCAATCTATACTAATGATATGAATTTGGTATCACAGGGTAACAACAAGCTCAATCAGCATAAAGGTGCTACTACCAGGACAGGTGCCCCAATGCAACAGCAGGAGAAGCTAGGCCCACATGACAGGGGGCCCTAAGCTAGGCAAGGTAGTATTATTTGCTCACATATACAAAATACAAGCACACCAATTTGGATTTGCAGCATAAGCTTCCCATATCATGATTCATAACAATCCATTCATTGCTCTCTTCTGAAATTTTATCTTGCCTAGACTCTGTTACCACTAAAAACTCAAATAGCCAAATGTGCACTCAAGACAGGCTCTAATATATACTGATTACTTCATTGTGTACCAAAACATCAAGTTCATGTGAATTCGTTCCTTGCTTTCATCTCTTATATTATTAGTATATGTAAGATGTGCATAAAGCATTTATCTGGATGTGGAAAAATAAAGGAAACAAGCAAATGAATTGATACATATATTCTGTCAAAAAAGATCCTGAATTCTAGACCATGTTAAGAATTTTCTTTCTTTGTTTTGCCTTTTGAATCTAACGTTAACAGTATTTCTTGAAGAATAATGAGCTGAATTTGAAAACATCGCAACTTTGATTATTTATTAAAAAAATAACAGGTTTTAGTTACTGATGGTTCATGTTCGTGCAATGTGCTAAAAGTTTGATTTGCAATCGAAATAATTTTTTTAAAAAAAAATTGACTTAGGACCTCCACCTTTGCTTTGCTCAGCCCACCAAAATATCAGGGACGGCGCTAGCTGCTACTGGTGAGCATTTTTACTTTACATATACAGTGATGATCAGATACAAAAGAATCACTTTGCATCACATGATTTGTATTTTTCCATTCTCCGCAACTGTCCTATAGTACAAAGGAGCATGAAAAGATACCATAGTAATTTGACTGTTAAATAAAAAAAAATCATGACACCAAATAAGTGCACTAGGAAAATATATTTGATGAATAATCTAATGATATTTAGTTGATATTGTAAATATTATCATCTTATTATATAAATTTGGTTAAAGTTGAGAGGCTTTACTCTCCAAGATTTTTGGAATGACTACTCTCCAACATTTTTTAAATGACTTACAATTTAGAATGGAGGGAGTACATACGCATTTAAATAACTGATATAATGCCTAATAAGCATATCAAAATTATGAAACGAGGGCATCGAACGATTAGGGAGCAAGCGGAGGAGAATTGACCAGAGATAGACAGAGAGAGATGATAATACCTCCGAGCGAGAGGTTGCCTGGTTGACGGAGCACAGACCAGCGGCAGCCTCTCCCCTGCCGCCTTCGCGCACGCCTTCATCTCCCCTCTCCCCTCCTCTTCCCCACGCAGGCCGCCGCAAGACAGGAGAACAAGAAGCGGGAGCAGGAGCCAGGAGGTGACATGAATAGGAGGTTTCGAGGCTGGGCGAAACGAGTTCGGCTTGACTAAATATCGGGACCGACACGGGTAAGGGGTCCCGTGTTTCTCTGACAGCTGGGCCCCGCGCTACTCCTGGCTCCGGCCTTCCGGGAGTTTGGCGACGGTCTCGGGCTCTTGTGAGAGCTAGGGTTTAGGCACTAAGCGGCGGCCGGCGGCGGCGGGGAGGATGGCGGAGGCGGTCGTGAGGTGCCTCCGGGACGGACGGCTCGACGGCGAGCACGCGCCGGCGCTGGCTGTGGAGGGATCGCTCCAGTGCTGCTCGCTCGCGGCGGGCGCGATGCTCCACATCGCGGCGGCATTCGCCTCCCAGGTCGCCGCAGGGAAGGCGCAGGCCAGGTTTTGTTAGTCTCTTCGCCTCCTGGTGCGTAGGCTTCGCACAGAATTTGGCTGATGATGTGAATTAGCTTGGTTGTGAACTTTTGTTGGTGCAGGGGTCTGGTGGTTGTGGCGTTTGATCGGAGCCCGCAGGTGTACCTAGAATTCATGCAGCGCCGCGGCCTCGACGCAAATACTTTGGATCGATGGTATGATCTCACAGAACCATTTCTGATAAATAAAAGTTGTTTGTTGTGCACAGGCTGAAACGGTAAATATTTTTCAAACAAATGCTACTCCGACATGGACATTGGTGTTAGAATTTTGCTCCAATTTGAGTCTCCTATTCAGATTTTTTTTTTTTTTACAAGGCAAAAGATATTGGAGGAGAATTGACAATTTAAAATAATTTAAAATAAATTTTAGAGTAATTGCAAAACTAGAGCCTCTTTTGTATCAGGGCAGTCTAATACCTAGCCAATGTAGCTGCTCTTAAGCATAGATCAAAGAAGATCCTTATATTAACCAACTTTCTGGAGTGGGAGCTTATGCATTTCCATTCATGCTTAAAGTATACCGCTTATGTTTTTTATTTTCTGTTTGTCTTGGTTGGTTGAGCACAAATTTGACTATTTGTATCTCAGCGTGTGCAAAATCTGACTTTAAGGCCACTATGCAAAGAAATTTAGAATTTAAAATTCATAAATGCTCATACAATCTCCTTTCCGATTTAAAATATAAAGTTGATATACCGATTTGGCAGTTTGATATGCCATCTGAAGAGTTAAATGCTCAAGCTAACTGGACACTCTTTTGTCACACACTCACACTATCTGTAAAGAATGCATTCCTTTTGATAAAATGTACATGACAATTTGACATGCATTCAACAGTGTTCGAATATTGGATTGCTATTCTGACCCCCTCGGATGGAAGCAGAAGATTCACAATCAGCAGCATCAAGGGAACAGGGCAAAGCAGTTCCCAACAAACCAAGAGAACATTACTGTTTATAGAAGTGTGAAGGATGTTGTAAAATTGATGTCCTCCACTACTGAACTTGGAGGAGGTGTTATCTACCATAGAGCATTTGACCTGTTATTATTGCTTTGTTTCTGCCCTAATCCTGACTTGCTTACATTACGGATGCCAGGTTTTGAAGGAGAAGGCAAAAGGTATTTTTCTGTGGCTGTTGACTCAGTAAGAACTAACTACTTCTCTGTGACCTTTTTGTGGGTGGAAACAATACCTGAGTTTGGATTATGTATAGGTACTGATTGTTGATCCTAACTCCTAGGACACAGGTAAGCAGCCTGCTCACCTTGCTCTCCCTCTCCCCTGACCCAAGGTAGAAGAAGAGCTTGAGCTCTCTGTCACCCACACACACACACACTGCACTTGGCTCAGCGCTGGCTGAGGCCCAGTGAACACTGAAAACCTGAATGTGGTGGCAAGGAACTGATTTGTTTCATTCCATTCCATGGGTATATATACACCTCTACTTACCAACTACATGGTACACTAAGGTATGGCTGGGTACAGCCCAACTGCTCCTAGTACAAGCCTTAGATCAGCCCACTACAGGTATGGCTGAGTATTTGTACCTAAACTACATGGCTGAGATCAGCCAACTACCTGCAAGTCATGGCCTATTGCCATACTTGCTGCAGTACTGGAATTGGATCAGCTGAGCTGACCTTCCTCCTGTCTAGCAAAAACAATTAGCAGCAGATTATGTCTAACAATTCTTCCCCTAATCCTGCTGCTAGCCCTTGATCACCACCATGCCAATCATCTCCCTCAGTTGCTGGAACCGAAGGCGACCAAGTGACTTGGTGAGGATGTCAGCGAGTTGTCGCCCGGTCTCGACGAACTCGATGACGATCTGTCCTCCATCGACGCAGTCCCTTAGGAAGTGGAACTTGACATCGATGTGTTTGCTCCGGTCATGGAGCACTGGGTTCTTTGCCAGCGCGATGGCCGGCTTGTTGTCCACTTTCAGCGCCGGCGGCCGAGCCTCCACCCCGGTGAGCTCGCCCAGCAGCCGCCGCAGCCAGACTACCTGGCATGCCGCGGTGGCCGCTGCAACGTACTCCGCCTCGCACGTCGAGAGGGCCACCATCTTCTGCTTCAACGACTGCCAGGCGATTGGCGCCGCGTCGAGG
This sequence comes from Eremochloa ophiuroides, assembly GCA_038502445.1. Lineage (NCBI taxonomy): Eukaryota > Viridiplantae > Streptophyta > Magnoliopsida > Poales > Poaceae > Eremochloa > Eremochloa ophiuroides. Next base: position 104,465,829 of record JAHLJS010000002.1, on the reverse strand, counting down.
AAGACCAGCACACCGGAGGTGCTCCGCCGTCCATCCACGTCGCCCGCCATGTCCGCATCGCTGAAAGCCGTGAGCCCCGGCTCTCCATTCTTGTTCCCCTTCGGCGGAACTTCGCTGAAAACCGTCAGCCTAAGCCCGCCGTGTTTGGGGAAGACAACTCCCCAGTCCAGTGTGCCCTGGACGTAGCGCAGCAGCCGCTTGACCGCTGCCCAGTGGTCCTCCCGCGGGTCCTCCATGAACCGGCTCACATAGCCCACCGCGAACGCGATGTCCGGCCGTGTGTGAGTGAGCCAGCGCAGCCCGCCGACGATGCTCCGGTAGAGTGTAGCATCCACCTTCGCCGCCGTGCTCGTTTTGGAGAGCTTGATCCGTTCCTCCATTGGTGTCGCCACCGTCTTGCAGCCCGCCATCCCTGCCCACTCAAGCAGCTTCTGCGCGTAAGCACGCTGCCCAAGCTTGATGGCGTCCTCTCCTTGCCTCACCTCAATGCCGAGGTAGTAGGAGAGTGCGCCGAGGTCACTCATCCGGAATCGCGCCGCCATTTCCTCCTTGAACGCCGCGATGTCACTCGCGCGCGCGCCGGTGACGATGAGGTCGTCGACGTACACCCCGACGATGAGGTGCTCCTTCCCCCGTCGTCGGGTGTACAGAGCGTGCTCACTGGCGCAGCGCGTGAACCCGAGCTCCGCCATGGTGGCGTCGAGCTTGGCGTTCCAGGCGCGCGGGGCCTGGCGCAGCCCGTAGAGCGCCTTGCGCAGCCGAAGTACTTTCCGCTCCTCCCCCTTCTTGACGAATCCCGGTGGCTGCTTGACGTAGACCACCTCTGCCAAATTGCCGTTGAGGAACGCAGACTTGACGTCGAGGTGATGGACCTGCCAGTCCTTGGCCGCCGCGAGCGCAAGCAGGAGCCGCACGGACTCCATGCGCGCGACCGGGGCGAACACCTCCTCGAAATCAATCCCCTCCCGCTGGACGAAGCCGCGGGCGACGAGCCGCGCCTTGTGTTTCACCACGGCGCCGCGCTCATCCCGTTTGACCTTGTACACCCACTTGAGGCCGATTGGCCGGCATCCCGCTGGCGGATCGACAAGCTCCCAGGTGTGGTTGGCTTCAATGGCCCGCATCTCCTCCAGCATGGCGCGCCGCCACTCCTCATCGCGTTCTGCGATGGTGAAAGTGGACGGCTCCTCCGCGCTCATAAGGAGCAGCGCTTCGTCGACGTCGAGACGCCGCGCCGCCTGGCCTGGGACCTCTGTATCGCCCAAGACATTGTCAACCCGGCGGAATCGTACTTCCTCACCTTCATGGAACGCATCCACAAACTCGGTGACGTCCGTCGGTGGTGTGGCGTACTCGATTACCCCTCCGGCCGGCGTCCTCTGTTCTGGCAGAGCAGGCGATTGCTCCGCCAGAGGAGGTGGCGAAACAGGGGAGCCCGCCGCGACTGGACTTGGCGGCTCCACCGCCTCTGCAGCCGTCTGCTCCGGCGTTGCAGCTGCTCCAGCTGCTTCCCCTGCACCCTGCTCCGCCGAGTCGCCATTGAGCTGCTCGACGACGAATGTGTCGCCAAACCCGCCACCGCCTTGTTCTTCCCCCGTCTCGGACTCGTCCCAACTCCATGCCGCCGCCTCGTCGAAGACGACGTCCCGGGACACCAGGACCTTGCCTCTCACCGGATCATAGAGCCGGTAGGCCTTCGTCCCCTCCTCATAGCCGAGGAATACCGCCTTGGTGCTCCTGTCGTCGAGCTTGCCGAGGCCGGGCTTCGTGTCCTTCACATGCCCGATGCACCCGAACGTCCGCAAGAACGCGACGTTGGGCTTGCGCCCATGCCACGCCTCGAACGGAGTCATCCCCTTGAGCGCCTTCGTCGGAGAGCGGTTGAGGATGAACACGGCGGTGGTGACCGCCTCACCCCAGAACTCCGCAGGCATCCCCTTCGCCTTCATCATCGATCGGGCCATCCCGACGATGGTCTGATTCCGGCGCTCTACTACGCCGTTTTGCTGGGGCGAGTAGGGCGCAGTCAAGTGACGCCCCACCCCCTCGTCGGCGCAGTAGGTGGCGAACTCGATCGCCGTGAATTCCCCGCCGCGGTCCGTCCGGAGCACCTTGAGCCTCTTCCCGGACTCCACCTCTGCGCGCGCTTTGAACCTCTTGATGGCGTCGGCGGCGTCACTCTTGCTCGTCAGGAGCTGCAGCCACATGTAGCGACTGCAGTCGTCCACGAGCAAAAGGAAGTATCTCCTCCCGCCATGGGTCGCCGGCGTGATTGGCCCGCAAAGGTCCCCATGGACCAGCTCGAGCGGATCTGCCGCGCGGTACTTCGCCACCTTGGAGAACGGCAGCCGCCTCTGCTTCCCGACCAGGCAGCTGTCACACAGCTCACCTGCGTGCTCGATGTGGGGCAGCCCGGTCACCATCTTCTCCAGACGGCCGAGCGCGTCGAAGCTCAGGTGGCCGAAGCGCGCGTGCCAAAGCCATGGCTCCTCCATGCCTTGCGCCGCCAGGCACACCGGATGTTCTACCTTCAGATCAAGCAGATACAGCCGATTGCGCGATCGAGGTACCTTTGCCAGCAGTCGCCGTTCTGGGTCCCTGATGCGCAGCACGCCGTCGCGGATGAGCACCTCCGAGCCGCGCTCGTCCAGCTGCCCCAAGCTCACAATGCTTGAGCGCAGCTGGGGGATGTAGTAGACGTCCGTGAGCGCACGGTGCTCTCCGTTGCGGCACCGGAAGATGACGGTGCCTTGGCCGCGGATGGTGACCCGCGAGCCATCGCCGAACTTGACCGTCCCGGTCTTGTTCTTGTCGAGGGTGGAGAAAGCGCCCCTGCAACCCGTCATGTGGTTGCTTGCTCCGGAGTCGAGGTACCACCTCTGCTCGGGGTCGTCGCCGACCGCTCCCAGGTGGACTTGTGCGCGCGGCTCGACAATGTCGACGGCCTGCGGCGCAGTCCCCTGCTCCGCCTCCGCTTTCTCGTCCTGCAGCGCACAGAGCTCGCCCATGAGAAGCGCGTGCTCGTCGTCGCTGTCCTCCCGAGCCAGATGAGCCTCCTCCTTCTCCAACTTCTTCTCCGGCCTCTTCTCCGGGCACTCCCGCGCCCAGTGCCCCTCCTTCCCACAACGCCTGCAGGCGTTTGGATTGGTGTTCTTCTTTTTCTTCTTCTTGTCCGCCGGTGCCTTGCCGCGCCGCTGGTCGCCGCCGCCTCCGCCGCGGCTGGAGGAACCTTCCCTGGTCCGCCGCTTCTCCTTCATGCGCGCGGTCCACTCCTCCTCCGTCAGCAGCAGCTGACCCTTGGCGCTCCTTTCCTGCGCCGCCAGAAGGCGGTCATCCACCGCCCGGAGTCGCCCAGCCACATCCTCCAGGGTGAGCTCCTCCGTGTCCAGCATGGTCTCAATGGAGAGAGCCAGCTGGGTGTACCTCGCCGGCACGAGACGGAGCAGTTTCATGACGACATCTTCGTCATCGACCGGCTTGCCGTAGGTGGCCAGCTGGGTGGCCAGTGACTGCAGCCTTAGGGCGAAGTCCTCCACCGACTCCCCCGTCTTGAACTTGATGTCATCGAACTCCCGGCGCAGCGCCCGCGCCTTGGCCTTCTTCACCCGAGCTGAGCCGATGCGGTACGACGCCAGCATGTCCCATGCCTCCTTCGCCGTGTTCTTGCTGCCGATGGCCTCATGGAACTCCGCCGGGGTGGACGCCAGCAGGGCCTCCATGGCACCCACCTCCGCATCCTCGCCGGCATCTCCCGTCTCGACGGCCGCCCACCACTTCCGTGCGCGGAGCTTCCACTTCATGTGGACAGCCCACTCGCCGTAGTTGGTGCGGGTGAGCTGCGGCCAGGTGGTGCTACCCACCTCCCGCACCGTGCGCACCTCTGCCTTGGGCTGCTCAGCTGTGGCAATCTCCTTGCCACTCTTACCTGAGCCGTCCGGCCCGGTGAGCGCAGCATCATCACCCCCAGGCATCGCCGGCGGTCAAGCACAGCGATGCGTACGGCTCCGATACCACGTGTTGATCCTAACTCCTAGGACACAGGTAAGCAGCCTGCTCACCTTGCTCTCCCTCTCCCCTGACCCAAGGTAGAAGAAGAGCTTGAGCTCTCTGTCACCCACACACACACACACTGCACTTGGCTCAGCGCTGGCTGAGGCCCAGTGAACACTGAAAACCTGAATGTGGTGGCAAGGAACTGATTTGTTTCATTCCATTCCATGGGTATATATACACCTCTACTTACCAACTACATGGTACACTAAGGTATGGCTGGGTACAGCCCAACTGCTCCTAGTACAAGCCTTAGATCAGCCCACTACAGGTATGGCTGAGTATTTGTACCTAAACTACATGGCTGAGATCAGCCAACTACCTGCAAGTCATGGCCTATTGCCATACTTGCTGCAGTACTGGAATTGGATCAGCTGAGCTGACCTTCCTCCTGTCTAGCAAAAACAATTAGCAGCAGATTATGTCTAACACTGATTTGACAAATGCACTTTATGGAAGTATGAGACATAATTAAACAGAAGATATAGTCTTATACTTCAATGGTTAGTTCAGTTATTTTTCAATAAGTTGAAATTTTGGTGAATTGTCATTAGCATATCTTTAACTAACAGCCAAAGCATTATCTCACTAACAATATTCAATAGTATTTCACTATTTGTTTTACTTGGCATTGTTTACTGTTTAAAGGAAGACCCTATATTATCTCTTTTATATAGTCCAATATTTGAAAAGACGGAACTCCATTGACTTATTTCTCTTATATATTTAACTTTCATTTGATACTTAACAGCAAACATCCTCTATGTTATTTCAGATTAGCTCCATGTTAAGACATGCTTCAGTGCCATCAGTTTCAGGCCTTCTTAGTAATCTTCGAAGCCATGGTATCCCCGCTTGTTCTATCTTCCATGCATATCATAGTGTTAGTGTAACCTTCTTGAACAGCTGAAACTGAATTTCTAGCAGGGTAATAATATTTTTGGGGATGTGAATCATCTTTGTCTTTTAGTGTTAGTATAGATCTGTAACATTGTACATGCTTATTTCAAACTCTGGACTTCTAAATGCCCTCAAGTAACACTAAAGTGCAGTAATATATATATATCTGTCCTATTGTAGAACAAGTATCATCAATCTTCTGGATGATACATTCAGACCTCCATGAGCCCAAGGTGCCCCGAGCATTTGAATGTCTTTCTACTATGGTTGCTTGTGTGGAGCCAGCACTTGTGGATCCTGTTTGTGAAGAGAGTCCTGGAAACCTGTCTATCCTTGAGCAAAATTATTCAAGAGCAAAATTTATTGTGCGCCTTAAGAGACGAAATGGACGGGTGAAGCACCTTGTAAGGCTCCCTGTTGCTCCGGTGTTCTTATATTTTCTTTCCTTATAAATTCAATTGAGTAAAGCTGGTTGATATTTGGTACAAACCCTACCTGTGCAGTACGAGGACCTCTATATTGATGGCAATGGTATCAAATTTGATTCAGCTCCTTCTGTAAGTATAGAGGTGAACCAAAGTCTAGTGCCTAAGGTTAGTTCCTACACTCTTGATTCTAGAACAATTAAATACTGTTGTGTGCCACTTATGTTAGTTGTTACTCCTATTTACAAATATTGGTTGTTTTTGTAAAATGTGATAAGTTAGTTCAACAGGTTCAGTTTAACCTTGATCTGTCAGAGAAGGAGCGCAGTGACAGGGCAAATGTTGTTCTTCCTTTTGAACATCAAGGTAAATTTTATGAAGTCAAGTTATTGCTGAGTAGCATCAGTTTAAGGTTGCATTTTGATTCTGGGAGGTGCATTGCATCTGGAACTTAACTTTCCCACATCTTATCTCAGGAAATGGCAAACCAATTCGTATATATGATGGTCGCTGGTCCGTACCTGAGGCTCAACATGATCCCAATTTAAGCACACCAGCCCTTGTGGATGAAATAGAAGCTCCCAAATCTGGAACTGCAAAGGGTGAAATACACTACTTCCGTGATTCAGATGACGAACGACCTGACTCAGATGAAGATCCAGATGATGATTTGGACATATAAGAGTGTAGGTGCTCTTTACTTTAGTAGGTACAAAATTGGAATGTTACAGTCAGCGACACCGACATACAAATTGGAATGTTACAATTAGCGACACCGACATGTTGTGTGGTAGTCCCTCCGTCCCATAAAGACTGTCGTTTTAGACTTTTCAGATATCACGTTTGATCATTCGTCTTATTTAAAAATTTTGTATAAATATTATTTATCTTATTATGATTTGTTTTATCATTAGAGTTACTTTAATAATTGTTAATCGATTTTGTATTTTGTACAAAATTTTTGAATAAGATGGACGGTCAAACACAGTTTCTGAAAAGTCTAAAACGACGGTCTTTCTGGGACGGAGGGAGTACTCTTAACCAGTTTAGGCTTGTATGGCGGCCTCTGATTTGGAGTCGAGGTCCACCGTCTGCACGATGGGCTCCTTGAGCGACTCGTGCTTGACGGTGACCAGGTACTCGCCGTGGAAGAGCTCGGCCTCGAACACGCCATTGCTGTCCGTCTTGGGCTTCTCGGGCACCTTCCTCCACTCGTCTAGGAGCTTGTCGACGACGTCGCCGACGGGGAGGTTCTTGAAGTTGTTGTCCGTGAGGCACATGACGTAGCAGCCCTTGGCGTGCCAGGCAGCCCACATGACGATGCCCTTGACGCCCGGGTGGCCGAAGCCCTCCCTCATGACGTCCTCCAGGTACTCCACCTGCTTGGGGCCCTTGGTGACGTCCACCTCGGTGAGCCAGACGGGCACCTTGGCCGCGGCGAGCGTGTCCAGGGAGCCCCTCATGTAGGGGATGTTGGGCTTGTCGAAGTGGCTCTCCAGGCCGATGCCGTACTTGAGGTCCTCGTTGCCCGGGTACGACTGGATCTGCCTCAGCTTCGCCAGGTACTTGGTCGGCAGCGGCGCCAGGTCGCCGGGCTGCTCGATCGTGTTGAACTCGTTCATGAACAGGATGGGCTTGCCGTCCAGCTTGGCCACCTCCTTGAAGATCTCCCCGGACGCGTCCTCGCCGAGCCTGTCCTCGAAGAAGCTGAAGTGGAGGTTCTCGTTCACCACGTCCCAGTGGATCACCTTGCCCTTGTAGCGGGTGACGACGCTCTTGAGGTGCTTGGCCACGGCCGCCCTGAGCTTGGCGGCGCTGAGCTTGGTCACCCACGCCATCTGGTGGCTCCCGTCGTCCCAGAGCACGTTGTGGCCGCGCACCGAGATGTTGTGCTTCTCCGCCAGCGCCAGCATCTTGTCCGCCACCTCGAACACTTCCTGCCCCTCGTTGTACTCCGTGCTGTACCACTTCATCTCGTTCTCCATCGTCGCCCACTTGAACCGCTTCGTGAACCACTCCTCGTACTCGGGCATGTCCAGGATTTCCTTGGTCATGGCGTTGCCCAGGGGGAAGCCCTTGGCCACCCACTCCAACGACAGCTCCGCCTCCGGCAACGGCTTGCCGCCGCACTCCACCGTGATCTTCACCTTCTTCTTGCGTTCCTGCATTTCAATTCAGCGGTTCACGAGATCGGACTGATGATAGTTCCACTGCCATTTTTGGCGTTGGGTGGACTGGACATCGGCATTACCTTGGCGACGACTTCATCGCGGTGAGCGTTCCATTCGTCGAAGCTGAACCCCTGCAGCGCTATGCTCTCCGCCATGATCTCTGCGGTTGAGTTGCTCTGCTCGCATTGGTTAGCGTCCATATATCAGTTCTTCATCCACAATTACAAGATTGTCTTGCCCATTACATTACCTCGAAGAAGATATCGCCCTTGCCTTCGGAGAAGGAGGTGGCTCCACCCTTGAGCAAGGTCCAGCAGTCAGACTTGGCCACGATCGCGCCGGCGGTGTTGAACTTGCCATCGGGAGTCACGATCACGGAAGTGATGTCGCCGGTGCCCTTGGAAAGCTTAAGCCAAACTGGGAGCACACGCACAGAACGTCTGTCCGTTTAGCTGCATCGTCCTCGACGCCTGGTGGTCGACTGATGATCACAAGATCTTGGGACGAATTGACCAATATATATGAGTGCCATATACCGGAGAGTGCGTAGTGGTAGTCCTTCTTGAGCTCGACCTTGAGCACGGAGCCCTTCATCGGGGCCTTCTTGCCGACGCAGTCGGCGGAGCTGATGATGCCGCCTCCATACAGAGGCTTCTCCGGTTCCTTGATGCACTGCAAGCAACCGTATGGAGCACGGCCGGTCAGTCGCGGAACGCAAGTATAATAAGAGGCTATAAAGACGGCTAAACGCTGATATAAAGGAGAAAAGAAAGAGAGATAAAGTGGACTGTAAGTTTATAACCGGTGTGGGCACAGGAATTAAAAAACTTTGTAAGAGAGATAAGTGGACCATGCATTAGCTACGAAAGGCTGACTAATATACGAATGAGCTAAAAAAACTGTAAGAATATTTATGACCAGCAAATCAGCTATAATTAGGGATGAAAACGGATCGGATACGAATGGATATCACTGATATCATATTTGTTTTTATATTTCTGGTCGGATTCGGATTCGAATACGGATAGTGTCAGCCATGCTGGATAAGATATAATTGGACGTCGACATCATAAATATACGATTTAAGTACTTGGATACGGATACGGTATCGGATATTGAATATTCGGACTCAGATATGGAGAGATTTAAACACCTCTAAACGGATTCGGTCGAACGGATGGTCAAATAAATATCCGTACCATTTTTATCCCTGGCTGTATTATTAGCTTTACTCTAAGTACCGGTGGAAACGGCTCCACAACTCAGTCAACAGGGTGGGAAGGTTTTTACTAGGGGCATATGCTGCTTGCCTCAATGTTTGCCGAGTAGTCATAGGGGACCTTTCCTGATGGTTTCTTTGAGGAATCGTCGGCCTTTTTTGATGTTTCCTTGGAGGAATAGCCACCGCCCTTTTCTGATGGCTGTTCTGAAGAATAGCCTTTTTTTGAAGTTACCAAGGATCCTGCGTCGAGAGCAGAGATGGTTATGCATCACAGCATCAGAAACTTTTTTTTTTTGGTAGAATTTTTCAGCAGCATAACTTTTGATCTTGCACATACAGAATAGCCATCGATGTTATGGTTTTTTCGTTCGACCAACCTCATGCGTTGTTTGTCGATAAGAATCCTCAGGCCCGTTTAGATCTTTAGAATTAAATTCATTCTCATAATTATAATTTAGCCACAAATTAATTAAGCTAACCTGGTGGTATAAGAAATATGGTTGTATATTATTGTTGGTCATACAAGAAAGATACTTATAAGTTATATTTTTACTATAGAGAAACAAAGTTAAAGAGTGTGCTATAAGTTGACGAGCAGAAACATAACATATGAATTTAAGAACTTGAAAGAGTTGCGGAATGTGAAATTCCAAACCAAATAGTTCAATCCATCAAGTATAATCCACTTCCTTCGAAATGAAAGGATCCAAACGGTCCCTAAACTGAATTGTTATATTTCCAGACTTTGGAGGTAGGTTAATTAGAGTTTTTCCACTAATATGTAAAAATCAATATGTTCTTTATGCTTATACATATTTATTGAGTCACTAATTTTGCCATTGCATTTGAAAAAAAAGAAAATGCGTAGTTGAAGCTAATTCGAAAGAACTAACCTTCAAATAGCACGACCAACAAGATCAAGACCAACTTTCCTGTGGAAACCATCATATTTCTTTTGACGCTCTACGATGCGTACCGTGATTTTGAAAGGTTTTTTATGTAGGCTTTATTTAGAAGAGAGAACAACGGGGGACCAAAGAGCTAGATTCAAATGTGATAAGCTGGGATAAAAATAGCAGGAAGGCCGTTTCACATATAGAGAGGGTAATAATAAAATTACTCCTAAGCAACGCATGCCCAGCCCCACGGTTACAAATTACAATGATTAATTATAACCAACAAAAGAGAGCATCGCATGCACAGTGCTTGCTGGGAACAATTGCATACATCAGCTTATCTGTGTTGCCAAGAAAGTCACATGGCAACTCCAAATAGTAGTGCCGCTGCAGAACTGACCCTAATTAGCTACAGTAAAAATAACTTGTTATTAATTACTACAACCAAATTGACTAATTGAGTGCCTAAATGATTTCAAAAGTATCAATAGTGCCATTGTGATCCATTTACATCGTTTATACATGAATAGTCATTGTGATCCATTTATTCCTTTTCAGCCCCGTTGCATTGGGACTTCCTTCTAGCCTTGTTTTAAGTTTTGACACGGCGCATCTCCATTAAGCTAGCTTTAGCAAAATTAGTAACCTCGTACTAGTAGGCAAGTGGCAGTGTCCACAGGCACAGGGATGAGATATATAGAGCTATAGAAGGATGTATGTATATTGATTGAAGAACAAATCGAATTCCTCCTTTGTTGTATATGAACATCACATGGATCGCCTCACCAGGAATTCTATCTCTCGGGCGCCCTATATATGTATGTGTATATGACTGACGACATCACAAACCACAATACCCTAGAATCTAGACCCACATTCAATCATGCACATGTGTATATGCGTGCGTATACCAATCCCCTCCTAAGGAGTACTAGGAAAGGAGGCTAAATTAAGCTAGATCGACTAGACGTGTATGGTGTACTCGGTATCGGGGTCGGTCTCCCTGTCGACGCTGAGGCTCTGCACCACGGTGGAGTTGGCGAGCGGGTGGCTGACGGTGACCTTGTAGTCCCCGTGGAACAGCTCGGCCTCGTAGTACCCGTCGGCGTCCGCCACGCCGGCGAGCGAGTGCGTCTTCCACTCGGCGATGAGCTTGTCGACGACGTCGCCGGTGGGCAGGTTCCTGAAGTTGCTGTCGGTGAGGCACATGACGTAGCACCCTTCCGGGTGGCGCGCCGTCCAGAGGACGATGCCGTGCACGGCCGGGTGCGCGTACACCTCCCTCAGTATCTGCTCCAGGTACGCCGCCTGGTTGGGCCCCTGCGCGACGTCGATCTCGGTGAGCCAGATGGGCGCGCCGGCCTTGGACATGGTGTCCAGCGCGGCCCGGATGTAGGGGATGCGGGGCACCGAGAAGTGGCCCTCCAGCCCGATGGCCATCCTGCCGTCGTTGGCGTTGCCCGGGAACTTCTTGATCTGGAACAGCTTGCCCAGGTACTTGCTGGGCCCTGCCATGGGGTCTCCCGGCCACTCCAGCGTGTTGTACTCGTTCATGGACATGAGCGCCTGCCCGTCCATCTGGTGCGCGTTGCGGTAGAACTCGGCGGACGCGTCCCACCCGAACTTGTCCTCGAAGAACCGGAAGTGGAGGTTCTCGTTCACCACGTCCCACGCGATCACCTGCCCGGCGTACCGCGACATGACGGACCTGATCCGCCGCGCCGTCGCCTGCTGCAGCTGCTGGTGCGACAGCGACGCCACCCAGGAAGGCTGCTGGGTGGGCTGGTCCCAGAACACGTTGTGCCCGCGCACGGCGATGCCGTGGCTCCTGGCGAACCGCAGCATCGCGTCGGGCACCGAGTAGTCCTCCTGCCCCTGCACCCGCTCCGTGCTGTACCACTTCATCTCGTTCTCGAACGTGGTCACCGTGAACCGCGACGTGAACCACCGCTGGTACGCGGGGCTCTGCAGGATCTCCGCGCTCATGGCGGACCCCAGCGGGAAGCCGCTCCGGACGTGGTCGATGCGCACCTGCGCGCCCGGCACCGGCTTCCCGCCGGAGTCCCTCGCGCGGAGCCGCACCGTCTTCTTGCGCGCCGACCGGATGGCCGCGTGGTGGTGCGCCGCCCACTCCTCTCGGGAGAAAGGCTGCAGCGACACGTTGTCCACCCAGATGTCCACCGTCGTGTTGCTCTGCATCATTCAAGTTCTTGTCAGTTCAGTTGGAAGCAAGAACAGAGCATACGTATATAGCCTGACACTAACAGCTTCGTCCTCTTCTTGGGTGTTTGGTTTACCTCGAAGTAGAGTTCTGCCGGCCCGGAGGCGGGGGCGGTGAGGCCGCCTTTGAGAATGGACCAGCAGCCGGACCGCGCTTCGACGCCGCCGGCGTGGATGAACTCGCCGTTGGTCTTCACCACGGCTAGGATATCAGCGCTACCATTGCTCACCTGCAACCAGGCTGCATGTACCAGGAAAAAAAAAACGCCAAATTCACCGCTGTGACCATGAAAACCAAGAAGCTGTGCAATTTGAGGATGCTGCCAGAGCTCACTACTACTACAGACCTGACAGAGTGTAGTGCGTGTCATTCTGCAGGTACACCTTCTGGCTGACGCTCTGGTACGGCCGGGTCCGGTTCCGCGCCACGCCGTAGCTGTTGCCGCTCGCCGACAAGCCTTCCTCCACGACGCCGTACCCGAACGACGACCAGCCCTGGAGGCCGGCGCTGAAGTTGGCGTTCCGGAGGATGCCGCCGCCGTACTGAGGATCCAGCGGCTCCGCCAAGCACTGCGCCCACATGTTCCACAGCACAAGCGCACGAGCGTTCAGGTCAACACAAGTTTCACCGTCCGTACAACAGTAACGTTACGTTTTTTTTTAATTTTTTTTGTTTGAATGGCAGTAGAAGTCACCCTGGACAGTACTAATAAAAGAGCTGTACGTAGTGTAACTGTCAAACAAAAAAAAAGGTGCCGGGCCTGTCAAGATCCCAGTAAAAGTCATTGGAAAGTTTGTGTACGGTAACTAACTGTGGACTAAAGTACTAAGGATGATTACGCACATGCCGGATTTTGTTTGGTGCACTGACACTCATTTGCAGCCCCACGTAAGCTATTGGTCCATTTCAACTTCTCTTTTAGATTATTTGACTACAAGTCAAACTATTGTTTGGAGTACTGTACTCGTATCATAGACTACTGTTTGACTCGCCTGCATAAGTCCAAGTGATCGCGTATCTAACTGACGACCTAACATAGGACTAAACAACGAAACCACGTTCTAATTGGCACAAGAAACAATTTGGGGTGGCTGACTGTGAAACCAAATTGTGGTGTGCAGAATAACTGAAAGCAAGTCACTTTGTAGGCCCTTGTTTGGAAGCCCCTGACTTTCCTATCCTATCCAGGGGATTCACACGAGTAGACCTAACCGAGAGCAAGCGAACCGATTGTGATGATAAAATATCTTCACCAACCAAATTAGCCTGAATTGGTTAATTAAGCTGCAGGTGAGGATCACTGATCTGTCCAATAAGCTAGCCTCAGTGGTGGCCTGCGTGAGCATGATCCAGTATATGGCAGACACTGCGGTACACACGCCCTCCCCTGCTTCGCGTGTACCAGAAACACAAGCCAAAAAGGGCTGTGTGTTTTGACCGTGTCGACATGTCATGAGGCACACGCCGATATTATATATACAAAATATATATAATAAAGATGTGTTGACACACAGAAACAACCGTCAGGTGCAGTCAGCAAAGTTAGTTGTATGTGCGAGCACATAGCTAGGCTGATTGCGGCACAACCATCAGTGGGCCGGCTTTTGGCTGCTAATAACTTGCTGGTGGGTCGGCGCGCTGCATGATTAGGAGTCAGACGCATTTGGGGGGTATCGCCTAGCTTTTCCAAGTAATTTTCAAAAGCTAATGTGCGTTCTGATGATCTGATGACATACAGAGCTGCTGGTTCAGCAGACCGGGTCTTTTTTTGTTTTCAGCATAACCGGAGCTTATATTACTCATGAGTAAGGTTCACCAGACCGGGTCAAGAAGTCAAAATTAAACGAGATGGACATGGCTTGTGGTTAGGCACCTGGCCAACTTATTCTGTTATTGTTGGAAATATTTGGTCCTGTTTGTTTGATCGGGGAGGGATAATTTGGCAGGATGGCTGTGAATTCTTGTTGTTCCTACACTTGTTCGGTCCATCTGCACCAACCCATGATTCCATGAACGATGTGCGTGAATGCTACCCGATCAAAGTGGTAGACTATTGCGCCAGAAATATTACTATACTAAATTCAGTGAACCAAAAAGCTACAGCCACTTGTAAATATGAACGAGGCGTAATAATAACGACCTTCCTGTCCTGAGTTCACATGGCTGATAGACTTTCCTAATTAAAGAAAGTTCGCATGATGCTTTTATTATCGATCACTAATAAATAGTGCCAATAAACATTTGTGACCTGCGTGCCTACATACGCGACATGTCAAAATCATCCCGTCCCCAGCGAGTGTTGAGTGCCTCCATCATCAGTGGATTCCGACCGGCACAAATGAGCCACGGGAGCAGCGAGGCGCGAAACCGGTCAGCAAGCAGCAGCTTGTGTGCGCAGCTAGTGCACGAAATTGCCCACGCACACGCATGTCAACTGTCAGTCACATGTCAGGCGCGCGCGCCGCCGCCGGCGACAAGGCAACTAACGACGGCCGGTGTTAACCGCGCCCGCCGTCGTCAGCGCACGTACTTGTTGTATGTGCAAGTAGTAGAAAACTGCTGACAGCATGCTGCGTACAATTTTTTTCCCTATGGACCTTTTTTCCCCCTGGAAACAATAAATTCATAGCGGCAGGCAGGGATATCTAGTTAGGATGCGTGACATGCGCAATGCGATGTGAAGCTGATGGCAGCACGGTAACAGATCGAGTTCGGCAGCCGGGCACGTCACAGGTATGGATGGATGGATGATGTGAGGTAGCCAGTAGAGAAGGAACGACGACGAGGGAGAGAAAGATTAGGCGGCCGGCAACCGGCATGCATACCTCAGAGCTCGACGAGTAGTCGTAAGGAAGAGACTGCACCACGCGAGCAGCTGCAAGTAGAAGAGAGGAAGAAGAACGTCGACGTGATTAGAGCTAGAACAAGGCTCAACTGATGAACGAGAGCATTTTTTTTTAAGGATGAACGAGAGCATTAATGAAGCTAGAGCTAGAACTAATTTAATTAAGAAAGAGCCTAGTGCCTAGCTCGAGCTTTACCACACAGCATGCTGGCGACCCATAGCAGCGACAGGAACAACAAGGCTCTCCCCATTGCTGAAACTCCCCTCTCTTCCATTCTCTCTCACGCCACTCTCTCTCTCTCTCTCTGTATTTTCTGAGATGGCCAAATGAGAAGGCAGAGAGAGAGAAAGAGAGATGTTGGAGAGAGAGAGAGGGAGAGGGTGATGAGCCGAGCTGCTGCTGATTGCACCGTGCATGCCGCAGCATCTGCTTGGGCTATTTATAGAGGTTTGTTGGCTAGCTTCCTCAAGTGCACCACCGCGGCCGGCCGGCCGGCGGATTGGAGCTAGCGCCTAGCTAGCGGGGAATAGGAGTTGCTTGGTTCCCGCTTCCCGCTTCCCGCTGCTGGTTAGTTATGTTCAAACGGTTAGTGATGGGTCTTGGGCCGTGTGGTGTGATTTCTTCCTTTTTGCGCGCGCGCGCGCATGGGGTCCTAGGTCCTTCAAACCAATCGCTACGGCTCTTCCGCGCTGTTGTGCGCTATAGACCTTCCTTTTTGACCCCGTTCCGTCATTCGTCTCCACTGACGAGGACCTCCCGCGGCGGGTCCACCGGGCCATCGGTAACTAATCGGTATAATGTGTAACGGATTTCTGACGTCACTATTTTCATTTCATTCATTCATCCAAACTAGGTTCGATATACGCTACGTGCTTTAGTCCTTCTTTGGAAGATGTAGCTTTTCCGGAAACACCTCTCGGAGAAGTTTTTTCTTATAAGAAAACAATCAAGAAGGTGCGCGCTCTGACGGATTTTCTCTAATTTTTGTCTACTTGAAAAAGAAACCCTGTTTGGAGGGGCTTTTGCCTTTTCGAGATTTCTAATAAGGAAAGAAAACTGCCAAAAACTTCCTATACCTTTTATTTTCTGGATGGGTACAGTTATGCATGCGGTTATCCAATCGCTAGTTCAGGATCGCCTCGTTTGTTAATTAGATCATTATTACGTCATATATTGAGAATCGAGGGAAAAAACGTACATGCATCCCTATTTGTATAGATTTTTTCCGAAGTAAAACGTGGACGCTCACAATACACCTATACAAACCCCATCTCTATGACCTTTTTTTTTAAAAAAAAAATAAGCTAATAAGTCATTGAGATTAACAGAGTCACTACAGACGTCTCGTCGAACATCGCATACGACTGAAATCACAACATCGTTGAATCCTAAAATGTTCACTCCCGCGGGGAGTCAAACTTAAGATCTAAGGTGCTACTGAACCTATTATAATTATTGGTAACAAATTCTTTCACCTATTTGTAGATATTATTATAGCAACTGTAGTAGAAACATTTAAAATTAGTGTTCCTATGCATTTGATTTGAGAGCTATGGGACGCACCATTTATTTTTCTCCCCTTTCTCTGTTTTCTACACACGATAGATGGCCCCGTCTCCGTGCCTTGAATCCCCAATTATAATGTCGTTGTTGCACTCCTCGTCGCGTAGGAGAGGGGGCGTCATGTTGCATTGACCGCTCGTGTCGAGAGAGAGAGAGGTGATGGAGAGGGGCATCGTGGAACTACAGATGCCTGGTCGTACTAGTGAGGGCTGCTCGCTGCATAAGGAGGGGACAGCGAGGAAGGGCACAGGTGCACATCTCGGATGCCTATGATAGGGCGGGAAGAAAATAGTGGGCACGAGAGCGAGAAAACAGTAATTTTGAGAGAAAAATTGCTCATATCTAGTTGGTTTAAAGTTTACCATTTTTAGTGTGTTTTTGTTCTTTAAAATTCTTGAACTAAGGGTCTGTTTAAATCCAAAATATTTGAAAGTTTAACACAGTAGCACGTGTGCATTTATATCGTGCCAATCCAACAAAAGTCCCTATTTTATTTCCTTTTTCTATCTAATTACATTGTATTTCCATTGACAAAGGTCTATTGAACAAATAGAATTTGTAGATAGATGGGTCTCTTTATTGTCACTCTATATTAGGTATTTCTGTTTAGAATAAGTGTTCAATCATAATTTAAGTAGGCTTAAAATATTCGTCTCGTGATTTACATGCAAAATTTGTAATTTATTTCTTTTTTTTTGGTCTAGTCTACACTTAATGCTTTATGCATCCGTCTAAACATTCAATGTGACTCGATGTGATGATAAAGTTGGAAGTTTGAAGGGAATCTAAACAAGTCCTAAGAACATCGTAAGAACGAACAATCCATTTGTTTTTTTTTTTCAAAAACGAATGAATTTAGTTGACTTGTGACCGCTTTCACGGCGCCGGCGCCCAAGTCGATATGTGCATACGCCATCGTCACGTCCGGGGCCGTGGGGTCAAACAGAAAGGCGTGAGCCGGCGGTTGGCAAGCAAGCAAGCAGCCAAGCACTGTGGACAAGCTGCGTGCGAGGCCGGGCAACGACGGTTTGGTTTGGTGACGACGGGCTGAGCGTTGTCATGCCAGCCAACATTCGCACGCATCGGCCAAGCCACCCGTCCGCCCCCTCCCCGTACGCCACACCACGGGGCACGGCCGTATGGGCGCGTGCCCCCCTGCCACTGGCCGCGAGCGAGCGGCTCTCGTCGAGGAGTGCCGTGGGGGCAAGACCGCGGAAGCGGGCGCTGGCAAGCCAGGCAACGCAAGCGGGGCATGCGGTTTCGACGCTTCATTTCCAGCCCGGGAGGTTGGTTACTCGGCAACGGGGTCAGCGACATGCATGGAGAAAACTCTTATCTTGCTTTGCTTGTGATGTTCGTTCATTGCCAATCACCAGGTCTTGGTGTCTTGGTGAATGGCCCGTGGCCAGAACCAGATCGACTGCGTTGAGGTTCCGATTCCGGACTGCTACTATTGTGCTAGGAACTGCTAGCGCCTAGAAGTATAGCAGGAACAGATGCAGAGTATGCAATCCGTGTGTGTGGCTGAGGCTGATTGCCCATCTCTCTTGGAGTTGGAGGTGGCCGAGGCCGGGCCGAAATCCCTGGAGCGCGTCCACACGGCAGCGGGCGGGGTCAGCGCGCCGCGCGCCGGACGATATCGTCAAAAATCATTCTGGAGCTTGCGCCATGATGCGCGCGTGGATGCCCGCATTTGCCAATGCAACAGCGACATCCATCGCCTTCAGCATGCACTCTGTTTCATGCTAGGGTCGGTGGCGCTCTGCGCTGCGCCTCTGTCTGGACTCTGGACAATTAATAGGTTTCCGTATGCTTATGCCTTGTGATTAGTGAATCAAGTTTGTCTAAAAAAGAACCGGAGTGCCACTGATGTCATAGCTATCTGCGTTGCATCCCTTCTAGTGATAGAAGCTAGTCTTATTGGGTTGGAGGCCTGTCTTTTCCAGAATAACATAAGTATATACAGAACTCTCAACACTTGCCCCCATGCAATTTTTGTTTTTTTAGAAAGGAGGGAGATCCCCGCTTTTTTGTGTTACAAAAGCAAAACGTTCACAGTTCAACGTATGGCTTATCGCGAGCATACGGTGCAACTCAGTAAGACTAAGGCCCCGTTTAGATGCAGTTGTAATTTGTAATTTTGATACTATAGCAGCAGGGAATCTTTTCTAATAAATGTCCAATCATGTTCTAAGTAAGCTTAAAAGATTCTCTCGTAATGTATATGCAAACTGTATAAATATGCAAACATTTCGTTTACATTTAATGCTTCATACATGTGCCATAATGTTGATGTAACTAGTTATAATTACAAGTTACAGTGTATACAGGGCACCCAGCTCAAGAGGCTGAACCAAAGCTGCATTTGTTGAGGCCGAAAGCTGCACAACTATTGGTCCCAACCCTCCACTGTAGTTGAGGTGGTGAATCTGTCACGTCCGTTAGACCGTCACCCTCCACTGTAGTTGAGGTGGTAAGGTTGCGTGTACATTCAATTCTTGCAAAATCCTCCACTGAAAATCTGAGTAGCACCTTCTGCATCCCAGTCCATGTAACCCCTGAAAATATATCTCATTCCTTAATTTCCAAACAGACCAAAGCACAGATGAAGAGATTGTATATTAGGGGTTGTTTAGTTAGGTGAAAAGAGGATGAAAAGTGCACTGTAGCACTTTCGTTTGTATTTGAAAACTTTTGTCTAATCATTGCCAAGTAGATTTAAAAAATTCATCTCAAACTAGTCAGATAAAAAATACAAAGGACCTTGGTAAGTTTGTGCAAATTGGCTGCTGCCACAGGCGGATCCGTGCGGGGGAGGAGTTCCGGGCCGTGCAGTTGCGGAACCACGTTCCGCTGGCTTCCCCCGGGCATTGCGCACGTAACGCCCGGCAGCCCGCCTGCACGACGACACCGCTGCGGCCGGACCGGCCTGGGATTTGGGATGCACTCTTCTGCCGAACCGTCGTCCAATTTACCTTATCTATAAACGTACTCGTCACCGTTACAACACTAAACATACTTAAAACAAACCAACTCGATAGCACCCAGAAAGAAAACCTAAAACATCCATATTTTTATCACGTCTAGTATCAGAACAAGGATAATGAAATTGACACATTTCATAGACATATCTTGTTCTTTTAGTAGTAGACAACGGTTGAGAATAAACATGATTACAAATGTACTCCAACAAATTTATCCGACTAATTATAACATCAAACTCCAAAATATATTAAAGGATTTATGTGAGGATAGCTTGCAACAACATTTCACAAAAAAATTTACTAATATATTAATCCTTAACTTCCAATGTTTTAGTTTAGGTTTATCGTTTAAACATCGAGTATCATGTTATTTGGTAGATTTTCATGTGTCATTAGATACATCGTAAACTATATTATCATATTATGGTTATTCTGTATCACAAATAATTGTGTTTTTCTATGAATCTTGTTAAACGTATAGAATAATTCTAGGAGTTGATTTATTTAGAGATAGGGGGAATAATTTTAAGGTTCGAGTAAATCTTCTATTAAACCATGTGTGAGAGATTAGATTGCTAGCCTATATCATAACCTTATGCCAAACCTACGAGGCAGATACTGATGCGACGTAAACGTACAACGTAGTATAATTAGTTGTGTTTAGGTTTGCAAATGCTCTTAGATGAACACTATCGATATTGTCAAAGTTTTTTTATTGACAAGCAAGTCTTGTCACGGTTTATAGACATTCTACGAAACAGAAACCTATTGGATGATTAGGCAGAACTTTTATTGCGTGCTTATTTTAGCAACAAATAAAACCCATATGATATGCAAGAAAAGTAATGAGAAGAATGAATTAATCACAGTAATTTATGAGCATTCATGCAAGGAAAGAGAGCCTAATGTGCAAAGAAATATACTCTATATTTATTGCAGATAAGAAAAGTTTAATCAATTATGTAAGCAAACTAATAAGAAGCTAAAAGAGTTCAGTCAAAAACCATGTAATACAGGAATTTAGGAATTTTATAGAAATCAATTTATGTTTACAGAAAAAAAAAACACAGAAATCAGAAGGAGTGAAAATCATGTTTTCCAAACAGGGTCTACAGTCTACACCGAGAACCTGAAAGGACGTACGTGATGGACAGAAGCTTAGCGTGACTGGATTGGGCGGGCCTGTCTTATCCAGATTATAGCCTACTCCGACACTTGTACCCTGCAAATTGGCAAGCGGATCCGTGCGGGCGAGGAATTCCGGCCCCGTTGGCATCCCGTGCGGTTGCGCATGCAACCACGCGCCGCCGCCGACTTCCCCCGCGGATTGCGCACGCGACCGCCAGCAGCTCGCCCGCTTGACGACACGGCTGCGGCCGGGTCCGGCTTGGGATTTTGGATGCACGCAACGCATCCATCCGTGGCCGTTATGTTCGGTATGCCGGCGCTGGACGGGAGCGGCGCGGGCGCCGAGCAGCACACGGCAGGTGGGCAGCCAACCAGCGCCTTAGCTTTGTTCGGTCGTTGCGGCCGTACGCCGGGCGGCGAAGTGGCGAGGTCCAAGTCGAACCCGGCAAGCCATTCCAGACCAGAGCAATAGCTAGCGAGTAGTAGCGTGCATGGGAACTTTGAACGGTCAGGCAGGCCGCTAGCCACTGCACGTCTGCACCAAAACCCACCCTGCCAAATCTCTTGGAATTGACCTCACCTCTCCTACTATGTCTCATGCCGTCACGTATCTGCTGACGCAAACCACACGCCCAGCACGGTTAACCATCGGATAATCACACCGTATGCCATATAGCAGTATAACTGTATATACCCGCGTTCTCCTCGAATTTTTTTTCCCCCTCCATCTCCCTGTGCTGTTGAGCTGCTGCTAGCCTGCTACCTCGTTCCACAATCCCCGCCAGCGGCGTGCCGGCGTCCACCTAATACGTGGGCGCGATTAGCGACCGGATTATTTTGATGCCACACGCGGCATGCATGCTGATGCATGCGAGGTGGTGGTCAGCTCCGGCACGCGTGCCTGATTTGATTTAAGCGCGCCGGTTAGTGCGGATCGAGCGAAAAAAAGGAGAGCAGAAAAAAGAAGGAAGGAGTTCGGCACTTCGGCAGGCTAGGTCAATCGATTTGATTTATCTCGTCCGTTCTGTTTTTTTGTCCTGCTGCGACTTGGACCGAACCAAAATTGCCGCGCACCGGAACGTGAGGCGGGCAGCGATCGACGGTCTGGGACAAGTTTCGTTCGTCGTCGCCCGAGTTGACATGGGTGAGCTCCCTGCATTGTTTATCGCCGCAAACTTCTCCCGTCCTCGGTACTCCGGAGACTGTAGACAGAGTGACAGACGCATACTCCTACACCGTCGCCTACGCCGTACATGCAATGCATAATTGCACATGCTGCCTCAGCCATATCAGCCCAGCCCCACTACCGTCTGACACATGATTTCAAAGGGCGGACGAAGAAGAAGGCCGGACTGGGCACGATTCTCTCCGTCGTTTCCTTGTGTTCATGCTTGATGGTTACTGGTTGGGTTAGGTAACTTCGGCTGCACACGGACTTACCAAAGGACCGTGATGTGAATTCTGCCCGAACCTCACCACCACTGGAGTTTTTCTGTGACTCGCCTTTTCTTTTTCTTCCTCCTAGACCCTATTGTTATTAGGACTTGGGAGAAAAGTGGTCAGAACCCAGAACCCGGAAGTTCAGCTTCAGAGTATGTATGCCATGACTAGAGTACACTAGACTCGAAGCCGACAGGAAGCAGCAGCAGCCAGTCGGCGTAGCGAGTGAGTGGGGAGCCCACTGGCCAGTGGGACGATCTAATCCAAAGCAGCGCATGCAACTTGCAGCTTTTCAGGTAATCATAATGCCTAAGCCCTGTGGAAAAGGATGCAACTCTGTCCAATGGAATGCGTCGTTTGCCTCCAAGCTGCATCGGTCAGAACCGGAGATCAGGTGCTGGTCGGCCGTATTGGCACGCTCATCGTCAGTCGTTCATTTCCAGCTGCTTTGCGGCTCCCAGTGTCAGTGCTGTGTGGTGTGGCCCTTTGGACGATCATGATCACAATACTAGCTCGTGATATTATGGCGGATTGTGTGCCAATGGAGGGGAAAAGAAAAAGACCAACAAGATCAATGAAGATATGAATATAACAGTCACTGAGAAGTAATCTTAAAAAAAAAAATCAGTCACTGAGAAGTTGTGAATATATCTTCCTGTGTGCAAAAAGGAAAAAATATACAGTAAGACAAAAAGGCGGCTTTTTCTTTGGAAGGGTTCTTAAACCCGTTCCTACTGACTCAGATACTGCAACAATGAAAGAGGCAGCAAAGCCAAAAGAGTATGAATTCAAAGGAAGGTGTTACAATGTTCCTTGGATTTTATTCCAAGAGGAAACAGTGATATACAAATTACATTTATTCGTATTTACTTGTAACAAATACATTGCCAACGGGTGAACCCAATTCAGAAGGGCAGAAATACTACCCAGATTCACACAAACGGTTAACGCGAGTTAACCGAATGCATCCTGAATTGTTGATGCAGATAAATCACAGCTATGAAAGCACAATACACATGAAACGAATATCTTCCACAATGAAACGAATGAATCTGTATCTGTTTCTGAATGAATTGCACCTCTGTTACTTGCTACGTATTGATGCCTTTTATTCATGACCAGCAGATCATATTGTGTCCACAAGTAATGGACACACAAGAATCCAATCAATCTTCTCAAATATGTTCTAAGCTTGCAAATATCCATTCTCTTCAAGGTAGGATAGAACTTGCTTGGCCATTGCTTTGGGTGAAGGGCATTCCCCATCTTTCATCTTAATTACTATCTGTATAAGACCGCAGAAACATCAAGTCAGCTTTTCATAACAAATGGAAAATTTGCATTTAACCAGGGCAATAAAGGTAAAGTGTTTTGTGGTCGACTGCTGAATGATGACCATAGCTAAACTGTTTATTAAATGAAATGAGAAGGTCAAACTTGATACGGAAAACATCTATAAAATATAAGAAAATGTTGCTTTCGTTTCTAAGAGCATCTCCACCAGGATATCCTATCCAATCTCCTATACATAAAAAGTAGTAGTTTAGAAGCTGGAGGTGTTGCAGCAAATCTCCTATCTCATCTCCTATACCTATTTTTAAGAGGTCTTCTAAAAGAAGCATCCTCTCCTAAATAAAGGAGACAACCCCTCTCCCGTATCCCTAAAGAAATATAGGAGACATGTTTTAGGCAGTCAGCTGCAGCAGTACTCTCCTATATCCTGAATTGATTTTAGGGTAGTCTCTTAAAACAACTTATAGGAGATGCAATATAAGAGATCTTGTGTAGATGCTCTAAATCTGCTAATCAGAATCCAGACGTATGTATGGCATTCCCATATTGCATGAACTAGACCCATAGCTAACTAGGAATTAGTGTTATTTTCATCAGGCATCAGCTTTAAGTAGTCCATAATGGAAAATACAAACTATTGCTTACTTTTAACCTTGTTACATGCTATCAATTCTTCACTGAATGAGGATCACTGGAGCATAGAGATAATGATGGAAAAAACAAAAAAAAAAATGCTGACAGCTCTATTTCTCAATGTTAGGAATAAGAGCGTAGAAACGAACTGCTTGTCTGTTCTAAACAACAGTAGTCACAGCATAATGACGTCCGGATGCACTACATCAATAGTGAGGACTCTATATTTGAAAGTATCAGTTTACTCTAGAAATTGTATGGTGTGATCATGTAGGAAGTAAGGCATGCTCTTCAGGCTCACCTCACCATTAACTGGCGGTTCATAGGGATCATCAATTCCAGTGAAACCTGTTTGTCGAAGGGAAAATGCTTGAAGTCACTTCTTTCACCTAGGGTGTCCCAAACAGGAAACTCGAATGTCTAGAAAAGATTCAAAGGCTGACTGTACCTTTAATCTTTCCTGTGCGTGCAAGCTTGTACAGACCTTTAGGATCACGAGCTTCACAAATTTTTAGGGGCAAATCCATAAATACCTACAGAGCTTGTTTGTAGTTAGATAGATTATTAATACCACTAATAAAACTTAAAAGAATCATAAGTGAGCATACTTCAATAAAGTTAGAATCTGGAAGTAGAGCACGACATGCATCACGATCTGTCCTGTATGGAGATATCAAGCTAGCAATGCATATGATACCAGCATCAGCAAAAAGCTTTGCCACTTCACCTGCACAAAAGATTTAGCTATAGTGAAAGAACTTCTAGTGAATCGTCTTCATTTTTTCAGAGCTTACCAACTCTTCGTATATTTTCTGCACGGTCTTCCGCCTTAAAGCTTAAATCTCGATTTAGGCCATGTCTGAGATTGTCACCATCGAGCACATATGTGAGGTGGCCTCTGTAATGCAACTCACGACTCAGTGCACATGCAAGAGTACTTTTCCCTGGCATACAAAATGATGGCAGGTTATCGTGATGGCTTCCTTATGCTAATATATTTATGAGTCCTGTACTTCTATAGATAGAGAATGAAGAAATCACAAGCTTTGTTTTGGTTCATGGTAGCCGAACACAGTCACCAGGAAGTGTTAACTTAGACCAACATGCAAGTTCTCAAAAGATGCAAATTCCAAAATAACACTCAGCCACTCAGGAGCTAACTGAGAACAACATGCGAGGGAAAAAGAAACCACGGTCTGTATGAACATCATTGCAAACATGGTCAACAGGTAATATTATGTTAACACTATACACAATCACTTTGTAGCAGAGGGAGTGCTAAAAGATTTAGAAAATCTATTTGAAAATGAATCTAGTAGAAGCATCATCAGAGTAGAGCGCAGGACTATTTCCAACATTGATACCAATACACAAAGCATGCCAGATTTGGTCCTTAATGTGAAGACGTTAACTAGGCAGTATTGAGTTGCATGCACCGACCAGTTCAACCCAAAAACTTAAGCTGATGGGGAAAGGTGGGCACTTCACTTATATTCCAACACTCCCCCTCACGTCGAGGCTCCTGCGAGAGATCTCAGCGACGGCCAAACCTCAGACGTGGAATAGGAGCGAGCAACAATTATTTTATTTTAATTGCGCTAACCAGGATTCGAACTCGAGACCTCTGGCTCTGATACCATATTGAGTTGCATGCACCTGACCAATTCAACCCAAAAGCTTAAGCTGATGGGGAAAGGTGGGCAATTCACTCATATTCCAACAGGCAGCAAACTTGCTTGTGAAAAAAAAAAAAATGCCAACAGGGCAACATTACATTCTGAGTGATTCATGGTCATCAAGATGCCAGCATTCAGCTGCCCATAGAGCAGATGTAAAACTAATACGGCATTTAACTCACGTAAACTTATGTAAGAAGTGTTTAGATTGTATAGAAGTTCAAATCTAAAGCTTCATTTAGTTCAACATAACCAGCTATGTTATAAGATGGCGAGGAAATGACTTGCATTAAGATAATTGGGAAACAACTATAAACCTGCATGAGCATATTGTTGAGACTGAACACTCAAATTAAATGACTAATTGCTTCTCGCCCTTGGGCTGGCTTGCTTAATGCTCGAGCCCCCTTCAAGGTGGTTGTGGAACTGTGGAGTCTGTGGTTGGAAATGACTGATTCTGGACTGATAGATGGTTGGGTGGAATAAACATAGAAGAATTAGCTCCTAACCTTCTCAAGGACAATTCCTAAGAGGGTTCTTAAGCAACACACACGCATTAATGGTTCAAACACATAGCGAACAAACATGACTCGACCTAGCCCACTGACCTAGGCTGCAAGCGCCAGTCCTAGCCCTTGTAGTTTCTTCACCGCAGCCATGCACCAAAGGCTGTGTCCATCTATCAGCTCACTCCAAGTCATGTTAGTCGAAGGAGAAGCCCCCTCAAATACGCATGCATTCCTATGTTTCCAAAAAATCCATGCACCTAGAATAATTAAAGTGTTCACTCCCTTTTTGTGCTCCTTGTTAACTCTGGTTGTCGTCTTGTGCCACCAGTCAACAAAACTCAGTTCGTTTTGTCAGGGGACTCAAATCTGGTATGCTTCCTTCCTTGGCACAATTCAGTTTGCGCCATGGAAGAGAGTATGGAAGACTCGCCAACCTCCTCGCCCTCATTGCAAATTCTTCATCTGGCAAACTATTAAGAATCGCTGCTGGACAGCTAATAAGCTTGCCCCTTTGTGACCAAGAAAATGAAACTGTGCCACCTTTGTTAGTCTCCTGCGTCTTTGCCTGTCAGGTTTGGTATATAATCCTACAGAAGCTCGGCCTGGCCTCAATTGCTCCTCAGCCATCATCAATCAAGTTCTCAATCTGGTGGTACCAAGCTATGAAGGGTGTGCCAAAAGGCTGTCAAAAAGGGATCAACAGCCTGATTATACTTGTCTCTTGTGAATCTGGAAGCACTGAAATGACTGTCTTTAATGTCACTAGCCCAAGCATCTCTATCTTACTGCAGAATATTACTGATTAATGCATGTTATGGTGTGCAGCAGGTGCAAAAGGTTTTCGGGAGTTGCTAGCTAAGGCATTTGCTGGAGGCCAGTGATCTGTTCAGGTTCTCCTTTTATCTTCTTAATTAATGAAATGCTACGTAGGTCTCCTGCGTGTTTGAGAAAAAAAAATTCCTGCATTCTAGCACAAAGCAAGCTACCAAACTGAACTGAAAACTTGTGGAAACAATAACATCTGGAAGCTTTGTTCAATAAAAAGAATAGGAAATCCCTCATAGAAACCTGAGTACATGACCAAGGATTTGAAAACAAAACAGAAAAAGGCTGTAGCCAGCAAGTTAGATCAAGGCAACAATCCACTGAACATACCTGAACCACTGAGTCCTGTTATCCATACGACACAGCCTTTTTGTCCCAGCAACTGCTGTCTATCAGATTGTCCAATCGGGCAATTATGCCATAAAATATTTGTTGATTTCCCAATGTTTGACATTACAGGCTTCTCCTTCACTGATGATGATGGATATCAGTAAATGGTTAGTGCAGCTCTACTCCTCATGTTGATCAAATCCATTTGCATAACAGTAAAAGGTACATAAAATGGCATAGCATAACTCATATGGACATAACCGTGACCCGTATTTCTAATTAATGTTTACCTCAAATTCAGATTTACAAAGTCCAATATTCCTTTTTACAGGAAACTGTGAAAATATAAAAGTTCTTGTAAGGAAAATTATCCATGATCCTAAAGTAACACATAAATCAAAGTGGTTTCTTTGTTTTTCCTACCTATGTTATAATATTTTTTGTGGCAAATGTGAACAATGAACTAACAAGTTGTCTCTAGTTTTTACCTTCAATTCATAAAAAGATGTATGTTACTGAGTCATCACGTTTCAAGTTTATTTGAAATTGCCACCCCTCCCATGTACTTAGCGATTAAGATTCCTCATCACTGACGAACGCATTTCTATTAGGTCACTGTGAACGATAAAGATGTTTTCAGGGAAACTAGATGGTCCAGAGTTATCAGAATTGTCTACCATCACGACATTGAGGACAACCCTCCAAGCGACCAGGACCAATCATCAAAACAGAACGCGAGGCGTCAGAATGACAATACAAGCCTTCCTACTGCCCTTCTTAAAATGGACAGGACTATATCGAGTGACTGTCAAGCGTCCAATTGACATTGACTCCAGTTCGAGATCCAGTTCCACACGTATTTACTCCTCCGTCATCCTTATCGGATGATCGCCAGGACACAAAGGTAAGCGGCAGTGGCTGATGACCAGTGAAGCAGAATCAGCAAGTGGATAACCTCACTTAGGCCCTGTTTACTTCCCAAAATTTTTCAGCTGTCGCATGTTTATACTTTTTTTTTTGCCTGGTTAGCTCCGGATGAATCTTTTAAGTCTACTTGGTTATCATTGAACAAAAGTTGTCAAATGCAAACGAAAATGCTACGGTGCACTTTTCAGCCCCTTTACACCCAACTAAACACCCCCTTACAGGAACAGCCACCCGGCCCCGTCAGACACGTTACCCTCTGAAAAAATTCCGACGGTGCCTTCACCATGACATTGACCTCCAGCCGAGGAACTCAAGGAATTACCTGGGCTGTGCGGCGCCTCCCCGTGGCGCTGCTCCATTCCTCCGCCGCCGCCGCCGCAGCACCCACCGCCCAATGCCGCGGTGGCAGTGCGCACGCGCACCGCGGCCCTCCTCCCCCTCGCGGCGCCCACCACCGCTGGCGAGGCCCGCGGGAGCGTGTGAGGAACGAGGAGTGATGAGGCCATGGGTCACGAGCGCCGGGAGCGGCGCATCGGTAGGGGTGGGAGGACGGGAGGTGCGCGCTGTGGATATACGGCGCGGTGGCCGCTCCCGGCGTCAGCGTCGGGCAGAAGAGGGTGTCGCCGTTGGCCCTGGCTGGCTCCGGGCTCGGTGGTTGGTTAGGTGTACTCCCTCCGTCTAAGTGTGGTTCTTGCTTTCTAACAAATATCTTTGACTAAATTTATACTAAAATTTATTAATATTTATAATACATAATTAGTATTATTGAATAGATCTTTAGTCTATTTTTTAACAAATTTATTTAGAGATATAAATGTTGCACGTATTTTCTATAAATCTAGTTAAACCTTGTGGCACGAACACCCAAAACGTTAATAGTTTAGGGAACGGAGGAAGTAAGTTGTAATCAGAGGTTCCCTTTGATTGATCAAAGAAAAAAGTCTACTTACCCCCTGAAGTATTAACCTATGTCTAGTTTAGACCTTAAAGTACGAAATTGGGTATTCTATACCCTAAAATTTGCTAAATTAGCCAAATAACCCCCTGTGGTGGTTTTAGAGGGCGGTTTTGCTGACTTGGCGGCCATGTGTGATGGATCGAACTATCTTCGACCCCGACGTCCCGCTCGGCCCCGGCGTTGACCTCGCCTCGGCCGCCGCGCC
Source organism: Eremochloa ophiuroides (assembly GCA_038502445.1). Lineage (NCBI taxonomy): Eukaryota > Viridiplantae > Streptophyta > Magnoliopsida > Poales > Poaceae > Eremochloa > Eremochloa ophiuroides. The sequence continues at coordinate 104,436,627 of JAHLJS010000002.1, read as the reverse complement.
CAACCTCCCGGTCCACCTCGTGCAGGACCTCGTGCCGCACCTTGCCCGCGGTTGCCCCCGCGCCATTGCCGCCGCCGCGCATGTCATAGCTGCCTCGCGCATCCACGGCCGTGCCAGTCCTATTCAAGCCGCTGGCGGCGTGTCTCGCCTCTCCCGATCCTTGGGCATCGACGGCGGGTGAGGCCGCCTTCTACGACCTAGCTCGACGTCCATTGCCTCCTCCTAGGACCGGCGTCGTCAGTGGCCGCGGACGCTGGCACTGTCGGAGCCGCCGCCGCTGCCGCCGTCGTCGTGGAAGCCGAGCACGCGCATGGCGAGGTGCACGATGCCGTGGCCCCACGCGGCACCAAGGCCACCACCACGGCACCAGTCGTTCGACTGATTGCAGGGCAGCCGTGCCGGCGGCGCTTGGCTCCGGCTCCAGCAGCTCGCCGTACATGGTGAGGGCCAGGAGGAAGAAGGCGGCAGCGAGCGTGGCCACCGGGGAGCGCCGCACTAAGGCGAGGAGGGTGCGGGCGGAGGCGACCAGCGGATCCAGGTACGGTTGTAAACGGTGCGGCTGCGTGTAGCGCATCCGCACACGCTGCTTCTTGTATGCGGGCACGGCAACGGCCCGTTTTCTGCCGTGTTGTTTTCGTGGCTTTTACGGCGGTCCGCGGTCTGGTGTGGCCACGTATCAGCTGTTGGGGCGAGACACAGAGATCTCCTTGATGGATTCATTCCCAGCGTGATAGCTTTACACAGCACGACAGGACAGGGGCAAGGCAAGCATTGAGATCGAAATCATGGCCACGGCGACGAGCATCCGGAACCACGGCGGTGACTCCCTCTGATGCCTAGGATGGATCTGTCCATGGCGGAGCAAAGCGTCGCAAGGTGCAGTCCCTGCCGCGTGCTTATGGGCAGTCCTCTTCTTCTTCGTCGCCGCCGCGTCCATGGCCAGGCGTCGCTACCCTGCGATCCCTGCTGCCCCCGACTACTCCGCTGCGATCCTTCCACATAGGTGCAGGTCTCGCTTACTTTTCTCGCATCGGCCATGGAGCTTTGCTTTGATGCGGGCTTGAGCAGGACAAACAGGCGCCGTCGGCTTGCGCGGGTTAGCCGCGTGAATCCGCTATCCCACTCGCCAGCGTGTCATACCTGCTCCACGCTGGCTGCCACGTCAGCAAAACCGTCCTCTAAAACCACCACAGGGAGGTTATTTGGCTGGTTTAGCAAGGGTGTAGAATACTCGATTTTGTACTTCATGGCCTAGATTAGACACGAGTCAATACTTCAGAGGGGTAAGTAAACCTTTTCCATTGAGAAAATGAAAATGCCTGGAGTGGCCTATAAAAAAAATGCCTGGAGTGGAGGTGGGGGGTTGTTGTCAGGCGCGGCTGTGGAGTGGATACCGGAGAGAAACGGAGGCAACCGTGCAGATGGAGGAGCTCGGCCTCTGCAGTCGGCACGTTGATGTCGTTCGTGCTGGCCGATTTGGCGGTGGGGCCCCGCCGCGACGGCGATGCGTGAGCGGCGGCTATACTATTATAACGCAGGTGGGTCGAGTGGCTGCTGCAGAATGGGCGCCTACGTAAATTCGCCACATTTCTGCTGCCTGATGAGATCTACTTGCAGGATTGCATCTGCCATGCCACACGAGGTAAATGCAATTGAACTGTTTTTGTTGTGTGCCATGCCATTGCCATCCAATATGGTACAAATGATAAAAGAATGGAATCGTGGAGCACGTGAAAGCTACTGCCGAGATGCGCGACTCAGTGTTCTTGTGGTTGGCACTAATAGACGTATCCCAGTGCTGTAGTTCACAGATCACAATACACCTAGCCAGCCGCCTCCTCGAGATTCGAGGTTAGTGGGTGACCTCTCCTCTTGAGGTACGCCGATGAAGCACCGGACTACCGGAGCATAAAGTGCGTAGTCGGGTGGGGTAGCTGCTAGCCTGTCACGCGAGCTCTGTATTCTGGCCCCATGACTTATCATGTTTACCTTCATCATCGATCGAGGTTAAAATGCTTTCTAAGGTTGACCACAGAGAAATAACCAACCACAAAAGGCTTGGAGTATTCCCTCTGGTCTTGAATATACTACTCCCTCCATTCCAAATTGTAAATCATTTCAAAATCTTGGACATCTCAGCTTTGACCAAGTTTACATGATAAGATAATAATATTTATAATATCAACTAAGTATCATTAGATTCCTTCACCAAATATATTTTTATAGTAAAATTATTTGGTGTCATAAATCTTTGTATCTTTCTCTATAATTTTGATCAAACTTGAGATGGTTTGACTCTCTAAGATTTTTGAAATGACTTACAATTTGGAATGAAGTACCAATTAACTCATTTCAAAATAGCCAGCCTATCTTGAACACCATATTTTAAAAAGGAGGGGCTATATACAAATCCCTTCTTTTAGGGTCTATACACTAATCCTAACTTGCCATAGACGGGTCCAGTCCAGAGCTCAATCCCAAAGAGACCACATCCTGTTCCAGCTCATGCTGATAGCTACATCTTGCAACACAATACTCCGATAATTACAAGTGGGCACATGAAAAACGCACTTTGCTTAAATATATCCACACTGAACTAGTCGTTCCGAAAACAGGAAACTACTCCCTAAAAAGAATCGAGGGCAGTAAAAAATGAGCGTCAACAGAGCAACACCATATATATATGTATGCAGTGTGCGCAGAATAAATGAGCTCCAAACAGGCTGTAAACCTTAGTCAGTGGTAAATCAAACACCGTACAAAATTAACATGCAATTCCAGCATGCAAAAGATTACCGTAGCGGCTACTCAGTAACACAGTGGCAGAGAGGCCTAGGTGCTAAAGGAACAGGCACAATTTACATCTACAATAGAAGCAGACAGGTAAAATTCCTGTAGACGACCCATCCGGATCCTTACCACAGTGCTCCAAACATTTGCCAGATTAACAGAAAAGGTTCGTGGAACGAATTATTGGCTACAGCTTTGCAAAACAACCAAAGAATTCAAAATTCACCAGCAATCAATCTGGGATGATCTGATCAGGGCTTCAGTGCAAGCGCCAAGCCAAACTTGGGGGGTCTGTCCAGGGCCTTCGTGTCGAATTCACCAGAGATTGTCAAGAGTGACTTGGGTTTAAGCTCATGCTGAAGAAGAGCGGCAAACGTTCCAGTATCGTTGAGCCTTGCCTTCACGGATGTCTGAGGATCAACTGTGTACAGTCCACCGACTGTGAGTGTGTTCTGATTTGTTGACAGCCTCCGGGTTAGCTCAGCCACAATTGAGGCCTTCTGTTTCTCATCAAGGTGATAAACACCTGACACTTTAATGGTGTCACCTTTGTCCGCCCTGTAAAAGTAGGTTTGATGTATCAGTATTCAATACTTGCTTGGCAACCTCAAGCCACTCAAATCACAGTGAAGCATGGACTTACAGAATGAATGCAGCATGGTAGTCTGGCTTGGTTACACCAATTGCAGCAGTGTACTTGGTAAATTTTCCTGTAGCAGTGTCATACCCAGCTTCTGCACCAAATGCAACTCCTTGAGCACCTACTGTCCCAGAAAGATCAATCACAGGTGTCGGCTTCGTGCCAACAACAGTAGCAAAAGTTGCATTCTCATGGAAGTAATGCAGCTCCGCCTGGTACAAAGAACACATACACTCAAGGACCTGTTCGAGTTCAACAACCATAACTTGACAATAAATGAAAATACCTTTCCAGAATAGTAGTCAGGCAGCTTCACAGAAGTGACAAGCTTTGTGGATGGCAAGGCGTCCAACACAGTCAATGTAGTAGAGATCTGCCAGGATCATACAAAACAGCAACGGGTTTACATCTAGCTATAAGCTACAAAGAGAAAATGCATAAATTTAGGTGCTTCATCTCACTAACATTTGATTCTGTGTCCACTTTAACATCAACAGTGGTGTTCTTGTACTTGTAAACTGAACTGACATCAAGAGAATAAAGACCTCCTTTCTTCACAGCTGTGGAAGTCAGGCCCTGAAAAAAAGGAATAGCCATAAAAAGCATGTTCATAAAGAGGCAAAGCATATATGAAGAAAATAAGCTCAAACAACAGAAAGTACACTAATATTGTCATATAGCAGTTAACACCAGATTTTTTTTACTAACTTTGGATGGCATTTTGATGAACATATTTTAAAGTAGTGTTATAAAAGCATAAAATGGAAAAGGATATATAGATATATCAGTTTACTGTTGCTGAAAGAAGCAAAATGATGACATGTCATGGCAAAACAGAGTACAAAAGATCATAGCCCATCCATTCAATAACTCAAATACTCAATATAACATTATCGGCTATCGCTGTGGTCAGTGAGCAATTATTATCTATACAGTTACATGTACATCTAGTCTTAGTTTTAAGATGCGTAAAATAATTGATTGTATGTCTATCTATTGCTGACCAATTGACAATTTAATTCAGCAACATATTACTGAATCACCAGGTTGCACTTTAATTTAATTAATATATCATGCTCAAGTAAAGACAGCTTTTGTGATAGTTTAGTTCAGTCAATGAATGGCATGTTGCTATAGTAAGACTGATAATAGAGCATAAATTGGTACAGACATATCCAATATGGGTGTCGTAATCCAACCTAGTTTTCGGTGTCTGATTCAGCAATTTTCCAAATATAACTTAGCTTTTTTTATGAACATGACTATGGATCGATATAGGAGCAAAATGATAGGAGACAGAAGTGAAAGCACCTTGTGTGATAAAAAAAAGTACATCAAACGAAACAAGAAGGAATCCTTGACTGCATATGTTCAATACAGTAACTGATAAAATCGTGCTTAAAGCAGGAAGAAAATGTGACTGCACAAATTTGAATTCCCATCATTGAATACATTAACTGGCAAGTATCAGGTATCAACGCTCAAAACACTAACATGATGACACCACAGATGTATTTGCCTTGGTAAGATACTGCCAGAGACGAGAAATTTGGCAAGTGAAATTACCAAATATTTATTTATTAAAATAAGAATACAACACAGAGTATGTTATGTATATATGCCAACACACTGAAAACAGAAGGCAGCAACAGGAGAAACCATGATAGGTCGCACTACAATAGAATCTTCTAAAGGATTGTCTTGGAGCAATGCTGAAAGTGCAACTCTACCGAAACCAATTCCAACAATGGCCTTAATAACTTATACAGAATACAAGCAGCTACACTTATTCGCTACTTATGTAATCAGGATGGCAGGCAGAGTTGCCGAAAGTCTAATGTGATGACTCAATGCAGAAATAAGACATGAACAACAACAAAATGTAAAACAAGCAAGTCAAGAACCAACTCATTTCTTCAGATGCATAAACATTCGCAACTTCGCAAACCAGTATAGGCTTGTACCAGCGGAAACAAAGGTGTCAAAACGCAAAATCTCAAATACACCTGATAACTACTGAGTCCTCCCATGTGAGCAGTACTCGATGATCTTAATCAAGTACTCAACTAGCAACTGGAAATGACCTAATTACCATTTTTCATCGTTCAGTCACACGGTTAACAAGTACTAGACACATTGTGCCCTCAAATACCAACACGGAATTACAGATACAGCTACCACATAAATCGTAGGCAAATTGGCAAGGCAGATTAAAAACTAGCAAGGTAACAAGTACCTAACGAGGCACACACTTAGCGACCAGCGTGCGTATCGCACGACGACACCGCGACGCTGAACACAGCCACAACCAGATCAGGCGTCACGAGCACGGAGAGGCGAACAGGAACCAAGGCAGCATGGAAAAGGAATCACACGAGTCGCGATCGGATCTTACCACTCCAGAGGCGCTGGCGGTGGAGATGGTCAGCTTCTGGTCGTAAGTGTAGTCCTTAGTGAGTAGATCTGCAGATCACCAAACCACAAACCGGGTGAACGTGAACCCGAGCCAGTTAGAGAGAGGTGGCGACGACAGCGAGGTGACGAGTAGGAGGAGGAAGTGAAGTACCCTTGGCCTTCTTGCCGATGTCGGAGAAGAGACAGGGTCCCTTCATGGTGGCGGCGGCGGCGGTGGCGGTGGCGGTGGCTCGGTGAAGGGACGGAAGTGGAGGAGGGAGGCGGCCGCCGATCGAAGGGGAGGAAAAAAGAAGTCAGAGGGAGGCGCCGCCAAGGGGACCTGTGTGGGGCGCGACAACGGCTCTGTTCGGTGAATGGGAAAAGCGCTGAAAGTACTGTAGAAGTGCTGATTTATTGTGAGAGGAAAGTACTGTAGAAGTGCTGAAAAATAAGCGCTTTTAAGCGCTTTTTAGCTCCAGCCGAACGGAGCCGACAGCCGCAGAGGGGTTGGCCCTTCGGGGTCGGGGCAGGGGCAGCTCGCCTGTGCACTGCACGTTTCGGCCCCGTACAAAGGATTCGTTTTCTTTTTTATTTATTTAGGATTGATTATTAAGGTCGAGGATTCGACGATACTGATAACTCAAACTTCCGAGATGAAAATTTGACTTTAGACCGAGTTAAATAATCATAAATTCGAACTTTTGTTTGACATCCTGCTTAATAAAGTTTACAGAAAGATGTTTTCATATCCAATTTCGGTCCTCCTCCAACGTAGTACTAGTAATAAGCAATATTACATGAGTCTAGAGCCAATTTGCCAATGTTTGATTCTTGTTCAGCAAGCACTTTAACGCAAAGACGTGGAAAGCGAAAGCAAATCTCACCAGTGCGCACTGCAATGAGTTTCTGGGATCTGATCAGCTACTTGACTCTCAGCAGTCCTCACCAGTGTATCGTCAATTCCTTTCCTGCCTTCCCGGACTCCAGAATAAACTAAGAACCAAACAGGCGGAGCTCATATGCTTCGCCTTATCACCCACACCAAACAATCACACCTGATTTACAGCAATTGATTCACAGATCATACATGCAGCAGCAGCAGCAGCAGCAGCAAAGAACCCATGCCAGTTCCACCACCATCACCATTACATACAGGCATACAGCCCACCGAGTCACCGACACAGAATCTCAAGCACAACAAAGCAAAGCATAAAACGAACGCACCATTCCAACGCGACCAACTTACTAATGGGAATGAAATGCTGCAAATACAAGTGAGGGGGAAAAAGATCAGATATTCACTGAGATCTGACGGGGAATATCTTAGACAGAGGATACCATATCATTAGCTGACCATGGCATTCTTGCGATAACATCATCCCATTTACAATACCAAGTTACCAACCAGTTCAGTGGCCACCTATCCACAAGAGCAGGAGTCTTCACCATTGTGTTTACAGCAAAATTGTGCATCCCAGAACAAAAGGAAAACACAACAATGGTCAAACTAAACATCTCCATATTTTAAAGCTATATAGCACTAGTTACCATATCATGTGAGGCTAATTAGTAAGAGGATCTGATTTTGAGATGGTAGAAGTAACAATTGTGAGAGAGGTCAGATCCGAAGGTCTTCAATGTCTGACAAAAGGGTTGCTCCACCAGCTGATCTTTCATCTGGGAGGCTAACCACCAACTGGCCACAAGCGCCAGCTATGTCTTGACCCATCTGTTGGCGAATAGTGGTTCTGATGTTGTAGATGCCTTTTAGGACCTTTTGGAACTTCTTCACATTTTGGTCACTGCTTGTCTTGAAATTGCTTGATGACCCAATTGGATTGAATGGTATTAGATTTACAACCTGTTTGTAGTTTAGAGAACATATTGATCACTCCATTCCCATACACAAAGGTGAATGTACAAGTAATGCTACCTACCACAATTATTAAACAGAAATGTCAAAAGCAAACAAATAGTGAAAGATGGAAAAGTAAGACTAGTGGAGGCAATACAAAATGGACTGGATAATGAAAAACAGAAGGTAACGATGCAGAACTGCCTCATTAGACATCTTATAAAAAGAAGTGACTACAAAGGAACTAGAGCAAAGCAAAGTAATAATGATAAAATGAAGTAATGTAATAGTGTCTCACCGCTTTGAACGTTTCAAGTAGTTTACCAAGCTGATGAGCATGTTCCACCTGATCGTTAACTCCATCAAGCATAATGTACTCAATAAAGATGGTCTGCTTGCTGTGATGAAACATGAAAGTGTAATCAGAAATCAAATCTCCATGCTAATATTTTGACACTGGTAATAGATGCATTATTGTAATCTCACCTCTCATTTTGATAGGACTGCAGCGCATTCATTAGCTTCACTAAAGGAAAGGCACGTGCAGCAGGCATTATCTGACAGCGTATGTCTTGGTCAGGAGCATGCAATGACACAGCTAAATTCACCTTTGGAAGATCTGCATTGAATTTGTTGATTCCATGAATGATTCCAACCTGCAGTGGCAATGTAACGGGACGATTAGCACTAGAATTTATTACAGTTGCAATAATTATTAAGAAAAAACAATCTATCAGCTTCTCTAATTCAGAAGTTCAATCTTCGAACAAACCTTTAGCAAAAAATACAGTGCCACAACACACCATGGCTTCAAAGCTAATATGGGGAAAAAATCGGCTTGATAAATGAGCACGCATATAAATAAATTAAATTAACAGGCATAGAAAAGTTTAAACTACACAACATGATGGAAACAATGAATTCTATTGTAAACCTACAAGCGGCAATAGCGCAAGTGAAAGAAAGGTTTGGCATCAGAATCACACATCTTCTGTTACTGAACTTTAACAAACATGATAAATGTTAACGTTTAAATTCTACAAGTGCTAAAACAAGATATGCTAGCAATAAGGTGGAATAGAACAGTTCATCCAAAGAATATACATCTGGCCAGCTACACAATTTATCAAGTGATATTTGCACAACTGAATAAAAAGTTTTTGACAGATTCACAATTGTGTTGTTTATCACAGCAGAAATTCATTAGGTCATTCAGAAGTGTACCGGCAGCCACAAAATAACATATAGTTTATAAATACAGTGCTTTAACAAAAATCCTGAGAATGTGATTTCACATGCAAAGATGATTATCCAAGTATGCTTACAGTAGATACAGTAATTCTCTTAGGTGAAAGCTGAAAAGGAGATCCTGTAAACACTCCGATTGCTTCAACCAAAGCATTATAGTTGTTCATCGGCTCCCCCATTCCCTGCATATAAATAACACTTGTCTAACCTCTGGAGGACACTAATACTGTTATAACAAACATCAAATCGAATTCATTGTGTTCACATATGTAGGTAACAATTTACAATTTTAAAGTTAAACATACACAAACATTTAGCAACCCATAAATTTTTAGCAATCAGCAAAGCAGTGTTTCTAATTTCTATATAAAAGAATCAGCAAAGCACATAATCTAATAAGTGCCAGAAAACATGAAAATGAAAGAATAAACCATGTTTACTATAATAATTTAGAAACTAAAACAGCATATCATTAGTTTTTGAGAATGGGAAGCCCCTATTCTATTTATAGGTAAAAAGGCATAACTGTAATACCGGCAGGAATTTTAACAAGAACCACTGTCACCAGCAAAAGAAAAGCAGATGAGTATATTACCATCTCAATCCATAAATCAAGCAAACTAGCTAAGAAAATTCTGGCATCCATTCTATACATGTAAAATTTGCAGGAATAATTTCACATTTCTACAGTGGTCATACTTGCAAAATGAAGCATTGTTTAATTGTTTGTCTGTAAGTAAATTGCCCCCAATGTAAAGTATATACAAAAGTCAGGGTAATAATACACAGTATCATCACGATGATCAGTTCAGAATACAATCTAGTGTGAGGGTGACATGTGATACTTGTTGACAAAAGAATGGAGTAACGGATGTCATTTTCCAATCTATGAATCTTACTGGGCTCATTTGTTCACATAATCAATAACAAAACCAAGTAACAAGTTAAATTTGGTCAGTATAATCAAGATGAAAATAACGTCCAAGGGATCACAAAAGATGCATAATCATCGCATTCAAATGTCACAATTTTTCTTTCTTAGATGGAAATTTTAGGCAACCACTACTACTTGAGCGAAAATTACCATGAAAACAACATTTCGGATCTGAGAATAGCGGGATGCATGGACTAGCTGCTCTACAATTTCTCCAGAAGACAGGTTGCTTTTGAAGCCCATTGTTCCAGTAGCACAAAATCTGCAGCCCATCTTGCAGCCAACCTGTTTCGTATTGTAGAAAGAAAGTCACCAAATAACAATAAAGCACAAGTTTAACTCGCTGATGAGAATTAAGTTATGAACAGGTCTTCTGGTAAAAGGTGTTAAACCATTAGAAACAAGTTCTTGTAGACTTGAGCACGTGACATCCAATACACAAATATATTTACCTGTGATGACACACAAAGGGTTGAGCGCACTCCACCAGGCCGAGGCTTTCCATCATACTTCCCCAGTCGTGTGTCATATTTCATGATCACTGCCTCTACAGACTCTCCATTCTACACCACAAATTTTTGTGGTTAAAAACTTCTTCAATGCACAGGCATAAAAGAATTTCATAATTAGATAACGGCCGAGTCAAAAAAAAAGGGAGGCGGCCTGAACTAGAACTGTAGCTTGCAAGAAATGTTGTCCACCTGTGAGGAGTTCATTATGCGAAAAAAAGGAAGTGGAATTGAAATCGCAAAGTTACAGGTGAAACCATTATAGCACATTACAAGGAGCGAAACCATTATATCTTGAGCTATTCATTTTGAAGATGAATGGAAACTACAGATATTGAGCCAAATGGCAAAGAAGCTAAAGGATGCAAGTGGACTTATTAAGAAAACTGAAATAAATATTCCAAACAGGAGAATGAAATATATACAGTTGAAGCTGTTCATTTTTTACGATGACTCAAACCTCCTATCTATCTAGCAACAGAAAAGAAATGCTCCTGCCAAACATTTGGTAGAGTTAACGGTAGCAACAAGTCAAAGATCTAAGTTATACTTGTCTCTTTTTTTTCTTTTTTGCGGAAGCAGGAGGGGCAAAAGGACCTACTTGTTAGTTATACTTGCCTTTGCTATAAATTTTAATAGTTTGATGGTTTGTGTTCTGCAGGTTCAATCCGTAGCAGTTAGACTATAGTGCATATATGCATCTTGATCCTCCCTGTTCGTATTGCAGCTCTATTACATCCAAGACAACAGTAATGATGAATTCCTCTTCCAAAAACAAACATAAAACTACACGTTAGATATTTCAAGGTATACTTTTATCTTCCAGAAACATTGGAAAACCACATAAAACATGAAACCAAAGTACTGTTTTCTAAGGCCTACTCTAACCAACACAATCAGGGTGAATTCAATCCCGTAAATAGTGCCCATGAGGGTAAATAGACGGACACCGCAACCGAATGCAAATCTAGCTAGAGAAATAAGCGGGGAGACTACAACATATATTCCCAATTTCGCATAATCCCCAGAACGCCAGTGGATTGCATGCTTTCGCACGCCACATGCCACATTTGTGGCTGCGCAAGTTACCTGCAGGCTGATGAGGAGCTTGGTCGTGGTGCGGTCCTTGGAGTCCGCGGCAGCGGTTAGCGTCGACGTGGTCGGCCGGAACTTCTGCCGGAGGAGCGCGTACGCGGCCGTCGGCAGCGACGGGACGCCATCCAGGTCGCTGCACCTAGGGTTCTGAAGTACGTACCTGCGCACGCAGAGAGAATCACTCCTCATCAGATTAAACAGAAAAAATATAGAAAAAACTCGGGACTTGGAGAAAGGGAGGTAGACGGGCGGGATTGTGGCGTGCGCCTGTGATTTGAGTAAAGAGGCGTACTTCCAGATGAGAGGGATGAAGTGGCCGGAGATGCCGGCCGCAGAAAACTCCGAGCGGATGTAGGCGGCGTCGAAGACGGAACGGGGCGACGACGGCGCCCTCGATGACGACGCCATTGGGGTCCGTGAGGAGGAAGGGGAAGGGACGCGGCGGCCGTCGGGGTTTCAGACTTCGGGTGCGGAATTGCGTTTGCGGCTTGAGTGGAGTGGGGCTCTGGTGTGGGGTTTTTTGACAGGGCTTTGAGTGTGTGGAACCGTGGAAGTGATACTACAGTCAACCCTTTTTTTTTTTACGACCAGTGTTTTGTGTTGGGATAAAGGAAACGCGGACCTGGCTTGAAATGAGCGTATTCTGATATTCTCCTCCGTTTTACAGTTTGTAATAGCTCAGGTTTTTTTCAGTACTACAGTATGTCTAGATAAATAGTAAAATAGATATATATTAAAAAAGTTAAAATAATTTACGATTTGAAACCAAGGGAGTAATTTGTATAGACCTGTTCTTAATATCAATTTTCTAGCAGGAGCAAAAAAAAAAAAAAAAAAAAAAAACTACCCTCCAACTGGAGGCAGATCTAGGGGGAAGATGTAAGAAACCTATCAACCTGTTCGCAAGGGGAAAAGATTGCGAGGGACCCACTTACATATGTGTCCAATGTGTAAGGGAGATAAAAGGAATGTATTTTTTAATCTACTGAAGTATAAGTGCATCAATCTCTATTGTGGATTTAATAAATCAATGAAAGGTTTGTGAAGTCTACTGATGTATTTTTTTTAATCTACTAAAGAACTAATAAGGTTTGTGAAGCATTTCACATATGAATGCTGTGAAAAGTGCAAGTGATAAAAGAAGACACGCCAATTACTTAACATTTGAAAGCAACGATAAATGGACAGTTCAATGAAAGTTCCGAGTTTGATATATACATATTTCTTTGAACAATATTTTAAGTTTAGAAGTGTTGTACTACAAAGAGATCGGATTTAAATGATTTCCGAGTGTTCATGTGCTAAACAAAAACCTCAAGTGAATTTCTCGGTGTGTCGTTTGTCTCGGGTTCAAAATTTCCAACTGAGACAAAAAAAAAACATGGTTACTTTGTTTGGCTGACTCACTGATTGTTCTGAGAGAAAAACACTGCTAAATGGTTAGGCTGATGCTGGCTGGTAATTTAAGTGAACAGAGTAGGTATATGTCATATATATCATAAATACTTTGAGAATTTCTGATCAAGGTTATCAATTATTTATGTCGATCGAGACCTCAGCACTTCGACGCAGTTTTCTCAGTCCAAATGTGCTAACTTCATGCTGGATGAAATTTTGGTCCATACCAGAATCTGAGCCTAACAGCTGAGGAGGCAGAACTATTTATACTCCCATCCCTCTCTCCTCTCTCCAATCTACATCAAGTCAAACTCATTCATTGCTCCGTTTTCACCTCCTCTACGTAGATCTTGTTCAGTTTCTTTTCAAAACTCGGATATTTGAAGACATACATTGATTATTAAATATAGACTAACAAATAACTAATTATACAAATTACGACTAATTTGTGAGATGAAAATTTTAATCCTAAATAGTCCATGATTTGATAATGTTGTGCTACAGTAAACTATGTGATAATGATGAATTAATTAGACTTAATATATTTATATTGTCGTTTACTGACGGAATCTGTAATTTGTTTTTTATTGGTATCCGAATAACTCATATGATACCCTATGTAACATCCGATGTGACACCCTAAAACTTTACGCAACGAAACTAAACAAGGTCTTAGGCTATCCACACTCATCGTACTTTAAATTCATCCTCTAAAAGGAATATTCTGTCCTGCTCATCAATATTCTCTCCTCTATATCACTTTTCCCCACACTCATTCATCATTTATATCATTCTCTATCCAAAATAAATTTTATCTAAATATATCCACGTGAGATCTTGTTTTGAAAGATTTATTGCAACGAATTTAATGGTGTAATCAAAATTTAATTTGGATTTTTAGTTTGTGAGTTAAAATATTTTCTAGCTAATGAAAAAGGTGGGCCCGCCACTGTCCCATGCTGCACGCCTGCTTCTGCCTGCGGCGCCTGCTTCTACATCCGCACGAAGAATGGCGTAGCGCGCTCCCGTCTGGTTGCACAGCGTACCAGATAACGTACCCGCTGCAGATGAAATGAAACTGCAGTATCTTTTACACTATAGCAGTGCAGATAGCCTTAGTTTCCTGACTTAGATTTGTGATTTATGATAGTGAGTTTGAGAGAAAAGAAAGTGTGACTCCATAAGCCAAATCTTTATTCTTCGAGCATTTGTGGCACCTGTTTGTTTTTTATTGCTATTCTTAGGCTTTTGAAATCCTAGTTGGCTAGGTTTGCCCGTTGAAGCACCACTTCTCATTTGTGGGATCCTCCAAGAAGTTTACATTACCAGATTTGTTTCTATTGGAGTGATTGAGTTGCCCTTCGTGGTTGCTTAGCGAGAAGAGTTGAAGTAAACATACCTCTGTCGTTGCCTCAACAAATCCACCCTATGTAGGCACTTTCAAATTCATTCATGAAACAACTATATGCTGCAAACAATTTTTGTTTTCTCAGCCCCCTAAAGTAAATTTGAAGGAAAAGAAAAAATGGGACCTAGTGGTGTTAGAATGCTGTCCTCAAACATATAATTGTGTGCTTAGTGTATTTTCCCCCTTTCTTTGGACATTTGAGATGGTCCAGTCCGTTTGTGTAGGTAACATGGAGAAGAGATACATGAAAATGATATAATTACTTAATGAAAGCAACTCCCTCATCCCACTCGTACCTACGAAACACCATTATGGGATACGTCCAAACACGCTTAACTGTTAGAGGTTAACGTCGTATAACGTGAATACGTGGTTTATCGGTTACCACTAAACATTAAGAGACGATGCGTAGAGTGGATGCTTGTTTCTCCGCTAAACAATATCATATTTTCATGTTCAATCTAATATTCAAATTAAGGTTTTACATTATTAGAGGGATCCTAACGAATGAAGCGTGCTCAATTCACATATGAAATCCTTTTATGCCACGGTCAATAGCATAAATCAATACAACTAATGAAATACCTGGCGATATATTTTCACAACTCACACGGAACACATATACACTTTTGGTGTTTGACCCCTATTTCTAAACTTTAGCCCCTGTTATATCAGATGTTTTGACATTAATTTGAATAGACTGATTTAAAAAAACCAACTTCACAGATGGAGTATGTTTTTTTAAAACCTAAATAGTTCATGATTTGATAATGTGGTGCTACAATACATATGTGCTAATGATAAATTAATTAGTCTTAATAATTTCATCTCGCAAATTAGTTTATATCTATGTATTATTTTAAATAGTCTACATCTAATAATACTCTTAAATAGTAGTCAAATCTTCCCTCCTAAACTTTAGTCCCTGAACCCAAACGCCCCTTGGTTTACTTTCTGAAACGTTATTGCGCCTGGATTCGGTGCAATGTCCAGTTAGCAGGACAGTCAGGCGAGGTGTTTTCTGCATAAGGCAGTAAGGTGATATTTCTGCATAATGATCGTATGATCAAAGCACAAGCATAGAACAAGGCTTGTGCGCTATGGCCCAGACAGTTCGAATGCCAGTTACATATACAACTCTACGATATGAGGTTAACACACTAAAGAATCAGTTTAGCTCTAAACGCACTCGAGGAGCAAATTTTTTACTTACGGAACTCATGATTGTCTTGTACTTTGCTTGATGGTTCTACATTTTGAAACTCATGATTCTCTAGTAGAATAATATATCATATCAGTCCAAATGGAAGAGCTTCATAAGTTGTCTTAATCCCCATAGATATGCAAAATATATAGAAAAGAAGACAGCACCCAACACAACTGAAACCAAGTACATGATAATCTATCACATAAAAATTAGCTCCATGTGTAGAGAAGATAGCTACAGCGCCAACAGTGCTTCAACTTTTGCAATCTGCTCTTCCTCAGTCTTTGGAGGTGGGCTCCTGTTTGTCTGATCATAGAGGTCATGCTTCCATTTTTCTTCTTGATCACCAGAAGCCTGCTCTACGTTGCTTCTCCCACCGTATGGGTTGCTGTTAAACCAGTCTCTATCCATTCCTTCCCCTACCAGGAAACCTTCCCCTTGAATCATACCCATTTCTCTGGCCATCACTCCTGTGGTCAGGAAACCCCCTTCTGAAGCCTCGATCATCTGGCCTTAGGAAGGGTCGATGACTTCCAAATCCCCGTGGGTGATAATTTCTCCTTTCTTCTCTCATTGCAGAAGTTAACCCAGACTGATCAAGTTTCCTTGATCTCGAATCTGGTTCAGTTACAGTGGCAGCAGATTCTTGTATCTTCATCTCCTGAAACGGTGGCCTCTTCTTGGCATTGGGTGCTTCTTCCTCCAACTGGAAAAATCCATCATGCTTCCATGTTGAATCACCATCCTTCTTTTGCTGGTCCAGCTCAACCTTACCCTGCAAACTGTGCCCCTCGGTCTTCTGTTTATCTCTATCAGAGAGATGTTCCCTTTGCCTTCCATAGTCTTAGAAACAATAAATGAATTAGCATGGATGGAGGATGGAGAATTAAATAAGTGCACAAAGTATGAACTAAGAAGGAAACTCACCACTAGCATGGCGGTCATAGTGCCGACCACCTTGCCCAGCACTTCCACGCTCATTGTGCTGTACATAGAAGCACAGGTAGTCTAATATTGTTACAAACAGTGGCCATTTGAATCAATGTGTCATAAAAGAAGTCCCACACTCCCACTACATCAGGAGGAATGTGTTATATTTGTATGACAAGTGGAAGGAAAAATTCTATTTTTTAGCAATGACCTAACATTCTTTATGCAGAAACCTACCTCCACACTTCAGATGATTGTAAAAAAGATGCATATGAAGGTTACAGTTGTCACTTTCAACCAACAAGTATATTCTTGTTAGCCAAAGCTGGCAATATATCCATGAACCTAACTCATCTGTACACTAAAACTGCATTTCATGAAATAAATCACAAAAATGCAACGACGCTACGACAGGTTCACATATAATCACAAACAGAGCACAACTAATGGATATTTGAACTAAGCATGGGAAAAATTGGACCTATGGGTACAAATTTGAGCTGATTATCTCAGATATGGGCTTCTACATTCTACATGGTATGACACAAATCCATTTTAAAATGAGATTATACATAGACAACAATAAAGCCTTTTAAAGCCAAGCAAGTCGGGATTGACCAAATGAAAATGAAACCCAACAGGAGTTGAGTCGCAGAGAGACTATACAACACAAACAAAATCTCCAAGTTTGAACAGTTCAGCTTCAACTATATAAACAAAGTTACCTATGCAATTGCATGTACTTATAAGATAGAAATGTATGTACCACTCACTCAAACCAGCAAGAAAAAAAATACAATCACGTTCCAAAGTCAAATTTACTAAGGCCGTTGTTTCAAATACTGCAAACCCACAAAACAACAAGCATGCCACAATCTTAACAGGTAAACTTTCCTACAAAATCATATGTACTCCAGAGCCCCTTAACACAAGACTTAGAAGTACTTTAACCGCGAGTCTTAAAATAAATATATATCAGTTATTCAGAATACTGAGTCTTGAAATAAATATAAATAAATATGTATAGAATAACAACAACATGGAATACTCGCAATGTTTTGGGAAGATTAAATGTCTCTCCTATCAACACAATATTTCTTATATACAATACTTGGCACAATTGCAATAGTGACCAGAGCTGTCATAACCAGGATGTTTGCACTCCAGACCACAAGCAAATTTGACCTATGGATCCATCTAATAGCACTAATCTGCTAGGTACATTTTCCAGCACCAGTGAAGTTACCAAATGTGGAATACTTGCAGTTCAGCTATCTAATATGGCAGCTCCATAAAATACTTTTAGCTAATGACAGCTCTGTGACAATGTATCTAAGCCGTGATAGTCAAAGAACACTATATATGATATGTAGCTACGAAACAATTTAAAATAGCTATTGGTGGTGTTCCCCCTTTAATACAGTATAAACTGAGAAAAAGGCAAGAACCTGAAAGAAAGACCGAGGCCGCCATGCCTCTCTGGACTCAGAAAATCGTTTGGTTCCCCTAGGTGATCTCTCATGCCTGGTGGAGGGGCCATTCTTCACATCACTCGCTGGCTTAGACTCAGTGATCGGAGGATCATCGCCCTGCACAGTATCTCTGTTCCGCTTTTGATCATGGTCCGCCACCTCCGCAGATTCTTCATCTCGACTTCTATAGTGCGCCCTGTCCGATTCACGCCTCCTGTCATCTCTTCTTCTCCTTGGGCTACAAAAGAGATACACAAAAATTGCTGTATCGTGTAAGATACTGCAGGTCCCAGAAAGAATGGCCGATGCCCCCCTAAAACCAGCATTCTAATCCATATACCAAAACGCAGTCAGATCGGAAATCCGATGGGGGTGCAGCGGATTGGTACCTGGGATCGTCCCTCCGCGACCTGGACGAGGTGTGGCGCCTCCCGTGCGAGTCGCGCCCGTCGCGCCGTGACGCCTCATGTGGCTCCTTCGTCGTCATCGTCTTCTCCCTTCAGCTTCAGCCTCCAAAAAATTTCCTGTGTCCGGATAGGTTAGGGTTTGTAGCTCGTGAAATCGGGACCAAAGAATACTCCGGGGGGCCCGAACCCGTATTCATCAGACATTCAGACGCCGTGAGCCGGTCTCTGGTTAGCCCCCTTTAAGATTCGTGCTATAGACTGGTCGGACGGACGCGGGACGCGGGACGTGGGCACGCGGCAGAACAGAAGGTTTCACGGCGCGTCTTCGAGCACGGAAAAATCAAAAGGCGCTGTTTCAAAAAAAAAAAAAAAAAAGGGCGAGGCAAACCTGCATCGTGCCCAAAACCCAGAACCCTAGCCTCCACTTCCGCTCTTGAGCTACGCAATCGCCATGGAGATGGCTGCCGCGACCGCGAGGTCGGGCGCAGCGAGGAAGCGGCGGCGGAGCCAGTTGCCGCCTTGCGAAGGGGAGGGTCCGAGCGAGCTCAAGTTCGCTAGACTTCGCTTCGACGGCGACGGCGGCGCCAAGGGCGCGTGGGAACACCTCGACCTCGTCCTCTGCCTCCAGAGCAAGGAGCTGTCGCTCGAAAGGTCACCCTTATGCTTCTGTTTGGGTGGACTTTAGCTCATGTAACCCTGTGACTAGGAATTTCGTCTATTCTGTGATTATGCTTCCATCGTCTGCTGGTTTAGTCGTCTGTCGTCTGAGCTATGGAGGATTGCGTATTACTTGTTTATTATTACTGCCGTAAATAATGCACGAGATGATTTGCTTAATTCAGTGTGAACAGGATTTTATAAGAGATTAAATTTTATTGTTGGCATTTTTTTAGCTTGGCTTCATATTTGTTGGTTTTGCACAATAATCACATTGGCGTATGTCAAATAGTACTTTCTCTTATTACTTTCTGGGATGTTAGAAGCAGTAAGAGGGACGAATTTGACATATGTCCATGATGATACCTTATGGAATTTCTCTGATTCATACAGAAGCAACATTTCAGTGCTACTTAACTGATGCTGGAATATTTTTTTGAATCCTGTTTATATCAACCTTATTCTAATCTTCTCATTTGTAATCTACATCTTCACAACAACATGTTTATCTGTGCAGAAAGATTGAGGTAGCGACCGAATTTCTAACCACACTGGCAAATAACTCAAGCCATGGCCATAAGGTGCACGGCATTCAGCTATTGCGACTGGTGTCATTTATCGGAAACTGGGTGCAGTCTATCTTAAACTTCCCTGAGAATAGTAAAAAGGTCCTACAGACTTTTGATCCAGCATTGGATAGTAGATGCTGGGCTATTTTGAGAGTTTGTGTTGAAAAGAAGCCATCCATTTCAATATCTCTGAACTTACTTAAATCACTTAGTCGAGTTGCAAGTCATGGTTTGGGCAGAGTTCATGGCAACACTTCACGTGCTGACAATGAATCTATTGAGCTCTTTGAACAAGTGTTTGACTGTATGTCATTGCTTTTCTCCTCCAATACAAGAGCTTTCTTCAATGCAGGTGTAGATTTATGGGCCTCGTGTGCCATTGAGGTTATCAATCTTGCCCAGAAGGTTCCAGCTAATGAGGACGATTTCTGCCCTGTTCTTCAGAAACTTGCAAATTGCCTCCTTGGGCAATTCTCAAGCTTCCTGAGATTTTACGCAAATCCGAAGAATATTTTCCATGCTTTTATTGATAAGGTTCTAGGGCCATTGTTGGAATTGTTAGTTTTACTTAATTCACAAGCAAATTCCAGTAAGCACAAGCAGGCAGGAACAATGTTGAAAATTGTTGAAGATATTTTGTCAAATGGACTGTTTCATCCCCAACATCTTAGTGGATATTTTGGTCTCAGCAGTTTGAATAAATCTTCTTCTGCCAAGGATATCAAAGGAAGCTACCATAGACATCTATTTCAAGGATTCAAAGGAATAAAAACAGAAAACAAGGCTGTATTGCTGGCTGGGTTTGGTTACTTGCTTCAATTGTTTGTCAGGAGAGCTAGAAATCAAAGAACTGTAGCACTGAGTGGAACAACTTTGGGTCGGCTTCACAGGAGCAGTGAGGGTTCTGAAGAACCACAACAACATAGAGAATCACTTTTTGAAGTGTTTATTAAATTTATGGAACCCATGGTGTTAGAGTGTAAATCGTATTCCCAAAAGGATTTTTCTAAGTTAGGGGTGACCAGGCTAGTAGAGGTCCATTGCATGCTGAAATCCATTAATGTGATGCTGATAACACTTATTGAAGAGAAGATCTATGTTCCTACAGAGGACACATTGGAAGGATCTTACTTCAACTTTTTGCAAGATGTTTACTCTGTTTTGATCTCAATATCTGAAAAGATGTACAAATTCTGGATGTCTGCTATGCATCTAGAAGATGTAAGCATTAAGAAGATAGTACCTTTAATGTTCGCAGAGATTATTTCTGCAATTGGCAGTTTTCTAGAAATCGAGTACAAAGTTCTCGGGGATGACCTTATGAAATTGTGGTTAATGATTTTTGCTTTGTCTGCAATTAATACATCTTCCAAGGACATCAAGACCTGTTTCCTGCTAGCTTCAAAGATTTCAAGCCTCGCAGCCCAAGTGATTTGCACATTCAGTGAGCTTCGTCAGGTTGGTTATGTCAGCTGTTACTTTCAGTAGTTTCTTGCTTGATTATTCAATAAGATTGCAAACGAGCAATGTTTGTTGTTTGGGTGGAGCTTTTTCTTTTTGCCACCAACACACAGGAGAGCTGTGTATCTTATATTAAGAAGATATGAGTCTAAGATCATACAAGCATAAGAAGAAGTCCAATGTTTGGGTGGATTTTGTGTGCCTTTCTACATTCTGCTTGCATGCTCTTCTTCCTGGTCTGATGTTTATTTTTTCTTTTTGGTTCGTAATGTAGGTTTCCCGCTCGATTTTTAGGCTGTGTGATGCTGTGAGAGCATTCAGAGTTGATGGCCCTGATGGAGTACAAGGCTCATTTTCTGTGGCTTCTTTATTGTCCCAGGAATGTTTGGAATCATTGACAACATTGTTGAGTTCTGAAACATTGATTGGTGCTATTCGTACTTCAGTTAAGTCGATGCCTCAAGGACAGTCTAGTCGATGCATAGAGGAGCTTACATCGGATCTCACAGAAACATTGAACTGGATGACTGATTGCAGTTTGGAAGATGATTTAAACAAACTTGGAGAGCCGTCTTTTGCCAGGAATTCTATTTTTTGTCAGAAAGCCGAGCTTCTTGGCAGGCACTTATCTGAAATATATGCTAGTGTTCTTGACTCAATAACTGTCACTGCTTCAAATAGTACACTGGTAGGAAAATCTGTTGAAAGGTTGGTCAATGCAGTCCGACAAAATTTCAGTCACTTGGTAACAAATGAATCAAAAAAATTAAATGGATTCATTCCCTCAATTATTGGAAAATTTACATCTAAAAAACTACGTGCCAACTGGCACAAGATCCCAAGTTTTTCCTGGATTTTTTGCCTATTCTTTCGCCTATATGTATCATGTAGAAGTTTGTATCAGCAATCTCTTGGCCTCATGCCTCCAGATGTAGCCACAGATGCAACAAAGCTGGTGGGAAATCCATTCATTGTATGCTCAGGAAAGGAATGGACCAATCCAGCCAATATTCTTGGGAAGGGTTATTTTGCATTGATTGTTGAAAATTCAAACTCCCTTTTGGATGTTATTGAGAGTTTATCAGAGTCTCTCTCAAGAAAGTGTGCTTCTTTTGCTCCACTTGTTTACATCTATCATGTGATGGCTCTGCAGAGACTCAATGACCTTAACAGGCAGATTAAGGCACTTCAATTTTTGCTTGAAGATGATTCTTGGCATCTAGATAATAAGGATATAGGAAGCACTCAACTATTAAAGGAATCTTGCAGCCTTGAAGCTGCTAAATTGATGAGTTTTATGATGAAATATGTGAAACTATTATCTTCAGGAGAAAATGGTACTTTGGGGTCTTACGAAGTTAGTGGTTCCTGGGATTTGAGTCTATGTTCCTTAGATGAAGGCTCTTTTCCTATAGCCACTTGGCATCTTCTGTGTGAAAACATTGACATTTGGAACTCTCATGCCTCTAAGAAGGATTTAAAGATTTTCTTCTCAAATTTGATAAGGTTTTCTTTTACTCAAAAGATATCTTCCATGGATAAGGAGGAGAATAATGGCACTCAATCTTCAAACAGAGAAATGACTTTGCATAGTATTTCTTTGGGGGCCCTTTGTGATACAATTATTTATGACCAAAAGGTATCTGTCATTGTAATCCTTCTATTCCAAGAAAAGATTGCTATGTTTGTTGCTAATATTGAATCTACCATTTGATTATCAGTGTTTATTTTATATTTGATAGCTGGGGGCTTTCTTTCACATACTTTTCCTAATGACTTGATAAAATTTGAAATGAATATTTCTAGGTTATCTTGAAGAATTTGGCATCAAGTTTTTGTCATGCTTTGAAGAAATCATTATCTTTTGTTACCAACTCTGATGAAGATAATACCCTTTTGGACACTTCACCTGATTTGATGGAGACAATAAGCAGCCTGGAAAACGAGAAGTTGATTGGTACAGGTTCTGGCGCTACGCATGCACACTGCATAGACAAACACTGGATCTGTGAGGATTTCCTTAATTTTTTTAGTGCTGTTCCTGGATTTCATGCAAATTCCAAGGCATTCATACAGCTTATAAACTATATTCTCCATCTTGAAAGGCAAGCATTAAAGTTCACAAATCACAACTTTGTTCACTTGTGCTAGTTTTGATTCCTATGCTTTGTTCTAAACTTAAAAACAAAAAACATCAATGATTATTACATTATTTTGTTTGGAGGTGTTCAAGTAAAATGTGTCGATTTGTATGCAAAATATTTGGAAAATCTCTTATATATGAAGGATTTTAAGAATATATTCTAGAAGAAATAAAGGTCAAAGACACGCATGAAGACCATGCAAAGTCAAATGAATCAAGTTTTTGTGAGCAGAGTATGAGTTATAAAATGGCACTATAGGGGCGACACAATAATACGCTGCATGCATTATTTTTTTTCTTGAAAACGATGGAGAGTTGTGCCGTTAACAAATACATATTGTTTCCACAGTGAGGGTTTGTTTTTTTATGACATAAATGCACCCGAGAAACAAAGATACATTCTCAACTACTAGGCTCTTTCAAATTCAACTGAAAGATTTCTGTACAGACACTAGGCACTTTTTCAGCTCCTAGTTTACTTTTATATGTACAGCTCATTAAGTAAATATTTAACTTCGACTCGCTTTTGGTCTTATGATGGAAATTGGAGCTACATGTATTGTCTAATTTGGTTAAAGTGGCTAATATTTTAGAACAACAAGTTCGTTGTTTCCTTTTTGTGTTGTTCAGCACCATGTTTATTGATGATGGCAACAAAAGCACATGGTTAATGCTGTCATCTGTGTTCAACAAGGCGCTCTTCCGCGCTCACCTCTCCACTTTAGAACGAGAAAGAAACTGGAAGAAAGAAAGTGAAACGAAACTAGAATCTTCAACTGGGAAGTGCACTTAACCCAGTCACCTAAACTGGGTCGGGAAAAATTTTGAGTGCATACAATACAAATCACCTGCAAAACCTTTCTATCTTTGTTCTTCCCACTTTTGCGCTTTCGGACTACTGGTTAGGTCATCACCTTTCTTTGATGTTTACACTGAGTTCACCTACAGTGCTTTTTTTTTTTGGCTATAGAACACCCACTTCTGGTATGCCCTGTATCGCTAGTAAAGATAGATCTGCTTATGTTCCTACCTGCACTTGGCAAAAGCCTCATATTGCCTCGTAATATGCCCTCTAACCGAGGTAGGGCTAGATAGAAATTTTATGCTTTATTCTTTTACCTGCCAACTAGGCGGTGGGTACTCCCTAACCTAGGGGGGTAGCTGCTACCCTAGGCAGTGCTATCCCGTCGGCTGCGGGGAGGCGCACAGATCCACCTAAGGCAGGGACGTGTGAGGGCGATGTGGACGTTGGGCATCGGTGGGGAAGGGACGTCGGGCGGATGTGGCCGGTGGGTTGGCGGAATCGGACGTGTGCGGGTGACGGTGGTGGGTGCGCGCGGGTGGTTGCTGGACGAGGCTAGAGGAGACTGGGAGTAAGAAATACGGGAGAGGAGTCGGCGGCGGCAGCTGAGTACAGAGGAGACTTAGGGATAAGGTGTTGGTGTGGTGGGAGTACTTCAGACTTGAGCTTTGGGCTGTTTGATGGGCCTTTCTCTTAACGAGGTGCACTTACCTCCTATTTTCCATTTCTTTTTTAAATACATATGTGTGTATATGCTAAAGTAGAAAATACCTAGGCACGCCTAGGTGGAGGGTTACTGCTAGAGAGCGTCCAGCAATTTTTGTAACCTTGTCTGTAATTATCTCTATTGCTAGTTAAAAAGGGTGGGCTCAAGTCAAATAGGAAGATGATTTAATGGCTAGCAGTGAGAATATAAAAAATAAAGGTACTCTTTTCGCTGCCAATGGAAAGAGGTTTTGCTGTGTCCCTCTTTCTTTTGTGTGTTGACTGCTTTCATGACATACCAAAATCCCTGTTACCAAAAACATTAATTTTGATTTTTGATTTTATTGACGATCTCTAGTTTCTACTCATCCTCTGTAGTCAGTAAATCAAGCCCAACTTTTCATGTGATAAATGTTATTTGCCAAAGAATAATGGAAATAAGGTGTCAATGTGCGTGTTTAATATCTGAAATATTGACCATTTGGTTTATCGTTTCCTGCTCATTAATTGTTTCCTCTCATTGCAGATTCCTGCTACTTAAATTGCTACGTCTTCGTTGTGAATCCTGCAATCCCATGAAGTTACTGCGTTTGTTTATATGTTGTCGTAGGGCTCTGATAAACCTCATCTTGAAATTCGGGAAAGAGTGCCCAGAGGCAAAGCAATACTTGGCCTTTTCAGAGAAAAATGGTAACTCATATTCCCTGGTTTGGTTTCTGAGATCTGTTCAGGAAATTGTTGGTTCGTCACAGAAAATATTTGGCGAGTGTACTGATGAGGTGAATATGTTGATGTTCTCCTTGTTAGATAAGACGTCAGAATTATTTTCTACACTAGCCAGTGTGAATTCATCAGTTTACTTGTTTGATTTAAAGAAACAAATTGAATCTTCCCTGGATGGTAGCCCTATTGAAAGGGAGACTTCAGACCATAATGATCAGACATTTGATATAATAGAATTATCAGCCTTGGAGTGTGTCAAAAGTATGGCCAAACTGTTACAGAAGACTGCAACCAGGATACCTGTTACCATAAAGGACGGCAAGTGTGTTATCAAATTAGAAGACTGCCGTAACACTGTATGCTGGAAAAGATTGTCATGCACCATGTTTTGCATAGGTGGATTCTTGCAGGGACTTAATTCAGCAATAGAAAGTGCATTCAACGATCATCCAATAGCAAACTCAGAGGACAAGAAAATGTTGCTTCAGTATTGTTCAAAATTTAGCAATTGTATTGCTAAGTTTGGGGCCTTTGTAGATATTTGCGTTCATTTCTTGTTTATGGATAACAAGGATTCTGCCTCTATAGGTTTAGTTTCTGTTCGTCTTCCACAAGAGCTGGATTGTGTGAATGGTTTTCTGAATATTGAAGCAGTCATGGATGAATTGAAAAAGCGTGAAAATTGTGGAGTTGATCTGTCTAAGATACAGTACATGGAAAATGTTCTTCTGGAAAGCCTGTTGAAAGGTGAATGCCCACTCATATCATTCACTTTGAGAGAGGTATACAATATATCTGCTGCTATTGTTAAGCTGAATAGTTACCTATCCTTTCCAAGTGATGTTTCTAGGCAGACTTGCAGCCCTGTCGAAGTGCTTTCATCGGGTACCTTGCTTGGGACAGCTTTCATCACTCTACAGAAAGTTGCAGACATGTCTAGCTGGCCACACATGTTTTGTCTTGTATGGATTGATGGGGTATTACGATATCTTGAAGTCTTACGAAGTGCATTTACATTGCCTGAACTCAATATCTCAATAGAATTGTATACTCAGATAGTAAATGCCCTATTGAGGGCTATTGGAAAATGCATCTTACTTCAACGGAAGAATGCAACTCTTCCTACTCATGAGATTGGCTCAAGCACGAAGACACTGCAATTACAGAATGCATCTGGTTATGCTTTTCCTAAAGATTTTATTGATATGCAGAATAGATTAAATTCATTGAAATCAAGGCTTCGGCTGGTACTTGGAAAATTTGTCAATATTGCATCAAACACACATCTAAATGCAGCTCTACAAGTAATTGAAAGGGCATTGGTTGGAGTGAATCAGTGTAGTCATTCAATATACGAAGTTTACACTGGAAATCCTGATGGTGGGACAGTTTCATCCGATGTTGCTGCTGGGATCGACTGCCTCTATCTAATTCTTGATTTTGTGCCAGGTTAGTGGCCAGAATTTTCTATTAGTTATACTAGAACCATACCCCACATGTTGCTGCAGGACTTCTTAAAATAAAATCGTTGCATGCATTAGTTATTATACCTACATCTTGCATCAATTCTTATCAAAATTGACGTGACAATGAAAGAATTAATAAGAACTAAAATAATTAGATTGAATTATGAGATGATGGAATGACAAAACAAATAACAATATATGAATGTCTTCTACTTAATCCGTCCCAAATTATAAGTCGTTTGACTTTTTTAATCCTAAGTTTGACCACTTGTCTTATTCAAAAAATTTGCGCAAAAGAGTTAAATTTAACTTATTCTTGAAGAACTTTTATTAATAAAGCAGGTTATAACAAAAAATTTATATTTTGGACAAATTTTTGAATAAGATGAGTGGTCAAACTTGGGGCAAAAAAGTCAAACGACTTATAAATTGAAACGGAGGGAGTATATTTTTGATATGCTGAAAATTGTAATTGCACTTAGTGGACATGATGTGGATGGTTTGCATTGATAGGTTGGAAGTTAGTGGACTGATGTGGCATTAGTGGGAGATGATTGGATAATAAATGAGAAATGATGTGGATGGCTTGCATGTTGAGATATAATTTGTAGAAGTTTGAAAATATACAATACTTGAAGCATACCCCGTGCGTTGCTGCGGGAATTGCGAATGATTTAGAATAAAATTAGACTGTATAATTATTTATATAAAGGAATAAACTACTATAAACTAATGCTAGTGGATTGCGGTATGTTGACATGGACAACGAAATGCTTGTGTGTCTTGCTGACATGGACATCACAATTGCAAATGCTAGTGGGTTTAATTTGCTTGTGATAGTGCATTGCTGAGGTTGTGTTGAGATGCATTGCTCGTGGGGTTTAGGGATATAAGAGATAGAGATAGAGATATACATATACATATTGGTATAGATATAGATTTCTACATTCAACTTTTGGTTCTGTTACCAAAGGTGGTTTCAATCCATTGTTTGTGGATAGTGAGATTGATATCAAATCAGCTTCCTAGGAGGATTCAGTAATGTACCAAGTATATACTAACATCATATGTGAGAACTAGATTGTATCTTACAGGTCAGTAATTCTTAGCAGTGGATTCTTGCTTCACAGCGATATGTTCCTATGCCAAGTTGTCGAGTGCTCCCCTTGCAAATACAAGTTAGCCTAAAATTTGTGCCAGTCAAACTTTAGGTTTGAGCAACGGTGTTGAAAATGAATTCAGATTGTATGGACGAAATATCAAGTTTTCATATACATGAACATGTCTTGGTGCTGTAGAAAAATGTTTGATCCACACTTCCATTTATATTTTGGTACTCGCTTGATATTCTAGTAGCCTAATTCTGCCTGTCATAATCAGTACCAGATGTTCCACAATTCACTGCTTTCCTAACTGGCCTATGCAGATTTTAGCATATCATTGCATGAGGTCATGAACTAGTTGATGTTGTTTAGGGAACCTTGATCTAAACTTCTGAAATTCATATACAATGATGAGTAGTGTGTGAAGGAACAAACATTTATTGTCTGTTTCTTTTAAGTCTGTGGGGTTTGCATGATTACATCTTGTGCCATGAAGAGTATCCATATGGAAAGCCTTGTTTGAACAAAGGTGAATCATGACTATTCTTCAACCCATGTTGCAGGAAATAAGCGTGTTTTTAAGAGAACTGTCCCTGGCCTAGTTGGCGCTTTATTCAACATTGTACTACACCTTCAGAGTCCA
Organism: Eremochloa ophiuroides; assembly: GCA_038502445.1. Lineage (NCBI taxonomy): Eukaryota > Viridiplantae > Streptophyta > Magnoliopsida > Poales > Poaceae > Eremochloa > Eremochloa ophiuroides. Next base: position 104,408,068 of record JAHLJS010000002.1, on the reverse strand, counting down.
CATATTTTCTACACTCAGAAGCTGCCACCTCCTTGTAGTGTGTTCCATCCAGATGCTGGAGCTACTGTTCTAATGTGTGTGGAGGTTATTACTTCATTTGTGGGAAGGCATTCGTTTCAAATTGATGCATCCCATGTTTCCCAATGCCTGCATGTTCCTGTGACACTCTTCAAAGGGTTTAAACATCTTCTAGCAAAGTACTGCAACCAAACTGTAGGTCACCATGCAGATCATGTTGAATATATTCTTGATAGACAATTTTCAGTTGATATCTATGCTGCATGTTGCAAATTGTTATGCACTACTCTTCGGCACCAACAACGGTAGAGATTTTGACTCTCTTCTTGTTCTCTGTGATTTTGTGTTCTTTGCATTTGGTCTTCATAGCATAACCCCTCCCTCTCTTTTTTTCTCTCTAGTGAGGTTGGGCGTTGTGTGGCACTCCTGGAGGATTCAGTAAGCATACTACTTGGTTGTTTCGAGTCCATTGATTCAAAGATGGTTAGCATGGCTGGATATTTTGCTTGGAATATGGAGGAGGCAGTAAAATGTGCTTCCTTTTTCAGAAGAATCTATGAAGAGGTTAGTGATGGTCATGTTTTGTTTTTAATTTGAAATGATACAGATATACTTTGATAGTGTGACGTGTCTGGTCTTAAGGGTTGGGCTGTGTGTTTCCGTGTGGTCTGTTGTATCCTGTTTCCTGTTGCATTATGAGTTTATACAAACTGCTTAAGTATTTTGGCATCTTTACGCTATCTTCCCAGAAGATATGCTAATAGTAAGGGGGGGTTTTACTGAAAAGTGAAAACTGTAGAGCAAAGCTAGCTTTGTACTGACTACTGAGATATTTGCCGTGGCAAGAGTTTGGCTTAAGTCAAAATTAATGACCCAACAAAGAAATGCCAATGCAACTGAGGCATGCATATTTATGTTTCATGTACCCACAAAAGCTAATATAATTTTCTCCTATTGTGTGGGCAATGCAGATGCGCCAGCAGAGAGAAACCCTAGGAAAACATGCCATGCACTTTCTTGCTGGTTATATTTCCATGTTTTCTGGACAGGGTCCTTTTCAGACAGGGATAACACGGTATGTTCTACTTTAGACTCAAGTCAAGCTGCTCATTATGTGTTTTTGTTTCAGCAGACTTGCTCTTCTGACATGGCAGAGAAATTGATGAGGCCCTGAGACCTGGTGTATATTCCCTGATTGATATATGCGTGGAAAGTGATTTTCAACAGCTCCACACATACCTGGGTGGTCCGTAGCCCTTATTAACCTGCTCGAAATTTTTTACTTCTGAACACACAGATAACCTCTTAGATTACTCTTCCTTTTTTTTATATATTCTTTTCCTTTGTCTTTCCAGAGGGCCCATGCCGAACCACTCTTGCTGATCTCGGTGCGTGACTATGAATTACACTTCCAGTATCAGGGCAAGATCTAAGCCAGCCTGTTCTTTATTTTTGAGCAACTGGCATTTATCCCATCATGTCTGGATTTCAATCTATGGAGTACCATCTTGTGGACGATCTTGTGTTTTGGATGGACTAATTTTGGCTTAATGGCTGCCCATTGATTTTTGATCAAGGTGACATGGTGGCTAGTAAGGGTTTCTGATCAAACTTTATAGATTAGTATGTGAATCCAAGCCAAACAAAGTAACTGATTCTGTTTTCTACTCACAGATTTAAGGCTTGTGAAATCAACTTCACATGTGGAAGGACCAAGGCAGTCCATAAGATCTATAGCTGCCCAGTGCTGTTCTGCAAATCGACCTGGTAATATCAAGCAGATGTTGACATTTAATTTCAGGGGAAGGTATAGCATGCATGCTTGCCTTTGACTAAGTGATATTGAAGACGGAGCACATCAATATATTTTTTTCCTGGTACTTGACAACAGCAAAGATAATAGGAAGGTTATGATCTAGTGATGTTCGGCTACTTCTAAGATTAACTGATTAAAACAACGTAATGCTAAAACCTGAATAGATCATAGCTGACAAAAGAGAATTACGTAGTGTCCTTGTGAAGTTCTGCTGGTTCGACCTGTTTCTAATGCAATCGAGAATTATATTTATCACTCAGAAGTCAGAGTCGAGCCCCCTACTTCTGTTTTGCTTGTTTTCTTTTTGCAGTTTACTTTCACAGTTTCACAGTTTACATTCTCTCCATTCCAAGAGAATGCAATTCTCACTTTCGAGTTTGATCTTAAGCTTGACCAATTATATACAAAAGCACTAATATTTATGATGTGTGAAAGTTTTAATGTATGATTATATTTTGGAATATATTTTCGTAGCAAATCTATTTGGAGAGATAAATGTTGATACTATTAAACCTAGCCAAACTTGAGAATGTTTGACTTATCAAAAATTCAGATTTATATCCTTGTTTTTGGGATGGAGGGGGTAGAATGGGATGTGACATTCTTGAGTTTGGACTTTGGAACAAGCTCTAGTTGAATTTTGGTTGCCGTGGATAGGCCATTTGCATTTGCTGGCTCATGCCAGCAGGCAAGCAGCTATTCCGCATCTTCTTCATCCATTGGATTCGGAAGCACTGCGATATCAGGGATTTGTTTGGTTATTAGCACCACAGTTCCAGCGAAAGCTATGCTCACAGCCGAGTCGTGGTCAGTGTCAATTCACGGCCACAAGAGAATATCTGAAGTGATAGGAAGCGGGGATAAGGGAACCATGGAAGGTGTGATGTACTACATGGGGGTCGTCCGGAGGAATTAGGTGGATGCGGCAACAAGATAGCCGAGAGAGGGACCAAAAGCTGGCGCACGCGCACACAGTAGCCACTATCATTGGATAAAAAGGCTTGCTAGGCCACCGGGATGAATCAGATTCCCACGATATGTTATCCAACTCTGCGTCCATGACTGGACACTTCGACATGATCCACATGGGTGTAGACACTATGCGCCCCACTGTGCTCTGCATCTGGTTATGGTAAATTTTTTTTGCTAAGGTTATCTGCGAACCCGTGCATATTATCCTCGTATTGTTCTATTATCAGTTGTGGTCCTGCTTGTTTCGTTCATGATTTGATGTGTGTCCATGCAGTGCAGAAACGTGCATGCACTTTGGTTGCATTTCAAAGCTTCTGGTTGGTGGTTGCATTTCAAACATTTTTGGTTCAAGAGTCATTCTGTGTGTACTTGAAATCTGAAACCGTACTGCGACCTGTAATTTCAATTTCCTGTTTGCGTCGTGGGCGTAGACTTGAATCCAAAAATAAATCTTCACGTTTAAAAACGGGTGGTTGAAGTTTCTTATTTATACTGGACAACAACAACAACAATGGATCCAGGCAAGTCGCATCCTGCCTGTATATTACATGCAAGTGCATGATTTCCCACTAAAAAAAGGGCAGATTTATAGGTCAACACAGATCATGTTCGGCTGGCTGGTCCAGCCAGCACCAGCCAGTCATTCAACAGTGTTTTTTTCACAGAACAATCAGCTAGCCGTACTGTACCAGCCAGCCGAACAGAGCCTAACAAACAAGTTGACCCCCAAGTATTTCCATGCTCAACCCAATCCTATCTTTATTTCGGGATCTTTCTTCCCCAATCGTGTGCTCAAGCTCATATCCCCCCGTCTTTCCTTTTCGCTATCAAGATCTGGTGCGTGATTTGTTAGTTCCAGGCTAGGCTTTGTCTTCCGGCCATCATGAGGTTCAGCTCCAATCACCATCTCCTCGCACAGGTTGCAGAGAAAAAAAGGGCTATCTTGCTGGAGGCTCATCTCCTTTTTCATGGCTTGCTGCTGACTTTGTGCTCCTCCAACCGGCACTAGTACGTGCAAAGCTCGGCCTCCAGTTAGCATTGGGCCACGTGTGCCGACGCACTGTCAGTCCTAGTTAGCACTCCTCTCGCACTAACCGGAGCCGGAGAGCGCCAGCGCGAAAGGTAAAGCTGACCAGATCCCGTGTTCCACGCACTATGCAATCTCACCACCGCTGCAATGCTCTAAATTATAGGAGTACGCAGGCATACATATGCATCCCTTTCGCTTGCGGTGCCGTGCCATTCTTGGGGTCCCTCAACCAACAATCACAGTAATACCGAAGATTAGGAACCAATTTCAGACTAAAAAACGTGATTTTGGATTGCTCCTTGCTCCCAGCTACGTCATGTCAATTTCATGCTCTTAAATTTGAAGTACTCCTACCTTGGCATCCATATCCAAAGACCAAAAGAAATACTGAGAACAAATACATTGTAGGGCAGAATTAGCCACGGGCAAGGAATGGGCCATGTGGTGAAGCAGTAGTCGGCACAAATGGCGTCGCGCCATTGAGCCGATCCGCCGCCTGCCGAACGACAGACAATCTTCCGGTGCAGTGTATCGGCCGTCGCCCGCCATCCGCGTCTCGTCAAGTCCTTGCACTTGCACGGGCAGTTCCAATCAAATGACCTGATGGGATGGGCGATGGCAAAGACTCCGAGAGATGCCGCGATTGGAGCTCGGTCCCCCTACGCCGAGGCCGAGGTAGCCTCGTCACTTTGCTTGGTGGAGGACGAGGACACGGTGTGGACGGAGGGCTGCCCGTATTTCCCAACGATTTGGCGATGGTGACGGTCCCAAAACGGTTCAGGAGGGCCTGTTTGCAAATCACCATATATATGCTTACATACATGTGCACCTACTCATCGTATATCTGTGAACACGTCCAAAAGATTAGCCAGTAGATTCTACTATACAAGGAATCCAACCAACTAAATTATAATCGGGTCTGACGTTATCCATCACGTGTGGACTGAGTGAGCTATTCCTATAGACAGCTTTCACGCTGGGACCAAACATATTGACACCTCGTGGCCAAAGACGAAGCTAGGGGGTCGGGGCTCACTTAAATCTCCTAACGTCGACATAGATAATCACCGAAATGTAAGAGCAAAAAGAAGAAGAAGTTTATTTTTTATGATGGTTTCGTGATAAGGATGTCGCTAATGATGACACCTCACCAACCAGAGCAACAAATCGGGCTCAGCATTCTTAATTTTGGGCTCTCCAATCAACAGCCTACTAGTGTCGTCTGGTGCTTCATTTTTTGTCATCTTTGGTGTGCCTTGAATTGTATATATACCTTTGATAGTGAACTTGTGCGGACATACATAATCATGGGAGCAAAAAGGGGGCAATTATACAAAGTCATCACGGGTAGTTCGTTATCGACAAAAACAATGTCTACCACTGAAAACACAACGCTATTAAATCTTTAAAAATTCGTTTACACAATTGATCTTTTTTAAAAATAATTCTTATATATCGGAAAGTTACATAATATAACTAGTTAGATCCATAGCTTTTTGCCATGGCAAAACCTGTAAACAAGAGCATCAACCAAGCATGTATACAGTTATTTTTTTTAATAAGCTAAAAATGTTTCGTAACATAACAAAAAGTACCAGCACGACAGAGCTTGTTCGACACACTTTTTGGTTATAGTATGATATATAAAAACGTAAAGTCATGAGCTGTAGTGTTGTACAGACTTTCAGAAGGACCGGAGCAAATTGGACTCTTGAAGCAGTAGCTGGTAACATCAGCTAAGAAAGAAGGTGACTCAGACGAAAATAACTATCTTATCCTTAGCACACTCTTCTTTGTGTTTTTCTTCTTTGTAGGCGTACCTTCCAGTAGCAAGTTGTCTTCAATGAAAGAGATGGGATGGGGCAATTTGTGGATGCAAAATATTTATTCTGGAATTGTTCTCTATATATCCTGATTTATATATGTGGTAATAGCCCTGTTACTAAATAGTAAATCAAATCCGCCAATTGTGAATAAAATTCAACTTGTTGCCGTCCTGGTCAATAACGATGTCATGGCCTCGTAGGATAATATATAGGTGGAAGGATGTTCGTTAGATGTGCAAAAAACCAAGTATTTTATTGTTCATTCAGTTCAGTCACTTTCGTCGGAATTTTCTTTCAGATATAAGATAACTCAAGGCTGGTGCGTCCGCAACGTTTTCCTGTCATTAGATTTGAATATTTGACTGAGCGCCCCCCCCCCCCCCCCCCCCCCCCCCCCTCTTCTGATCTTGCTGTTGTCGGACTGACCATTTTTGAGATGGTTAACATGATTTACTTGCAGTGGCAGCGCCCTTGTGTTTCAACTCACTTTAAGAATTTCTCACAGTTTGCCTTCTTGAAGTTGAAGGAGGGATTTATACCTAGAAATGGGCTGTATAAACAAGAGGACCATAACACCGTTTGTCTATCCATATAGTACACATTCAAATTCCAAGTTTTTATCAGAGGATACATATAAACATCCCTTGACATAAGCATTGTGACGTCAGTTAGTGATGGCATGCAGCTAAGAAGGCAGCATGAGGCCATGCATGGTGCCCAATCACCCACCATCCAAATTCCAAAGTGGCTCAAACATAGTCCCATGCCCTGCACCATGCAAAGCAAGGGTTTACAGTATAAATATGTAAATGGTGGTCACAATCGATACATGGTGATGTGTAGTTTACTAGTAGTACTAGACAAAAAGCAGACCTCTGATGGATAATGTATTGTTCCTACCTAATTATTAGAGCAACTCCAGCAGGGGCACCTAAATTAGGGCTCCTAAAATCTGGTTTGTAGGGTCTCCCTAATTTTAGGTGCTCAATTTTTTTCTCTTTACTCCAACAGCACTACCTAAATCTAGGCCCCTAAATCTATTTCACTAGACAATAATAAATGGAACCCGTTTATCATAATCTATTCCTTCCCATTTTTTCTTCCTCTGTCCAGCAGCCACTCGCGTGCCTGTGCGTCGCGGCTGCTCGGCGGCGTGCTCGAGTGGCCTGGCCTGTTCGCGCATGAGCAGCATCGCGTGCCTGTGCATCGCAGGCCGCTCGGCCGTGAGCTCACATGGCGGGGCCAGGTACCTCCACGAGGAGGAGCAGGACAACGAGCAAGAGCGAGAAGAGCAGCTTGCTGGTCTTGGCCATGGTGGAAGCTAGCTTCGTGTGCTTGCTTCCTTCCACGAGAGAGACATGTTGCCTTGGTGTGAGTCAAGCAGAAGGACGACGAGCGAGAGCGAGAAGAGCAGCCTGCTGGTCTTGGCCATGGTGGAAGCTAGCTTCGCATGCTCGCTTCCTTGCACGAGGGAGAGACACGCTGGTTGGTGTGGTTGCTCACTGCAGCGCTAGTGCGGTTCTCATACGGTGCCAGTGCAGCAGAGAGATGCGCCTGGGAGCTGCTGTACGCGCGAGCAGGATGGGGGACGACCTGTTGGCCCCCCAGGAATTGGGGGTGGAGGAAGGATTTTGGTGCCCACTCAAATATTGGGGCTGTAGTAGAAATCTTATTGAAACTCTTTTTTTGTCTGACCCCCTATATTTAGTTATTGGGGCTCAAGTAGGGGCCTGTTGGAGTTGCTCTTATATCCGTTATTATATTGGAATCCATTCTTGTAAATCTTTTATCAATATATATTCACGAATAGCTTTCGGCAGGTATAGGAAAAAAAAAAGGCTTGTAGGATTGTAGGCCCATGAGTATACCGTGCATGCGGTGTATACGATACTCATATACAGACCCATGTGTGTGTATCCTTCTTTTCTTTGTTCAATTGTTCCGATTCTGTCGGCGCCGAGGGATGTGGGCGGAGGTGTAAATCCGCTTAAAGCTCGCATGCACTTGTGAGACGGCATATAGTCCAATCCATGGAAAGAGTAAAAGTCCGGCCGGTGGCGACATATAGTACAATCTTGTGCAGATACGTAGCCACCATTTGCAGTACGGGCTACGGGGTAAAATGCTACGTATTCCGAGGACTGAAGTTCAGAGCAAACTAGTTGGCCGGGGCAGGGCAGTTAAGCTTGTGAGAGAGAAAAATACTTATCTGTGAATGAAAATAAGCTAAAACAACTGAAGCGAACACGGGATGATGCCTCTGTTCCGACATGCTAACAATTAATTAACCTAAATGCTAGTCTTCGGTCGTGCATGCGCTAGCGCGAGCGTGTGCGCACCACTCGCAGCAGCTCGATAGGATCCAGATGCGCGCACGTCTTCCTCCTCTCTCTCACCCGCGCGAGAGCACCTCACCGGTGACGGCGACCCGCCCCCCTCCCCTCCTCTCTCTCTCATCGAGACCGGTGGCGACGCGACGAGCTCCTCCCTGCAGTGTCCTCATGCGCTCCCCACGCCCCTGCCCCCGCCCTCGCCGAGCTCGCCGGCCATGGTAGCGGCGGCAGATCCGGCGGTGGCTGTGGAAGCCGTTCTAGGTAGGTCCTCTCTCTCTCCTCATCCTTCTCCTCCACTCCGGCGAGCCACCCTACCCCTTCTTCCCCAACTCTAGCGGGGTCTAGAAGGGCCGGCCGGGGGGAGGAAGGCCGGCTAGGCGGTGGGGAGGAGGGCGGGCGGGTCTTTAGGGTCCTGGCGGCGGGGGAGGCGGCCGGAAAGGGTAGGACGGGGGCGAGCTCGCTGGAGCTGAGGAAGACGACAGCGAGTTGGGTCGTCGGAGTTGAAGAAGAAAGCCGTGCGGGGGTGGGAGGGTGGGGGATGGGGAGGAGGAGGGAGAGAGGGAGGCCACCGGAGCTCCGGCGAGGCCCTACAGTGCCGTGGCGGTGGGTGGCGGGCGGCGGGGCGGCGGGAGGTGGTGGAGTGGGGGGCGCCATCGCTGTGGAGGTGCTGGAGTCGGAAGCCGAGGCGGTGGGCGACGGGGTAGGCGCGCCGCGGAGGTGTGAAGACGGATGCGCTAAATCGTACGCGCGCATCCGTTAGCAAGCTGCATTAATTAAAGAGTACTTGTATATTATTTCGACGCTGTCCTCAGGAGACGCGACCTCCTCACTCCACAGGGCCCGGGCGAGATAGATAGATAGGGACGAATAGGGACAAGCCCGAACGCAGCACGTACGGCAAGTGCGATCGAGAAATTTAACATTTTGGTGGATGGATTATATTATGAATGATGATGGTCGAGTAGGACCCCACGGTGACGGTAGCCAAAGATTGGCACGTAGCGTGCAGGAAGCGTCTGCTCGTCGCGTTTTTGGCAGCTGTGCCCGACTCGCCTTGGCCCCGGACCCGGCCATCCAGATAGCGTCGGCAAAACTTGCTGCTAACGAAGCCAGGCTAGCTGATCGATCGAGCTACCCACGGCACGGCTCGCAGAATCTTAGCGCATCGAGTAGTTGTATTTGTGTAGAATCGGTGGTTGCCATCAGCAGATCGATTAGCTAGTTAGCTAAGGACACCGGCCACTCGATCGGAAGCGCCCTCAGGCCCGTCGAGGCATCGACGGACGGCGACGTGCGCTTGGCTTCACGTGGCTCGCGACGACGACAGCCAGTCAGAGCCAGTCTCCACTCCAGCAACGAGGAGGAAGAGGAATTGGGCTTGTTAGAGTATCATCATCTCTATTTTTTTCCTCTATACATCCTGACCACCAAGATTCTCTCCTCTATACTTGTTTTTTCTGCACCCGTCATCCTCTATATCTCATACTCTTTACTAACTACTATAAGTTGGCCCACTTATAATTTTATCTAAATATACCCATATGAGATCTTATTTCGAAGGATTTATTGAAACGAATTTAATGGTGTAATCGAAATTTAATTTGATGTTTTTGGCTTGTGAGCTATAACATTTTTTAGTTACTTGAACGAGTGGGGCCCACCTCTGCATGTACAAGTTCGACGATGGGCGTTGTGCCTGCTGGCTGCTGCGTGCGGGCACTACAAGAATCCTGTTAATCCGTGATGATAATTTTTCATCATGGATCAGAAAAAAATGTCAGCAAACAACATCTGTGATGATTTCAGATATCATCATAGATTGAGCGTCATGGATTAACCTTCGTGACATTTTGTCGAAGATCATCACGAATTAACGGAATTGGTGATGATCTTAAATCGTCATGGTAGAGCCCGAAGCCTAGTTAGCCCAGCCCAAGTCCATTTTCTATGACGAAAAATAATCGTCATGGATTGATTGCCATGTCATCATGGATGCCAACCTAGATGCTTACGTGGATGATGACGTGTAACATGACATGTCAACGCTTACATTGATGCTTACATCACCATCTCGACCTATTTATTTTTTGCGAACAATCTAAGACCAATTGTTAACAAGCCAAAATCAAATGACCCATTTATTAAATAGATCAAATACAGATTTACATGCAATTGGTCAAATATGTTTTACACCGATGATAAAGAGATTCACAATGCTAAGTCACACAAGCAACATCATTACATTTATTCTCTCTATCCATGTAGCTGTTGTCCCGTCCATCCAAGGCGCATTATGTCTGCTTCAACCTTGTAGCAATTATTCCCATCTATCCATACAACAAAATAGTAAGTCACAATTTTATTATTAAGTCCAATTATTAATAAGCCACGATAAACACGAATGACTAGCTCATAAGCACCTAAGATGAGCACAGAACAATATAGCTCAACTAGTGCAAAGATGACAAGTGCTACATGTATATTTTAGTTGTTATCTCCAGATAGCCACAACATTCAATCAATAAGCATATGCATATGCTAGGACATCATGTGCAGCTGCTAGTAATAAATAAAAAAAACTGCACACTTAACTGACACAACGATATAGTGTTATGCAAAGAAGAATCAAGCTAATAAATTCCTAGCACCATAGATCAGGAGCCAAATAACCAAAATGTTCAGCGTTGGGATAATCTAAATTTGTTGCTGTAGCAAGAAAATAGCATTTAATAAGATAAAAGCATTGCATGCCAAGCTACTGCTCTCAATCAAATCACACAGTGCAAACCTGAAAATAAACGGCACATTGAACTACTCTGCCACTGTATTTGTTGTTGAACACTAGCTACTAGTGAAAGACATCAGCGAGGACGCAGAAGCTGCTGCACAAAGACAGATCAGAGGAGGCACGGTGAGCTCCTGCTCATGCAGAAAACAGAGCAGAAAATATAATTGTGGTTCAATACAGTACATGTACAGAATAGATGTGTAATCAGCAGTTATGTCCTCTTCAACCTTGTAGATATTATTTCTGGTTGGTTTGATATTTGTCCACTAGTTACAACAAAACAGCAAGGGATAGTCCAATTAAGCTACAATAAACAGCTAGGTAACAACACAATGGAGATTACTGCAACAAGTTAACAGACCAAATTAGCCTTCTGAAAGCCCTAGTTTGGTTTTGATAATTAATGACATCCTAAGTACTAACCTAAGTTGCTAAGTGTTGGTAAGATTTAGGTAGTCCTATCCATAGAGTGTGAAGCCTAAGGAGATGATGATGATGATCACATAAGGCTCAACCATGTACCAAGTTTGGTGGATCAAGTGAAGTTGATCAGAGTGAAAGAAAAGACATAAAGGCAAAGGTTGTAACAGAACCGACCAATTTATACGAGCACAAGTACAGCGACAGCTGTTTTTCTAGCTATCAAGCCACACTTGAGCCAATATAAACTCGGTAGTCTGTGAAATCTCGAAGGATTTTAAACTTTTACACAGCACTTACCCAAGGATCGCAGAAACTCAGCAGCACACATACACATGATACATAGATTCGCACATAGTTCAATTACATCGGAGTACAAGATAGACTTTACATAAAAGTTCAGTTGTGGAAACGAAATAGATTTACACACACTTAAGTTCATCATATAGTGCCAAGTGTCGACCAGTCACAGCAACATAGATAAGATAGGTAACATGACCTTGCCCAACGTCTAGTCTTCCTCTCCTGAAGGATAGAAGTAACTCTTTTAGACAACGAAGTATTCCTCCTGCAACATTGGGAATAAAACCCTGAGCACTCAAATGTACTCAGCTAGACTTACCCGACAGAAAGTAAATAAAAAGACTCTCAAAGATATGCAAGGCTTATTTGGTGGAGTTCAGGAGATAGCATCATTTTTGCATAAAAAGCATTACTACAATAATTCCTCAACTTATCAATTTTAAATATTGTTCAGCTTCGATTTCAATTCAGCTATTATAACTAAAGTTTGCAGCTATACTAAACATTCACTTGATATTATAGCAATCAATAAACCATAGCAATTTCTGATATCCACACATATCTTCCTCATCTCACCAATAATCACGTTTAAGTTGTTAACTTCTACCTCACCAGAAGATCAGTTCAGTTTCTCACTAACCAGGAGAGATGGCGATTCGAATCGATTGTACCAACTGGCAAATATGCCAATCACAAACCCCGTCAGCCTGATCAGTGGCTTCTTGGGTCACCGTTAGCCCATTTGAGTCTTAATGTCTCGCGAAGTTGATGGGGACCACAATCTCAGGGATCCGATCCATCCGGTCTCTCAGGACGCACCTGCCATCGGTATGGTGTCCCCGACTGGAAAGTGTCTGCCGATCGCACCAACAATCGGCTCAAATGAAACTACGCGGCTTCGCGGTCAGAACGACTTATCTGGCCAGCTATGTGATGACGTCTTTCAATCTCAACTGATGTCTGGTGGCCTCAGTCCTAATCGGCCGCGAGTAGCACCGAAGTCAGCACAACCCATGTCATGCAGCTCCCCACTACCCAGCCTTAATTCTCTCATTTAATCAGTGTGGCATGGTGACACATATAGCCATCCATATAGATCTCATCAGTCACCACCTATGCTCGCGGATGACAGGAAATCACCCGACTTTCTCGCGGATGACAGGAAATCACCCGACTTCTACCGGTCTAAGCAGGGCTAAGCATAAGATCGATCACCTGTCTAGTAATAGTACCAGGATCATATGTAGAGTGGACAAGGTAATTATACAACAACGGTATCAACCAACTCCTATACCTAAGTGCACAATCATACGATTTAAGAAAGACCGGTGCATTTTATAAAAAGAGATAGGTGGAGGTTTATGGATACTCCGGGGCTTGCTTGGGATTCAACAATAAGTCAGCGTTTGTTAGATGACACTCGTTCGATGAGCATCTCCCATCCAAGCACTCGATTAGTCCTTCTATCTTCGTGATTAGTCCACCACACCGTCTTGTGGTTAGTTCCATCATCATGTCCTTCACTCCACGTGTTCGTCTATCGTACCTAAATGAGATGCACAATGCACATGTATGAATAAAAGAAAGTAATACAAGGCATGTTAATCTACCATCACTGAACCATAAGTTAACAATCACGCCAAGAAAAGCAAAGTAAAAGCAATCATAATCCCACACATGCAGTTTATGGGCAGCAGGACAGCAAGCATAAGATTTAACCATAAGCTATACACATCCAACTAGGGTGATATAAGACTTTCTGGAAATTTATTGAAATTGTCTACAACTTTGCTATCATTCATCTTAAGATGATTCAATACATATAAAGGTCAAACAACACATTGAATGCAGCTCTGTCCAGACTTGGACAGATTCTATCCTCACACTTCAAACAATCATAACTACGGATCTAAACCATCAAAAGAAATTATTCCAGACAATTTGGAAAGGCAATGAAATCTACTACAGCTTCTTTATTATCACCAAGAGGTGATTCAAAGCATAAATTGGTCAAACAAGCCAAACATTCAGGTCTGCACCGAAAACAGGCAAAATCTGACAGCAGACTTCTAAATTCTATAACTCTAAAACTATCAGGTCTACAATCATGAAATTCTAGGACAAGCAAGTAAATGAAGTTAACTACAATTTTTGTATAGAACATATTTACATGCAACATCATTATAATGGAGAAAACATCACAACAACAGAGACTGCTCCTGCAGCCATTTCAGCATATATGCAAAGCAAGTCTTTATTTGATTTCTACCCAAGAATACATATGCACATGAGCTTTTGATACAGCCCCAACCATCATAACATGATCATGCAATATTTAGGTCAGGCTAAAACACAACAAGAAGATCATAACAATACATGCACGTGCCCATTTAACTCTAAACTTTCATTAACTACTACATAAAACATATTATTTAATTATTTAAGTTATATGGTAAACATGTCAAATGGATCCAAAATTTTTATGAGAGTTAGTTGATTACAAATTATGACCAAGGTTCAAATCTTACATGCTCAGGTTACATAATTTAATTATTACAAAATAAACAAATCCATAATGCAATAAAGCATTGGAGAGCAAATTAAATATGAAACTCAACATTTTGTGAAACAACATGGCCATATTATTGATTCTTAGGCTAACACAATATCATACAAAGGCAGAGGAACACCATTTACCATTTTTACCACAATATATTATTTATAATGCATTTAAATCTACTTAATATGCACCAAAGAAGATAAATCAACAACTCAGTCATACATGCACTATAAATCATGAAATTTTAACCATACATTACACATCATACAAAGAGTCTACAATTAAATTTTCATGCCATTTGGAGCAATACAACTCTAGTTACAAAAATAATAATTAAATCAGCCATTTATTTTCTATTTAACAAGATTAATGTGAAACATCATTAAAACAATAAATAGCCTATATGTTTTATATTCCTATCAGCTAGTGCATTTCATGAGAAGACCAACAAAATTAGAACCACAATTGTTGGACTTATATTTCTCAAATTATGGCCAAAAGCAAGTTAATTGATTCCCTAAACCACTTTTTAAAAACTATTTTCTACAGCACAACAACACAAATAACATATCATATATTCCAGATCTAGCATGCAGAGCACTTCACCATGAATCTAACAAAACAAGTTTCACAATTTTTAGAGCTCTCTAGAGCTGGATATGGATTTTTAAACAACAACACAAATCCTGCAATTTTGATGCACAATTGACCACGCGGGTCCCACATGTCATTGGCACAAAGAGAACAGAGAGGGAGGCGGGTCGTCTTCTTCCTCTGGATGTCGACGGCAGGGAGATGGCCGGCTCCGCCAGGGCTCGCCGGAGAGTGGCCAGCGGCGGCGAAGTGGGGCCAGGGCTAGCCCAGCAGCCGTCGCACCTGCCGGTGCCCGTAGCTTGGCACGGCGTGGCCCATGGCGGCCTGGCCACGGCGCCAGGCAGCCCGGCGACCAGTGGCAGGCGGGCTCGGCGCTGCGGGGTGCGGCGGAGCCGAGGGAGAAGCGCAGGGGAGACGGCGCGAAGCGAGGAACGAGGTGCTCCACTCGGTTTAGCCGTAGGGTGACCGGAAGACGAGGAACGACAGCGGCTCGAGCTTCTGCTCTTGCGGCCATGGTGGACGCGCGCTCGCGCGTACCACGGCGCGAAGGAGAAGGAGCCGGTGGAGGAGTGGAGAGTGAATGGGAATGGAGTAGAGCGCTCTGGTGCTCGCCTTTTGCCGGAGAGGAGCAGCAGGGACGCAGGCGAGGTGGCACAACGAGGTTGGCAAAGGTGGGCGACGCCCAGAGCTCGGCGGACACGTGGGCATTAAACCGAACAGATGAAAGACACTAGTTTGGTTTTGGTAATTGATGAAACCAAGTTACTAATGTAAGTGCTAAGTGTGTATAGCCAAGAGTGGATTAGTGATATGGAGAAAGATGACATGAGCTCAAGTGAAGATCAAGATAAAATGATCAAGGAAAAAGAAAAGGACTTAAAAAAGGAAAGCTAGAGGCTAAGGTATATTCAAATAGGGCTTTTCTTTTAGTGATCAAGACTCCAAGTGAGAGTGATCACATTTAGAATAGATAGCCGACTATCAAGAGGAGAACTAAGCTATTGCATTACTTTCAAGTGCTCTAGGTTGCATCGCATATGCATTGATCTAACCAACCTAGAGAATCCCTTTGAAAACCCTTGAAAAATGTTTGCAAAATGCTAACACACTGTGCACAAGTGTAGAAGACCTTGAGTGTTAGCATATAGAAGCAAGGGGTGAGAAATAGACTTGAAAAGGGCTGTTTCCAGAACGTCGGACTGATAGTGGACGTAGCGTCGGACCATTGATTCGGTCCGACGCCTCAGCTGTCAGTGAGCGTCGGACGCTCGTTTACCGAGCGTCGGACCATTGTGGTCTTTAGTCCGACGGTGCCGAGCAGCGAGGTGTGACGCGTGGCACACTGAGGAGCGTCGGACGCTTGAGAAAAGTCCGACGGCGAGCGTCGAACGAAGTCCGACGATGATTTAGCGTTTTCAAACCTCTCTGGAAGTGTCGGACGCTGAGTTTCTTTAGTCCGACGGCGCTCGCGCGATCGTCCGACGATACGCGCGCAGTGAGCTGAGAGAGGGCGTCGGACTTTGCGGTTTAGTCCGATGGTAGTCAAACGCGCGAAATCAGTTACCGTTGAGATCGGACGAACGGCGTTTAAACCTATTGACACGTGGCGTTCATCCGAGCGTCGGACGCTGCCGTTTGGTCCGACGCTGTCGGTCCGACAGTATAAAAACGGGGTTAACGGCTGTTTCAGAGAGTGTAACGGCTAGGAGTTGGCTTGGGAGTATTTATACTCCCTCCCTGGTCACTTGGTGACTAGCTAGCACACTTGGATCATTGTCATTCACTTTGTTGCATTCTAGCCTTCCACTCTCTCACTAGTTCATCATCTTGATCATCCTTGTGAGATTGAGTGAACCTCAAGTGCATCATTGCTTGTGTTTTGCATTCTAGAGCACTTGAGAGCAAGCCTCGGGTTAGTTCTTATTCTCTTGAGACATTACCGTGTCCCTAGACGGCTTAGAGGAGAAGAAGGTGTGAAGGAGCTTGGTGATTGTGCTTGCTCACACCCGGCGATTGTGAGGGGTTCTTGTGCCTTTCCTGAACGGAGTGCTCAAAGGTAACTCTAGTGGATTGCTCGTGTCTTTGAGTTACTTCCTCTGTGGTAGGTTCTTGTGACGCCTAGTGTAGGCTCGGTGCGTGATACCGATTAGCCACCGAACCACCGGTTGAAGTCGACACAACGAGGACGTAACGTGCCGGCAAGTACGTGAACCTCGGGGATAAATCTTGGTGTCTCTATTGATTTCCTCACCTTCGAGTGAGTGACTTATTGATTGTCCCGGTGATTGGCTTCTTCACAAGGCAAATGTTTATTCGACGATCATCTCTTTCTTATTCTTGTGCAAAGTAGCTTGTTCTTTTGTCTTGAGTAGTTGTGTAGTTGTTTAGCTTTTGCTAGCTCTTTTGTGTGGATTAGAACTAAGGTTTAACTAGAATTGTGTAGGTGGCTTGCCTAGGTTAGTGGTTGCCTTAGCATTGCATTTATAGTCTCTTGTGGTTCTATTTACTTGTTTAGTAGTTTGTAGAATTTTTATTTAGGCTATTCACCCTCCCCTCTAGCCATACTAGAACCTTTCAACGGATGGCGCGCGTAATTGTGCTCGACTTCGGCCGGCCAGAACGGCATATTCTGAGTAGATTCGATCTGAGTGCCCTTAATCAAAGTTGTTGCCCACATTATGGTCTACATCTGTATTAAGAGTGTTCCATCAGTTGACCAACGGATTAGGAGATAATTAATCCTGAAGTGGCTGCTGTCAACGGGTTAATTACGATCAAAGATCGAGTGGCAGACCTTGTCAAACGGTGTCGGCTTAACCTCAACCTTGGATATGTTGTGCCTTGACAAATTCCCTTCAACTTCTATATTTGGTCCAACTTGAGTTGCTTAATAAAATTTGGAGAAAGCAACACGTCAATGCAGTAGGGGCAGATTTCAGACTTAGAAATATTTAAAGTCCTGAAATCAGCTTTTTCTCTATCTTGTGTCCACTATTTGAGGCACTTAGGGGTTTAATTATGACTTGGTCCATAAATAACATTTGTTCTCCTCCAAAATATCTGTAACTTTTATTTTGGGTCAAACTTTATATCTTGCTCCAAAATAATATTTTCACTTTGGTCAAACTAATGTAATTAGAGTGCTCAAAGTAGATGTTTAGGCCAATAAAGATATTTTCTTGGCATTTGCTCAACATGAGTCCTTCATGACTTTTGTTGTAGAGTTCAAATAGAGTTGTTTGGTCAAGGTTACAAGATTTGATTGACTTGCATGCTCATCTTTCCTAAATCAATAAATCCAAACATGCATATGATTTGCTATTTCAAGTGGATTCTTGATTTGGATCTTTATGAGACTCTTTCAATAGTCAGGGTAGATGGAGATGAATGTGAGACACTGATCAAGATCATTTATTGACATAATTTGGTTAGGTCCACACTCGCTGATTAACTCGTGAATAACACCTGGGGTGTTACAAAGGTATAACCCCAAAGTAGGTTTTTTCTTTTGGTGATCATGACACCTAGTGGGTGTGATCATATTTAGGATAGATAGCCAACTATTAAGGGGAGAACTAAGTGATTGGATTACCTTCAAGTGATCTACGTTGCATTTCATGTGCATTGATCTAACAAACATAGAACTTGTCTTAGTAACCCTTGAAAATGATTTCAAAAGCTAACACACCGTGCACAATCGTTAGATTCTTTGGTGTTAGCACTTGGGAACAAGGGTTGGAGTGGTAGAAAGGTGTTTGGGGTCTCTCTCCCTCCTGCCGAGCTTGCGAGGCAGGATTCGGCGGTTTTTCGGAGAAGTTACAATAGAAAAGCATTGAGTTTCGAGCGTCGGACGCTGGGGTTCTAAGGCGTCAGACAATTGGCCGGTAGCGTCTGACGGTCCCCAGTTTTGCTGTTCACTGAGTAAGAAGGCATCGGACGGCATGGTTGGACCGACGATGAGCGTCGGACAATAGTTTTGTAGTGTTGAGAACCTCTCTAGAAGCGTCGGACTCTTGGATTCATTAGTCCGACGCACTGACGAGTGAAGCGTCCGACGGTACCCTAGTCTTTTGCCGGCTGTGAGAGTCAGACAGTCCGACGAGTGGAGAAGGGTGTGCGTCGGACCATTGTGTCTCGGTCCGACGGTGTGGCATGGCATGTTCACGCTCTGGTGCAGTGCGCGGCGAGCTGAGTTCAAGGCGTCGGACGCAGTGGGATATTCCGACGCTAAGCCTCGGACTATTGTCCGACGTGTTTTAACGCTTTGTGATCTCTCTGGAAGCGTCGGACGCTGGAGGACTTTTGTCCGATGCTGCCCCGTCCGACGGTTGGTAAAAGTGGCGCGAGCAGTTAGCAGTTGGAGATCTACAGATGTGGTTGAACGCGAGTGACACGTGGCTGTAATCTGAGCGTCGGACGCGTTCGAATGGTCCGACGGTTCCGTCCGACGCCCCGAAAAAGGTGTTAACGACTATTTTTTTGTGGGTAACGGCTAGGAGTGCACTTAGGGGTATTTATACTCCTTCCCTGGTCACTTGGTGACTCTCTTACACATTTGATTCATTGCCATACACTTGTGAGCACTCTCTAGCCTCGCACTCACTCGTTCATCTTTGATCATCTTTGTGGGTTGGGTGATCCTCAAGTGCATCATTGCTAGTGATTTGCATTCTAGAGCACTTGAGAGCAAGCCAAGGCTGAGTTCTTATTCTCTTGGGGCATTGCCGTGTCCCTAGCGGCTTGAAGGCGATTCTGGTGTTGAGTTTGATTGGTGATTATTCAAGCCCACACCGAAGGTTTGTTGTGAGGGGTTCTTACGGTTATTCCCCGGCGGAGAGCCAAAACCGACTCTAGTGGATTGCTCGTGGTTGATAGCCACTTCTCTTGTGTTGGTGAGCGGCTCCCGATGAGGGATTGGCGTGTGAAGCCTACCTCGCAATCCACCAAGGAAGACCGGTGCCACAACGAGGAGTAGCGTGACGGCGATCACGTGAACCTCGGTAAAAAACCGAGTGTTCCCTCTTCTCCGCCATCAAGTAGATGATTGGTCTTCCGGTGTTCTCTTGATTGATCCTCTTGTTGCCTATTGACTATCTTTGGTGATTGGATCAACCTCTACTCTCCTTGGCGGTATAGCTTTCTTGTTCACTACTCTCTTCCGCTCATTACTTGTTTAGGTTCCTTCTCCTTAGATTTCGAAGGAGTAGGTTTCTTGTGATTGAGTGCTTATTCTTGTGAGTAGTATATTGTGCTAGGTGGCTTGCTTAGAGTAGCTTAGTGCTAGTGCTTAGCAATAGTCTTCTTATTTACTAACTTGTGGTTAAGTGTTTTGTAGAATTTTTTTAATAGGCTATTCACCCCCCCTCTAGCCTATCCGGTCTTTTCACCTTCCCCGAGCTAACAGCCCAAAGTCAGTCCAACAAGGCAAATGAAATGCTATACTTAGTTACAGACCAAGAAGCTTATATTTGCCAAAAAAAATGAATGTTAATGATTCAACATGTAATCTGCAGCTTTTAAACAAGGACTGTACCTAAAACGAAGTACTAGACTACTTGCCATTTGAAAGAACCGAACTAGCATAAGAAAATGCAAAGCACTGGCAAAGATATGATTTATCACTATATCATGAAAATGACAATGCATAACAAAAGAATCCATGCATAGTTACTGTCATCTAAAATTCTAAAAA
This sequence comes from Eremochloa ophiuroides, assembly GCA_038502445.1. Taxonomy (NCBI): domain Eukaryota; kingdom Viridiplantae; phylum Streptophyta; class Magnoliopsida; order Poales; family Poaceae; genus Eremochloa; species Eremochloa ophiuroides. The sequence continues at coordinate 104,387,716 of JAHLJS010000002.1, read as the reverse complement.
CAGAGGCGCACTACTGATGGACTACCTAGTTTACTTGTTGCTGCCCTGCTTCCAAACTGAACCAAACCAATGAATCTAAAGTTGATGTTGTTGTAGCAAGAAAATGAAATTTCACAAAATAAAAACATTGCATGCCAAGTTGCTGCTCTCAATCAAATTGCATAGTGCTAACCTGAAATTAAGAAACACATTGAACAGCTCTGCTACTGCACTTCTTAGACACTTCTGCTGGAGAAACACTGAACTGACACCTAGAAGAAAACGTTATTACTGATCTGATGCTGCTGTAGAGTGACACTAGAGCTGCTCGGTTAAGAAGCAAATGTTGCTTAGCTGCTTTGGTTTTCAATAAACAGATAGCCCTGCACAGTTAAAAAGGGCAACATCAGTTAAACATGATAGTTCCCAATGGCATATGTAGGGAAAACACATTGAAATAGAAATTGTAAGGTAAAACTGCTAACTGGATAAATAGAAGCCAACTAAAATTGCTAACTAAATAAACAGAAGCTGATTGAAATTGCTAACTGAATAAATAGAAGCTAACTAAAAAATTACAAACTGAAATTGCTAACTGGATAAATACAAACTAACTGAATGCAGAATGAACAGAAGCTAACTCAAATCACTTGAATAAAAAGCTTGTACAAGAACAACTAGTAAGGAATCAACTGAACTAGGCAACTAACTCTTGGGAAGGCACAAGATGATATAATATAATGGGTTGTCCAGGTAGCCACACTTATAACTAACAAAGGCTAGCGCTGACAAAAAATGCAGCTCTAAATTTCTATGAAACATAACAACAATACGTGCAAGTTACCCACATTGCAAAACTGAGTGATTCCCCAGTCGACCATATTTATTTCATATCTACAGGGAGGATAGATTATCTGAATGTGCAAAACTGAGTGATTCTCTAGTTACCCACAAAACAGAATCGCATCCTAAACATTACCCGACTGTATTGCTCTGTTAATCTCCATTCGATATCCATCATGGTCGCTAGGTCAATCTCCACTGTAAAATTAAAATTAGTAATCGAAACGAATTTCACACAAAGTTCAACATCAAAGGAGAGAAAAAGGTTGCTACCTCCTAGATCCGCATCAGGTGGAGGGGAGCTCGAGTTTCATAGCCATGGGAGCCGCTGCTGGAGGGGCTCTACAACGGGAGGGGACCTCAAGCGTCGCACCTGGTGGAGGATTCCACCGTCAAGCACCGTGGCCGGGGATGCAGCCCAAATGCAGCCTTCGAGAGGCTAGGTTTGGAGCACAACGTGCCGTAGTCCCGTTGCCTGAATCGCCGTAGCCCCACCGCCACCTCGTCAACGCACGGCGCCGCTGGCCTACGCTAGGGATAGAAAGGGGTGAGCTACCGAAGGGACGGGGAGAGAGAGAGCTGATGGATATGCTCCGTTCCTGCATTGCTGTGGAAAGGGTGGACTCGAATAGGAGAGGTAGTGGCGGCTGGCTGGCTGGCTAGTAGAGAGCGTGAGGACTGCAGGCTAGGGTTTGGTTTATGTTGGGCTTATAGTGGGCTTCTTGTTAGACCGCGACGATTTTTTATAACGTCACAAAGAAACCATCACGACTTAACAGGATTCTTGTAGTGGGGCCCGCTGGCCTTTAGAGGAGATCCGCCAACGCCAACGCCGTATACTTCGAGGACGAGCTCTGATAGAGTATGTGTTTACCGTATGCGGTGCAGGCTTTCTATCCGGTATTTCATCCTGGAGGATCGTTTAAAGGATGTAGTGTAGATAGTCTTATCCGTTCGTTGTTAGCGCTGCGGCAATGGCAAGTGGCCAATCGTACGTACGTACTATCCTGCGCTGGATGTGGATCGTGCATCTCTCTATCCAATCTATCCATCCATCTCTTGTTGAGCAAAGCAAACCAAACAGATGTGTAACAGGAGACATATAGGATGTGTTTGGGAGCGGGATAAATGGGTGGCCCGAGCTCCCCAGCTGCAACTTCGTCTGTTTGGTAACCTTAGCCCACTCGCGAGCTTGGCCCATCCGATGCAAAGGTCATTCTCTCTCTCCTGTCTCCAGGAAAACGAAATCCCCCACCGTTTTTCCAGAGCCAGGCTGCCTGCAACGGTCGCGTGGCTCGTTGCGGCCTTCACGTGAGATCGAATCACCTCCCAACGTGTCAGCACTCACCTCCCGCAGCCACTGTCGGGCATGCCGCCGCCGCGATGAGTCCATAGTCCGGGCGCCACAGTGGTGGAGCAGGAGGTGGCGGCGATGGCGTGACGGGAGCTGCGCAACAAGGCCGCGGATGTGGCGGCCGTGGCCGAGGACGACCGATCTTGGTCCGCGGAGGAGGCGTACACGGCGCGGTCCACCTTGGTTCTGGCTTGACCTCCACGGCTGCAGCGGTGGTGGCGCCGTCTCACTCATTCAGCAGCAGCAACCCCGGAGAGAAGCTGGAGGTGCAGATGGTAGGGGCGGAGGAGGTGGCGCTGCGCCTGACGACGACGACCACGGCGGCGGCGAGCCACGCCCCCGCACGCTTCATGCTCGTTCTCGGCTCGCTGGACCTGGTCATGCAGCTCGCGTGTAAGAGCCTCGCCGGCGGGGGTGACCGTGCAGGACGCGTCGTGGAAGTGTCCGTCGGCGCGCTGCGGGATGACCGCGCCCTCCGCGTTGCGTTGCTCCACAGCCTGCAGCGGGCCGCCGACTAGCTAGCCTCGCGCATGCCGTCGGCAGGTTGGTCTACACTCTGCACTGGGTCCTTCGATCCACTCCGTCTCCGTCGAGCACGCCCACGAGACGCACACGCCCAGCCTCCGCATCCGCCTCCACCTCCTGGACGTGGAGAGCGACCCGTTCTGGGGCTCCGGCGTCCGCCTCCCCGAGTTCGCCAGCGTCAAGCCCGCGTTCTTCCCTGAGCAGACCAACTGCGGCGTCACGCTGTTGTCGATGGTGGCAGTGCGCGCGCCGCCACAAGCACTCTGCCCCAAGCCGACGACGGCGACCTCAAGTCACGTGGTCGCCTCGCGCCCGCTGGGGTGAAGGCAACCGCCGCGCTCGACGCCCTCCGCTCTGCGCTCCTTGTTGAGATAGCCATGGCTTCAGTGAGATAGCCATGTGTTCGAAGAAATGCCCAAGACAAGAGGAACAGACATTTTGGGGTAACGTTACCAAGTTTTTAGTGCAAGGTGACCATATCTCCTCTGTCTTGAAACCAAACACAATCTAGAGTGGGCTGAGCTCTATTGAAACACAACACCAAACAACCTCACCTGGCCCATTTTAACCAGGCTCTGTCTGGCTTGGTCCTGGCGAGCGGGCCAGGCTGAGTTGGTACAGGATACCAAACACGCCCATAGGATCTCGTGGGGTGTGTGTATCATCATGTCGCCTTTGTGGTTTGTGCTCTGTTTGGCTTGAGAGGGCATAGGAAGTACTAGTATGTAGAAACAATCTCTTGGCAGATGGTTGTGTCTACCCTAATCTACAATTACTGACATAAACGTAATATTATGGACTGGATCCGAGTACACGGAGTAAGGCTATCTCCAATAGCTTATGCATCACGCAACCCATATCCAAAATGCCTACTTCGCAGGGGAAAAACGTCCTCCAACAGAGTAGGCAAAGAGATGACCTGTTTTGCATTCAAGGTGAGAGGAGACTCAATTTTGTGTCCCTCTCTCTCCTCGACCCAAACACTGTCGTCCTCCTCCACCGCTGCCTAGCATGCCTAGGAGATGGGGAGGTGCAACCATGGCGGGCCCATGACGGGGAGCTCCGTGCGGAAGTAGCTCGCAAACGCACCTGGAAGCTCCGTCGGGGGAGGTTGCATCCGCACCACAGCTCGCCGGGCCACACCACCGCTCGTCGGTCTGTACATGCAGGGAGCGCGGGAGATCTTCTAGGCTAGATTTGGGAGAGCAGGCACCGAATCTGGAGGCTCCCATCATTGTTGGAAGAGCAAGCGTGGCCGCAAAGTCATCGGTCTTCGCCGGTGGCCGCGCCGCCGCCAAGAAGTCGCCGCCATCGGTGAAGAAGGGGAGGGGCTTGGATCCGCGAGGGGAGGTGGAGGGGGAGGCCGTTGCGGGGCTTGGATTCTGCTCCAAAGGCGATGCTTGGCAGGGGCGGCAGCGGCTTCGAAGCTGGGGCAGCGACGGCGGCGGCTTCGGAGTCGGGGCTCTGCGCTCGCCCGACGAGGATGGGAAAAGGAGGCACTGTTTTGAGTCTGTTGTTGGAGAAAGGAAACTATGGGTCACGTACCCTTTCGCTGTTCGTGACCTAAACTAGTGAGTGCGTTCTCAATTTGGGTTCAGACTGTTGGAGACGGTCTAAGCATGTGGATATTGTTTGCAAAATTTCTACTAGTACTTTTTTTTTTTCGTCAATTTGGTGCGGAACGACCATGCGTCTGCTGCGCCTCGTCGTCGTCGACCTTTCTCACCCCCGTCCCCACGAGATGAGATGAGATGACCATTCCGCCGATTGGCGGAGCTCTCGTCCAATGGGATTCACGCATCCTGCCCTGCCGCCGGGCGTGCGGGCGTGGCGTGGCGTGGGCCAAAACCAAAACCAGCTTTTTCCGTTGTGTGCGCGGCTTTGGCTTTGGCTTGACTCCATTCCATCACACACACAGCAACTTGCCACTTGCCAGTAAGCTAAACAACACAAAGGGCGGTCGTTGACTCGTTGGCCGCCGCTCGGAGATGCCCTGCTTGTTCATAGCCGTGTAATCTGCTGTACACGATCCCAGTTCGATCGGCACGAGCCGTTTATACTAGACCGGTCGCTACACTTGCATCTTTTTTTGCGGGCAAAAAAAAAAATCACATAATGATTTTTTTTTGACAATAACACATAATTTATATTATCACAGCAGCCAAATTACAAAGACGTCCTCCAAAGAAGACGAAATTACAACAAAGTCCTGCATCTGGGAGAGAGGACATCAACATCGACGGTGATGGAGAAGACGAGTCCACAGGCGAGGGGTCGCAAGGGCGTCGAGAATGCATGCACCCGGATGGCTGGCCGCGCAAAGCGTCGGTTAAAAGCGGGTCCATTGAGCCATCGGAGGAGCAGCACACCGGTGACCGAAGGGTGTTGTTGACGCCGTCGCCAGAGGTTGAAGAAGCTCAAATCAGGAATCCAGGTGGAGGCAGAGTCATCGATCCAAAACCAGAAGAGGGCTTGCCTCGCAGAAGAACGGAGCAGTAGGACCGTAGGCTGCTGTGGAGCGAAGAAAGCGGGAGGTGGAGGTTGCGAATCGAAGAAAAACGGATCTCGACGGTGACCGGTGGTGGAGAAGGAATCGGAGGTGGGGGAAAGGAGATCCGCATAGAAGAAGAAGGGATTTATTTTATTCACATACCTTGGAAGCAGCTTCGTCGGCGCCGAGGAAGAGCACCGTGGCGATGGAGACGGCAGCTGCAACACGAAGGCAGGACTTCCTCACAGTGAAGATGTTCATATTACCAACTACTATTAACTACGGACTACTATTAGATACTTAGGACTGACTACTAGAGGCGGGCCCCCGCTCCCAGCCGGCGCCGGCGAGTTCGCCGGGGGCGGAAGGGAGGGGGCCGGCTGGATCTTGCTAGGGAAGGGAAAGTTGCGTGCGGGAGCTTGCTTCCCCACAGAATGATTGGCGCGTCTCCTTTTTACTACTGTTTGCTGCCGTGGTCTGGATAATTGGCATCCAAATCCAAACCAAGACTTTCTCCTCCACCTCCCTGGCACAACCAAAAACTTCTCGTCATCCAATCCAATCTGCAAGGCGACAAACCTTGCACCCTTGCACCTTGCCCAGGAGGAGGAGAGAGATTGAGGAATAAAGCGGAGTGGAGTGCACGCAGAGAGGGAGAGCGAAAGCTTGCTCTGCTCGGCTCTGCTCTGAGAGAAGGGAGAGAGAGAGAGAGAGGAGAGAAGAGAGAAGCAACTAGCAAGGCCACAACCCCTGTCCCTCCCCATGGCCTCTGCTCCAGCTGCTATATAAGAGCCGACCTCGGACGGCTCTGCTTCCCCAGTAGTCCTCCCACCCCACCCGTCCGTCCTGGTCTCATGCTTCGGTCCACGCACCCACCCAGCCCCACCAGCGGCAGCAGCAGCTCCGCGTCGCCGGCGTCGCCCAGCTCCGACACGGCGATGGTCGGGGGCGGGCCGAGCGGCGCGAAGCTGCTGCAGATCCTGAACGTGCGGGTGGTGGGCAGCGGCGACCGCGTGGTGGTGCTGTCCCACGGGTTCGGGACGGACCAGTCGGCGTGGAGCCGCGTGCTCCCGTACCTCACCCGCGACCACCGCGTGGTGCTCTACGACCTCGTCTGCGCCGGCAGCGTCAACCCGGAGCACTTCGACTTCCGCCGCTACGACACGCTCGACTCCTACGTCGACGACCTCCTCGCCATCCTCGACGCGCTCCGCATCCCGCGCTGCGCCTTCGTCGGCCACTCCGTCTCCGCCATGATCGGCATCCTCGCCTCCATCCGGCGCCCCGAGCTCTTCGCCAGGCTCGTCCTCATCGGCGCATCGCCCAGGTATTTATTATGTGATCCCGATCGATCGAATCGAATTCACCAATCAATTCAACCCATCCGTGACCGCCCCCGTGATGATTCACCAGGTTCCTGAACGACAACGACTACCACGGCGGGTTCGAGCTGCCGGAGATCCAGCAGGTGTTCGACGCGATGTCGGCAAACTACTCGGCGTGGGCGACGGGGTACGCGCCGCTGGCGGTGGGTGCCGACGTCCCCGCGGCGGTGCAGGAGTTCAGCCGCACCCTCTTCAACATGCGGCCGGACATCTCCCTCCACGTCTGCCGCACCGTCTTCAACACCGACCTCCGCGGCGTGCTCGGGATGGTGCGCTCCCCCTGCGTCGTCGTGCAGACCACCCGCGACGTCTCCGTCCCGGCCTCCGTCGCCGCCTACCTCAAGGCCCACCTCGGCGGCCGCACCACCTTGGAGTTCCTCCAGACCGAGGGACACCTCCCGCACCTCAGCGCCCCCGGCCTCCTCGCCCAGGTGCTCCGCCGAGCGCTCGCCCGGTACTAGCACTAGCACCGCCCGGCCACGGCCACGGCCACGCCCACCCGGTGGCTCTCGCCTACCACCTACTCCGTAGGCACCTACCTCTAGCTGATGGTCATCTGTGTTTTTTACCCGCCTCCATTTACCCCTGCCGAGACGGAGAATCAAAAAATGGCGCGACTCGCGCCGTTTGCTTGCTAGTCACTGCAGTACAACTCGTTCTGGTACATCCGATTTCCTTTTTTTTTTTTTACTTTTTACTGGAGCCGAGCAGTATCACTCCGCATCCTGCCTTCGTCTCCTGCAGGCAGCCACCCAAGGACAGATAAGTGGGCCTGCTCGGGACACGTGGCGGAGTTCGAGACGAGATCGTTCCATCTTTGCCTTTGCCTTGTCCCATCTGCAACTGCAAAACAGAACTAGAGAAGGAGGCTGTAACCTTTCATTACTGCTGCTAGTGTTTTACCTCTTGGGGGCCCGGCGGATCTTCTGACTTTTGATTAAGCGGCTAGCGTTATTATGGATTGGTTTGGCTGGCATCATTTGTTTACGTGCATAATTGGGTTTTGGATAAGTACGTCCTGGCCTCCTGAGGGAAGGGGCAAACCGAGAAAAAGCCGTGGTGGGGGATTGCCCACGTCATGGATGGGCCTCTTCGTCTCGTCGCACTCGCACGTACTTATCCCTGATAATGAAGTTGACCGTGCCACTTAACTGCTTCCGAATTAACAAGCCTACGAATACGAACGGAGGCTAGAAATGGCTTCGGTGTAGGCGTCGTGTAGCAAGCACTATGCCAAGATGACGGCGTTGAGCTCTGTTACAAATCAGGTTATAGCAGAACAAGGGTTTTCACAATTCTCCCTAAGCTATGCATTTCCTTTTGTTTCTGAAAAAAAAAGAAAAAGACTTCCACTACAGTACGTGCGCCAAGTCGTGATGCTGTCTTAGGTTCACGCATGCATTCTTTTTTCTTTTTGCAGAGCGATGATGCCAGTGTAGTGTCATCTTTGGGATGCTTAGCGTTAGGATATGGATATAGTACCAGTAAGGCTCACGTTTAGATTGGAAAAAGTTAGAAAAAAGTGCAGTGTACACTTTTATTTGTATTTAACAATTTTTGTCCAATCATGATCTAAATAAACTCAAAAGTAAACTCAAAAGATTTATCTTCAGTTAGCTAGGTAAAAAGTACAAATATGTAACAACTGCTACTTTATTTAATGGTTTATGCAGACAGAAAATACAATTAATATCACGGGAAGGAGAAATTTTTTTTAACTAACACACAAGTATGTGCGTCAGTGCGCTGCGAGAGTGGGTGCGCTGGGGCCCCTCAGGGAGCCCACCCTGAGATAACGTGATGATCTCCGTGATGCTTACTAGCTTTTTGATATGGTTGGTATGTCGCCGCTGTTTAGCATTTGTCGCCACTGAGGATTGTTGCTCACAACACCTTCGTGAACAGTTGCGAGTTGTTTTGGTGGCTAAACATTTCTTTTCAAAATAGTTTTTCCCCTTTCGTATAGGAATGAGTTAACATAAAATTTAAAAAAAAAATAGATTATCTTATCTCTCTCATCTCCCTCAACAATACATAAAATTGTTAATAAAACTATTTTACCGAATAACAAAAGAGTTCAGTTTTACTTTAAAAAAACTACTCACAGAGCTATTATAATCTATACTTCTTATATAAGCAAACCCCACTACTGAATTCTCTTGACATGCAAGCTGCCCACATCAGCAATCTACCGAAACTTGCAATTAAAGTCAACTAGCACGTATAATTATGATAGCTATCTCTTCATGTAACATTTATTGAGTTGTCCACATCAATATATCAAACCATTCACCAAAATTAATTTGAAATAGTTTAATTTATATAACTATAAATATATAAATCCAATATCTTTTAAAATTATCTAGAATCGCCGTAGCAACGCGCGACGTATTCTCCTAGTTATATATAAAAAATAGCTCTGAGACAAGCAAGGCCTAACCAGCGACCGGGGGATTGACCAACTGTTAGCACGGGGTCCTGCGATCAACTTGCATATCTAAAAACAAGAGAAAGCCAGGAGCAGACGCGGCCTCAGCATATACACGTCGACGGCGACGCTGTTGGCCGCCGGATCCGGCATCGGGCGGCCCCTGTTCCGGCCGTACCCGCGCTGACTGTTGGCCGCCAGATCCTCCATCGGGCGGCCCCTGTTCCGGCCGTACCCGCGCTGGGAGTGCCGCCCGCGCGGCTAGACGCTGCCAGGCGAGCCAGCCGTTCGTGGGGCCGGGTGGCGTGGGCGGTCGCGTCGATGGCGTCGCGCCGGTGCCGTCGCCGTCCGAGTGCCGGGGAGTTGTGGAGGCCTGCTGCCTGGGCCCTGTTCCGGCCGTGCAGGCGCTGGCGCTGCGGGCACGCACCCCATCTCACCCCCCCCCCGGCTGCCAGGCGGGCTTGCCATGGGTGGGGTCGGTCGACAAGGGTGGGGGGCCGCTTACGGGACGTCGCGCCGGGGGCATAGGAGTCGTGCGCGGACAGGGATTGGAGGCCGCGTCCTCCGGCTTTCTCACGCACGCGCACCTGCTGTCCGGCCGCGCCGCTGACAATCGACGTCGTTGTGCTGTCAATCGGTGCCCGTCCTCCTCGATTCCGTTGTCGAACGGCTGTTGGGCGGACGGACTGGCCCCGCCTGCAGTGAACCGGTCGGCGGTGCGTCTACGTGGCGCGCTTCCTGCGCAGTCACCGAGGCTACCCAGGACACTGCACGGGTGGGCCGGTGTGCCGTGTGGGCCCACGGATCAGTGGTGGTGCAGGCGCTGGGGTGGACGAGTTGGAGGTGTGCGATGTGGGCCCATTTCCTTGGCGCGGTGGGTGACCTCGGATCGGATAAAGAGCACGCCGGCGCATTCCCGCTCCTGCTCCTGTTCTGTTTGGTGACCTTGCGGAGGAAACCACCTATGCTCTCCCCTTTCTTGATTTTGGGTTAGATTCGGTTATTACCTGGTGCCTGATCTCTTTTTTCTCCGCGCCGAGCGGGTACCTTCGCTTGTATGTGTTGGAATTCTTATCCAGAGGACTAGTGCTGGAGGTAGACTGGTCGTTTGATCTAATCTCTCCCGGTGCAGCTCGTTACCGGTGACCACCACCTCAGTCCTCAGCTAGCACTAGGAGCCAAACGACACCATCTTGTCCGAGTGCGCTAGTGCAGAGAATCGCTCGCGAGCGCGCGCGTGGCCGTGAACGAAACGTCCTTTCCCCCGCACCAGTGGCCCACTGGCGTCTGGCGACGGGGACGCTGGGACACGGGCTCGAGATTTTGTCCCCGGGCCCGGGCCGGCGCTCGCCCACGTAAAGAAGAAAACGAGGCCCTTGGATGGATTGCTGTGTCCTGTGTTGGACGCTGCGGACGGCACCGGTCGTCCTCCGCGGGCGCACGGAGCCAAGTTGAGAAAGAGGAATCCGGATTGGGGTAGGGGCGGGGATTTGGTGCCGAGACGGGCGATCAGGTTCTCCGATCCCCAGCCGCGGGGCCGGGCTCGGAGTCGGAGCGGAAGGAATCCGCGGCGCGATAAGATGGGCCCCGGGCCCCGCCAGGCCTTATCCCTCTGTGCCGCTGGACGGCCGGGCCCGACGATGTCGAGTGTCGCCGTCGCGCGCTACAGCTGGTGGCTTTTATCTTTTTTTTTTTTTGGCTGTTGGCGCTCGGCAATCGACGGGACCGGCTGAAGCTGAAAATAAACGCTGATACTGATTTTTTATGAGAAGAAAATCCTGTAGAACCGATAAAAAATAAGCGATTTTAAAGTTTACCAACAGAGCCTAAACAGAACGGTTCTTTCGGCAGCAAAGGGTTCCCATCCATTCCTATTTCATCCTGGTTAATGCTTCCTATGGATAGAACAACATCCCCAAGCGAAGTTGCTTTGAGTAAAAGCCAATTTGGCTACAACTAGTCATCAACCTGTGCTTCTCCATGGAGTAGAATCTTATATTATATATATATATATATATATATATATATATATATATATATATATATATATATATATATATATATATATATATCAATTCCTTATGCACTAATTAAAACCCATAATTTCTTAGAACATTTCGAGTCTTTCTAAAACTTGCTATATAAATCGTCATTTGGAGAGTCATTTGAGTAAAAAAATATTTTTTTTCTATAGCTCTGTACTCTCTAACAACTTTTTTATATCTTGTGCACACATTAAAAAGTCATCATTGCTCTATCTTTAACTAGCGAGAAATAAGAAATAGAGGATGGCTATATTTGGATATCCAATTAAAAAGACTATTGAAGGGTATTTTCTTCACCAAAATCTCTATTTCCTATACACTAGGAAAGATATAGTCTTTTAGAGAATCTCCATGAGTCTTTTTAAAACCCAGTCTCTAAATTATCATTTGAAGACCCATTTGCATAAAAATAGTTTTTGTTTTCTATATATTTTCACTTTCCAAGAGTTTTCTATATCTTGTTTGTACTCTAGAGAGCCATCCTCGTTTCTTTCTTACTAGCAAGAAAAATAGAATAGAAAGCCTATGTTTGGACAACCAATTGAAAAGGTTATTGAGGGGGTTTTTCTCCAAAATACACATTTCTAGTAATTAGGAAGGATATATAGAATTTCTTGGAGTTGCTCTTATTTCCCTCTACTTACGAGGATTGTTGACATCACCAATGCACAACTTTGGAGACATGTTACCTTGTAATGTGCTTAAACCGCTAGTACATGTCCATAAAAACTTGCCCACACCATATTGGTGTTAATTTCATGAATTAATTGCCTTGAGATAGGGAGAAACTCCTTAATTGTTGATACATTAGATTAACACCCAGGTCACATGTTTTGTAGAAAAATATTTACAACATAACTCACAAGTGTTGGCCTGATGTAGCGGTATGGAAGTGTCCTCTAGTTTTCTTGAAATCTTGTGTTAAAGTCCTACCATAGTTGTATATTTTTAGCGTTTCTTTTTGTTTATCACGTTTTGTGATGTGGAAAATAGGGAGGGTAGAGTCGGAGAAGAAGACCGAGAAAAAGGAAACCGAGTAGGAGAAGGGAGAAAGTTGTGTAGAAGGAAGCATTAGGATCGCATAAGACCAGATGAATGAGAGGGTGGGATGAAAAAAAACGAAGGTTTTTTCTTTAATATTAGGTATAACGAAGGACACACACATACTTTAATATTAGGTATAACTCCAGCACTATTCCCTCTATCCCAAAACACGTGCAATTATAAAACAATGGTATGTTACTTGACTAAATTTACATAAAAATTATAATGTTAAAATATTAAATATGTACCAATAGATTTGTCGTGAAACATATTTTTATAATATATTTATTTTGTGCCATAGACATCAATATTCTCACCATTATATTTTTCTTAAACTTTATACATTTTAACCGAGAATGCACATGTAATTATATCTTTTGGACTGAGTTGATAGTCCATACAAGTAATTAAAATTACTTATTTTAATCTGCATGCTTTTCCCATGTTTATTTTGATGTTCTTTTAGGGAATTTAGAATGGATTGTTACATTCAAAAAGGCCACAATGCATTGGATCCATTCTGGGCTGGTGAGGCGGACAATGCTGGTCTTGGGCCTTGAGCTCATTCGCGGCCCGTCTTTCATCTACCAGCCCGCTTTGATGTACCGACGTTTTACTTGGTGGGCTGGTGGCTCCTTTTGAACAGGAGCAGAAGCCATGGTGACACGTATGGCAAGCATCACAACGTATCAACGTTTTTTAAACAATGTTTTACTCTTAAAATAAATCAAATTAGTATTTATTTTCAGCTCGAACGAACAGAACCTAGCATTTGTCATCCATGGCTTTGAGAATTCCCAGCTGCACGATCATGTTTGGTAGCACCAGCACCCTTGGTAAATTGAGCAGAAACGCCCACGTACAGTATCTCAATGTTGTGCATAGTAACAACAGCAGTATTATTCAGTAATCAGTAGCTCATTCCTTTTTGCCATGTGACATGGATGTGACCTCAAACTTAATTTGCTTATTTTGTATGTGATTTTGAACACGGAGTAGTGCCATGCTCTCTCAGTCCCATTGAAAGTGTCGTTTTAAACTTTTCAGACATCTTCGTCTTATTTGAAAATTTTGTATAAATATCATTTATCTTATTATAATTTATTTTATCATTAGAGGTGCTTTAATAGTTATTAATTGATTTTGTATTTTGTACAAATTTTTTGAATAAGACAGACGGTCAACCACAGTTTCTGAAAAGTCTAAAACGACAGTCTTTATGGGACGGAGGGAATAGTGGCTTATGCACTCCGTTTTTGTCGTTCGTCATGATGTAAGATTAAAAATATGTATGTGCGCATTCCTGTTTTCGTTTCAGTTTTTGCCAAGTCAATGATGCAATTTCATCATGGAAATGCTCCATTTTACTCCTCCATCTTTAAATATCTGTTATTTGTGCTTTTCAAAAAACAACTTTAATTAAATATATATTAAAATATTAATATTTATAATACATAATTAGTATCATTAGAAAGATTTTTGAATCTAGTTTTTTAATAAATTTATTATGAGATGTAAATGTTGTATGTATTTTTTACAAATTAAGTTAAAGTTATGGCACGTACAATAACGACGACAAATAAAAAGAGACGAGAAGAGTACATTACCAACTGATGACAATTGATATAGGGAGCACACATCAATTCCAGAGAGCCATTTCAGAAACCACACGTTTTTCAGAAAGAACAAAGGTATATCAGGAAAACAACACTCAAATCCGACTATCCATTAGTTTTGAGTAGCATGACAATGAAATCACCTACCTCCAAAACCATGAAAATCACCCCCCCCCCACCCCCCCGGAAAAAAAAAACTCAACTTCTCAGGAAAATACACTGACAAAACTGAACTTTATGTATCTCAGGAATGCAGAATCCGGACTTTGCTCCATGCAGCAACATCCGGCGATCTTAATATTCAGTGTTAACTGTCCAGGGAACAACAGCACATTACAATCTTCAGCTGACACGACAATCATAGCTTCAAATTTACAAAGGCATCAGATCATCACACTCAAAATCGAGCCACAATCCCAATTTTACGTCCTCGATTCAGAGTCGACAACTTGTCTGCTTCTATCCTGAAGGCGGCGGCGAACCAACGACCGTGTGGGTCCCACTGGCCTACCCGCATAGTAGGCGGCAGTCTCAGTGGTCCTCCGTCCTTCGCACGGTTTCAGGCCTTTCCTCTACCGGCTACCGCGTAGAAGACGCGTCGCAAGTTCCTCTTCGTCCTCGGTCTTTGAAGAGGAAAAAAAAAAAAACAACAAACAAACAAACAAAAAAAAAACACAAACACACACACAGACGACGATGTTCCTTGACCTGAAATCTTGAACGTGTTTACACACACGATGTTCCTTGACTTGAAATCTTGAACGTGTTTTTTTTTTTTGTTTTGTTTTATTTGCGTCTCGCACTCGCTGCGCCCGTGGCCCGTCTCGGTTCCGATAAATTAATAAGGCACCGCACCTCGCAGCAACTATCTTCTTCACCGCATAGAATACAACGACATTTCCTACACAGTGACTTGGTGGCAGGCACGCCGTTGATGAGTCGTTGTTGGACCACCGTGCCGCCCGTGACTCTCAAAACGCGGCGCTTATCGAGGCCTGAGATTCGGTTGCTCATCCGCTCATAGCATTCCGCAGGACGCGCTTCGAATTGTTAGTGTCCCCGTTCGTTCAATCATCCTGCGAGTGCGAGGATCGTGGGACAGCAGCGTTTCTGCACCAAGAATAAAGGCCCATGTCCTGTTGATTCTTTCTCCTCACTTCCTGCCACCACCACACCACACGGCACACGCTTACCTTATGTTAACCACTAGAATGATGAAAGTCATCCTGGTTACCTAAAACATTTGTTGTGACGAAATTACTTGAAAACTGAGTTGGACTTTCGCCAAAACGGTGGTACCATTCTCGGCCCGGCCCGGCCCGGCCCAGCATGCACAAAAATGCCACCCCAGCAGCGCAACGTTTACGGCGAGGACTCGGCGTGTCCAACCACGGCTCCCTCTCCAAACTTTCCTTCCTCCTCGCGTCCTCCTGCCGGGTCGGATCCGAGCAAACCACCGCGCACCTTCCCTTCCCTTCCCCCCCAACGCGCGACGCAACTTCCGGCAATGTGCTTGCCCACGCCAGAAGTCGCCGTCACGTCCTCACGCGTCAACGGCACGGCCCCACGCCGACGCGGCTGAGAACCGAAGAGGGGTCCCCACCCACGCGCGCCCGCGTGAATATATACGCACGCCGCAGGGTTGGTGGTGGTGGGAGAGGGAATTCGAATTCCGGCAGCCGAGGAAGCGAGCGAGCGAGATGGAGAACTACCTCAAGGAGAACTTCGGGGGCGTGCAGCCCAAGCACTCGTCCGACGAGGCGCTGGGGCGATGGCGCAAGGTCGTCGGCGTCGTCAAGAACCCCAAGCGCCGCTTCCGCTTCACGGCCAACCTCGACAAGCGCAGCGAGGCCACCGCCATGAAGCGAAACAACCATGTACGTACATGCGTGCGGCCTTTTTCTCCCCTGATCTCTGCTTCCTGTGCATCTCCTCTGCTTCGGAGCCGGTTCCTGGACCTGCTCTGCAGACCGCAGCAGCAATTTCAATGTGTCCTTGCCAATGTTAGTGCTCCCTTAGCTGAATTTCGTCCTAGCTTATTCTTCTGATGCCTAAGATTTAGCTGATGCCAGTGGGTAATGGGATTGCTTCCAGTATCGATTTTTTTTGTTTTGCGATATTATATACATAAGTCGGTCAACACAAGTTCGGTTGATTTGTTCAAAGAGGCGCCGCGGGATTTCAGTCAAAAAAGAAGCAAGCATGCAACTTGGAACGTGCCAATAACCACTAAGAGTGAGTCTGACACTCCGACTTTAGAAAGAACCCAGTGGATACATCGTTTTTTTTTTTCTGTATGCGGTTTAAGACTACTGCTCACAGTTTCAAAGGAAGATTTGCTCGATACAAATTGCTAGGATACAAGTTCAGATAGGAAAGATGTCTCAGCATATTATTTATATATTTCTTTCGAAATTTCTGCAGCAATTTCTTTATCATTCCCCCTTAAAGTTCTGTGGTATTTTTAAATGCTGCACACAGTTTGTTTCTTGGTGATCATAACCTTTTAATTGATTATAATTATCATATGACATTACGAAACACGAGACCAAAGTATTATAATAAGTGTGCGTTACACAGGGGGGAAGTACAGACAACAACACATCCAAATGTACTCTTATAAAAATATGAAACGTCATGTTTTCCTAGACTCTGAAAGCGACCTCTAAGCTGCACCTGCAATTGACTAATAGAAGCGTGGATCAGGTTCTCAACCACTTCGTCTTCCAGCGAACATGAAACTATGTCCCTGATTTCTGGAATATGCTATATGCAAAGTACTGATCATGAACAGAAACCAAACGTGTTTGTCTTTTATTTTATTTTATTTTTTATTAATAAACTCTGGGCTATTCTGTGGAAAAGAAAGAATCTTGCTGTGTGTTAGTCTTTTTTATTTCTGCAGATTGCAATATTCCCTAGACACTAGACAGCATCCAATCAAAGCATTTTAGGCCATATTTAGAATCAATGAATCATAGAGATTTGTGTCTGTTTTTTGTTGAATTATTTTGATTTCCATGTGTTTCAGATATGCAACTAATTTTTTACTGCCACTATGAATTTTAGTTGCATAAAAAATATTGGTAGATTGTTCATAAAAAGTCACTTCTCATTTTTTTTTCCTGCTAAGAAGATTATGGTTCCCCATGGATGTCACTTTGTAACAGTTGCAAATGTAAATTTATTGTTATTAAATTATTTTCTCTCCATAATATAAAGATGCACAGCTCTCATGTGTATTGGATAAAAAATAGTATTAAATTAACCTTTATCTATGTTTAAACTTATCCACAATTTTGCCGAGAACGAAAATACTGTAGGGTTTTGAGTAAGTTGCGTGTCAATCTCAATAAAAACTTACAATCAATGAATATTTTTACCTATCTCAGGAGAAGCTGCGTGTTGCCGTGCTTGTTTCAAAGGCTGCGCTTCAGTTCGTTCACAGTATGATACCACCCCCTCTGTGTCCGGAGTTCACTACCACTTGTCCGCTTCAATCGTTTTCCGCAATCATCAATCTTACCACCACTTCAATTCCACAGGCATTGCTCCCTCGAGTGAGTACAAGGTCCCTGCCGATGTCAAGGCGGCTGGTTTCGGCATCTGCGCCGAGGAGCTGAGCTTGATCGTCGAGGGCCATGACGTGAAGAAGCTGAAATCTCATGGTGGCGTCCAGGGCCTCGCGTCCAAGCTATCCACTTCGGAGTCTGATGGCGTCGCCACGTCCGCGGACAAGCTATCGCCCCGGCGGGATGTTTTCGGCGTCAATAAGTTCGCGGAGGCGGAGTCCCGTGGCTTCTTGGTCTTCGTCTGGGAGGCGCTGCAGGACATGACACTCATGATCCTTGCTGCGTGCGCGTTCGTCTCGCTCATCGTCGGCATCGCCACGGAGGGATGGCCCAAGGGCGCACACGACTGGCCTCGGCATTGTGGCCAGCATCCTGCTGGTCGTGTTCGTCACGGCGTCAAGCGACTACCGCCAATCTCTGCAGTTCAAGGACCTTGACAAGGAGAAGAAGAAGATCACGGTTCAGGTCACCCGGAGCGGGTACAGGCAGAAGCTCTCAATATATGAACTTCTCGCCGGCGACATCGTTCACCTCTCTATTGGTGATCAGGTGCCGGCCGACGGGCTGTTCATATCAGGCTTCTCGCTTCTGATCAACGAGTCGAGCTTGACCGGAGAGAGCGAGCCTGTTGCTGTCAATGCTGAGAACCCATTCCTTCTGTCCGGGACGAAGGTGCAGGACGGTTCTTGCAAGATGCTCGTCACGACAGTCGGCATGAGAACTCAGTGGGGGAAAGCTGATGGCCACTCTCAGCGAAGGTGGTGATGACGAGACACCATTGCAGGTCAAGCTGAATGGTGTGGCCACCATCATCGGGAAGATAGGACTTATCTTTGCTGTCATCACATTCGCCGTGCTCACTGAAAGCCTGTTCCGGCGCAAGATCATTGATGGCACGTACTTGAGCTGGACTGGAGATGACGCATTGGAGCTGCTTGAGTTCTTCGCCATTGCTGTCACCATCGTTGTTGTGGCAGTGCCTGAAGGGTTACCGCTGGCTGTGACACTGAAGCCTTGCCTTTGCAATGAAGAAGATGATGAACGACAAGGCAGCTCGTCCGGCACCTTGCAGCCTGCGAGACCATGGGCTCAGCGACCTCCATTTGCAGTGACAAGACCGGCACTCTCACGACAAACCACATGACCGTCGTCAAAGCCTGCATCTGTGGTAAGGTCAAGGAAGTGGATGGTGCTTCGGATACCAAGAGCCTGTTCTCCGAACTCCCAGACTCTGTCATGACGATTCTCTCCCAGTCCATCTTCAACAACACTGGGGGAGATGTTGTCTTGAACCAGGATGGCAAACATGAAATACTGGGGACACCAACTGAGACAGCGATCCTAGAGTTCGGGCTGTCACTGGGTGGAGACTTTTCGGCGGTGCGCAAAGCAAGCACTCTTGTAAAGGTGGAGCCGTTCAACTCTGCCAAGAAGAGAATGGGAGTGGTAATCCAGCTCCCAGAAGGTGCACTGCGAGCACACTGCAAAGGTGCATCAGAGATCATACTGGCATCTTGCAGCAAGTACCTGAATGAGGAAGGCAATGTTGTCCCCCTGGATGCAGGAACCATTGATCACTTGAACGCCACGATTGATAGCTTCGCAAACGAGGCACTTCGCACTCTCTGTCTTGCGTACATGGAAGTTGAGGATGGGTTCTCAGTCAATGATCAGATCCCAATGGATGGCTACACCTGCATTGGCATTGTGGGGATCAAAGACCCAGTCCGGCCTGGAGTGAAGGAATCAGTTGCCATCTGCAGGTCGGCAGGTATTACGGTCAGGATGGTCACAGGTGACAACATCAACACGGCAAAGGCAATTGCCCGGGAATGCGGCATTTTAACTGAAGGTGGCATTGCCATAGAAGGCCCAGATTTCAGAACCAAGACTGAAGAAGAGCTTACTCAACTGATACCAAAGATACAGGTAAGTTCATGAATTCTAGTACTCATCTTTTCACGCCTTTTTGTATTCTGGTAGGTCGTTGACCACTGTGCTTTGCTATGGATGCACCAGGTGATGGCAAGATCTTCGCCACTGGATAAGCATACCCTTGTGAAGCATCTCCGAACTAAACTCGACGAAGTTGTGGCTGTGACTGGTGACGGGACAAACGATGCACCTGCGCTTCATGAGGCTGATATTGGGCTTGCAATGGGCATTGCTGGAACCGAGGTAATTTCGAGGTTTCCCTTACATTGCTAAAATAACTAGCCATGTCCTTTCAATTACCACTATTGTAGTAATCACAGATATCAAACATCTTGGAATTTATTTTTAGCTATATTTAATAGTGTAATTTTTGCTCTTCCATTCTTTTATAAGGCTGTAACATCTATGAGATCTTGATATCCATGGCCATGAGTAACACCATCAATTACATGATATCTCAAGTTAATTTACTATTTACTCCAATTTTGATTTTGACTCTTTAACATATTCTTGAAGGTGGCCAAAGAGAGTGCTGATGTCATCATTCTTGATGACAACTTCTCCACTATTGTCACTGTTGCAAAATGGGGTCGATCAGTTTACATCAACATTCAGAAGTTTGTGCAGTTTCAGCTCACTGTCAACGTGGTTGCTCTGGTGGTAAACTTCTCCTCGGCTTGCCTGACAGGTACATATGATATCCTGTATTGGTTCATGGTTAGGCAAATCCTCGTACTACTTGAGCATATTCTGAATGTACATCTCATTGTTTGTATTCGTGCTGATTGCTCATTCAGGGAGTGCTCCTCTTACTGCTGTGCAATTGCTCTGGGTCAACATGATCATGGATACACTGGGTGCACTGGCATTGGCTACAGAACCCCCAAACAATGCACTGATGAAGAGAACACCTGTTGGAAGGAAAGGAAATTTCATCAGTAACATTATGTGGAGAAACATCCTGGGACAAGCCTTCTACCAGTTCCTTGTAATTTGGTACCTACAGACAGAGGGAAAGTGGCTGTTTGGAATCAAGGGTGATAACTCAGATCTAGTCTTGAACACGCTAATCTTCAATTGCTTCGTATTCTGCCAGGTAACTCCAAACTAACTAGCTAGGTGCCGATGAATTTGCTAGGCTTGCATTTGTACTCCATGTAAATTTCTTGCACTAAGCCGCTAATGATGTGATTATGCGAACTTAACCTTCAACTTTGCTGTGCAGGTATTCAATGAGGTGAGCTCAAGAGAGATGGAAAGGATAAATGTATTTGAAGGCATTCTAAACAACAATGTGTTCGTTGCCGTCCTCGGCAGCACAGTCATCTTCCAGTTCATCATAATACAGTTCCTTGGCGATTTCGCAAACACTACCCCTCTTACGCTCAACCAGTGGATCGCATGCGTTTTTATTGGTTTCATAGGCATGCCTATCGCAGCTATTGTGAAGATGATCCCAGTTGGATCTACGTAGGAAATTAGAGCTAATTTCAGTCAGAAACTGAAGTTGGGCATGCCTGCAGTATGATCATGGCAATGAAGTTTTATGCGTTGCCATTTGTGTACAAGATAGATCTCTGCTATAATGCTTCTGTTTTAGTGAATCTTTGCACTCTTTCTCCTGTATGTAGCATTTGATGTTAGAGCATCATCCGAGCATCAGCCAAGATTGTGGGCTTGAGTCTTAGGAAATGCCTCGGAGGCTCAGACTCGTGTAGCTGTTCTTTGCTTTATTTATTTATTTTTCCCTGGTGCTATTCCTTGGAACATTGGAGGCTGGATCTGTATATGGCAATGTTGTTTTTCACCCCGAATGTGCTTGTTTTGACTTTTGATACCTGGAGTATGATATACTATAGCTTCATCTGCTAAGTTGGGTTTCGGTCAGAAGTTCCAGAAAAGGGTGGGGTTTTATTGTCTCTGATTTGCCAAGAAAAATGTCCCCCACTAGCTTCCCAGTTCTGATGAGACCATCATGATGCAGGATCCGTGTGAATCTTCTGCTTCTCTATGCGTATAAAATCCAGCAGTCTTCCTGTTTCCTTCTGATATACTGTAGTATCGCTTAAAGATAAACAAACGGAGCGTACGAGTATTTAAGGTTGACCAGGAATCTGTTGCAATCCAAATGCCAGCGTCGGAAGATACTGCTCCCTCCTACAAAAGAATACAGCGAATGCAAAATCCATATTTATTTTGTATTTGAATTTCGTATCTGTTATAAATCAGATCAAACTTAAAGCCATTTGGGTTTTTCAGAGTAGTATTCCAAAGAACTGTCATGTACTCCTAGCACAGTACAGGCCTGCCAGTTCAGTTAGTACTCCAACCTTTGTTCAGGCATCCCAGGCTTATCTTGACATCACAAATTGACACCAACACCATCACCAGGCTGGCAGCTCATCGCTACCGTCACAGCAGTGTCATCGATGCCAAGACGTTTTTGACCAGTCAAGCACTGGCCTGAGCATATTACTCCTAGGAGTACGAGACAATAC
The DNA here is from genome assembly GCA_038502445.1 of Eremochloa ophiuroides. Taxonomy (NCBI): domain Eukaryota; kingdom Viridiplantae; phylum Streptophyta; class Magnoliopsida; order Poales; family Poaceae; genus Eremochloa; species Eremochloa ophiuroides. The sequence goes on along the minus strand of JAHLJS010000002.1, from coordinate 104,366,001 downwards.
TACCTCCTGAGCACGAAGCAACCACTGGAAAATAAAATTCCAACAGTGCCAGCCAGTAGCCCGGCCACGTTGGAGTTGCGAAAATTTTCCATTCTTTTTTCTACCCAGCTGCTGCCAGAGCATCGCCAGTACTCCGTACATCGAGTTTTTACCGTGTCGTGTCCCTCTCACCTCATGCCTGTCCCTCTGCTTTTGACCGCATGGCCATGTGTGAGTGTGACCTAACGAAGCGCAGGAGCAGTTTTATTGTGTTCACGATAATCCCTTGCTCAACCTCAGGCATTTTTGCTCAAAAAAAAAAAAAACCTCAGGCATCTCCCTTGCTGTGCAGTCCTATTTCACCTGCCCAGCATGCCCTATTGTTGCGGCTATGTTCGGCTCAAAAGACTTTTGACTGAAGTTAACTTATTATTAGTGATTTGTTGTGATAAAGATTTTGCCCAGCATGCCCTGTAGTTGAAAAAAAACAAACGCTGATAAGCTCAACCCAACACGCCCGCAGCAGCAGCCAAACCATACTCTACTGAGGCAGGTGTTTAGTTAACAAAATTTTCTTCTCTCTTCTCATCATATTGATTGTACTTTCCGTCTGTACGTAACACTAAATAAAATAGCACCTATTGTATGTTTGTATATTTTCCCTGACTATCACGAGATAAATCTTTTGAATCTAGTTAGACCATACGAAAGTGGTACAGTTACGAAACTTTCTAAAATTTGCAAACTAAACGCAGCCTGAGTAATCAGATGTTCAAGTCAAAGTCATTTGTAGCGCATGAGACGCGACGCAGCGAGTTATGAAGGGGGTGCAGTGCAGTGTCTCAGAAGAAAAGAGACACGCACGAACATTGCCAGCCATCTCCCAACAACAGCGGGGGCCGGTCCAGCGAGCAGGCGACTTGATCATACCACACGGCACAAAAGGCAACGGCGTCAGAGAGAAGGTGCACGGGCAGCATTTTTTTTATTTTTAACACTTTTCAAAAATTATTTTTAAAACTAACACGTGCAAAGTTTTTTTAAAAAACTAGCACGTTTGGACGCGCCATCCCGGGTGACGCGTCCAAACAGTACCAACGCGCCACCCAGAGTGGCGCGGCAGAGATGCCACCTGGCGCCGCGCTGGCTGGCTCTGCCGCGCCACGTAGCCTGGCGCGGGGGCCACTGACGCGCCACCACGCATGGCGCGGTCAGGGGAATAACCCCCTGGCCGCGCGGCCCCTTCTCTATATATATAAATTAATTTTATTGCCATAAAATAATGTGTTTTTTTAGACTCCACCTCCGTTCTGTGATTTTGAGCTGTGGATCGACACCGAGATCTCCCAGGAGGACAAGGAGCGGATGTAGCGTCTTTTGAGGTGGACGCAGAGCAGGAGGAGAGGATGGAGAGGAGACGCAAAGAGCTGGCCGCTGAGAAGGAGCGGGAAGAAGAGGCGCGGCTGAGGCATCTCGCAGCTTTCAGGGAGGAAAAGGAGAAGAAACTTGAGCGTGCACGTCGTGCAAAAGCAGGCATGGAGTCTAACCCCGATGCTTTCGGCAAGGGAAAGTGGCCTCGTTGCACTCAGTAGCTTATTGGATTTGAATTGAACTTTGTGTTTTCGTATTAAGGACCCTATATTTGGTTGTCATGAATTGAACTTCTGTATTGTAACCTAATCGTACTATTGTGTTCACTTAGTCAGTGTTTTTAGTTGATGTTTCATGTTGTGGACATTTTTTTTCTTGTGAAACATATTACTAAACGATGCGAACAAGCACAACACATGAAAAGCATGTGTGGACCCTAACATGTCTTGGGAACTAAAACATACAACGAATACACGAAATGGCATATGAGAATCTGCACCAAACAAGGGCAAAGACTCTCTGCACTAGACCTAACATGCCTTAGATAATTGAAAACATGCACCACACATATAGACGGACAAATGGACACCCTACTAGTAGTGCTGCCACATATTGAGCTGAGTTGCACCTTCCCCATAATAACCGCCCATTGGCGGATGTGGTGGCGGTGGCGATGCCGGCGGATTGCCATTGTTCTTGTGATGAGGGCAGCGACAGTACGGGTCTGTGCATATTGGCTCCTGCGATGTGGCCCCACTGTTGCCTCCTTCCTCATTTTCCTCCTTGTTGTGGCTTGAGCTGTAGCTTGGGCCGAGCGAGCCGATGCGGTCCTGCAGGTACCAGATGTACTCCAAATGCGGGGTAGTAGGTTGAGGATCCACCCACTTAGTGAACCCGCAACTGCCTTCTGCCCACGAGGTCTGCGATGAATAGATTTGTTAACACGCTTTGGTGTTGCGAAATACATTACAGAAATAAATGACAACAAAATATTACATATGCATAGGGACACTTGAAGAATCGCCGGCCCCCGTTTATCCCGCCTTCGGTGTACATCTGCACAAGGCAGTCCTCACCATGCATGCATTTAAGCCACTCTTCTTTCCCCGGCTTGACATAGTCCCTCAGAGGTCTATCCTTCCCATAATCACTCTTGCTCTCTTCTGGAAACCTGTCAATGAGTTCGTCCCACTCTTCGGGACCAAGACTACACCCATCATTCCATATTATTGGCGGGTCCTTGCTCTCCACCACTCCCGTGCCCTTCCTAAACCCAAGCCCCCGACCCTTTGGTCCAGACATCTTGTTGTGCTGGTGATGTTCGTCGAGGGGCCAGTCCCATGTATATATAGGGAGGCGAGGGGTGACGTTGCCATGGAATACAATTGAATTAATGCGGAGTTAATTCAGCACAGTTCTTTGTAGTACTCTGAAAAGGTTAGATTCTTGGACTAAAAAGGCTACGCACTGAAAAGGCTTGACACTGAAAAGGCTACGCACTGAAAAGGCTAGACACTGCGCTGTATGAGTGACCGAAAAGACTATGAATTGAGTTGACAAGTCGCTGAAAAGGCTATGCACTGAAAAGCCTATTCGCAAGCCCTCTGAATAACTGAGTAAGCGTGGTCGGGCTCTGGCCAGCCTCAGGCCAGCCGTGGCCCGTCGTGACCGGCCGTGGCCGGCCTCAGGCGAGCCGTGCAGCTGACCAAGCCGCGCCACCTTGCATGGCGCGGCTGTCCGTGCAATTCTTTTGCCACGCCACTGTGGATGGCGTGACGGTCATGTGCTGCGCCGCCAGGCATGGCGCGGCAGTGCCTGGCCAGTCAGTAGCCGCGCCATTCCTGGTGGCGCGGCCAGACGTGGCTTCGGCATTTTTCTGCTCTTTTTGCTTTCTGTTTTTCTGCTGTTTTCTGCGGCTTTCTGTTTTTCTGCTGTTTTCTGCGGCTTTCTGTTTTCTGCTAGGCTGCATTCTGTTTTCTGCAGTTTTCGGTTTTCTTTCTGTTTTCGGTTTTTGGTTTTGTGCCTCGTAAGATTTCTTCGAAAGGAAAATTAAGAACAGCAAGGAAAACAAATACGCAAGTGGGTCAACCATCGCAACATCCATCATCCGTTGCAATCACATTATATTCATGTCATTTCACCTACAGTACAAAACATCCACCCTAACTTGAAACACTCATCATAAGCTGCTAACTCTAAGCTCCTGGAGTGTAAGGGTCTCGAGGACGACGCTGCCGTTTCGGATTTGTCGGAACGATGTTTGTGGTGTACCCAACATCGGTACGGTCACGCTGTCTAGGGCCACGCCTCACCTGCTATGTGTGGGTAGGGCCCTGTCATAATAATTAAGAGTATGAGCAATTAATTTTGAGATGCAACGCAATACCAATCATGAAAGTTACTATTTGCAAGTTACCTGAGACGGAAGAGGTGCATCGTACAGCTGAGACCCGCCCATCTCATCATACAGCTGGTCCTCCTCGTCGTCGTCCTCGTCATATTCCTCGGAGTCTTGTGAAGACTCGTCGAGCTCAATCATGGGGCCCTTGCCATGCGGCCGAGTCGAAGCCTGTGAACTCCCCGATTCCATGGAAACCAGCGGAGGTGCACGTCTTACTGGAGTAACAGAACGAGCCGGACTTAAGGGCGGTGTTTCGTACGCTAGCTGGAACCACGGATCCATACATGCTAGCTTTTGAGCTAGCTTCCTGCATGTCTTGCTCACTCTCTACAGGGACAGTAAACAAATCAATTTTCATATTTGATCTACTTGGCATGACGTTATTTTGGAGGACGAAAATAATGTTAACCTTCACAAAGTGGTGTAGAATGCCCTCTTCTTCTCCTCTAGTCTCATCTAGGCGACACACTGCTTCGTTGGAGAGGGTAGACAACCGTCTCGCCTGCGGACATAGTAAACGGGTGATTAATTGAAGAAGTTGCATAAGTAAAAAAACCAGCTACTTTTGCCAACTTAGCTTCCTTACCACATATCTCTGTATGGGCCCTCTCTCTGGCTGCGTACTGCTCCGGGTTGCCTCGTCATAAGGATCTTCCTCGTGGTCTTCGTCCTCGGAGTCCCAGGGATTCGCCGCGTCATCGTACGGCAACTTCAAGTAGGTCCTCGTATTCCTCTGCAACCATTCTAGGTATCGATCAAATTGGGCTTGCGAGTGCTCCGGAGTATCCAGTATCCGCAGCCTCTGACGGGTCTCCCAAGCCTGGATGTACTTGTGGTGTGTAACTGCCCAGTTCTTCTCGCTGTACCTATTCCTTCGGTCGTACCTGCACCAATCGAATGCCGTATATTCATCATAAGTGTAATAACATAATCTAAAATTGTCGATCGGTGATGTAACATCAATTTCATACCCGTGCAACTTCCTGCTCGTCGAGTAGTGCGGCGGAGGACAGTCTTGGAACCTTCCAAACTGCCTGGAGACCCTGCATGGGAAGTGCATCTCTACGACATGGTAGCAGATGAGTGGCGTAACTGAACGCCACTCATCGCTCTCTTCTTCTGTCCTGGGACTCAGGTAGTTCTCCAACTCCATCCGAGCCCAGGGACACCAATTGACCTGCAACAATAAAAGTCCAATTAGTACATAGTTTAGAATAGTGCATCATTTTTGGTTTGCACTTATTGCAGCTTACCTGGTGCTGTGTCAGGACGTCCAGTGTGTCCGTGTACGACGCATACCTCCTTACAGGGTTCCCTCTGACCGCCGGAGCGCTGTCCCTGTTCCACACGAAGAGAGCAGTGGGGCCAACGTCTTCATGGGGCCAAGCCTGCATTAAGAAGCCATTCAAGTTTACAAATTAAGGGCATGATCAGTCAACCATAGTAAGGCAATCACGATGAAAGGGACTTACAGGCAAACTTGAACGAAGTGGTCTGCCCACTGGCCAACCCTCCCAGCACCAAATCTGTAGGAGGTAAAGGCAACCACCAAGGTTGGAGTTGTCTCCGGTTCGACAGTAGGCAACACAAAGTTGGCGGTACAACTAGGCAAGTACCACACTTCCCCAACTGTATGTTCCAATGTCCTCCCAAGAGAGCCTCAATATGTTGAGGAAGGACCAGCTGATAGTGTTCCCCGATGCATCAGGGAACAGGAAGGCACCAAGGAAGTGCCACAACCAGATCTTCGCGTACCTCTCAACGTCAATGTCCGGTGCGTCATCTAGTAGCCAACCAAAGTTTTCTCTGATCCAACCAGACGTGACACCGGAAGTTCTCCTGCAACAGTAACATTTATAAGACTAAGGTAGTAGTAACATGAAACCAAATATGTTGCAGTACTCTACTTACTTGGATCTTTTCGCATGCTCGTCCTCTGGTGGCCTAAGTCCACAGAACTCCTCCATCGTGTCCATCCAGTTGTCGGGGTCGATAGTGCCGGTGACTGCATGGCCACCCAAGCGCAGGCAAAGTATAAGCGAGATGTCCTGCAGGGTGACTGTCATCTCTCCAGCTGGTAGGTGGAAGGTGTGGGTCTCCGGCCTCCACCTAACAATTTCAAAAAGAATACAAATTCAGCAAGGGAAAACCCAAAACACGGACGGGGGGAATGATTATGATTTTTCCAAAGAAAGCACATACCTGTCAACAGCTGCCGTGAGGAGTGCAGGGTCCAGCGGTGGCAGACCGGCTAAGTACGAACGCACTAGCTCCACGAAGCCCGCACGCCGTTGGTAAGGCGCATACCTCTTGTCAAGAAGAGACTCATGAAGGTCGAGGTCCGACAGGACGTGGCCTCGGTGCCGCTGGTCGTAGGTCAAGTCAAGAAGAGGGTACTGTTGATGAGGAGCCATCCTGCATGAACAAGAACAAACGTGTTAGAAAGAAATCAAACGTATCATGATAAATAATGAAATTATATAATTTAAATGACCTAAAAGAATGCATAAAAAGAAAACAGTGAAAAGACCATGGTTGCTAAGAGCATTCATATACCTGGTTGCCTCTCCTCCTATGTCTAGAGGCCTTGTGGCCTGGTTCATGGCAAACGGAGCATAGATTGGTCCCATGTGTCTCGTTGAAGTCACCCCCGCCGTACATATCATCGCCGTATCCTTTCATATCGTCCATGTCCCCTTTCAACCTCTTCTTCTTCCTCCTTCCCTTACTGTAACAACCCTAAAAATCCCAACCAATTAAAATTTTTCATTTATTTATTATGAAAACCCATTTTTCTTGTGCAAGCATATAGGTTTCATTATGAATTTGGTAAATAAAGGAGTATAGCTTGCATTTTAATTCCATTCACATAGAATAATAACTTATGCATCACAATTGGGATTTATTGCAATTTATGTTTGTATTTACTCAATATTTAAAAAGGGTAATATATGTATATAAATACACTTAAGTGAAAATAGAAAAGGAAAAAGAAAAGAGAAGAGAGGAAGAAAGGAAGCCAGCCTGTCGGCCTAGCTGCAGCCCAACCGAGCAAGCGCGCACGCGCGACCGTTTTACCCACTCCCCCGCAGCCGCTGAACGCCCGGCCCCGCCTGTCAGCCGCTCTCGCTACTGTTCTTCTTCTCACCTCGCGAAAGACGGTGGCCGACAGAGTCACGCAAATGGCGTAACTGACAGCGCCACGCATGGCAGAGCCCTGACCCCGCTGTCCCTCGCCTGTCCCCTGCCTTGCTCGCCAAGAAGCCACGCGCACTGGGAAACCCTAGCTCGGGAGCACCGATGGTCTCCACGTGCCCCCTTCGCCGCTAATCATCGTTCGCCGCCATGCCATGCCCTGGCCGTCTATAAAAGGAGTCGTCCCAAAGCCCTAGACCTCGTCCCACTCGCCGCCGTCGCGCTGCGGCACAACCACTACACCACACCGCACAATAGAGGGAGAGGGAGAAGGGAGAAGGACGGAGCAGAGGAGGAGAAGCTGCCGGAGCGCCGCCGCCGCGGAGCACGCCGGAGCCGGACACGGAGGAGAAGCCCGTGCTGCGGACGAGGAGCGGCACGGCACTGCGATCACTCTGCACAGCGTCACCTCGTCACTGCACCGCCATCCTTACCTCACCAGCCCCACGGTGAGCCACCGAGCACCTCATCCAACCTCGCCGTGCTACGGTTGAAGCATCTAGGCCCTAGTGGTTTCGGTGATTAATGACAACGAGACGATTATTATGACTAACGTGTGTTTTGCAGGATAACCTAGAGGTTAGGTCATAATAACATATAGGTTCAAGCCCCTAGCGATGGAAATCGATTCGGTTTTCATAGGATGGAAGACAAGACGGTGATAGGCTAGTGCTAAGTGTCGTTTGGAGTTGAGAGACACTTGGCGTAGTCTTAGGTTTTGTTTTTTCTCTTTGACCGTACTATTAAGAGGGGTTTGGATGGGTAGCTTGACTTAGAGCAAGATTAGAGAGTGTAGATGTGATGCACACTTGTCCAACATAGCTCTAGACAGCCCAGGGATACTCTTGAGAGAGAGAGGATCAAACTTCGTTTTGGAAAGTTTTCGATTCGGCGAAGTTTTGATCGAATTAGAAGCGTCGGACTCTACCTAGTATGGGCGTCGGACCAATAGCTAGAGTCCGACGACACGTGGCAGCCCCCGGACGAGTTTCAGCGTGCCAGGGAGCGTCGGACCCTGGCCGGATGGGCGTCGGACCATTGGCCAGAGTCCGACGGTGCCTCTGGGTATTTGAGCGAGCGTCGGACCGTCGCGAGTGGAAGCGTCGGACTAATGTCTGTTAGCGTCCGACGCTTCCAGAGAGGTTCCCAGAGCGAGTTTGAGCGTCGGACTTGGTCCGACGGTGTGCGTCGGACCATTGCTCCGTGTACTAGCCGTTGAGAGGCACTGTGCCCGCAGTTCAGGAGCGTCGGACTGAGGAGCGTCGGACCATCGAGTTCGGTCCGACGCCCCTCTGTCACAGTTCTGGGCGCAGTGTTTGTGTGAGAGTCGGACCGTGGCGTTTGGTCCAACGGTCGAGCCTCGGCAGAGTCCGACGGTTCGTAGGAAAGTGAGAAACGGCTAGTTTTAGCGAGGGTGAGTATTTATACTCCACCAAAGCCTCCATTCTATATCTCTTGCCATTTCTAACAGCTGAAAGAACCATTGTTGATCTTGTGAGAGAGCAAGAGCCCTAGGGAGATTAGTGTGAACTCCATTGCTTGTGAGCTTCTTCCCTAGAGAGATCAAGAGTGACTTGTGTGCATCCATTACCCTCTTTGGCCTTTGTTCTTGGTCAAGTGAGAGTCTAGGCTTGTTACTCTTGGTGATCGGCATCACCTAGACGGTTTGGTGGCGATCGGTGGCTTGGTGACCGCTTGGAGAGCTTGTGGGCGGCTCAAGTCGAAGTTGTGAGTGGTTGTGGGCGATCCACCACGCCGGAGTGGCAAAGGATCAGCCCGTAGAGAGCACTTGGTCTTTGCGAAGATCAAGGGGGAGCTACACTCTTGCGCGGGTGCTCCAACGAGGACTAGTCGGGAGTGCCGACTCTCCGATACCTCGGGAAAAATCGGATTTGTCTTTCTAACCCTTTGTATTCCCGCATTTCTTTTGTGTTCTCTACTTTCCTAGAGTAGTATACTTGTGATAGGACTTGGCTCTAGGTTGCATAACTTGTTTTAGGAATAGAATTGTCACAAGCACTTGTGGGGTGACATTGGGAAAATTGCGATAGGTTGAATTGTGTTTCGAAAAATTATTAGTTGTCCAATTCACACCCCCTCTTGGGCATCCTTGATCCTTTCAATTGGTATCGGAGCCTTGTTGCTCATTAATTTGGCTTAACCGCCAAGAGGAAGGATGTCCGGTGGTCACGATGGTCCCCCTCCCGTCTTTGACGGTAACGATTTTCCTTATTGGAAAATTCGTATGGAGGCATACCTTGAGGCGGTGGACCCTGGTGTTCACAAAGCCGCCACACAAGGGTACCCCACTCCCAAACCCGGCGCAACCCTCACACCCGTTGAGGAAGAGCACGAGAAGTGGAATGCTAAGGCTCGAAACATCATATTTAGAGGCCTTAGCAAAGAGGTGTTCAACCGTGTGAGGAACCACAAAAATGCCCATGCACTATGGTCGGATATTTGTGCGCTCCATGAGGGAACTAAGAATGAGCGAGAGGAACGATATTATCTTATCATTGACAAGCTCAATTCTTTCAAAATGCTATCCAATGAAAGTGCTAATGACATGTATTCTCGCTTGAATATCATTGTAGAAGAAGTAAATGGCCTTGGACTCACTCAAATCTCACCGGCCGAGGTTGCAAGGAGAATCCTCAATGCTCTTCCAATTGAGAAGTATGGTCACATTGTAACCGTACTTCATCAAACGGATCTCTCAAATGCAACCCCCACCCAAATATTGGGGAAGATCAATGCTCATGAGATGTACATGAAGATCACTCCTCAAGATGGATCATCATCCAAGAAAGAAGAGAAGAAAGACTTGGCCCTCAAGGCCGACAAGAAAGGCAAAGCTCTAGCAAAGTACTCTTTTCTTGACTCCACAAGTGATGATGATGATGATGATGTGGAGATCGCTCTCATGGTGAGGAAGACCACCAAGATGCTCAAGAAGCTCAACAACAAGGGAATCAAATTTGATTCCAACAAGAAGAAGTTATTCACTAGTAGCAAGAGAAAGTGCATCTCCAAGATGGATTGCTACAATTGTGGAGAGCTTGGGCATCTTGCTCATCAATGCCCAAAGCCCAAGAAAGACAAATTCAAGAACAAGAACAAGGGCAAAAGGCAAGACTCTAGTGATGAGAGTGATGATGAGAAGAAGAAGGCCAAGCTATTCAAGAAGAAAGAATTCAAGAAGAAGCAATTTCACAAAAGCAAGAAGAGTGGCAAAGCTTACATTGTTGGTGATTGGCTCACCGACATTGAATCTTCTAGTGGCTCATCCGGTGAAGAAAGTGATGATGAAATGGAGAAGGTGGTCGCTCTTGTGATTGGGACTTCACTTCCTCCATCGCCATCATCTCCAACACACCTTTGCCTTATGGCTAAGGACAAGAAGGTACAAAGTGATGATGAGAGTAGTGATAGTGACAATGAGTATGATTCACCCACCTATGATGAACTTGCTAGCTTGCGAAATAACTATACCAAAGTTATAAGAAAGCTAACAAGTAAAAATGAAAACTTAAAACTTGAGAATGGAAACCTTTTAGCTCAAAATGAACAATTCACTAAGGCTAGTACGAGCTTAGAGTTAAAAATCAAAATGTGTCATCCAAACTCAAGGAGCTCAAAGCCAACATAAAAGAGCTCAAAGAAAAACATGATAAACTTGAGAGGATACACATTGAGCTCACCACTAGCTACAACAAGCTAAAAGAGGATTATACTCAAGTGAAAGTGAATCATGATAACCTTGCTATAGCTTATGACTTGCTTTCCAATGAAACACATGATGCTCCTAACTATGTTGTTAAGTGTGACATAGCTACATCATGTGATGACTTGATTGATGAGATCATTGAGCAAGGTGGTAGTAGCAAAGGCAAGGAAGTGGTGGTGGCCGATTGCCATGATGACTATTTGAACCTCAAGATTGAAAATGACAACTTGAAGAAAGAGCTTGAGAAGCAATCAACCACAAATACCATTGTCATTGAAGCGGTGCAACAAGATGATGAAGTTGAAGTGCTTAGAAAAGAAAACAAGATCCTCAAGAATGAGAAGTGTCACCTTACAAGCTTATTGGAAGAGAACAAGAAGTTGAAGCAAGAAAAGTGTCATCTCACTGTGGGCTTGCAAAAATTCACAAGAGGCCAATATCTTCAAAGTGATCTCCTCATGAACACTGTGATGAAATTTGATAGAAGTGGGATTGGATACATGGGTGAGAAGGTGCAAAATATTAGAGCTCAAAATCGTCTCAACAATGCAAAGAACAAGCCCAACCCCAAGCCAAAGAGATGCTTTGAATGTGGTCAAGAAGGTCACTTTGCTCATGAGTGCAAGACACCGCCACCACAACCTTTGCCCAAGCATGCTAGGCCCTTTGCTTTTGATGCTCATTACATGCTAAGGAAAGATTCTAAGGGTAAAGTGAAAGTCATGTTCCTAGGACCCCCTAACAAGAATAGGCCTAGGCAACTATGGGTGGCGAAAGCTTTGGTTGAGAAAGTCCAGAGCCCTTCTCAAATATGGGTTCCTAAACATCAAGCTTAATTTGTTGTGTGTAGGTGAACTACAAGACTGGTGGCTCTCATTGGTTAATTGATAGTGGATGCACTCAACATATGACCGGTGATGCTCGTATGTTCACCTCCCTTGAAGAGAATGTAGAAGACCAAGGAAAGATAACATTTGGTGATAATTCCAAGAGCAAAGTGCAAGGACTTGGCAAAGTGGCCATGTCTAATGATCATTCTATTTCAAATATGCTTCTAGTTGCTTCTTTGAGCTTCAACTTGCTATCCGATGGTCAATTGTGTGATCTTGGCTTTCAATGCCTATTTACAAGTGAAGAGGTAGTTGTCTCCAAGAAAGATGACAATGAAGTGATATTTAAGGGCTTTCGGTACAATCATCTCTATCTAGTGGACTTCAACTCGGAAGATGCAAATTTGAAGACTTGTCTATTCACCAAACAATCTCTTGGGTGGCTTTGGCATAGAAGGCTTGCACATGTTGGGATGAGCACACTCAAGAAGTTATTGAAGAAGGAGATGGTGAGAGGATTGAAAGATGTTGTATTTGAGAAGGACAAATTATGTAGTGCTTGCCAAGCCGGCAAGCAAGTGGTAAATACACATCCATCCAAGGCATTTGTGTCAACTTCAAGACCATTAGAGCTACTTCACATGGACTTATTTGGGCCAACAACTTAAGCAAGCATTGGTGGCAAGCTCTATTGCTTAGTGATTGTTGATGACTTTTCAAGATATACTTGGGTGTTCTTTCTTCATGACAAGACCGAAGTAGCCCAATCTTTCAAGAAGTTTGCCAAGAGAGCACAAAATGAATTTGAAGTGAAGATCAAGAAGATTAGAAGTGACAATGGAAAAGAGTTTGACAACACAAACATTGAAGTATATTGTGATAAAGTTAGGATCAAGCATGAAGTCTCATCCACTTATACCCCTCAACAAAATGGTGTAGTTGAAAGGAAGAACCGGACGTTGATCACCCTTGCAAGGACTATGCTTGATGAGTACAACACACCGGAGAGGTTTTGGGCGGAGGCAATTAACACCGCATGCTATGCATCCAACCGCCTATTCCCTCACCGGTTGCTAAAGAAGACCCCCTATGAGCTACTCATTGGCAAGAAGCCGGACGTCTCCTACTTCCGGGTGTTTGGTTGCAAATGCTACATCTACAAGAAGCGGCAACACCTAGGGAAGTTTCAAAGACGTTGTGATATTGGTTTTCTTGTTGGTTACTCATTGAAGTCCAAAGCATATAGAGTATTCAACAATGCCACCGGCCTTGTTGAAGAAACATATGATGTGGAGTTCGATGAATCTAACGGCTCTCAAGGAGAGCATGAGAATCTTGATGATGTAGGTGATGAACCCTTGAGGAAGGCCATGAAGAACATGCCAACCGGAGACATCAAGCCAAAAGATGATGGTGATGATGTGCAAGTGATCGATCAACCATCTTCATCAAATGTGTTTCAAGATGATGAAGATAAAGATGGGGTGGATCCACATGAAGACACCCACATCACACAAGAAGAAATTGAGGCACAAGCACAAGATGTTGATGCTCCACAACCTCCTCCTCAAGTGGTTGATAGAAGAACCACTCCACTTCTACAAGCACATCCTCAAGATCTCATAATAGGGAGTCCTTCAAGGGGGGTAATGACTCACTCACAAAGGCATGCTCAATTCATTGAACATCACTCGTTTGTCTCTTGTATTGAGCCTACTAGCATAGAGGAAGCTCTTCAAGATCCGGATTGGGTGAATACCATGCATGAAGAACTCAACAACTTCACCCGCAATCAAGTTTGGACACTTGAAGAGAAGCCAAAAGGAGCAAGAGTCATAGGCACCAAGTGGGTGTTCCGCAACAAACAAGACGACAAGGGCAACATTGTGAGAAACAAGGCAAGGCTCGTGGCAAAAGGGTTCTCCCAAGTTGAAGGCTTGGATTTTGGGGAGACCTTTGCCCCCGTGGCAAGATTAGAGGCCATTCGTATCCTACTTGCATATGCATCTAATCACAATCTAAAACTCTTTCAAATGGATGTGAAAAGTGCATTTTTAAATGGCTTCATAAATGAACTTGTCTATGTTTCGCAACCACCGGGTTTTGAAGACCCTACATATCCAAACTATGTTTACAGGTTGTCCAAGGCGCTATAAGGCTTGAAGCAAGCCCCATGGGCTTGGTATGAGCGCCTCCGTGACTTCCTCATCAACAAGGGCTTCAAAATCGGCTTGGTTGATACCACACTATTCACCAAGAAGCACAAAGGGCACATCTTCATTTGTCAAGTTTATGTTGATGATATTATCTTTGGTTCGACTAATAAAGATTTTTGCAAGGAATTTGGTGATATGATGTCCAAGGAGTTTGAGATGTCCATGATTGGTGAGCTCACATTCTTCCTCGGCTTTCAATTCAAGCAAATGAGGGAGGGGACGTTCGTGTCGCAAGAGAAGTACACGAAGGACCTCCTCAAGCGCTTCAAGATGGAAGAATGCAAGCCCATCAAGACCCCCATGCCTACCAATGGACATCTCGACCTTGATGAGGGAGGTAAATCGGTTGACCAAACTCTCTATCGTTCTATGATCGGTAGTTTGTTGTATTTGACCGCATCTAGGCCCGACATCATGTTTAGTGTGTGTATGTGTGCGCATTTTTAAGCTAATCCTAAGGAACCTCACTTAGTTGCGGTAAAAAGAATCCTTAGGTACATAAAGCACACCCCGAGCATTGGCCTTTGGTATCCCAAAGGAGCTAACTTTACTCTTGTCGGCTATTCCGATTCGGATTATGCCGGTTGCAAGATTGACCGGAAAAGCACATCCGGAGGGTGCCATTTGCTTGGAAGATCACTAGTTTCTTGGTCCTCCAAGAAACAAAATAGTGTTGCCTTGTCAACAACCGAAGCGGAATACATTGCCGCGGGTGCTTGTTGTGCACAAATTCTTTATATGAAACAAACCCTACTTGATTATGGAATCAACTTAAAAAGGGTGCCTTTGTTGTGTGACAACGAGAGTGCGGTAAAACTTGCCAATAACCCGGTTCAACACTCCCGCACAAAGCATATTGACATCCGCCATCACTTCCTTAGAGATCACGTTGCCATGGGTGACATTTCCTTTGAGGGAGTGAAAACGGATGATAACTTGGCGGACATTTTCACTAAACCATTGGATGAGGCACGCTTTTGTACTCTAAGAAATGAACTTAATTGCCTTGATCTAAGCAACTTCACTAAAAGATGATCTTGTGTTGTCATGTGCATTGCATTGTAACATAAAATATGTCTAACATTGAATTGCACGTAGGGCTTGTCTAACTCGGTTAAGATAACCGCCTAAAAGCGTGTGAAGAAGCTTACCCGAGGAAAAACTTGACAACAACTAGTTTAATTTACGTGAATTTGCATTGCATATTGCATGGTTGTTGTTTTGTCGTTTTGTTCATGGATTTCAATCGTCTATCTTCATAAAATTCACATATGCCTAAGGCAAAATATTTGAAAAATTGAGGGTTTGAGAGAGGGCATCTCATACTAGTTCCAACTTGTGTTTATTTGACTCTTATTGGGGTTGGAACTCAGTTGGGAAAAGTTGGCGTGAAGAAATTTGGAAGAAAACAGGTTTTAGGGCGTCGGACCGAGGCGTCGGACGCTGTTTTTCCCAGCGTAGGACCAATTTCCTCAGTCCGACGGTCCCTTTCCCTGTTGTCCGAGGCGTCGGACGCTGGATTTCACAGCGTCGGACTTTCTGCCTCAGTCCGACGGTCGATGGCAAAGCCGTAGGAAGCGTCGGACGCAGCGTCGGACCGGGAATTTTCAGGCGTCGGACTTTTGGGTAAGAGGGTTCACGCCGTGTCGCGCCGCGTTCACGGCGTCGGACAGAAAGTATTGGTCCGACGACGGGCATCGGACTAAGTCCGACGACCGCTGGAGCTTACTGGAAGCGTCGGACTCTGCAGAGTATTGGTCCGACGCTTGCACAGTAATGGTTCGACGGTCGGTTTGAAGGCGCGGATCAGCTTTTTCTTTCTCTGTCGCATGGGGCCCCGCTGTCAGATCCTATTCATCTTCCCGAGCAGCTCGCCGCGCCGCGCCCGTTCGCCCTAACCCTAGTTCACCGCCGCGGCGCCGCGCCCTAACCCTCCGCCGCCAGCTCGCCCGCGCCCTCGCCGCCGGCAGCCAGGCCTTCCCGCGCGTGCGGGTCGCCCCCCCTTCTTCTGCGCGCGCGTCCGCGCGCTGCTGCAGTCGCAGCGCCGCCGCCGCTCTGAACCACCGCGCCGCATCTTCGCCGCCCTCCAGCTCGAGCTGTCCGTGCTCTCGCCGTCGGCAACTGCGCTCTTCACGCCGGTGTTCTTGCTGTGATTGATTTCTTCGTCTCCTTCTTGTTGGTGGTGGTGAGTTCCTCACGTCTGCCCTCCAAGTGCTCGATCTTTTGCTCCTTAAGGTGTCTTTTCTCTGTTTTTAACCCTAGGGTTCTCTTGTCCCCTTCAGGTGACTTCTAGGGTTATCAAGTTCACCTTGAGCGTCCCCAGAGCAGGCCCTCTGCCTCTGTGACCTTGGTCTTGGGTGAGTCCCTACTCTGTGTGAGGTACATCCAAGGTTTTCCTCTTGGACTCTCAATCCAAGTTTCTTGTTCATTGCACCTAGTGTCATTTTTCTCAGTTCTTTGACACTTGCCCTTCTTGTGCAGTGATCTAGCCGTGTCTCGTCGTTGGTGCCCCGTGTTGACAGAGGATCTTACCTCTTCACAGGTCTTCCCTCAGGTTGCTCTGCTACTCCTCTCTTATCCTATATGCTTGCTTCCTAGGATTACTCATTTCTAGATTATATATGCTTATGTATCCCTGTCTATCTCTCTCTTGCAGCTGTCGTGGTCAGAGAGTTTGGCAGTGCATCAGTGAATCCGTGGCCAAGCTCGCGGATACGGAACGAGGCCAAGCCTCTGAGTGTCAGCTAGCAGCTTCAGAGAGACAGTGACAGTTGGCAGAGATGGTTCGTTGCAAGCAGGTCAGCCGCAGTCAGGGAGGCACAGGTGGAGACGAGAGGCCTCCTCCTCGTCCACCTTTGGACAAGGGGAAGGCCCCTCTCGTCGAAAGCAGCAAGAAAAGAAAGAGGCTTTTAGCAGAGCAGAGGCAGGCCATCAGGGTAGCACTGGCTGCAGAGGAGGCAGAGCGTGGCAGGGGTATACACATTGGAGGCATCTCTGTCAGTTTGTCGGGCAGAGATGAGACCGAAGAGCAGCCGCAGTCTCAGAGGCAGCCGGAGACTGAGTCAGCACAGCTAGTGGTGGCAGAGCCGAGGCAGCCAGAGCAGCAGGAGGTAGTTACTCAGGGGGAGCAGGCCCAGGCTCCACCCCTTCGTCGCTCGGGCCGTACTCGATCTTCGGTGCCACCCCGGTCCGCTGGTCAGAGGCGCGGCGACCGAGTTCCCAGGGTGCCTGCTCCCTCCGAGCCTCAGCCGGTGCTTGAGCCGGATGTTCACTTGGACTTGCAGAGGATCTCTGCAGCCCGAGTCAGAGAGCTCCGGCTGACGTCGCTTTCCAGCTGGTTTCCGTATCAGAGAGATCCTAGAGCTTCTGAGGGCTGGTACACTACTCTTCACGAGGATTTCTTCACCGCCCTCATGGCCACAGGAGTTGGACTGTGACAGCACAGAGTATGTCCCCTAGAGGACATAGTTCAGGCAGCAGGAGAGGAGATCAGGCCTTATCTGACATACCTGCCTGGACTTGCGGAGCTTCTTGGCCGATCAAGCCGATACGTGGAGTCGTGGGTCCAAGAGTTCTATGCTTCCCTATGGATCGACCCCGACCACGAGTACTTGCAGTACACCTTCGGCGGAGAGCCAAACCGGCTCTACGCGAAGGCTCTGCGAGAGCTGCTTAGAGTGCCAGAGTCAGCTACCAGGTTGCACAGCATTTGCTATGCCACGATAGACCCACCGAGGAGGGCTCACGAGTATCTTGAACGACGTGATGAGGCGTACTCTTTTACAGCGGGAGGGGTACAAGGAGGGTTTGACACACTTACAGCTATGGCTCCTTAGTGCCCCGGTCCAGCAGTCCGAGTTTGACATTGCCGATCTAATTATCAGTGAGATGGAGGACACCATAGCAGAGGGCATCAGGTCTCGGCGACAGCTCCCCTACGCTCATTGGATCTCACACATCCTTGAGCGGAGGTTGCACCGGATTTGGACAGGCATCTCTCGTGAGTTGCGCCAGACTGAGACAGAGTTTTCAGTATATCGGATGACCTCTCTGATTGACGGACGCCGTGGCAGCCGAGCCTTACATAGAGTACAGCGCCGTCAGACTTCAGGGGCAGACATGGCAGAGGTTCAGCAGCAGGACGAGGCTATGAGGCACGTTGCCCATAGTGAGCTTGAGCAGTTACTTGCAGACGACGTGTAATACCTCTGGTACTACAATTCAATTAATCTGCCATGTCATCATATTTAAATTTAAGTATCTACATATGATTGAGCTTAGGGCCTAGAGTGATTTGATTTCAGCTAAGTATTGATTGTGTAATTAAGTCCTTAATCAAAAATCAAAAATGAAATTAAATAGAAATTAAATTAAACCCTAAAGTTGACCTAAAAACCCAATTCAAAATCTATATGGAATATGGGAAAAATGTCTTAATAAAAGTTGTATAGTTTTAAAAATGGAACAACTTTTATTTTTGGAGATTTTGAAGTTATATTATAAAAATTCAAATTAAACTCAAATTACTATATTGAAATTTACATTTGAAACTTTAATTTCAAAAAATATTAAGAATCTTCAAAAACTTCCTAAATATAAGTTGTCAAGCTCTCTGAGTATGACAACTTTCATGTTTACCAATTTTCAAGTTGTTGAGAAGAATCAAAAGTAATTTTAAAAATTCAGTTTGAAATTCAAAACCTAATTCTACCCCCTTTTGTATAAATTCAAATTGGTGCAGAATTTGAACATGGTGTAAAAAGCAAAGATGTTCTACATAAAATTTGGCACAACTTTTATTTTGGGAGCACCTACTGTAGCTGCACGGTTTGGGAGGAATTTCAAATCTCTAGCTGTTGACCCCCCTGCCTGCTACAGTACCGGGCCCCCCTGTTCCGGCCGCGTGGCCGCGCGTACGCGCGCGTGCCGCGCCGCACGCCGGCGACATCCGGCCGGGGCATGGCCCCGTCGCCATCAACCCACGACCGCCTGAGGGCCTCGGGACCCCTCCCGACCTTATCCCCGCGTTTCGTCGGCTTAAAAGCGACGGCCGCGTCCATTCTTCTCACCCGCTCCCATTCGGTCGCCGGCCAAAATTGCCGCCGCTCCGGTCATCTCCACCTCTCCCCTCGTGCAGTAGTCTGATTAGGTTCCTTGCGCGTCTTCTGGACCGCTCGTGGTGGTAGTTTGTGGTCGAAGTGCGCCGCTCGTTCGCTTTTCTTCCTCCGCTCCGGCCGAACGCCGCCGCGGCCGGCATCAACGTGGCTAACCCGTCCCGGTGAGCTCCCTCTCCGTTTCGGCTTGCGTTTTGTGCTCCTTTCAGTGTTGTGATACTCTCATTCCCGAGGGTTCTGTGTTTGGGGTCTTAGGTACCTCGGAACAGGACCTCGCCGTGGAATCCGCACCGCCCCGTCAACCTTCGTCGCCGTTCTCGTCTACCCGGACCGTCGTAGTCCGAGTCTCCTAGCCAGACCAAACCGTGGTGAGCCCCTGAAGCCTTAACACGATCCATCTCGGACGATTATAGCTTGAGCTCGCCGGCGTGTGGCTTGCCGCCGCCGCCGAGCCGCCATTGTTCCCGACGAGCTCGCCGGAGGCGGTAGGGCGTAAGATGTGCTTGTAGGGTGGTCGGCTAGGGTCTGAGGGTGTCGTAGTGTCGATAGAGTTCACCGTTGGGGTCGCCGGCGGCGAAGCCCGCGCCGTGCCGTTCGCGCGTGCGCGCGGGAGCGTCCGACCGGAGGTCGGGGACGACCCTGACAGGGGTGACCCGCCTGTCAGCAGCCGAGAGCGAGAGCGCGCGCGCGGGGCTGACGGCTGGGACCCCTCTGTCAGCGGCCGATCCGGGGCGAGCGCGCGGGCGAGTGCGCGAGCGCGCGCGGCTGGGCCGTGCTGGGCCGGTGCGGGGTTGCGGGCCGGCTCGGTGGCGCGCGCACGCGGCCGCGGCCTGCGCTGTTGGGCCTTAGTGGGCCGAATGGCCGTTTCTTTTTTCCAGCGATTTTCTAATTGCTTTTTCATTTTAATTAAAATGAATAGTGTGAAGTTTTGATATTTTTGTATGGATTAATTTACTGCACCAAAAAGTATGAAAATATTTCTAGATACTCTCTGTGATGTGTAGAATTTAATCAAAATATTAAATACAGGATTTGGGTGTTTTCTGTATTAATTAAAAATCAGCACATTTAATGTTAAAAGGAACTTTGATGATTTTTAATAATTTCTGTGATGTTCCAAAAATCATGAAATTTATTGTGTCACTGTTTGGTACTAAAATCTATCTGTTGGTGCATTTTGACATCAAATGGAAATAGTTAAATATTTATTAAATTATATGTTAGTTTAAATGACAATATTAGGAATAATAAATGGAATGATTATTGATTGGTGTGATTTTTGGATTGATTGAGATTCTAGGTCAATCACCTTTATGACCTAAGGCAGTATGAATTAGATTATTCATGTCTAAGCTAAAATAGGGTCATATACACATGTGTGGTTTATTTATTATTAAATTTCGTCTGTCATTTCATGTGCATCACATTCATACATTCATTCATTGCAAACGTGTAGTGACCGAGAATCCGGAGGTAAAGTCTGAGGGTCCATCTGAGGAGACTACTCAGGAAGTTATACAAGGATTTGATATTTGTGGAACTGACCCGGATTCGACACTCTACGCAATTCAAGGCAAGCCCCGGTGCATTCAGCCCCTCCTTGTTATTTAAAATATTTATCACTTGAGTTAATCTACTGCATTAGGTTATTAGGAGTTGAGTGATAACCTATTGATGCATTACCTTTCCTTGACCACATATTATACCTAAGACCCTGATTTATTTAAAGGTATTGAAAAATGCTTAGTCATGCTTAATGATAGAATTGCAAAAATGCTATTTTGAAAAACTGTGATAATATGAAACAAATGAATCACTTTATGGGATTGGTTATGTCCTTGTTGGTTGGCAGTGTGCCTAGCTAGTTCATTGTCAACCACATGGATGGGTTGTTCCGTTTGGTCGACCATCTGTTGGGTTAGAGTCCCAGCGATCCTCGCCATCGGAAAGGGATGTGAAAACCGGGTAGTTACCAGTGTACTTGGGTTAGAGTCCCAATGCATGGTTTCTAACGGAAAAATATTAGGGACTGTTCGTTGTCAGGCCTGCTGTGATCAAGACCTTGCAACTAGCCAGATACTACGGAAAGCCTCTGACTCCGGTGGCTCTACTGCTGGAACCGACAACCACGCACTGGGAGTGGAGAGATGGCGAGAGTAGCGTGTACCCTCGTGGCCGTCGTGCCTGGAGATGAGAGGAGTACTGTGCTCTCGGGTGGCGCAGGACCGGTTCCGGGGTATGAAAAGCCGTGGTAGGCGGGGTTGGCGTATGCAAGCTTAAGTGCTACATACGCAGTGTGGATAGGGATCCCCAGCTGGGTATTAATCGATTCGAATCGTCGTTGCTCCTCGAATATGGAGACTTGATCCTCACCCCTACATCGGAAAGTGGTTCGGAACTAGGATTGTTTTGAATGAATTAAGCAAATGAAAGAATGCTGATATATGAGAAAGAACTTGGAGAAATGGATAATGATGAATAGTATTATTGAAATAAAATATTGATTTAGGATTAGTAATGCTTTTCCGCAAAATTCTTGAACTCATGCTAAAGCCTTACCTTGACTCCCCTTAGCCTGCATTCCTGAGTCTAATCTTACACCTTTAGTCGGAT
Source organism: Eremochloa ophiuroides (assembly GCA_038502445.1). NCBI lineage: Eukaryota > Viridiplantae > Streptophyta > Magnoliopsida > Poales > Poaceae > Eremochloa > Eremochloa ophiuroides. Next base: position 104,344,555 of record JAHLJS010000002.1, on the reverse strand, counting down.
AAGTCTTGCGGAGTACCCCATGTACTCAGGGTTTGTTAACCCCGTTGCAGGAGGGCACAGGAGACTGACGTTTGTCTCGCTCCGTGCTGCGTCACCATCGTCCAGGAGAGTGAAGAAGACTAAGGATAAACCCTTGGGCAGGGTTCGTGTAATATTTAACTATCTGTCGTACTGTTGTTCCAAACTCTACTGCTACTCTTTTATATTTATGGTCTGTAATAACTGCACTTAAATTTATTTGAACACTGGTCTGTAACATTAAGTACTATTACTCTTCCGCAAATTCTACTCTGATGTATTTTGTTATGAAATGTTGTAACTCTGTAATGACTTCGCAATGGGATCCTGTCGGAGTAACGGGTGCTTATGAAGCCCGGCAGAGCCCGCCTAGGTCATATGGAACACGGGTCGGGCTGTCAGATGTCATTAGTGACATTGACAGGTGCCTGTGGGCCATGCGATTTAGGCGGTTCTGTTACATGACGACCCCGTCGACACCTCCTCGTCCAGCTCTGACAGGGACTACCGGGCCATCCCTTCACGTCCACGAGCTCACGACTCAGAGGCCGGTGGATCCAGCTCCGCTCCTCAGACTTCACAGACAGACCCTGCACTGCTTGCTATTCTTCAGACCTTACAGCAGACACAGCAGAGATAGGCAGAGGAGCAGTCCCGGTTTGCCAGGGAGCAGGCTGCAGCTCTCACTCAGATTCAGCTTAGGCAGCATCAGTTCCAGCAGCAGATGCTCCAGATGCAGCTCCAGAGCCAGCAGATACAGTTATAGACCTTTGGGTTTATGGAGCACATCATCAGGCACACCGGAGCCCCGCCGTTCCTAGCCACTGCCTCTCCAGTCCAGCAGGTTGGACCGGCAGCCACTGCAACCCAAGTGACTCCAGCGATACAGTCCGGTGGACTTCAGAGTCAGGGCACAGCTTCACTACCGAGTCAGTTTGTCACTCCTACTCAGCAGACTCAGCAGTGGTTTGCCACGCCAGGCACTCAGGGGTTCACTCCGATCCACACCGGTTTCTCACCTGACCTAGGTGGCCCCTCAGTGTCCAGGAGCTTGGGTGCTACTTTCAGTGAGATCACAGGCATACCCACACCTCCTGAGTTCAGATTGCCTGTTACCACCACCTCAGCTCCACCTGCCACTAGGACTACAGAGACACTACCATCGTCAGTCGCCTCTTCAGAGCCTCTCCCGACTTCAGCAGGGCCTGCGACAGTAGGAGTCACAGCCGCAGCTACAGAGACAGCTCAGCAAACCCGGCCCGCTTCTCCTTCACGTGCTCCGACAGAGGGTCAGGCTGTTCAGAGCTCCGAGTCCGAGGAAGACCCTTCTCAGTTTGAGCTTCGACCTCACTCCTCCGACCGCGACGCTGCAGCTTCTTCTCCTCCTCCTGAGTCTTAGGTCTTTGGTGCTTGATGCCAAAGGGGGAGCGAGCATAGATTTAGGGGGAGCGCGTGAGAGGGTCTTGATTCTTTTGTTCTTTTGGATGTGACATTATCATGCATTTTGTTTATTTTCATGTTTGAGACTTGCTTATGACATGTGTTTGAGCTTCATGATTATTTATATATTGTGTCACTTTTGGTTACGCTCTTGTCTTAGCTTCCGCACTTCACTCCGATCTTGAGCGTATCGTTTGGTACTTGTGCTTATTTCATATCTTATATGTACCTTGTGGTCTTGATTTGTATAAGCATGCCTAACCCTTTTGCTCTTATTGTCACATGCTTATATGAATCAAACTTTAAAAACCTCACTCTTTCTAAATCTATTTGAGGTAGTTGTCATCAATCACCAAAAAGGGGGAGATTGAAGCATCTAGGCCCTAGTGGTTTTGGTGATTAATGACAACGAGACGATTATTATGACTAACGTGTGTTTTGCAGGATAACCTAGAGGTTAGGTCATAATAACATATAGGTTCAAGCCTCTAGCGATGGAAATCGATTCGGTTTTCAAAGGATGGAAGACAAGACGGTGATAGGCTAGTGGTAAGTGTCGTTTGGAGTTGAGAGACACTTGGCGTAGTCTTAGGTTTTGTTTTTTTTCTTTGACCGTACTATTAAGAGGGGTTTGGATGGGTAGCTTGACTTAGAGCAAGATTAGAGAGTGTAGATGTGATGCACACTTGTCCAACATAGCTCTAGATAGCCCAGGGATACTCTTGAGAGAGAGAGGATCAAACTTCGTTTTGGAAAGTTTTCGATTCGGCGAAGTTTTGATCGAATTAGAGGCGTCGGACTCTACCTAGTATGGGCGTCGGACCAATAGCTAGAGTCCGACGACACGTGGCAGCCCCCGGACGAGTTTCAGCGTGCCAGGGAGCGTCGGACCCTGGCCGGATGGGCGTCGGACCATTGGCCAGAGTCCGACGGTGCCTCTGGGTATTTGAGCGAGCGTCGGACCGTCGCGAGTGGGAGCGTCGGACTAATGTCTGTTAGCGTCCGACGCTTCCAGAGAGGTTCCCAGAGCGAGTTTGAGCGTCGGACTTGGTCCGACAGTGTGCGTCGGACCATTGCTCCGTGTACTAGCCGTTGAGAGGCACTGTGCCCGCAGTTCAGGAGCGTCGGACTGAGGAGCGTCGGACCATCGAGTTCGGTCCGACGCCCCTCTGTCACAGTTCTGGGCGCAGTGTTTGTGTGAGAGTCGGACCGTGGCGTTTGGTCCGACGGTCGAGCCTCGGCAGAGTCCGACGGTTCGCAGGAAAGTGAGAAACGGCTAGTTTTGAAGAGGGTGAGTATTTATACTCCACCAAAGCCTCCATTCTATATCTCTTGCCATTTCTAACAGCTGAAAGAACCATTGTTGATCTTGTGAGAGAGCAAGAGCCCTAGGGAGATTAGTGTGAACTCCATTGCTTGTGAGCTTCTTCCCTAGAGAGATCAAGAGTGACTTGTGTGCATCCATCACCCTCTTTGGCCTTTGTTCTTGGTCAAGTGAGAGTCTAGGCTTGTTACTCTTGGTGATCGGCATCACCTAGACGGTTTGGTGGCGATCGGTGGCTTGGTGACCGCTTGGAGAGCTTGTGGGCGGCTCAAGTCAAAGTTGTGAGCGGTTGTGGGCGATCCACCGCGCCGGAGTGGCAAAGGATCAGCCCGTAGAGAGCACTTGGTCTTTGCGAAGATCAAGGGGGAGCTACACTCTTGCGCGGGTGCTCCAACGAGGACTAGTGGGGAGTGCCGACTCTCCGATACCTCGGGAAAAATCGGATTTGTCTTTCTAACCCTTTATATTCCCGCATTTCCTTTGTGTTCTCTACTTTCCTAGAGTAGTATACTTGTGATAGGACTTGGCTCTAGGTTGCATAACTTGTTTTAGGAATAGAATTGTCACAAGCACTTGTGGGGTGACATTGGGCAAATTGCGATAGGTTGAATTGTGTTTCGAAAAATTATTAGTTGCCCAATTCACCCCCCCTCTTGGGCATCCTTGATCCTTTCAACGGTCATGGCGATCGGCATCACGAGCGTGTAGGCCGCGGGCTGTTTCCGGCCCCTGAACACTTCGCACAACACGCGCACAAGACCGGCCATCAAACCACTGGACATCGGCTATGGACGTCAGGCATCGCCGTCACATGTGCTCGGAGCACCGCCACCTCGATGGCGTTCCCGCGCGCACAAGCCCTGAAACCGCCAACGCGACCCGCTAGCGTGACCACCAACTCACCGACCACCTCGAACAAGCTTAGTTGCGGAAGATCGAACCTCCATAGCCTGGAACACTGAGAGGTGCGTTCTCGGGGAAACGTGATCGCCGCCGACACGTTCCGCCTCGCCTAAAATCCGTTCCGAGTACCCCCGATCGCCTCGCGCTGCGGAGAAAGGCCGACGAGGTTCGCCAAGTCTGCATCGGCACCGCCACGTAGATAGCCGAGCCCCGAATCATGTCTGTCACCTTGGCTACGTGCGCCTCCACCTTGTCGGGGAACCGCCGTATGCCGTGGGAGAGAAGGAGGCCCACGACATCATTTCACTAATGACAACCAACCATCGGGAGGGCGGCACCCTCGGCGCACCAAATCTCCGATTCGCCCGAGCCTCCCCGGGAGAGCTCAGGAGAGCGGCACCCTCGGCGCACCAAATCTCCGATTCGCCGAGCCTCCCCGGGAGAGCTCGGGAGAGCGGCACCCTCGGCGCACCAAATGTCGATTCGCCCGAGCCTCCCCGGGAGAGCTCGGGAGAGCGGCACCCTCGGCGCCCAAATGTCCGATTCGCCCGAGCCTCCCCGGGAGAGCTCGGGAGAGCGGCACCCTCGGCGCCCCGAATCTCCGATTCGCCCGAGCTAAGCTCCGCCGAGCTACGCCGAGCTCCGCCGAGCCCCGCCGAGCTACGCCGAGCTCCGCCGACGCCAGCGACTCTCTGGGAACCAGCATCGAACACCTGGTGGGCGACCATCGGGTCTGTGTTCTGATGAGGCGCCACATGCCGCACTACTGGACCCGCGCGCCACGTGGACCAATCCCGAGCTTCCCCTGATTAATCGACCATTTTCCATTTTCAGAAAATAGGATAATCTTCGGAAATTCATAACTTATTCATACGATGTCCAAAAATTGCGCACCATATATCAAAATTCTCAGAAAAATGTGATCTACAATCTAAGACTATGTTTGTGTGCATTTGGCTCTTTATTTTATTGAATTTTTCTGAAATACTCTATAGGAGTCGCTGACGCGACTATTTCGTGTTCGATTTCAGAGCCGGAGGAGGATCTGACTAAGGAAGATGACCACGAGTACTTTCATGAGCTAGGAGACGACTACGAAGGTGCCACGTCCCACCAAATCCTTAGATCCTATTTACGCATTGCAAATGACATTGTTGCTATTGCTTTATGATTATGTATGGATTGGTTGCATGGTAGTATATTTGAATTCCCTAGCTTGATAAGACTACACCCTGCTGTCCGCTGCTAGGTTAGCTGCTGCTTAATTTACTGTTACTCTTCCACTACTTTCTACTTGCTATATGCTATGTGGTGGAATTGGGACGGTGTATAACTAATTATAACCATTGGGAGAGAGTGCTGCGTGCGTCTTGGGTGCGTGGTAAGGGTTGATGTCGACCAAGTGGGATGTGAGACAAGCCCTTGGGGCAAGTCGTGCCGGGGGTGCAACCTGGGCATCCCCAAGCGAGATACCTGTGGCGGGTAAAGTTGTTGAGGAGGTTCCGGGTGGGATAGCCTTGGTGGTTTGAAGCCCGTGGACGGAGGTGCTGTGATGGCACGGGGAGAGTATCCCCTAAGTGAAGATGCCTGCTTGGTCAAACCTAGGACGGACTAGTTTCAGGTTCATGGGAATCCTTTTCTACTCACTCGCTTCTGATGGGCGGGAGACGGCTGGACTACTTGGTAGGACGGTGCCACTACTGCTAAGGTTGAGAGGTGATAAGGGTGGGCAGAGACGGTCGATGGGTTCCCGTTCCGTTCTAGATGCGCAGTACCACTGGATGGGCCCGGTACTGTGTCTCCCAGTCTCAGCATAACGGTGTAGGATCCGGAATATCCCAGGGCTGAGTGGTAGGGTGGCATCGACCTAGGCAAGCAAGCACCCGGAATTCTGCCTAGGTGTTGCGCAACACCTATGATGGCTAATCTTGTGGGTAGTGAAACCTCTGCAGAGTGTACGGTTGATCGATCGATACATATGCCAACCTGTTGGCTATGGACCTTTCCTGTGAAGCTTCTACTAGTGTAGTGAGTGTTCTCTTCTCCCCCTGGATGACATTTTTCCGACAGTGTACCCGCTGTGGTAGTGTGCCGCTGAGATAGGCCCGAGAGGGAGTTGGGCCTGTCGAATGAGAGCGAGGTGTGGGTAAGTGAGATGTGGTGATGGGACAAGGGATGATGGTGTTAACTAGAGATAAAACTTGACTAATTAAACATTGATTACAGCTGCATAGGAAACCTCAGCCTATAGGTCTGCTTGTATAGCCTTGCATCCACTTTCCACAAAGCAAATGCTGCATAGGTGGGCTCCGTGACCAGTACATATCGTACTGATAAATTTGCTGTCAGGTGACGAGAATGAGTACGACTTCGAGGAAGACGATGGCAAAGAATAGGGTCACGTGCTACACTCAAGTTGGCCGTGAAGAATGAATCGTTTCCGCATCTTCTAAAGCTTCTCTGAATGTTGATTCCGCCAGTGTGGCGATGTAATAAATGTTTATGTAAGACTTAATTACCATTGTGTGGATCCTGGTGTCAACTGAGATATGGGTAATTTCATGGATTGTCCCAAGCAATCTGTTGAATTACAAATCGAGCCTGTGGATTTCCCTTCGCGGAAATCGAGGTCGTTTCACTTACCGAGCTTCATCAACCCTGGATCAGGTACATAGTCCGCACCCAAATAAGGTGGCCATTAGGTGGGGTCAAGGTACGGCTCGAAGCTTTTCTGCCATATACTTAGGGTGTTCACGCGAAGGTACAGCGGAGACATAAATGGGGGACCTTTGTGGTCATATCCGATAACCTTGCAAGCCGTTATCATGTGGGAACATGGGGCGTGCATTATCTGCGGGACATTGCAAGTGCACGTAAGTTTCTCGAGGTCTACCCTGTAATTGCGGCCTCCATACGTTTCACCTCCCAGCGTCGTGCCACCCCTCCCCCGTATGTTGTAAACCTGCCTGTTGGGCCCGTAGGCCTCACCTACCTGCATTTTGGACCAAACTTCGGTCTCATCCAAATATTCCTACGCTGCTTTTCCAAACGGACCACCATCGTTCGCTAGCCTCCTCTGCGCTTTTCCCCATCTCTTCACAAAATATTCATTGCACTTATGAAACGAGTACTCCACAATTCCAGACACGGGTAAAGCTCGGACACCCTTGAAAACCCTATTGAAAGACTCGGACGAGTTGGTCGTCATGATGTCGTACCTGTAACCACCCTCATCTTATGCTAGCGCCCACTTAGCTTTCTCGTCCATCTGTTGGGCCAACCACACCTTCCATTGTGCGTTCACCATCTTATCAAGTTTTGCCTTTGTTTCCTTGAACTCTCGCTCTGTACGCTTGCAACAAAGTTCCTTGACCTTGTCACAAACCTCCTTGTTGCGATGACGCCTCCAATAGTTGGCTGCAAAATGAAGCATGCACCATCTATGAACTAGAGGAGGATACCCCGGTATCTGTTCTTTAGCCGCGTTAAGGAGACCCGCGTGCCGATCTGATATCATACATACAGTGCGGGATGAGCCAAGCACCTCAGTCCGTAGAAGTCGCATGAACCAGGATCATGATTCATTGTTCTCCCCCTCCGCTAAGGCAAACGCCATTGGAACTATCTGATTCTCTGGATCAACAGCAGCTGCCATCATCAACACCCCCTTGTACTTCCCTGTTAGAAAAGTGCCATCAACTAGTACCATTGGCCGACAAAACTGGAATGCGTGTTCTGTCTGCGTAAAGGACCAAAACACATGCCTCAGTACGTGTTTCAGTTGACCTTCAACAATGAAGTACATCCCGCCAGTGTCTACGAACCATTTCATCCCGGGGTTATAGGAGCTCATTGCACATAGAATTCTGGGAACTCTATTGTAGGCTTCCTTCCAGCTACCCCACCGTATCTCCGGAGCAATCTGCTTAGCACGTCACACCTTTCCGTACGTTGGCACGTACTTAGTGAAGCCCACTATGCACTGGATCAATGAAGAAACAGATAAGTCATTGTTGTCATCAACGAGGCCCAATATGCGACGGGCAAGATAACGTGCCGTGAGCTGAGGATGGTTTTCTTCCTTCTCATTCGATGCGCATGTGTGAGGTTGCACCACTTTAGTTATCTTCCACTTCCCGTCGTTCTTTTTCTTACGAGCAGTTAGCCTCCACAAGCAACCTTTTTTTGCAAATGACATGAAACAACACATCCTTATTGGAATGAATGACGGTGTATGGCCTATGGTGGTAAACAACATAATTCTCAAGGAACAACTTCAGCTCAGACAACGTGTTGAATAACATCCCTTTAGTAAGGATTTCATTCTCATGGTTGTAAGTCGAGTCCCTGCGCATTTGCAGGCCTGTGTCACATACTGCCATATCCATCATGCTGACATCCCTATAGTTGGGTACTCCACTAAATTGGATGTTTCTAGCCCTCAATTGCATCAACTCTGTAGCCGTGTACGGAGGTGGTGGAACGTACGCCTCGGCTTCGCTCAAACGAGCCCACGAATCATGGGTCAAAACATCATCATCCTCAGTTCTAGCCAATCTTCCATGCACCGGCAACGCATGTAGTTCTTGCAAACTAACTGGCGCTGGCATAGGACGAACGGTGTTGCCATGCTGCTCAATGCCTCCTTGCTCCTCCTCCGAATCCGACGAATCGGTGTCTACCAAATCACCAATCCTTTCGTCCTCCAGCTCCTCCTCCTCTCGTTCAAATTCATTCACATCGAAGTCATTGCTTATGTGCCCCGGTGACCTCCTCATCGGCTCATCGACTGCCATATCATCGTGATCCTGTGTCAGCACACCATCCCTGTCCATAACACCCTCTGCTTCTACTGCATCAGCATGAAAACCGACTTGGTCACCTTCCAATCCGTCATGGTACGACTCATCATCGGACTCATCAGCCACCTTGTAGGCATTCTCCACCACAACCTCAGGAACCGGAGAATTCGAAGCCTGAAGTGCTCGATTGTAGCGGCTCCAATCCGAGGGGCCAAGTAAGGGCATTATCACATAGCGTGGCCTATTCTTCCCGGCATCGAACCTCGCTTTCAATGTGAAGTTACCCACAAACTTCGACCTCAACCGCACCAAAAGGTCCATCAACGTAGGCGGTTCGTCAAACATTTCTAAATCTTCTTCCATGTCCTCAAACATACAATCTTCTCTACTAATACTTTCCCCAGAAAAAACACGGATAAAACAATCCATCATGATTCCACGCCTGTGAATCATCGCACCAAAGTTAAATTCTAATATTGCAACCATCTCCGTTCACCTTTCAAAACACACTAAATCAAAATGTACTAACTAACTAACTAACTAAACCCTAACTAGTTAATAAATCAAAACCTAACTAGTTAGGTCATACAAACTACATCTTTTGCTAAACTAAATCCCTAAACCTAACTAAACCCTAACAACTGAACTAACTAAACCCTAACTACATAACTAACCAACTAACACAATGAAATCCTACCCAAACCCTAACCAAACATGAAATGGAATCACAAGATCGACAATGTACCTTCACACCACTTGAAGAATGATGCAAGAGCTCCTCTAAAGCGCCGCTGGCCGGCGAGCCGCGGCTATGGCGCCCGCAGCGGCTTCCCTGGCCAAGGGCAGCTGCCCCCGCCCGTGCGGCCAACTACAGCCGTGGAGGGGAGGAGAGAATGGATCCGGGACGTAGACGGCCGGCCGGCGGCGGAGGACGGCCGGAGCCGAGGACGCGGCGGCGGGGGCGCTGGGCGAGCGGCGGCGGCGGCGCTGGACGAGCACTCGAAGTGAGGAGGGAGAGGGAGGTGGCCACGCGGCCAGGGGGTTATCGCCCTGGCCGCGCCATGCGGGGTGGCACGGCAGGGGACGCGCCAGGCGGCATGGCACGGCGGCCCCCGTGCCGTTGCATGTGGCGCAGCGCCAGGTGGCACCTCTGCCGCGCCACCCGGTACTGTTTGGACGCGCCACCCGGGATGGCACGTCCAAACGTGTTAGTTTAAAAAAAAAGTTTGCACGTGTTAGTTTTAAAAATAGTTTTTAAAAAGTGTTAAAAATAAAAAAAAATTCCACGGGCAGCAGGGCCGGCCTCTTGTCAATCGTCATCAGTCACAGGTGAAAATGAGAAATGGAGCAGAAGTATTAGCGGTACCCTTTGCCCTTTGGTTCACCGTTCAACACCGGAAATCTGTTCGAAGAGTACGACACGACTCAACAGAGGGCGAAGCAAGATAATGAAGTGAAATACTAGTGTCTGGTTAACTATTGTCACCGATGCAGTGATAGGCTATTAATAATTAATTAATAAACAGAAAAAGATAGAGGACAGCCAGACGAACTAGCTGGTACAGACGGTATACACACAAAAAAATCAATTGACTCCCGGCTCCTCCTTTCACCCCGGTTGCCACTTGCCAGCCGGTAGGTACCCAGTGAGGTCTGCGGTCTGCCTGAGGCCTTCACGTTTTGATCAAGAGCTTTTGATCTGTTTCAGCTTTGGTCTTTACTGCACTGCCCCCCTTTGATCCCGGAAAAGATCTCATCAAAACAAAAAATCTTTTCCGGCACTAAATCACCAATCACTCTGCGACACCGCACTAATCCGGAGAATCGAATCTCGCACCCATTTTGGATTCGGGCATTTTGGCCACCCCTGAAGAAACAATCGACAGCCAAAAAAACGGTGAGCTGAAAATTGCAGCTGGACAGCACTGCACTGCACCGCACGCACCACGCAGCAGCAGCAGCTCCCTACTGTCGCTGAGGTGAGCGCAACCGTCTCCGCTTCTTGTGGTTGTCGTCCGGGGTTGCCGGCGTGGCGGTGCCAGCGCCATTATTGGCGCCCACGGACACGGAGACGGCCGAGGACGCCGCCCCCGTCGACGTCGAGTGCATCGGCGACTTGTCGTCGTCCTCCTTCTGAATCATCGCACTGTAGCAGGAGTACACATGCTCCTGCCAGACACCAACACCATACAGCGGCCGCATTTGTTAATCATCATTGCGCTTTCCTCCAACAGCCTCCACGAAAGGGATTGGATTTGCATTGCAACGGGTTGCATTGTAAGAAGCGACGGACGGGCTTACGGTGTCTAGCTGCGGACATGAGGAGCCCAGGATCGCCTTAAGCGCGTCCAGGTTGCCGCCGGCGGCCGTCTCCCCCTTGCCGCGCGCGACGAGGACGGATGCGACGGCGATAGGTTGACGGCCGGTACTCCACCGAGCTCATCGCTGCAGCGAGCTGAATGTCAGTTCCGGCCGTGGAAGATGGAACGGAAGCAAATGCGGGGAAGGAGGGGAGTGGGTGGAAAGGATCGACCTTTGATCGCCGCGAAGACGCAGTCCACGGCGCGCACGAGGATCGCGCGGCGCTCGTCCTCCCGGAACCGCGCCGCGAAGCAGCTGATGAAGGAGAAGGGGGTGACGGCGATCATCCGCCACTCGAGGGTGCTGAGGACGAGGAGCTCCATCCGCAGGATGGACTCGCTGTCGTACTTGGCCGCATCCAGCGGGAACTCCGACAGCCGCGGCGCGTGCACCTCCTCCAGCTTGATCGCCAGCGACAGGCACGCCACCGTGAGCAGCGGCAGAGCCCACTCGTTCCCCCTCTGCACCCAGAGACGGCCGCAGAGCACAGGCAGGCAGTCAGTCAGTGAATCATTCGAACACGCGAGAACGGAAGAGGGAGGAGAAGCCGGCAGTGGCGACGGCAATGGGGAAATGCAGGGTTACTGATCTGTAGTTACATTGAGTGGCCGCTGCACCAGGAAGCGATCGAGATAAGTCACCGCGACGTACGCGGTCATCCCGCCGAACCGGAACATCGCCGTGGTCTGCTACCAGCAAAGAACGAGGAGATGAACTTCGCCCCCCCCCCCCCCCCCCCCCCCAAAAAAAAAAAAAATCGAATTTTGCGAAGGAGGAAGAACGCGCGAAACGACCTCGATGATCCAGCGGACGCATCCGGAGCGCGCGGCCTTCTTCCAATCCTCCGCCGGGACGCCGCCGCCGCCCCAGTCGCCTGACGCGCTCTCCTGGGACAGGAGCAGCGCGACATGCTCCTCGTCGTGGTCCACGACCAGCAGCCGTTCGTCGCGGGCGACGACGAAGTCAGCGCCGGCGCCATCGTCGGCGTCGGCGAGAAGGTCGCTGCCGTCCTCCAGGCAGATGAGGGTGGATGTGGGCGTGGCGGGAGCGGACGTGGAGGCCTCTGCGGCGGCGGCGGCGGCGTCCGCCATGGTGGCGTCAATCAGAGCCCGTGCATGCGCGGGGAAAGAGGAAAGGAAAAGTGAAGGAAGGAAAAGATTTCCCGTCCAGTGGGAGGGAGGGAGCAGCGGCAGCGGCAGCAGCAGGGTGGAGGAAAAGGCGGCGTGCGGAGTGCGGTTTGGTGCGCGCGAGCGAGCACGGCGCGGAACAGAAAGGAAGGAGGGGATTTTCCCCTCCCCTGCTCTGCTCTCCTCGACTCCACCACACTCGCGCGCTTTCACGGGCGAGGGGAAATGAGCAGTTGGAGAGGGAGAGAAATGCTGCGCGTGCCTGCGTGGAGTGCGGGGGGTGGCGTGCCAGCGTGGGGCCGGTGCGGTGCCTGCGTCTGCGTGGGAACTGGGAAGAGAAGAGGAGAGCGGAAGGGAGAGGAGAAGAAAACCGAAAGGCCACGGTCCGCGGGTTTACTACTAGACGACGAGTGTCGTGACGAGTGACGAGAGTCAGCTGATGAGGACCATACCGTAATTCGTATTGTACGTGTCAGCGCTGTTGCCTGCAGCCAGCTGTACGTACATGACCCAGACGTCTTTTTTTCTGGTTATTTATCGTAAATCCCCTACTCCCTCTATCTAGAGCTCGAACTTGGCCGTGCCATTTCAGTGCGGGCCGTGGCACGATCATTTGGCACGGCCCAAAGCACGACACGATACGAAATATTTTGGGCCGTGTCGGCACGACCCGAACACGAGGGTCGTGCTGTGCCTAAAATCTTAGCACGATGGGCTATATGGTCACGATCCGAATGTTGGGCCATGTTTAGACTAGCACGACACGAAAATGCCACGCAAGCACATTTACAATGATACATTACATTTTTCTAGCACTTACTATACTATCTCTTATCTAACTCTTAAATATATTATAAAAATCATTAAAACTTTTATAAAAATGATACATATATAAAATATATGTATGACATCATGAGTGTATAAAGAAACCTAGTAGAGATATCATAAGAGTCGTGCTTGGGCCGGCACGACCCGAAAACATGCCGGCGTGCCACGGGCCATGTTTGGACCAAACAAAAGATATATCGTGCCATATGGCATGGCCCGATATGCCTCACGTGTCTAAAAAACACAACCCGAAGCGGCACGAAGCACGAGAGACACGGCACGGCCCAAGTCCCACCTCTACCTCTATCTACAAATAAATCACTTTATTTGACTTTTAGACATCACGTTTGACCGTTCGTCTTATTCAAAAAATTTATACAAATATTATTTATTTTGTTATAACTTAGTCTATCATTAGAGATATTTTACTCATGATTTATTTATTTTATTATTTGTATAAATTTTTTGAATAAGACGAACGGTCAAGTATGAAATCCAAAATTCAAATAAAACGATTTATTTGTAGACGGAGGGAGTAGAGATCTTGCATTTTTAACATATTTATTTTTTTACTTGCGAATTTAAAATAGTTTTGTTGGTTTCCATTATAGTTTTTCTCTCTCCAAATATCTCCACTATATCCATCAGACCCCTTGATACGATCCATCTACCTCCACTATAATCTAATGTGAAATTGCAAGACCCCACAATTTCTACTTCAAAGAAAGATGATGTATCGTGCTTCAATTTGAAGGAAATCCGGCTTTATTTCAAATTTTATTAGAACTTCATTTGAGTATAGTATGTCATACTGTTAATAGGTATCAAAATTTTTATTTGCAAGTGTCATATATGCTGAAATGGATCATTTCTACACTCCATGACACTCAAAAACAAATCTCCTTGTTATCTTGCCTCAGCCCGGCTTTTCCCAATTTAGCCTGAATTTCCTTGCTACCCCGGAATTTCAGGACACCGGTTTTGAAAGGCTTAGCCCTAGCAATTGTCGGCTTGGGGTCCTTAGAGCTGAGGTAGAATTTAAATTTTTTTACCTTGTTCCGCACCAGAAATTCTAGTTGAACCATTATCTAGGGTTTTGACCTCTTGTTGACCACGGCGATGCCTTCCTATCGAAACCCCACCCCGGAAAAAGGTAGTAGCTGAATGTAACAAGTTTAGGATCTCCACGCAATGAAAAGTCATTGGATGAGTCGGAGTGATTTTTTTTAAAATGGAATAATATAAATGATAAAAAAGTCTAAGAGTAAAAAAATGTCACTTATTTTGCAACGGATAGGGTATGTAAATAAATAAAAGACACGCAAACACTAGATTAATCCATTTTTTAAAAAAATCGAGAGGATTGGTCAACACAGTGTCATAAGTAAATTGATTGTTCAAGAATCCAAGTACATCTGTAACTCTAAGGCCCCGTTTGACAGGGCTTCTGTAGCGGCTTCAGAAACCATTTGGAGCCGTTTTCTGCCCAACAGGGTAAAATAAAATGGCTCCACCGGATAAAGTCCCTAAAAACATGCTCTCACAGAGCTATTGGATGCGAAGGAGCCAAAAATAGTGGCTTCTCCCGGCTTCACCTCATCCCTGTGAGAACACATTTTGAGGAACCTATACGTGGAGCTGTTTTGCCAAACGATTTACCTAAAATAGCTCTAACTCCACGAGTTGTTTATGGAGACGGAGCCAAAAATAATGGTTTCATTAGTGAAGTGAAGCTGTACCAAATGGGACCTAACTTGCAGCAGTCTATTGTCAGTGAATAAGTTTGCCTTTTTTTATTAAAAAAAAAAAGGGTGGAAGGCCTCCTGCTCAATAATGAACTCGTTTCTGTCGCGTAGTCGTTTGGGTTAGTGGTTTCTGTAGTCGGTCTTGATTCTCCGAAACAGAGGATTATGATCGTTTGCCTTTTGGGTTGATCCATAACTTATTCTTTTATATTTTGCCTTTTTTTTTACTTCTGCTTTATCAAACTATACTGTATTTTCGTTATCGGGTAATGAAAATGAAAAATGCCTCGGGTAAGAAAACAACTAAAAGCCGCAGATCATAACGAGAAACATCCACTGATCCACCAATCACTTCATCGTTGCGTTGCACGCTCTCTCGAACACGCACAGTCCCTAGACAACAATGCAATCCAAGTAAATTCATTTTAAATTTAAGTAAATCTGTATAAGAAATATATCAGTATTTATAATACTAAATAAGTGGCACTAGATTCTCCATGCAGTATACTATTATAATTCATGTCATAACACACCTATTTTATGTGCCAAGTATTAATAATTTATTGGATGCGAAGGAGCTGAAAATAGTGGCTTCTCCCGGCTTCACCTCATCCCTGTGAAAACACATTTTGAAGAACCCTATACGTGGAGCTGTTTTGCCAAACGATTTAGCAAAATAGCTCTAGCTCCACGAGTTGTTTATAGAGACGGAGCCAAAAATAATGGCTTTATTAGTGAAGTAAAGCCGTACCAAACGGGACCTAACTTGCAGCAGGCTATTGTCAGTGAATAAGTTTGCCTTTTTTTTATAAAAAAAAAGGGTGGATGGCCTCCTGCTCAATAATGAACTGGTTTCTGTCGCGTAGTCGTTTGGGTTAGTGGTTTCTGTAGTCGGTCTTGATTCTCCGAAACAGAGGATTATGATCGTTTGCCTTTTGGGTTGATCCATAACTTATTCTTTTATATTTTGCCTTTTTTTTTAACTTCTGCTTTATCAAACTATACTGTATTTTCGTTATCGGGTAATGAAAATGAAAAATGCCTCGGGTAAGAAAACAACTAAAAGCCGCAGATCATAACGAGAAACATCCACTGACCCACCAATCACTTCATCGTTGCGTTGCACGCTCTCTCGAACACGCACAGTCCCTAGACAACAATGCAATCCAAGTAAATTCATTTTAAATTTAAGTAAATCTGTATAAGAAATATATCAGTATTTATAATACCAAATAAGTGGCACTAGATTCTCCATGCAGTATACTATTATAATTCATGTCATAACACACCTATTTTATGTGCCAAGTATTAATAGGTTTTGGATCTGTGTACCCACAATCGAGTGTTTTAAGCATTTCAACATTCTATTTTTTACAGCCCCACAAGATGAAGATCAAAGATCTTATCCTTTTTTTCTACCTCTTATTTTTTTAGTCTACCTTGCGTTGGTATTTACATGAAACGCCCTCGCCCTATCCCTCCCTCATCTCCGCCTCCCTGAGGCCTTGTTCGTTTCATCCCAGAACCAGAGGATTGGAAGGAATTCCTCACCCTCTTCAAATCCCCTGATTTTAGACGCAACCGAACAAAGGCCTGATGGGTTTGCGCCACCGGATCCGCTTTCACGACTCCAGCTCTCACCCTCTGCGCTAACCTAGCTTCCTGGGGTATCACTGTAACTCCCCCTGCTCATCCCATGTCCAACCGCCTTCCTCTGTTGCCCGTGGTTTGTGAAAGACCGCCGGCTCGTCCCCCATCACCATGAGTTTGAGAATAAAGGCTATTAAACCCGAAACCCTAACCAAGCTAACCACATGGCAAGAGCTAATCGCAGGGCAACACCAAACGAGTAAACATTCAGTACAGCAGGTAAGCACGGCGTTCACGCCATGATGATTGGCTGCTGCAATGGACTCCACACGGATCCATTGCACGTGACGGAACATCTCGTTTCGTGTTGCTGCAAGCCAGCGACTGCTCACAAATGTTACAGCGTGTGTGCGCGCTGTCACAATAAGGGTCGGAAACGCGCTAGCACCACCACAGGCACAGCGAATCAGCGACAACGGTCCATGGCGAAGGAAACGGCCTGCGCGAGGTCCCCGGCTGCCCAGCGACAGTGAAGGACGAAGCCAGGAGCCGGAGACAAACGCAAAAACCACCTCCTCTCACGGAAAGCCCACACGAGTCACAAGCCGGGCTGCTCGGACGTACCAGGTCGTGGCCTTGGCCTCTGTACTGTACCCGGGCCAACCATAATCGATCGCCACCACCCGCCCCCGCGCTGATTAGTCTTAGTCGTACTATCATGGATACCTGCATCTGCCGTGGCCCGTCCACCCCGTGGCAGCAGGCAAATATGCAGTACGAACCAAGGCGACGGCTGGCCAAGCTTAGGCTAGGCGCGACCCGTACACGGCGTAGGCATTTTTCTCCATGGCGCGCAGCGACCCAGTTGCGAGCGCGCGCCCAGGCTGGCCGTGGCCGGGCTCTGCTGCATCACGAGATCACTGGACGCGCGGCGGCGGGCGGGGCAGAGGCAGACGCGCGCGCTCTCGAGCTCACGCGTGCAGTGCAGTCGGAGCTAGCGGGGGCGGGGGACGGTTCCTTCCGGTCCGGGGGTAGTCACAGGTGGTCGTCCGATCGGCCGGCGCGGTCGGCGGACTTGACGCGACGCGCCCTGGACCAGGTGTCCAGGTTTCGCTTGTCGTGGACCGGGTGTGACTTGTGACGACGCCCAACACGGTCGGGCTGTGGTGGATCATCGATGCTTGGCCGGAGCCCGGAGCCCGGAGCTCGCTGCTGGATCCCGATGCGGCGTCTTCCCGCCGGCCCCGTGCGCGCGCGAACGAATACGATCGATCGATCCAGGTGGAGGCCAGATACACCAAAAAGTGTCGTGTCAACACTAGTGTGGTTTTGGGGTCTTGTGGTGAGAATTGGCGCTGGCTGTCTACCTCGCCAGCTCAGATCGATCGATCCAGGTGGAGGCCAGATACACCAAAACGTGTCGTGTCAACACTAGTGTGGTTTTGGGGTCTTGTGGCGAGAATTGGTGCCGGCTGTCTAGCTCGCCGCTGAGCTGGCTACCTTGGACGACATACTCCTACTCGTATATCTGTTCCTTTCCAATTCAATCCCGGGTGCAAGCTCGGGCCGGCACTCCAGGGATGCCATCTGCTTGTGCTTGGATCATGTGGACCAAAGGCGAGGCTCATGCTCTCGTTGATGCGAGTCTCTGAAATGATAGCAGTGCAGATACGACAGCACCATGCCACCATTTCTCGCTGATAGTAACCGTGCAGTGCAGCACTAGTACAGTACTAGGTCAGAGTTGAACAGTAACAGTATAGTTTAGTACTGTACTTTGGTACTACTGCTTCTGCAGCGCAGTTAGCAGTCCCCAAGGACGAACCTCGCTGTGTTTTTAATACTTGAAAACAAGGAACGTCCTGAATCTCGAGTCTCGACTCTTCGACTCTTGAGTCTTGACCACGCGTATCCAATGCAATGCACACAACACAGTGTGCATGAAGGTACTGTGAGTGACCCCAACAAACAAAAAGCGAATCGAATCAGGTACAGCCTGACAGCCGCGCTCGATTCGAGCGCGATTTTCTTCAGCCATCAGCCCATCACACGAACGCGCTCGACTCGAATCGATCCGTGCAGATGCAGGTACGCATGGCGCGGGGCGGTGGTCGTCTCGTAAAGTCAATGTATCTACCTGTTCCAAGTAGTAGTATGCAGTCGCGCGTGTAGGAGTAATATGCAGTCGCGCGTGTAGGAGTTGGCAAGGATACGTAGCAGCCCGTACCGTACGCGCCGCCAGATTTACCATTACCCTGCACTGCAGACTGCAGGAGTACGCAATGCAGGTCCAAGTCGAAGCACATGGAAGGTGAGGCAGTACCGTCGTCTACCGTGCACAGTGACAGTGTATCTCTCGTTGACTTGAGTGAGCCTGGTATACGTATATACTACTGTACCTACTAACCTACACAAGTATACTACACTACAAGGGCGTCAGTAGACAGTAGTACGCGACAACAACATGCATGGATAGGATAACGCGCATGACGAAAACGCGGACGGCGTGTACATGGTACTACCAGGCGAATGTTCAGTTCCCGGGCCCTGACATGCGGTTCGGGCTAAGATCTTCGTGGGCGAGATCACACAGGCTTGCCAAGGCGGGAGTGGCGCCTTCCCGGCCCATGTTACTCCCTTGTTTTCGTTGGGCTGGGCCTTGCGTTCATGAAGGCCATTTGTTCAATCATGCAGACATGCAGCTCAATTCTTCATGCTGCGAACTTGGCTGTGGTGGACAGCCGGAAATAACCACAAGTTAGACTAGAATTTAGGATAATATATACATATTATAGCTATTGCTTTCTTCTTGGCTGCGATCGATTTGCAGATCCTGGGAATTCGTAACCTTGTGAGAATCAGAAATATATTCATCTTTGATACGCAATCCTGAAACAGAAACAGGGTAAAAACTAAAAAGAGGCACGATGGAAATCAGGACAAACAGAGTACTAAGCAATAAAACATATAGGGTGTGTTTGCTTGCCTGGCTTCAGGTCTGGTCAGGCTTCCATAAGCCACCTTGGGCTTGTTTGATTGCCTGGACAGACCAGTTAGATAGGCCCCAGCAAGCCACCGAAGGTGTAAGTGCATCTAGCCCTTTAGTGGGTTTTGGTGAATTGAATGACAAGACAATTAAAGGTCTAACAAGTTTGCTAAGTGTGTGAAAGGTTCAATAAGAAAGCAAATTTAATGGTATTCCACATAATGTTAAATGAAGGCTAATATTGTGTATTGCTGTGTTAGAAGATCATTGATATATTCTAGTTCAAGTGAAAGACAACAATGCAAATGGAATTGATGAGATGGCTCATATGATGGGATATCATAGCATTATGAGAAAGCAAGCATATTTGGCAAATAACAAAAGAGACATGAGTTGATATTTGCAGATCCTGGGAATTCGTAACCTTGTGAGAATCAGAAATATATTCATCTTTGATACGCAATCCTGAAACAGAAACAGGGTAAAAACTAAAAAGAGGTACGATGGACCAATGGCGGTGTCGACAAAATCAGGACAAACTGAGTCCTAAGCAATAAAACATATAGCACCTGAGAGAAGCGGAGGAAATCAAACCATAGAACCTGGACAGGGGCCAGAAGTACAAAGTGTTGTACCAGTCCTGATATGCCTGATCTACTGTACAGCACAATCTCTCCTCATCAGCACATCAAGCTTGACACTAAAATGGCTATAAACCTGAATGCAGAGACCACAGAGGATTAGCGACTCGTCACCCAACTCCGACTCCATTCGTCACATTTCATTGGAGCGGGACTCTCGGACACTGGCTCCAGTCCACAGCGTCAGGCAGGCTGGTCCGGTGGTCTCGGATCCCACATTGAATGTGTGGATTTTGTCGGAGGCAAAGACAGACGTGTGCACTGTATTTATATGTACCCTCCGTCCTAAAATAAATATCATTTTTGACTTTTTAAAATCAACGTTTGACCATTCATCTTATGAAAAAAATATATAAAAATACAAAAATAAATAAATCAAAATTAAAGTACTTCTAATAATAAATTATTTCATAATAAAATGATTATTTTTTTTACAAAAATTTTAAATAATACGAATGATTAAAAAGACATAGAAACACTTAATATGGACGGAGGAGTACTCGATGCAGCTCGGCCGCTATAGTACAAGTACACTGCCGCTATAGTACAAGTAAACCTGCTCTGGTTCCGGAGTCCGTTCCGTTTTTACTCTTGGCAATGGAACATTCCGAAACCGACCGATACTGGTGTACCTATTCCTGGACTTTATTATATTAAAAATATATGAATATACATATACATAAATAATCATATAAATATATACTTATGGCATAGTTACGCTTCATCACACTGACATTTTTTCTAAACTCACATATTTTTTCTAAACTCCATAGCTCACACATGGAAAAAGTGTTTCGTCACTTGGTTTTAGTCCGGTACCGGAATGGGTGGAACAGGCGTTTCGGCTGGAATTGACCGGAATGGCCGGTATTGACCGGTATTTGACCCGGTACGGGATTGCAGCCCTTCTATGCCGGTTTGGGCACCGGAACGGGGCATTCCGGCCTATTCCGGCCGGTACCGGAATGGAATTTACAAGTATGCTCTGGACGAGCCAGGCGACCGAGCACCGACGTTTCTGTACGGCGCCCTCACTGACCTCGCCACTTCTGATTTGTCATATGTTAAATGCACCTGGATACTTAAATTATCGGGGCATTATCATCTGAATACTCAAATTGAAAAAACCTACCACCTAAGTGCTTAAACTATTTGAACATACCATCTGAATACTCAAACTAAAAAGTTCCCATTTAAGTACTTAAATTATTGGGCATTACCATCTGGGTACGCGAGTGGGCTGTCGCCGCCGCTAGGAACGCGGGAAATGAATTTTGATTCTTTTTCTTTTTCTGAAAATTGATGAATATTACTAGAATTTGTTTTTTTAAAATAATTTGACCTCCAAAAATTATGAATTTGTGTAGCCTCTCCATGATGTACAAAAATAACAAATTTCAGAATTTGGAGGTCTAATTATTTTGTACAAAAAATAACAAATTTCAGCAATATTCATCAATTTTCAGAAAAATAAAAAGAATCAAAATTTATTTTTCACATCATGGAGAGGCTACACAAAAATTTTCAGAATTTTTGGAGGTCTAATTATTTTTTTACAAAAATAACAAATTCCAGCAATATTCATCAATTTTTAGAAAAAGAAAAAGAATCAAAATTCATTTTCCCGCGCTCCTGACGGCGACGACGGCCCACTTGCGTACTTAGATGGTAATGGCCAATAGTTTAAGTATCCAGATGGCAACTTTTCAGTTTGAGTACCCAGATGGTATGTCCTAATAGTTTAAGTACACAGGTGGTAGTTTTTTCAGTTCGAGTACTTAGATGGTAATGCCCCAATAGTTTAAATACCCAGTGCATTTTACTCTTCTCTCTATGTGTCGGTGCTAGTTTTAGCGGGTGCTAACATCGGTTAGTGATTTTATGTTTTGCGGTTGAGGCTCTGGATGACGTGGAAGGGGGAACACAGGGTTTATACTGGCTCAAGCCAAAAGGGCCCTACGTCCAGTGGAGAGACGAGTCGTGTTGCCTTGCACCGGGGTGGTTGGAGTAGGGCTTACAAGTTAAGCGAGAGAGAGAAGTGCTCCCAAGTCTCTTGTGAGTGTCGAAGTGTATACAAGTTGCTTGTTGTTGTTGTTGGTGAGGTGGTATGTGTGCGAGAGTGGGTCTCTTGTCTAAGGCTGACCTCTGCTCTCCCTTTTATAGTCACAAGGGAGGGGAGAGGACAGCGCGTACATTGCTATGCATGTTACATTGGGGAGTTGTTGTCTCTGTTTGACTGTCGTCAGCTCCGGTCTTGTCTCCGCGTCCTAGGGGTATGGCCGTAGTGGTTCGTACAATCTTGGTGAGTTCCAGGGCGGCAATAGTCATCGGGATTACGGCATGACGTAGGGTCACACCTGGCACACCTGATGGCTGTCCTTCCGCACGATGTGACAAGAGGGAGAGTCGCCTCGGGGTGTTGTCTCCCGAGGCTCAGGATTCCTGGAGGCGTGATGGAACGGAGCAGGGCGATATCTCCCCTCGGGTGCATTTTCGGCTTTCGGACAGTGTTTCCCGAGGGTCAGGTGGGCCCGGATGGAAGGCGTGCTCGTCCTTTCGAGCGGATAGTGCAGTAGGTGCCTTTCCCGTTTTTGCGTAGCCCGTTCGTCAGGCGCTTGGACTGTCGTAGTTGTAGTTGGTAGATCCCGGCGGAAAATGGGGCGGTGCACCGTGGACCATACTGTGGAGGGGACAGCCGTAGTGGGTCCATCAAATCCGTCGCCAGGGAAATCCTGACAGATGGTATGGCCGTCGTGCGCGTGCGAAGCACAGTCGCGTCGAGAATCTCGCCTGACGGGACAGAGCTTGTAAAGTGGTCGGAGAGGTCTCTTGTGGTCCATGATTGCTCCGCTGACGTCAACTATGCATTGGATGCCTTTGAGAGATTGCGCTCGAGGGGGATGGGGAAGCTCGGGCAAATCGGAAAATCGCCTCCCGAGGGTGCCGCTTTTCCGAGCTCTCTCGGGGAGGCTCGGGCGAATCGGAGAATTGGCGCCCGAGGATGCCGCTTTCCCAAGCTCTCTCGGTGAGGCTCGGGCGAATCGGAGAATTGGCGCCCGAGGGTAGACTGGCGTTGATGCAGCATCGTCATGGGCCTCCGTAGGCGCGGCCTTCGTGGGCTTCCGCTGGTCTTACCTGGGTTGGGCCGTGTTGGGAATATGTGTTTTTATATTGAAGTTAGGTATCCCATACTTTGGTACCCGATACTATGATACCTTAACTATGGTAAATGCATGGTACTTTAACTCATTGACAATTTGGTAGATATATTGTGTAGTGTAGCTGTAAAAAATTGCCGATACAAGTAGCAAGCCATAACCTTAGCAATTAGGGACCCATTCGGTATATATATATAGCTGTAAAAATTTGCCGATACAAGTAGCAGGTCATAACCTTAACAAATAGGGACCCAGTTAAAACGCTACAATTTTACAAGAATCATACATAGTCAATTTTAAAAAAATCAGTTTATTTTTATAAAATCATAAAGGTAATTTGTGTGTGTATTCTTACATGACCTAAATAAAAAAATTACATATTACCTCTGTCCAAGGAAGGATAGCTTTTGTTTAAGTATTATTATCTTATCGTTGACTAAATTTATAGACATTTAAGACTTCACATAGGTATACAATTAGAATATATTTCATGACAAATCAATTATTGTTGGTATGATAAATATTAGTATCTTTTTTATATCAGTCAGTTAAACTTAAACAGGTTTAGACTGAACACTATTCCAGAATTGCATCCTATAGAACAGATGTAGTAAACTATAACTCTATAAAAAATACATAATGCAATGACCGTATAACTTCTCATTTCTCAACAGTCAAACTCAACAATCCTATAATCAGATTGATATGAATCATTAATTGACTAATTCGTGGATGAATATTTTTTAAGGGAAAAATAAGGATGAAGTCTATGTGGCCTAGGGCTAGGGTAGGCAAACTGCATACCTTAGGGGCAGGGCATGTAGCTTGCTCTTCGGAGGATCAAGGGAACCTAGAGGAGAAGTGGGGAAAGGGAACTAAGCAATAGTCTACCGCACTGGCAAAGCTAGAGCAAATTGAATGGGGCGTGCTTATTATGTGAGAACTTGAATTTGAGTTGCAAACATGTTGAAATTTTAATTTTAGTATTGAGTTTTTGGTTCTCTCAACCCCATAACGTAGCTTCACCGTTGCTATGTGAGTAATCACTGGCAACTTTTTTAGATATGGAAAGGCCCACCATGACAAACATTTAGGTTTGCCATTTGATGGCAAAAAGAAAGTCTTGTAAATTACTCCCCTCCTCTTCAAAATGCACTACAAAGGTCTAACATTTGTCCCAAGTCAAAATTTTGACAAATTTGCTAACTTTATACAAATAACACCAACATCCACATCATAAAAAATTTCATTAAATCTACTATTTAATGTCTTAATGGTTCAATTATTTAGCATTATAGATGGTAACATATTTTTGTAGTAATCTAGATACAAGTTGGAACAAACTAAAATTTCTCATAGTTTGAAACATATGGAGTAGAGTACTTTAGCTTGGTACCCGGTTTGGTTGGAAGATGCAGCAATAACCAAACACAATCCCAGATAGATTTATGCCGAAATAAAAAAAATTCTATATGTTTTCCCTAAGGCAGACCTATTTTACATTGAGTGACATGTCTATAAAAGTTTATTTTATTAAACAAATTACTTACTTCCACATTTGAAAATTAGCAGCAATATTTCATTTCGATATGCCTTTGGCCAATAATTTACTTATGAGTACATGATTTTTAATACTCCATGACACTAGAATTAGAAGGGATCACAGGGCTTTGATTGTTGCTCCAGTCATTGTGGCCACCATTATCCATCACACATTTCTAAAGGTGAAGCTTTGACAATTGCCATGGGCCGGCAAGTCCACCAATGACCACGAGTAGATTGGATCCTAAACTCTTGAGGTAAATTAACTACTCCCTCCGTACCTGTATTACTTATCGTTTTGGACAAATTTGGACATGCCTATATTTGCAATCTAACGAAGTAAACACTCTATGAACATGAAGCTTAGGGGCATGCATGACATGATGACATACAGTTTTGAGCAAGTCAAGTGAACCATGGCATGGTCAGACTTCCTTTTCAGTCAATAGATCGTATTACAATTAACCACAGAGCTAAGGCTTAAGGCCAGCTTAGGACCATTTGATTTAGCTCGATCGGTCCCTCTTTGGGGTTTAAGAAATCCATCGTGACCCCGTTGGGCATCATGGTCATCATCGTTTCCTTTGTTTTTTTCCCCTGGCTGGAGAGCATCATGATCATGGATCATCAATAACCTAGTCACGGCAGGGATAGAAAACGGGGTTGGACGGGCCTACGTGTGTCCCCTAATCAACGTGCAGATTCAAGGCGTTGCAGCCCTACCCTTTACACGCGCAACTAATCACACCCTGAGCACGAGACCGCCACGTGGGACCACATCCCCTAGTGGTATAGCCGTGTGTATTATAAGTATGCATATAGTAGTATATATACTACGCCACTGTATGTCTGTATCCCGGGATCTGTGCATATGCTAGCGCGTGTAATTCTCTCGCACGATCTTACTACTACCATTTCATCATTTCTTACATTTTACGCCACGGGAACCAGTGGTCAGCGAGGAATATTGCTAACTTACGGTTGGCAGTTTGGCAAGAAGGGCTATTTACCTGAGTGAGGCGCTTGTCGTATCGTATCACCGACCGATCGGCGGATTCAATTCCTTGGGCGTTCCGGTGCACAAAAACAGAACAAACAAACCCAATTTCCCAAGCATTGACGGGGGCAAATCGTGTAGGCAATGCCGCAGTGGCGGTGGTGGCTGCGTGACGGAGCGGCAAGCAAGAAACGGCGAAACCAACTCACCGGTCGTCCCCCGTCCCGTAGCCGACCGCGGGGGCGGGGCAGAGCAGACAGTGCGCTGCGCTCCGGGATCTGGGCGCTTTCCACGTGATCCAGCCGATGAGCCAAAGCAGATGCTTGACGTGCCAATTATACAATGCAAACCATCGGAACCAGGCATAGCGCCACTAATTTAACCCACTACTATAAACTAAAGCGGACAAAAGAGAAGCCGAAGGACACACAACAAACAATAATCTCTCCGAGAAGAGAGCGAGGAGCACACCAGCAGGCCAGGCCAGGTCAGGTGAGGGGGGCATGGGCTGATGGGCATCCGGCACCGGCAGGCATCCTCCATTGTTGTCCTTCCCCACCGTAAAACACTTTGGATTAAAGCTAAGCCCGCACTACGAAAGCGAGTCAAGCACTCGAAGATCCCTGCCCAACTAGGCGGAATGATACAATGATGATGCAAGAGCAAAAGTGACAGGCGATGGTTTTATAAGAGAGAGAGAGGAAAAAAAAGGAGCAGCACTGAATGAATACTCATAAGCAAGCTTGGGCAGCCCCTTCCCTCCTACTTAGCATCAACGACACAAATACCTTTCGCGCGACGCAGCCTTTGATCATTGCGATTCACGCCGCGTCGTTGCTAAAAGCGACGGCGGTAGCTACAGCAGCGAGGCAGTGATAATGTGTTGGCGTGGGCGTGGCCACGGCGAACGGAACGGAACGGGACGGTTGCTGCTGGCGTGCAAGCGACGGCGTGAAACGGCAGCTGCTGCGTGCGTACCACCGGGAGCCGAGGCCGTGCGCGCGTGACAAATCTGCCTCCTCGTCCTCGGCTCGCCGTGCTGTTTGCAGTTGAGTTGTTCGCGGATGGCGACCCCGGCAGGTGCATTGCAGTGCAGCATGCCCGGAGCACTGAAGTAGGGAGGGAGGGCGTGCCTTTGTACTGTCACCGAGCCCCACACGTCAGTGAGTTGAAATTCTAACAAACAAGCGAGCAGGGCCAGGCCCACTCGTCATGGTACCTCTCTAGTAGTAGGAGTACTAGCACGCTCATCGATACTAGTAGACCACAGAGAACTCATGAAGCCCATGGAGAATAATTTAAGCCAGCAAGACGTACTAGTAGACCTTTTCTGCCCTGAAGATCAATCACATCGAGTTTGTTGGCAAGCAAAGAATCAGGTTCCATTTCAGCATGTGTTTACTGCTCCATTGCGGAATATTATCTTGCCTCGTCGACGAACGAACCAAGCACCAACCTTCCATCACCTGTATATTTTAATGCATGCATCCCGAATTTGCAAAGGCACCGCAAAATTTCTCCATTTTCAACCAAAAGTGTGTGTCAATGAGACAATGAGCCTTCTTTCCTTCGTCGGTTCTAGTGTAGCAATTGATTATACTTAATTGTGTATGAACAACCGAATTCTCTTTTTAATTTCTGATCGGATCTCCTTTTCTTCACAGCGAGTGGGATCCAAAGAAAGAGAGCAAGGAAGAAAAGAAAAGAAGCAGCAAACGGAAAGCAGCAGATTCCCGCGCCACGTGTGAGCGGAGCGGCACGGTTGATCTCCCCCCGCCGAGGGAGATGGCACCAATGTAATGGTAATGTTACTGCCCCGGAACCAGAAATGGCGGCGTCCACTCCCCTTCCCACGCTCCCTCCTCTCCCCTCACTCCCGCTCTAGAAAGCCGACGCCGCGCCCGATCGCTTCATCCTTTTCTCTTCTTCTTCTTCTGCCGCACCGCCAATGCCTCCCACTACCGTCACGCTGCTGCCAGCAGCGTGCGCCGTGTTGCTGCTGTGCTGCCGTCTCCCGTCGGCCGCCGCGGCGTCGCCCGGCGATGTCGGCGGGGCCAGGCGGGTGCTTCACCAGCCATTGTTCCCAATCGAGTGGACCCCGCCGCCGTCGCCTCCGCCTCCGCCGGCGCCGGACTTCACCTCCGACCCGGCGACGCCGGACGGGCCTCCTGGCGACTTCTTCCCTCCGGCGCCACCGACGGCGCCTGCTGGCGGCGGAGGCACGGCGACGACGTCCTCGTCGCCGACCACCGTCGCCGCCAACGTCCCGACCGCCTCCTCGTCAGGGTCTGGCGATGGCGGCCGCCACGGCGGCCCTGCGAAGGGGACCATCGTCGCGGCGGGGGCGGCCGCGGCCGCGGCCATCGCGCTGCTGGCCTTCGCGTGCGCGTTCCTCGTCGCGGGCCGCGCGCGCCGCCGCGGGGACTCGCAGAAGCTGCTCGGCCCCGATCGCGGGTCCGCGCGCCACCACTCGGCGCCCTCGGCCGCCGACTTCCTCTACGTCGGCACGGTGGAGCCCACCACGCCCGGCCGCCACCACGGGCCTACCGCCGCCGATCTCGTTGGGTCCCCGTACCGCAAGCTGCGCAGCGACCGCGCGCGCCGCGGGGTGGGCCGCGACGACCCCACCGACCACCCGAGCCCGGAGCTCCGGCCGCTCCCGCCGCTGCGCCGCGCGGCCACAGTGGGCTCCTCTGACGACGATGCCTACTACACGCCGCGCCAGCGCTCCGGCGGCGGCGGGGTTGGCGGAGAAACGTGGAGTGAGGCCAGCGCGTCCAGCCCGCCCACCACCACCACGGCGTCCCGTCGAAGCCTCCCCAGCCTCACCAGCGACTGCTTTCCTCCGGTCGCGGCCATCGCTGCGCCGACACCGCCCCCTGCGCGATCCCGCCGTACGCCACCGCGCACGCGCTTCTCTGCCGGCTCGACCCCTGACATCAAACAGGTGATTTCGCCGTCCCCGCGGTCGGTGCAACCACCCAAAGCAGCGCCGCCGCCGCCTCCTCCGCCTCCACCGCCACCGCCGAAGTCTATCACACCTCCAAAACCACCACCTCCTCCTCCTCCTCCTCCTCCGCCGCCGCCACCACCACCAATGATTCCATCTAATACCCTCCCAAAGCCCGCGCAGCCGCCTACCGAACCGACGTCGCGGCGCCGGTTGCTCAAGCCGTTGCCACCTGAGGGTCCTCGCATTGCCATGCCGATGCCGATCACGGCGGCAACGGCAGAGGATACTGGGAGCGCGTCAATGCGTAAACAGGATGACGTGGCAGACGGTATCGTTGGCAACGGCGAGCCTCGGCCGAAGCTGAAGCCGCTGCACTGGGACAAGGTGCGGGCGACCTCCGACCGCGCCATGGTCTGGGACCAGCTGAAGTCAAGTTCATTCCAGTTGAGATCTTGCTTCATACTACAGGCGCTGTTAATGGCTGGATATCAACGAATATACGTGACGTTAAGGCATCTCTTTCAGGTTGGATGAGGACATGATCGAGGCATTGTTCATGAACAACTCGACGCCAGCCGCACCACCGAGAGATGCGGGAAGGAAGGCTACCGTCCCACCGTTCAGGCAGGAGGAGAGGGTTCTCGACCCCAAGAAAGCACAGAATATCGCCATCCTGCTCCGTGCATTGAACGTCACACGCGACGAGGTCTCTGATGCACTGTTGGATGGTGAGTCTCAACATTGCTCCTTGGAACTTTTCAGCGCTAAATTTGTTGTTTGGCTAAATTCAGTGGCCAATGTTTCTTGCTGAAAGTAATTCCCCTGTTCTGATACCGAAAACATTGAAATAACTTTAAAACTCTAGCTAAAATAAGACTTTCCATTTTCTTTTCTATATTCTAATTCACAATTTGCATTTGCCATCATCGACTGTTATTGGTATTCAGCATCTAGATGCTTTGGTAAGACATTCCTTTCAATATTAGTGACTCTTTTTTCTATGATATTTTTCCTTTTGGAGCTTGATGGGCATACCAGTTCAATAGTGACTGGTACTTAAGATGTGTTGAAACTAACAGAAATCGTGGTTTTTAATAACCAAATCTCAACAGATTACTAAGATATGAAATCTCTACAGCACAAAGATCCATTGATTGTTACACTGAACATTTTTATTGTAGGGGATGGTATCAGTGCATATTGGTGATACTGTTGACATACAAAGATAAACTAACAGCCCGTTCGCTTCTTCAATCAGCCGCTTATTTCCATCCACGAAACAGTATTTTTCTCTCACAATAAATCAGCACAAGTCACAATCAGCGCTTATTTTCAGCGCTACCGAACAGGCTGTAAGCAGGAAAAATTGCACTTGTTTTGTGTTTTGTTTTTTTTTTCAGTCGTAACTATTCTTTTATGACAATGATTTTTTGAACTCAAGCTGTGGAGCATCTTACACAGAAAGGCTGAATGTTACACGTAATCAGTTTACTGATTTTACGCTGGTGTGGTGGTGCCTGTTGCTGTCTTAGCTATTTTGATGTTTAAAATATAAATCTCTATAAAATAGAGCTCGTGGGCCATTAATTTTTCATTTCTACTGTATTATCAAATAGGCAATGCTGAATGTTTGGGGACTGAACTTTTGGAGACTTTAGTCAAGATGGCTCCTACTAAAGAGGAAGAACTCAAACTACGAGATTATAATGGTGACGCATCGAAGCTTGGTTCTGCAGAGTGCTTTCTCAAAGCTGTGCTTGATATACCTTTTGCCTTCAAGAGAGTTGATGCCATGCTGTACCGAGCCAATTTTGAGACCGAAATAAATTACTTAATGAAATCTTTTGAGACGCTAGAGGTACGCTAAAATGGTAATTCATGCTGCATTAATCCTTATTTCACTTCCATCATTTTGATTACTAACATTATCTATGACCTGTGTATCAATCCACACTGCAGATTTAGACTTATAGGTACCTAACATTTCTTCACTTCTTTTCAGGCAGCCTGCGAAGATCTTAGAGGCAGCAGGTTGTTCCTGAAACTCCTCGAAGCAGTGCTGAGAACCGGGAACCGGATGAATGTTGGCACAAACCGGGGTGAGGCAAAAGCTTTCAAGCTTGACACTCTCCTAAAACTTGCTGATGTCAAGGGAACTGATGGCAAAACAACGCTGCTGCATTTTGTTGTCCAAGAAATCATTCGATCAGAAGATGCAAAATCAGAAAAAGAAAGTGCCATGATTATTCATAGCTCTAAAGACGAGCAGTTACGGAAGCAAGGCCTGAAACTTGTCTCTGGGCTTAGCAGTGAGCTAGGAAATGTCAAGAAAGCAGCTATGATGGACTTTGATGTGTTGCATGGTTATGTTAATAAGCTAGAAACAGGTCTTGAAAAGATCAAGTCGGCCTTGCAGCTCGAGAGGCAATGCACTCAAGGCCAGAAGTTCTTTACGACAATGCAAAGTTTTCTGAAGAAAGCTGAGATGGAGATAGAGAAAGTCAGAGGGGAGGAGAAGAGGGCCTTGGTGAGAGTAAAAGACATCACTGAGTACTTCCATGGTGACACCGCGAAAGAGGAAGCACACCCTCTTAGGATATTCATGGTGGTGAGGGACTTCCTCTCGACGTTGGATCATGTCTGCAAGGAGGTTGGCAGGTTGCAGCAGGATAGAACAGTCATTGGGTCGGCCAGGTCTTTCCGCATTTCAGCCACCTCACTGCCAGTTCTAAGTTTGTATGGACAACGAAGGGAGAACAACTCTGATGATGACAGTTCATCATCCTAGGAGGCTAGGACAGTAAGGCTGAGGAAGAACACAGCACATCAGCTATGCCAGTTTTAGCTGCTGAAGCGGATGTCACGTTGGGTTTTGCCATGAGGCACAAGTCTAGGGTTGGGAGGACAAAGGTCACCGGGCGGTGGGGGTTAGGTGGTATACTTTTCGATCCTGTGGAAATTCTTTTTGTACAAAAGAAAAATAACCATAACAGGTTCTTTCTCTCTTGTTGGGTGACTTGCAGGAATTGAGGTTGAGGCTTAGAAAAGCTGCCCACTTTCAGTAAGTAGTGCACTGCAGCTTCTGGGATATGGCTTCTTATGTAATTAATTAATTATGCTCATCTGATGAAATCTGGGAACATGTTCTCTCTCATCTGCATGTAAATTTTGTTCTCCTAGTAATATATGGCAACGACAGCAATTTTGAGGGTGGGGGTGGGATTGGGTTCAATGGGAGCCTTCGACAAGCGAAGGAATTTTGTCTATGTCAATCTTTGCCCAGCACACCTCTTCTAGCAAATCCAAATCCACATAGCCGTTGGGAGACTATTGGGCCTTGGAACACTGCTAAGAAAGACTTGAAATAAAGTGGAAGTAAGAATGAGTCAAAAACCATCCAAGATGTGGAAGTTCAACATAATGCTCCCGAAATTTTGCAAATTCTAGGAAGTTGAAGTGCTAGAGTTTAGCAAAGTTGTACGGAAGTTGAAGTGCAAAACACCCGGAAGTTCAGCACTAACCAGAAAAGAGCCTTTGAAACATGAGAGTTAAATCATAAACTTGAACAACCATTTTGCCAAAAGATTCCAGTTTGTGTGTTTTTTTAATAAAAGATTCGGGCTTCACCAAGAAAGTTTTTGCAGTTCTTCTGTTCTCTAGTTTGAATTTTGTCAAAATTTAAGAACAAGAAATCATTTTTTAGATAATGGATAAACAATATCCGGCCTCTACATCCAGGGATCAAAGAGACAGCCATGGTCTTATAGATCGACTAGGACGCTAAAGCAAACAATATAAATGTTTCCATCCTTTATTGGATATCTCTAAAGCAATTATTTCTAATTTCTTGCTTGTCATCGAGAGTGCGTCTTTGGCTGCCTTGTTACGCTGCAACTGGGCCTAAGAGCGTAACCAATATGCTCCCCTGAAAATTACCTGCATAATAAAGTTAGTTTTCATTTTATTAAAAATAACATCATTTCGACATCTCCAGATAGCCCAGCATATAGCCGCCACCCCAACCCAGATTAGGTTTCTAATCCTTTTATTTTGATTAGAAAGCCAAGTGCCGAACATATGGCTTATGGATCTTGGTTGGTTCAAACTAGTAGCAAAAAAGATAATCCTCCATATCATTTTGGCAAGGGGACAGTCTAGGAATAAATGTTGGATAGTCTTATTCCCATTGCAACAAATGCATTTCTGACTGCCCTTCTGTAACAGAACCGGCTAAATCACCTGGCCCACTGGCACCTGTCATTGTCACTAACGACTTCTGACAGCCGGGCCCGTGTCCCAAATGATCTAGACAGGTCTGTCGGGCTACATTAGCGCCCTTTTCTCCGACAGGATCACCATTGCAGAATCATCACAGGATTACAACGTTTCATAATAAAATACATCAGAGTACAGTGCGGAAGATTACATAACATTTAGATTACAAACCAGTTGTTCAAATAGGATTCAAATATAGTTATTACAGGCCAGAGGACATAACAGTAGCAGTGGAATAGTTACACAATACTAGATAAGATAACTCGAACCCTGCCCACGGGTTCCACTTCACTCATCGCCGCTATCTTCCTCGACCACGGTCACGCAACATGGAGCAAGACAGATCTCCGACTGCGGTCCTCCTGCAACGGGGTTAACAAACCCTGAGTACTTGGGGTACTCCGCAAGACTTACCCGACTAAGGGTGTAAAATGAGACTCAGGAATGCAAGGCTATGGGTAAGGCTAGCAGAGGATGAGGAGTTTGCAGAAAAGCAACCTATCCTGATCCATATTTTATTTTGTCATTATTATAATCATATTTATAGCTCCAATATTCAGACTCATGTATCATCATTCTTTTAATTACTTTATTCATTCAGATAACCTAGTTGAGAACCACTTTTCGGTGTAGAGTGTGAGGATCAAGTCTCCATAACCGAGGAGCACGTCGATTCGAATCCAGAAAGTACCCAGCTGGGGATTCTAACCACACTGCATATGCAGCACGCCGGCATACATATACCAACCCGTCGTCACGGCTTTGCTATCCCGGAACCGGTCCTGCGCCACCCGAGAGCACAGTACTCCACTCTTATCCAGGCACGCCGGCCACGTGGGTACAAGCTACTCTCGCCATCTCTCCACTCCCAGTGCGTGGTTGTCGGTTCCAGCAATAGCGCCACCGAACTCTAGGCTTTCCGCATTGGTATGTGGCTAGGCTGTTCATCATGATCACAGCAGGCCTACAACGAACGGTCCCTACTTCCTTCCTGCCGTCAATCCTGCATTGGGACTCTAACCCAAGTACAAGACTACCCGACAGTTTTTATTATCGTGCCTGTCGGGTGAGTGAGACATAGGGAACGCCGCCCCATGAGCTGGCCACCCAACGAAACACGTTTCCAAAGACATCGACCAGTTCCAAATTACTCCGAAAGCGACCATGCATTGGGACTCCAACCCAAATACACATCGACCAACGGATAACCAGTTCTTCACCAATCAAAGTATAAGTATAATCATGTCACAGAAAATAGTTTTTCTTTTACGCAAAGCTAAGTTCATTAAGCATGCCTAAGCATTTCTCAAACCATTTTATTTAAATCAGGTTTCAGGGTATTTATTTGAGACAATGCATCTGGATAGGTGACAATCAACTCCTATTAACCTAATGCAGTAGATTAACTCGAATTATAAATATTTTGTAATAGAGGGGCTGAATGCACCGCAGATGTCGAATCCTTGGATGACTTCTGGAGTAGCCTCCTCAGTAGTAGTCTCGACCTGGACCACCTCGGGAACGGGCACTACACGTATGCAATGATGTATGCTTAGCGTGGCATGAGGGCAACCAATGAAATGCTTGGAAGTAAACCATTAATATCTTGAGTACAACTTTCCTTCACGGTAAAGTTGTAAACAATCTACGGAAGGTAAAAGTAATGTTTCCTACTTTTGTTTTATTGACCTTTTTAACGGTCACAGAAAGCCGCTACACAGCTTTATGACTACTATCAAGCACTAAGTTCTCAAATTGCCAAGGATCACACAGCGAAAGATCCTTGGTCTTCATTCAACCCAAAATTTCACACAACAAACCTAAATTCATTTTTCTATTTACTTTATTAATCCCTAATTTCACATATATTAATTAATTGACCAAACTAACTTCAATTGCAACCAAACTTTACCAACAGCTAGGTTTTATCATAAAACAGAGCCACAATAAATTTCATGATTTTTGGATTTACAGATAATTAATTAAAATTACACAAACTTGCATTTATTAATTACTTCACTGATTTATACAGCAGATTAAAAGCACTGGAACACCCTATATTATATTTTTAACAAATACTACATATTACAGAGAGCGTACACAATTATTTTCACATTTTTACACCTAGCAGATTAATTCATATGAAATTAACAAACATCAGCACTATTCACATGAATATATAAAAGAAAAGCATTTTGAAATTCACTGGAAAAAAAGAAAAGACCAAATCAGCCCACTACGGCCCAAGTCCAGAGCGAGCCGGCCCACTCGGCCTGCCCGCGCCCGGCGCCGACGGCTTTGCAAAAGAGACCCTGGGGAAACTGAAAATCAACCCGCGGTCCGATCTTCACTATTCACAAGAGTCATGAACTTCGCGCTTAACCCCCTGGGAAAACTTATCTTCTAAGCCGAGGCCCCTGGCCTCTCCTCTGTTTCAACAGAGGCGAGGGCGCCGGCGGTTCGCCGCCCCTAGCTCGCCGACGGTGAGCCGAGGGACGAAGCCGAGGGCACCTACGGACTCTACACTCCAAGGCGAGTCTACCAAGCTAAGACACGACGAGATCCGAGGCGTGCAGCACCTGGAGACACGTACGCGGCGGCTCGGTGGCGGCGGCGAGCACGTCGCCGGCGAGCACAAGCCGGTAAAGAGAGGGGAAAAAGGTGCGCGAGTATCTGGGGCTCACCACGAAGCTGGCCGAGGGGTCGGTGGAGACGGAGGTGGTTCGGAGAAGACGACTTGGCGACGGCGGCGGATCCCGGCGGCTCGGCTCAACGGCGAACACGCGTTCCGGCGAACCTAGGGAACCAGAGAGTACGCCGACGCACGCGTAAGGTTCAAGGGGTGACAGAGATCACGATACGCAACAATCCGAGGCCCAGAGCTTACCCAAACTAGCTCGAGACGACGGCGGAGCTCGCGGCGGCGCTCTGCCCGCCCGCGAAGGAGACACCGAGGTTCCGGTGGTTACGAAACTCTACAGCTCTCGCCGACGGTCGCAGGAGATGCGCAAGGAAGCTAGGTAGCTGGCTGTGAGATGGAGAGGGTGGTGATGGACGGAGCGTGGCGAATTTAGCCGGGGACCGAGAGAGTTCGAAGGTGGCCGGGAGAGAAAGAAATGGCGAGGGGGAGGGCCTCGTCGCCTTTCTAAAGGTCAGGAGCGAGGGGGACAGAACCAGGACGACGCGGCGCACGCGCGCCCGTATCTGCCGAGGTCGCGGGGACACGATCCCGGCCGGCACGGGCGGCCGCGCGCGCGCGCCCGGCACGGCGGCTGCCGGCTCTGTTCGCGAACAGGAAGAGGGGCGAAACACTGTAGCACCTAGACCCTAGGGCTGTCGGTCTTTGACCAAATTCGACTGATTTTGCATACAAACATGAAAATCTGCAAAAACAAAAGTTGTAGGGTTTGAAATTCTGAACAACTTTGCTTTTGGAACCAAGTTCAAATTCGCAATATTTTTGAAACTACAGCAAAAGGGGTAAACTTGGTTTTTGAATTTCAAACTGCATTTTCAAAATTACTTTTTATTTTACACAACAACTTGAAAAATTACCAAAATAAAAGTTGTTCTACTCAATGAGCTTTACAACTTCTATTTAGGAAGCTTTGCCAGATTCCAAATAATTTTTGAAATGCCAATCCAAAACTAAGTTTGAAATCATTGTTTTGAAATAAATTTAAATTTCCACCACAGAACTTTGAAATCTCCAAAAATAAAAGTTGTTCCATTTTAAAAGATCTAAAACTTTTATTAAGGGACTATCTCCAAATTCCTTTTAGATTTTGAATTAGGTTTTGGCCCTAATGAAAGTAAATTTTTAAACCTTTATTTGGAAATTTAATTTTACAAACAAATACTAATTAAATTCAAATCACTCTAGGGACCTAATCACAATCATATGCAAATGATTAATTTAAATATGATGACATGGCAGATTAATTAATCCGTAATACCCGGGGTATTACACCTTCCAATTTTTCATAGCATGGTTGTCTTTGGTTAAGACGACACCCCTTTGTATGAACCAGAGAAAGATTTTAATTTTGAGAGGAATTTTTATCTTCCAGATCTTTTTATGACGAAAAGGTGGTTGTGAATCAATAAGGTGGAGATACATAGATCGAACAGTAAATAACCCTGATTTGGTTAGGTTCCATCTAAAGTAATCCGAACCTTCCACCAATTCAACATTTGAGACCCGTGCTACTAGACCCAGCCACTCTGTAAGTTTATTACCCACTAGAGCCCTTTTAAAAGAGATGTTTAAAGGACTTGTGGCCATCACTTTCGAGACGGTTGCGTGGGGATCACGCGCTATATTATATAAGGATGGATATTTAACTTTCAGAGGCTTATCTCCTACCCATGTATCATCCCAGAACCTAGTGTTGGTTCCATCTTTAATAATAAAGGAACCTTTAGCCAACACCTCATCTTTGATATGCATGAGGCCCCTTGTAGGGTCGAGATGGCGGACTAGAGGGGGGGTGAATAGTCCTTTATAACAACTAATCGCAGCGGAATAAAACCTAATCGGTCCTAGCGACAATTCACCCCTCTAACTAAGACTCTAAACACCTTGCCAAAGATCCTAGCGAGAAGCAAAGGTGCAAGTCTAGCTTGAGCTTCCCTAAACCGTTCTAGCGCAAGATCACACAAACCTAAGCGCTAGTACTTTAAGCACCGGGGAAACTCCTATTAACTAGCAAGCAAAAAGCACTAAGCACCTAAGCTCACTACTTGCTCAATGACAAGGATACACAATCCAAATCAAAGGGCGCAACTCACTTTAGCTACACAAACTAAGTGAGAACTACTTCTAAGCTACACAAGCTAAGAAGGTGAGTGGCAAGCTACACAAGCTAACCGGTCTCACAAGAGCAACTACAACTACACAAATAAAGTAATGCACAATATAAATAACTTGTGTAGAAGGGAGCAAACCACCGCGAAGGATGGGAAGATGTTGACGCGGTGATTTATTTCCCGGAGGTTCACTTGTCGCCACAAGCTACGTCCTCCGTTGAGACAAGCTCCAAGGTTGCCGCCGGTCCTCTTGCTAGTGGTGACCCGCAAGTCACACTCTCCCACATGGAGTGCTTACCACAAGCTCTAGCACTTGACTCGGCCGGACCACTTGTCGCTCTTCACGTCTCGCTCTACTAGCGATGCTCTTTGCGATCTCCCGCGGGGTGAGCTCCAACCCCTCACAAAGCTTCTCCGGAGCTAAGCACAATCTTCTTGCTTGCTTCCACGGAGCCTCTCGCCACCAAGCCGTCTAGGAGGTGGCGACCTCCAAGAGTAACAAGCACCACCGGCTTGCAACTCGATCACCTAGTGCCACACGATGCAATCTCTCAATGCAACGCACTATCGATCGATCACTCACTCCTCGATTGTGAATTCTATGAGCACAAGTGAGTTGGAGAGCACTAAGCCATGCACAAACAAGGGAGACACATTCCCAAGGTGCAAGACACCTCTCACAGCCGGCCACACACTCCTATAAATAGCCCTCAAGCCAAAGGAGCCGTTATCAACTCAAACCGGCCGTCGGACCGAGCGTCGGACCGTCAACCGCGCAACCGTTGGACTAATTCTCACGGTCCGACGCCTTGGATAAGCGCCACGTGTCACTAGCCGTTTGAATCCAACCGTTACCGCGCTCTAACGGCTCTCTGGGAGCGTCGGACCGTGGAGCGTCGGACCAATTCTTAGGGTCCGACGGTCTACAGACAAGTTTCCCGAGAGCTAAATAGCGTCGGACTGTAGCGTCGGACTGTCCCGGGGTGGGCGTCGGACTATACCTCAAAGGTCCGACGCTTTAGGCCCTTCGAACGGCTATTTTCAGGGCGTCGGACTGAACCGTCGGACTGGTCCGACGCTTAGCGTCGGACTATAGTTTCCCAGGGTCCGACGCCTGCCCCCGTTCGGTAAAACGGCGATATCTCTTAGCTCCGAACTCCGATTTCGATGATCTAGGACATTTTGGAAAGCTTATTCAGAGGGCTACACAACCCATATGATTGCTTGATCCAAAACTCAAAGGATAAAAACAGTTTATCCATCCAAGATCTAACCAAGCTTCCTGCGAGCTCGAAACTTCCACCCTTTTGCAAATGTGCCAACTCCAAAGTGTTCTACAACCTTGTGCATGTGAGTTAGCATTTTCACAAATATTTTCCAAAGGGTTTTTTCACTCTTTCTTGCCACGCCACTCGATCCTAGCAATGCAAAGTTAGATCACTCCGAGTGGCACTAGATGGCCGATATGCAAACAAGTTTGCCCCTCTTGATAGTACGGCCATCTATCCTAAATCCGGTCAAGCACTTCTCTACTCAACCTTAGACCGGTGAAATGGAAATTCCCTAGGTTATACCTTTGCCTTGCGCATTCCATTTCGATCACCGTCTTCATCACCGTCTCCGACACCATCGATGCCGGTGCAACACATGCACCAACACCTCATGAATAATATGATCCACTTCATATCATCACGTGGCTTTTGGTTCATCGATCCTTGACTTGTTTGCTCTTCACCGTTGCGTTGGTCCATCGGCGCCAAGCCATCACCCGACTTGCCCTTCACACTTGCAACCGGTCCATCGACGCGAAGCCTTATCTTGATCTTCTTCACCTAGCCATATGACTCCATGTCATGTCTCATGCGTTTAGCTCCTTTATACCATTTGTGTGAGCTAAGCATCATCTCCAAGCCATTTTCACCTCCATGGCATAGATGCTCACACACATGTACCTGTGGACTAATCACCTGTGTAATCAACACTTAAACACATATTAGTCCACATAAGTTGTCACTCAATTACCAAAACCAAACAAGGACCTTTCAATCTCCCCCTTTTTGGTAATTGATGACAACTCTACAAAGATATGGATATTAAGCGCATTAACCAAGTTAGCTCTTCACACAAGTGTAAATTACTAATTTGGGTTGAATTTTATGTTACTTATCCATCTTTAAGCTCAAATCTTTAGACTTGGATAAACTCCATAAAAACCCGACTTGGTAGTGTTAACTCCCCCTACATGTGTGCTCAAATGGTTTGGTTTCAAATTTTCACACATGCATAAATATTAAACTTGTGGGAGTGCCAACACTACTAAGTGATGCTAAGGTGCATAGAATAAACCTTTGTAGCGTGATACCAATTGCTCGATACTAATTGCTTGAAGCCAATTGAAGTTGCACCATTAAGTCCACCCTTAGCATTAAGATTAGCTAGACAAGCAAGAATACTAGATACCCCGTGAGATCAACATTAAAGGGTAAGGTTCTAGTAAATACTTGATAAACACAAGTCTAGCTAACAACCTATGCATGCTAGTTATCAAATCATCATTCAAACCTATACTAGCATACACCACACAAGTAACATACCATGTGTAGAAAACTAAGTGCAAATGCAAGCAAGCATATGAATATGCACATTTCAAATGCAATCAACCATGTCCATGAGCTTGCTCCCCCTACTTGTGTGCTTCTCTTGTCCAAGA
Source organism: Eremochloa ophiuroides (assembly GCA_038502445.1). Classification (NCBI taxonomy): domain Eukaryota; kingdom Viridiplantae; phylum Streptophyta; class Magnoliopsida; order Poales; family Poaceae; genus Eremochloa; species Eremochloa ophiuroides. Next base: position 104,304,346 of record JAHLJS010000002.1, on the reverse strand, counting down.
ATTTTGATCCCCTTATAATCTTCAATCTTGTGGATCATCCTTCTTGTTGGCCTATTGCTCTCCCATCATCGGCCTCCATGATGGTTCATTGCGTACTTCCATCCATCTTGATTATCTCTTCCTCATCACACAATTTCATATCTTTGTCCAAATCTCTCCCCCTTTGTCATCAATTTCCATAAAAGTCAATGCTCTATTGTGACAAAGGTGTGTGGTAGGGATGTTGAGGGTAGATTCTTGCACATTTGATGGACACCACCATTTTGAGTTGGAATGACACCACTTGAAAACCATCCAAAGAATGAGATACCACATGTAGGACCTTGCATCTCTTGATACCAAATGAATAAGTATCTCCCCTATGTCATATGATCGGTCATCCACTTGAACTTGAGCTCTTTTGGTGTGGGAAGTCTTCATCTTGATGATCACTAAAAGTTGAGGATCAATTGCACATCTTGTCGGATACCACTTGAAAATACCTCGTGTAGATGAGTATCACGTGAAGAAATAACTTGATATCCATGTTAATTTGATGTCTTGTGCTTCTTGAACTTAGATTATTTTCAAGAGCTTCTTTCTTGATTAGTTCAAACTAGCAAACTTGCACAAGTAATCTAACTCGGTTTGAACCAAAGACAAGCTTCTTCACGCCACTAGGGGTTATCTTGCCTATGTTGAATTAGATCCTTTTTGCTCATTCAACTAGTTCAAACACTAGGTTCACATGCTCATGAACAAGTCATATTTAGCCACTAGATCAAACAAGACATAGAAGCAATAGTGGCATCATATAAACTTAAAATCATTTGAAATTTTTTTTATGAATGCTCATCTATGTATGACTATATGCTCTAATCAAGTCCTTATCAAAATATGGATGCATATGCCATACAATAATACCTTTGCTATCTCGGAGTATAGGATAGTCATTTTCAATCAATCTCTAAAATAACAATAGTGCAGTCCATTTGGAGAGCTTGGTGAAGACCAATTATCATCATGAATTCTATTCTTCACCCATATGATCAAGTGCTAGCTTCAATGTTGTGGTTTACTTGCTTCTTTTTTGATCAAGCTTTGCATGAGAGAATACCACTTGGATTTGCATGAGTACCACTTGTGAATATTTGACTTCTTATTTGGTACGTTGCTTGCTCTTTAGATCAATCCTTTTAATTTCTTCAACTAAGCATCTTCAATGATTCTTCAGATCACCACTTCCATATTAGCCATCCAAGCATCACCCACTTGGTTTACCTACATAAGGCGGCACGCCCCGACAATCGGGAGAAGTGACATCTCTCCAAAGAAACATCTTCAATACTTATTTGAATTGCCTTTCCTTGATTGATCTAAGGACTTAACATGATAATCAACTTGAATTCCTTCTTTAAGTCCTTTTCTTTCTACTTCTTTAAGTCCTTTTCTTTCTATTTCTTTCTATCCAATTGTTCTCTAATCATCACTAGGACTTAAGCTTCATCTTCTCTTTGCTTGGTCTTGACCTTCACTTGAGAACCAATCTTCATGATACAAAACCAAACAATTGAAACTCTCAACCACTTGTAATCATAATTCCAACTTGAGAGCCTTTCAATGCAAGAGATACCAAATATTTTCAATAATTCTCTCTTGTGGACAGATTCTGTACCTTTTAAAGAATATGCTATATCTCCCAATGTACATGTCCAATTGCCATGAAATTTTGTGGAGATGACCTTATATGATTATACTAGCAACCACAAAAATTTGAGCTTCATTTGACCAAGTATAGATTGCCAACCATCATTTTTCTCCACACTACTACATGCTGAAAAAACTGCTGCACTATAGTTGACAAGAACTACTCCAAAACCAATGTAATCCTTATCCAATTCTTATGAGATCTTCACAGCAACTTGTACCATAAGTCTAGAGCATGTATATCAATTTTTCAAGCTAATCCAAATAGTTTTGATTACTCAAACATGGCTTTGTTCTCAGCTAGCTCAGTTTCACAATTTTGGACAGATTTTGATCAATTGAGCTAATCTTCATCAAATTGAACCAAACTTGAACTAAACTTGCTTGAATACTTTCACAAGACATAAATCCATTCAATCCACTTACTAAATGTCATCTTGTGATTATATCCAACCAAATCTACTCAAATTTGATCACTAAGCAATTATTCCATTCAAACTTCTTATTGCAAGCAACACATGCATATTTATCCAATTCAATCAACTCATATGCATCCAAATAAGTTTGATCAACAAATGATATACCTTGATAGTTCATGATTATCCATTTTCAAGCTTCAACTCAATTGTTTGCATGTCATCAAATAATTAACTAAAAGATCACCCACAACTTGAACTTTTGCACTTGTATGTTATAGCACTTGGACATCACTTTATTTGACTTGGCATTGGTTTGGATTTGTACTAGGTTTCATGACTTGACTCAATATATGATGATCAATAAGAATGCCAATTGAATCAAGCCTCCAATGCCATGGTACCTACACGTAATCATCCACTTTTTGATGGTACCCAAACTAGTTTGGGTCCTCTCAAGTTAGGAGCAACATACTTAGGCATTGCCTTAGTATGGATAGCGGGATGTTTTGCAATAGCAACCGATGAGGTACCATTGTCATCCTTCCTAAGCAAATTATTTGCATGAATTGAAATAGGCTTAGGAGTGTTACCTAGGGGACATGAATTAGCCATGTGTCCCCTTTCCCGGCATGAGTAGCACTTTTGCTTTGCTTGAGCCTTCTCTTTCTTGCTCATGTTGTGCTTCTCATTGCCTCGCCTCTCTTGAGTCTTGCTCATCATCAACTTGGCATCGTGAATATGAGTTTGATGCCTTCTTCTTCCATTACCCCTTCTTGTTTTCTTCTTCTTCAAGTCACCATAGCATACTTCATGGTTGGTCTTGACTTGATCTTGGGGTGTCTTGTCTTGTGGCTTTTGTTGAGGCCTCACAAATCTCTTGTATAGGCACGTAGAAGGGATATCACTTCTAGTGCTACACTTGGGACATTGTGGATGTGTGAGCCTCACTTCTTCTTTCTTCTTGGGCTTCTCTTTGGTAGGGCATGACAAATCTAGATGACCCATTTCATGGCATATAAAGCACATGAAATGAGCAAGTCTTTCTCGCTCTTGCTTCTTCTCTTTTCTAGCTCTCTTTCTTTCACCTTTGGTCATGTCCCATTTCTTTTTGATGTACCCAAGGCCACTCTTGTCACCGACAATTTTTGTGTTCTTTAACATGTTATTGAGGGTGACACTTGAGTTGTTCCACCTTTCTATCTTGTCACTCATGTTCTTCACTTGACTTTTGAGCTCATTGTTCTCCTTCAATAGGTTAGTCTCACAAGACATAGAAGTAGAACAAGTATGTAAAAGTAAAGAACAAGGCATATCATCACATGAGGCGGATACATTCTTCATGCCTACATCACGAGGGTTAGTTGCAATATGTGAACGATCATTTGACCCAAGTGATGAGCTCTCACAAGTTTTAGATTTTTCATTGGAAAGCTCCTTAGTGAGAAAAGCATGGTCTTTTACCAAATTCTCATGAGCAACACTAAGCTCCTCATGAGTCAATTTTAGCTCCTCATGTGAACAACTCATGACATAAAGTAGATGCTTTTGTTGTTCACATGTGTCCTTTAGAAAAGAGTTTTCATTAGTCAAATTCTTTGTTTTATTCATCTCATTTTCTAAAGCATTAAAGAGTTTGCACACAAGCTCGAAATTTGGATCATCACAATCAATAACCACATTGCCAATTGATACCTTGCCATCACCAAGTGATGTGTAGCAATGCGATGAGGATGAAGAGCTTGTGGATGCATCACTCTCATAGCCATCATCAAGTGAGCTTGAGGTAGAATCATCATGTGCATCACTTGTGGCTTTATCAACTCCCTTGTCAAGTGCTCTTGTGGTAGTATCAATATCATTACTTGACGAAGAGGAGGAGCAACTCTTCACAATCACGGAGTTGTGAAGGTGCTCTTGATCACCAAGCTTCATGTCTTTGGCATCATCTTCATCTTCGGGGAGCGCGCCATAGTTTTCATTGAGATACACCCAAATTTCATGAGCGGTCTCAAAGTGCATGATCCTTCCGAAGATGCTATCATCCAAAGCTCTATAAAACATGTTAATAGCTTGGTAACCGAGTTGTAAGCATTTCCCTTGCGCTTCGGTAGGATTGTCCTCATCAATCGCATGGGAAAAGCCTACATCTACGATCCACCACATTTGGGGAGAAATAAATTTAATATTACATTCCATCCAATTTCTCCAACGTGCAAAGTGTGTGCCATCAAATGTGTATGGACAATCAACATCTAGCCCATAAGTCGCCATCCTCTCGGGTCGGTTAAGACCGCAATTGAGAGACCAAGCTCTGATACCACGTGTAGGGTCGAGATGGCGGACTAGAGGGGGGGTGAATAGTCCTTTATAACAACTAATCGCAGCGGAATAAAACCTAATCGGTCCTAGCGACAATTCACCCCTCTAACTAAGACTCTAAACACCTTGCCAAAGATCCTAGCGAGAAGCAAAGGTGCAAGTCTAGCTTGAGCTTCCCTAAACCGTTCTAGCGCAAGATCACACAAACCTAAGCGCTAGTACTTTAAGCACCGGGGAAACTCCTATTAACTAGCAAGCAAAAAGCACTAAGCACCTAAGCTCACTACTTGCTCAATGACAAGGATACACAATCCAAATCAAAGGGCGCAACTCACTTTAGCTACACAAACTAAGTGAGAACTACTTCTAAGCTACACAAGCTAAGAAGGTGAGTGGCAAGCTACACAAGCTAACCGGTCTCACAAGAGCAACTACAACTACACAAATAAAGTAATGCACAATATAAATAACTTGTGTAGAAGGGAGCAAACCACCGCGAAGGATGGGAAGATGTTGACGCGGTGATTTATTTCCCGGAGGTTCACTTGTCGCCACAAGCTACGTCCTCCGTTGAGACAAGCTCCAAGGTTGCCGCCGGTCCTCTTGCTAGTGGTGACCCGCAAGTCACACTCTCCCACATGGAGTGCTTACCACAAGCTCTAGCACTTGACTCGGCCGGACCACTTGTCGCTCTTCACGTCTCGCTCTACTAGCGATGCTCTTTGCGATCTCCCGCGGGGTGAGCTCCAACCCCTCACAAAGCTTCTCCGGAGCTAAGCACAATCTTCTTGCTTGCTTCCACGGAGCCTCTCGCCACCAAGCCGTCTAGGAGGTGGCGACCTCCAAGAGTAACAAGCACCACCGGCTTGCAACTCGATCACCTAGTGCCACACGATGCAATCTCTCAATGCAACGCACTATCGATCGATCACTCACTCCTCGATTGTGAATTCTATGAGCACAAGTGAGTTGGAGAGCACTAAGCCATGCACAAACAAGGGAGACACATTCCCAAGGTGCAAGACACCTCTCACAGCCGGCCACACACTCCTATAAATAGCCCTCAAGCCAAAGGAGCCGTTATCAACTCAAACCGGCCGTCGGACCGAGCGTCGGACCGTCAACCGCGCAACCGTCGGACTAATTCTCACGGTCCGACGCCTTGGATAAGCGCCACGTGTCACTAGCCGTTTGAATCCAACCGTTACCGCGCTCTAACGGCTCTCTGGGAGCGTCGGACCGTGGAGCGTCGGACCAATTCTTAGGGTCCGACGGTCTACAGACAAGTTTCCCGAGAGCTAAATAGCGTCGGACTGTAGCGTCGGACTGTCCCGGGGTGGGCGTCGGACTATACCTCAAAGGTCCGACGCTTTAGGCCCTTCGAACGGCTATTTTCAGGGCGTCGGACTGAACCGTCGGACTGGTCCGACGCTTAGCGTCGGACTATAGTTTCCCAGGGTCCGACGCCTGCCCCCGTTCGGTAAAACGGCGATATCTCTTAGCTCCGAACTCCGATTTCGATGATCTAGGACATTTTGGAAAGCTTATTCAGAGGGCTACACAACCCATATGATTGCTTGATCCAAAACTCAAAGGATAAAAACAGTTTATCCATCCAAGATCTAACCAAGCTTCCTGCGAGCTCGAAACTTCCACCCTTTTGCAAATGTGCCAACTCCAAAGTGTTCTACAACCTTGTGCATGTGAGTTAGCATTTTCACAAATATTTTCCAAAGGGTTTTTTCACTCTTTCTTGCCACGCCACTCGATCCTAGCAATGCAAAGTTAGATCACTCCGAGTGGCACTAGATGGCCGATATGCAAACAAGTTTGCCCCTCTTGATAGTACGGCCATCTATCCTAAATCCGGTCAAGCACTTCTCTACTCAACCTTAGACCGGTGAAATGGAAATTCCCTAGGTTATACCTTTGCCTTGCGCATTCCATTTCGATCACCGTCTTCATCACCGTCTCCGACACCATCGATGCCGGTGCAACACATGCACCAACACCTCATGAATAATATGATCCACTTCATATCATCACGTGGCTTTTGGTTCATCGATCCTTGACTTGTTTGCTCTTCACCGTTGCGTTGGTCCATCGGCGCCAAGCCATCACCCGACTTGCCCTTCACACTTGCAACCGGTCCATCGACGCGAAGCCTTATCTTGATCTTCTTCACCTAGCCATATGACTCCATGTCATGTCTCATGCGTTTAGCTCCTTTATACCATTTGTGTGAGCTAAGCATCATCTCCAAGCCATTTTCACCTCCATGGCATAGATGCTCACACACATGTACCTGTGGACTAATCACCTGTGTAATCAACACTTAAACACATATTAGTCCACATAAGTTGTCACTCAATTACCAAAACCAAACAAGGACCTTTCAATCTCCCCCTTTTTGGTAATTGATGACAACTCTACAAAGATATGGATATTAAGCGCATTAACCAAGTTAGCTCTTCACACAAGTGTAAATTACTAATTTGGGTTGAATTTTATGTTACTTATCCATCTTTAAGCTCAAATCTTTAGACTTGGATAAACTCCATAAAAACCCGACTTGGTAGTGTTAACTCCCCCTACATGTGTGCTCAAATGGTTTGGTTTCAAATTTTCACACATGCATAAATATTAAACTTGTGGGAGTGCCAACACTACTAAGTGATGCTAAGGTGCATAGAATAAACCTTTGTAGCGTGATACCAATTGCTCGATACTAATTGCTTGAAGCCAATTGAAGTTGCACCATTAAGTCCACCCTTAGCATTAAGATTAGCTAGACAAGCAAGAATACTAGATACCCCGTGAGATCAACATTAAAGGGTAAGGTTCTAGTAAATACTTGATAAACACAAGTCTAGCTAACAACCTATGCATGCTAGTTATCAAATCATCATTCAAACCTATACTAGCATACACCACACAAGTAACATACCATGTGTAGAAAACTAAGTGCAAATGCAAGCAAGCATATGAATATGCACATTTCAAATGCAATCAACCATGTCCATGAGCTTGCTCCCCCTACTTGTGTGCTTCTCTTGTCCAAGAATTTTGATCCCCTTATAATCTTCAATCTTGTGGATCATCCTTCTTGTTGGCCTATTGCTCTCCCATCATCGGCCTCCATGATGGTTCATTGCGTACTTCCATCCATCTTGATTATCTCTTCCTCATCACACAATTTCATATCTTTGTCCAAATCTCTCCCCCTTTGTCATCAATTTCCATAAAAGTCAATGCTCTATTGTGACAAAGGTGTGTGGTAGGGATGTTGAGGGTAGATTCTTGCACATTTGATGGACACCACCATTTTGAGTTGGAATGACACCACTTGAAAACCATCCAAAGAATGAGATACCACATGTAGGACCTTGCATCTCTTGATACCAAATGAATAAGTATCTCCCCTATGTCATATGATCGGTCATCCACTTGAACTTGAGCTCTTTTGGTGTGGGAAGTCTTCATCTTGATGATCACTAAAAGTTGAGGATCAATTGCACATCTTGTCGGATACCACTTGAAAATACCTCGTGTAGATGAGTATCACGTGAAGAAATAACTTGATATCCATGTTAATTTGATGTCTTGTGCTTCTTGAACTTAGATTATTTTCAAGAGCTTCTTTCTTGATTAGTTCAAACTAGCAAACTTGCACAAGTAATCTAACTCGGTTTGAACCAAAGACAAGCTTCTTCACGCCACTAGGGGTTATCTTGCCTATGTTGAATTAGATCCTTTTTGCTCATTCAACTAGTTCAAACACTAGGTTCACATGCTCATGAACAAGTCATATTTAGCCACTAGATCAAACAAGACATAGAAGCAATAGTGGCATCATATAAACTTAAAATCATTTGAAATTTTTTTTATGAATGCTCATCTATGTATGACTATATGCTCTAATCAAGTCCTTATCAAAATATGGATGCATATGCCATACAATAATACCTTTGCTATCTCGGAGTATAGGATAGTCATTTTCAATCAATCTCTAAAATAGCAATAGTGCAGTCCATTTGGAGAGCTTGGTGAAGACCAATTATCATCATGAATTCTATTCTTCACCCATATGATCAAGTGCTAGCTTCAATGTTGTGGTTTACTTGCTTCTTTTTTTGATCAAGCTTTGCATGAGAGAATACCACTTGGATTTGCATGAGTACCACTTGTGAATATTTGACTTCTTATTTGGTACGTTGCTTGCTCTTTAGATCAATCCTTTTAATTTCTTCAACTAAGCATCTTCAATGATTCTTCAGATCACCACTTCCATATTAGCCATCCAAGCATCACCCACTTGGTTTACCTACATAAGGCGGCACGCCCCGACAATCGGGAGAAGTGACATCTCTCCAAAGAAACATCTTCAATACTTATTTGAATTGCCTTTCCTTGATTGATCTAAGGACTTAACATGATAATCAACTTGAATTCCTTCTTTAAGTCCTTTTCTTTCTACTTCTTTAAGTCCTTTTCTTTCTATTTCTTTCTATCCAATTGTTCTCTAATCATCACTAGGACTTAAGCTTCATCTTCTCTTTGCTTGGTCTTGACCTTCACTTGAGAACCAATCTTCATGATACAAAACCAAACAATTGAAACTCTCAACCACTTGTAATCATAATTCCAACTTGAGAGCCTTTCAATGCAAGAGATACCAAATATTTTCAATAATTCTCTCTTGTGGACAGATTCTGTACCTTTTAAAGAATATGCTATATCTCCCAATGTACATGTCCAATTGCCATGAAATTTTGTGGAGATGACCTTATATGATTATACTAGCAACCACAAAAATTTGAGCTTCATTTGACCAAGTATAGATTGCCAACCATCATTTTTCTCCACACTACTACATGCTGAAAAAACTGCTGCACTATAGTTGACAAGAACTACTCCAAAACCAATGTAATCCTTATCCAATTCTTATGAGATCTTCACAGCAACTTGTACCATAAGTCTAGAGCATGTATATCAATTTTTCAAGCTAATCCAAATAGTTTTGATTACTCAAACATGGCTTTGTTCTCAGCTAGCTCAGTTTCACAATTTTGGACAGATTTTGATCAATTGAGCTAATCTTCATCAAATTGAACCAAACTTGAACTAAACTTGCTTGAATACTTTCACAAGACATAAATCCATTCAATCCACTTACTAAATGTCATCTTGTGATTATATCCAACCAAATCTACTCAAATTTGATCACTAAGCAATTATTCCATTCAAACTTCTTATTGCAAGCAACACATGCATATTTATCCAATTCAATCAACTCATATGCATCCAAATAAGTTTGATCAACAAATGATATACCTTGATAGTTCATGATTATCCATTTTCAAGCTTCAACTCAATTGTTTGCATGTCATCAAATAATTAACTAAAAGATCACCCACAACTTGAACTTTTGCACTTGTATGTTATAGCACTTGGACATCACTTTATTTGACTTGGCATTGGTTTGGATTTGCACTAGGTTTCATGACTTGACTCAATATATGATGATCAATAAGAATGCCAATTGAATCAAGCCTCCAATGCCATGGTACCTACACGTAATCATCCACTTTTTGATGGTACCCAAACTAGTTTGGGTCCTCTCAAGTTAGGAGCAACATACTTAGGCATTGCCTTAGTATGGATAGCGGGATGTTTTGCAATAGCAACCGATGAGGTACCATTGTCATCCTTCCTAAGCAAATTATTTGCATGAATTGAAATAGGCTTAGGAGTGTTACCTAGGGGACATGAATTAGCCATGTGTCCCCTTTCCCGGCATGAGTAGCACTTTTGCTTTGCTTGAGCCTTCTCTTTCTTGCTCATGTTGTGCTTCTCATTGCCTCGCCTCTCTTGAGTCTTGCTCATCATCAACTTGGCATCGTGAATATGAGTTTGATGCCTTCTTCTTCCATTACCCCTTCTTGTTTTCTTCTTCTTCAAGTCACCATAGCATACTTCATGGTTGGTCTTGACTTGATCTTGGGGTGTCTTGTCTTGTGGCTTTTGTTGAGGCCTCACAAATCTCTTGTATAGGCACGTAGAAGGGATATCACTTCTAGTGCTACACTTGGGACATTGTGGATGTGTGAGCCTCACTTCTTCTTTCTTCTTGGGCTTCTCTTTGGTAGGGCATGACAAATCTAGATGACCCATTTCATGGCATATAAAGCACATGAAATGAGCAAGTCTTTCTCGCTCTTGCTTCTTCTCTTTTCTAGCTCTCTTTCTTTCACCTTTGGTCATGTCCCATTTCTTTTTGATGTACCCAAGGCCACTCTTGTCACCGACAATTTTTGTGTTCTTTAACATGTTATTGAGGGTGACACTTGAGTTGTTCCACCTTTCTATCTTGTCACTCATGTTCTTCACTTGACTTTTGAGCTCATTGTTCTCCTTCAATAGGTTAGTCTCACAAGACATAGAAGTAGAACAAGTATGTAAAAGTAAAGAACAAGGCATATCATCACATGAGGCGGATACATTCTTCATGCCTACATCACGAGGGTTAGTTGCAATATGTGAACGATCATTTGACCCAAGTGATGAGCTCTCACAAGTTTTAGATTTTTCATTGGAAAGCTCCTTAGTGAGAAAAGCATGGTCTTTTACCAAATTCTCATGAGCAACACTAAGCTCCTCATGAGTCAATTTTAGCTCCTCATGTGAACAACTCATGACATAAAGTAGATGCTTTTGTTGTTCACATGTGTCCTTTAGAAAAGAGTTTTCATTAGTCAAATTCTTTGTTTTATTCATCTCATTTTCTAAAGCATTAAAGAGTTTGCACACAAGCTCGAAATTTGGATCATCACAATCAATAACCACATTGCCAATTGATACCTTGCCATCACCAAGTGATGTGTAGCAATGCGATGAGGATGAAGAGCTTGTGGATGCATCACTCTCATAGCCATCATCAAGTGAGCTTGAGGTAGAATCATCATGTGCATCACTTGTGGCTTTATCAACTCCCTTGTCAAGTGCTCTTGTGGTAGTATCAATATCATTACTTGACGAAGAGGAGGAGCAACTCTTCACAATCACGGAGTTGTGAAGGTGCTCTTGATCACCAAGCTTCATGTCTTTGGCATCATCTTCATCTTCGGGGAGCGCGCCATAGTTTTCATTGAGATACACCCAAATTTCATGAGCGGTCTCAAAGTGCATGATCCTTCCGAAGATGCTATCATCCAAAGCTCTATAAAACATGTTAATAGCTTGGTAACCGAGTTGTAAGCATTTCCCTTGCGCTTCGGTAGGATTGTCCTCATCAATCGCATGGGAAAAGCCTACATCTACGATCCACCACATTTGGGGAGAAATAAATTTAATATTACATTCCATCTAATTTCTCCAACGTGCAAAGTGTGTGCCATCAAATGTGTATGGACAATCAACATCTAGCCCATAAGTCGCCATCCTCTCGGGTCGGTTAAGACCGCAATTGAGAGACCAAGCTCTGATACCACGTGTAGGGTCGAGATGGCGGACTAGAGGGGGGGTGAATAGTCCTTTATAACAACTAATCGCAGCGGAATAAAACCTAATCGGTCCTAGCGACAATTCACCCCTCTAACTAAGACTCTAAACACCTTGCCAAAGATCCTAGCGAGAAGCAAAGGTGCAAGTCTAGCTTGAGCTTCCCTAAACCGTTCTAGCGCAAGATCACACAAACCTAAGCGCTAGTACTTTAAGCACCGGGGAAACTCCTATTAACTAGCAAGCAAAAAGCACTAAGCACCTAAGCTCACTACTTGCTCAATGACAAGGATACACAATCCAAATCAAAGGGCGCAACTCACTTTAGCTACACAAACTAAGTGAGAACTACTTCTAAGCTACACAAGCTAAGAAGGTGAGTGGCAAGCTACACAAGCTAACCGGTCTCACAAGAGCAACTACAACTACACAAATAAAGTAATGCACAATATAAATAACTTGTGTAGAAGGGAGCAAACCACCGCGAAGGATGGGAAGATGTTGACGCGGTGATTTATTTCCCGGAGGTTCACTTGTCGCCACAAGCTACGTCCTCCGTTGAGACAAGCTCCAAGGTTGCCGCCGGTCCTCTTGCTAGTGGTGACCCGCAAGTCACACTCTCCCACATGGAGTGCTTACCACAAGCTCTAGCACTTGACTCGGCCGGACCACTTGTCGCTCTTCACGTCTCGCTCTACTAGCGATGCTCTTTGCGATCTCCCGCGGGGTGAGCTCCAACCCCTCACAAAGCTTCTCCGGAGCTAAGCACAATCTTCTTGCTTGCTTCCACGGAGCCTCTCGCCACCAAGCCGTCTAGGAGGTGGCGACCTCCAAGAGTAACAAGCACCACCGGCTTGCAACTCGATCACCTAGTGCCACACGATGCAATCTCTCAATGCAACGCACTATCGATCGATCACTCACTCCTCGATTGTGAATTCTATGAGCACAAGTGAGTTGGAGAGCACTAAGCCATGCACAAACAAGGGAGACACATTCCCAAGGTGCAAGACACCTCTCACAGCCGGCCACACACTCCTATAAATAGCCCTTAAGCCAAAGGAGCCGTTATCAACTCAAACCGGCCGTCGGACCGAGCGTCGGACCGTCAACCGCGCAACCGTCGGACTAATTCTCACGGTCCGACGCCTTGGATAAGCGCCACGTGTCACTAGCCGTTTGAATCCAACCGTTACCGCGCTCTAACGGCTCTCTGGGAGCGTCGGACCGTGGAGCGTCGGACCAATTCTTAGGGTCCGACGGTCTACAGACAAGTTTCCCGAGAGCTAAATAGCGTCGGACTGTAGCGTCGGACTGTCCCGGGGTGGGCGTCGGACTATACCTCAAAGGTCCGACGCTTTAGGCCCTTCGAACGGCTATTTTCAGGGCGTCGGACTGAACCGTCGGACTGGTCCGACGCTTAGCGTCGGACTATAGTTTCCCAGGGTCCGACGCCTGCCCCCGTTCGGTAAAACGGCGATATCTCTTAGCTCCGAACTCCGATTTCGATGATCTAGGACATTTTGGAAAGCTTATTCAGAGGGCTACACAACCCATATGATTGCTTGATCCAAAACTCAAAGGATAAAAACAGTTTATCCATCCAAGATCTAACCAAGCTTCCTGCGAGCTCGAAACTTCCACCCTTTTGCAAATGTGCCAACTCCAAAGTGTTCTACAACCTTGTGCATGTGAGTTAGCATTTTCACAAATATTTTCCAAAGGGTTTTTTCACTCTTTCTTGCCACGCCACTCGATCCTAGCAATGCAAAGTTAGATCACTCCGAGTGGCACTAGATGGCCGATATGCAAACAAGTTTGCCCCTCTTGATAGTACGGCCATCTATCCTAAATCCGGTCAAGCACTTCTCTACTCAACCTTAGACCGGTGAAATGGAAATTCCCTAGGTTATACCTTTGCCTTGCGCATTCCATTTCGATCACCGTCTTCATCACCGTCTCCGACACCATCGATGCCGGTGCAACACATGCACCAACACCTCATGAATAATATGATCCACTTCATATCATCACGTGGCTTTTGGTTCATCGATCCTTGACTTGTTTGCTCTTCACCGTTGCGTTGGTCCATCGGCGCCAAGCCATCACCCGACTTGCCCTTCACACTTGCAACCGGTCCATCGACGCGAAGCCTTATCTTGATCTTCTTCACCTAGCCATATGACTCCATGTCATGTCTCATGCGTTTAGCTCCTTTATACCATTTGTGTGAGCTAAGCATCATCTCCAAGCCATTTTCACCTCCATGGCATAGATGCTCACACACATGTACCTGTGGACTAATCACCTGTGTAATCAACACTTAAACACATATTAGTCCACATAAGTTGTCACTCAATTACCAAAACCAAACAAGGACCTTTCACCCCTCCAAAAATGAGAATCGTTGGGTTTGGCTGCCACTTGAGTTAGGGTCTTGGACCTGAGGTATTTATTTCTTAAAAGCGATTGCCACATGCCATCTGTATTGAGCAAGTTAACCAGCCATTTGGCTAGTAGACATTTATTTTTTAATTGCAAATTTAAGATACCTAAGCCCCCTTGGTCCTTAGGGCGACCCATCTGACAAGTCTATATCTATGTTTGTTTGAAGAGCCTTGTCAGAAGAACCTTGATCTGAAATGATCCAGGTTTTTAACGACTCCTTTAGGGATCTCAAAGAAGGACATCATGAACATGGGTATGCTGTTTAAAACTGAATTAAGCAGAATAAGTCTTCCCCCATAAGATAGGTATTTCGCTTTCCAACAGGAGAGTTTCTGTTGAAAACGTTCTTCCACTTTGCTCCATTCGGAATTCAGGAGTTGTCTATGGTGCATCGGGATCCCTAGATATCTGAAAGGATATGCCCCTGCGTTGAAGAACAAGAAATCATAGTGCTTGTGAGAAATCTTCTGCTGGACAAGCCTAGATATATTCCGTTGAGATTATCACACCAAGATCGAGCGCAAGAATCAATAACAACTACCCAGTTCAAAGAAACCAAGAAATTTGTCAAAGAAGCTAGAAAAAGGTTTTTGGGATGGATAAACTTTGGAGACAAATGTGGACTTTAAGCTATGGTATATGACTAAGTTCTTAAGGCCCATAAACGCTCAAGAAAAAAAAAACAGCCAAAACGACAAGTAAAAAAAATTCATAAAATGAGCCTGGAAATTTCGGAAGAGGGATAGAGAAGGAGAAAGAAATCAAACAACAAATTTCAATTGATTCATGAGGAATTCACCCAATACATATTAGGTTTATCCTCCTCCCATCATCTTTGAGTTCATACTGGACAGCTAGAGCAAAAACATTCAACTCGCTCTACTGTACCCTCCCAACCAGCCACATGCAATATATATAGGTCCATTAAAAAAGATCAAAATATCTCTAAAACCTAATAGTACGAGATATACGCATATACACATCCTCAAGGAGGAAAACGGTCTAGATTTTTCCTCGACCCTCAGATGGATCACGTGTATTACAGCTTTTGCATGCCGATCAGCAAACATTCACCTTCCACTGAATATTTAGTGGATGCATGAAAGCTACGGAAGAGCTCGTGCATCCTTATATCGTTAAGGAAAAGACATACACCCCCCTATTTTCAAATTATAAGTCATTTAAAATTTCTTAAAAAGTCAAAGCATTTTAAATTTGACTAAAGTTATGGTAATTATATAGATTTATGAGTACACTATAATAATAAATAATTTAATGATATTTAGTTAATATCATAATAATAATTATTTTATATATAATATAAGTTTGATGAAACTTTAGATATTTTGACTTGTCAAGAAAGTTAAAATGACTTATAATTTGAGACGGAGGAAGTAAATTGGAAGAGGAGAAGATGTGAGTATTACTGCCAGCAAAGGTACAATACAATCATAGTCTACTTAATTACTCCATTCGATTGGGCAGAACGGCAGAAGCAGGCCATGTTCATCCATGTCGCTACCTTTTCTCTGCGCAGATGATCACTTCAGGCATGGTTCCATCTTTGCGTAGATAAGAAGAAAGGGTGGGGCCGGCATATGGCTGCGGAAAAGTATATTCCAATTTTTTTTATGCGAATGATTACACAGCCGCCTCCACGGCTTCTCTTCCTCTGGGTGTTTTAAAAAAATGGAAGAAATATTTGTTCAAGTAATCAGCATAGAAGGGTAGAAAATTCTTTGGGTGTTTAAATGGAAGAAAAGATTTTTATAGATACAGAGATTTTTTATATTCACTTAAATATACAACGTGTACTTCCCCAGTTAAAACAAGGTATTTAGAAAAACAACAAAAACAAAACATCTTATGACTTGGAACGGTTCAGGTCATACTCCCTCTGGCCCTTTTTATTTGCCGTTTTTGATTTTCGTGCCACAAGTTTGACTCAATTTATAAAAAATACGTACAACATTTATATCTCCAAATAAATTTATTAAAAAACTAGATTAAAAGATCTATCTAATGATATCAATTATGTATCATGGATATTAATATTTTTTTATATAAAATTAATTAAAGTCATTTCTCGGGAAGCAATAATGACAAATATTTAGGGACGGAGGGACTACATAATTTATAAGATTTCTAAGGGTAGAACGCCTAATAAAGGACAAAAGAAAGCCAACAAAATTGGTTTCGTATTTTTTTTTTCTATCACACAAAAATTAATTACTAGTATGTACTCCCTCCGTTCTAAATTGTAAGTCATTCTAAAAATCTCGAAGAGTCAAACTATCTCAACTTTGATCAAAATTATAGAGAAAAATATGAAGAATTAAAACACCAAATAAGTGTAACATGAAAATATATATGATGAAGAATCTAATAATACTTAGTTGATATTGTACATATTATTATATTATTATATAAAATTAGTCAAAGTTGAGAAAGTTTGACTCTCCAAGATTCTTGGAATGACTTACAATTTGGAAGAGGGAGTATGTGACTAGCAAAGAGAATGTTTTTAAAAAAACATATACATATGCTATTTTCGACAATACATATGGCAATCTATGTGGGTTACTTCATGGCATTATTTGATTTAAAATGGTACAAGGACAAAAATTTGGATGGTCAAGTATGAGTGCCTCCAAAAATGCCATTTACAGTACGGCCCTTCAAAAGTTTCTCTGGCTACCAGCAGCTAAAGCCCTGTCAATCCTTGCATATGCTTCTTCATTGCCCGATCTCTCCTGTGATGGTTCCGGCCACCTCCCCTTCCATGGCCACCACCACGAGGAGCTGGTCCTCGATTAAAGCCTTCTGCTGGATCATGATGGCCTTCATTATCCTCGGCTGAATAATGGTCATGGTTCATGCTGCCCCGTCTTGCTCCACGGCCAAAACCTTCTTGCCTGCCACTAGAGTTCCCGTCTTCCTTCGCTGGGCCACCCTGATTCAAGCCCCCTCTTCTGCTACCACGGCCAAACCCTTGTTGACCATTAGGGTTCCAGTTTTCCTCAGCCGGATTGCCCTGATTCCAGCCTCCTCTTCTACCACCAAAGCCAGAGCCTCGTCCAATGGACCTGCCATTCTCCTCTGAACGGTTGCCTTCCCTGTCACCTTTTCTTCCTCGGCCACGGGAATTTGAACCCCTGCCTGAGTTGTCCGCATCACCATCCTCTTCTTGCTCAACATCTATATGTTGCCTGTTCGGGACACCAAAAGGAACATTTCCACCACGACCCAGACCATAGATTGTATCTTTTTGAGTTTGCCTCATGACAGCTGCTTCTCGAGCACTGGATACAGCAACCGAACCAGCAACCTTGTAGCTATAATTCTTCCCGTCCTTGACATAAAACTGTGGTTTCTTCTGTGAACTCCATTTTGGGCCATGTGATGAAGCTTCAGCGTCATTGGCATCATCAGTCTCCTCATAACTTGACTCTACCACACTGAAGCCAAGATCATCAAATGAATCATCATACTCATCTTCATACTCATACTGCGAGTCAAGGATGACAGATCTAGCAGCATCTTTAGCATTTTTCGAGTCCAGGATTGCAGTGTCTGGCAAATCATCATCGGCCTTCCTTGTAAATCTGCCTTTTGGGACAGATGATACGGATGAGGATGGGCCCAGAGATGCTGATGAAATAGCAGAAGATGCTCCATGGAATGCTGATGAAGTTGCAGAAGATGGCCCAAGAGATGCTGGTGAAATTGCAGAAGATGGTCCCTGGGATGCTGACGAAATTGCAGGAGATGGACCTTGTGATGCCGATTGAAGTTGCTGAAGATGGGCCATCTTGAACAACGAAATGCGTCTCAGCAACTTTATGGGGTTTCTTTGTAATTTGAGGCGCAGTTTCAACCAATATGCCCTTCCCTTTATCTTTCACAGCAGTTGGTGCAAGTTTTTTCTGTGGCATCTCTTCTAATGAAGTATCCAAAGCAAGAAGATCTTGATGAAGTGTTCCTTCTAATATCCTTTGGATAACCTCCTCAGGGTTCAGGTTGTAGGCTTCCAGGCAAGCAGAAAGGAAACCCTTCCCATAATCAGGGAAAAGGTCCCTTATCTGACTAATCTTGGACTCAACCATTGCCGTTTCCTCATCCTTCTGTTGTAATTCACCGGCATGAAAAGAGACTGGCAAATCAGGTATGCCACCCCAAGAAGTGTGAGGAGATCCACACAATCGTGATAAGAACTGGAACTGCTCATCATCCATGTATATCCATCCTGTTACGAGTTCAAGGAACACAAATCACATTACAAAAAAGGTCTACACCATCAGATTAAATTCTTACGTAAAAGAAAATGTAGCATGTACATTAATTAATTAAAAATGCTGAGGTAAATTATTCACATGACATAATCCAGAGATAACTGAAACAATGAACAATTATGAAATCATAAATCAAGTATCAAGGAACACTCAACAAAATAGAAGCTTTAATTGGGGTTAAAATCCTCCTTAGCTCACTCTAGAACTGATTCCTAATATAGAAACACATTAGAACTCGGTAAGAAAATTAAACCTAACACTTTGATTAGCAGCCCTATTAAGTAAAATTGAGGTTTGTAAAACTGCATGTTGTTTCATGGAAGGATATCGCTTCATTATATGTAGTCTAGAAGTGTTCACAGGGATTGAAACATCGTTGAAACAAGAAGCAGCAAACAACAGGCTATATGATGGCGAAAACAAGACACTTAAAATGAATACATTCATAATAAGCATGAAATATCCAATTGAATGATGACTTCTAAAAAGAAAATTTCCTTTTAACACAGAACTGTGATCCTGCCATCCGAGCGTTGCCATTTATTGGGAGATTGCTACTTCATAAAACTGGAGGTCTAATCTTCTAAGAAACAACTCCGAAGCATGTCACCTTTTCAATTGTGTTAACTGAACTCACAGCGATTGTAAGAGCAGGCATCACAGTAGAATAAATATTTTTCATAAATGTGTGCAGAAAATGTCCTTGCATGCTACTAATACTTTAATATGACTCGTGCAAATAAGCTATTAGATTGTAGACTAAATATAACAAGTAATATTTAGCCATTAGATTGAAGATCCATCGCGTACCTTTGTTCCTAATATCACCAATCTGGCTCATTAACTGAAACTCACTTTCAAGTGCTTGGAGGAAAGTATTTCCATGGTTCACTTGAGAAGAGTAAGTGGCTTCTCTATTTATATCTTTGAGTGTTTGAACCAAGATGTCTCCCCTGATCATAGGGTCTTCGACTTTAGCTGGAAACATCTTAGTAGAAGTTTGAGCATCATGCTCCCTAACTTGATCATTCAAATAGCAGTAGTGCAACAATCTCCAACCAAATCTCACTGTTCTCTTTGACAACATCCTTATACCAAGAGGAATGTCATTAAGTGTGCTGTCAAGTGATGCCTCTGCATTGGCTCTGGGACTTTGGCATAACTTTAAATCCCTGGAGCAATGATGGTAACAATGAATCGTACAACCTTGCCAGGGCATTCAGCAATTCCTCAACTCCATAGCTGCAATTAGGGAGGAGACAAGGACCATTACAGGGTGATAAAACAGAGAAAGATCTGGATGTCATCAAACATCAACGGATGAACAAGAAGCTTGCTCACCTCATTTCAAAATTATTACAGAACAATAAAGCGGCAGGTTGATAAGCACCAACAAAAGAATCCAGAGTAACAATTGCATCATTTATAAAATCTAACACCTGTGGTCAATCAACACTATCGTCAATTCCAGAAAGATAGGAAAAATATAAAGCAGGCAAATCAGAATAAGTCCTGCATGGATAGAAGTAACCTCCAAGAAATCTTTCTGAAGCTGAACATATCCATTATCAATTGATCCGGTTGAAGTGAGCACCTGAATTCAATTGTTGTTAAGATGGGTCCAATACATATGGGATATCAGGAAAGAACTATTATCCAATAGCCGAGAATGCATGACAAATTCATTATTGCTATTATTAGGCTCATAAAGATTAAGCACAATACGTAAATACTTGAGCATATGAAGTTTTAATACACTTTAAAGGAAATCATTTCATTCTAATTACATTTTCAGCTACCAAGAATGATAACAATGCCAGAAACAAATCTCTTAACCAAACTAGCATCAATAATGCTGAAAGGAACAGGGAACTAAGTTTTTCATGAGAAGGAAGGTTAGTAGAGATACACATACATAGTACTAATAATGACTTAATGAGGTAGATATTGGACACATGTATAACACACACATCAAAGAGACCATGGAATGGAGACACTTCACACTTCTGCAATAGTCAGAAACTCAGAAACTAAGGAATCAGCAGTAAATAATAATTTCTAGCATGATCAATGAAACTGAAAATCCTGGATCTAAAAGAAGAGTGCAAGATGTAAATTAAATATAAGAAGTCCTGCATGCCCCTATGTGGCTTCTCTGGGCATACAAACAGTAACTATTAAACAATGCTATCGAATATTGCTACAAATAAATAAGACCTTTTATCGATTCTAAGAGTAAACACAAGCAATGGGGGGGGGGGGGGGGGGGGGGATCACCTGTAAAGATGTCATGCACCTATCATGCATCGTGTGGAAAATGTTGAGGAACTGGGGAATGACAATATTAATGCCATCCAGTACACTTGGCTGCACATTAATAACATTCGTAACCTGAAGATGCACAGAGAGAGTGCTCTTTGTCAGCATCAGATTTTCACAATTAAGAAAACTTAGCTAAACATAATGAACACAGTATACATTAATTTTTAAAAATATATATATAAAAAAGTGCCTAAAACAACCAAATAATAAAAAACTATTTGAGGGTGTGTTCGAGAAGAAAAAAGAAACTAGTTGAGGGACCCACCAGTGAGCTTGTCAACTTGCCGTTGTCATGCTCATATATAGCACATATGTCCAACAATTTGGGCAAATCAAGCATTTTTTTCTCCAGCAGAAGGGCTACAAAGGAACATTGTGGAATTGAGAATACAAATACAGTATATTCAAACAAGTGGTGGAATTAATAAACCCCACACAATGAATAAATGAGTCATGAGTGACATAATTTCACCTGCATGCTCCTTCATGCTAAGGGACTCGCCACGACCTGCTCCGGGATCCTTATTTGAGGATCTAAAATACGAAAACAACTCAGTGAAAAGGTAACAAAACAACAAAAGATGGGAAATGATAGAAATCTCACATGCGGTACAGGACCATAAATACACGACGACACAGCTCAAGCTCCCCAACAACCAAACCTGCTACAGCCCCCTTTGGGCCTCGGTGTGGCAAATCATACCACCTGTGCCTGAATTGTAGATAACTATCAAGAAATTCATGCAAAGACGTGTTCTGTGCCACTGGGAAAGAACAAAAGTTAGCATATGTCATTGACAGAGTTTAGAAGCAGCTGAATTTTAAGTACCAGTTGCGGAATCACATATTAAATTAATCATATCAACTAATCTACTTATTGAACTATCGCTTTATTGAAATAACTTCTGTTCGACAATCTAGGGCACATGACAGATCCTTATGTGGTTACATTCAAACACTGGTATTCCCAGCCAAAAAGTCTATAAACACCATCTTTACCCAGTTCCCCTAATTGTCTATCCAGGAATGGGCAAGAGTGCAAGACACTACATGAACAGTACTTGATAATGTTAATAATAGGAAGTATCAGGTGCATAAGATTATAATGATGAAAACATGCAGCATACTCAATCTTGTGCCTTGGATACAAGTGTGAGGTCAGGATTCCCTCACATCCCTCTTATCCATCTTTTCATTTGACAAAATACTAAATCCAATTGTCTTTAAGTCAGGCCAAGATAGTTGAGGGAATTTCAAACCTCACTTGGTCCACGAAGATCAGATCTGAGGCATGAGATTGAGTGTGCTCAGTTGCTCACAGGTTCACTAATATAACCTTCTGCACTATATATTTCCTTGCTAAATAAAATATGACAGTTATTTGTCTGAAACACCGAATAAAGGACTTCAGATAGCATGACTATTTTGTCCCAATCACTGTTATGTATATGCAAACCACTTCAGAGGCATCTCATGTGTAAAGAGCAATTGAGATTGTGTTTTCAAGATTTGAACAGATTAGCTGAGATTTTCTCTACAATATGAGGAAAATTCAACTAACAAGTAACGAATAGCTAGAGATATGTTTTTCTGGACCTGTCACTTGAATTGCCACAACAAATTGGAATAGTTTAAACTGCACAGCAAAACCTATTTTGTGAAGAGGCTTGACCTGCAACTTAACATATAGGCAGAAAAGTATCAAAAACAGTGTGCTATCCTAGATGCTAAACGATAAACGGTCAGCCACCCTCCGAGGAAGAATCAAATTGTTAGGTGCACATCAGACTACATGTGGAGTCATCATGTTACAGTATTATCAATGAAAAAACACAAAAGAGAAGGTCTGCTATTTGAGCCACTAAATTGTATGCATATATGATTGATACGAAGCAGAAAATAAACAAACACTGAAAGAGAATTGTACAATAAGAACACTACGAGGTCCCAAGCAAGTACTCACGTAAAATTTTATACTTAGAGGACAGCATTGGTTTGTTCTGAACGGATAAGCATCAGAAGGCGCACTAAATTCAGTCAACCAACTGTACTGAAGCAAGCAATAGCAGGATCGATCAGCGAAGCAATGCACAGGCGAATGTTCCGCTTACCCTGGAGCCAGAACTCGCGAGGCTTGGCCCGGAGGAGCGCGGTGAGTGCGTCGTTGAGGAGGTCGACGACGACCTGTGACTCATGTGCATCGAGGCCGCCGAGACCCGCCGCGACCGCCTCGTCATGCGGCAGGTACGCGACGAATGCATCGGCCGCCCCGCCACCTACGCTGCCGCTGGAGCTCCCGCCTGAGCCGGACGCGGAGGACGAGGCGGCCGATGATCGGAGCGTGGTGGTGAGCGATGGCTGGGAAGGGGGCGAGGGTTTTGGTGCAGCGGCAGGGGCGGATTTCGGGACGTAGCGCTGCGGCGGCGGCTGCTGCGGCCTCGGCCCGGGGTTGTGGTGCTGGCGGCGGTGGTGGGAAGGCTTGGACTGGTGGGCAGGCGGCGCGGACGACATGGCTGGATCGAGGAAGGTGGAGACGCCTTTGGTTTGGTTGCTGTGGATATGGAACGAGAAGGAAGTCAGCAGGTTTCTTCCTCGGTTTAGGGGGTTGCGCGAAATTGTGGGAAGACGGAAGGTTTCTTGAGATAATACGGACTGTATTCTTACTTTATTGAGCTCACCAAGAGATTTCGTGTAAATTTTTAGTAACAAGTTGAGGATTAACGAAGGATAAAGAGTCAAATTTTGTAGAATATCCCGTGAATAAAAGGTGTAGTGTAACTACTTTTACCTCAAAATTAATAAGAGCCGATAAATAGCTAATTTCTCCTAATAACTTGTTCTAAAAAGCCAGAACTAAAATCCATCTTTTTGTCTTTCGACAACAGTTTAAAGTACCATCCAACTAAAGCTACTTCCTACTTCTACGATTCTTATCGACGAGGGATCAGCTACCATGGACAATAAAATACTTTCAAGTTATATCAGAAGAAAACTTGCTTGAAATGGAAAAAAAAAAGGATGATAGCAAATTGCTTGAAATGGAAAAACAGAAGCGCACTGAAATTAAATCAGAGAAGCCGGTTTTGATCCTGGCACCTGTGGGTTACGCCACACTGCTATTTACCCGTTTAAAATCGTATACAGGCCTTTGTGCATTTCGCCCGGACAATTCGATAGCTTAATTAGGTGGGCTACATAACACTCGTATCTGTGCCAGAGCTCCGAGGGAACTGACAAAACCAAATGGTATGTCACAGTTGTGAATGGAACTTATTACTTATATAGGACATAGGAGGAATCAGAATTTGTAACACTTGTGTCGCCAAAATGAAAAGAAAGATACAAGGAAGCTTGTGTGTAATCATGATCCCAGGAAACAGATAGCTCTAAGAATGGGAAAAACAAAATATAAAACCTCAGAGAACTAATACTCAAGTTAAATTTTGTGAAATGTAGTGGTCGCCAAGTTATGGTAGAGTACTACTATATAGAAGTTAACAGACACTAGCTCTCCAGATGAATTGGCATCGGTGTCAGATCATATTGCCAGTCGCATAAGAGTTTATGATTCCTGTTCTTTGCTCTCCAGAGTTGATCCCACAACATTTTCCCCCAGTTGCTTTTCTTTCTCTCGCTGCATCAATTATTAGAAACATTAAATAAAGCCTTTTAATCATTACATCCAAAGTGCAGTAGAAAAAGGATGAACTAAGCAGCATAAATATGAGAAGCAAGTTGAACGAAACAAGCATCTAATTCTAAGTTCTTTCATGCGGGGACTGCAATAGAAGTGGGAGTAGGTGGTGTTTTATTAATTCTGCAATTACTTCAGGTGCCATCAGTGATGAATACTTACAGTAGGGTAAACATCAGTGCCAAGTAGACTCCTGAGCTATTTAAAACCTAAATAGCTCCTTAAATTATGCTAGTTAAGCTCAATACAGATGTTCGACAATTTCTTTCAATGAAACATGTTATCTGTATCACAGCACCTCCTTTTGTTCTTAAAATGGGTACTATAAATTGCTCAGACAGAAGAAGATGCAGGTTTACTTCTGTCAGAACATCAGTTAGGTCTTGAACAGCAGAAAATTGCGAATCAAAAAAAAATCTTGATCATATCAATTCAGGCAACTTTTATCAGAATCTCCTTTTTACCCTAGACATGTCTGTTATATGAGAAATTTTTACCAGAACTAGTGTGCTACTCATTTGTTCAACATTAAAATAAAAGAGCAATATAGGGAAACCTGTAAGGACTCACAAGTCTTAACACTATTAGAAAAGTCACAGGTTAATTCCTCTTATCTTCTTTTTGAACAAAATATCTTCTTACCTTCATGTCCTGAATTCTTCTACCATATATAATATAATATATGCACTATACGTTCCAGTCCTAACTGAAATTTTAAAAGTTTGCTGAGCACTCTAAATTAAAATAAGAAAAAAAAAACACAGGTGTCTTAATGGAAACATTACGTTAGCTCCAACAGAATAATCCAAACACTGAACCAGCCCTGTAACCTTCCATATCATCCATAGGTAAGCAAATAATGTTACCTTTGGAAGAAGCCCTTCTGCGGACATCAGTTCATACAACTTGCGCATGATTGTCTCTTCTTCTACCTGTAGAAAGTTCTAACAAGATCAGTATATCAAATATTAATGCCACAGCAAAATAGTTCATAGTATCAGAGGGCCACCTGCAGTTTATGCAACTCATGGGACATTGCTCGGTATGTTTCCATTAATGCTTGATTTTGCTTGTCCAAATGCCTGCAGACAGCCTTTTATTATCTTATGAATGAACTGGAACTATGATTCATTTAGTGCTAAAAGATACTGGTAGTCAAGAAACTGTACTTGGACACTTCAGCAGAATGCTTCGGATCCATTATCACCAAATAGCTTGATATGCCTCCTGCAAATTAATAAACTATTCCTCGATTAGACAATCCAATTCACAATTGTCCTACATCATGCTGCATAACTATCAGGTATACAATTTCCATTGCAAGAGTGTAATATGTTCTAATTTATACAATAACAATCACCCCAAATTAAGCTATTACATTGCCACTGATGCTGTGTATTAAATTAAGGTACTACATTGGCCAGTGATCACACACATAATGTCAATTTTGTTACCTAAAAAATGTTTTGCATAGATACATGTGATTCAATCTGTCTAAAAGTGCCAAAATTGTCTCCTGTACATCAACAATTACCCAGGTTTTTTTCTAAAAAATAATGAAGTAGAGCCTTTTAAGCAATCGATGACAAGTTAATTGGTAGGGAAACAGAGTCAGCTAAAAAAAAAAAAGGGAATACACTCAATTCACAAGCTACTACTAGATTCCAAAAAACAGAGAAATTAGCCAGGGTGTTTCCACTCAAACATCCAATTTTTGGGGAGGAAGGGGAGGAGAAACATAAGCACCTGGAGTACCGAGTCCTATGGAGTCAACCAAGATCGATCTTAAGCGTGCAGGACGAACCCAATTCAGGACATGGGTGTACACATGCACATTGGATAATTATTTTTGCACAAGTCGAATTGAGTAAGCAGTATACAAGTGTGATTATATATCAAATCCGAATACAGATAGCTTACATTACATTAGGGTTTGGGCGCTCGGTTTCGCACCGACCAAAAGGAAGAGAAGGGGGCATACCTGTGGAGCTTGTCGCCGGCGACGGGCCAGACGAAGACGTGCCTGGCGTGGCGTAGGGCGGCGGATACAAGATGTAGAGAGCGCACGCGGGGTGAACGGGAGAAGGCAGATGTCTGTTTCGACAGGCCGCGGAGCAGCAGGTGTGGCGTGCGCGAGTTGCATTGCAGTGTTCACAACTCGTGACGGTCATTTTTTTAAATATGTAAAAAGGAAAAAAATGGCAAAATAATTTCCAAAAAACATGAAAATACTATATGTGGACCTACTTAACTTTGGGCCATCCTCTGTTTGAATGGCACTATCCAGTAGTAGGAACTACTCCAATAAATTTTAGTGGATTGTCAGGGAAGGGGTAAGTTGACTTGGATAAACAAGTACATGTTAGTGAATGAAACTTGTTTTAGTGATGTGGATATGTTACATGGATAGATATTAATTATGTATGCTAGTGGGCTGTTGATGTGGATGTCTTGCATGTTGAGATTACCTTGTAGTGGGTTTTTGTTTTATATAAGAGTAACAATGTCGCTACACCTTCAAAGGGTTGATATCGTGGACGTCTTCGACACCACAACGTGCTCGAAGTCACTACCCTTCGAGATGTGGTGGTCTATGCTGATAGCAAGGAGTGTGCATTACCTGGCCCAAACTGTCCAGCGTGGGCCTAGGATTGCCATCGTGGCTGTCATCTGTCAACAAAACAAGTGTCATGTGTTGTGGTTGATGGATTGCATGCAGAAACATTTTGCTGATGTGGCAAGTGATTTAATAAGGAGAGAGATAAAAATCAGGTCTAAACTAGAAACCATATCTACACGAGAAGTAAGACATAAAGAGATGTGAGAGGGAGAAAGAAGAGATGTGATTGGACAAAAGATTATTTTGTAGAAACTATCCATTGAAAACGTAATTTCTAAAAATTATGTCTATATATATAGAAATTATACATGGTTTTTAGTATTAGGAGTGCCCTTAGCAAGCGATGGTAGCGCAGGATGTGAGGCAGTGAATGGGTACGACCAGTGGGGACTCATACAGTGACATATATTCCCTCCGTTTTAAATTATAATTTGTTTGACTTTCTTAATTCTAAGTTTCACCACTCGTTCTATTTAAAAAATTTGTGTAAATATAGTCAAATTTAAGTTATTATTCAAGATCTTTCATTACTAAAGTAAGCTACAACAAAAGAATTAATATTTTACACAAATTTTTGAATAAAATGAGTGATCAAATTTAAGGTAAAAAATCAAACGAACTATAATTTCAAATGGAGGGAGTAGGTGCCATCGTTCAAGCACACAAAAGCATCAACCTTCGATAATGGGGAAGCAATGGCGAACATCACAAAGATAAAAGTGGCATAAATTAATTAATGAATTAAAGTCATATTGTGTACTCTGGGACATAGTGATGAATTATGGATGGGGCATGGAGTAGAACCATTTCTACTTATAACATGGAGACCAATTAGTGACGACGATGAACAATAACCAATTCTGTTCCAGATGGGGAGCTGACATCATGTAGAGCCCTTCACTCTTCTTTGCAAATTTTATCTTCTCCACCCCAATTTAGTTTTAGTAGAGAGTGTGGATAACGTGTCAATATGCTGAAACGGCGTGGTGAAAGGGTATCATATCTCGAAAGGATAAGATAATCATTCTCACTCTACTCCCTCCGTCCTATCCGTCCTAGAATATCTATCGTTTTAGCTTCGAGTTTAGTCCCGTTGAAATTGTTGTCACCTACTAGCCGTACCTATTCTGCAGCAACACAGGCTACCAGCACTTTCTTTTGCCCCATCGACTGGATAGCGGACAGCCCCCTCCCATCGACTAGATAGTGAACCGTTCATTTGTTTAATACAATTGCGCGTGCAAGTGGATGTTCTAGTTGTGTTAGAGCAAGTATAATAAGAGGATGTAAACCGGCTAAATGCTAACGTGGAAGCGAGAGGTGAGGAGAGAGAGAGGAGAACCGGGCTGTAAGCTTACAGTCGGTCTAGGCACAGGAATCCAAGAAACTATGTGAGAGAGATAAGTGGGCCCTGCATTGGCTGTGAAAGACTGACTACTATACGAGTGAGCTAAGAGAAGGCTGTAAGAAACCTTACGACCAACAAACCGACTGTATTATTAGCCTTGCTCTTAGGTGTGGGATGCCTTTGTGGCTATTCACATGCACACATTGTATTAGCATTTACTGCACTTAGTTTTGTCTGTATGTAATGGTTGTTATTGTAGGGGATATACATGGAATTTGCTCTCCTACTTGGTACTCACATCAACTCCTATAATGATCCATATTGTGGATAGAGGGGGCACGTTCCCCCCTTTTAAGAAAGTTCCTAATGTCTACTTTGATCTTGATGGCATGCATCATTTATGAAAAAAAACTTATCTATTTAGAAAGGTATCAATGAGGTGTTTATTCACAAAAAACACATGTTCCACGACAGATTGAATAACATGCATAGAATAAAACTGGCCAAGAGCATACATTGCAAAACGAGCTGGTTATATATGTTCGTAACTAAATTTGAGTATCTAACTCTACACACGAGCTCGTAAGTGGTAGAATAAGACAATCTCATTGACAACAAAATATATGCGGTGGCTTCGTCGATTTCTCTCCCATCGATGTTCAGAAAGCTAGGAATGCACATGCATGCATGTGCTCGAATGTTTACACCATACTCTCTCAATTTCACATTATAAGAGGGTTTTGATTTGTTTTTCTAGATACATTGCTTTACTATATATCTAGATATATTGTATATTTAAGAATATAGCAAAAGCTAAAACGTCTTCTAATTTGGAAGGAAGGGAGTGCTATTGCGGAAGTTAAAAAGCTGAGCAGTTCATTCAGAGTATATTTTTCGATCAGGAGGCCAGTGGTTGGACTGTAAAAATGGCTTGTTGCAACCGGCTGTCCTTCCGCGTTGAATCTTTACATATGAATTCGAGAACAACAAACAAAATTCAAACATATGGGAGAATATCTATGTGCGTTTGCCGATGAACGACATCGGCCACCGTCTTCAGTTTGGCGTAGATCATTGTTGGGGTGGGGATATCTTGAGGTCGAGGCCAACGTTGACCCCGTTGTAGGCGATCGGAGCGAACATCCACATATCATCCGAGCTCAAGAGCTGCGCGTAACGAAAAAGGTTTTGAATACTACTAGTACATGAAAACTCAGCGCACACACCAACAAGATTTTGGCTAGCGGCTAGAATTTTGCAAGAACCAACCTTGATCTGCAGCTGCAAGAACTTGACGTATTGAGCTGCTTCTTCGAGCATCGTGCTGATATCCACCTGAAACCACGGCCGTACAAACACGTTAGAACGACTCGTTATTCCTAAGCTTTTTCAGCGTTAAAAAAAAACTATTGCGACTTCTTCTTTTTCTTTTGTCTCAATGCAAGCCAGTGCTGGTTAACTTGCCTTGGTTCCATTGGGGACAAGATTCTGCAATACTTTTAGACGCTCATTGATCCGCTCTCTCCTTTTCTGCATCGCCAAGAGCAGGAAAACTTCAGAATCTGGTTTCAGACAGCAGCAGGCAAGTGCGTGAAACTAACGACATGCAACATCATCGTCGCGGTCGTCGCCGATCGAGCGAATTTCTCGTTACCCTGGCGTAGAGGCTTTGCGGATCGATGGCGGCCCCACGTCCGGCGCCCCTGGCCTTCCCACCTGCCGACGACGACGACTTCTTGGACGCCGAGCTCACGTTACTGAACGCGGTCATCTCCAGCGAGTCGTCGTCAGACAGGTAGTAGTTGCTGGAGCACTGTTGCTGTTGTGCAACATTGCCGTCGCCGCCGCCGCCGCCGCCGTTGCTCTCCTCCTGATTGCCTCGGCTGCACGCGCCTTTCTGCGCCTTCTTGCCCTTCTTCTGCGCCTGATGCATCCATCATATGGGCACTCCGTCCGTCAGGCATCGAGTCCATCCAATGCACCGAATGGAATTCGCCCTACGATCACGACGAGTTCATGGCATGGC
This sequence comes from Eremochloa ophiuroides, assembly GCA_038502445.1. Lineage (NCBI taxonomy): Eukaryota > Viridiplantae > Streptophyta > Magnoliopsida > Poales > Poaceae > Eremochloa > Eremochloa ophiuroides. Next base: position 104,273,672 of record JAHLJS010000002.1, on the reverse strand, counting down.
ATGGCAAACTTACCGGAATTGCCGTGGATCGCGATCTCTTCTTTGGAACGGTGCACGGGGTGCTCTCGCCCTTCTGATCCTCCATCTTCCTCTTGCACACCGCCGGCGGCGGCGTGTTGCCACCGCCGCCGTCGTGGCCGGTCTCCGAGCCGTCCTCCTGGTGGTACTCGTCGAAGTCGAGGTTCAGATCAAGCATGAAGCTGGTGGGGTCCGCCGCCATCGTCTGCTCCTCCGGCACGAAGAAGTCGCCGCCGGTCATCGTGAACGTGTTGCTGCCATAGTAGCCATGGTCGTAGCAGCTTGCGCCGGAGTTGTTGGGCTGCTGCATCTGCATGTAGTACGGGTACGCCGCCGAGATGTAGTGCTGGTTAGCTTCTTGGCCAGGCCAGTACATGGCCGTCGTCGGCGCCGGCGCCGGCTGCTTCTTCTCGTCGTTGCCCGAGTACTGCACGCCGAGCAGCTGGGCCATTGCCTCGGAGTCCTCCACGGCGACTGACAGATCAAACGAGTGCCAGCTCGCCTCGGAGGACTCCATTGTTTTTCCTTGTAAGTTGGTATGATGGCCAAGCTGCTACTGGTAAACGGGGATGATCGTGTCTGAATTTATAGTAGCAAGGCTAGCAGCACTACTGCACTAGCAGATGGCACACCTTCTAGTTTTCAGTTCAGTTAAGAGAACGAATGTTCCCGCGTACAATTCTGACCATTTGCGCCTTCGAGTTGGAGACAGCTCAATAAGACCGCTGAAAATCGCGCAACGATGTAATAGGAAAATGAGACGCGAGATTCAGATAAAGAATGCACGATTTCGGCTGTGGCCTGGGGGGGGGGGGGGGGGGGGGGGGGGCGCAATTGACGAAATGGGCCCAATAATGAGGGATCCTGAGAATCCAGATGATTACATGGATAATAATTGGCTGCAATAGGCAGGAATGATTAGGTGATTTTTGTAGAGTAATGTACAGTGGTAGTCTTAAAAGAATGATTTGCAATGGATGACAAAAATAAGAGACCTATTGGATGGTAGGACTGTGGTTGGGGAATAAAGAATGAGGTGGTCGTGAAGAAGTCGGCCAGATCGTGGGGAAGAGTTCTTTGCCATTATAATTTCACAAGGAGGAGATATATATAACTTCTTGATCCATATATCATCTTTGATTCTGATCTTTGCCTCCCACATAGGGACTTCACAACTAACTTTTTTTGTGTGTGTGTGTGTGGTTTTCACTAGCTAGTTTCTTGGTTATAGCTTAGAGTGGCCGGGCATCATTATATTGTCTTCGATTAGTCGGTAAACATCTGATAATTTAGCTTCATTCGTGCGTGTGTTCATTCTCTGTGGTCTCCTAGTTCCAAATTATCAAATCATATATTGTCTGTCTCTTGCCGGCACGTACCAATAGCTAGCTTTGTGTCACCCATTTCGCTGCTCTTTTTGAGGAGCGGCATGCATGACGCATCGTAGGTTGTCACTGTACTCGTTTTAACTTGATACTTCAATTGGTGTCCCTTTTTAATTATATTGTCTAGATTTTCGTGCTAGTCATTTTTTATTTTTGATTGATTTTCTAGCAAATAATATCCTAAAAATATATTTAATAATTAATTTATTACTTATTACGAAAAATGCATATTTTTAAAAATCAACCCATGGGGTAAGACAACCTCGAGGTATTTTGTTGAGAAAATTTTCAAACCTTACCCCATCTTTACACATGAGGCTGATCGGACTTTACATGTGCTTTGACGTGGGATATACAAGGACTTTTTTTATAAGACATAAATTGCACTTACAAAGCTTGGGAGTCGAACTCTCTAACTTGGAGCTTCCCATCACCGGGAAGCTACCAATCAAGATATCGAAGTTGGGTTTGGTTAACTCCTTGATACATGAGAACGTCAGTAAAAATGGACCGGGAAAGTACTCCGGAGTCCGGATTGTGCTTTCCTTTTAAGAATTATTAGCTGTCAAGTGTAAGTGTGATTATATTTCTGCGTTTATTCATCTGCACAGTTCATTCGAAAAAAAATCTGCAGTACTTGTGTACATTCATACCCAGCAAATGTTGTATTTGCGTGCAATTTTTTTAGTCGTTTAAGCAGATAATATTATTATGCTATTACGTTTTTTTTCTGTTCCATGTGTTGAGCCAGTTAGCAATGGGCCGGATATGGCCACATATTTTTTTTTCTGTTCGTTTAGGAAATATAAACAAGTCGGCACGGGGTTGTCACAGATTATAGGCACGTAGTAACCACGTTCAACAACCAAAACCAAAGAAAATACAGAGAAAAATTTGAAGCCGCATCTTCGGTCTACTATTTTTGGAGCTCATCTGTGTCGCTGTGTGCCTGTGTGTTGCGGAACAATACAGACACAGTCGTGCAGTGCGCACGATTGATCGAACATATATTCCATCTAGGCTGTTGGGTGAACGAATTTCTGACGACTTTGCTGTAGAACGCGAGATGCCTTTTTTTTTTTTTTGGAGAAAAATACTACGGCCGGTCCACATGAAGGAAACAAATAAGGACATGTTCAGTTCCTCGGGACTGAACTCCTGGAACCATAACCAGCTGAAATACTGCACAAATTTGTATAATCTTGATAGCATGTATGGGTTCCTGGGTCCAATCCCGAAGAACGCACGAGCCCTAAATTTAATTTAGATTGAAAAGTTATATACTCGTTTCTGAATAAATTAATAGATTAATACAACTATCAAATGACCATATTACCTTTAATTAATTTGAATCACACCGTTAAGTTGCACAATAATCAGTGTTTGGGTTACGTGCTAGATAGGAGAATGAAAGGATATTAGATATGGAACTATGGAAGGCAAGGAGGGGATGGAGCGATTTTTCCCCAATCACGCAAAAGATTTGTGTGTCTTTGCATTAAAGAGAAAAAAGTGTGTGGGGGGCTCGGACCATCGCTAGTGTATTTTGAACTAGACTATTACATCGGATAAAGATCAACCTAAATCCGCGATGTTGGCAAAGAGATCTAAGCCCGGGCTGCCGAACGGCGACAGCGACGCTTTCGCTCGCCCACATCGCCAACCGGCGGGAACAACTCATGCAATGCCCACATGTGTGCTGGATTCTCGTCGAACACTTCATTGTACGTCATCTGCGCCGACGTAGACAGAGACAATGTACCGCTGGAGAGCCCGAGACGTTTCATTACAAGGTACTCACTTCGCTGGGTTACCGGAAGATGAGCAATGCTTTGAGCCATGATCCGCCTGCTTCGCTTGGGGAGCGATGGCGGTGCGTGTCTGCCGTCGACGGGAGTCCCTATTTATGGAAGCTCCAGAATTTTTGGCTTGTCTTTGTGACTCGCTGGAAAAAGCACTTGAGGCGTCTAGTGTCTGAGGTAGGGGTTTGCTCATCGTTCCACATCGCAGCCACGATCGTCTCGTCAGCGTGTCGGAGAGGGGTGGTTGTGCCTGCGCCAGGAGACCCCTCAGCAGCCATGATGTCGGACTCTAGCGTGATGTGTGGTTGCAGAACAGGAGATAACGGAGTGAATCCATCGTTCACTGGGTCTTCGTCATCGGGGTCCGTGACAACGCAAGCAATACTGTGGCAGCCAATAAGTCGCTACTTGATGGGAGTCGGAAAGACAGTTGAAACATCTGCCGTGGAGCTTTAGATGAGATGTTTCTAGGCAGCGGGCCTAGATCAGGGCAGTGGCAAGGATCACCCAAGGTGACCGTCGTGGCCTCAGATCGCATCATTTTCTTGGAACTGACTTATTTGTGGATAAATTTTTCTCTACGAATTGATTCTTTCAGAGACAACTGAGTAACACGAACGCCGGTTGCTAAATAAGTTCGTCAATGCTAGACTAGACGCCGACACTTTTTATTTCCTTGTCACAGGATACACACACGCCAATAAAAACAAACTGCTAGAATCTGGCTGGTTTTCCTCCTGACAGATTAGCTAGCTGCTCCCAGAGAATACCATCTGTATGTACCTGCGTCGTCGCTGAAGAGTTCACCGTAATCATGTCATGTTAGTCTCTAGTCTCTACTGTCATGATGCCCGCAAAAGACACGTGCGTCAGGAGGAGAAGAACGTGTCCAGCACCTTGATGAACAACCTGTTGTGGTATGGGAGCCTGGGAGGACGGAGGACGTAGCCACTCGCCAGCTTTCCAACTCCAATCCGCACGAAAACAATTCTAGAGAAAATTTGGGGTTTAGATAATGACACCTAATGTAAATTAATTTTATTTATGTGGTGTTGGTGGACTGCACATAACAAAGCAAATTCGGGTGAAAAGAAGAGAACTGCACATGTGATTATTATTGATGTTTTGTTCCCTTTTTAGGCACGGAGAAATGTAAAACACCACGACAAGCAACCTTGCACGTCATCATCTGGCATGTCCATTTCCATGGTAACAGATGGCATCTACTCTATCCGTTTCAAATTATAAAATACTTTGATTTTTCCAGATTTGTAGCATTTGATATGTACGTAAATTTATACTATGTCTAGATACATAAGTAAAAGCAATGTATATAAAAAAGCTAAAACATTTTATAATTCAGAACAGAGTGAATATCGAATAAACCCTGTCCTAATTTGAATATAGGCCCACTCATGCATGTTTGTGAATAAAGTTCGATGAGCCCAAATGAGCCTGCTCATCGCAGGGCTAAACATTATCACATTGTGAAAATGGATTAAATATATGTTATGGGCTAATAAAGGGCTAATGTGCTCTAACCATAAATTAGCCCTGATTAGATCTTATTAGCCCTGAATTGGTCCACATTTAGGTGTTCTAATTGGTATAAAAAACAGGAGCTAATTTAGAACTGAAAAATCTCCGTGCCAGCTAACGTATCTGCATCACAACTGACAAGCATAATTAATTTTGACATTCAACCTCACACATATTATATTGTCATCTCTGCCCAATTTATTCCATGGGTCGACAGGTGTCCACACGATGCATAGTTTTGTCTCCTGGATATATTAACAAGCGCGTACGTGTGAGTTAGTGGTGAAACAAAGGATTTGCAGGCCGCATCGTTTGTTAAAAAAACTAAAACGATAATCAGTAACTCTGTTATTTCGCCCAAATGGAATGATTGGTCGTTAGATCCCTACTTGGATATGATTCACTACCCAAATAGGGAGGGCTGCAATAATACAGGTTGCTCTATTTTGCTGTCAAGCTAATCATCGTGTTCCATGTCTATATAATAACTGTCCCATGATACGGATATTCGTGTACTAGTTTGATCCAGCCATTGCTTGATTTCTTTTCTAACTGAATCATCGTTTGATTTTTAACCAACTTACATGCATGCGGAGGGCATGAAAAATTTGAACCAAAATCCACATTTGTTCATTTTTTCAGTTTTTTTGGGGAATTTTAAGAAAGATCATGAGCGCATTTTTACCCCCTCTGCACAGAAAGACCCAACAATTTTGATAGTAGTTTGCGAAAGCGCCAAATTTAAGAATGGTAGTGCAGGAAACAAACAGTCGGAAATGATGTGTTCAGATTTCAGAACTATAAGCAGAAGTGTTCATAGAGTGTACAAGTGTTCGTTTGATCAATCAACACTTGTTTTCAGTCACGAAACAGTATTATCCTCGCATTTATTTTCAGCCCAAACGAGAGGATAATAATGTTTCGTGACTGAAAATAAACACTGATCGGTCAAACGAACACTTGTACATGATCGATAAGAAAAATGGAGTTTCCTCAAAAAAAAGGAAAAAAGAAAGAAAAATGGAGTTTGAGAGCAGGGTTCTTAGTTGGCCAACAGCAAGGCACTCTACTATTACCTAACCGAAACAAATGACAGAACACAGTAAATTCATGAAGCCTAGGTCCCCTGTTCCAAATGTTCAAAAGGCTAGAAGCCGCTGCTATTTCTTCTGTGCTAATGAGAAAATAATCAAACCACTAGTTATCTCAGAACTGTTGAGACACTAACCATTGTCATCGCCTCCTGCACACTGAAAGCCCATGTTTAGTTTTGGGTAATTGATAAAATCTAGTTTGCTAATATCTACTCTAAGTGTTTTATGAGAATGATTAGCAAACAACGAGATGGAGCAAAGGATCGGGTCGGTGGAGACCACAAGTGAAGGGCATTGACGGCGTCCATGCAAATGGTATAAGTCTATTATCAAACGGTGTCTACAAGCTTCATCAAGTGATGAGAAGAAAGATGGTGAAAAGCTAGGAGCTCAAGGCAAAGGTATAACCAATAGGAGCTCTTTTGCTTTTGGTGATCAAGACTCTATAGAGAGAGTGATCGCGTTTAGGATAGATAGCCGTACTATCAAGAGGGGAGAAATCGTTTGTGAAATGCAGTTATCAAAGTGCCACTAGGTATTCATACTTGTTGCATATGCATGTAGATGTAAGTGACACTAACAAAACCCGTTGAAAACTCTTTTGAAAAGACTAACACACGTGCACTAAAGTGAGAGACACTTTGGAGAGGCAGCACCTTTAGAAACAGGGTGAAGTTTGAGGGTTAGAGAGGGTTTGGGTCCTCTCTTCCTCCTGCCGAGCTTGCGAGGCAGGATTCAGCGGTTTTCGGTGAAGTGGAGAAGCGTTGGACGCTAAGGCCAGGGAGTGTTAGACTATTTGTTTCAGTCCGACGGCTAACCCTAGCCTCTGTGCAGTTGAGAGCGAGCGTTGGACGCTGGCCGCTGTGTAAGCGTCGGACCTTTTGCGCTAGTCTGACGGTGTTTGGCAGTTGTGACAGTCGGACAGTCCGACGGTGGTTCTCAGGCGAGCGTCAGACCATTGGTTCATGGTCCGACGGTGCGACGTGGCGAGTTCACGTTCTGGCTGTGTACGCGGCGAGCTTTGTTCACGGCGTCGGACGCTGAGCGTTAGTCCGACGCTGAGCCTTGGATAGAGTCCAACGTGACTTACTCGTTTTGGTTACTCTCTGGAAGCGTTGGATGCTGCTGCAGTTTAGTCCGACGGTGAGCGTCGGACGTCGTCCGACGGTGTTTCACGCTCTTGGGAACTCTCTGGAAACGTCGGACGGTGGCGTCGGTTAGTCCGACGGTCCGAACGTTCGATGGTGGGTAGTTGGCGCGAAGAAGTAACCGTTGTGATCCAACGTTCGACTTCAAACGGCTAGGGACACGTGGCTAACATCTAGAGCGTCGGACTGTGGACAATGGTCCAACGGTGGCGTGCGTGGGCGTCCGACGGTTCTGTCCGACGCCACGCAGAGAGGCTTAACGGCTAGGTTTGAGTGGGGAGAGTATTTATAGTCGGTTTGCTGGCCTATGCTCTCTCTCTCTTGGCCATTTTCATTGACATAGCAAGCTAGTGAGCCTCTTCACTCCTCTCTCACACCTTACACTTGATTGAGATCTGGTGAGATTGGAGAGCATCAAGTGCATTGCATGAGTGTGATCATCTAGAGACACTTGGTGATTGGATTTCGCAGCGGATTCTCTTGTTACTGTTGGTATAAATTAACTGCACTCTACTTAAATAAGATTGTATTCAGATTATCCACAAGCGCACAGATATAATACCGCTGTCACATTTCACCCGGAGGTTTTAAATATCGAATCCACAAGGAACAGTAGGTGATAATGACTAAGCCGATGAACTTAACCCTACAACTAGGCTAGATAATATCAAGAAAGAGGAATAGCTAATGACTATCTAGTTCCAACAACCGGTAAGCTTTGAATAATATTGTTCTAACTGGGCAGTGACATGAATAAGAGGCAAAATCAGAGTTCCCTCCTACCAGACACTTATACACCTATCGATCTTATCAACGGGAAGTGGACTACAGAGGACTCAACGCAGCTGTCACCTACGCGATCTACCACTATCCGGCCAATCAGAGGACATTCACAAGTAAACCTAGCCTAGGCACCACGCCTACACTACAAAATACTCCTTCAATCAAGCAATTACCAAGATCAAAGTACTCGATATGAGTTGCAAACTTAAGAACGAATAAGAACAAATGCTTACTTGAATTAGAAGTTGAATACAAAAGTACCTCAGAACGCAGCTCCGGACGAGGAAGCTGAATCCAGAAGAATACAACCACGAAGAAGCACCGACAGGCCGGAACTCCTCCAGAATCTCTACTCTCCTACTCTATCTCTCTAATCTCTAAACAAGACTAGATCTAGATAAACTAGTCTCTCCTAACTGTTACAACTAGATGAACTAGAACTAGATGAACTAGAGGAACCCTAACCCTAATTTATGTAGAGACTATGAAGCACGGGGTGTAGAATGCCTTCTGGAGGGGGCCTGGGGCGTCCTTATATAGGCTGAGGTAGAGTAGGGGGCAAGGAACCGCCACGTCATCGATCCGCGTCTCATGTTACGTGCATCGTCGGATCAAACCGACTTTAGATCGACGGAGGGATGCTTTACTTGGGTGCCAAGGAAGCGTGGGAGGAACATTCCAGAAGGTGGGGCCCAGACCCAGCAGGGGGGCGCCGGCCGGCCCCACCCTAGGGCCGGCCGGCCCCATTTTGTGGGATTTGGGGCCCCGCTTGCTCGGGTGTCTTCTAGATCTTTCCAGGGTCTTCGTGATGATGTTTCCTTGGTGGTTAAGTTTCGTGTCTTTTATGCTCTTTAACCTCTCTTTTATGCTTTTCTGGAATGGCCCCTGAAAAATACAGAACATGCAAAACTCGTGGAAACTGTCAGTTAGAACCCTAGACTAGTGTGTATTCATGTATCCTTTCATGTCTAAAGTTCTAATAAAAGTTGACGTTATCCACCGTCAACAACACCCCCAAACTTACCTGTTTGCCAGTCCCTTGGCAAACAAACTAAGCCTGATTGCTAATAAACTTGGATCAGGAGTTGCTACAATGCTTTATGCCTTCCAAGTACACATGCTTTCAAACAGAAATTCTCCTCCAGATTAGACAAAACTTCTCTAACTTTCAAACTTACCCATTGTACCTTTAACTATAGAGCTTCTCAGCTTCTGTATAAGTCTTGAGCAATCGAAAGATAGAACAATCAAGTCAAGCACTCTGTCTTAAATTCTTCACAGTACCAATATTTCGGAGTTTTGTAAGTTTTCGAAATAAAACTCAGAGCTTAATTGTATGACACCCTCAAGTCTCTTAATATACGTGGTATTTATGGATCTCACTGAGGCATTAATGATGTTATGCCTTCCTACCACTAAGGATTATAGTGGAGCTTATAGGAGTAGCAATAAGAAAGATGAGCATACTTGCAATTCATATATTGTAAAGTCAAACAATGGATCCACAGAGAGTCAATTCATACAATCAAACCAAGATGTGCATGCGTATGGAATATGGTGGATAGGTGTATATAGGGTTGCTAATCCTAATTCTATTTTTGCTCTTTAAAAATAGATCTCTCTCTTGGAACTTAGAACCTTCGCGGGAAAACATGGACTATCTTTATTTTCTTTTTCTTCTTCTCTCTCTCTCTCTTTTTTTCTCTTTTTTTTCATAGGGAGGCGGGCATCTGAGTACCCATTGTTTTAATTGTTGGGACACTTGTCCAACTTTAACTCCCTTTTCTCTTTTTTTTTCAATACTTTTGCATAGCCACATGCGTCCTTTGAATATAAATAATTGGAGAGATAATGATAAGAACTTAGAGCAATTAAACAGGGGCTGTCCTATAGGGTATATTTTTGGGTGTTTACTCCCAGTGTAGGAGAAAAACATTTTTAAGGTGGATCTGGTTGTAAGTGGAAAGTGATTGCGCTTACTCTCAGAGTAGGAGTAATGCATATATGGGTAGAGTGTGTAAGTGATCTTGATTTTAAAAGCATGACAAGACTCTTCATAAGGTATACAACAAATGTTGACTAAACTCAATGCAAAGCAAGCAGCATAAATGTGCAAAGATTTTCCTATATCTAAATGTATCATATATGGCTTTGGTAGGGATTTACACTTTGTCATATAAGAACTCATCATGTAAGATTTTAAATTTAAAATAAATCTCCAGAAGTATTGATAGGAATAAGATAAATAGCAGTTCAACCTTCATGTATCATATCAATCAATCAATCACCTAGACTTAGCTCAAGCATATGCCTCCACAAGTTTCAGGTTCAGAGTAAATTCTTAAGCCAAAACAGTAGTATCTAAAACTCAGGAGAATTTGAGGTTGAAAACTAGGCACTTGAAAGGAATTACGGCAGAGCAACTATTCATCATCTCCAAGGTAAAATTTTAGTATTCTCCAGTTTTTATTTGACTCTAACCTAGACTGACTATAGACACACTCTAATATATAGTTAAGTTTTTATTTGGTTTTCAAATTTTATCTTACTAGCTAACTCATGCCAAAAAACGATATGGTATAATAATAATAAGGTAGGAAACTTATACTTAGCTGGATTTTAAATGGAGGGTGCCCTCCCCCAAGTTTGACGTTTGACAGGGTCTTTGATGTTGCAAATTGGGTGATCCTTCTGGGAGCAGGTATATTGGCAGTGTAAGGGCGTCAGGTTGACTAGCTCTTTGATCTTGTATTTTCCTGTGAAACTCAATTGCCAACAAAAATACCAAATCTCATGGAGAGGGGTTAGGTTTAGTACCATTCCATGGTAAGTGATTGATTTTATATTTCCAGCAGAAGTTTAAGCTTCTTTACCCAATTAGGAAACTTCTCTAAGAGTGTGGACCTTCATGTGCCCACATATTTTTGGTTTTTTCTTTTAAAAAGTGTGGTCCTTCATGTGCCCACATATTTTTGGTATTTTTAGATATTCTTATGATACTATTGTGAACCTTCATGTGCTCACATATTTTTGGTATTTTATGACTTTATAAAACAGACTCGATAATCGCATAAGTATAGTTACCTGATAATTAGGGGATGCTCCTCCCCCAAGCTAGATGTTTGCAATACTTGGTTTTGATGGTCTTTAGAGCAAGCTTGTCAGCAGTAGTCCTAGTAGGCTCCACTGGTGAACTCACTCCTCACACATAGTGTTATCTTGCATAATTATACTCCAACAAGAAAACCAAAACTCGAGGCTCGAATGTAAAAAGGGGTTAGCGGTCAGCCAATAAGTAATTGATTATTCTTTTGAGTTAATTTCAATTGACAGATTCTAGCAGGATTCTCTTTTTAGGATTTTCTAATTTGCTTTCTGCAGAAATCAAATATGTATGCACGATATATATACTTTTATTTTTATGCCACCACTGAGAATATTTATTCTCATGGGGCTTAGGATTTTCATAATGCAAGAAAGTAAATACAGATGCTATTATCATTTTTTTATGCCACCACAGTAAATACTCCTACAGGGTTACCATAAGTTTATTCACGTGGGGCTTTAATATTTTGTGATGCAGTAAATAAGACAATAAATATTTTTATTTTTTATTTTTCATTTTGATATGCATAAAGATGAATATGCTAAAGTGAAATTACTAATGTAGATAGAAGTACTAATTAATTAGATAACTACCATATTACCTTATGGTAAAGGTACGGGATTTAAAGTCTACCGTTAGGACTTTTTCTTCCACTCTTGTGTATTTCTCCGTCTTAGAGATTGAGGTCTTGATGGTTGCACCCCTTTGATGATGATGTCACTTTTATCCATTGTTTGGCCAGCAGGTTGGAGTAGAACATTAATAGTTGGATCTGGCAGTATCTTGCTCAGTGTGCATGTTCACAGAACTTTCACTTGTAGAATTTTGGGAATCAATAAACTTTTCTCGAAGTGTTGTCCTGTTTGCAAAACCAAAGTAGAGATCAAATGCATGGGCTCTATTGATGGAAAAACACCAACAGAACCAAATCTATTTCTTTATTTATTCTTCTCTAGCCTTCGACACATTGAACAAGACGAAATTGGTGTTGCATAATTTGTTTACTTATGACATGAGTGGTAAGATCAGACGATTAATCATTTATGTTGCATTTAAATTCATATGGCAGAAAATATTTAAATTGCTTAACCAATGGAAGGGTTGTCTATCTCTATATATAAATTTTCACATGAGTATGACTATCATCTTCCAAATATAGAATACAATGTTTTAGCACATTTGGTTAAGACTGAAATCAAAAGAATGGTGCCATGAATAATCTTAAAGGACAAAGCATGTTGAGTTAATTAGGTTAATCAATTAAAGTTGTAACTCTAACATGTTTGCATCTTCATTTATGTACATACCAAGATCAAGAGAAAAATAGTGACCGCTTACCTTAAGATATTACCTTCATTATAAGAGCATGATGGCACTAAGTAATGAAGGGTAGATGACTGGTGGTCCTTTCCTTCTCTTGCATCTTGAGTTGTTCATGAGCATCTTGTCTCCTTTGTTGCTTATCCTCTTTGCCATCTTTTGCTTCTTTGATTTTATGACACCTTGTCACTCCATTCATTATTATGCCTGGAACAGATTAGTGGACAACACATACCCGAAGGAATGTATAACTTTGGAACATAGGTTGTTTGTCCATAATTTTATCATGTTCCATCTATGCTGCTAAGAAAATAGGGTTGATATTATGTTAGCATAGATCGTGTTCTATACCGGCATGGCTTGAGTCCAAGTAACTTGTAGTAGAAGATAAAGTGAATGAATCATTAATACTCACAGTTCTTCCATTCATGATGAATGAGCTTTGTCTTCCTCTGCAAAGTTATTGAAGTTCAGCATGTGCCGTATCTCATCTCTGATTTGAAATTTATCTCATGACTTACCCAGATTAATTGTGAAAGTTTCCTGCAGGGGTTAGTCCAACAAAATATCCAATGTCTACTACAGTAACTTTTAGTTCAATAACCAAACCAAACTCCATGTTTAATTTTAGTTAAGGAAGGCTAATTAACCTAAGCACCACGCTTAATTTAAATACCTACAGAAGTAGGATCAGTACCTCTAAACCAAAACTCACTAAGGCAGACAAAGGTGAAATGAAAGCACTTATAGAGATTTATTCATTTCGAGATGAAAAGGCGAACAATTGAACATGAATTAGAGAGGTAGAGACAACCAATATCAGCAACATAAGATTTTCTAAGTAAGCCTGTCGGTGCTAGTTTTAGCGGGGCTAACACCGGCTAGTAAATATGTGTTTTGCGGTTGAGGCTACGGATGGTGTGCAAAGGGAACACAGGGATTATACTGGTTCAGGCCAAGCAAGCCCTACGTCTAGTGGAGAGGAGAGTCGTGTTGCCTTGCACCGGGGTGCTTGTAGTAGGGGGTTACAAGCTAGGCGAGAGAGGAAAGTGCTCCCAGGTCTCTTGTGAGTGTCTAAGTGTATGGAAGTCGTTTGCTGTTGGTGTGTATGTGTGAGTGAGAACTTAGGACTTCTTTTGTGGTCGTCCTAAAGCTGGCCTCTGCTCTCCTTTTTATAGTCGCAAGGGAGAGGCAAGGGCAGCACTTACAATGCTACGTATGTTACAGTGGGGAGTTGTCGTTCCTTGACTATCGTCAGCTACGGTCTTATCTCCGTGTCTTCGGGGTATGGCCGTAGTGGTCGGCACGATCTTGGTGAGTTCTAAGGCGGCAACAGTCGTCGGATTATGGCATGCCGTAGGGTCACAGCTGATGGTTGTCCTTCCGCACGATGTGACAAGAGGGCGAGTCGTCTCGGGGAGTTGTCTCCCGAGGCTTGGGACTCCTGGAGGCGTGATGGGATGGAGCAGGGTGATATCTCCCCTCGGGCGTATTTTTGGCCTTTGGACAGTACTTCCCGAGGGTTAGGTGGGACCGGATGGAAGGCGTGCTCGTCCTTTTGAGTGGACAGTGCAGTAGGCGCTTTTCCCGTTCTTGCATAGCCTGTCGTCAGGCGCTCGGACTATCGCAGTCGTAGTTGATAGACCCCGGCAGAAAACGGGGCGGCGCACCATAGACCATACTGTGGAGAGGATAGCCGTAGTGGGCCTATCAAATCCGCTGCCAGGGAAATCCTGACAGGTGGTATGGCCGTCAGGGGCGTGCGAAGCACAATCGCGTCGAGAGTCTCGCCTGACGGGACAGTGCTTGTAAAGTGGTCAGAGAGGTCTCTTGTGGTTCAAGATTGCTCTGCTGACATCACCGGTGCCTTGGATGCCTTTGTGAGATTGCGCTCGAGGGGGATGGGGAAGCTCGGGCGAATCGGAGAATGGGCGCCGAGGGTGCCACTCTCCCGAGCTCTCCCGGGGAGGCTCGGGCGAATCGGAGAATTGGCGCCGAGGGTGCCGCTCTCCCGAGCTCTCCCGGGGAGGCTCGGGCGAATCGGAGAATTGGCTATCGTTGGTGCAATGATGTCGTGGGCCTCTGTAGATGCGGCCTTCGTGGGCTTCGGGTGTGGCCTTGGTGGGCTTCCACTGGCCTTACTTGGGCCAGGCCACATTGGGAATGGGCGTTTTTGCATCGAAGTTGGGTACCCCAAAGTTTGGTACCCGACAGTAGCCCCTGAGCCTGTGGTGGAGTGAAGGCACTCCCCCACAGGTTCATGCTGGTTCTTCCTGTCAAAAAAGATAAAGTGTGGGTTGTTTTTTCCGGTGGGTGCGCGTGAGCGCACCCGCCGGGTGTAGCCCCCGAGGCTTTAGAAGGATGATATATCCCTTCAAAGGCTTAGAATCGTGTTTTTTAGTCCTCGGGTGTTTTTTCGATTTATTTAGGAGGGTTGTTTCCTTGGAAGCGGAGCCCCCGAGCCTCCCATCGTGTTGGGAGGTCGTTCGGTGGTCTTTCCAAGGTGCAGGGCAAGTTCCTGAGCCTCCATTTTCGTATCGGAGATTGGTCGGGCTCTTTCCTATCTTTTTTAATTGGACCTTCACGCTCTTCTTTCGGGAAGAGGAAGGTTTGGTCCTGCTCGACTCCCCCGCTGGGGCACGAGTCGGCATTTCTGGTGAGCTACAAACGGGTTGGTCCAAGTGGAGGTCCGTGCCCCGTTCGTTGGGGGTCGGCTAGCGGCCTGAGCACACTCCAAATGTTTCCCGAGGGTCAGTTAGTGGATGTCGGGTCCCTTCGATGGGTCCCGAGGGCATGATGCCTCCCACGGAGGGATTCCACGTAACCGACTCGCTACTGGGACTTGGACACAGCATGGGATGTCCCTTGTGACATTTCGGGCGTCGGGATACTGGCCGTTTCCATGACCCATCCACTAGCTGTCCCTAACTCAGTTTCCCTAGGGCGACTGTTCGAGCCTCGGAGGGCCAGTCTTCGATCCCCTGGGAATGTAACGGGCGCCCGAGCCCGGGGTTCCTTCGTTGGGAAGGAGGGAATGTTGGCGGAATCGTGGTGCGTAGTTGTAATGATTCGGCTCACCTTTTGAGGCGTGAAGCCTGATGGACGCGACGGTTCGGCTCAGTCGAGGCGGTTTGCGTGCGCGGCGATGGCGGCGGCATGGGGATCGTGGAGGGCCCCGCGCAGTTAATGCGGCGAATCCTCCGCATCCACCCACGATCCTCCGGCGGAATATATAAGAAAAACTTACGGCTTTTTCTTTCTACCCTAGCCATTCGCTCGCACAACCGTTCGGTTTCTTACCTTCGTCGCCTGCTCTTTCGCCTTCGTTGCCTGCTCGAGAGAGATTGTTGCCGCGGCCGTCGTTCTTCCCGCAGCCCTTTCCCCCTTCTATTGCCATGGATTCCTCCTCCGCCGCTGTCAACGCCGCCGCCGATGTCGCTGCCACCGACGCCGCCGCCACCGATGCTGCCGCGGCCGCCGTCGGCGTCCTCAGGCTGGAGTCGTGGCCGAGGAGCACTGTGACGGAGGCACAGCTGGAGTGCCTCATCACTCTAGGGCTGCTGCGTCCTTGTACCGACGCGTAGCACCTGGAGTGGGCCGTGCCGCCGCGCGAAGGACGAGGAGCCGAAACCCGGCGAGGGGTACGTGGTGAGCTTCGTTGCTTACCACGAGCGTGGACTCGGCTCGCCGCTGAGCCGCTTCTGCCGGGCCATCCTCTTCGAGAACGAGCTGGAGCTCCACAACCTCACCCCGAATTCCATCACACAGGCGTCGATTTTTGCCGCCCTGTGTGAAGGCTACTTCGGGGTGCCCCCGCACTGGAACCTGTGGCGCCGCATTTCCCGCGTCGACTGGTACACCCAGTGGGTCGGCACGAAGAAGCCGCGGGAGATCCAGCGCGCGGGGGAGGGGGGTGCGGCCTCGTGATCTGCTCTTCGTCGTACATCCCCTGTATGGCCCCCTCCTCCAACAAAGGGTGGCACAGTGGCTGGTTCTACCTTCGTAATGACGGGGGTCTCTTCCCCAAGTTCACGGGAAGGGCGCTCATGGCTCCCCTTCCCCAATGGGAGTGGGGGTGCCCGTCGAAGGAGTCAAAGCACCTAGACGTGTACTTCGACGCGCTCAAGGAGTTGAACAAAAGGGACCTTACAGGGGTCGGCGTGGCGGGGAACTTCCACATGCGGACAGTGCTACCTCTGATGCAGCGCCGCTTGGCGCTCCATCAAATGGTAACCAGGTCGCAGCGGGAGGGCACGGCGATGCTGGCCCGTGACCTTGGCGAGGCGGAGGTCATGCGCCGCATCGGCTACATGGTGGGGGGGTTATCCCACCTGGGAGGAGGTGAACCGGGTGCCTATGCGTCCCTGTGCGGGCTTCCCGATGTTGGTAAGTGTCGTTTGTTTGATCGGGCCGCTGGTTTCCCCATCTTCCTCCTGACCTTTCTTCTTCGTTCTTCGTAGGGCCTCTTGAGGACCGGGAAGGCTTCCCTTCTGCCCGTCCCGGAGGACAAAGAGCGGCGAACCCAGAACCGCCTCCGGGCCACGGAGGAGAAGGCGAGGAAGGACAAGGTGATCGCCCGAAAGCAGAGGAGGGCGTGGAAGGTGGAGGAGTCCTCCCAGCGCCGCCGCCGCCTGAGGGAGGCCGGGGAGCCTGAGGTGGATACCCCCACCGACTGATGACGGCGACGACGATGATGAAGAAGAAGATGATTTTTCCATCTTTGATTTGATGGAGTCTGACCGGCCGCTTGCGGCCACACAGCCCGCGGTGGGCGCTGACGAGCCTAGAAAGGCTCCGCTGTCAGCGTCCGCCGGCGGAAGTGCCGGGGTTCGTGATCCAAACCCTCGGGCAAACCTGCCAGAGACCGCGTCCAAGGACGCGGCTCGCGGCAGGGCGACATCTGGAGGCGGGGCTCCGCCCGCCATCAGCAGCATAGTTCGGCCGGAGGGGCCGGGGATGGGCTTAGGCCCGGCGCCCGAGATGCCCCGAGGTTCCAGCGGGAGGACCGAGGGTCCCCTGTTTCGGCGGACCCTCCCCGTCGGCGCGTTGTTGGTTGGCGCGGTGACCGAAGGTGGGGGGAGTGCTGGGAAGACGCCGCCGGAGCTAGAGCCCACCGGCGCCAAGACGACGGCGCTTGAGCTGGGGCCCTCCCAGGCTCAAGCTTCCCTGCCGAGGGGCGGCGACGTCGGGACCACCCCCGACGCCCAGGCGGAGCCCTCGTCACTGGGCGGCGCTGGCCCGGACGCCGGGTTGGCGCCCACTCCTCCGCCGCCGGCGCAACCTGCTCCATTCGTCGTCTCGCCGAGCGTGGGCGCTGCGAAGAAGAAGAGGGTGATTCCGAAGATGAGGTAAGTATCTTTACCTGTAATTCCTTCTAGTAGGGATCCTTTCATGAGCGCTCCTTTCTTCCTTTTCTGCTTCAAGAAACGCTCGGAGGCGGACCTCCAGGTGTCGCACCCGAAGGTCCTGAAGGTGCGGGGCCATGACACGGCCGGGGGGAGTGCCCGGTCGGCGGGCGAGGAACTCCGTCCCCCCACGGGTCCGCCCGTGGCGTCCGAGGCTCCTCCCTCAGGGGAGGCTATCTCGGTGCCGGTCGCCGCCGTTGTGCCCGTGATCGACCTGGAGGCGGAGCCAGTGCGGGCTTCCGAGGTCTCGACCGTCGGTTCCGGAGACGCCTCGGGAGCACTAGCCGATGCCACCCCCACGGAGCCTGCCGCCACGGGGTCATCGGCCGTGGACGTCAGCGCATGAGCTCCCCCCGCCCGTGAGGAAGGCCCCTGGGTGCTGACCTTGAGGGGACCTCAGCCTCGGGAGCTAACCGCCTCCTGGATCGAGTGGGCGGACCGCGCGGACCCTCAGGCGCCACCCGTGTTCTCGCTCCGGGACGACCTTGAGGCCCCCAAGTGGGACGCTGTTCAGGAGGTCGGGTTTAACTCGGCGGTGGGGTCCGTGCGATCGTCGACGTCCTTGAGATGGACCTCCTGG
The DNA here is from genome assembly GCA_038502445.1 of Eremochloa ophiuroides. Classification (NCBI taxonomy): domain Eukaryota; kingdom Viridiplantae; phylum Streptophyta; class Magnoliopsida; order Poales; family Poaceae; genus Eremochloa; species Eremochloa ophiuroides. Next base: position 104,255,492 of record JAHLJS010000002.1, on the reverse strand, counting down.
CCTAGCTTCAGGTAAATCCCTGTGTCTTGTAAACTTTTCCTGCATATGAGCATCGTTCTTACCATTTCCGCTTCTTCCCTTTTTGCAGGACCTCATGCACACCTCTCGGGACAAGTCCCGCTTCCTTCGTGGCGGGCTCGGGCTCTAGAAGCAGCTCGACCTCAAGGGGAAAGCCCTTGCACGCGCCCAGGGCGAGCTCGCCGCCGCTGAAGGGGGAGGCCGCGGAGGCGCAGGGCCGAGCCGCTGCCTCGGCGACGCGAGTGCAGGAGTTGGAGAGCGCTTTGGCCGCGATGACGAGGGAGTGCGACGCTGCCCGAGAGCTCACCGCCGAGAAGATTTCGGCCGCCGAGGCCTTGGCTCTCAACCTGGATGAGACTCGGGAGGCGTTGCTCCTGTCGCACTGCGCGGCGGACTTGGCCGGGAAGGAGGCACAGAAGGCTAGGGAAGAGGCTAACCGTAAGCGCAGCGTTGTATTTTTTGCATTCTGCTCGTCTCGGTTGCTCGCTGTATTTTTACTCATCTCCGTGCTTTTCTCCTACAGTTCTGCAGGTGTCTTACGACGGCGAGGTGGCCGAACACCTGGACCTGTAGAAGGTCACGCGGGCACTGTGTGACTCCATCGGCACCGGTGGAGAACCCTCGGGGAAGTTGCTCCGGAGCCGACTGGAGGCACTCCACGGCAGCATGAGTGGCCGGATCAAGGAGGCCCTTCTGACAGGTGTCCAAAAGACACTGGCGGTCGTGAAGTCCCACTACGGGAATTTCGATGCCGGCCCTGTCAGCGAGGGCTTCCTTGAAGCCGACGACGCCGAGCTCTTGGCGCTTTAGGATTCGATGAAGGAGCCAAGAGAAGCGCTGGCTGGCCTCTTCCAAGCCGAGGTCGAGCTCCCTCCCCTGAACCTGCCGTGAAGAAGAAGCGGGCCATAGTGCCCTTGTAAAAAGTAACCTTTCGTGAGTGGCTTGAGAGGAAACAAACAATATGGCCCTTCATGGCCTCAATATTTATGTAAATATTTGCTGAATGTTTGTTTCGGTTTGTTTCGTGATTTTTTCCTTAGGCGTTTTTTCTTGCCGATCCTGTGCCCGGGCCATAGACGCTTTTTGGATGTCGTAGCTTTAGCGGCATAGACGCAGCCGATGTCCTAAGAACTTTGGCAGAAAGAATCCTTAGAAAAAAGGCTTAGGCGTTTCCTCCCGAGCTTCCTCCCTTGGCCGAGCGTAGATCTTATAGGTTTTCTTCCGAGTGCGGGTTAGCCTTCGAACGTGGAGTGGCGAGGGGAGATGCTGTGGCCTTGGAGCGTAAGCGGTCTCCGACTCGGCCGGCTCTGTTCTCTGGGGCTTCCCTCACTCTTCCGAATTCTATAAGTTCATGCTTGATTTCCGGAAGGAAGCGTGTTTTAGGGAGAAACGAATTCGACAAGTTTTGAAATTTTTGTGTTTCCAAAATTGTTGAATCTCGGGAAAGTCCGGGGTTCCCCCCGTCCTAGCCCCCGATGGGAGGGTCGACCTTTCCGTAGGTTAGGCCGAGCCTCACTTTTAATGTGCGGTGAAATAAAGGGTCATTTCACTCTCGAGTGTAGGCTCGGATTGAAAGTCTAAAAATCATGTAAAAAGAGTAGAAGTCGGGTCTTTTCATTGATTTCAAGATTTTCGGAATAGTACAATGCTCGGAATCTTAAGGATAGAAGCGACGTAGCTGTTTGATGTTCCAAACGTTGCTGTAGACCTCGCCCTTCTCGTTCGCGAGCTTGTATGTGCCGGGGCGTAGCACCTCGGCAACGATGAACAGTCCTTCCCACGGCGGGGTGAGCTTGTGGCGCCCTTTGTTGTCCTGCCTGAGCCGTAGCACCAAATCGCCTACGCTGAAGGCTCGGCCTCGGATGCGCCGAGCATGGTACTTGCATAGGGATTGCTGGTACTTGGCCGAGTGCAACAGGGCCATGTCCCGAGCTTCGTCGACTTGGTCCAGCGTGTCTTCGCGGGACGTTTGATTGCCCTGTTCATCGTAGGCTCGGACCCTCGGGGCGCCGTACTCCAGATCAGTGGGGAGGACGGCCTCTGCACCGTACACCATGAAGAAGGGTGTGAAGCCCGTGGCTCGGCTTGGCGTAGTCCTTAGACTCCATATCACTGCCGGGAGCTCCGTCAGCCACCTCTTGCCGAATATTTTCAATCGGTTGAATATCCTCGGCTTAAGGCCTTGGAGAATCATGCCGTTGGCATGTTCTACCTGACCATTCATTCTCGGATGGGCGACGGCTGCCCAGTCCACTCGTATGTGGTACTCATCGCAGAAAGCCAGAAATTTCTTTCCGGTGAACTGCGTGCCGTTGTCAGTGATAATGGAGTTCGGGACGCCAAACCGGTGGACGATGTCGGTGAAGAATAACACCGCTTGAGCCGAGCTGATTTGGGCGATGGGCCGAGCCTCGATCCACTTCGAGAACCTGTCGATGGCGACAAGCAAGTGGGTGAAGCCCCCGGGTGCCTTCTGGAGGGGCCCGACAAGGTCTAGTCCCCATACGGCGAACGGCCAAGTGAGTGGGATCGTCTGGAGGGCTTGAGCCGGCAGGTGGGTCTGCCGAGCATAGTACTGGCACCCCTCGCAGGAGCGTACCACCTCAGTAGCATCGGCCACGGCGGTTGGCCAGTAGAAGCCTTGTCGAAAGGCGTTACCGACAAGGGTCCTTGGCGCTGCGTGGTGACCGCAGGCTCCAGCGTGTATCTCTTCAAGCAGGTGTTTGCCCCGACTGAAAGGAATACAGCGCTGAAGCACGGCCGAGGAACTCCGTCGGTAGAGGCTGCTGTCGATCATCGCGAAAGACTTGGCTTTGCGTGCCAGTCGTCGCGCTCTGGTCTTGTCCGAGGGCAAAATGCCTCGGACGAGCCAGCTGACCAGCGGCTCGCGCCAGTCCGGTTCGTCGTCGTCCATCTCGGCTTCGATATCCATTGCCTCGGCTTCGTCGCCGTCCTCAGCCAGGGTCTCGGGTGACTCCCCTTTGTTGGAAGGGTCGGCAGTCCCCGAGGGGCTATCGTGGCTTGGAGGCGGTTCGGGTTCTCCCGGGGGCTCGGGGGTCTTCTTCTTTCCCTCAGCCCCCGAGGGATCGGCATTGACCGAGGGCTTGTGGAGGTCATTGGCGAATACGCCCGTCGGGACCGTGGCCCTTTCGGATGCGAGTTTCGCCAACTCATCGGCCTCTTCGTTGTACCGACGCTCCGAAACGATGAACCCGAGGAGCATGCCCCGTGGGACCCCGAAAACGCACTTCTCGGGGTTTAGCTTTATGTTTTTCTTTTTAAGGCAGTCGAATGCCTTTTCTTGGTCGCCTACTAAATCACTCGCCTTCCTAGATTTTATCACTATATCGTCTACGTAAGCCTCAACGGTTCGCCCGATGAGGTGCCAAAAACTTTGAGCATGCAACGCTGGTAAGTTGCGCCCGCGTTTTTGAGGCCAAATGGCATGGTTACGTAACAATATGTGCTGAAAGGAGTAATGAAAGAGGTCGCTAATTTGTCGGACTCTTTCATGCGGATCTGATGGTAACCGGAATAAGCATCAAGAAAGCAAAGTCGTTCACAGCCAGCAGTAGAATTGACTATTTGGTCAATGCGAGGTAATGGAAATAGATACTTAGGACAAGCTTTATTTGAACTAGTGTAATCGACACACATTCTCCATTTTCCATTTTTCTTTTTAACCAAAATAGGATTTGCTAACCATTCTGGATGGAAGACTTCCTTGATGAATCTGGCCGCCAAAAGCTTCTGCACCTCCTCCCCGATGGCCCGGCGCTTCTCCTCGTCAAATCGGCGCAAGCGCTGTTTCACCGGCTTGGACCTGGCCCGGATGTCCAAGGAGTGCTCGGCGACCTCCCTCGGGATGCCTGGCATATCCGAGGGACTCCATGCAAACACGTCGGCGTGCTTGCGGTGGAAGTCGACGAGCACAGTGAAACGACCTCGATTTCCACGAAGGGAAATCCACAGGCTCGAATTGTAATTCAACAGATTGCTTGGCACAATCCATGAAATTACCCATATCTCAGTTGCCACCAGGATCCATACAACGGTAAACAAGTCTTACATAAATATTTATTACATCGCCACACTGGCGGAATCAACAATCAGAGAAGCTTTAGAAGATGCGGAAGCGATTCATCCTTCACGGCCAACTTGAGTGTAGCACGTGACCCTATTCCTCGTCATCATCTCCCTCGAAGTCGTACTCATTCTCGTCACCTGACAGCAAATTTATCAGTACGATTTGTACTGGCCACGGAGCCCACCTATGCAGCATTTGCTTTGTGGAAAGTGGATGCAAGGCTATACAAGCAGACCTATAGGCTGAGGTTTTCCTATGCAGCTGTAATCAATGTTTTAATTAGTCAAGTTTTATCACCAGTTAACACCATCATCCCTTTTCCCATCACCACACCTCACATACCCACACCTCGCTCTCATTCGACAGGCCCAACTCCCTCTCGGGCCTATCTCAGCGGCACACTACCACAACGGGTACACTGCCGGAAAAATGTCATCCAGGGGGAGAAGAGAACACTCACTACACTAGTAGAAGCTTCACAGGAAAGGTCCATAGCCAACAGGTTGGCATATGTATCGATCGATCAACCATACACTCTGCAGAGGTTTCACTACTCACAAGATTAGCCATCATAGGTGTTGCGCAAACACCTAGGCAGAATTCCGGGTGCTTGCTTGCCTAGGTCGATGCCACCCTACCACTCAGCCCTGGGATATTCCGGATCCTACACCGTTATGCTGAGACTGGGAGACACAGTACCGGGCCCATCCAGTGGTACTGTGCATCTAGGACGGAACGGGAACCCATCGACCGTCTCCGCCCACCCTTATCACCTTTCAACCTAGCAGTAGTGGCACCGTCCTACCAAGTAGTCCAGCCGTCTCCCGCCCATCAGAAGCGAGTGAGTAGAAAAGGATTCCCATGAACCTGAAACTAGTCCATCCTAGGTTTGACCAAGCAGGCATCTCCACTTAGGGGATACTCTCCCCGTGCCATCACAGCACCTCCGTCCACGGGCTTCAAACCACCAAGGCTATCCCACCCGGAACCTCCTCAACAACTTTACCCGCCACAGGTATCTCGCTTGGGGATGCCCAGGTTGCACCCCCGGCACGACTTGCCCCATGGGCTCGTCTCACATCCCACTTGGTCGACATCAACCCTTACCACGCACCCAAGACGCACGCAGCACTCTCTCCCAGTAGTTATAATCAGTTATACACCGTCCCAATTCCACCACATAGCATATAGCAAGTAGTAAGTAGTGGAAGAGTAACAGTAAAATAAGCAGCAGCTAACCTAACAGCGGATAGCAGGGTAAAGTCTTATCAAGGCAGGGAATTCAAATATACTACCATGCAACCAATCCATACATAATCATAAAGCAATAGCAACAATGTCATTTGCAATGCGTAATAGGATCTAAGGATTTGGTGGGACGTGGCACCTTCGTAGTCGTCTCCTAGCTCTTGGAAGTACTCGTGGTCGTCTTCCTTAGTCAGATCCTCCTCCGGCTCTGAAATCGAACACGAAATAGTCGCGTCAGCGACTCCTATAGAGTATTTCAGAAAAATCCAATAAAATAAAGAGCCAAATGCACACAAACATAGTCTTAGATTGTAGATCTCATTTTCCTGAGAATTTTGATATATGGTGCGCAATTTTTGGTCATCGTATGAATAAGTTATGAATTTCCGAAGATTATCCTATTTTCAGAAAATGGGAAAACTGGTCGGTTAATCAGGGGCAGCTCGGGATGTGGCGCGCGGGTCCAGTAGTGCGGCAGGTGGCGCCTCAACAGAACACAGACCCGATGGTCGTCCAGTTGTTCGATGCTGGTTCCCAGAGAGTTGCCGGAGTTGGCGTGGCTCGGCGTGGCTCGGCGGTGGTCGGTGGTAGCTCGGCTGTGGTTGGGGTATCTCGGCGGAGCTCGGTGTAGCTCGGTTTAGCTCGGCGGGGCTCGGGCGAATCGGAGATTCGGGGCGCCGAGGGTGCCGCTATCCCGAGCTCTCCCGGGGAGGCTCGGGCGAATCGGAGATTGGGTGCGCCCGAGGGTGCCGTTCTCCCGAGGTCTCCCGCGGAGGCTCGGGCGAATCGGAAATTTGGGTGCCCGAGGGTGCCGTTCTCCCGAGGTCTCTGCGGAGGCTCGGGCGAATCGAAAATTTGGGTGCCCGAGGGTGCCGTTCTCCCGAGGTCTCCTGCGGAGGCTCGGGCGAATCGGACATTTGGGTGCTGAGGGTGCCGTTCTCCCGAGGTCTCCTGCGGAGGCTCGGGCGAATCGGAAATTTTGGGCGCCGAAGGGGCTGCTCTCCCGAGCTCTCCTGGGGAGGCTCGGGCGAATCGGAAATTCGGGTACCGAGGGGGCTGCTCTCCCGAGCTCTCCTGGGGAGGCTCGGGCGAATCGGAGATTTGGGCGCCGAAGGGGCTGCTCTCCCGAGCTCTCCTGGGGAGGCTCGGGCGAATCGTAAATTTGGGCGCCGAAGGGGCTGCTCTCCCGAGCTCTCCTGGGGAGGCTCGGGCGAATCGTAAATTTGGGCGCCGAAGGGGCTGCTCTCCCGAGCTCTCCTGGGGAGGCTCGGGCGAATCGGAGATTCGGTGTTAGCAGGGTTCCAGGGCGTCTGTTCAAGGCGGCGGTGTCTCTCCGGTGTGGCGGTCGGTGACAGGGCGGCGATGGCCATACTTCGGCAAGACAGGGCTCGGCTATCTAGCGGCGGTGCCGAGGCAAACTTGGCGAACCTCGGCGGCCTTTCTTCGCAGCGCGAGGCGTTCGGGGGTACTCGGAACGGATTTAGGCGAGGCGGAACCTGTCGGCGGCGATGTCGTCGCGACGGTGAGGTTCCGGCGGGGCTAAGGAGGTCTGCTAGGAGATGTATACGCGTCCAGGGTCTATGGCGATGGTATACCAACTACCAATTTTGGCTACCGAGCTTTCCAAGGTGCTCGGTTGTGGCGGCGGCGTGTCGCCGACGATGGCGGAAGGCGGCATCGCGGCTACGAACAAGTATTGGTTCAATCGAGTGCGGTCTTGTCAAATTGGTGAGGCCAGAGAGGCATACAACACTCTGGTGGCGAACTTTAGCCATGGCATGACCTTCTTTTGGCTACGGCTCGCGGCGGCGCTCCGGTAAGGTCGCGGCGCACGCGGCCAAGGCGATTCAGGCTTCCTCTAGCGCTTAGATCCGCGTAGCTAGCTCAAGGGGGTCGTGGCGGTGCTCCACGACGTTCTAACCTGTACGGGTGCTAGTCGGATTGCTCGGAACGGGTGATTCGGCGTCGGAACGCGTCGGTGGTGAGCGCACTCCGCCGAGAACGCGTCGTGCTGCGTTCTCGGTCTAGCAAGCTTGTAATCCGGGGGTTTTGGCTGGTCGAGTGAGTGCATGGTGCAGGTGATCTTCCCGAGCCGGTATAGGCTCGTGCCTGCGCGTCCCGAGGGTGGAACGCCATGGCAAAAGCAGGGCAAGGTTCGGACATGGCGTGCGGTGGCTCACCGTGGTGTCGGTGAAGCTAGGATGGCGGTGCAGTGGCGAGTCGGAGCCGTGCAGAGCGATCGCAGTGCCGTGCCGCTCCTCGTCCGCAGCTCGGCTTCTCCTCCGTGTCCGGCTCCGGCGTGCTCCGCGGCGGCGGCGCTCCGGCAGCTTCTCCTCCTCTGCTCCGCCCTTCTCCTACTCTCTCTCTCTCGGCTTGGTGCGGTGTGCCGGTCTGTGCTGCGGTGGCGGCGAGGGGAAATGAGGGTAGGGCTTCGGGGTGCTCCAATTTATAGGCGAGCTTGGCCAGCTCCAATGGCGAACGGTCTCGATTGCGCTCGGCCGATCGAAGGGCCGTGGCTCGAGTGGATCTAGGGCTCCGGATGGCGCGGGTTCGCTTGGCGGCCAAGAAAGGAGGGGACAGGAGGGGGACAGCGGGGTCCAGGGCTCTGCCATGCTGTCGGCTGTGGGACCGGGGTCACGCCATTCGCGCGACACCCCCGGCAGGCGCGTCGCCTTCGTGAGGAAGAAGAACAGTGGAGGCGAGGGTGGCTGACAGGCGGGGCCGGGTTGGCAGCGAGCGCGAGCGCGAGCGCGTGTGTGCCGGTCGCGCGCGTGCGCTGCCGAGCCGCGACGTGGGCCGCGCGCGGTGAGATGAGGAGAGGAAGGTCGGGCGGGCTCGGGCTGGCTTGCTGGCCGAACTCTCTTTCTCCTTTTCTGTTTTCAGTTTAGTGTATATATACATATATTGCCCATTTTAATTTATTGAGTAAATACAAACATAAATTGCAATAAATCCCAAATGTGATGCATAAGTTATTATTCTATGTGAATGGAATTAAAATGCAAACTACACTCCTTTATTTACCAATTTCATAATGAAACCTATATGCTTGCACAAGAAAAATGGGTTTTCTCAATAAATAAATGAAAAATTTTAATTGGTTGGGATTTTTAGATTGTGTGGATTTTTAGGGTTGATACAGTCCTCCCCCCTCATTAGGATCTCGACCTCGAGATTCAGAGTTAACGTACCCATCGAAGAGGTAAGGAAACATAATCCGCAAGTCCGATTCTTTCTCCCATGTAGCTTCCCTTTCAGTGTGATTGCTCCACTGTACCTTGCACATCGGAATAGTTTTGTTTCGAGTCTCCTTTGTATCCTGTGCTAAGATCTTGATCGGATGTTCCTTGTATTCAAGTGTGTCTTGCAGGTCTAATGCATCCGTACGAACTTGCTCCTCGGGAAGCTTCAAACACTTTCTTAATTGCGAGACATGGAACACGGGGTGTACTCCAGATAATTCCTCCGGTAGTTCCAGCTTGTAAGCAAGCTTTCCAACCCTTTTACAGATCTTGTATGGCCCAACATATCTTGGTGCCAATTTCCCTTTTACGTGGAATCTGACAGTGCCACGAAGTGGAGATACCTTGAGGTAGACATAATCCCCAACCTCGAACTCAAGCTTTCTACGTCTTCTATCTGCATAGCTCTTTTGCCTACTCTATGCAATCCTCAAATTCTCTCTTACTTGGGCAACACCTTCTTCTGCTTCCACAATCTTAGCAGGACCGAAGAATGTCCTCTCACCTGGTTCTGGCCACATTAGTGGGGTCCTACAGGGTCTCCCATACAATGCTTCAAACGGTGACATCTTGAGGCTTGTTTGATAGCTGTTGTTGTATGAGAACTCGGCGTGGGGTAGACAGCTCTCCCATCCTTCCTTGTACCTTAATACGCAAGCACGTAACATGTCCTCGAGAATCTGGTTCACTCTTTCTGTTTGCCCATCCGTTTGCGGGTGGTATGCGGTGCTATAGTCGAGCTTGGTTCCGATGGACTTGTGCAAGGATTTCCAGAACTGTGATACGAACTGTGAGCCTCGGTCAGATATAATACTCAGAGGCGCCCCATGTAACTTCAAAATGTTTGATACGTACAGATCTGCTAGCTTTTCGACTCTATATTTCCTTTTGACCGGTATAAAATGTGCAACTTTGGTTAGACGGTCCACTATTACCCATATAGAATCATATCCATGCTCGGATCGGGGCAGTCCTATTATGAAGTCCATGGATATGCACTCCCACTTCCATTCTGGTATCTCAACTGGTTGTAGCAACCCTGCTGGTCTCTGATGTTCGGCCTTGATTCTATTGCATGTATCACATCGGGCTACATGCCCTGCAATGTCTGTCTTCATATTCTCCCACCAGAAGTGCTTCCTTAGATCATGGTACATCTTGGCTGACCCTGGGTGAATGCAATATTTGGAGTCATGGCCTTCTGACAGAATCTCTTCTCGTATCGCTGAATCCGTCGGTACACAGATTCTATCTTTGTACCATACAGTTCCCTGCTCATCTTCTCGGTATTCAGGGCCTCTTCCCAGCTTCATCAAACCACGGATATAGTCTATCTCAGGACAGTTCTTTTGCGCTTCACGGATTCGTGAGGTGAGATTGTACTCGACGCGAAGCTCATTTAGCATGCCATAGGAGACTACCTCGAGCTGGAACGCGTCAAACTCTCTCCTGAGCTCAGGTGGCATAGAGTTGGTGATGAGGGTATGGCAGTAGCTTTTGCGGCTAAGTGCATCAGCGACAACATTAGCCTTTCCTGGGTGATAATGGATCTCAAGATCATAATCCTTGATGAGTTCTAGCCATCTGCGCTGCCTCATATTCAGATCTTCCTGAGTGAAGAAGTACTTCAGGCTCTTGTGGTCAGTGTAGATGTCACACTTGTTGCTTATCAGATAGTGTCTCCAAATCTTGAGTGCATGTACCACGGCTGCAAGTTCTAGGTCATGAGTCGGGTATCGCTGCTCATGCTCCTTCAACTGCCTTGAGGCATAAGCTATCACTCTTCCTTCTTGCATTAGTACACAGCCCAAACCTTGCCGAGAGGCATCACAATATACAATAAAATCCTTGTGAATATCGGGCAGGGCTAGTACAGGTGTAGTAGTGAGCTTCTCCTTCAAGGTCTGAAAACTCTTCTCACATTCAGGAGTCCATATAAACTTGTTCTCTTTCTTCAGCAAGTTGGTCATGGGTCTTGCAATCTTGGAGAAATTCTCAATAAATCTGCGATAGTATCCTGCAAGTCCCAAAAAGCTTCTGATTTCTGACACATTACAGGGTTGTTCCCACTCTTTCACAGCTTCAATTTTGGCTGGGTCTACTGCGACTCCTTCTCCTGACAGTACGTGTCCAAGGAAAGCAACTTCCTCAAGCCAGAATTCGCACTTGGAGAATTTGGCGTATAGCTGGTTGCGAGACAACCTCTCCAATACGGTCCTCAGATGATGTTCATGTTCCTCTTTTGTGGCTGAATAAACCAATATATCATCAATGAATACCACCACAAACTTGTCTAGCTCATTCATGAAGATCTTGTTCATCATGTTCATGAAGTATGCTGGAGCATTAGTGAGTCCAAATGAGACTACTGTGCACTCATACTGTCCATATCTAGTGACAAATGCAGTCTTCGGGATATCTTCTTCCCTGATCTTCATCTGATGATACCCTGATCGGAGATCAATCTTTGAGAAGTACTTGGCCTTACTCAATTGATCTAACAGATCATCGATGCGGGGCAGTGGGTACTTATTCTTGACTGTAACCGCATTCAGATTCCGGTAGTCAATGCACATCCTCATCGTGCCATCCTTCTTCTTGACAAACAAAACGGGAGATCCCCAGGGCGAAGCACTAGGCCTAATGAAGCCCTTCTCCAGTAATTCTCCCAGCTGTTTCTTGAGTTCCCTCAACTCATCAGCCGACATTCTGTAGGGTCTTTTGGCAATCGGTGCAGTCCCTGGCATCAGCTCTATAACAAACTCCACATCTCTATCTGGTGGCATTCCTGGCAACTCCTCTGGAAATACGTCATTGAATTCACAGACTACTGGCACATCTCTGAATGTCAGCTCTGTTTTATCTGCTTTAGTCTCCAGGGCACATAGGAGGGCTTGGACTCTCTCGGTTTGGGGTACACATCGGACAGCTGTTCCCCAAGGGTGGGTTACCTGAACATATCTAGGTGAACAAGATATCACTCCCCGGTGTTTGGTTAGCCAGTCCATGCCTAAGATGACATCTAAGCTATTGGAGGGTAGTAGGGTTAGGTCAGCTCGAAAGTCAAGTCCCTCGATTGTGATTATCACTCCCCTACATATGTGAATGCTTCTGAAGGTTCCTAAGGGCGAGCTAGTTAGGATGGGGTTTGCTCTCGGGGTTACAGGTATGTTATGCTTTCGTGCATATGCAGATGAAATGTATGAACATGTAGCTCCCGAATCAAACAGAACTGTAGCCATGTTACCCTGAACTAGGAACGTACCGTACACAGCATCAGGTGCAGCTTCAGCTTCCTCAGCGGTCATGTGGTTCAGTCTTCCTCGGGTAGCAGATCCCCAGTTCGGTGTGCCCTGTGCAGCTGCTGGTGCGCGGTTGAGGTCGGGGCACACAGCCACATGGTGTCCAGGCTTTCCGCATCCGAAGCAAGTGAAGGGCGCACTGCCTGCTGTAGCTGTCGCAGGAGCCTTCCAATTGCTTGTCCTTGGCGTGTTGGTAGCGGGGGCGGGTGTGTTCTGCACAGCTCGAGTCGGCGCAGGGTAGGTCTGAGCGGGGCGGTGATAGTTGCTGCTGTTGGTACCACCACGGCTCGTTCCCGAAGAGGGTCCCTGGCGAGTTCGAAAAGACGGAGGTGCACCTGTTCGCTGTCTCTGAGGTGGAGCAGTGCGAGCGGGTCCCTCAGAGCGGCGCTTCTTTCCCTTGTTCTGGGCCTCGAATTCCAGTCGTGCTTCCATGCGATCCTTCTCAATCTCAATACAGCGGTCAATCAGCTCACGCAGAGTGTAGCTCTTGTTCCCTGACAGAGCCAACCTGATCTTGGTCTGAAGTCCCTTCCTGTAGTAGTATATCTTTTCCTTCTTGGAACTCACGCAAGACGCAGGTGCGTAGCGGAGCAAGCAGTTGAAGCGGGTGGTGTACTCGTGGATCCGATCAGCTCCCTGGGAGATGTTGCGAAACTCGTTCTCCTTGGCCTCCATGACTCCCTCAGGAATGTGGTGGTCACGGAAAGCCTCGGTGAACTCATCCCAGTCAATGCGGGCTGGGTCCTCGTGAGCGCTGGTGTAGTTGTCCCACCATGCTCGTGCAGCACCGGTCAGCTGGTGGCTAGCAATCCCAACACACTCCTCGTCGGAGCAAGTGGTCAGGTCCAGCTTCTTCTCCATCTCCTTAAGCCAATCATCGGCAGCGAGAGGATCGCTGTCGGTTCCGTCGAAGGTAGGTGGCCTCAGCTTCAGGAAACCCTCCAGTTTCATTTGGAAGTCATTCTGGGGTGGCCCTTGGTGCCTGTTCATCCCAGCAGCTATGGCATTCAGCAGCTGGGTCTGCTGAGCCATCACTTCCGCCAACGTCGGTGGCGGCGGCGGTGGCGGAGGCACGTTCTCGCCTTGTGGTGGCCGATTGATCACTGGCGGTGCATCCTCTGCCCGGCGCAGCTCTTCTTCCAGGTTAACTCCAGCACGTCTGCCAGCTGGGCGTCCACGGTTGCGACCACGCCCGTATCCTGGCGCAGGTGCGGGGGAGGGCTGGCGGTTCTCCAGGCGTGCGGAACGTCTCATCGACATCTGAAGCTATTAGGTACGTGCTCAGTGCAGTAATAATCTTGTAGTGGTTTAAGTAGGAGTTAGATGTTTTCAACGATTTAAATGAATTAAAACATTTTTCAGGCTATCCTACACTCAACCAAAGAAGCATAGAGAACCATAAGAAGCATAAGATCCAAATGTCACTCATCACATGGTTATTATTATACAAAGGATGTTCCTAGCTGCTAAGAAGATCGTGCTATGCGCAGATAGCCAATGACAGGATAACTCATGGTATCACTAGTCTAAAGGCCACGCAGGGTCCCATAAGCTACTGGTGCATAAGGTCAATGGCCATTTGATCGGGATCTCAATAGTGCCGTCGTGCAGTGGACGAAGTGGTGGTCCAAGGCTGGTCATCTGCAAATTTTTCAAGAAACGGATTAGCAGGTCCTTGTATTAGATAAGCCATTGCATAAAAAGTGAATGCAAGGTCGGTAATATAACCGAAAGAGAGTCTGGTTTCCTATTCTAACGTCCATTTTCTATGGGTCTCGTCCTACAGTCAAGTATGGCTCCGATACCAACTGAAACGACCTCGATTTCCACGAAGGGAAATCCACAGGCTCGAATTGTAATTCAACAGATTGCTTGGCACAATCCATGAAATTACCCATATCTCAGTTGCCACCAGGATCCATACAACGGTAAACAAGTCTTACATAAATATTTATTACATCGCCACACTGGCGGAATCAACAATCAGAGAAGCTTTAGAAGATGCGGAAGCGATTCATCCTTCACGGCCAACTTGAGTGTAGCACGTGACCCTATTCCTCGTCATCATCTCCCTCGAAGTCGTACTCATTCTCGTCACCTGACAGCAAATTTATCAGTACGATTTGTACTGGCCACGGAGCCCACCTATGCAGCATTTGCTTTGTGGAAAGTGGATGCAAGGCTATACAAGCAGACCTATAGGCTGAGGTTTTCCTATGCAGCTGTAATCAATGTTTTAATTAGTCAAGTTTTATCACCAGTTAACACCATCATCCCTTTTCCCATCACCACACCTCACATACCCACACCTCGCTCTCATTCGACAGGCCCAACTCCCTCTCGGGCCTATCTCAGCGGCACACTACCACAACGGGTACACTGCCGGAAAAATGTCATCCAGGGGGAGAAGAGAACACTCACTACACTAGTAGAAGCTTCACAGGAAAGGTCCATAGCCAACAGGTTGGCATATGTATCGATCGATCAACCATACACTCTGCAGAGGTTTCACTACTCACAAGATTAGCCATCATAGGTGTTGCGCAAACACCTAGGCAGAATTCCGGGTGCTTGCTTGCCTAGGTCGATGCCACCCTACCACTCAGCCCTGGGATATTCCGGATCCTACACCGTTATGCTGAGACTGGGAGACACAGTACCGGGCCCATCCAGTGGTACTGTGCATCTAGGACGGAACGGGAACCCATCGACCGTCTCCGCCCACCCTTATCACCTTTCAACCTAGCAGTAGTGGCACCGTCCTACCAAGTAGTCCAGCCGTCTCCCGCCCATCAGAAGCGAGTGAGTAGAAAAGGATTCCCATGAACCTGAAACTAGTCCATCCTAGGTTTGACCAAGCAGGCATCTCCACTTAGGGGATACTCTCCCCGTGCCATCACAGCACCTCCGTCCACGGGCTTCAAACCACCAAGGCTATCCCACCCGGAACCTCCTCAACAACTTTACCCGCCACAGGTATCTCGCTTGGGGATGCCCAGGTTGCACCCCCGGCACGACTTGCCCCATGGGCTCGTCTCACATCCCACTTGGTCGACATCAACCCTTACCACGCACCCAAGACGCACGCAGCACTCTCTCCCAGTAGTTATAATCAGTTATACACCGTCCCAGTTCCACCACATAGCATATAGCAAGTAGTAAGTAGTGGAAGAGTAACAGTAAAATAAGCAGCAGCTAACCTAATAGCGGATAGCAGGGTAAAGTCTTATCAAGGCAGGGAATTCAAATATACTACCATGCAACCAATCCATACATAATCATAAAGCAATAGCAACAATGTCATTTGCAATGCGTAATAGGATCTAAGGATTTGGTGGGACGTGGCACCTTCGTAGTCGTCTCCTAGCTCTTGGAAGTACTCGTGGTCGTCTTCCTTAGTCAGATCCTCCTCCGGCTCTGAAATCGAACACGAAATAGTCGCGTCAGCGACTCCTATAGAGTATTTCAGAAAAATCCAATAAAATAAAGAGCCAAATGCACACAAACATAGTCTTAGATTGTAGATCTCATTTTCCTGAGAATTTTGATATATGGTGCGCAATTTTTGGTCATCGTATGAATAAGTTATGAATTTCCGAAGATTATCCTATTTTCAGAAAATGGGAAAACTGGTCGGTTAATCAGGGGCAGCTCGGGATGTGGCGCGCGGGTCCAGTAGTGCGGCAGGTGGCGCCTCAACAGAACACAGACCCGATGGTCGTCCAGTTGTTCGATGCTGGTTCCCAGAGAGTTGCCGGAGTTGGCGTGGCTCGGCGTGGCTCGGCGGTGGTCGGTGGTAGCTCGGCTGTGGTTGGGGTATCTCGGCGGAGCTCGGTGTAGCTCGGTTTAGCTCGGCGGGGCTCGGGCGAATCGGAGATTCGGGGCGCCGAGGGTGCCGCTATCCCGAGCTCTCCCGGGGAGGCTCGGGCGAATCGGAGATTGGGTGCGCCCGAGGGTGCCGTTCTCCCGAGGTCTCCCGCGGAGGCTCGGGCGAATCGGAAATTTGGGTGCCCGAGGGTGCCGTTCTCCCGAGGTCTCTGCGGAGGCTCGGGCGAATCGAAAATTTGGGTGCCCGAGGGTGCCGTTCTCCCGAGGTCTCCTGCGGAGGCTCGGGCGAATCGGACATTTGGGTGCTGAGGGTGCCGTTCTCCCGAGGTCTCCTGCGGAGGCTCGGGCGAATCGGAAATTTTGGGCGCCGAAGGGGCTGCTCTCCCGAGCTCTCCTGGGGAGGCTCGGGCGAATCGGAAATTCGGGTACCGAGGGGGCTGCTCTCCCGAGCTCTCCTGGGGAGGCTCGGGCGAATCGGAGATTTGGGCGCCGAAGGGGCTGCTCTCCCGAGCTCTCCTGGGGAGGCTCGGGCGAATCGTAAATTTGGGCGCCGAAGGGGCTGCTCTCCCGAGCTCTCCTGGGGAGGCTCGGGCGAATCGTAAATTTGGGCGCCGAAGGGGCTGCTCTCCCGAGCTCTCCTGGGGAGGCTCGGGCGAATCGGAGATTCGGTGTTAGCAGGGTTCCAGGGCGTCTGTTCAAGGCGGCGGTGTCTCTCCGGTGTGGCGGTCGGTGACAGGGCGGCGATGGCCATACTTCGGCAAGACAGGGCTCGGCTATCTAGCGGCGGTGCCGAGGCAAACTTGGCGAACCTCGGCGGCCTTTCTTCGCAGCGCGAGGCGTTCGGGGGTACTCGGAACGGATTTAGGCGAGGCGGAACCTGTCGGCGGCGATGTCGTCGCGACGGTGAGGTTCCGGCGGGGCTAAGGAGGTCTGCTAGGAGATGTATACGCGTCCAGGGTCTATGGCGATGGTATACCAACTACCAATTTTGGCTACCGAGCTTTCCAAGGTGCTCGGTTGTGGCGGCGGCGTGTCGCCGACGATGGCGGAAGGCGGCATCGCGGCTACGAACAAGTATTGGTTCAATCGAGTGCGGTCTTGTCAAATTGGTGAGGCCAGAGAGGCATACAACACTCTGGTGGCGAACTTTAGCCATGGCATGACCTTCTTTTGGCTACGGCTCGCGGCGGCGCTCCGGTAAGGTCGCGGCGCACGCGGCCAAGGCGATTCAGGCTTCCTCTAGCGCTTAGATCCGCGTAGCTAGCTCAAGGGGGTCGTGGCGGTGCTCCACGACGTTCTAACCTGTACGGGTGCTAGTCGGATTGCTCGGAACGGGTGATTCGGCGTCGGAACGCGTCGGTGGTGAGCGCACTCCGCCGAGAACGCGTCGTGCTGCGTTCTCGGTCTAGCAAGCTTGTAATCCGGGGGTTTTGGCTGGTCGAGTGAGTGCATGGTGCAGGTGATCTTCCCGAGCCGGTATAGGCTCGTGCCTGCGCGTCCCGAGGGTGGAACGCCATGGCAAAAGCAGGGCAAGGTTCGGACATGGCGTGCGGTGGCTCACCGTGGTGTCGGTGAAGCTAGGATGGCGGTGCAGTGGCGAGTCGGAGCCGTGCAGAGCGATCGCAGTGCCGTGCCGCTCCTCGTCCGCAGCTCGGCTTCTCCTCCGTGTCCGGCTCCGGCGTGCTCCGCGGCGGCGGCGCTCCGGCAGCTTCTCCTCCTCTGCTCCGCCCTTCTCCTACTCTCTCTCTCGGCTTGGTGCGGTGTGCCGGTCTGTGCTGCGGTGGCGGCGAGGGGAAATGAGGGTAGGGCTTCGGGGTGCTCCAATTTATAGGCGAGCTTGGCCAGCTCCAATGGCGAACGGTCTCGATTGCGCTCGGCCGATCGAAGGGCCGTGGCTCGAGTGGATCTAGGGCTCCGGATGGCGCGGGTTCGCTTGGCGGCCAAGAAAGGAGGGGACAGGAGGGGGACAGCGGGGTCCAGGGCTCTGCCATGCTGTCGGCTGTGGGACCGGGGTCACGCCATTCGCGCGACACCCCCGGCAGGCGCGTCGCCTTCGTGAGGAAGAAGAACAGTGGAGGCGAGGGTGGCTGACAGGCGGGGCCGGGTTGGCAGCGAGCGCGAGCGCGAGCGCGTGTGTGCCGGTCGCGCGCGTGCGCTGCCGAGCCGCGACGTGGGCCGCGCGCGGTGAGATGAGGAGAGGAAGGTCGGGCGGGCTCGGGCTGGCTTGCTGGCCGAACTCTCTTTCTCCTTTTCTGTTTTCAGTTTAGTGTATATATACATATATTGCCCATTTTAATTTATTGAGTAAATACAAACATAAATTGCAATAAATCCCAAATGTGATGCATAAGTTATTATTCTATGTGAATGGAATTAAAATGCAAACTACACTCCTTTATTTACCAATTTCATAATGAAACCTATATGCTTGCACAAGAAAAATGGGTTTTCTCAATAAATAAATGAAAAATTTTAATTGGTTGGGATTTTTAGATTGTGTGGATTTTTAGGGTTGTTACACACAGCCTCCTATTTCGGGTTGAGGGTGGCGCTGATCTTCAACATCCTGCCGTTGGGGGAGCTCGGGTCGAGGAGCACCTCCTTCACCCCCTCAGCGGGCTCAAAGGTGCCCGTGGACTTCTTGGGGTCAGGGACCTCCTTTTCCAACCTTTCGAGGTCGGTCATGAGGGCCTCTGACTCCACCAGCGCGCCGGCGTACTCGCAGCACTCGACGTCGCACTGGTACGCGTGCTGATAGGAGGCGCTGATGGTAATCACCCCCTTTGGCCCTGGTATCTTGAGCTTGAGGTAGGTGTTGTTTGCGACTGCCATGAACTTGGCGTAGCATGGCCGCCCGAGGATGGCGTGGTAGGTGCCATGGAAGCCTACCACTTCAAATGTTAGGACCTCCTTCCTGAAGTTATCAGGAGTCCCGAAATAAATGGGCAGATCGATTTGCCCGAGGGGTTGCACGCTCTTTCCGGGCACTATCCCATGGAACGGGGATGTCGTGGCCTGGAGGAGCGAGCGACTGATCCCCATCAAGTCGAGGGTCTCAGCGTAAAGAATGTTGAGGCCGCTGCCTCCGTCCATGAGGACTTTGGAGAGCCTCGTGTTGCCGACGACGGGGTCGACAACGAGTGGGTAGCGTCCCGGTGATGGGACGTAGTCCGGGTGGTCGTCCCGGCTGAAGGTGATAGTGTCGTGTGACCAGTCGAGGAAGCGTGGTGTCGCTGGTCCGACGAAGTAGACCTCCCTGCGCTCGCGCTTTCGCTGCCGCGGCATAGGGGCGGTCCCGGGCCCGCCGAAGATCATGAGGCATTTGTCGATGGGCGGGAACTCGTCGTCCTTCCCGCCTTTGTCCTCCTGATCCCTGGCGGGCTTCTTGCCGGCGTCGTCCTTGAATGCCTGCCGGCTGTAGTGCTTCTTGAGCATCACACACTACCCGAGTGTGTGATGCACCGGGCCCTGGTGATAACGGCATGGCTTGCTGAGCATGTCGTCGAAGCGGCCTCGAGGGGGTCGTTCCCTCTTGGGCTCGGTGGCCGCTACGAGGGAGTCATCGCGGAGTGGGGCCTTTCCCTTCCCCTTCTTCTTCTTGTTGTTCGGGCCTCGGGAAGAGGTGCCCTCGGGGGCCTCCTCCTTCCGTTTGCCCTTGGGGTCGGAGAAAAGGGCTCCCACCGCCTCGTCCCCAGAGGCAAAGCTGGTTGCTATCTTCATGAGCTCGGAGACACTGGTGGGTGTCTGGCGCCCGAGCTCATGAACAAGCTCTTTGCAGGAAGTTCCTGCAGTGAATGCTCTGACGACGTCGGAGTCGGTGACCTGGGGCAGCTCGTTGTACTGCTTGGAGAAATGCCGGATGTAGTCCCGGAGGGACTCGCCCGGTTTTTTCTTGCAGCTGCGGAGGTCCAGGGAGTTACCAGGGCGCACGTACGTGCCCTGGAAGTTCCCTACGAAGATCTTGACCAGATCGCTCCAGTCAAAGATCATCCGTGGGGAAAGGTGTTCCAGCCAAGCTCTTGCAGAGTCGGCGAGGAACAGGGGTACGTTGCGGCTGATGATGAGGTCATCCTGCGCGCCGCCAAGCTGGCACGCAAGACGGTAATCCGCTAACCAGAGTTCAGGGTTAGTTTCCCCCCGAGTACTTGGCTATGTTGGCTGGTTGTCGGAACCGGGGCGGGAACTTGGCCCTTCGGATGGCCTCGCTGAAGACGCGAGGTCCTGAGGGCTCGGGTGAGGGTTCACGATCCTCATCCGAGTCATCGCGCCCGCCCCGATGGACGCTGTAGCCGCGCGCGGCTCCGTCTGTCTTTCGCCGACCGCGGGCTTGTAGAATGGCTCGGACGTCGACGTCCTTGCCAAGCCGTTGGTGGACTGGCGGGGCCCTCCGAGCCTCGGGTCGAACCGAGGCTTCGCGCTCGTGGCGTGCTATGCCGCCGCACTAGTGAATTTCAGCGCCACGGTGTCGCGACGCTCAGCTTTCCGCCTGGAGGACGGCTGCATCCTGCAGGAGGTCCTTGAGTTGATTCCTGAGCTACCGTGCCTCCTCGGTGGAAGGCTCTGGTATGCTCCGGAGCAGCATCGCTGCGTCCGCGAGCTTTTGGCTTGCCCGGGGGGTGGCCCCCGGTGTCTCGGCCCCGTCGTCGGTAACGATTCGGGCCTGAACATCTCGGGCTCGACGCCGAGCTGCTCCTCCATCGCTTCGCCGCTCGTCGCGCTCCAGCGTAGCTCGTAGCAGGGTGAGGCGCAAGCGGTCCTCATCCATCCGCGCCTCAAGCTCCCGGAGCTGCTCTAGCTCCGGGGTTTGAGGTGCGGGGCGAGATGTTCCTGCCCCCTGATCCAGCGGCGGGGCTGACCGTGCGGGCCGCGGGGCTGCTGGAGGGGGCGTGACTTGTTCATGCTAGGGTTGCGATGGAGGGGGTATGTCGTCGTTGTCCCCCGAGTGGACGTCCTCCACCCGCCCCTCATCAAGGTGCATCAAGTTGTAGCACTCCCGTGCGGGGTCGATGTAGGACTAGTCCGAGTTGGAGATGACGCTCAGTGCATTCTCCCCCGAGTCATCGGTGTGGGCGGCGAAGTCCACATTTGCCCAGAACTCGTCATCATCGTCGCTGTAGCTGCGACGAGATGACGAGGCCCAGCCATAACGGTCCCTCCTCTCTGAGTGTTCTCGAGGGGTGAGGTTGATGGTGGTATCTGTTTCCCCACCGCCATGTGTCCAGGCACTTTCCCCAGGGGATGACGGTGAGGATGCCACGTGGTCTCCCACGAGGCTGTCCAGGCGCTCGAGGCGCTGGACTGGAATGTCCGACAGCTCGTGCAACAATGCACGAACTGCATGAACGTGGGCGTCCATGGCGGTCTGGAGCCCAAAGAGGGACGACGGCGCCGTTCCCCTCCCCCAGTGAGGGCGGAGAGAAAGTTCGGCCGGCATCGTGTTTCCGCTCTCGCCCGTCCTTCGGGCAGTAAGCGGATACGCGGCCACTGGTGCCGGAGATCCCGGGACAGCAGCTGGTGCAGTATTGGCTTCCCCCGTTGGGGGTGCCTGGTTGGCCGCATCTCCTGCGGTGAGAGGCTAGTTGGCGCTACTGCGCCTCCTCTACCTGACCCACCGGGAGCGGCGTGCAACGTTTCCCCTGTCCTCTGAGGCGGGTGAAAGCGTTGCGGGGGTCCCTTCTCTGACCGCCTACTGGGCCGGGGTTGGCACGACAAGGACGCAGGGCCCGATCGGGCGCAGGTTCATCTCGAGCCCTTGGCCGGTGGCCACGAACTCGAGAGTCCGGAACCGGAGTACCGCGCCAGCGGGAAGCATGGCGGAGCTGGCTGCCATCCGAAACCTACATCAACACGCAAAATGCCCCTACCTGGCGCGCCAACTGTCGGTGCTAGTTTTAGCGGGGCTAACACCGGCTAGTAAATATGTGTTTTGCGGTTGAGGCTACGGATGGTGTGCAAAGGGAACACAGGGATTATACTGGTTCAGGCCAAGCGAGCCCTACGTCCAGTGGAGAGGAGAGTCGTGTTGCCTTGCATCGGGGTGCTTGTAGTAGGGGGTTACAAGCTAGGCGAGAGAGGGAAGTGCTCCCAGGTCTCTTGTGAGTGTCTAAGTGTATGCAAGTCATTTGCTGTTTGTGTGTATGTGTGAGTGAGAACTTAGGACTTCTTTTGTGGTCGTCCTAAAGCTGGCCTCTGCTCTCCATTTTATAGTCGCAAGGGAGAGGCAATGACAGCACTTACAATGCCACGTATGTTACAGTGGGGAGTTGTCGTTCCCTGACTATCGTCAGCTACGGTCTTATCTCCGCGTCTCCGGGGTATGGCCGTAGTGGTCGGCACGATCTTGGTGAGTTCCAAGGCGGCAACAGTCGTCAGATTATGGCATGCCGTAGGGTCACAGCTGATGGCTGTCCTTCCACATGATGTGACAAGAGGGCGAGTCGTCTCGGGGCGTTGTCTCCCGAGGCTCGGGACTCCTGGAGGCGTGATGGGATGGAGCAGTGTGATATCTCCCCTCGGGCGTATTTCCGGCCTTTGGACAGTACTTCCCGAGGGTTAGGTGGGACCGGATGGAAGGCGTGCTCGTCCTTTCGAGTGGACAGTGCAGTAGGCGCTTTTCCCGTTCTTGCGTAGCCTGTCGTCAGGCGCTCGAACTGTCGCAGTCGTAGTTGATAAACCCCAGCGGAAAACGGGGCGGCACACCGTAGACCATACTGTGGAGAGGACAGCCGTAGTGGGCCTATCAAATCCGCTGCCAGGGAAATCCTGACAGGTGGTATGGCCGTCAGGGGCGTGCGAAGCACAGTCGCGTCGAGAGTCTCGTCTGACGGGACAGTGCTTGTAAAGTGGTCAGAGAGGTCTCTTGTGATCCAAGATTGCTCTGCTGACATCACCGGTGCCTTGGATGCCTTTGTGAGATTGCGCTCGAGGGGGATGGGGAAGCTCGGGCGAATCGGAGAATGGGCGCCGAGGGTGCCGCTCTCCCGAGCTCTCCCGGGGAGGCTCGGGCGAATCGGAGAATTGGCGCCGAGGGTGCCGCTCTCCCGAGCTCTCCCGGGGAGGCTCGGGCGAATCGGAGAATTGGCTGTCATTGGTGCAATGACGTCGTGGGCCTCTGTAGACGCGGCCTTCGTGGGCTTCGGGTGTGGCCTTCGTGGGCTTCCACTGGCCTTACTTGGGCCAGGCCGCGTTGGGAATGAGCGTTTTTCATCGAAGTTGGGTACCCCAAACTTTGGTACCCGACAAAGCCCATTCCCCCAAGCTGGAATTTTGCAAAGCAAAGTTAAGCTTGGATGGATCTAATTCAATATTGCATGATGATTGGTTAGACATACCTTGCATTGTTACTCTTCTACTTCAAACCTGAAATGGTTAGTGACAAAAATACCCAAAGGACTATTCTCATAATTATAATTCTATGCTCAATTCAAAAGGGCATTATAGTAAAATTAAAGATGCAAACTCAATTCATTTTTTCAAGAGTGGTTATTTTGGGACACAAAGTTGTTCTTGGAAAACCTTCTAATTATTGAACTTTGAATTCATGGGGTGGTTTCCTCTAGAACACCAGTCTTTATGCACCTATATCAAGATTACAACGAGATCTACAATATTTATGATAAACATACGCATCTACAACCACCCTTTCAATAAATTTATTAACAGGTAGAATGAGGGGGTTGAAGATCTCGTGTGTGATAATGTTAGAGAGACCAATTGATCCAGGAGATTTCTCATATGAGCATGGATTCGATGAGGTGTTATTGAAATAATTCCCATGCTCATCGATATGATCTCCCTTTTCAAACTCCAAGGGTGTTTCTTCATAGATGTCTATAGGCAACAAGTTTGTCTCTATTATTTTATGTCTACGACATTCATTGGATGTTTTATTTTCTAGGATTTCCCATGGATAGGTGTCTCTAAGTTTGATCTCTTCTAAGGCTTTCTCTAAATTTGGATGAGTTATGTTTACTATAGAAATTGATTTAAGCTCACCATTTGAATCTAGACCAAGTTTAGATGCTAGCACTAAGGCTTCGTCCTCTTCCATCCATTCTTTGACAATAGCGTATGTGTTTCTAGTATGCTCTATGCATTCCTGCCATTGTCGCAGCTCTTCTTGGTCATTCCAATAATCTTCATGACTCCTATCCTTGGGATGTCTTAATGGGATCCTAGACTCATTATGAGACTTAGGAGAGAGAGCATAAGAAGGATCATCGGGGTCAAGGATGGGTTTAGATGAGACATTTAATTTGGGCATAGAAGGGGAGAAGATAGAATTGATTCCTAAGTTGCTTGGCTCTCCTTCTATGGCAGCACTAGACATGTCATCCTTGCATTCTTCCCAATGTCTTTCAAGGGGGAAGGAAGTTGATGACATTTTGTCCAAGATGCTCTTCTGAGAAGATCTGATTTACATTGATTGATAAGGATCTTAGCTAATTGGAAGTCTAAATCATCAAAGTGGGGTTTCGATGGTTTAGGATTGACAGCTAAATCTTGGGATTGGAGTGGTTGTGTTTTAGCTACCAAAACTTCCTCTTCTAATTCGGGAGATGATTCCTTCTCTTCCTCGGGGAGTTCAGAATTGGCTTGAGCAACCTTGTTGATCATAGCTCTAGCTTTACTTATAGGCAAATAAGGAAAGGCTCCTCCAGAGGATAAATCAAGGGATTCCCTAGAATTCTTGGTAAGACCCAAATAAAAATATTGAATAAGCACAGGGTCTGGAAAACCAAGATCAGGGCCAGATGTAACAAGTTCATTAAAACGATCGCATAATATACTAAGAGATTCTTGTTCTAGTTGCCTAAAAGTTGGAACCTCTTTTCGAAGGTTAACTACTCTATGGATGGGAAAGAAATATAAACAAAATTCAGAGCATAAAGTTTCCCAATCTCCTTGCATACCACCTACGGCTCGATTATACCAATGTTTAGCTCTTCCGGTCAAAGAGAACAGAAAAAGCTTCCACCTTAAAGTTTTATCAGACATGCCAGTAATGTGCAAGCATGCACAGGTCTGCTCGAATTCTCGTAGGTGTAAGTATGGATTTTCGTTACCTTCTCCCGAGAAGGGTTTATCCCGAATCATATTAATTAGACATGGGCGCAGCTCATAGCCAGGTGTTATGATAGGCTCTACAGATTTTGGTGGCTCGAAGCTTTTGCGCATGCCAAATAGATAGATAGGCGTGGAATTTAAAGCATCCATAAGGATGAACATAAAATGATGAGAAGGTAGGGATAAAATAGAAAAGATAAAAGTATAATACAAGGTCAAGCTAAACTAAGTCAAAATCAGCAAACCGTTCCCCGGCAACGGCGCCAGAAATGTTTGTTGGTATAAATTAACTGCACTCTACTTAAATAAGATTGTATTCAGATTATCCGCAAGCGCACAGATATAATACCGCTGTCACATTTCACCCGGAGGTTTTAAATATCGAATCCACAAGGAACAGTAGGTGATAATGACTAAGCCGATGAACTTAACCCTACAACTAGGCTAGATAATATCAAGAAAGAGGAATAGCTAATGACTATCTAGTTTCAACAACCGGTAAGCTTTGAATAATATTGTTCTAACTGGGCAGTGACATGAATAAGAGGCGAAATCAGAGTTCCCTCCTACCAGACACTTATACACCTATCGATCCTATCAACGGGAAGTGGACTACAGAGGACTCAACGCAGCTGTCACCTACGCGATCTACCACTATCCGGCCAATCAGGGGACCTTCACAAGTAAACCTAGCCTAGGCACCACGCCTACACTACGAAATACTCCTTCAATCAAGCAATTACCAAGATCAAAGTACTCGATATGAGTTGTAAACTTAAGAACGAATAAGAACAAATGCTTACTTGAATTAGAAGTTGAATACAAAAGTACCTCAGAACGTAGCTCCGGGTGAGGAAGCTGAATTCAGAAGAATACAGCCATGAAGAAGCACCGACAGGCCAGAACTCCTCCAGAATCTCTACTCTCCTACTCTATCTCTCTAATCTCTAAACAAGACTAGATCTAGATGAACTAGTCTCTCCTAACTGCTACAACTAGATGAACTAGAACTAGATGAACTAGAACTAGATCAACTAGAGGGACCCTAACCCTAATTTATGTAGAGAATATGAAGCACGGGGTGTAGAATGCCTTCTGGAGGGGCCTGGAGCGTCCTTATATAGGCCGAGGTGGAGTAGGGGGCAAGGAACCGCCACGTCATCGATCCGCGTCTCATGTTATGTGCATCGTCGGATCAAACCGACTTTAGATCGACGGAAGGATGCTTTACTAGGGTGCCAAGGAAGCGTGGGAGGAACATTCCAGAAAGTGGGGCCTAGACCCAGTAGAGGGGCGCCTGGCCGGCCGGCCCCACTTTGTGGGATCCGGGACCCCACTTGCTCGGGTGTCTTCTAGATCCTTCCAGGGTCTTCGTGATGATGTTTCCTTGGCGGTTAAGTTTCGTGTCTTTTATGCTCTTTAACCCCTCTTTTACGCTTTTCTGGAGTAGCACTGGAAAATACAGAACATGCAAAATTCATGAAAACTATCAGTTAGAACCCTAAACTAGTGTATATTCATGTATCCTTTCATTTCTAAAGTTTTAATAAAAGTTGACGTTATCCACCGTCAACAGTTACTCTTGGAGTTTGCCGACTCCTAGATGGCTTGGAGCTGCAAGGATCGTTGATGGGAGTTGGTGATTGTCTCCGCATCCGATCGGTGAAGTTGTAAGAGGTTGTTGAGCCTTCCCCGCGGGAGATTGCAATTGACTACTCTAGTGGATTGTGCGTAGCTTGTGGATCCCCATCTTGTGTTGGTTGTGCGGCACCCTTGAGAAGGGTTTGGCGTGTGATGCCAATTAGCGCGTGAACCTCCAAGTGGGTGTATCGCTACAACGAGGACGTAGCTTGCCGGCAAGCAAGTGGATCTCGGTAAAAATCTTGTGTCATCTCTCTACCGAGGAACTCTCTTGTGTATTGTAATTGATTGCATTGGTTTTCATATCATCATTTCACCGGCGGTATATCCATCTCCCTCTCCTTTGCATTTGAGCACTTACCTTCTTATTCTTACTTGTTGTGGCTACTCACCTAGCAGTAGAGTAAAGTAGTGACTTATCTTCTTGTGTATGATCTTAGAGACTATAGCCTAAAACGGTTAGGTGGTTTGCATTTTTTTGGTAGGCTAGCGCAAAATTCGTTTCGCCATTTAATTGTCTAACCACTTTGTCTTAAATGTTGTTTGTAGAATTTTTATAGGCTATTCACCCCCTCTAGCCATTTAGGACCTTTCACACACCCGCTTAACCTTGTGTCGTTTGTCATTTTGACAATATGAAAGACTTATATTTTCTAAATTATGACTTTGTAAAATAGCTGTTTAACTTACTGAAGAATATATCAAAAGAAACCAAAACCTCACAACAATAATTTCGAGGCCACCATAAACATAGCAAAAGATTTGACAAGAAAGTTTAATTGGCCAAAAACACACACACAACACACATATCCAATCAGTTATCAAAACATTACTTGTAAGTTCATTAACTTAACTAGAACAAGCTCTAAAGTTTTGCTTGAACTAATAGTCCACTATTGATTCTAGGAAAAATCTAGTGTGCCTTATTGTCGGTTACCAAAGTTAGGGGTACCCAACTTCAATGCAAAAACGCTCATTCCCAACTTGGCCTGGCCCAGGTAAGGCCAGTGGAAGCCCACGAAGGCCGCGTCTACAGAGGCCCACGACATCATTCCACTAATAACAGCCTCCTCGGGAGAGCTCGGGAGGCGGCGCCCAAGTCTCCGATTCGCCCGAGCCTCCTCTGGAGAGCTTGGGAGATCGACCTCCTGGGCGCCCAAGTCTCCGATTCGCCCGAGCCTCGCCCGAGCCTCCTCTGGAGAGCTCGGGAGGGCGGCCTCCTGGGCGCCCCAGTGTCCGATTCGCCCGAGCCTCCTCTGGAGAGCTCGGGAGAGCGGCATCCTGGGCGCCCAAGTCTCCGATTCGCCCGAGCCTCCTCGGGACAGCACTCCTCGGCGCCCAAGTTTCCGATTCGCCCGAGCCTCCTCGGGAGAGCTCGGGAGGCGGCATCCTCGGCGCCCAAGTCTCCGATTCGCCCGAGCCTCCTTGGGAGAGCTCGGGAGAGCGGCGTCCTCGGCGCCCAAACCTCCGATTCGCCCGAGCCTCCTCGGGAGAGCTCGGGAGAGCGGCCTCCTCGGCGCCCAAAGTCTCCGATTCGCCCGAGCCTCCTCGGGAGAGCTCGGGAGGCGGCATCCTCGGCGCCCAAGTCTCCGATTCGCCCGAGCCTCCTTTGGAGAGCTCGGGAGATCGGCCTCCTGGGCGCCCAAGTCTCCGATTCGCCCGAGCCTCCTCTGGAGAGCTCGGGAGGGCGGCCTCCTGGGCGCCCCGGTGTCCCATTCGCCCGAGCCTCCTCTGGAGAGCTCGGGAGAGCGGCATCCTGGGCGCCCAAGTCTCCGATTCGCCCGAGCCTCCTCGGGACAGCGCTCCTCGGCGCCCAAGTCTCCGATTCGCCCGAGCCTCCTCGGGAGAGCTCGGGAGAGCGGCATCCTGGGCGCCCAAGTCTCCGATTCGCCCGAGCCTCCTCGGGAGAGCTCGGGAGAGCGGCGTCCTCGGCGCCCCAAACCTCCGATTCGCCCGAGCCTCCTCGGGAGAGCTCGGGAGAGCGGCGTCCTCGGCGCCCAATCCTCCGGTTCGCCCGAGCCTCCTCGGGAGAGCTTGGGAGAGCGGCCTCTTCGGCGCCCAAGTCTCCGATTCGCCCGAGCCTCCTCGGGGGAGCTCGGGAGAGCACGGGAGAGCGGCACCAGCTCGGGAGAGCGGCATCCTCGGCGCCCCAAGTCTCCGATTCACCTGAGCTTCCCTATCCCCCTCGAGCGCAATCTCGCGAAGACATCCAAGGCACAGGTAATGTCAGCGGAGCAATCTTGGACCACAAGAGATCTCTCTGACCACTTTACAAGCACTGTCCCATCGGGCGAGACTCTCGACGCGACCGTGCTTCGCACGCCCCTGACGGCCATACCACCTGTCCTCCACGGTATGGTCCACGGTGCGCCGCCCCGTTTTGGGAAAGACGCCCACTGCGCCGTCCACACGAAAGGACGAGCACGCCTTCAGGATCCCGAGCCTCGGGAAACAACGCCCCAAGGTGACTCTCCCTCTTGTCACATCGTACGGAAGGATAGCCGGTAGGTGTGAACTCACCAAAGTCGTGCGGACCACGACGGCCATATCCAGAAGACCCAGAGAGCTGACGACATGACATAGTCAGACGACTGTTTCTACCTTGGAACTCGCGAACCAAGATAGCCATACCCATACCCCGGAGACACGGAGAAAAGGCAGCAGCTAGTCAAAAGGGGAACGGCAACTCCTCACTATTTTAATAGGTAGCGTCGTAGCCGCCTTTGCCTCTCCCTTGCGGCTATAAAAGGGAGAGCAGAGACCAGCTTTAAGAGGACGGAGGACGAACGAACGGACGGAGAAGTTCCAAGTTCTCGCCCACAGCAAACGACTTGTAAACACTTAGACACTCACAAGAGACCTGGGAGCACTTCCCTCTCTCGACTAGCTTGTAACCCCCTACTACAAGCACCCCGGTGCAAGGCAACACGACTCTCCTCTCCACTGGACGTAGGGCTTGCTTGGCCTGAACCAGTATAATCCCTGTGTTCCCCCTTTGCACACCATCCGTAGCCTCAACCGCAAAACACCTATTTACTAGCCAGTGTTAGCCCCGCCAAAACTAGCACCGACAGTTGGCGCGCCAGGCAGGGGCCTTTTGCGTGTTGATCCCGGTTGCGGATGGCAGCCAACGTCCCTGCGCTTCCTGCTGGCGCGGTGCTCCGGTTCGGGAGCCTCGAGTTCGCGGCCACTGTCCTCGGCCTCGAGATGAACCTCCGCCCAACCTGAGCCCCGGGCCATCATCATCCCGACCCCAGCCCAGCAGGTGGCTGGGAAAGGGACCCCGGCGACACCTCCACCCGTTTCAGGGAAACAGAGGGAACGCCACGCGCCGCTCCCGCCGAACTAGGCGGGGGAAGCGCATCCGCGTCAACCCGACCAATCCGGTGCCCCCCGCGCGGGACACCTCCTCTACGATCATCACTAGCGCAACGCTGGTAGCTCGAGCAGCTAAGTCACAGTTACCCTTAAGCTTCTAAGCTTTGTTCATAATTGTGGTCTCGGAATCGATAAATAAGCGTTCTTTAATTATCACGAATTTTGAGATTTAAACTGCAATCTCCCTTACGTCCGAACCTCTCCAGCACTCTTGAAAAAAATCCGTGAAACCCGAACAGGCAAGAGAACACCATTAGGGCATGGCCGGCCGAGCCGCGAGACCGCCTACGCCTCCGGGCTACGGCATCTCCACTCACCACCCACCGTCCGACGGGTGACTTACGCTTCGAGGCAATTTCATGGAGTTTTTCAAGTACGGGACGAGGGGTGGACGCTTGGGGACCGACGATCTAATTTTCTCTGCGCCTTTCCGGTCGCTTTTTCGAAAATTCCGCGCCGAACTCCTTTCTGCACTCTAGCAAAACTTGCGAGATCCAAAGAAGTAAAAGGACACTCTTAGGGCAGGGCTGGCCGAGCCGTGAGATCGCCTACGCCTCCGGGCTACGGCACCTCCACTCACCACCCTCCGCCCGAGGGTCAACTTGCGCTCCAGAAAGATTTCGCGAATTTTGCCTGAGTGCGAGAAGAGAGACGGGCGTTTGGGAAATTTAGTAAAAAACGATCTCACTCGAGCCTTCTCTGAGATACCTAGCTGTGCGCGCGACAAAGTGGGAACCCCTCGGGCCGGACTGGCACAGCTCTGGCTCTGTCTACACCACCGAGGCTACGGCATCCCTAAAAATGCTAAGTCCTCAACTTTCATCACAAAGGTTACTTTTTA
This sequence comes from Eremochloa ophiuroides, assembly GCA_038502445.1. Classification (NCBI taxonomy): domain Eukaryota; kingdom Viridiplantae; phylum Streptophyta; class Magnoliopsida; order Poales; family Poaceae; genus Eremochloa; species Eremochloa ophiuroides. The sequence continues at coordinate 104,224,841 of JAHLJS010000002.1, read as the reverse complement.
CAAGGGCGCTATGGCCCGCTTCTTCTTCACGGCAGGTTCAGAGGAGGGAGCTCGACCTCGGCTTGGAAGAGACCCGCCATCACCGCGCACGCAAACCGCCTCGACTGAGCCTAACCGTCGCATCCGTCAGGCTTCGCGCCTCAAAAGGTAAGCCGAATCATTACAACCGCGCGCCTCGATTCCACCTACGTTTTCTCAACGAAGAAACCCCGGGCTCGGGCGCCCGTTACGTTCCCAGGGGATCGAAGACTGGCCCTCCGAGGCTCGAACAGTCGCCCCAGGGAAATCGAGTTAGGGACAGCTAGTGGATGGGTCACGAAAACGGCCAGTATCCCGACGCCCGGAACGTCACAAGGGACATCCCATGCTGTGTCCAAGTCCTAGTAGCGAGTCGGTTACGTAGAATCCCTCCGTGGGAGGCATCATGCCCTCGGGACCCATCGAAGGGACCCGACATCCACTAACTGACCCTCGGGAAATAATTGGAGTGTGCTCAGGCCACTAGCCGACCCTTAACGAATAGGGCACGGACCTCCACTTGGACCAACCCGTTTGTAGCTCACCGGAAATGCCGACTCGTGCCCCAGCGGGGAAGTCGAGCAGGACCAAACCTTCCTCTCCCCGAAAAAAGAGCGTGAAGGTCGAATTAAAAAAGACAGGGAAGGACCCGATCGATCTCCAATACGAAAACGGAGGCTCGGAAACTTGCCCTGCACCTTGGAAAGACCACCGAACGATCTCCCACACGGTGGGAGGCTCGGGGGCTCCGCTTCCAAGGAAACAACCCACCTAAATAAATCGAAAAACACCCTAGGACTAACGAACACGATTCTAAGCCTTTGAAGGGATATATCATCCCTCCAAAGCCTCGGGGGCTACACCCGGCGAGTGCGCTCGCGCGCACCCCCCGGAAAAAACAACCCACACTTTATCTTTTTTGACAGGAAGAACCAGCGTGAACCTGTGGAGGAGTGCCTTCACTCCGCCACAGGCTCGGGGGCTACTGTCGGTTACCAAAGTTAGGGGTACCCAACTTCAATGCAAAAACGCTCATTCCCAACTTGGCCTGGCCCAGGTAAGGCCAGTGGAAGCCCACGAAGGCCGCGTCTACAGAGGCCCACGACATCATTCCACTAATAACAGCCTCCTCGGGAGAGCTCGGGAGGCGGCGCCCAAGTCTCCGATTCGCCCGAGCCTCCTCTGGAGAGCTTGGGAGATCGACCTCCTGGGCGCCCAAGTCTCCGATTCGCCCGAGCCTCGCCCGAGCCTCCTCTGGAGAGCTCGGGAGGGCGGCCTCCTGGGCGCCCCAGTGTCCGATTCGCCCAAGCCTCCTCTGGAGAGCTCGGGAGAGTGGCATCCTGGGCGCCCAAGTCTCCGATTCGCCCGAGCCTCCTCGGGACAGCACTCCTCGGCGCCCAAGTTTCCGATTCGCCCGAGCCTCCTCGGGAGAGCTCGGGAGGCGGCATCCTCGGCGCCCAAGTCTCCGATTCGCCCGAGCCTCCTTGGGAGAGCTCGGGAGAGCGGCGTCCTCGGCGCCCAAACCTCCGATTCGCCCGAGCCTCCTCGGAAGAGCTCGGGAGAGCGGCCTCCTCGGCGCCCAAAGTCTCCGATTCGCCCGAGCCTCCTCGGGAGAGCTCGGGAGGCGGCATCCTCGGCGCTCAAGTCTCCGATTCGCCCGAGCCTCCTCTGGAGAGCTCGGGAGGGAGGCCTCCTGGGCGCCCCGGTGTCCCATTCGCCCGAGCCTCCTCTGGAGAGCTCGGGAGACCGGCATCCTGGGCGCCCAAGTCTCCGATTCGCCCGAGCCTCCTCGGGACAGCACTCCTCGGCGCCCAAGTCTCCAATTCGCCCGAGCCTCCTCGGGAGAGCTCGGGAGAGCGGCATCCTGGGCGCCCAAGTCTCCGATTCGCCCGAGCCTCCTCGGGAGAGCTCGGGAGAGCGGCGTCCTCGGCGCCCCAAACCTCCGATTCGCCCGAGCCTCCTCGGGAGAGCTCGGGAGAGCGGCGTCCTCGGCGCCCAATCCTCCGGTTCGCCCGAGCCTCCTCGGGAGAGCTCGGGAGAGCGGCCTCTTCGGCGCCCAAGTCTCCGATTCGCCCGAGCCTCCTCGGGGGAGCTCGGGAGAGCACGGGAGAGCGGCACCAACTCGGGAGAGCGGCATCCTCGGCGCCCCAAGTCTCCGATTTGCCCGAGCTTCCCTATCCCCCTCGAGCGCAATCTCGCGAAGACATCCAAGGCACAGGTAATGTCAGCGGAGCAATCTTGGACCACAAGAGATCTCTCTGACCACTTTACAAGCACTGTCCCATCGGGCGAGACTCTCGACGCGACCGTGCTTCGCACGCCCCTGACGGCCATACCACCTGTCCTCCACGGTATGGTCCACGGTGCGCCACCCCGTTTTGGGAAAGACGCCCACTGCGCCGTCCACACGAAAGGACGAGCACGCCTTCAGGATCCCGAGCCTCGGGAAACAACGCCCCAAGGTGACTCTCCCTCTTGTCACATCGTACGGAAGGATAGCCGGTAGGTGTGAACTCACCAAAGTCGTGCGGACCACGACGGCCATATCCAGAAGACCCAGAGAGCTGACGACATGACATAGTCAGACGACTGTTTCTACCTTGGAACTCGCGAACCAAGATAGCCATACCCATACCCCGGAGACACGGAGAAAAGGCAGCAGCTAGTCAAAAGGGGAACGGCAACTCCTCACTATTTTAATAGGTAGCGTCGTAGCCGCCTTTGCCTCTCCCTTGCGGCTATAAAAGGGAGAGCAGAGACCAGCTTTAAGAGGACGGAGGACGAACGAACGGACGGAGAAGTTCCAAGTTCTCGCCCACAGCAAACGACTTGTAAACACTTAGACACTCACAAGAGACCTGGGAGCACTTCCCTCTCTCGACTAGCTTGTAACCCCCTACTACAAGCACCCCGGTGCAAGGCAACACGACTCTCCTCTCCACTGGACGTAGGGCTTGCTTGGCCTGAACCAGTATAATCCCTGTGTTCCCCCTTTGCACACCATCCGTAGCCTCAACCGCAAAACACCTATTTACTAGCCGGTGTTAGCCCCGCCAAAACTAGCACCGACACTTATGCCAGCTACCTGACATCAAAATATATCATGAAACAGTATTATCCTCTCGTTTATTTTCAGTCCAAACCAGAGGATAATAATGTTTCATAACTGAAAACAAGCGCTGATTGGTCAAACGAACACTTGTACACTCCATGGACATGGCCGATAAGAAAAATGGAGTTTGCTTGCAAAAAAAGGAAAAAAAGAAACAAAAATGGAGTTTGAGAGCAGGGTTCTTAGTTGGACAACAACAAGGCACTCTACTATCACATAACCGAAACAAATGACAGAACACAATATATTCATGAAGCCTAGGTCCCCTGTTCCAAATGTTCAAAAGGCTAGAAGCCGCTGCTATTTCTTCTGTGCTAATGAGAAAATAATCAAACCACTGGTTATGTCAGAACTGTTGAGACACTAACCATTGTCATTGGCTCCCTGCCACACCCGCTTAACCTTGTGTCATTTGTCATTTTGACAATATGAAAGACTTATATTTTCTAAATTATGACTTTGTAAAATAGCTGTTTAACTTATTGAACAATCTCTACAAATAAAAAGAGCCGGCAGTATCGTCTCCGCACACGCTATCGCTCTGCCCGGCGTTCGCGCGAAAAGTCGCGTGAAAAAACGACGCCTGGCTTTGTGGAACCGTCGAGCACACGCCCACCCCACGACCGCCTGCCCACTCCACCCCGCCTGCCCGCCTCTACCACAGCCCTGCCCCCGCCACCCCGGTTCGCCGCCACGACCCAGCCACGACCCAGCACGCGGTACCATCCCCCGGTGGTCGTCCTCCGGCTCCGGCTCCAAGAGCGCCTTGACACCACGCGCTCGTCATCTTCGGCGCGGGCGGGCGGCGGCATCACGCGTCTCGTTGCCATCGTCGTCTTCCTCACATCCGGCCTCGCATACCCTAGCCCACCCCATCCCCGCCTCGTGCCTGCCCATCAGCACCATGTCAAAGCGGCCAAAGCTCGACGGTTTCAGCATCCTGCGGCCCACCTCCTACAACTTCAAGAGCTCGCAGCCCGTGCAGCGGATCTACCGTCCGACATTGCCTTCTCCGACGACGCCCCCTCAGATGCCCCAGCCAGCACCTCGGTGGAAGGAAAGGCGGAGGACGAGGAGGAGATCGACCCGCTCAACGCATTCATGGCCGAGATCCAGGAGGAGATCCGCGCGCCGCCCCCGCCTCCCAAGCCCAAGACGCTTCGCCGTGCGGACTCCGACGATGACGAGGATGACCATGTCGAGAGCTTCCTACGGGTCAAGAAGGACGCCGGCTCACGCTGGCTGCCGACGGCTTGCACGCTAGTTACGATTCCGATGAGGAGGTCTACGCTGCTGCCAAGGCCGTCGTCGCCGGCATGATGGAATACAACTCGGAGGACAACCCCATAGTCATCGAGAAGAAGAAAATAGGGCCCATACCAGCACTCGATCACTCGACCATTGAGTATGACGCCTTCACCAAAGATTTCTATGAGGAGAAGCTGTCGATTTCAGGTGAAGCACTTGGTACCTGGCATTCTTTTTTAAACCTATGATTCTACTATCTTAACTCTGCAAATATAATGTTGGGGTGTTACCTGTAGCTTACATGATTTAGTTGCTTTAATTCTACCTTGCGGAAGATATGCAGCCTGTTCTTTTACTTCGTACTTATAGCTTAGCAAAGAGTAAAGTGCACCAGCGGTCCTTAAACTTGCGTCGCTGTGTCATCCCGGTCCCTAAACTCTCAAATTGGTCGTTTAGGTCCTTAAACTTGTCCATCTGTGTCATCTCGATCCCTAAACTTATTCGGCTGTGTCATTCCGGTCCCTAAACTTGCAAATCATCCGTTTAGGTCCTCAAACTTGTTCACTTGTGTCATCCCAGTCACTAAACTTGTTCGGCTGTGTCATCTGGATCCAAACAGGACGATTTAAAAACTTGATATAAAAAATAATTTATAACTTTTTCATATGAACTCGAATAAAGATAAACTTTATATCAAAATTGTAGCTCTCGAAGCGATCTACAACTTTGTAGTTGAAAAGTTTTTAATTAAAACTGTTTAGGGTCCCAAAATATTTTTGTATGTTTATAGATTTGAAATTTGAAATTTAAAATTATCAAACAAACTTGGATATTGATATGGCCTATATAAAAGTTATAGTTCTCAATATGATCAACAGCCTTGTAGTTGAAAATATTTTTATTTGAAGTCGTTTACTATCCCAAAATTTAGTTTTAAATTTTAAAATCTGTATACTTACAATAATATTTTGGAATATTAAACGACTTTAAATAATTTTTTTTTCAACTACAAAGTTGTAGATCGCGTTGAGGGCTATAATTTTTATATAAAGTTTGTCTTCATTCGAGTTAATATGAAAAAGTTATGAATTATTTTTTGATATCAAGTTTTTAGATCGCGCTGTTTGGACTCAGATGACACAGCCAAACAATTTTAGGGACTGGGATGACATAACTGAATAAGTTTAAGGAGCTAAATGGGTGATTTACATATTTAGGGACCGGGATGACACAAATGAACAAGTTTGAGGACGTAAATGGTTAATTTGAGAGTTTAGGGACTGGGATGACATAACAACGCAAGTTTAGAGACCGCTGGTGCACTTTACTCTTTAGTAAATTATGTGATGGACGTAGCATAACTTGGATTGGGTGCTATGTTCTGTGGTGACATCTGAACTTCTCTTGTGTTAACATTGAAGTGAAGCCATGTTGTTCCAAGTCCACTCTCTTTTTAATTGCGTTCTTGAAGTTCGGTGCTAGAGATAAATATATATAGCTGTTTTTATAGGGAAAAATCTCACTAGCTAGGCTATTACTTCCTTTTTTGCTTCTGATGCTTATGTAATTGACAGTGTTCGTATGCCCTTTTGTACGACTACGACCAAAAGCTCAAATGTTTCAAACTTGGGCCATGGTTTGCTTAAGAATCAAAGGTTCCATGACACCTGATTGTAACTGTGTTGTGCATGAAGTATTTTCCTTCAGTACACAGCCATTCTTCAGTATTTGTGCAATTATTTTGCTGGTAATGCTTCTATATTGATGGCAGTCTAGATCAAACCAGATCTCTGACATCACACAGCCATGATTTCGCCAATGAGAAGATGACCATGTGTGAGGATTATTTTGAGACCAGGACCCTATGGCTTAAATTGCTAGATGCTTATTGGCTGGGCATGGATCAGACTTAATTGCAGGAGTGCAATTATGGCCTGACAAAGAAAAACTTATTCAAGTGATGTGCTATATCATTTCCCTTGGCAACATGGCAATGCAATGGCGCATCTGCGTGAGGTAATTAATATGTAATTAATAATGCAGAATAGAATGGGTAAAATTCTTTCTGTTAGCTGTATCATTAAAAACTGAACATGAATGGCTAAACTACTCGGATTTGTAATGAAATTTTAGTATTGACTTTTGTTAATTCATCACTAATGCCATGCATGTAGCATACTAATTCATGCTAATTACTTGGTCTATCAAATTATTACTCGGTGCACGTCAATTTATTAATGCTTGAGCATAAATAGACACCAGATTTTTAATGAAGTACCTATATACCTTTGAGTGCTAATGTTATTTTTCCTCTAAAAAAACAGGCTCGTTGTCGGTGAGGCTAAAAGTTGTTAAGAGCGTTCACTAGACTGGGACCTTTCTCTCACGTGAATACAAGGACATCACTTCTTTTGTAGGCTTTCCTACTTGTTCTGTTTATCCAACAAGGGTATGCTCCATCCCTATACTGGTCATCTATGGATAAAGAAGGCAGTAGTACTATTGATGCTTGGTGGTGTTGAGAAGAATCTAAAAAAAATGGACCTCAGTTGAGAGGGCAAGTGATGTTTCAGATCATTACTGATACTTCTATTGAGTGTGCTTCATTTGTTTATTTCTATGTTTTGGCATACAGAGATATAAACATGACGGGAGATCCTTCAGTTGCCAAGTCCTAGCTCCTAAGAGCTGTCATGAACATCGCCCACTTGGCTATCTCAACAATTAGAAGGGGTTCATCTGGTGTGGGTTTAACTTCTGCTGTGACTTCTGATCAAGAGACTGGTACATTATGCAACTCTACTTAGTGCATTGATATTTATTTTCCTGTAAAAGCTACATGAAAAATTTCTGTTCAGGGGAAAGAGGGCTTGAAGCTGGTGCCATGATTCTTGCTGATCGAGGTGTTGTCTGCATTGTGAGTTTGTAAAAATGAATGACAAGACCAAGTTGCTATTCATGAAGTTATGGAATAACAAACTGTAACCATTGTAAAAATAGGAATACATGCCTCGCTAAATACTTTCAAACTATTATAATTCTATTGAATATATTTATTATTTTATTACATTTTACTATGCACAGGCTGACCAAAGAGCACGAAATGATTTCGTGATCCAACTTTTGTCATACAAAGGAAATTCAAGACGAACTTTAATTCCTAAAATGGTGGGAGATTATCTTTCGCGTATCACAAGCATGAAGTGATATAATAGGTTCTTAAATTATGAATTATATGGAGTTGATGTTTAAGTTTTACATCATAATTTGGAGTTGTATTTTAATTATCTATCTTTTTTAAAGACTTATATAATCTTGAGAATTAAACTTATGTAATCTTTAGAATTCAAACATGAAGACTGCGAAACCTTTTTTTAATAATAATATAACACACATATGTACATATATTCTCGGTGTATTATATGTTCCCATTGCAACACACGGGCACTCAACTAGTATATCAAAAGAAACCAAACCCTCCGAACAATAATTTCGATGCCACCACAAACATAGCAAGATTTGAGAAGAAAGTTTAATTGGCCAAAAACACACACACACAACATATCCAATCAAGTATTAAAACATTACTTGTAAGTTCATTAACTTAACTAGAACAAGCTCTAAAGTTTTGCTTGAACTAATAGTCCACTATTGATTCTAGGAAAAATCTAGTGTGCCTTATGCCAGCTACCTGACATCAAAATAGATAAAATATATTAGTTTCAGTTGTTAAGTAGTTCTGAATTATTAGATCTTAGGTGCATATCATTGCAATCAAACAGCTGGTTTATTGTTCCACTTTGCACTGAAATGAATAATAGTTGACAATATTGGCCTTGTGCATACAATATACTTGGCTTAAAAGAAATATAGTCTAACCACTGACTCGTATATCAACCTAATTATTAGGACCCAGATGAATTCACTATTGATCTAGCATTCTAAGCAGTATTCGGGATTCAACCCCCACCCCCCACCCCCCCACCAAAAAAAAACTTTTAGTCCCAAGCAAACAGTTGGGGTAGGCTATAGTACTCAATATTCAACTCTAGATCAAAACATAGACATGGAAATAATACTTCAACAATAGTTTGACAAGGTAGAGAAATGCAATTTATATCAAGCGAATTCATGTAGTTAAACAACAAGTTATGGAAGGACTTACATAAAAATGGAAGCAATGCACCTGAAACTGTAAAACATAGCTGTATACAGAAATACACACTCCATGATAGTGACACTATATGTGTGCAAAGTCAACTATTTACTTAGCATGTCAATAATCAAAGTCGGTTAAGCTAAATAACCCTAGAAAGTATTAAACTATCATTCACACATAAATCGAAAATGCATGATATATACCATCGAGAAGAAAGCACTTTAGTGGGTCAACCATCAGGATATTTTTTTCCTATTTTTTTCCTATTTCCAACAATTAACACACTTCTATAGTCGACCTTTGTGCATATGGGACCAATGATTGAGGTAAATCCGTCACATTGTAGGAAAATTTGAAAATATGGCTGGATGATAGAACCAAACAAATGTAAAATTACATGTTTAGAATAATATATATTAGTTTCCAAAGACAAAACTCTCTCTCTCTCTCTCTCTCTCTCTCTCTCTCTCCGAAGGATAATCTACAGTCTCTGACCACAGATAAACATTGTTCACATATACATCACACTAAGCATTAAAACTGATCCCAATCAGCTACAACTTGAAACTAGACACCAGAGAGAACATTCGAATTAGAGCTGACAATGGCTAAGAGCAACATGGGAGATAAACAATCTTTGATTCCAAATTGGGTCCACATAACAAAGAGAAGATACAGACCGCCGTATTATATGCATATGTCCATGAACCAAGACATAGCAATAGTCATTTAAGAGAAAAAAAAGTAGATAATTACCAGACACCTTAAAATGGTATACAGGGACAGGCAACACATAAGATTGGCAATTAGGTAACTGAATAGTTAAGGAGGCTCATCCTCCATTAAATTTTCATCAACAATACATTGTGCAAATATAAGAAAAAAGTATTGTCGGGTACCAAAGTATGGGGTACCCAACTTCGATGCAAAAACATACATTCCCAACACGGCCTGGCCTAGGTAAGGCCAGCGGAAGCCCACGAAGGCCGCGCCTATGGAGACCCATGATGATGATGCATCAACGCAAACTCACCCTCGGGGAAGCGGCACCCTCGGGCGCCAATTCTCCGATTCGCCCGAGCTTTACCATCCCCCTCGAGCGCAATCTTTCAAAGGCATCCCATGCATAGTTGACATCAGCAAAGCAATCTTGGACCGCAAGGGACCTCTTTGACCACTTTATAGGCATGGTCCCATCGGATGGGCCCCTTGACACAACAGCGCCCCGAACGCGCACGTTCGCCGTACCAACTGCCCCATCTCCTCTGGCAGGCGATCTGACGGTCCTCCTCCTCCCACGCCGCTACAGGGACAGTCAACCGTACGGCTCCACGGGCTGACGAGGGGATTCGCCAACTACGACGGCGATCGCTATACCCCAGCCACACGTGTGACACCAGGAAATGGGGGACGACGGTCGTCCGGCCAACCAGGGGGAATGGGCGAGCCTTACGACCGGTCTTGCTAACCCCCTGGAATGTACCTCACAAGGAAAAAGAAGCACCCGAGGGAGGACACTCCCCCCGCTCTGTCCCATCAGGCCCCCGATGGCACCAAGGCTTCCCGAGCCTCGGGGGCTTGTACCCGGAAGTCAACCTATCTACTCGTCGCACTATGCAAGGACGGACACGACGGCATGACGTATCGCCATGCAGCCAACCATGACCAAGCACTGTGAGGCGCCTTGGAACTCACCAATGGAACAGTGGCGGATCAGCCGAATGACTAATGCCATGCCGCCGAGGCGCCAAGACGAAGGCGTGGCTGACGATCGCCACCAGTCATCACCAACTCCGCCATGCCGAGTACTATAACACAGGGCAACACGTGTAACTCTAGCCCTTCCCTTGTAACTATAAAAGGGAGAGCAGAGGCCAGCCTTAGAGAATCTCTCACATGCTCACACACATGGCCACTCAACAACATACTAGAACAAGCAATCTGTACGCACTTAGACACCCGTAAGAGACTTGGGAGCACTTCCCTTTCTCGCTCAGCTTGTAACCCCTACTACGTGCACCCCGGTGCAAGGCAACACGACTCGATCCCACACTGGACGTAGGGCACTCATTGCCTGAACCAGTATAAATCCTGTGTTCCCCCTTGCACACCACCCGTAACCTCAACCGCAAAACACAAGTTTACTAGCTGGTGTTAGCACTCGCTAAAACTAGCACTGACAGTTGGCACGCCAGGTAGGGGCCTTTTGTGTGTTGACTCAGGTTACGGATGGCAGACGCCTCAATGACGCTTCCTACTAGTGCGGTGCTCCAGTTCGGGAGTCTTGAGTTCGTGGCCACCGGCCACGGGCTCGAGATGAACCTGCGCCCAACTTAGCCCCGCACCATCATCGTCCTAACACCGGCCCATCAGGCGGCCGGGGAAAGGACCACGGCGACGCTTCCTCCCGTCCCAGAGGACAAGGGGAATGCCGCACGCCGCGCTTCCCGGCGGACCAGGAGGAGGAGGCGCAACCGCGCCAACCTGCCCCTGGTCGCAGAAGGTGCGGCCAACTAGGTGCCCCCAGCAGGGGACGCCAACCCGGCACCGGCCGCCACCCTGACACCTCCGGCGCCGGCAGCTGCACACCCGTCAACCGCCCAAAGGCCGGGCAGGGGCGGGATCGCGGCGTCAACGGGTCTCTCTCTCCGCCCTCATGGCGGGAGGGGGATGGCGCCGTCATCTCTCTTCGGGCTCCAGAGCGCTGTGGACGCCCGCGTCCGCGCGGTCCGCGCTCTGTTGCACGATCTGGTGGAGACACCTGTCCACCGCCTCGAGCGTCTAGATGACCTCGTGGGCGACCACGTGGCCTCCCTACCGACTTCTCCCGGGAGCAGTCCCAGGGCGTACAGCGGGGGGAGACGGACTCCACTGACAGCCTCACTCCCCGAGAATACTCGGAGGAGTGGGATCATCGCAGTTGGACCTCGCCGTCACGACGGGGCCTCAGCGACAACGACGACGAGTTCTGGGCGAGCGTGGACTTCGCCGTCCACCTCGACGACTCAAGGGAGGATGCCCCGAGCGTCGCCACCGACTCCGACCAGTCCTACATCGACCCCGCTCGGGAATGCTACCACTTGGTGCACCTCAAAGATGGACGGATGGAGGACGTCCATTCAGAGGAAGACAATGATGTACCCCCCCCCCGCTTCAGCCACAGCAGACCCCGCCTCCGGCGACTCCACGGCCTGCGCGATCAGCTCTGCCGCAGGACCCGGGGGCAGGGACATCTCGCCCCACGCACCAGTCTCCGGAGCTAGAGCAGCTCCGGGAACTCGAGGCGTGGATGGACGAGGACCGCCTACGCCTCACCCAGCTGTGAGCCGCGCTCGAGCACGAGGAGCAGCAGGGCACCGGCAAAGCAGCTCGTCGCCGGGCCCGGGATATTCAGGCTCATATCATTGCCAACGATGGAGCCGGAACACCAGGAGCCCTGCCTCGAGCAAGCCGCAAGCTCACAGAGGCGGCAATGCTGCTCCGGAGCCTGCCTGAGCCCTCCACTGAGGAGGCACGGCAGCTCCGGAACCAGCTCAAGGACCTCCTGGAGGATGCAGCCGTCCTCCAGGCGAAAAGTTCAGCGTCACGCCAGCGTGGCGCTGAAAGCCACCAACGTGGTGGCGTGGCACGCCACGAGTGCGAGCCCTCGGTGCATCCTGAGGTCCCGAGAGCCCCATCGGTTCACCAACGGCTTGGCAAGGACATCGACGTCCGAGCCATCCTTCAAGCCCGCGGTCGACGGAAGACTGACGGAGCTGCACGTGGCTACCATGTCCATCGGGGCGGGCGCTACGACTCGAACGAAAACCGCGAGCCCTCGCCCGAGCCCTCGGGTCCTCGCGTCTTCAGCGATGTCACAGAACCGACCAATTTATACGAGCACAAGTACAACGATCGCATTTTTAATAGCAATCAAGTCGTACTTGAGCCAATATAAACCCGGTAGTCCAGAAATCTCGAAGGATTTCAAACATTTTTATACCCCAAGGATCATTCATTCAGCAACAACCGATCACATGATACATAAGTTCGCAACCGAATTTAAACATCAGAGTACAACATAGTCTTTTACACAAATACAATAGTAGCAGAAGTTAACATAGTTTTACACCACAGAGTTCAAATACGAGTACCAACACATGACCACGTCACAGCATTCTTACAACGACTAAGGATAGATAATGACCCTGCCCTCAGGTCTAGTCTTCTTCGCCCGTAGGGGTGAAGCAGTTCTTGCAATACGCATAGTAGACTACACCATCTGCAACAAAGGGAATAAAACCTTGAGTACTCGATTGTACTCAGCTAGACTGACCCGATAGGGAGTAAATAAAAAGACTCTCAAGGATATGCAGGCTTATTCGGTGGAGCTCAGAGGATAGCAACATTTTTGCATCGAAAAACATTACTACAGTAGTTCCTCAACTTATACATTTTAATGTGATTCAGCTTCAATTTCAGTTGAGCTATTTAAACTAAGATTTGCCACTATACTAAGCATTCACTGAATATTATAGCAATCAATAAAACCATATGATTTCCGATATCCACAGATATCAACCTCATCTCACCATAATCATTATGTTCAAGTTATTAGCCTCTACCTCACCAGAAGATCAGTTCAGTTTCTCACTAACTAAGAGAGATGGCGATTCGAATCGATTGTACCAGCTGGCAAATATGCCAATCACAAACCCTATCAGCCGAGCCACTGGCTTCTTGGGTCACCGTTAAATCTTTCTGAGACGTAATATGTATCGCGGGTTTGGGGGGGCCCATATTCTCAGAGACGAACCCACTTCCAGGAAGCCTCAGGTCCTTGACCTGCCCTTGGTAAGATGGTGTCTCTGCACATACTTCCTACCTCCAGAATATGTCTACCTTATCAGCCCCAATTCCCGGCTCAGAAAGAAATACTCGGCTTCGCGGTCAGAACGACTTATCCGACCAGCTATGTGACGACGTCTTTTAATCTCAACTGATGTCTGGTGGCCTCAGTCCTAGTCGGCCGTAAGCAGCACCGAAGGCGGCATGACCTCAACCATGTCATGCGGCTCCCCGCTACCTAGCCTTGATTCTCTCATTAGACACTATGGCATGGTGGCACATATAGTCCATCATGTGGAATCCAACCCCATCATCATTAGTAACCACCTATGCTCGCGAAGGACAGGAAATCCCTCGACTTCTACCGGTCTAAGCATGGCTAAGCATAAGATCGAACCCATCCCTTGTCTAGTAATATTTCAGGCTCACATAGATATAGTGGACAAGGTATAAATGCAGCAACGGTATCAATTCAACTCCTATACTTAAGTGCACAATCATACGATTTAATAAAGACCAGTGCATTTGTAAAAAGAGTAGGTGGAGACTTAGGGATGCTCCGGGGCTTGCCTTTCACAAAGTTAGTAGGTTGGTGATCAGGGCACTCAGGCAGCTCAACCTCTTCCTGCCCCTCCGGAATCTCCGGTACTTCGATCTCTGGGGGCACCCCTTCCTCTGGTGGGTCGAACTGCAGCAGCGTCACTCCTCCCGGTGATCCTGTATGGATGATATGCATATATGAGAACTGAGATTGCACATAAAATGCAAGATAGAGATGCACAACTTAACCTATGATATGCAATCAGTTTAACAATCCACACTCATTTATTGAGTACGTGCATATTTCTTCTCTAGACAACCAACTCATACTCACCCTTCTTAAGCAAAGCATAGAACAATTTCTCGTCAAGGGTAAGAGGTCTACAACCTGCACTTAATAATTAACATGCATCAACTAACCTACGACAATCATCTTATAACTAACAAGCACGAGCAACATCATATAAACAAAACATTAACCTTGCTGCCCTAAGCTCAAATTAGGATCAGCTCCACTGTTTTAAACAAGTGACAATGCTGGAACATCACAGAAATGCATGAAAACACTCTCAAGTCAACTAGCACTTGCTTAAAAGCAATTTAAACAAACCATAGCTTATAACTGGACCTACTATTTACTATGCCTAGAAAAATCTAGAAAAATTATAGTAGATAAAGAAATTCCAGGTTAGCCTACTGCTAAAATTTCAAGTCATTTAAACAGGTATAACAGTCTACATAAAAATAACAAACAACCAGCCTTTTAAGCAATGGAAAATACTTAACACAGTGAAAAGTATCAAACAATAGATTTCCCATTTTTCTTAGCTTCTTCACAACATAACATGGTTCAAAAAAAATATTCATGATCATATACTTAACACATTAAGCATGGTGATTTTTGCAAAATTAAAGCATAAAAGGCACATTATAAAAGACATCATATAAATAACAGTGAAACACTAGCAAACATATTTTTCTCAGATTCTACTTCTATAAACAAGATTAATGCAAGTGGAATCATATTTTTATCACATTCCTAGAATTACTTATGCATTTATCAAGTTTACAAGCATTTAACAATTTAAACAAGGCTGCATAGAAAAAGTATCCCAAAAGTACATTTTATATTTTTCCTTGATAGAGCTCAGAAATACAAACACAACAAAATTTGGTTCACCCCAATTGGACACTCCTAGCTCCAAATATAAATTTTGGAAGATTTTACATATTTTCTGGAAATCTATTTTATAAATCATTTAAATCCAAAACCGGCTTTAACCGCTAGATGCACCCGGTTCAGTGAACCAAAGGCGCACCCAGCAAGCTGACCAACGGGCCCCGGGTCAAACTGACCCCACAACACAGAGAGAGGGAGGGAGCCGCCGGCGTTGACCGGCGAGAGCTCGCCGATGGCGAGGTTTCCGGCGACACCACGAGCACCAACGGACTCCTGACGACGAGACGAACCCAGCGAACTAACTCCCGAGGCCTGTCCCCCACCGGAGCAAGCTCGTCGGCGACGATGGCGGACGGCGAAGGCACGGCGAACTTGCGCCGGCCGATTCCGGCCAATACTTGCGCGGATAAGCTCCGTTCCGCAAAACTGGAACCCTAGCGGACCTATTTGGACGGCGAATCGAACTATTGTGCACGGGAACACACTGACCGCACACGCATGGCGGCACGGCGGCGAGCGGGTTTGCGGCTAGCTCGGGTTTCGGCGAACTTAGAGGACGAGCGACCCAACCAACTTCCTAGCCTTGATCTACGACTCAAGGAGACGCCAAGACGCGCAAGAACTTGAGAGAACGGCCACGGCGCTGCGCTTGACACGGCGAGCAGAGAGCTCGGCAGCGCTCCGGCAATGGCGCGGCGACGAGGAAACCTAGAAGCTTTACCTTACGACCTTAGGTGCTAAGAGTGGGTCGAGGAGGTAGAGCGGAGAACGGCGAAGCTATGGTGGAGATGGAGCGGTCGATGGCGAAGCAACGGCGGCGGATTTTTGCCGGTGCTTCTGCTCGGCGAAAATGACGACGGCGGAGGGGAAAGATGAGAGCAGAGAGGCGAGCGCGAAGGAGAGAGCGAATGAATCGGCCAGGGGACAGGGTGGAGTGCCGCTTTTGCAAAGCCGACCGGCGCGGCGGCCAACGGCGACGTACGGCGCCACCTGGCGGCCGATGCCTGACACGGTCGCCAGCTGCTCGACGATTTGAACTGAATCGTTTTCGATTCTGTTCCGACTGAAACCCGATATTTGCCACGCCATAACTCTTGATCCAGTGTGTTTCAGAGCAAACTCCACTAATACGACTTGATTAGCTACATGAGTAGATCATTTGGTATTAGAACACTTTACTCTAGATCGGCCTGGATTGAGAGATATGGATCGAAGAACATAGCTACTTTGAAACTGAAAACCACTTTTAGACTTAGAAAAAAATTTTGAACTTTAAAACAGCCCAAACTTGCACTAATTCAACTTTTTGACCAACTTCCCCCCATTTTCATGACTTGACCCTTAAATAAAGTTTGTTACTTATAAAATTCTACACAACTTTGATTAAGGGTGCACTGACATGCAAAGTCTCTAAAATTCCCTTCTTGTTTGGTCAAACAGAATAGCTTTTAGAGGGCTCTCTAGTCAAGTATGAGCTAAAGGGGTATTTTGGGGATTTCACCAACATGAACATTGTTCCAAATGTTATCCCAAACATGTCTAAAGCATTTAGAACAGTAAACAAGCATCACATTTACATGCTAACATATCTACCACAACATAAGCATAAAGGAAAACATATAGTATATAAGAAATGCAATTTAACTTGAATAGTGATGATGCATGAAATGACATGATAGATGCTTGATGACATGCAATGCAAGTGTGAAAATAGTAACTAACACTAGGGTGTTACAGCCCTTCCCCCCTTAAAAGAATCTCGTCCCCGAGATTAGAGTTAACTACCATTGTTTATAGAAAGAAGGATAGACTTCCTTGAGGTAATCTTCTCGCTCCCAAGTCGCATCCCAATGACTTTGGTTGTTCCACACCACCTTGTAGAACTTGATCACTCGGCTACGGGTGACTCTTTCTTTGTAATCCATTACTTCAACAGGCTTTTCTTCATAGGTCAAATCCGATTTCAACTTGATATCACCAAGATCCACTTGTTCTTCCGGTACCCGCAAACATTTCTTGAGTTGGGATACATGAAACACATTGAAGATAGTGGACATGTGTGGTGGCAACCGTAACTTGTATGCTACTTTCCCACTTATTTCCAGAATTTGAAAAGGACCTACAAACCTTGGAGCTAACTTTTGTTTCACTCCGAAGCGTTGTACGCCTTTCATAGGTGACACCTTCAAGTATACATAGTCACCAACTTCAAATTCCAACGGCCTTCTTCGCTTGTCCGCATAACTCTTTTGACGAGTCTGAGCGGCTTTGAGATGTATTTGAATGGTATGCACTCTCTCTTCGGCCTCTTTCACGAAGTCAATCCCGTAGTATCTCCTTTCTCTTGATTCAACCCAATTGAGAGGAGTTCTACATTTGCACCCATACAAAGCTTCAAAAGGAGCCATCTGAATACTCTCTTGATAGCTATTGTTGTATGAGAACTCGGCCAAAGGTAACCATTCTTCCCTTGAGCCTTTAGACGACAAAACACAAGCTCTCAACATATCTTCAAGAATTTGGTTTACCCTTTCGGTCTGACTTGAAGTTTGAGGATGATAAGCTGAACTGCGAACCAAATTGGTTCCCAAACACTTGTGTAGATGCTCCCAGAAGCGTGCAATAAATTGCGGGCCTCTGTCGGAAACTATCGTCCTCGGCACACCATGTAACCGAAGTATCTGAGCAAAGTAGAGTTGTGCCAACTGATGAGGACGATCTATAGTTCAAACTGGTAAGAAATGTGCAATCTTAGTCAATCGATCTACAATCACCCAAATAGAATCATGGCCTTTTTGCGTTAGAGGTAACCCAGATATGAAATCCATGGTTATCTCATCCTATTTCCAACATGGAACTAGTAAAGGTTGCAATAGACCTGCTGGCTTAAGATGAATAGCTTTCACGCGACAACAGGTATCACACCTGGCCACATAAGTTGCAATTTCCTTCTTCATTTTGGTCCACCAGAACCTAGGTTTCAAGTCTTGATACATCTTACTACTACCAGGATGAATGGATAACTTGGACAAATGAGCCTCGTCCATAATCTGATTTCTCAACTCATGGTCTTTTGGCACTACCAATCGATCCTTGAACCACAACACACCTTTTTCATCTACTCGGAAATGAAGTGTTTCTTGTTCTTTCATCTTCCTCTTGATAAGATATATACCTGGATCTGTTTTCTGACCTTCAATAATCTTGCTTTCCAAAGTACAACTGAGAGTAATATTATTCAACACCACTGGATGCATAAGATTGAATCCGTCTGCTAGCAAAGGCTGCAATACATTGCAATGAGACTTTCGGCTCAACGCATCAGCTACGACATTAGCCTTGCCCGGATGGTAGTGTACTTCTACATCATAGTCCTTGATGTAACAACCCTAAAAACCCACACAACCTAAAAATCCCAACCAATTAAAATTTTTCATTTATTTATTATGAAAACCCATTTTTCTTGTGCAAGCATATAGGTTTCATTATGAATTTGGTAAATAAAGGAGTATAGCTTGCATTTTAATTCCATTCACATAGAATAATAGCTTATGCATCACAATTGGGATTTATTGCAATTTATGTTTGTATTTACTCAATATTTAAAAAGGGTAATATATGTATATAAATACACTTAAGTGAAAATAGAAAAGGAAAAAGAAAAGAGAAGAGAGGAAGAAAGGAAGCCAGCCTGTCGGCCCAGCTGCGGCCCAACCGAACAAGTGCGCGCGCGCGACCGTTTCACCCACTCCCCCGCAGCCGCTGACCGCCCGGCCCCGCCTGTCAGCCGCTCTCGCTACTGTTCTTCTTCTCACCTCGTGAAAGACGGTGGCCGACAGAGTCACGCAAATGGCGTGACCGACAGCGCCACGCATGGCAGAGCCCTGACCCCGCTGTCCCTCGCCTGTCCCCTGCCTTGCTCGCCAAGAAGCCGCGCGCACTGGGAAACCCTAGCTCGGGAGCACCGATGGTCTCCACGTGCCCCCTTCACCTGCTAATCATCGTCCGCCGCCACGCCATGCCCTGGCCGTCTATAAAAGGAGTCGCCCCGAAGCCCTAGACCTCGTCCCACTCGTCGCCGCCGCGCTGCGACACAACCACTACACCACACCGCACAATAGAGGGAGGGGGAGAAGGGAGAAGGGCGGAGCAGAGGAGGAGAAGCTGCCGGAGCGCCGCCGCCGCGGAGCACACCGGAGCCGGACACGGAGGAGAAGCCCGAGCTGCGGACGAGGAGCAGCATGGCACTGCGATCACTCTGCACAGCGTCACCTTATCACTGCACCACCATCCTTACCTCACTAGCCCCACGGTGAGCCACCGAGCACCTCATCCAACCTCGCCGTGCTACGGTCATGGCGCTCGGCATCACGAGCGTGTAGGCCGCGAGCTGTTTTCGGCCCGTGAACACTTCGCACAACACGCGCACAAGACCGGCCATCAAACCACTGGACATCGGCTATGGACGCCAGGCCACTTCCGATGGGCATCGCCGTCACATGTGCTCGGAGCACCGCCACCTCGACGGCGTTCCCGCGCACAAGCCGTGAAACCGCCGACGCGACCCGTTAGCGTGACCACCAACTCACCGACCACCTCGGACAAGCTTAGTTGCGGAAGATCGAACCTCCATAGCCCGGGACACCGCGAGGTGCGTTCTCGAGGAAACGTGATCACCGCCGACACGTTTCGCCTCGCCAAAAATCCGTTCCGAGTACCTCCGGTCGCCTCGCGCTGCGGAGAAAGGCCACCGAGGTTCGCCAAGTCTGCCTCGGCACCGCCGCGTAGATAGCCGAGCCCCGAATCATATCTGTCGCCTTGGCTACGTGCGCCTCCACCTCGTCGGAGAACCGCCGTATGCCGTGGGAGAGAAGGAGGCCCACGACATCATTTCACTAATGACAGCCAACCCTCGGGAGGGCGGCACCCTCGGCGCCCAAAATTCCGATTCGCCCGAGCCTCCCCGGGAGAGCTCGGGAGAGCGGCACCCTTGGCGCCCAAAATTCCGATTCGCCCGAGCCTCCCCGAGAGAGCTCGGGAGAGCGGCACCCTCGGCGCCCAAATGTCCGATTCGCCCGAGCCTCCCCGGGAGAGCTCGGGAGAGCGGCACCCTCGGCGCCCCGAATCTCCGATTCGCCCGAGCTACGCCGAGCCCCGCCGAGCTACGCCGAGCTCCGCCGAGCCCCGCCGACCTACGCCGAGCTACGCCGAGCTCCGCCGAGCTACGCCGACGCCGGCGACTCTCTGGGAACCAGCATCGAACACCTGGTGGGCGACCATCGGGTCTGAGTTCTGATGAGGCGCCACATGCCGCACTACTGGACCCGCGCGCCACGTAGACCAATCCCGAGCTGCCCCTGATTAATCGACCATTTTCTATTTTCAGAAAATAGGATAATCTTCGGAAATTCATAACTTATTCATACGATGTCCAAAAATTGCGCACCATATATCAAAATTCTCAGAAAAATGAGATCTACAATCTAAGACTATGTTTGTGTGCATTTGGCTCTTTATTTTATTGGATTTTTCTGAAATACTCTATAGGAGTCGCTGACGCGACTATTTCGTGTTCGATTTCAGAGCCGGAGGAGGATCTGACTAAGGAAGACGACCACGATTACCTTCAGGAGCTAGGAGACGACTACAAAGGTGCCACGTCCCACCAAATCCTTAGATCCTAATTACGCATTGCAAATGACATTGTTGCTATTGCTTTATGATTATGTATGGATTGGTTGCATGGTAGTATAATTGAATTCCCTGCCTTGATAAGACTATACCCTGCTATCCGCTGCTAGGTTAGCTGCTGCTTAATTTACTGTTACTCTTCCACTACTTTCTACTTACTATATGCTATGTGGTGGAATTGGGACGGTGTATAACTGATTATAACCACTGGGAGATTGCGCTGCGTGCGTCTTGGGTGCGTGGTAAGGGTTGATGTCGACCAAGTGGGATGTGAGACAAGCCCATGGGGCAAGTCGTGCCGGGGGTGCAACCTGGGCATCCCCAAGCGAGATACCTGTGGTGGGTAAAGTTGTTGAGGAGGTTCCGGGTGGGATAGCCTTGGTGGTTTGAAGCCCGTGGACGGAGGTGCTGTGATGGCACGGGGAGAGTATCCCCTAGTGAAGATGCCTGCTTGGTCAAACTTAGGATGGACTAGTTTCAGGTTCATGGGAATCCTTTTCTACTCACTCGCTTCTGATGGGCGGGAGACGGCTGGACTACTTGGTAGGACGGTGCCACTACTGCTAAGATTGAGAGGTGATAAGGGTGGGCGGAGACGGTCGATGGGTTCCCGTTCCGTTCTAGATGCGCAGTACCACTGGATGGGCCTGGTACTGTGTCTCCCAGTCTCAGCATAACGGTGTAGGATCCGGAATATCCCAGAGCTGAGTGGTAGGGTGGCATCGACCTAGGCAAGCAAGCACCCGGAATTCTGCCTAGGTGTTTGCACAACACCTATGATGGCTAATCTTGTGGGTAGTGAAACCTCTGCAGAGTGTACGGTTGATCGATCGATACATATGCCAACCTGTTGGCTATGGACCTTTCCTGTGAAGCTTCTACTAGTGTAGTGAGTGTTCTCTTCTCCCCCTGGATGACATTTTTCTGGCAGTGTACCCGCTGTGGTAGTGTGCCGCTGAGATAGGCCCGAGAGGGAGTTGGGCCTGTCGAATGAGAGCGAGGTGTGGGTAAGTGAGATGTGGTGATGGGAAAGGGATGATGGTGTTAACTGGAGATAAAACTTGACTAATTAAACATTGATTACAGCTGCATAGGAAACCTCAGCCTATAGGTCTGCTTGTATAGCCTTGCATCCACTTTCCACAAAGCAAATGCTGCATAGGTGAGCTCCGTGGCCAGTACATATCGTACTGATAAATTTGCTGTCAGGTGACGAGAATGAGTACGACTTCGAGGAAGACGATGGCGAGGAATAGGGTCACGTGCTACACTCAAGTTGGCCGTGAAGGATGAAACGTTTCCGCATCTTCTAAAGCTTCTCTGAATGTTGATTCCGCCAGTGTGGCGATGTAATAAATGTTTATGTAAGACTTAATTACCGTTGTATGGATCCTGGTGTCAACTGAGATATGAGTAATTTCATGGATTGTTCCAAGCAATCTGTTGAATTACAATTCGAGCCTGTGGATTTCCCTTCGCGGAAATCGAGGTCGTTTCAGTTGGTATCAGAGCCGTACTTGACTGTAGGACGAGACCCATAGAGAATGGACCTTAGAATAGGAAGCCAGACTCTCTTTCGGTTATATTACCGACCTTGCATTCACTTTTTATGCAATGGCTTATCTAATACAAGTACCTGCTAATCCGTTTCTTGAAAAATTTGCAGATGACCAGCCTTGGACTACCACTTTGACCACTGCACGACGGCACTATTGAGATCCCGATCAACGGAAGGAACCACGGCGGATTTGCCATGGTACTACGCCAGGTGTTGGAGGAGCTGGGAGCACCGTCTGACCAGATCCAGTACTTCAGCCGAGGGAAGCTTGTCGAGGCTGAGAGGTTTAAAGGACCTGTCACTACCAGAGTTGAGACACCCGTCAGCCTGACCCTTCCAGGGATGCCGATTTTTACTGACTACACTGCTGGAGAGACTGTGGAGGACGGAGTACAGTCCGTCTCCCGCAAGGTACTACGCGCAGTTGTGTACACCGCCTACGAGTATCTTAAGGGGACCCACTTCCGTCTGCTACCTCAGGCCTTGGAGCTGCACCCTAACCCCATTCAGAGGATTCTGTACACCAGCCAGATCATTCAGGCCGAGACTGACCCCAGCCTACGCATAGTGGCACACCACCTCCAGGAGCAGGACGAGTTCATCAGCTCATTGGAGCAAAGGAGGCAGCGTGACCGAGCACGCATGGCAGAGGTCGAGGACAGTTTGCAGAAAGGGACTCAGACCCTGGAGAGCTTGAGCAGAGCAGTCACTGACTTGCAGCTGGAGATGCAGCGCCGTGATGAGTTACACCGAGCCGAGATCGCCGACTTGCGAGACAAGATCGGGGATTTTGGGCTTCGCAATGACTACCTGAACAGCAGAGTATTGGGTTTACAGAGGAGGCTGGACGACAAGGAGAGAGCGCTTGCTGAGAGAGAGACAGAGGAGTCGAGATGAGCATGTTGCGCTCCAGGATCAGGGAGTTGGAGAAGCAGTTGGAGAAAGCCGAGGAGAAGTCCACCCGCAACCAAGGGATTCTGATCGACCGCGTGAAGATGGTGGAGTTCTTAAAGGACAAGCTACGGAGGACAGAGACAGCTTGGAAGCAGTCCGATGCCAAGAGAGCTATTGGGGTCCAGAAGGAGCAGAGTTCGCTTCCCCCACTGGAGATGGTGAAGCCCCGGGAGGGAGACTTCCGCGTACCACCCACTACGCTCAACCTGGGAGAGTGTCCGTCTCTAAGGATACAGGAGATTGAGGCCACTCCAGAGCTAGCTGTAGCACTCGACTACGTCAAGCACCTGACCATGACTGATGACGAGATCGAGGCAGAGGACAGACGCATACCCGAAGCCGTACTCGACCTTATGCACCAGTAGCTTATGGGACCCTGCGTGGCCCTTAGACTAGTGATACCATGAGTTGTCCTGTCATTGGCTATCTGCGCATAGCACGATCTTCTTAGCAGCTAGGAACATCCTTTATGTAATAATAACCATGTGATGAGTGACATTTGGATCTTATGCTTCTTATGGTTCTCTATGCTTCTTTGGTTGAGTGTAGGATAGCATGAAAAATGTTTTAATTCATTTAAATCGTTGAAAACATCTAACTCCTACTTAAACCACTGCAAGATTATTACTGCACTGAGCACGTACCTAATAACTTCAGATGTCGATGAGACGTTCCGCGCGTCTGGAGAACCGCCAGCCCTCCCCCGCACCTGCGCCAGGACGCGGGCGTGGTCGCAACCGTGGACGCCCAGCTGGCAGACGTGCTGGAGTTAACCTGGAAGAAGAGCTGCGCCGGGCAGAGGATGCACCGCCGGAGAACGATCCGCCACCACAGGGCGAGAACGTGCCTCCGCCACCGCCACCGACGTTGGCGGAAGTGATGGCACAGCAGACCCAGCTGCTGAATGCCATTGCTACTGGGATGAACAGGCACCACGGGCCACCCCAGAATGACTTCCAAAGGAAACTGGAGGGTTTCCTGAAGCTGAGGCCACCTACCATTGACGGGACCGACAGCGATCCTCTCGCTGCCGACGATTGGCTTAAAGAGATGGAGAAGAAGCTGGACCTGACCACTTGCTCCGACGAGGAGTGTGTTGGGATTGCTAGCCACCAGCTGACCGGTGCTGCACGAGCATGGTGGGACAACTACACCAGCGCTTACGAGGACCCAGCCCGCATTGACTGGGATGAGTTCACCGAGGCTTTCCGTGACCACCACATTCCTGAGGGAGTCATGGAGGCCAAGGAGAACGAGTTTCGCAACATCTCCCAGGGAGCTGACCGGATCCACGAGTACACCACCCGCTTCAACTGTTTGCTCCGCTACGCACCTGCGTCTTGCGTGAGTTCCGAGAAGGAAAAGATGTACTACTACAGGAAGGGAATCCAGACCAAGATCAGGTTGGCTCTGTCAGGGAACAAGAGCTACACTCTGTGTGAGCTGATTGACCGCTGTATTGAGATCGAGAAGGATCGCATAGAAGCACGTCTGGAGTTCGAGGCCCAGAACAAGGGAAAGAAGTGCCGCTCTGAGGGAACCGCTCGCACTGCTCCACCTCAGAGACAGTGAACGGGTGCACCCCCGTCTTTCGGGACTCGCCAGGGACCTTCTTCGGGAACGAGCCATGGTGGTGGTACCAATAGCAGCAACTATCACCGCCCCGCTCAGACCTACCCTGTGACGACTCGAGCTGTGCAGAACACACCCGTCCCCGCTACCAACACGCCAAGGACAAGCAATTGGAAGGCTCCTGCGACAGCTACAGCAGGCAGTGCGCCCTTCACTTGCTTCGGATGCGGAAAGCCTGGACACCGTGTGGCTGTGTGCCCCGACCTCAACCGTGCACCAGCAGCTGCACAGGGTACACCGAACCGGGGATCTGCTACCCGAGGAAGACTGAACCACATGACCGCTGAGGAAGCTGAAGCTGCACCTGATGCTGTGTACGGTACGTTCCTAGTTCAGGGTAACATGGCTACAGTTCTGTTCGATTCGGGAGCTACATGTTCATACATTTCATCTACATATGCACGTAAGCATAACATACCTGTAACCCCGAGAGCAAACCCCATCCTAACTAGCTCGCCCTTAGGAACCTTCAGAAGCGTTCACATATGTAGGGGAGTGATAATCACAATCGAGGGACTTGACTTTCGAGCTGACCTAACCCTACTACCCTCCAATAGCTTAGATGTCATCTTAGGCATGGACTGGCTAACCAAACACTGGGGAGTGATATCTTGTTCACCTAGATATGTTCAGGTAACCCACCCTTGGGGAACAGCCGTCCGATGTATACCCCAAACCGGGAGAGTCCAAGCCCTCCTATGTGCTCTGGAGACTAAGGCAGATAAAATGGAGCTGACATTCAGAGATATGCCAGTAGTCTGTGAATTCAATGACGTATTTCCAGAGGAGTTGCCAGGAATGCCACCAGATAGAGATGTGGAGTTTGTTACAGAGCTGATGCCAGGAACTGCACCGATTGCCAAAAGACCCTACAGAATGTCGGCTGATGAGTTGAAGGAACTCAAGAAGCAGCTGGGAGAATTACTGGAGAAGGGCTTCATTAGGCCTAGTGCCTCGCCCTGGGGATCTCCTGTTTTGTTTGTCAAGAAGAAGGATGGCATGATGAGGATGTGCATTGACTACCGGAATCTGAATGCGGTTACAGTCAAGAATATGTACCCATTGCCCCGCATCGATGATCTGTTAGATCAACTGAGTAAGGCCAAGTACTTCTCAAAGATCGATCTCCGATCAGGGTACCATCAGATGAAGATCAGGGAAGAGGATATCCCGAAGACTGCATTTGTCACTAGATATGGACAGTATGAGTGCACAGTAGTCTCATTTGGACTCACTAATGCTCCGGCATACTTCATGAACATGATGAACAAGATCTTCATGAATGAGCTAGACAAGTTTCTAGTGGTATTTATTGATGATATACTGGTTTACTCAGCCACAAAAGAGGAACATAAACATCATCTGAGGACCGTATTGGAGAGGTTGTCTCGCAACCAGTTATACACCAAATTCTCCAAGTGCGAATTCTGGCTTGAGAAAGTTGCTTTCCTTGGTCACGTACTGTCAGGAGAAGGAGTTGTAGTGGACCCAGCCAAGAATGAAGCTGTGAAAGAGTGGGAACAACCCCGTAATGTGTCAGAAATCAGAAGCTTTTTGGGACTTGCAGTATACTATCGCAGATTTATTGAGAATTTCTCCAAGATTGCAAGACCCATGACCAACTTGCTGAAGAAAGAGAACAAGTTTATATGGACTCCTGAATGTGAGAAGAGTTTCTAGACCTTGAAGGAGAAGCTCACTACTACACCTGTACTAGCCCTACCCGATATTCACAAAGATTTTGTTGTATATTGTGACGCCTCTCGGCAAGGTTTGGGCTGTGTACTAATGCAAGAAGGAAGGGTGATAGCTTATGCCTCAAGACAGTTGAAGGAACATGAGCAGCGATACCCGACTCATGACCTAGAACTTGCAGCCGTGGTACATGCACTCAAGATTTGGAGACACTATCTAATAAGCAACAAGTGTGACATCTACACTGACCACAAGAGCCTGAAGTACTTCTTCACACAAGAAGATCTGAATATGAGGCAGCGCAGATGGCTAGAACTCATCAAGGACTATGATCTTGAGATCCATTACCACCCAGGGAAGGCTAATGTTGTCGCTGATGCACTTAGCCGCAAAAGCTACTACCATACCCTCATCACCAACTCTATGCCGCCTGAGCTCAGGAGAGAGTTTGACGCATTCCAGCTCGAGGTAGTCTCCTATGGCATGCTAAATGAGCTTCGCGTCGAGTACAATCTCACCTCACGGATCCATGAAGCACAAAGGAACTGTCCTGAGATAGACTATATCCGTGGTTTGATGAAACTGGGGAGAGGCCCCGAATACCGAGAAGATGAGCAGGAATTGTATGGTACAAAGATAGAATCTGTGTACCGACGGATTCAGCGATACGAGAAGAGATCCTGTCGGAAGGGCATGACTCCAAATATTGCATTCACCCAGGGTCAGCCAAGATGTACCATGATCTAAGGAAGCACTTCTGGTAGGAGAATATGAAGACAGACATTACAGGGCATGTAGCCCGATGTGATACATGCAATAGAATCAAGGCCGAGCATCAGAGACCAGCAGGGTTGCTACAACCAGTTGAGATACCAGAATGGAAGTGGGAATGCATATCCATGGACTTTATAATAGGACTGCCCCGATCCAAGCATGGGTATGATTCTATATGGGTAATAGTGGATCGTCTGACCAAAGTTGCACATTTTATACCGGTCAAAAGAAAGTATAGAGTTGAAAAGCTAGCAGATCTGTACATATCAAACATTTTGAAGTTACATGGGGCGCCTCTGAGTATTATATCTAACCGAGGCTCACAGTTCATATCACAGTTCTGGAAATCCTTGCACAAGTCCATCGGGACCAAGCTCGACTATAGCACCGCATACCACCCGCAAACGGATGGGCAAACAGAAAGAGTGAACCAGATTCTCGAGGACATGTTACGTGCTTGCGTATTGAGGTACAAGGAAGGATGGGAGAGCTGTCTACCCCACGCCGAGTTCTCATACAACAACAGTTATCAGACAAGCATTAAGATGTCTCCGTTTGAAGCGTTGTATGAAAGACCGTGCAGAACCCCGCTAATGTGGTCAGAACCAGGTGAAAGGACATTCTTCGGTCCTGCTAAGATTGTGGAAGCAGAAGAAGGTGTTGCCCAAGTAAGAGAGAATTTGAGGATTGCACAAAGTAGGCAAAAGAGCTATGCGGATAGAAGACGTAGAGAGCTTGAATTCAAGGTTGGGGATTATGTCTACCTCAAGGTATCTCCGCTTCGTGGCACTGTCAGATTCCACGTAAAAGGGAAATTGGCACCAAGATATGCTGGGCCATACAAGATCTGTAAAAGGGTTGGAAAGCTTGCTTACAAGCTGGAACTACCGGAGGAATTATCTGGAGTACACCCCGTGTTCCATGTCTCGCAATTAAGAAAGTGTCTGAAGCTTCCCGAGGAGCAAGTTCCTACGGATGCATTAGACCTGCAAGACACACTTGAATACAAGGAACATCCGATCAAGATCTTGGCACGGGATACCAAAGAGACGCGAAACAAGACAATTCCAATGTGCAAGGTACAATGGAGCAATCACACCGAAAGGGAAGCTACGTGGGAGAAAGAATCGGACTTGCGGATTATGTTTCCTTACCTCTTCGATGGGTACGTTATCTCTGAATCTCGAGGTCGAGATCCTAATGAGGGGGGAGGACTGTAACAACCCTAAAAACCCACACAACCCAAAAATCCCAACCAATTAAAATTTTTCATTTATTTATTATAAAAACCCATTTTTCTTGTGCATGCATATAGGTTTCATTATGAATTTGGTAAATAAAGGAGTATAGCTTGCATTTTAATTCCATTCACATAGAATAATAGCTTATGCATCACAATTGGGATTTATTGCAATTTATGTTTGTATTTACTCAATATTTAAAAAGGGTAATATATGTATATAAATACACTTAAGTGAAAATAGAAAAGGAAAAAGAAAAGAGAAGAGAGGAAGAAAGGAAGAAAGGAAGCCAGCCTGTCGGCCCTGCTGCGGCCCAACCGAGCAAGTGCGCGCGCGCGACCATTTCACCCACTCCCTCGCAGCCGCTGACCGCCCGGCCCCGCCTGTTAGCCGCTCTCGCAACTGTTCTTCTTCTCACCTCGCGAAAGACGGTGGCCGACAGAGTCACGCAAATGGCGTGACCGACAACGCCACGCATGGCAGAGCCCTAACCCCGCTGTCCCTCGCCTGTCCCCTGCCTTGCTCGCCAAGAAGCCGCGCGCACTGGGAAACCCTAGCTCGGGAGCACCGATGGTCTCCACGTGCCCCCTTCGCCGCTAATCATCGTCCGCCGCCACGCCATGCCCTGGCCGTCTATAAAAGGAGTCACCCCGAAGCCCTAGACCTCGTCCCACTCGCCGCCGCCGCGCTGCGACACAACCACTACACCACACCGCACAATAGAGGGAGGAGGAGAAGGGAGAAGGGCGGAGCAGAGGAGGAGAAGCTGCCGGAGCGCCGCCGCCGCGGAGCACGCCGGAGCCGGACACGAAGGAGAAGCCCGAGCTGCGGACGAGGAGCGGCACGGCACTACGATCACTTTGCACAGCGTCACCTCATCACTGCACCGCCATCCTTACCTCACCAGCCCCACGGTGAGCCACCGAGCACCTCATCCAACCTCGCCATGCTACGGTCATGGCGCTCGGCATCACGAGCGTGTAGGCCGCGGGCTGTTTCCGGCCCCTGAACACTTCGCACAACACGCGCACAAGACCGGCCATCAAACCACTGGACATCGGCTATGGACGCCAGGCCACTTCCGACAGGCATCGCCGTCACATGCGCTCGGAGCACCGCCACCTCGACGGCGTTCCCGCGCACAAGCCGTGAAACCGCCGACGCGACCCGTTAGCGTGACCACCAACTCACCGACCACCTCGGACAAGCTTAGTTGCGGAAGATCAAACCTCCATAGCCCGGGACACCGCGAGGTGCGTTCTCGGGGAAACGTGATCACCGCCGACACGTTCCGCCTCGCCAAAAATCCGTTCCGAGTACCTCCGGTCGCCTCGCGCTGCGGAGAAAGGCCGCCGAGGTTCGCCAAGTCTGCCTCGGCACCGCCACGTAGATAGCCGAGCCCCGAATCATGTCTGTCGCCTTGGCTACGTGCGCCTCCACCTCGTCGGAGAACCGCCGTATGCCGTGGGAGAGAAGGAGGCCCACGACATCATTTCACTAATGACAGCCAACCCTCGGGAGGGTGGCACCCTCGGCGCCCAAAATTCCGATTCGCCCGAGCCTCCCCGGGAGAGCTCGGGAGAGCGGCACCCTCGGCGCCCAAAATTCCGATTCGCCCGAGCCTCCCCGGGAGAGCTCGGGAGAGCGGCACCCTCGGCGCCCCGAATCTCCGATTCGCCCGAGCCTCCCCGGGAGAGCTCGGGAGAGCGGCACCCCGGCGCCCCGAATCTCCGATTCGCCCGAGCTATGCCGAGCTATGCCGAGCTACGCCGAGCCCCGCCGAGCTACGCCGAGCTACGCCGACGCCGGCGACTCTCTGGGAACCAGCATCGAACACCTGGTGGGCGACCATCGGGGCTAAGTTCTGATGAGGCGCCACATGCCGCACTACTAGACCCGCGCGCCACGTAGACCAATCCCGAGCTGCCCCTGATTAATCGACCATTTTCCATTTTCAGAAAATAGAATAATCTTCGGAAATTCATAACTTATTCATACGATGTCCAAAAATTACGCACCATATATAAAAATTCTCAGAAAAAAGAGATCTACAATCTAAGACTATGTTTGTGTGCATTTGGCTCTTTATTTTATTAGATTTTTCTAAAATACTCTATAGGAGTCGCTGACGCGACTATTTCGTGTTCGATTTCAGAGCCGGAGGAGGATCTGACTAAGGAAGACGACCACAAGTACCTTCAGGAGCTAGGAGACGACTACGAAGGTGCCACGTCCCACCAAATCCTTAGATCCTAATTACGCATTGCAAATGACATTGTTGCTATTGCTTTATGATTATGTATGGATTGGTTGCATGGTAGTATAATTGAATTCCCTGCCTTGATAAGACTATACCCTGCTATCCGCTGCTAGGTTAGCTGCTGCTTAATTTACTGTTACTCTTCCACTACTTTCTACTTGCTATATGCTATGTGGTGGAATTGGGACGGTGTATATCTGATTATAACCACTGGGAGAGAGTGCTGCGTGCGTCTTGGGTGCGTGGTAAGGGTTGATGTCGACCAAGTGGGATGTGAGACAAGCCCATGGGGCAAGTCGTGCCAGGGGTGCAACCTGGGCATCCCCAAGCGAGATACCTGTGGCGGGTAAAGTTGTTGAGGAGGTTCCGGGTGGGATAGCCTTGGTGGTTTGAAGCCCGTGGACGGAGGTGCTGTGATGGCATGGGGAGAGTATCCCCTAAGTGAAGATGCCTGCTTGGTCAAACCTAGGACGGACTAGTTTCAGGTTCATGGGAATCCTTTTCTACTCACTCGCTTCTGATGGGCGGGAGACGGCTGGACTACTTGGTAGGACGGTGCCACTACTGCTAAGGTTGAGAGGTGATAAGGGTGGGCGGAGACGGTCGATGGGTTCCCGTTCTGTTCTAGATGCGCAGTACCACTGGATGGGCCCGGTACTGTGTCTCCCATTCTCAGCATAACGGTGTAGGATCCGGAATATCCCAGAGCTGAGTGGTAGGGTGGCATCGACCTAGGCAAGCAAGCACCCGGAATTCTGCCTAGGTGTTTGCGCAACACCTATGATGGCTAATCTTGTGGGTAGTGAAACCTCTGCAGAGTGTACGGTTGATCGATCGATACATATGCCAACCTGTTGGCTATGGACCTTTCCTGTGAAGCTTCTACTAGTGTAGTGAGTGTTCTCTTCTCCCCCTGGATGACATTTTTCCGGCAGTGTACCCGCTGTGGTAGTGTGCCGCTGAGATAGGCCCGAGAGGGAGTTGGGCCTGTCGAATGAGAGCGAGGTGTGGGTAAGTGAGATGTGGTGATGGGAAAAGGGATGATGGTGTTAACTGGAGATAAAACTTGACTAATTAAACATTGATTACAGCTGCAAAGGAAACCTCAGCCTATAGGTCTGCTTGTATAGCCTTGCATCCACTTTCCACAAAGCAAATGCTGCATAGGTGGGCTCCGTGGCCAGTACATATCGTACTGATAAATTTGCTGTCAGGTGACGAGAATGAGTACGACTTCGAGGAAGACGATGGCGAGGAATAGGGTCACGTGCTACACTCAAGTTGGCCGTGAAGGATGAAACGTTTCCGCATCTTCTAAAGCTTCTCTGAATGTTGATTCCGCCAGTGTGGCGATGTAATAAATGTTTATGTAAGACTTAATTACCATTGTATGGATCCTGGTGTCAACTGAGATATGGGTAATTTCATGGATTGTTCCAAGCAATCTGTTGAATTACAATTCGAGCCTATGGATTTTCCTTCGCGGAAATCGAGGTTGTTTCACTTGATCAACTCCAACCACCTTCTTTGCCTCATGTTCAACTCAGGTTGAGTGAAAATGTACTTGAGACTCTTGTGATCGGAATAGATATGACATTTGTGACCCATCAAATAGTGGCGCCAAATCTTCAATGCATGAACCACAGCGGCAAGTTCCAAATCATGAGTAGGATAATTCTGCTCGTGCTTTCTCAACTGACGTGAGGCATAAGCAATGACTCGGCCTTCTTGCATGAGAACACATCCTAACCCAGTGCCACAAGCATCACAGTACACATCAAAAGGCTTTTCAATATCAAGTTGTGCAAGAACTGGAGCAGTGGTCAACAACGTTCGTAAGGTGCAAAAAGCTGTTTCACACTCCTCACTCCACACAAACTTGGTATCTTTATACAACAACTTGGTCATAGGTTGAGCTATCTTAGAGAAATCTTGGATAAAGCGGCGATAATACCCAGCTAACCCCAGAAAGCTACGAACCTCAGATACATTGGTTGGTGACTGCCAATCCAACACCTGCTGAACTTTTGACGGATCTACAGAAAGACCTTCAGCAGATAAGATATGGCGCAGAAAAGGCACTTTAGTCAACCAAAACTCACACTTGCTGAACTTAGCATACAGCTTATGCTCCCTGAGTCTAGTCAGGACTATCCTCAAATGTTCAGCATGATCCTCCATGTTTTCAGAGTACACCAGAATATCATCAATAAAGACTACCACGAACTTATCC
Source organism: Eremochloa ophiuroides (assembly GCA_038502445.1). Taxonomy (NCBI): domain Eukaryota; kingdom Viridiplantae; phylum Streptophyta; class Magnoliopsida; order Poales; family Poaceae; genus Eremochloa; species Eremochloa ophiuroides. The sequence goes on along the minus strand of JAHLJS010000002.1, from coordinate 104,191,719 downwards.
AACTCAGGCATGAATACCGAATTCATTAAATACATGAAATGTGCAGGAGCATTGGTTAATCCAAAAGACATAACCAAATACTCATACAATCCATACCGAGTGAAGAAAGCCATCTTGGGAATATCTTGTGGTCTGATCTTAATTTGATGATACCCAGATCTCAGATCAATCTTGGAGAAAACCTTAGCCTTAGATAATTGATCAAACAAGATATCAATACGAGGTAGAGGATACTTGTTCTTAATTGTCACAACATTAAGTGGCCTGTAGTCCACACACATACGCAAAGTTTCATCCTTCTTCTTAACAAAGATTGCAGGACAGCCCCACGGAGAAGAATTAGGACGAATAAATCCTTTGTCCAATAACTCCTGGAGTTGTTTCTTGAGTTCAGCTAACTCATGAGGAGGCATTCTATACGGCCTTCGAGAAATAGGTGCCGTACCGGGGATAAGTTCTATTGCAAACTCCACATCCCGATCAGGAGGAAGTCCAGGAAGATCATTCGGAAAAACATCAGGAAACTCACACACTACCGGAATATCTTGGCCAGTTGTAACTTCCGCCGTGAAGCAGAGACTAAAAAGGTCTCCCCTTCATGGCAAGAAAACTTGAAAAGTACCTTTTCCCCGAGGTTCCTTTAATGTCAGGGTTCGGTTAGCGATGTCCAACACCGTGCCTTGCCTGTTCATCCAACTCACCCCCAGAATTACATCCAAACCTAACCCGGGCAACACAATGAGGTGACTAGCAAAGCTTCTACTGCTAATCTCCACACTTGCATGCTTAACACCCTCACGTGTGCAGATTTCCGCCCCCGCTGATGTTATTCAAAAGTTACATCCCAAATCAACAATTGGAAATGAATGCTTTTGTGCAAATGGTCGACTTACGAAAGAATGCGATGATCCGGAGTCGAACAAAACAATGACAGGATGTTGATTCACAGAAAGCGTACCCGCAGTGACTGGTTCACCCTCTGGAATCTCTTCAATAGAAGTGTGGTGCACACGCCCCTGCTTTGGATGAGGGCAACAGCGAGAGATATACCCCTGCTGACCACAATTGAAACAAGGCCCAAGACCTTGATTGGTTTTCGCTTGGGAAGTATTGCCTGAAGGAACATTGTTCTTGTTCAAAGGCACTGTGAAACCCTTCTTGTAGCGTTGTGGTGCTGGCTGCTGTTTCTTGGGAGGAGACCTGAATTTTGCTCCAGGAACAGCCGAGCGGTAAGCAGGGCGATTTGCCACAGCACGACTAGCTGCTGAAGCCCTTGGCTGAGAAGAACCTCCTTCAAAGGGCCTCTTGCCTCCCTTGGAAGCAGTGTGCAAGTTGTTCTGTTTCTCTTGGATATAAGCTTCACTAATAAACTCGTTGAAAGTTGTACGAGCGTTGTTCGCCAAAGTCTTCATGAGCTTGGTACTAAGGCCTCTCTTGAAAGCTTTAATCTTCTTTTCATCAGTATCTACCATCCACGGAGCATACCTTGACAGATTGTTAAAGGCATGATGATACTGAGTGAGGGTCTTGGTACCCTGAGTGAGCTGCATGAACTCATTAACCTTCATCTTGATTAACCCTGCTGGAATGAAATGTCCCCTGAAATCCTTAGTGAACTGCTCCCAGGTGATATCAGCAACCACAGGATAGGCGGTCTTGCGATTTGCCCACCATATCCCTGCGGGCCCTTGCAGCAAGAGAGCAGCAAAACTAGCCTTCATGGTCTTAGTCAACCTCAACACTGAGAATGACTGCTCGATTGTGTTCAACCACTCATCTGCCTCCAATGGTTCGACAGCCTGCTTGAACACAGGTGGCTTGGTATCTAAGAAGTCCTTGTAATTACTGTACTGATCTTCATCATTTCCACGACGCCCATCTCGGTTGCGATTGTTGTTGTTGTTATTAGCAACCATCTGCTGCAGAATAGCTTGCTGAGTATCCAGGAACTGAGCAAACATCTGCTCCTGGGTACGTGGTGGAGGAGGCGGGGGTAACTCCTCATCCTCCTGCTCGTTACCACCACCACTGGTTGACCCATGACGACGGGTATGAGGTGCCATCTGTAGCAACACACAACAACCATTGTTAGGTGTCAGTTATGCCAAAGAGAACCGAAAGATTATGCCCAGAAGATATCAATGATCATTTTTGATAACCAACAAACGGCACAATAATTCAATAATTATCACACAACCGCACAATAACAAGGCGCAACCAAAAAGGGGTTTCCAACTGCATGAGTTACCATTACTTAATTAGAAGTTTCATGGTTCCAGCCTCGAGCACACAGGGTTCACATATTACAAACCAGATTCTACCCATTACATTACATTAAAGGTTTTTCCACTACAAAAGGGTGCCGATCATGGCAAGAGCACTAGAAAGAGCCTAGTCATCGTGGTCACTGTCCATGCCGGACACGTTCCCACCATGGTCATCACTCTCGTCAACAGGCACGATCTCCTCGGGGTCTTCTTCCTCTTCTTCCTCACTTGCTTCACCATCATCAGCCGCAACGAAGATCTCAGGAGCAAACTCCACTGCACCCGGAGGATGAAACGGATCGACACGGTTGTTCAGACGATGAACATCCTGCTGCAACTCCCAAACCTGCTGCTGACTAACACGCAACTCCTGCAGAAACTCATCGCGCTGACGTGTCAAGCTCATATTGCGATTGTCAAGCTGGCGGTGAAGATCTGCATTCTGCCTCTCGAGCACCTCAACACGGCGATCAGCTGCCAACAAAGCGCCAGTGCATCGTAACAACTCATTGCGACAGGCAGTGAGAGCTACCACCAAGTCATCTAAGCTACGACGAGCCATACGTGCCCACTCTTCAGCTTCTAGCTTCTTCTCCACAGCATCATGCAGGGCTTCAACGCACTTCATCCAACCATCCCTAGTGGAATAATGCATCCTCAGGACAGCAAACACAGCACTCATAGAAGCACCCGTGCTATGAGCACGCTCATCTCTGCCTCGCTCCAAGGAAGCTTGGCTAGACTGAGCCCACTCACCCTGAGAAGCATCCACCCTAGGAAAAACATTTGCTGGCCCCAAATCAGCTCTCTTGTTGAACCTGGTGCAAATGTCCGTCAACACCTCGAAAGCTGCAAGCTGCGCACCATCCCATGGCGTCTTCATGTCAACTTCCACCCTTATTCCTGGAAACGACCAGCCCCTTCCAAGCACAGGGATAGTCACACAAACATCAAACCAAGGCTGCACCATGGTTTTCGCTGGCTTCTAGAAATACAGTGGTGGCTCTGCATACCCCACAGACTTCAACAACCTCCATAGCACAGTGGGTGTGCCAAACTGCTCCAGAAACTGACCACTCTGCGGCTCACCTTCAGCTGCCATCTGGTACATTGCAACACCTTTCAGCATTTAGAATAAGATAGAGCAGCACAAATTTTTTTATCATAGAGGAGGGAAATAGTACAAATAGCTTGAATTAATTTCATAATCATGATGCATGCACGTGCCAACAACCTCACACATAGTATATATTAACTAACGTTATAGTCGGTGGCATACCACGTGCTCTCATATATGTAACTAACCGTGCTATACGTTTTGCATGGTTAGTGTACCTGCAGAAGATTCATTTCAGCCCAATTCCCAATGTATGCATTGCAACAAGAAGCACTTTTCGCCGGAAATGTTCCCATAAACATTTGCGACCCCAAAAGTAATTACTCCACCTTACTTCCATAAGTACACATATGGATCACATGTACTCACTTCAGTAACCATAACACTCACCATCGATCGACGGTTGTTCGATCTTACACTCACATCTCACCTTACCTCAGGCGACGTGGCACATTGGCCCATAAGAAGCAATAAGAAACCGACAGTTCATAATTATCCGCACGATAAAACCAAATGAACCGCAAATAGAAACATGATGCAATTTCCCCCAAGTCAGTACTTACATAAGCCACCTAATTACCACATATATATAGGGCTATAGGACTTGGTCATTGGTGCTCATAATTTTTGCAAACACTTCGTTAAAATCACCTATACACACTAATAGTTGGCAATTAGTTTGTAAAACTCAAAACTCTTTGATTTTTAAATAGTCAAGTGACGGTATATGCTGAATTATGCTCTGGTACCAGCTGTCACAGAACCGACCAATTTATACGAGCACAAGTACAACGATCGCATTTTTAATAGCAATCAAGTCGTACTTGAGCCAATATAAACCCGGTAGTCCGGAAATCTCGAAGGATTTCAAACATTTTCATACCCCAAGGATCATTCATTTAGCAACAACCGATCACATGATACATAAGTTCGCAACCGAATTTAAACATCAGAGTACAACATAGTCTTTTACACAAATACAGTAGTAGCGGAAGTTAACATAGTTTTACACCACAGAGTTCAAATACGAGTATCAACACATGACCACGTCACAGCATTCTTACAACGACTAAGGATAGATAATGACCCTGCCCTCAGGTCTAGTCTTCTTCGCCCGCAGGGGTGAAGCAGTTCTTGCAATACGCATAGTAGACTACACCATCTGCAATAAAGGGAATAAAACCCTGAGTACTCGATTGTACTCAGCTAGACTGACCCGACAGGGAGTAAATAAAAAGACTCTCAAGGATATGCAGGCTTATTCGGTGGAGCTCAGAGGATAGCAACATTTTTGCATCGAAAAGCATTACTACAGTAGTTCCTCAACTTATACATTTTAATGTGATTCAGCTTCAATTTCAGTTGAGCTATTTAAACTAAGATTTGCCACTATACTAAGCATTCACTGAATATTATAGCAATCAATAAAACCATATGATTTTCGATATCCACAGATATCAACCTCATCTCACCATAATCATTATGTTCAAGTTATTAGCCTCTACCTCACCAGAAGATCAGTTCAGTTTCTCACTAACCAGGAGAGATGGCGATTTGAATCGATTGTACCAGCTGGCAAATATGCCAATCACAAACCCTGTCAGCCGAGCCACTGGCTTCTTGGGTCACCGTTAAATCTTTCTGAGACGTAATATGTATCGCGGGTTTGGGGGGCCCATATTCTCAGAGACGAATCCACTTCCAGGAAGCCTCAGGTCCTTGACCTGCCCTTGGTAAGATGGTGTCTCTGCACATACTTCCTACCTTCAGAATCTGTCTACCTTATCAGCCCCAATTCCCGGCTCAGAAAGAAATACTCAGCTTCGCGGTCAGAACGACTTATCCGGCCAGCTATGTGACGACGTCTTTCAATCTCAACTGATGTCTGGTGGCCTCAGTCCTAGTCGGCCGCAAGCAGCACCGAAGGCGGCATGACCTCAACCATGTCATGCGACTCCCCGCTACCTAGCCTTGATTCTCTCATTAGACACTGTGGCATGGTGGCACATATAGTCCATCATGTGGAATCCAACCCCATCATCATTAGTAACCACCTATGCTCGCGAAGGACAGGAAATCCCTCGACTTCTACCGGTCTAAGCATGGCTAAGCATAAGATCGAACCCATCCCTTGTCTAGTAATATTTCAGGCTCACATAGATATAGTGGACAAGGTATAAATGCAGCAACGGTATCAATTCAACTCCTATACTTAAGTGCACAATCATACGATTTAATAAAGACCAGTGCATTTGTAAAAAGAGTAGGTGGAGACTTAGGGATGCTCCGGGGCTTGCCTTTCACAAAGTTAGTAGGTTGGTGATCAGGGCACTCAGGCAGCTCAACCTCTTCCTGCCCCTCCGGAATCTCCAGGTACTTCGATCTCTGGGGGCACCCCTTCCTCTGGTGGGTCGAACTGCAGCAGCGTCACTCCTCCCGACGATCCTGTATGCATGATATGCATATATGAGAACTGAGAATGCACATAAAATGCAAGATAGAGATGCACAACTTAACCTATGATATGCAATCAGTTTAACAATCCACACTTATTTATTGAGTACGTGCATATTTCTTCTCTAGACAACCAACTCATTACTCACCCTTCTTAAACACAGCATAGAATAATTTCTCGTTCCGGGTAAGAGGTCTACAACCTGCACTTAATAATTAACATGCATCAACTAACTTACCACAATCATCTTATAACTAACAAGCACGAGCAACATCATATAAACAAAACATTAACCTTGCTGACCTAATCTCAAATTAGGATTAGCTCCACTGTTTTAAACAAGTGACAATGCTGGAACATCACAGAAATACATGAAAACACTCTCAAGTCAACTAGCACTTACTTAAAAGCAATTTAAACAAACCATAGCTTATAACTGGACCTACTATTTACTATGCCCAGAAAAATCTAGAAAAATTACAATAGATAAAGAAACTCCAGGTTAGCCTACTGCTAAAATTTCAAGTCATTTGAACAGGTATAACAGTCTACACAAAAATAACAAACAACCAGTCTTTTAAGCAATGGAAAATACTTAACATAGTAAAATGTATCAAATAATAGATTTCCCTATTTTTCTTAGCTTCTTCACAACATAACATGGTTCAGAAAAAATATTCATGACCATATACTTAACACATTAAGCATGGTGATTTTTGCAAGATTAAAGCATAAAAGGCACATTATAAAAGACATCATATAAATAACAGTGAAACACTAGCAAACATATTTTTTTCAGATTCTACTTCTATAAACAAGATTAATGCAAGTATAATCATATTTTTATCACATTCTTAGAATTACTTATGCATTTATCAAGTTTACAAGCATTTAATAATTTAAACAAGGCTGCACATAAAAAGTATCCCAAAAGTACATTTTATATTTTTTCTTGATAGAGCTCAGAAAGACAAACACAACAAAATTTGGTTCACCCTAATTGGACACTCCTAGCTCCAAATATGAATTTGGGAAGATTTTACATATTTTCTGGAAATCTATTTTATAAATCATTTAAATCCAAAACCGGCTTTAACCGCTAGATGCACCCGGTTCAGTGAACCAAAGGCGCACCCAGCCAGCTGACCAACGGGCCCCGGGTCAAACTGACCCCACAACACAGAGAGAGGGAGGGAGCCGCCGGCGTTGTCCGGGGAGAGCTCGCCGACGGCGAGGTTTCCGGCGACACCACGAGCACCAACGGACTCCTGACGACGAGACGAACCCAGCGAACTAACTCCCGAGACCTGTCCCCCACCGGAGCAAGCTCGTCGGCGACGATGGCGGACGGCGAAGGCACGGCGAACTTGCGCCGGCCGATTCCGGCCAATACTTGCGCGGATAAGCTCCGTTCCGCAAAACTGGAACCCTAGCGGACCTATTTGGACGGCGAATCGAACTATTGTGCACGGGAACACACTGACCGCACACGCATGGTGGCACGGCGGCGAGCGGGTTCGTGGCAAGCTCGGGTTCCGGCGAACTTAGAGGACGAGCGACCCAACCAACTTCCTAGCCTTGATCTACGACTCAAGGAGACACCAAGACGCGCAAGAACTAGAGAGAACGGCCATGGCGCTGCGCTTGACGCAGCGAGCAGAGAGCTCGGCGGCGCTCCGGCAATGGCGCGGCGGCGAGGAAACCTAGAAGCTTTACCTTACGACCTTAGGTGCTAAGAGTGGGTCGAGGAGGTAGAGCGGAGAACGGCGATGCTATGGTGGAGATGGAGCGGTCGATGGCGAAGCAATGGAGGCGGATTTTTGCCGGTGCTTCCGCTCGGCGAAAATGACGACAGCGGAGGGGAAAGAGGAGAGCAGAGAGGCGAGCGCGAGGAAGAGAGCGAATGAATCGGCCAGGGGATAGGGTGGAGTGCCGCTTTTGCAAAGCCGACCGGCGCGGCGGCCAACGGCGACGTACGGCGCCACTTGGCAGCCGATGCCTGACACGGTCGCCAGCTGCTCGACGATTTGAACTGAATCGTTTTCGATTCAGTTCCGACTGAAACCCGATATTTGTCGCGCCATAACTCTTGATCTAGTGCGTTTCAGAGCAAACTCCACTAAAACGACTTGATTATGAGACAGAACCTCCTAAGCTATATGGCCCACATGCACCTGTCGTCGTTCCAAAGACCTCTGACAGCCGTGCAGGTGACCCGTATAACCTAAAAGGGGCTGCCGGGTTTACGAGTAAACCCGTTTCCTCCGAACAGGATCTTAATCGTGAAGAAATTGTAGAGTACAACATTTCATATAAATTTTACAACTCGGAGTACAAGAGCGAAAGACTTAAAATATTACATAGGATTACAAACCCGTGTTCTTAATTATACATTAAGTGGGATTATTACAAACCAAAATATGAGTAGTGGCAGTAGGTAAGTAGCTTATACAACACTTATATTACATAACATCCCTGTTCAGGGATCAAATATTCACTCACTATCACTATCCTCTTGGACCACTTCCTCGAACACCGTCATACAGCAAGGTCCAACGCAGACCTTGGGTTGCTGATTTCCTGCAACATGGGGTTAACAAACCCTGAGTACAAGGGGTACTCCGCAAGACTTACCCGACTAAAAATTTGGGGAGAAGACTTAGGAATGCAGGCTGAGGGGAATCAAGGAGAGGCTTTAGCAAGAATCAAAGAGTTTTGCAGAAAAGCTCTCTAAATCAGCTTAACATTAATCTCAAAGCTACATTGATTCATTGTGTTATCTCGTCGTCGACTCCCTTTCCCACATTTACCTAGTTCCGAACCACTCTTCACTGTAAGTCAGTGGATCAAGTCTCCATTGACCGAGGAGTAACGACGATTCGAATCGATTAAGTACCCAGCTGGGGATCCCTATCCACACTGCATATGTAGCACTTAAACTTGCATATACCAACCCCGCCTACCACGGCTTTTCTAAAACTTGAACCGGTCCTGCGCCACCCGAGAGCACAGTACTCCTCTCCTCTCCAGGCACGCCGGCCACGAGGGTACACGCTACTCTCGCCATCTCTCCACTCCCAGTGCGTGGTTGTCGGTTCAAGAAGAGGAGCGACCGGAGTCAGAGGCCTTCCGTAGTATGTGGCTAGTTGCAAAGTCTCGATCCATCAGGCCGACAACGAATGGTCCCTAATGGATTCCATTTCGTTTTCTTAATAGACAGTCAGAGACACTACATCGAGATTCCTTTCTCAATGCAAGTCCACTACCCTGTCAAACAATTATAATAGTTCATGGTAGTATACCCCAAGCATACAAAATATCTTTTTTTATAAAAGCTTAACTATTAAGCATGGCTAAACATTTTATAAATATTTGCCTTTAAATCGGGTTTCAAGGATAATATATCAAGGCAGGTAAATGCAGCAAGTAGGTGACAATCAACTCCTATCAACCTAATGCAGCAATTTAACTCAAGGTGATAAAGATTTATAAAACACAAGGAGGGGCTGATGCACCGGGGCTTGCCTTGTTGCACGACGAGGGACGGATCAGGATCAGAACCGCAAATATCAAAACCACCGGAAACTCCTGGGGCTTCGTCAGCGGTGACTTGCTCGACTTTTACTTCCTCGCCTTCGGTCACTATACGTGATAATGATGCATGCTTAATGATGGTGCAAATATCATGATTAACAATAAACAAGTATTAAATTAACAACCTTGAGTACAACTTTCCTTCATGGTAAAGTTGGAATCAAGATCTCACCTAACAGTGTTATTGTTGCATAATTAATTCATTAATTATTTTTAAGTCATAGAAAGCCGCAACTAACACGACTTTCAACACTAAGGAAAGTGCTTAGGATCAATTAGGGTTTCTGATCCTATGTCTTCACACAATGCCAAAATAACACAAAAATTCTAAAGTGATTAACACTAATCATCATTTTAATTTAATTACTTAATTAAGAATAAATCACAAATAATAAAACTTTATCCAACTGAGCTACAAATTTTTGTGGAGGTAGCTCACTGGTCAAAATAGCTACCTAATTAATTTCATAATTTTTGGATTTATATTTTGAGCTATAAAAATCATAGAAGTGTTATTTATTAATTAAAATATACATTTTTACAATCTACAGAAAGTGCTCAAAATACAACTTTCATATTTTTCATAAATTCTACATTACTCAGAGAGACTCCATAATTTATTTCAGAATTTTTGGAGCTATAGATTAATTCATTCAAAATTCCTAAAATTCAGCATCCAAAATTCATAAACAAAATGAAAAGAACATTTGAAGGGGGTACTGGGCCGGCTCGGCCAGGCCCAGCAGAGCCCACTCGGGCTTCTCCTTCCCTCTGCTCAAACAGAGCAGAGCGAACAGAACAGAGGTGCGCCGGGGGGGGTGCCCGCCGCGGGACTCGCCGGCGGCGACAACTCCGGCGAGGGCGAACGTTTCCACGAGATCCATTCGACCTAATGAACACATCTAGAAGCTAAACCCCGCGTTCAAGACACTAGAGCAGAGCTACCGCCGGCCATGGCGGCCCGGCGAACTCGGTCGCCGGCGGCGCAGTCGCGTTCAGGCCACGCCAAAGACCAAACGACCTCTACAACCACTAAATAAGCACCAGGAGGATCACCAAACCCTACTGCTCACGTTAGTTGAAGATGGAGACGGGCGGAGAGGATCTGTCGACGTCAATGGTGGGTTCGGCGGTACGCTCCGGCGGTGACAGCGGCGTTCCGGCGACTGCAACCCTCCAAGGAAGAAACCACCGAGCTCGTGAGCTTCACAGGACCACAAAGAACATAGAACTAAAGTTAAGAAGGAGCGAGCATCACCGGTTAGAGCTAGCTTCGTCGAGGTCGAGCTCGACGGCGTTTCGGTCGGCTCCCGAGAAGATGGCCAGGCACGACGACTCCAGTGACGAAGACAACGTGGTCAACGGCTCTACGAGTTCACAAGAGAATGGTGAACCTATTGGAAGGCTCGACTCGACGTGAAGGTGAACGGGGACAGCGGATTTGGACGAGCAGCGAGCTCGCCGGCGACGAGCTGATTCAGGCGAAAAGGAAAAGATGAGCTCGCCTTCAAGCTTATATGGTAGAAGTCCGTTCCCGAGCGCGTGCCACGCCTTCCTGCCCCTGCCACGTACCCTGGTGACGTGCTCGCGCGCGCTGCGTCGCCGAGGGCGGCGGCGGCCGAAGCAGGCAGGCAGCTCGGTGGCGAGCTCTGCTTCGCGACACTGTACCTAGGTTTTAACCTGATTTTGGTTTTTTTAAAATTAATTTTGTTTTTATGTAACAAGTCAAAAATATCCCAAAATAAGATATGTGGGAAATTAAATTCTAAACAACTTTCGTATTTAAAGCATTTTTAGATTTCAAATATTTTTGAAATTATAGAAAAGGGGGTAAATGGCCCTTTTTCAATTCAGTTTAAATTTCAATTTTTTATTCAACAAGTTCAAAATATTTGAACATCAAAGTTGTTCAACTCAGAGAGCTTTACAACTTTTGTTTAAAGACCATCTTCAGATTCCATATAATTTTTGAATTGAAGTTTTGAATTCAAATTTGAGTATAGTAATTCAAGTTTAATTTGAATTTCCCAATGAAAACTTGAAAAACTTTGAATACCAAAGTTGTTCTATTTAATAAGAGCCACAACTTTGCTTTTGGGACCAAAGCCCAATTCTACTTAGTTTTGAAACTAGATTTTTAGTCCGATTTGGGGTTTTAAAAGTTAAATTGCTAAAGAAACCACTCTATTGCCCTATGCACAAGCCTTTAGAGAAAAGTAAACTCGTTCTCAGTTGATGCAGGTCAAGTTTGACAAAAATTCATACATGTTGTACAATGCTCATGATGACATGCTCAATTTTAAATGTTCCGTAACACAGGAGTGTTACAGATTAGCTACATGAGTAGATCATTTGGTATTAGAACACTTTACTCTAAATCAGCCTGGATTGAGAGATATGGATCGAAGAACACAGCTACTTTGAAACTGAAAACCACTTTTAGACATAGAAAAAATTTTGAACTTTAAAACAGCCTAAACTTGCACTAATTCAACTTTTTGACCAACTTCCCCCCATTTTCATGACTTGACCCTTAAATAAAGTTTGTTACTTATAAAATTCTACACAATTTTAATTAAGGGTGCACTGACATGCAAAGTCTCTAAAATTCCCTTCTTGTTTGGTCAAACAGAATAGCTTTTATAGGGCTCTCTAGTCAAGTATGAGCTAAAGGGGTATTTTGGGGATTTCACCAACATGAACATTGTTTCAAATGTTATCCCAAACATGTCTAAAGCATTTAGAATAGTAAACAAGCATCACATTTGCATGCTAACATATCTACCACAACATAAGCATAAAGGCAAACATATAGTATATAAGAAATGCAATTTAACTTGAATAGTGATGATGCATGAAATGACATGATAGATGCTTGATGACATGCAATGCAAGTGTGAAAATAGTAACTAACACTAAGGTGTTACAAGCGAGGTCATCCGAAGGGCCAGGTTCCCGCCCCGGTTCCGACAGCCGGCAAACATAGCCAAGTATTCGGGGAAAACTAACCCCGAACTATGGCTAGCGGATTATCGTCTTGCGTGCTAGCTTGGCGGTGCGCAGGATGATCTCATCATCATCCGCAACCTCCCCCTGTTCCTCGCCAACTCTGCAAGAGCTTGGCTGGAACATCTTCCCCCACGGTTGATCTTTGACTGGAGCGATCTGGTCAAGATCTTCGTAGGGAACTTCCAGGACACGTATGTGCGCCCTGGCAACTCCTGGGACCTCAGAAGCTGCAAGCAGAAGCCGGCCGAGTCCCTCAGGGACTACATCTGGCGGTTCTCCAAGCAGTACAATGAGCTGCCCCAGGTCGTCGACTCCGACGTCGTCGGAGCGTTCGCTGCAAAAATTTCCTGCAAAGAGCTCATTCATGAGCTTGGACGCCAGACCCCCACCAGCGTTTCCGAGCTCATGAAGATAGCAACCAACTTCGCCTCGAGGGACGAGGTAGTGGGAGCCCTTTTCTCTGACCCAAAGGGCAAACGGAAGGAGGAGGCCCCCGAGGGCACCTCTTCCCGGGGCCCAAACAGCAAGAAAAAGAAGGGGAAGGGAAAGGCACCCCTCCGCGGCGACTCGCTCGTGGCAGGACCGAGCCCAAGAGCGAACGACCCCCTCGGGGCTGCTTCGACGAGATTCTTAGCAAGTCGTGCCCTTATCACCAGGGTCCGGTGCATCACACGCTTGGGCAGTGTGTGATGCTCAAAAAGCATTACTGCCGGCAGGCGTTCCGCGACGCCGCCGGCAAGAAGCCCGCCGAGGACAAGGAGGACAAGGACGGGAAGGACGACGAATTCCCGCCCATCGACAAGTGCCTCATGATCTTCGGTGGACCCGGGACCGCTCCCACGCAGCGCCAGCGAAAGCGCGAGTATCGGGAGGTCTACTCCGTTGGACCAGCGACACCATGCTTCCTCGACTGGTCCCACGACGCCATCACCTTCAGCCGGGACGATCACCCGGACTACGTCCCATCGCCGGGGCGTTACCCGCTCGTTGTCGACCCCGTTGTTGGCAACACGAGGCTCTCCAAAGTCCTCATGGACGAAGACAGTGGCCTCAACATTCTCTGCGCTGAGACCCTCGACTTGATGGGGATCAGCCGCTCTCTTCTCCGGCCGGTGACTTTCCCGTTCCACGGGATAGTCCCAAGGAAGAGCGTGCAACCCCACGGGCAAATCGACCTGCCCGTCTACTTTGGGACTCCTGACAACTTCAGGAACGAGACCCTCACCTCCGAAGTGGTAGGTTTCCACGGCACCTACCACGCCATTCTCGGAAGGCCATGCTACGCCAAGTTCATGGCCATCCCGAACTACACCTACCTCAAGCGCAAGATGCCGGAGCCAAAGGGGGTGATCACCATCGGCGCTTCGTACCAGCACGCGTACCAGTGCGACGTCGAGTGCTGGCCCTCATCGCCGACCCCGAGAGGATGGCAAAAGAGGTCCCCGACCCGAAGAAGGCCACGGGCACCTTTGAGCTCGCTGAGGGGGTGAAGGAGGTGCCCCTCAACCCGAGCTCTCCCGACGGCAAGGTGCTGAAGATCAACGCCACCCTTGACCCAAAATAGGAGGCTGTGCTCGTCGACTCCCTCCGCAAGCACACCGACGTGTTTGCTTGGAGTCCCTCGGATATGCCAGGCATCCCGAGGGAGGTCGCCGAGCACTCCTTGGACATCCGGGCCGGGTCCAAGCCGGTGAAGCAGCGCCTGCGCCGATTCGACGAGGAGAAGCGCCGGGCCATCGGGAAGGAGGTGCAGAAGCTTTTGGCGACCGGATTCATCAAGGAGATCTTCCATCCAGAGTGGTTAGCTAATCCTGTTTTGGTTAAAAAGAAAAATGGAAAATGGAGAATGTGTGTTGATTACACTAGTTTAAATAAAGCTTGTCCCAAGTATCCATTTCCATTACCTCGCATTGACCAAATAGTTGATTCCACTGCTGGCTGTGAGCGACTTTGCTTTCTTGATGCATATTCCGGTTACCATCAGATTCGTATGAAAGAGTCCGACGACTTAGCGACTTCTTTCATTACTCCTTTCGGCACATATTGTTACGTAGCCATGACATTTGGCCTCAAAAACGCGGGCGCAACTTAGCAGCGTTGCATGCTCAAAGTTTTTGGGGACCTCATCGGGCGGACCGTTGTGGCTTACGTAGACGATATAGTGATAAAATCTAGGAAGGCCAGCGACTTAGTAGCTGACCTAGAAAAGGCATTCGACTGCCTCAAGAAGCAAAACATAAAGCTAAACCCCGAGAAGTGCGTTTTCAGGGTCCCTCGGGGCATGCTCCTCGGGTTCATCGTTTCCGAGTGTGGCATCGAAGCCAACCTGAAAAAGATATCGGCCATCACACAGATGGGTCCGATTCGCAACCTCAAGAGAGTGCAAAAGCTTATGGGATGTCTCGCGGCCTTGAGTTGATTCATCTCGAGGGTCGGCGAAAAGGGACTTCCCTTATATCGGTTGCTAAAGAAAAATGAGCACTTTACCTGGACCACCGAGTGCCAGGAAGCCCTCAAAAGGCTTAAGGCTCTGCTTTCGAAAGCACCGGTTCTCGTGCCTCCTACGAAAGAGGAAAATCTCTTACTGTATGTTGCTGCTACTAACCAAGTTGTGAGGGCAGCAATAGTCGTGGAGCGGCAAGAAGAAGGGCACGCATTACCGGTACAGTGGCCGGTCTGCTTTATCAGCGAAGTCCTATCCGAGACCAAGACGTGCTACCCTCACATCTAGAAGTTGGTGTACGCAATCATTCTTGCCCGGCGCAAGTTGCGGCACTACTTCGAATCCCATCCCGTGACCGTGGTATCATCGCTTCTCCTCGGGGAGGTGATCCAGAATCGGGAGACGACTAGGAGGATCGCTAAATGGGCTATCGAGCTCATGGGCGATGGCATCACCTACGCGCCACGCAAAGCCATTAAGTCCCAGGTGCTTGCGGACTTCGTGGCAGAGTGGACCGAGACGCAGCTACCGCCACTTCGGACCCAAGATGAGTATTTACTTCGATAGGTCAATGATGAAGACCGGTGCTGGCGCAGGCATCGTCTTCGTCTCGCCCCTCAGGGTCTGGCTCAAATACCTGTTGCGACTGCACTTCACGGCTTCCAACAACGTGGCCGAGTACGAGGCTCTGGTCAACGGTCTCCACATCGCCATCGAGCTCGGGATCCGACGCCTAGAGGTCTGAGGGGACTCCCAGCTCGTCGTGGACTAGGTCATGAAGGAGTCGACGTGCCAGAACCCCAAGATGGCTGCCTACTGCAAGCTGGTGCGGTTGCTCGAGGAAAAGTTCGACGGCCTCGAGCTCAACCACATCGCACGACGGTACAATGAAGAGGCCGACGAGTTGGCAAAAATCGCGTCCGAAAGGGCTATGGTCCCGATGGGCGTATTTGCATATGACCTCCACAAACCCTCGATCAATACTGATCCCTCGGGGGCCAAGGGGAAGAAGACCCCCGAACCCCCCGGAGAACTTGGACCGCCTTCAAGCCTTGCAAGCCCCTCGGGGGCTACCAACCCCTCTTGACAAAGGGGAGCCACCCGAGACCCTGGCTGAAGACGGCGATGAAGCCGAGGCAATGGAGATTGAAGCCGAGATGGACGACGACGAGCCGGACTGGCGCGAGTCGCTGGTCAGCTGGCTTGTCCGAGGAGTTTTACCCTCGGACAAAACCAGAGCATGGCGGTTGGCATGTAAAGCCAAGTATTTCACGATGACTGACGGCAACCTCTATCGACGGAGTCCCTCGGGTGTCCTCCAGCGCTGCATTCCCTTCAGTCAAGGCAAACGCCTACTCGAAGAGATACACGCCGGAGCCTGTGGTCACCACGCCGCACCAAGAACCCTAGTCAGTAACGCCTTTCGACAAGGCTTCTACTGGCCAACCACCATGGCCGATGCTACCGAGGTGGCACGCTCATGCGAGGGGTGCCAGTACTACGCTCGGCAGACACACCTACCGGCCCAAGCTCTCCAGACGATCCCCCTCACTTGGCCGTTCGCCGTATGGGGACTGGACCTTGTCGGGCCCCTCTAAAAGGCGCCCGGGGGCTTCACCCACTTGCTTGTCGCCATCGACAAGTTCTCGAAGTGGGTCGAGGCTCGGCCAATCGCCCAAATCAGCTCGGCACAAGCGGTGTTATTCTTCACCGACATCGTTCACCTGTTTGGTGTCCCGAACTCCATCATCACCGACAACGGCACGCAGTTCACCGGAAAGAAGTTTCTGGCCTTCTGCGATGAATACCACATACGAGTGGACTGGGCGGCCGTAGCCCACCCAAGAATGAACGGCCAAGTAGAACGTGGCAATGGCATGATTCTCCAAGGCTTCAAGCTGAGAATATTCAACAGATTGAATAAGTTCGGCAAGAGGTGGCTGACGGAGCTCCCGGCAATGATATGGAGTCTAAGGACTACGCCAAGCCGAGCCACGGGCTTCACGCCCTTCTTCCTGGTGTACGGCGCCGAGGCCATCCTCCCCACGGACTTGGAGTACGGCGCCCCGAGGATCCGAGCCTATGATGAACAGGGCAATCAGACTACCCGCGAAGACGCGTTGGACCAAATCGACGAAGCTCGGGACATGGCCCTGTTGCACTCGGCCAAGTACCAGCAATCCCTATGCAAGTACCATGCTCAGCGTGTCCGGGGCCGAGCCTTCAGCGTAGGCGACTTGGTGCTGCGGCTCAGGCAGGACAACAAAGGGCACCACAAGCTCACACCACCATGGGAAGGGCCATTCATCGTCGCCGAGGTGCTACGCCCCGGCACGTACAAGCTCGCGAACGAGAAAGGCGAGGTCTACAACAACGCTTGGAACATCGAACAGCTACGTCGCTTCTATCCTTAAATTTCCGAGCATTGTACAAATTGTAAAATCTTGAAATCAATAAAAAGACCCGACTTCTACTCTTTTTACCTGATTTTTAGATTTTCGATCCGAGCCTACACTCGGAAGTGGAATGACTTTTCATTTCACTGCGCATTAGAAAAGTGAGGCTCGGCCTAACCTACGGAAAGGCCGACCCTCCCTCGGGGGCTAGGACGGTGGGAACCCCCGGACTCTCCCCAGTCTTAACGATTTTGAAAACGCAAAAATTTCAAAACTCGTTGAAATCGTTTCTCCATAAAACACGCTTATCTCCCAAAAACTAAGCGTGAACCTATAAGACTCGGAAGAGTAAGAGAAGTCCCAGAGGACAGAGCCGGTCGAGCCGAGGAGACCGCTTACGCCCCAGGGCTACAGCATCTCCCTTCGCCACTCTGCGTCCGAAGGTTAACTCGCGCTCGGAAGAAAACTTATAAGAACTATGCTCGGCAAAAGGAGGAGGCTCGGGAAGAAACAATTAAGATTTTTCCAAGGTTTCTTTCTGCCAAAGCTCCTAGAACTTCGGCTGCGTCTACGCCACTAAAGCTACGGCACCTGAAAAGAGTCCCCCGAGGCTCGATGGCCCGGGCACAGGATCGGCAAGAAAAAAACGCCTAAGGAAAAAACGCGAAACGAAACAAACATGCAGCAAATATTTACATAACATAAAGGCCACGAAGGGCCACTTGTTTGTTTCCTCTCAGCCACTCACGAAAAGTTACTTTTACAAGGGCACTACGGCCCGGCTTTTCTTCATGGCAGATTCATTGGAGGAAGCTCAACTTCGGCTTCGAAGAGGCCCGCCAGCGCTTCTCCTGGCTCCTTCATCGAGTCCTCCAGCGCCAGGAGCTCGGCGTCGTCAGCCTCAAGGAAGCCTTCACTGATAGGGCCAGCGTCGAAGTTCCCATAGTGGGACTTCACGACCGCCAGTGTCTTCTGGACACCCGTCAGTAAGGCCTCCTTGACCCGGCCACCGACGCTGATGTAGAGTGCCTCCAGATGGCTCCGGAGCGAGATCCCCGAAGGTTCCCCACCGGTGCCGATGGAGTCACACAACGCGCGCGCGGCCTTCTGCAGTTCCAGGTGGTCGGCCGCTTCGCCGTCGTAAGCCGCCTGCAGAACTGCGGGAGCAAAACATGGAGGTGAACAAAGATGCAGCAAGCAACCAAGACGAACAGGACGAAAAGCACGACATTGCACATACCGCCAGCCTCTTCTCGAGCCTTCTGTGCCTCCGTCCGGGCCGAGTACGCCGCGCCAACCGCCAAGTGCAACGCCTCCTGAGTGTCACTCAGGTCGAGAGCCAAGGCCACAGTGACAGAGGTCTTCTCGGCGGTGAGCTCTCGGGCGGCGTCGCGCTCCCTTGTCATCTCGACCAGGGCGCTCTCTAGCTCCCGCACCCGTGTTGCTGAGGTAGCGGCTTGGCCCCTCGCCTCCGTGACCTCCTCCTTCAAGATGGTGTTGTCAACACTCGCTTCGGCGAGCTTGGAGGTCACGGCGGCGAGCTCGTTCTGGGCACGGGCAAGGGCTTTCCCCTTGAGGTCAAGCTGCTTCCAGAGCCCGAGCCCACCGCGAAGGAAGCGGGACTTGTCCTGGGAGGTATGCATGAGGTCCTGGAAAGGAGAGAGGAGCGGAGACGGTAAGAAGAATGCTCATACGCAGAAAAAGTTACAAGACACGGGGATTCACCTGAAGCTGGGCCAGGAGGTCCTTCTCGAGGACATCGACAATCTTGCGGAGACCCGCCGCCGAGCTGAACCTGAGCTCCTGAACG
Organism: Eremochloa ophiuroides; assembly: GCA_038502445.1. NCBI lineage: Eukaryota > Viridiplantae > Streptophyta > Magnoliopsida > Poales > Poaceae > Eremochloa > Eremochloa ophiuroides. The sequence goes on along the minus strand of JAHLJS010000002.1, from coordinate 104,172,628 downwards.
ACGTCCCATTTGCGAGCCTCGAGGTCATCCCGGAGCGAGAAGACGGGCGGCCGCCTGAGGATCCGCTCGGTCCGCCCACTCGATCCGGGAGGCGGTTAGCTCCCGAGGCCGAGGTTAACTCAAGGCCAATGCCTAGGGACCCTCCTCACGGGCGGGGGGAGCTCCTGCGCCGACATCCATGACCGATGACCCCGCGGCGGCAGGCTCCATGGGTGCGGCATCGGCTGGCGCTCCCGAGGCGCCTCCAGAACTGACGGCCGAGGCCTCGGGAGCCCGTGCTGGCTCTGCCTCCAGGTCGATGACGGGCACGACGATGGCGGCCACGGCCGGAGCGACCTCTCCCGTGGGAGGAACCTCAGACGCCACGACCGGACCCGTAGGGGGACAGTTTTCTTCGTCCGTCGACCGGGCGCTCCCCCCGGCCATGTCGTGGCCCTGCATCTTCAGGACCTTCAGGTGTGACACCTGGAGGTCCGACCCCGAGTGTTTCCTGAAGCAGAGAAGCGAGAAAGGAACATTCAGAGTGCCAAACAAGATCTCCGACGAAAGGAATAACAGGTAAAGAGACCTACCTCGTCTTCCACACCACCCTCCTCTTCTTCGCCGCCCCCGCGCTCGGCAAAACGACGGACGGCGTGGGCTGCGTTGGCAGCGAAGGAGTGGGCGCCGACGCGGCGTCCGGGCCGGCACCGCCCTGAGGCGGGGGCCCTGCCTGGGCGCCAAGGGTCGCCTCGACGTCGCCGCCCCTCAGCGGGAAAGCTTGAGTCTGGGAGGACCCCAGCTCAAGTTCCGGCGTCTTGGCACAGGCCGGCTCCGGCTCCGATGGTTTCCGCTCACCACTCCTACCCCGCCTTCGGTCGTCGTGCCGATCAATGACGCGTCAGAGGGGAGGGTGCGCGGAAACAGGATCTCCTCGGTCCCACCGGCAGCAGCCAGGCTTGGCTCGGGCACCGGGTCAGGGCCCGTTCCCGGCCTCTCCAGCGAGCCCTCGCGGCCGCTGGAAGGCGGAGCCGTGGGTCCGGTAGTCACGCTGCTAGAGGCCGCGCCTTCAGACGCGGTCCCCGGCAGTTTCGCCTGGGGGCTCGGGTCACGAGCCCGGCACTTCCGCCGGCGAGCGCCGACATTGGAGCCTTCCCAGGCTCGTCGGCGCCCACCGCGGGCTTTGTGCCCACAGGGGGCTGGTCCAACACTGTGAAATCAAAATATTCTTCTTCTTCTTCATCCTCCTCGTCATCTTCGTCGGAGAGGGTGTCCTCCTCCGGCTCCCCCGCCTCCTGCGACGACAGCGCTGGGAGGATTCCTCCGTCCTCTGAGTCCTCTTCTCCTTCAGCGCGGTCTTCTGGTCCTTCTCCGCCTTCGCCGCCTGGTCCCGAAGGCGGGTCTGGGTTCGCTGAACCTTGTCCTCCGGGACAAGCGAAAGGGAAGGCTTCCCGGTCCGTGAAAGACCCTGCGACGAATGAAGAAAGAAGTCAAGAAAAAGACCGATAGAACTGCAAAATCGACGAAGCAGACGACACTCACCAGCGCGATGAAGCCCATACAGGCGCGCATGGGCTATCCGGTTCACCTCGTCCCAGGTATGGTGACCGCCCACCATGTACTTAACCCGGCGCATAATCTCTTGCTGGCCGATGTCCTGGGGCAGCGTCGCCGTGCCCTCCCACGACGACCCGACGAGCATCTGGTTCAGCGCCGGCCGATGGTCCATCAGCGGCAACACCGTCCACGCTTGGAACTGCGCCGCCACGGCGGCTCCCGTAAGGCCCCGGTCGCGCAGCGTCTGGATCGCGTCGAAGTAGGCGTTGAGGTGCTTGGCCTCCTTCGCCGGGCACCCCCAATCCCATTGAGGGAGGGGAGCGACGAACGCCCTTCCCGTATACTTGGGGAAGGCTTCCCCGTCGTTGCGGAGGTAGAACCAGCCGTGGTGCCAGACCTTGTTGGAGGAGGGGGCCTTGCAGGGGATATACTCGCCGGAGCGGATCACGAAACCGCATCCCCCGCGTGGGGGATCTCCCGTGGCTTCTTCGGACTGGCCATCTTGGTGTACCAGTCGACGCGGGAGATACGACACCATAGATTCCAGTGCGGGGGCACCCCGAGGTACCCCTCGCACAGGGCGGCGTAGATCGATGCCTGCGTGATGGAGTTGGGGGTGAGGTTGTGGAGCTCCAGCCCGTTGGCGAAGAGCAGCGCCTGGCAGAAGCGGCTCGGCGGCGACCTGAGCCCGTGCTCGTGGTAAGCGATGAAGCTCACCACGTACCCCTCATCGGGCTTCGGCTCGTCGTGGTCGTCCGACGGCACGACCCACTCCGGGCGCTCTGCGTTGGTGCGGGGGCGTAGAAGCCCCAGCCCCACGAGACACTCCAGATCTGCCTCCATCACGAAGCTGCGAGGCCACGGCTCCATCCGGAGAATGCCAGCGGCGGCGGCAGAGGCGTCGGTGCGAACCGGGGAGGAAGACATGGCGAGCTAAAGGAAAAGAGCGGTGGGAAGGCAACGACTTCGGTCGCGGCGGCGCTTCCCACTCGAGCGAGCAACGAAGGCGAAAGGGCGGACGATGAAGGCAAGAAAGTGAATGGTTGTGCAAGCAAATGGCTAGGGTAGAACAAAAAAACCGTGAGTTTTTCTTATATACCCGGGCGACGGATCGAGGGAGATGCGGAGGATCTGCCGCATTAACTGTGCGGGGCCCGCCACGATCCCCACGTCGTCGCCGGCCTCGCGCACTCAACCGCCTCGACTGCCCCAAACCGTAGCGTCCGTCAGGCTACGCGCCTCAAAAGGTGAGACGAATCATTACGCCTGCCTGCCTCGATTCCACCGATACATTCCCCTTCTCGATGAAGGAACCTTGGGCTCGGGCGCCCATAGTGGCTCGAACAGTCGCCCCAGGGAAACCGAGTTAGGGATAGCTAGCAGATGGGTCACGAAAACGGCCAGTATCCCGACGCCCGAGCGTCACAAGGGACATCCCGTGCTGTGTCCAAGTCCCAGTAGTGAGTCGATTATGTGGAATACCTCCATGGGAGGCATCAGGCCCTCGGGACCCATCGAAGGGACCCGACACCACTAATTGACCCTCGGGAAACACTTGGAGTGTGCTCAGGCCACTAGCCGACCCCCAACGAACGGGGCACGGACCTCCACTTGGACCAACCCGTTTGTAGCTCACCGGAAATGCCGACTCGTGCCCCAGCGGGGAAGTCGAGCAGGACCAAACCTTCCTCTTCCCGAAAAAAGAGCGTGAAGGTCGGATTAAAAGAGACAGGGAAGAGCCCGATCGATCTCCGATACGAAAACGAAGGCTCGGGAACTTGCTCTGCACCTTGGAAAGACCACCGAACGACCTCCCTAACACAATAGGAGGCTCGGGGGCTCCGCTTCCAAGGGAATAACCCCCCTAAATAAATCAAATAACACTCGAGGATTAATAATCACGATTTTAAGCCTCGGGGGCTACACCCGGCGGGTGCGCTCGCGCGCACCCACCGGAAAAAACAACCCATACTTCATCTCCTCGACAAGAAGAACCGGCGTGAACCTGTGGAGGAGTGCCTTCACTCTGCCACAGGCTCGGGGGCTACTGTCGGGTACCGAAGTATGGGGTACCCAAGTTTGATGAAAAAACATACATTCCTAACACGGCCTGGCCCAGGTAAGGCCAGCGGAAGCCCACGAAAGCCGCGCCTACGGAGGCCCATGATGATGATGCATCAACGCAAACCTACCCTCAGGGAAGCGGCACCCTCGGGCTCCAATTCTCCGATTCGTCCGAGCCTCCCTGAGAGAGCCCGGGAAAGCGACACCCTCGGGCGCCAATTCTCCGATTCGCCCGAGCCTCCCCAAGAGAGCTCGGGAAAGCGGCACCGTCGGACGCCAATTCTCCGATTCGCCCGAGCCTCCCCGAGAGAGCTCGGGAAAGCGGCACCCTCGGGCTTAGAGCCCGAGAAAGCGGCACCCTCGGACGCCAATTCTTCGATTCGCCCGAGCCTTCCCAAGAGAGCCCGGGAAAGCGGCACCCTCGGGCGCCAATTCTCCGATTCGCCCGAGCCTCCCCGAGAGAGCCCGGGAAAGCGGCACCCTCGGGCACCAATTCTCCGATTCGCCCGAGCCTCCTCGAGAGAGCTCGGGAAAGCGGCACCCTCGGGCGCCAATTCTCCGATTCGCCCGAGCCTCCCCGAGAGAGCTCAGGAAAGCGGCACCCTCGGGCGCCAATTCTCCGATTCGCCCGAACCTCCCCGAGAGAGCTCGGGAAAGCGACACCCTCGGGCGCCAATTCTCCGATTTGCCCGAGCTTTACCATCCCCCTCGAGCGCAATCTTTCAAAGGCATCCCATGCATAGTTGACGTCAGCAGAGCAATCTTGAACCGCAAGGGACCTCTCTGACCACTTTATAGGCATGGTCCCATCGGATGGGCCCCTCGACACAACAGCGCCCCGAACGCGCACATTCGCCGTACCAACTGCCCCATCTCCTCTGGCAGGCGATCTGACGGTCCTCCTCCTCCCACGCCGCTACAGGGACAGTCAACCGTACGGCTCCCCGGGCTGACGAGGGGATTCGCCAACTACGACGGCGACCGCCATACCCCAGCCACACCTGTGACACCAGGAAATGGGGGACGACGGTCGTCCGGCCAATCAGGGGGAATGGGCGAGTCTTACGACCGGTCTTGCCAACCCACTGGAATGTACCTCACAAGGAAAAAGAAGCGCCTAAAGGAGGACACTCCCCCCGCTCTATCCCATCAGGCCCCCGTTGGCACCAAGGCTTCCCAAGCCTCGGGGGCTTGTACCCGGAAGTCAACCTATCTACTCGTCGCACTATGCAAGGATGGACACAACGGCATGACATATTGCCATGTAGCCAACCATGACCAAGCACTGTGAGGCGTCTTGGAACTCACCAATGGAACAGTGGCAGATCAGGCGAATGACTAATGCCATGCCGCCGAGGCGCCAAGACGAAGGCGTGGCTGACGATCGCCACCAGTCATCACCAACTCCGCCATGCCGAGTACTGTAACCCAGGGCAACACGTGTAACTCTAGCCCCTTCCCTTATAACTATAAAAGGGAGAGCAGAGGCCAGCCTTAGAGAATCTCTCACAAGCTCACACACACGGCCACTCAACAACATACTACAACAAGCAATTTGTATACACTTAGACACTCGTAAGAGACTTGGGAGCACTTCCCTCTCTCGCTCAGCTTGTAACCCCTACTACGAGCACCCCGGTGCAAGGCAACACGACTCGATCCCACACTGGACGTAGGGCACTCATTGTCTGAACCAGTATAAATCCTGTGTTTCCCCTTGCGGACCCGTAATCTCAACCGCAAAACACAAGTTTACTAGCCGGTGTTAGAACTCGCTAAAACTAACACTGACAAGTACTATGGTCGTTATTTGTGCTCATGTAATATGTGGAGTATCACCATGGTGATCAACCCGAACTTCCAGTCTTCCACCTCTAAAGAGAGAAAATGATAATCAAACTGGAATTACCACTACCAGAGACCAGAGCTGGTTCCTGGCATTGTTTCAAATGATGCAAGCTGTACTGAAAACTTGTTACTTCCTTGTCGTTAAAAAACAAAAATGCATGAATCTATAACTCATTCTAAATCCTTAACTTGTAGTCGTAGTAATGCATTTCAATGGGCACCTAGTAATTTTAGTTTAATTAGGAAAACAAGATAGTACAACGCCAATTGTGAGGATCTGCCATATTTTCGCCATAGCTAGGAACACAAAACAATGGAGGCAATATGCACATGCCAATTTGATTCTGTAAAAAGAATCTCAATAAAGTAATCACGCTAGAAAATACATTAATTAAACCAGACTCTAGAAATAAACAACAGAGGTCTCCACAGAGTTCACTGTGGGGGGCTCATGGTCATGGCCAAGAAGTAGCAGTCCACCCAATAACGCTCCTAATTTCTGCTTGCATATTACTACCTGAATTAATCACATGGAGTCCAAAACGTAGTTGACAAGTAAGAGCATGATCCATATTCAATGAGAGCAATATTACTAATTTACAGGATGAAATCGAGCCGTCTGGATCTGCTTAGTTGCGAGCCCTATGCCTCATCGCTTCTGAGGCACGAGGATGCCGCCTCCGGCCTCCATGTTGACGCATGTGGTCACAACGGTCCAACTCCAACACTTGCAAAAAGCCCAACACACGAATTACGACCGTCTATCAATTGGCCCATTTACCCGGCCCAAACAAGCCCACTAGGAACCGCCTTTGACCTTTCCCTTCCACGGCAACTCCAAGTCCCAAACCCGCGTCACGGCGAGTCGTAGGCTCGTGGCCCGAGCGACAGGCACAACAGGCCCCTTCGCTCCTGGCCTCCTGGCCTCCTGCGCGGCGTCGCGCCACCGCTGCGCCTCTCCAGAGTCGCCGGCCGCCAAGGGGCGAGGGCACCCTCCACCTCTTCCGTCGGCGCACGGGAGAAGGAGATGGGAGTTCACGGGCTGTGGGAACTGCTGGCTCCGGTCGGGCGACGCGTCTCGGTGGAGACCCTTGCGGGGAAGCGGGTGGCGGTGGACGCGAGCATCTGGATGGTGCAGTTCATGCGGGCGATGCGGGACGACAGCGGCGAGATGGTCCGGGACGCGCACCTCCTCGGGTTCCTCCGCCGCATCTGCAAGCTCCTCTTCCTCCGCGTCCGCCCCGTATTCGTCTTCGACGGCGCCACGCCGGCGCTCAAGCGCCGCACCCTCGCCGCCCGCCGCAGGCACCGTGATGCCGCGCAGGCCAAGGTCCGCAAGACCGCCGAGAAGCTCCTGCTCTCCCATGTGAGTCTCTTTTCTCCGCTACCTACCCTTTCTCCCCTTGTTTCTTTATTACACGATACGGGTGGTGGTTGTCTGGTTGATTAGAGGTGGAATACTGTCATCCCGAATCGCTTATTCGCTTAGTGCAAAATTATCAATGTTAGGCACAGAATTTGCAGTGCATTCTATTTATGATCCTAGCGCAGAAGGCAGTACATCCTTCCCATTCACCCGAATAACCATCATCATATAACTGTTTTTTCCTAAGAGAGTTTGTTTCTGTCATTTTTTTAACAATTACGATGCAATACATTGGTATAGCATAGTTCGATGTTCTGAACAATTCATGATCTAGGTATTGATGGTTTGTGACCCTTGGTTGTCAGTTGAAAGCGAGGAAGCTTGAAGAATTGGCAGAACAAATCAGGAGTGACAGGGCTAAGCATGATGCCAAGGGTAAGCAAGTTGAGAGAAGTAAAGAAGGAGAAACTGAGAAAACAAGTCAAAACCAAATTGGTGATACCAACAACAGTGAGGGAAATGTTGCATCAATCAGCCAGGAGAAAGTGGATGAAATGTATGTGTCTGCCAGTAACTTTCTTCTTGTTATTTTCTGGTTGAGGCCAATGAGTTGATATTTCTATTGCATGTGTTAAGGCTGGCCGCATCACTTGCTGCAGAGGAAGAAGCAGATTTCACTGACGAAGGAAAACACCATTTTACAAGTGTTTCGTTGCCAGAAGGAGCTGAAATTGATGAGGATGAAGATGATGACGAAGGGATGATCTTTGTAAGTATATTTCCCATGAATCATTGAAATTTCATACTTTTTGTTTCTTTCACATTTCTTTGTGCCGGTTCTTTGATTCTTGCTAAAATATTTACACATTTCGTACTTCTGTCATGTGACTTTGATGTTATGGAAACCATAGGGCCTGTTTGGTTGCCCGCACGCCTCGACCAGCATCGCATCGGCCGAGCCAGGCCCTCTCTGGCCAGGCTGCCGCTATGCAAGTGCTTGCTGTTTGGTTGCTTGGGTGCATGCAGCATGGCCGAGCAGAGAAGTTGTTTGGTTGCCTGGACACATGAGCTGGCCTGCACCGCTGCTCTCTCATCTCATGCAGCTCGGGCACCGAGCCTGCATGAGTAGAGCCTGGCCCGGCAAAAACGCTCGATTCCTACGGGGGCGTTTGGTTGCCTGGTTCTTGTCCAGCCAGGCTCACCAGATGCAAGTTTCAGTTGTTTGGTTGCCTGCGTCGAGGTCTCAGCCTAGCTCTCCAAATGCAAAAGACAGCCCAGAGCCTGGTTCTCCAGATACGGATTTCATTTGCGTTTCTGGTGAGCCAGGCTCGCACGGTGCAACACAATTACTGATAATGATACTATTATCATGTGATTAACATGTACTAAGCAATATTAGTGTATTTTAAAATAGATTAAGATATTAAAAGTAAAATTAAAACTATTAGAACACAATTACACAAGTTAAATATTATAAGACCATTTTTTTTTTAGTTGATGCGACACGGCTTCGTGCAGGCAACCAAACACTATCTCTTCTTAGCCAGGCTCCATATGTGCAGACAACCAAATAACGATAGCTTGCATCTCCACAGCCTGTCCCGCGAGAGCCTGGATCCCAAATGCGAGCCAGGCTCCACCCAACAACGAACCAAACGCCCCCTACGTTTCTCCAGAGCCTGGCTGAGGGGGCTTGCCTGCATGAGTAGAGTCTGGCCCGACAGATACACGAACCAAACAAACGTCTTATCTCGCACGAGTGGAGCCTGGCTGAGGGTGCATGCAGGCAACCAAACGCACCCTATACGACTGGACTGGTGACCACTTATTTCCCTTGTTTGTTAGATTGATAGCAACGCATCCTAGTTGATTAGCTTTATGAGATGGTTCCTCTATATGAAGGTAGCCAAGGTCTTGTTTAATCGATCAAGTATTAATTCAGTAAAAGGATTTTGCCTATCAAACTTGGCTATCATCAAAGACTCTTCTCGATGGAAAAGCCCGATGATTAGAGGATGATCTGTCCTTACCACAATCACAATATATGGACTAGTTCCTGGCTTTCTTACTCTTGTATTTAGAAAATTGTTTTTTCCCCGATGTATATTCAATTGCTTCAGTTATTAGTTGGTTTAAAACATAGTATAATTTTATTTTTATTTTACTGCGATTGCAGCCTATGACAACTGGTGACATTGATCCTGCAGTATTGGCTTCCCTTCCTCCATCGATGCAGTTAGATCTTCTTGTTCAGGTAAAAGGCGCAACAGACTAATGCTTCTTATGATTGTTCTATGCTACAAAGCATCAAGGAAGATATCTTATTTCACTTTTTGTGTTTGCTTTAGATGAGGGAGAGAGTGATGGCTGAAAACAGGCAGAAGTACCAGAAAATAAAAAAGGTAATAGGCATACTTCTGTAAGTATATCAGCTGCATAGCAACACTATCTGTTTGGTGGCTATCTATCCCTGCACCCTTTTAATACGATTTTACAGTTTGGTCATTTTTGGTAATGAAAAGTTGGGACAAACGTGTCCTACAACTTCTGTGACTCCTTCCAGGAACCTGCAAAATTCTCAGAGCTTCAAATACAGTCCTATCTCAAAACAGTTGCGTTCCGTCGAGAGATAGACCAAGTTCAGAAGTCTGCTGCAGGGAAGGGTGGTGGGGGTGTCCAGACATCAAAAATTGCATCAGAAGCTAACAGAGAGTTTATTTTCTCATCATCATTCACTGGTGATAAACAGTAAGTGATTTGTTATTTGTATCTCTCACTGTGTGCATTAGAATTAACAAGGGCTGGCCATTAGAGACTTTCCAGTTCTACATATTGCCATTTGTGATATTCCAGCAATGATATTTATTAGCTTATTTTACTTTCCCAACTGGATCAGGATGCTGGCACAAAGAGGTGAAAAGGAACATAATGTTGAGAACACTAAATCAAAAAAGGAAATTAGTTCTTCCGTCTTAACATCCAACCCCACAAATAGTTTGTCAACAATGAAGCCTCCCAACAGCAAACCTTTGAGGGATTTTGGGCCTGATGTTGAGACCTATCGTGATGAGAGAGGACGAATTAGAGTAAGCAGGGTCAGAGCAATGGGAATTCGTATGACTCGTGACATTCAAAGGAATTTAGATTTCATTAAAGAGAATGAGCAGGTTAAAAGTAAGGGACAGACACAGACCAATGTTCAAAATGGATCAATAGGCAATGAAGAACCTCCAGATTTTCCGGAACATCTTTTTGAAAGTAACAAGCTCCAGAGTTCTTGTAATCCTGATGAGGATCTTTCTGAAACTGACAGAGACAACCCTCTGACCTCATCACAAGTAGAAGGAACATATAACATTTCTGAGAGTTCTTGTTATGGAAACAATGAAGCAATAGAGATATCTTTCTCGGTTGATCAAACTGAAATGAAGGACGGCGTTGACGATATATTTTTGCAATTAGTGTCTGGAACGACATCCGACATATTTTCTGGCAATAATTGTTTGGTTAAAAACAAGGAAGAATCTGAAGATTCTGAGTATATTTGGGAAGATGGTGTTATTGAAGCAGGAAAAGTTGATAAGGATCATAAGTCATCTCTGCCAGAGAATTGCAGCGATGATGAGATGGAATGGGAGGAAGGTGATAGCTTTGTACCTGGAGTTGCTTCTAGTAGTGAACATAATCCATGTAATGCACCGAAGGGGGATCTGGAAGAAGAAGCTCTTGTACAGGAAGCAATAAGGAGGAGTTTAGAGGATTTTGAGAAGAAGGCATCTGAGAATGTGAGCACTGGAGATATACGAGCATCTGTTGAAGATAGATCTTTGCAGTTCTCCAATAATGTTCCTAAGATATCAGAAGCTCTTGGTGAAAATGATTCACATTCTGGAGTACCTGTTGTTGAAGAGATAAACAATGAAACAAGAACAGAAATCAATTGTGATAAGGATGATATGATACTGGGCACTGGACTACTTGGAACCGATAGACGAGAAAATAAAACCCGACCTCAACTGGTGAATAATGATGGGCATATGGGGTCTGTGCCTCTATGTACTACATTCACAAGTAATCTGGCTGAAAAACCATCTAACAGCGCAGAAACTAACAGTGAAGATGTAATGATATTTAAAACCAAAATTCCTGTAACAGCTGTAGGTCATTCTGATAAAACTTCAAACCTAAACATTATGAATTCTGATCAATCAAAATGCAGCAAAGATATTGCTTCAACTGGAGAAACCTTGTCACACCAAAAGGATCTTTTGGTTGATGAACCGCTAGCTGCCACTGCTGAACAAAAAGAAAATGATATCGAGGGAGATGTGAAGTTTGCCACATCTGAGATAGATTATACACAAATTTGTGACAATGATGACAGACATACAATATCAGCGAGTTATGTTGATGCGGAGCTATCTCGTCTTAGACAAGAACAGATAGATCTTGGGCATGAAAGGCGAAAACTTGAAAGTCATGCAGAGTCTGTGAGCAGTGAGATGTTTGCCGAATGCCAGGTTTGAAGTGATCCTTAATTCCTTATTTTTCACTGAATAATTTAAGATTCTTGATGCAAAGTTATATCATAATGTGTGCATTGGAAATAGAGATATAAGTAAACAATTTGGTTAATAGTAAATAAATACTAGCCAAAAGTTCCGTTGATGAAAAAATGCCACTCTGATGCAGTTCCATGTTTCAGGAGTTGCTCCAAATGTTTGGCTTGCCATATATTATAGCACCAACGGAAGCTGAAGCTCAATGTGCATACATGGAAATAAATAACCTCGTTGATGGAGTTGTCACTGATGATTCAGACGTCTTTCTGTTTGGAGCAAGGAATGTTTACAAGAACATATTTGATGATAGGAAGTATGTAGAAACATATTTTATGAAGGTATAATATTTTCTTGTATCTTGGTTCAACTATATTCATTGTCTTCTAAGCTAGATCCTTTTTCAATTAGTGTTGTAATGTTTCAGGACATTGAGTCTGAGCTTGGGTTAACACGAGAACAGTTAATCCGTATGGCTCTGCTTCTTGGGAGTGACTACACTGAAGGCGTTAGGTAATAATAACAACCTAACAAAATGCAGGAAATTCTTTACCATATTATTGTTGCATCTTGAAACCATTCTACAAATATATGTTTATTAGTTGCGGTGGTGCAAATGCAGTGTCCTGTCATCCTGTCAGCTAACATCTGATTTCAACAGTTGTTACATTTTTCTTATCTAACAAGTGAACCTCGAGTTTCTGCTCCAGAAATTTCCCCCCCTTCATTTTCTGTTCCGTAGTTTGAACGCCTTTCAATTGGAATACCTAAGTTTAGTAATACTAAGAGCATGATTGACCTTTCTAAGTATTCTAAAATGCAGCACCAAAGTGCAAACATTTCATCTGATGCATTTATTTTTGTTGGTTATGCGATAATTTTTTATTTTATATGTGGTGTGTAGTGGTATCGGAATTGTGAATGCTATTGAAGTTGTGCATGCATTTCCTGAGGAAGATGGACTGCAAAAGTTTAAAGAATGGATTGAATCACCAGATCCGTCAATATTTGGTAAACTGCATGTGGAAACAAGTGGTAGATCGAAAAAAAGAAAACTTGGTGGAAATGATTCAGATGGAAAGGGGAAAGGCCTGGAACCTGAATGCATTCAAGGTTCTGATGATAAACATTCTTCTAATGAGGCTGAACATGTCAAGGAAATATTTATGAGTAAACATGTAAGTATGTTTTCTTGCAGGGAGACCTCTGTCATTTATTGATTCTTGCATATACATGCTCTTGTCGTGTTTTTTTCTTATTGTTCCTTAATTTATCAGAGGAATGTGAGCAAGAACTGGCATATCCCTGCAACTTTTCCCAGTGAGTCAGTTGTCAGTGCATATATTTCTCCACAAGTTGACAATTCAATGGAGCCTTTTTCCTGGGGAAGACCAGATTTGGGCCTACTACGCAAGTAAGTTGAGAACTATTTTCCTGCGAGGCATTGAACTTGCAAGCAATATATGGCGTATTCATGAGAGCTATGCTTCTAGATTTCTGTGAACATATCATTTTATTTCTTTCCTTTTCGAGAATGATAATAATTTATTTTGGTTATATTACATATGCAGTATATCATTATCCATTTGCCCGTTTGGACTATATATTGTCTAATGTAGGTTGCATATTTTAGAAGGTAAGCTAGCCTGGATTCTCTGTGTCACTCAAAGAAAAATTTAGAGTACCTGCACTGTATAGCATTTAGGAATCGAGGTTGATATTTAAACCATTACTTTTTCGTATTTCTGTTTTTGTTATTGATTCATGACTGTTATCTTCTTTACGAGAACCCTTAAGAAAAGAATGATCATACTGAAGAACATTGATCTGTTATGAAAGCTTTTTTTTTTTATCTATTCTTCTGCGTCTTTGGTACAGCATCAGAACTAAAGAAAAAATTCCTTTAGGTTATGTTGGGAAAGGTTTGGATGGGGCAAAGAGAAATCTGACGAACTGCTTCTTCCTGTTTTGAAAGAGTATAATAAACACGAGGTTCGTCTAGTTAGGTTTCAATAATTATTTACTGCATTCTAGGCTACTTCTGTTTTGTATGTAATGTTCAGCATGATGTGGTTTAGTTTACCTACTTTTATTTTTTTTCTCAGAAAGATGACATGTTTTTAGAGGGTATTTGGTTTGAGAAACCACTCCATCCTAGATGTGGTGGTGCATTGTGAGTTTATCCCATGAATCTTGGTGTAACTGTTCCATTCCTAATGCTTGTACTAATTTTTAGGTTGTGAGGGATGAGGATGAGGTGATAGAGAATCAACCCATTCTGTTCCGCAGACCGAACAAATAATTCATGAGTGAGATGCTGATGGATGAACCCATTCCTCAACCCAAACACACTCTTAGAGAACAAACTATACACATATGCCAGCGTCTCACCTAATCTTGTATTTGTGTGTAAATTTTTGGATCTGCAGCCAGTGGCTCAAGCATATATCATAAATATTTGCCATGTCAATAAAAAAAATATAAATACATCATTACAATTTTCTTGTCCTATTGTATCATTATTGAAGTGATTTTCTGCCGTTTTGTAAGGGTAAATGTAGTCTTCTTGTCGGGTTTCATTTAGCCATGAATATTTAAATGGAAATGAGATGATACTCAAAATGTGTAGCATTTCAAATCCTTGCATTTTAATTTAACTTGATTTACTTATATGCAGACTCAGCTGCGCATGGAGGCATTTTATTCGTTCAACGAGAGATTTGCAAAAATTCGTAGCAAAAGGATTAAGAAAGCCATCAAGGGCATTTACAGGGAAAAGCTTTCTTGACACAGATGAACCTGAGCAGGATAATCCCATTACTAGCAAGACAATCAAGAAGAAAGAGGCAAGCTCCTCAAGCCATGCCAGAGGTAGAGGAAAAAGGAAAAACAATTCTGGAATCAGTAGTATGGAAAGTCAAGAAGGTAATGTAATTGGCAATACCAACAGTTCGGCAGATTCAGTTGAGATTACTAGAGAAAATAACAATGCCACTAAGAGAAAAAGAGGGAGCTCCTGTGGTCGCTCCAAAGGAAGAGGACGAAGCAGGACAAATGCTGGAAATGATGCAACAATAAATCAGGAAGATTATGAAATAGAATATTCTACTTCAACTTCAAGTGAGGATTCATGTAAAAGGCATTCCAACAGTTACGGACCAGATGGAAGGGCATTGCGGAGGGTGAGCTTCTCTTACTGTGTTGTGCCTTTACTTTCATATGGTGCTTATGTTTCTTAGTGAAGTCTTTCTGCACTGTGCACTGCTGGCATTGGCAAAATCTGTAGTTCAGCCTAGAAATGGTAATTATTGAATGTGTTTACTATTGCTTGAAATCACAATTTACGGTATTTTGAGAGTGAGAGTTGTGTTGTGATGCCTTTCTTTTGTTCTACATATAAAAATTTATCTATGCGTTGCCAGGAAAAAACTTATGTGCTATCTGGTGCTGTTTTTGCAGTCGAGTAGGCAGCGGAAACAGGTGACATACATGGAAGATGATCATGAAGCATATGACAATGATGATGTTACAATGCATCAAAATGATGAAAACAACCCAGGCCAAGCTGCTGCAGTCGCGGACATGTCTGGAGAGGATACAGGATTTAACCTTTACCATCAGGATACAAGTGAACTAAACAGCAGTCAGATGCATACAGGTGCAGGCACTGCCGAAGATACCAATGTAGATTCCCAGGGCTTTGAGTTACATGAGGACAATCAGGTGGATTCGGCACCGAAAGACTACCTGTTCAGTGGTGGTGGTTTTTGTATGGAGGGCGAGGGCGACGAACAAGAACCAACAGGTGATCAATCTGGTGCAGAAATAGAGCCTGGACCAAGTGGTCCATGTGACGCTATGGATGGAGTTCCAGAGAGTGGCAAGAGTGCGAGCATGTCGATGGCTGGAGAGTGTCCAGAGAATGCAAGCATGGAGACCCGTGGTGCATCTTCGCCGCAGCAGAGACGCACGGCAAGCCGAGGTTTGAGTGCCATGCCGACGCTTGCCAAGCGTAGAAGAAAATCATGACTTGTTTGCAGTTGCAGTGCATGTATAGCACGCCATTACGGCCTCTGTTTGGTTCAAGCGCTCATGATTCACGGTCTTTGTCCACACGGTAGACCTTACTGACTCCCGCACTGTTTTGTGTAGACCAATCATGACTCTTGAGCTGTTTTGAGGACGCAAAATGCACTTGTGAGATTTTGTTCGGTCTTTTTTAGATCATAGGCCCGGCCCGGGTTTATTATTAGGAAGCTTTAAGTTTGAAGCCCCAATCCTGGACTGGAGTTACCTTACCAAATTACAAGGAAGCACCAAATTTCAACAATGCCAACAAACTAAACTCAGTCTCTGCTTGGCCACGGCACTGCAACCCTTTAACACCCCCACAAAAGAACTGAACCCATCTTAGAACCCAGAAGTTCCGGCCGTCCTTGGCCACAGCTCACCAAAAGAACTTTGAACACATCTAACACTACTTAAGCCCTTCTCTGCCCGCAGCAGCTCTTGATTCCGCTTATCCCATCCGCCATTGCTACGGATTTTTGCTTAAGTGGTCTCCAGGTTTTAAGCAACATGATTGACTTGTGGATCACTGCCACCGGAGAAGCTCGTACGTACTATGTTGTTGAAAACCATGACATTTCTTATTTTCTGAAGCGTTCATAAGGCCCTTGCACAAACAAACAACATTAAGCTCCTCATCACATTCCTTGTTCGATTCAGCACCACATCAAACCGTTTCCACACTTAGGGGCGATCTCAACCAATCAAAAGACATGGAAAAAAGTTCAGAGGTAGGATGCTACTGGGTATTGAAAAAAAATGTGATCAGTTATTTCTAACTGATCACATAGCTTGCATTTAATAGAGCCAGACCAATTTCTCTTCTTCAGTTGTACTTGGACCCCACATTCTATTTTGTCATGAAACACCAACCATAATTGCACTTTGAGAGGGATACTTTTAAGAGAAAATTTGTTATCTGGCCCCGATTGAAACTAGCCTTTCTTCCTTGGCCCTGAAATAATTTTTCTTACCTATTGAGCTCAGTTAAAGTTTTGTTTTCTAATCTGGCCTTACCGTTAGATTTGTCAAAGTTTATCGTCATGGACTCGTCAAAATTTGTTGGACAGATGAAAATACCCCTAAGTGAACTCATATTTGGGCGCATCTTCTCGGTCTCCCTCCTGAGCCCTCTCTCTCATTCTCTCTTGCATCCTCTCAAAACCCTAACCCTAGGTAGGACTACCAACACAACCTAGCATCCTATTTTTCTAAAAGAATAGTTCTCCAACGTCTTTTCATGCTAGCTCTACACCATAGTTAAAGAAAATACCATCACAGCTATGCATTTCCAAATTTCATGATTCGATGATGAATTCTCTAAATTTCATAGTTACATTAACCTTCTGGCTACTTATGCTCCTCCCTCATTAAAAAAATAACCCCTACTTTATCTATCATAAATATAGTAAAAAAATGATAGTTCCATTCAAAATAACGTATAAATAAAATAATACCTTTATGATGATGAAGCCTCCAAAATATATAAAAAGTACAACAATAGGCTGCAAATCATGACATATAAACAGAATTATCTTACCTAAGTAGCTTTAAAAAATATGCAGCGTCCGTACATACAATTATATTAACTGTATATATGAAACAAAGTCTACATTAAATTAGTAACTCCTGAACGAGTAATAAATTGCCGGACGGACGCTGTGTCCACGTAACCCTCTTGCTACAGAATTCCCTTCCATTAATTGCCGGCCTAGCCTCCTCCGTCAAAGTAAAAAAAAAAAAGAACAACGTGTACACCCGGCCGGACGCTGTGTACACGTACCCCTGGCTACAGTTCTTCCCTTTCCATTAATTGCCGGCTTACCCTCCCTCCGTCAAAGCAAAACCTCGCGGTCATCCGCATCATGCCTCGCCGCCTCCGTCCGCCCCTCTTTCGCTCCCCCAGGCCCAGCTGCGGTGCCTGCGGACCCGCCCGGTTTCACCTCGCCGCCTCCGCTCGCGACGAGGGGTCGTCCTCCCCGGTGCCTCCACGCCCGGCGCCGCGTTTCCGGCTGCTACGCGCTCTCTCCGGACGGAGTCTTGGCGTCCTCCGCTACGGTCTCCGTCGCTCTGTTCGGGCCCACCATCTGCCGCTCGGTGCGCTCCAGTCAGGGCGGAGGGGTTTCGCCTTGCGCGAGGCGACGGCCTGCCATCTGCCGCGGTGCGCCCAGGGCGGAGGGCTGCACTCTCGCACGCTTCGACCTACCATTGCCTCCGTTCCTCTCTGCTCTCCGTTGCGAGGTTCATCGTTCCTTCTGCTTCCGCTCCTGTGCCGTTCGTTGTTGGTAATGTGGCGCTATTGCTTTTCTCGCAGTTCATTCCGATTGCTGTCGTCGCTGCTGCTGCGCTTGGGGGGTCTGCTCCGGCCTACATCGCTCCGTCGGAGACGTTGCTGTTCGTGTGCCGTTCAAAGGTCATTATCTCTGCCTGCGTTTTTCTTGCTCGTGCTTACGCTTTTCTTCCTGCTATGTTCGGTGCTGTTGGCATGCCTCCTATACCATGTTTCAGAGATCCCTGTCTTGCCTGCGATGAAAAATGTTTGGGGTAGATGCTGTCGGCTCCCCTTTTCGGGTGAAAAAAAGAGGGTTTCTCTGCTGACTGATTGTTGGGATGGTGAGGCCCATCGTTTCTTTATTTTGACAGAGGATCTCTTTTTAATTGTGGGGCTGTAGGTCCATTGCCTATAGTCGTTGTTAGGTCTGTGTTGGCAGAGGTCTCATTTTTCATTGCCTAGCTGTTTCCAAAGCATTGTTGTCAAAGTGCCAGTCTACATTGTTTCCTCCACGATCTAAACTATCCCACCATTGTGCTGACACTGGCTGTGTTCGTAGTCTGGATTTAGGTCTCAGATTGCCAGTCCAGACGCTATCTCATACATGAGGTTTTCCATTTCAGATAATGCTGACATCTGCATTAGGAGTGCAATGATATTGACAGTTAGTTTTCGCTTCGTGCAGGCTTGCTCATTCAGGTTTTATATGTTCAAAGGGTACAGGCTTTGCTCACCGCTGATCATTTAATTTTGCTTTGTATAGGGTCCAGTGTGATCCTGGAAGTTTATTTCACAGGACTTGCCAGTTGCGCTTGCTGCATCAGGTAATTCTATGCTCTGCCAGCTTATATATATATATATATATATTATATTTTTTTTTTTTTGTTGTGCATCCTATTAGCCTTGCTGCTATCATGACATTGACTGCCTGTTGCCCCATGCTAGGGGCTATCCCTGTCCTGGGTCATATAATGTACCAGACTAAAATGGCAGCAGGTGTTCTTCCTGGACAGGTCAGATTGACTGTTTGGTTCTCTGCCATGTTGTTCCTATTAAATCTCAGCCTATACTAAAATGGCATGCAATATTTTCCCTCCATACCTTCACCTTTCCTAGCTGTAATTTTTTTTTCTCATAATGTTAAGCCTACCAATATGTACTATTTTCTTAGTTGTCAAATCAACCAAAAAGTTTTGGGCCCGTTTGGTAGATCTCCGCTCCCGGATTCTTCAGCTCCGCTCCTCGATTCTCCGGTGGAGTGATTCCATTAGATTCATGGGAGAAAGCAAGGTGGGGATCAGCAAAGAATTGATTCTCAGCTGATCCCCACCAAAATATAACAGGGAGCGGGAGAGAATCCGGGGAAGCAGGTTTTTTCGGCTCCCACCTCCCAGTGTAAATGGAGAAGTGATTCTCCGCTGATCCCCACCTGAATCAGTTAGCGTTTTGAGCGTTTGGCTGGTTGGGAGTGATTCTTCTCGGAGAAGCTGAAGCTGGAGCTCTGCCAAACGGGGCCTTTATGTATCATAGCAACTGCTGATAGTTTCTATACTTAGTGGCAGACTGGCAGTGCCATGTTAAAATTCCTACCTTTACAGACAAAACCTACTCTATTTTATTATTTTGTCAGATGCATATTGTTCTCTGATCGCTTGCTATTTTGTCAGATACATATTGTTCTCTATTCCCTTAATATATGTCAGTGCTTACATAGCTTAGCCTTTTATGCTCAACAAAATTTCAGCTGTTTATCTAATACAATATTTTACCTTTACACTACACCATAGTTGCTGAGCGGTTCAGTTCGGTGTGCTATTTGCCACTCCTTTTCCATGACATTTTTGGTGGACCGACAATCACTCCACTACATCGATGTGCTATTTGCCACTCATTTTCCATGATGTTGTTTTTTGACCCCAAAAAGACTGCTAATTATATATTTACCACCTTTTTGTCGTATAATACAAAATACAAATGTTGGATGAGTGCATCACACGCCTTCAGTGCTCTCCTTAATAATTGAACTGTCCAGTTTGTGTCACTATAAACTTATTGCTCATTACCACTTAGAAGGTGCTCCTGGTTTACGAGGTCACAATTATTCATTATTTACAGGCATCCTCAACATACTTTGTTATATATACAGTTTATTTATTCAAACACTTGCTTTATTGTTTCCAGATTACCCATCCATGCTTGATGCTGCTGCTTTGGAGGTGAGTCCAGTGGAATACTTGTGAAGTTAGAATTTATGTACTTCTATCCTTGGATTACTATATTCTACAGTTGCTAATGGGCAATTCTTAGTGGACTTCTAGAGGGAAGATGATAGATCTGATTGTTTCCATAAAATTTGATTTTTTTTTATATTCCAAGCGTACATGATTGTTTTTTCCTGATTCATTGCAGTTGCCCTAGCAACTCCCTCGAATGTACTATTCATCCCTGCTACTGCAGTTGTTCAAGCCATCCACCTTGCCTCTGTTATATTCTGTCATTATCATTACGAAAATTTGCCAAACCTTCATAAAAAACGAATGCCTGGTATATACGATTTACCTGATTAGGTTTTCTCTGGGCATTTTCTTGAGTGACCTGATTGCTGAGCGCAGGTCAAAATATGTTGGTTATACCTCAATATATAAGATACGTCCTTTGTATTTCTCTTTGCCAAGGTGAGCATCTAATTTTTGTATTTATTTCATTTCTCCTTATTAGGTAATTCATGCATAGGCATGATTCATCCCATCCCCTAAAAATGTTAAAAAGAAATGGTACTGCTGCTATTATCATCTACAGTTCCCTGTGATTACTGTGTGCTATAACCAGATTGTCACTTGACCCTTCGCCTTTCCTTACCTCATCAGACACCACAGCAATAGGATCAACAGAGGAAATGGACGGCTGCGTACATTGCGCAGCGGTGACCCAATGATGCTGTCGTCCCTAAACATTTTGGCGCCTATAAACTAGGCTTCCTTTCATATCACTCCAACCGTGCTGCAACCCTATCTTTGTGTAAATTAGATCAGATACCTGTCCACCTCTATGTAAGCACGCTATAACGGTGTTCATGTATTAGTATCCTACTTATGTACCAAAGATTAGGTATGGTCATGGAACTATGTCGTTGTCCATGTGCTATTATCTGTTTGTTGTTCGTGTCAGCTGTTGCTCTCCTCTTGCACACATACATTTCAGACCCAAAATGTCCTCTCACATAAGCTGTTGCCAAACAGAAAGGCCTACATCAAACTGAAATGTTTCAGGTTATATTGACCGTTTCGGATTCAAAACTGCAGACATATGCATGGCAATCCCACAGGCACACGCATGCATACAACACAAACAAGATTACAGACTACGGAATATGCGTGCGCGGCGAAGCGCGCGTACCGACCTAGTATAATACAACGGCAGAATAGAGGACCCG
Source organism: Eremochloa ophiuroides (assembly GCA_038502445.1). NCBI lineage: Eukaryota > Viridiplantae > Streptophyta > Magnoliopsida > Poales > Poaceae > Eremochloa > Eremochloa ophiuroides. Next base: position 104,151,482 of record JAHLJS010000002.1, on the reverse strand, counting down.
CGTGGCCTTTTGTAGTTGACTCGAATCTGGCCCGGCCTACAACAGTCAACTGGTCCTCCCCGCGCGTCTCTCCCCAGGGCCCGCCTCGAAGGAGTCCATAGACTGGAGTCCGGCCCGGCCCAGCCCAGTCAACCGGTCCTCCCCGCGCGTCTCTCCTCCTCTCTGCGGCCAGCTCTCCTCGCCGATTGTTTCCACCACATCCACCGGTCTGCCGGCCCCGTCTTCCGCTCCGACGACCCGGAGGTCTGTCCAGTCGGTAGCCGCCTCAAGCACCAACTTGTCCCTCCGCGAAGCCACGCCGTCCGGTCCCAAGGGCAGCCCCAGCTCGCCTAGGCGGATCGGTAGCAAAAACCGATACGGGTACGTTGCCGTCGAGGCAGTTTGATTTGGTGGACCTAACACGGCCCTGCGGATCTCTGGGGAACCAGAGCGATGGCGCGCGGCGCTCGCTTCCTCCTTGTGCTCGCGCTGCTCGCCGCGCTACTCGCCGTCGTCCTCCAGCTCTACCGCCTCAGGAAGCCGGTCTGTCCTCTTTCCTCGCTACCTTTGATGGTTCTCCGAGTTTATGAGCTGGATCTCGCTTATTTTGTCTAGTCTGCTGAAGCAGACAAGGCGTTTGCAATCAATGGCATCCAGTCGTCGCTTAGGCCTGTTCATCGACTAATAGCTTGAATACATATCAATATATCATGTCACATGTCGCAACCTACGGGAGTGAGCTCCCGGTGATTTGATGTGATGCCTTGAGTAGTAGAAATGGTCTACGAGCGGTTAGTCTGATTTGTGGATCTTAGCATCTAACATTGTGTCCTTTTCGACCTCTGCAACTGCAAGTTCTCAATACTGCAACACTTTTCTCTGTTCTCTGCTACTTACCTAAGTCTGATGTTGCGATGGGCAGAGGTTGTGGACAGTGGAGGAACTATCGCTGTACAATGGAACCAATGAAGGGTTGCCCATACTACTCGCGATTTTGGGGTACTTATGCTTTTCCTTGCCCTCATGTGCCTACATTTCCTTCCCCCCTGACTTGTTTTAATAGTATGATACTTAATTACCATGAGAAAAGGGAACTGTGATGTGATAAATAAGTTAAACTCAAGCACACAGCACACCTTTTTAATTATACAGATGATGTTGTCTGTAAATTCCAGTGTACTGTCTTGGGCTCTTGGCTATTCAGCTGGCTTGGCTTGTGTGAATGATGTTGGTTTTCATTTGACACTGCAGCTCAGTGTTTGATGTCACAAAAGGGAGGTCACATTATGGTCCTGGAGGAGGTTATCATCACTTTGCTGGGAGGTCGCAGTCTTAAATTTCTAGTTCCTGTTTCGATTTCATTGTTATGCTGTAGCTTGGTGTTATAAAGTATAGACTATAGGAGGGTAGTTCTTATATTTTGGCAAACATCAAAACTTCCAGATCCTTTTTGCTTTGTTGCTTCACATGCTGATTTTGAAACAGCATCCATTTGACAGGGATGCATCACGGGCATTTGTTTCTGGAAATTTTACAGGTAAGTCTGCATCTTATTGCTACCTGGTTAGTTTAGTAAATCATTTAGATGACCATGAGTTGATGTTGGTTCTATAGATAGAGATAATTTTGGTGTCCTCTTGATCCTCTGAACTGCAAAAGCAAAAGCATTCTTCTGCGTGATCTTTTACTCCTAGCAGTACATATGATTCTAAAATTCAAATTTCATAAGTGACAAACTGGAACGATCAAGGCATCTAATGAACATGCCTACTCAATAATATCTTAGAAGCAGTTGCTAATGACTCTTCGCACTATGAGAAAGTAAAAAAAGGGTGTTGCCTGTTAGTTAATATAGAAAGGAAAAAAGGGCTTGGATCGGTGAAAAAATACAGATATTATGACTTGACCTTTATATGATGAAGAGGATATTTGAATTATATGAATTATTTTTTTATGGAGGATGAAGAATCTTAGTTCCCTCCTTACCAAACTTACTGAAAGCTAATCTAGCTGTTCTGCTTTTAACAAAGTTGTTTTTAAAAACAATAATTTAGCCATAAGAAAAAGATAAAGTTCATTAAGCACGAATGATCTATAAGTGGTTAAGTATATCCTTTTGCTAGAATAACCTTTCTGTTTCAACAGGTGATGGTCTGACTGATTCCTTACAGGGTTTATCAAGCAGTGAGGTACTAAAACACACTATGTATGGATTATTCGTATTAGTAAACCTTGCAGTCAGTGCAAATATGAAGCTTAGACATGGACAGCCAGTGAAAATGTTAAAAGTACCATGATTCTTAAATTAGAGCTAGGATGGCAGTTAGCTTCAACTGTAATATAGTAGTGTTTTGTCTCCTACTCTTACCACTGCTGCAAAATCTAGTGGGCTGTTTACTTGCTTATGATACCAAGGTAACAACCCTTTTATCACAAAAGAGTTAGTTCTCTTGTGCTTCTAGCCTGTATGGATATAGGTGTGGACATGCTAGGAAATAATTATGTTGAAACAGAACATCGCTGCTTCATGTATCATGTATGTCTGTTATATTAAATACTGGTGGGAAGCAGCTACTTATCACGCTGAACATAATACTGTATGTGTATGCTAGTGTAGAATACAATTACAAACTTTACTTTTCTCTCTTTATTTTGTCAATATTTTCAATATGATGGATTTCCAATTTCCTTTCAGGTAAACAGCATTGTTGATTGGAGGAAATTTTACTTCGAAAGATATATGTGAGCTCCTTTCTAAGAGCCATCTTCGTGCTCTTTGTGTTACTTATTTGCTTCCATATCTGTAAACCATGAGGCTTCATAGAACTTTGTGCTATTTTCCAGGAAATGCTAGATGCAGGCTAGTGGAGCATGATTTGGAACATTGTTCATGTGTTTGTGCTATAGCACTTGCTCTAGACTCTCTTGATTATGTTCTCAAATTTATCACTACCATACCACACGTTATTCACGTTAATACCAAATGTGTATTGCCATATGGAACACACTAAGCAATTCATGTTAGAGAAACTACTGAATTAATTATATATACCCTTGTAACATTCCTTTACATTTACGATGCAGATTTGCTGGTAAACTTATTGGACGTTACTATGACATTCAAGGAAATCCTACGAAATATCTGAAGGGTGTAGAAATGAAGGCAAAGAGAGGCGCACAGCTTCTTGAAAAGCAGAAGAGTGATGAAGCTAAAATACCCGGCTGCAATTCAAAATGGAGCCAGCAAGAGGGCGGAGAAGTAAGTATCCTTGTACCATCCCTTTTTTGTTGACACATGGTTTTATCTGATGTTGTTGTTTTTTTATTTATCTTGAAAGAACTTCATGAACCGAGCTTGTTCCTATCATAATCCATATTCAAACAAACTAACCAAACCAAAATAGTCACTATACCAAAGACATCGACAAAATTGCATCGTCAACCCTATCTCTCCTGATGTAAATTAGGTTGTGAGGGCTGTAGTAGAGGGTACAAAGCAGCTCCTAGAGTTAAGTCTCTGGGATTATCTAGTTTCAGTGGTTGTTTAGGTCTGGTCATTTTCTTTTATACTTTTAAGTCAATGGCATGCATTTTACTGAACTGTTAGGGGTTGGAGTTGGTGTTGTACTTTTTCCGTTTCTTCTTTAATGAAATGATACACTGCTCTCCTGGGTATTTGAAAAACAAAATTAGACATTGACCACATCATAAAATGTGCACACCTGCCCATTGATAGGGCAGCGGTGCGCCATGTTGGATGTTTTGGATATCATGCCTCTAGACTCTAGTGGGCTATGGTCTTCCCAGGCACCAATTAGTGGTTTGTTGCTGATGGCTCCAGACAGTCACTAATTTAGGATTTTGCCTCAAAGCCCATAACCATAATTCAACTTTATAAAATGACTGTTTTCAATAAGATGGCAACAGATGAGTTATGGAATAATGCAATAGCAATAAACATAAAAAACAACGGGCATTAATGAGAAGCATCATGAGTTGGTGAAACATGTTGAGATTATTATGGATTGCAGTGACCCAACAAACTCCAGTAATTTCACTGCTAATGTTGTCTGATCCTTTTCCTTCTGTTTTCTCATCCTATCACATGCTCTGTTGGGGATTTCTCACGATTCTTGAGGAAATTAATCTGTTTTGTGTGAATTTCCCTATGTTGAAACAGCTTACATGGTCCAAATCGTGTTTGCCTATTACAATACATGCTTCCTTGAGAAACATTTTTGCACGATTCATAAATTGAGTTGAACTAATGTGTCATTTTAGTGGCACCAGGCATATTTCGAAGATTTTTAAGGACAAAAGTTGTCGTGGTTTCCATTTTGCTGCAGATGTCTTTTTCTGCCTAACTAAGGTCGTACTGCTTGTGTTAGGTTTGGTGCGACACGGGCTATCCAAGATTGGTGAGGAGGCCAGGCGACATAGCTCTGACCGGACAAGTTAGCCAAAGGTGCGCTTGTTTCCAGGAAAACGAGCTCGACAAAGCCGGCCTAGTGGTGTACGAAGGGTGTGACTACTTGTCCCAGTCTTGCAAAGTAAACTAGATTGTACATCTCCCTAGTCCCTCCCCTTTGTCCACGAACTTGTTGCTTTGGGTACTCAGTCAGCTCAAGGTTCATTAGTTAACGGGAGCAGTGACATTCCTCAAGCACCAGCCTCGCATCATGATGGGTCTTCTGTTCAGTTCCGCATCAATCTATCCTTTCGAAATTCCTGGGGACAAAGTCGTGTTTCAGAAGCCAAGATACGCAATTGATTGGAAGATACGTGCGATCGAATCAAATGATGGTAACACTGCGCTTCCACGCATTATTCGTGTAGGGCAAGATCGATCGCAAAGGCTTAAATAGCCATGGGGCCTTGGCTGTCGATTGATCGAGTCGAGGCTGCCTTGCAAGTTGCACCGTCGGCATCTTTCTTAGGATACCAAACTCATTTTCTCTGTTGCAAATACCTGCTTGAATTGAAGATGGCATTTCCCAGTGTCTTCCTTCCTGCACGAGGATTCGTTGCAGTCGGTTCTCTGTTCCTCTTGAACTTAGGGGGGTGTTTGTTCCTCCAAAAGTTTAAACCCTATCGCATCGGATGTATGACACATGCATAGAGTATTAAATGTAGACTAAAAAATAATTAATTGTTTATATTGTGACTGTTTTATGAGACAAATTTTTAAACTTAACGAGTCCATAATTTAATAATATAATCTGGTGCTATGGTAAACATGTGCTGTTTATAGATTAATTAAGCTTGATAAATCTGTCTCGAAGTTCACTAATGAAATCTATAAATTGTTCTTTATTGGTATCTAATACTTCATTCGACTATCATGTAACATTTGATGTAACACATTAAACTCTTAAGACCTTGATTTAAACATCCCTTTATGTGACACCTTAACACTTCAGACCTTGATTTAAACACCCCTTATTGATCGTTGTAGTAGTAGGAAGGCTTTAAAGCACAACATATAGAAAACGTCAAAATTCTGCAGACAAATCCGGAACAAATACACACGAAGCCAGCCGAAGCCTATCGGCCTGCTAATTCCCATCGGCTATCTGACATTTCTTGAAGGTTGTTACTGCCCGTTCTGCACTGCAGAAACGAGTTGTGCACTGCAGAAACGCAGACGGTGAAGCAAGAGTTCCATTCGTCTTTTGTCTCAGGGAGCACTTCCCTCGTCATTGCAGGTGGTGCCGTGATGGTGGTGCTGTGCCCCAGCGTTGATCGAATTATTCACCTGTTCTGTTCTTCTTCTGCATCGCTGCCCCTGCGCACAACGAGTGCACCACCGGCTGCGCTTTTTCTCCGGGGCAAAGGTTTGCATGATGCGTCACGCCACGAGCAGGCACAGGCGCACAGCAGCAGAGCATGGCCGGGCAGAGCCAGTGCTTGTCCGGCGCCACGCCACGCCCACGCGCATCGCATTCACTGCGTTCCCCCATGGCATGATGGGCAGTACATGGCGTTCGCTGGGCGTGTGATCATTTCAGCGCATCCTCTTTCCTCCCCTGATCAGTGATCACACACGACATGAGACCCCTGAAGCCTGTTGCTTTCGTTGTGTCTTGTGTCTACTGTCCGAGACTCCAAGTTATGATGCCGCCGTGGATTTTGGGCGTCGAAAAATCTGAAGCTGCGAGCGGTTTCTTCCTGGGAGGATCTGTCGAAGTTGAGAAGAAGGATATGATGGCATATTCGCCATCGTTATGGGAAGAAAAGATTGACGCGCGCCGTGAGAACAACTGGCAAACTAGTAGGTTATCAAGGCAAGCACATGCATACAATACAGCAGCAGCAATAGTCCTACAGAGAAGTGATGTGAAAACTTGTCCGTACACACTCGCTCTGATGCTGAGGTAGTGAGGTCTCCCTCTGCTTGGAGTGGCCTCTCAGTCTGACACCGGGTTCTTGTTTAATTTCTCTTAAAATTTTTACACCTTGTCATGTCGGATGTAAACTAAAAAATAAATAATTATATTGATTGTGACTAATTTACGAGATGAATTTTTAAAAACATAATTAGTCTATAGTTTTATAAGTGTACTACAGTAAATATATGTTATAATAAATTAATTAATCTTAATAAGTTTGTCCCACCGTTTACTACGGAATATGAGATGTGGCACTCAAACTTACGCGCCGTGTAAGAAGGATGGAAGTAGGAATGGCAAATCACGGCATGGCAGGTCTCTCGGATGGTCGTTGCGCCAGCCACACTTTCAATGTGCACTAATATTATTATTTGGCAAGATGCGGGCAGAGGCAGCAGCGCAGGCATCATGGGATTCGGAGAATCCACTCCAGCCTCTCTGGTCCAGGCCGTGATCGTAGAATGGTGGAAGAAAAGCAAGCACAGCAGGCATGCACCGTGTTCGGTTGTTCGTCAACCATGCTTCAGCCTCCAGGAAAAAGCAGTCCCAGAGAATATTTTGGTATCCGGTGGTGTTACAGTCTTTGTTCGCTTTAACTTACCAGCCAGCCGTTCAGCAGTGTTTTTTCCTCAAAACAATCAGCCAGCCAGCCGAACAGGATGACAATCTTGTGTTTTGCTTTTGCCTTGTCTTTTGGCTATTCTACTGGAAAAGAACGCGACCAAATTAAATGCTTATGAGAAACTAGTATCTTAATTGTTTTGAGCGAAGAAGAACAACTTAAATGCAACACCTTTTAATTTGTTGCACCAAAAAAGAACTATAAACAAAAAAGATAAAATTGTTAGAAAAGAATGGATGAGTATAGTAGTAGAATCACTGCAAAATGAGCATGCAGGTGATTCCGGTTCATAGACAAAGATGGAGAAACTTTTCAGCATTTGGAGGTTTGGCACACATTCCTGGCTTTCACGTGAGAATCAGAAACTATTCCGTTCGGCTGTTCCGGTCAATAAAGATTTTGAATTTTATTAACTATAGAACAATATTTTTTTCTTTCGCAATAAATTAGCATTAACCAAATTCAGTGACTCTGTTCGGCTGGTTAATTTGTACGGCTGGCTGGCTGATTGTTGTGAAAGAAAAAAAACACTGCTGAATGACTGGCTGGTAAGTTGAAACAAGCAGAGCCCGAAACGACCGGGGGGGGGGGGGGGGGGGGGGGTAGACTAGACTCCCCTCGCCCTTGGGCTGGGCGTCACAAAGTATAAAGCCCGGCGGCGGACGGACGGGCCTTTTTTGCACTGTGCGAGGCCGGGCGACGCACCATGCACGGCGCGGCACGGCAATGCATGCCCGTCTCTGACTCTGGCTGTGTGTGCGAGTGGAGAGAGGGAGAGCGCCCGAGCCGAACCGAGGGTCGGACGCAGCAACGCAATAATAAACAGCGAGCGCGACGGGAGAGACGAAAAGGAGGGAAAAGTACAAGGCGGGCATATATAGTGCGGTGTGCAGTGTAGTGTAGCTGCTGCTCTCGAGGTCACCACACCACTTCATCCTACGTACGGGAAAAGGGGGAAAAAGGCAGGACGGAGGCGGAGGCAGAAGAGCAGCGGCTGCTTCGTGAAGCGCAACATCATAATAGGCTGTCGCGGGCAGAGCGAGCACGGCACGCCTCCCTCCCACACCTCCAGGCTCCAGCCTCCAGTCCGGCAGTCCCCCCCTCAGACTCAGGCTCCTGCGTCTACGACGAGTAGGAGACGGGTCCATACTGCGCCGAGGGCCGTCATCATGAGCTTAGACCGTGCAGTGCACACTAGCGAACACAGCAGCTACGGCTACGTGCTCACATGCCACACTGACGTCGTTTTGTTTGCATTGCATTGTGAAAACCGTCCTGGTCTTTGACTATTTCGCTCTACCCGCTACGCTACCGACTACTGCTATACTGTACGCTACGCACACCCATCATCAGTGGAGTATGCATCGTAACCAAGGCTCTGTTCACTTTAACTAAACAGCACATATTTTTCAGCTCTGGAACAGTATTTCCCCTCACAATAAATCAGTTTCAGTCCAAATCAGCTCAGCTTTTTAGCTGAAGCGAACAGCCCAATGCTCTATACTGCGCGCTTCCTAATGCTACATCCCTAATCTATTATCTAAAACAGTGGTGCGTGTGCTCGGTTGCCGGTTGGGTCCAGGTCCAGCCTATACGGAGATGGGCCAGCGATCCGTCGCGGCGCGCGACACAGATGACGCCGCGCCCGCGCTTGCAGAGCCGAGTTGCCGTTGCCCGTTGGCTGGCGCATGCATGCAGTTGCAGATGCAGCCCACCGCAAAGCCGTCTTCAGATGGAAGCACGCTACGCTAGTAGACGCGGATTATCTGCAATCTAGGAGTACCTGGCCGCCCTCGCCCCTCGACGTACGTACGAACGCACATGCCATGCATGCCGTTGCCGTCGAAGTGGAACCCCACAGGCGGCCGGCAGACCACCTCCACGCTCTACGCCACCCGACGAGCCGCCCACCGGCCCGGGCCGACGCCGAAGCAACGAGGCAAGATGCTAGCCGCGCCTGGCTTTGCGACGTCGGCATGCACACGACACGCGTCATCGGGGGGCATGGTAATGGCATGCTCCAAAGCGCCGGGCCGCCGGCCCCAAGCTTGCTGCTGGGCGCTTTCGTTGGGCTTGGCGGTCGCCGCGAGCGTGCGTGCGCAAAAGAAAAGAGAGATCTCTCGGCTCGGCCTCGCCTTAAACAAAAACAAAAGGGCACCAGCAGGAGAGGAGGACGGGCGCATGAAAGGCGAGGTAGCTTTATCAGAGGCATATGCATGCATGCATGCCGATGCCGGTGTTTTTCTCTTGATCGGAGATGATTAAGGTCTTGACGCCCCTGGTTTTTATGTCCTCAGTGGCCCTGCTTAATTAGCCGATCGAAAAGGCAGTAGCTTTATTAGCCTGAGCTTAGTTTCAGCGACACCCCACCTTTTCCGATCGATCTTGTTCCATGCCCGCCGTACCCTTCGCATCATCCCTCTTTCTTCTTTAGAGAGAAGAATATACTTTGCGTTGCGTTGCATTGGTTCTGCAACTTTGTTTTGGTTCTCTGTAAAGCCGAGAATATGTTTGTACTGTGTAATTCGCAAAAAAAAAAAAACCTCCGAGTACTATTTTGTGTGAGCCGAACTTATCTTAGCTACTGGCTAGGATACCTCGACTTAATGCATTGCATTCTTATAAAAATCGCAACGAAGTAAACCTTCAATTTAATATAAAAATATACAATTACCGTTATCCAGAAGACAACTGAAATTTTAGCAAATCCTATTTTCCATGATCGGATAGACCAGCCTGGCCCTTGGGTTCAAACTGATGTACTAAAAATGTTTAGGGCTTCTCTAATCTCTAGAGGGGCTTCTCTGTTCTCTGTTTTATACCGAATAATAGTTTCTCCTTCAAAAAACCGGAGCCGACGAGGGAGGAGAAACCTGCCAAACTGCCCCTAGGTGTAATCTATTGCACCAGACAGGCAAAGGAGACGAGTGCACGGCTACTCCTCTGCGCATTTCCATTCCATGGACTGTAGCGTGCAGCTGGAAAGACGGAGACCCATACTGTAGCATCCTACAAGCGTACTATCACAGAAAAAAGTGTGGGTGTGGGGAGAAGGAAAAGGCACGAGAGAGAGTCTCACTGCCGGGCGGCCACCCTGCGCCTGCAGCAGGAAGCTAGCTGTGGCGGTGGCGCAGCGGGTGCGCCGTGCGGTGCGTCGTGCTTTCGACTCCCTCATCAAAGCACAGCTTCAAAGCACAGCGTGCTGTGCCGCCCAGCGCGAACCAAACGAGAGCAAACAAACCACCAAACACCAAAGCCCACGAGCTAGCGGGCAAAGGCGAGCAGGAAAGCCTTCCATTCCATCAAAGGGTTCGCTGCTCCCTGCCTTCTTCTTCTTGGCTTCTTCGTGCGCGCGGTGAGGCTTCTTGCTCCTTTCTTTCCTTCTTTCTTTCCCGATCTTCCTCCACTTTCACTTCACTGGCTTCAGATAGGTAGGGGAGAGAGAAAGAGAGAGAGAGAGAGAGAGGGTGTGGCCGGACGGCGTGGGTGCTCGAGAGGAGGGAGGCATGCTGGGGGCCGCCTCTGAGTCCAGCAGCGCTGCCATTGGAGGGGAGGAGACGGGAGGAGAGAAGGACACCTGCAAGCCCACTGAGGTCTGCCTGCTACCCCATTGCCCTCGCTCGCTCGCCAAGCCACCGTCCTTTTGCCCAGTCCCAGTCCCAACACGAGCACGAGCACGAGCACGAGCGCGAGCGCGAGCAGAGGGACAGCCGCATGTGCACGCGACCGGCGCATGTACACACTTGCGTGGCCGCATCTGGGGCGCACTCGCTCGGCTTCGCCGGGCGTTCGTTCTTGGGGCTGGGGGCAGCAGCAGACCAGGGGGAGGCTCCATTGATCGGGAGCGGGTGGGGGCTCTTTTTCTCGGGGTGGGTCTCACACTGTTTCTCTTTCTCGGGTCATGCCTGACTGATGCTGCCCTTCGCTTTGCATGCCTTTGTTCTTGCGTGCCTTGTTGGCTTGCCTGTTTTGTTGCCTTCCCTCTGGCTTGTTTGGTTTGCTATAAACCCTCGATGCGATGCCATGCCATGCCGCCCACATGCCCGCCCGCCCTCATGGCTCTCACATTGTGTTGTGCCTGTGCCTGTGCCTGCCCTGCGCTGCCCGCTGATGGTTTCTGATTCTTTTATTATTATTCCCTCCCCGGCCCTCTGCTGGCCGGCGGCCTCTCCCCTCCCCACGTATTTAGTCTAGCGTGCGTCTCCTCGTCATCCTGATCGATCGGTCTCGGCACAAAACTGCGAGATCTTGGCATGCTGGTGATAAGATTCTCAACCCCGCACAAGCGCAGAACCAGAGTGAGCTAGTGGTTCTTGGTCTCTCCGTTGCCTCCCCCGTCTTGCATTTAAATAGATGCTCGGTGTCTCCTGCCTGCCTCAACTTGCGCAGGGCACCACTAGCGTTTGTTTTCTTTGCCGTTGTTGCCGCAGAGATCGTTGAGCGAGAGGGAGAGACGGAGAGATCATACTCGAGGAATGGTGTGGCGAGGAATGTGGACTAGTTGTTTAATATCATAATGCATTGGACACAAGATCCCCTCTGAATCTTGGTATTTTTTAGAGAGAAGGTGGCGTGAAGAAAACTGGAAGGGTGCAAGGAATTATACTAGTAATCTTTTCCCCAGATCAAGAAGGACAAGCAATTAACAAGTAGCAGGGGGAGGTGGTGGTGTGTCAGCTTTGTGCTTTGTGGTGTCCCTCCTCTGGTTCACTGCCCCCCCCCCCCCCCCCCCCCCCCCCCCCCCACTCCATATATTGTTTACTTCTCCTGAGGTACTTGTGCTTCTCCCCCTTTCTGGCCTCACTGCCTACGATAGCAGCAGCACCGGCCGCATAAGTAGGCTGGGTGGGGGCTGGAGTGTGCTTCAAGCAGGAGCGCTGTTCCTGCATCGGAACCGATCCCATTATTTGTTTGTTTCCGTTGTACGAGCGATCTCCTGGCTGGCCGGCTCCGGCACGTTGCAATATTCGGTCTTCTCGGCGCAGCAGCAGCAACTTGTTCTTGTACTCTGCTTCGCTGCTCTGAGCCGTTTGCCGTTGCTGCTGTGGACAAGTATGGGATAGCGCTGCTGTGCTGCGCAGTTCTTGCTTCTTACAAGTGGTGGTGGTCGCGGTCTCATCGCTGTGTGAGCATTTTGGTCTAGAGGAGCGGGGGGAAGCTGTGCGGCTCTTCTTTCGTGTTCAAGATGAAGTTCATGAAGCTTGGATCGAGTCCGGATACCTTTCAGGACGATGGGAATGAAGTCAGGTGATCGATCGCTTCCTTTGCTTTCTTTTACTACCTTGTTTCCTTTCTTTAATGCTGCCTTTGAATCCTCATGTTGTTCTTAGAATCTATTTCAATTATAAATGATCTGAGTTATTGTGTTTTATGTAGTTGGCACTGTAGGTTCATGCTTGAGTTATTTCTCTGGCAGTATTAAGTATTATTCACCATGAAATCGTCTAGTAATGAGAACTGTTTATCCTTGCAGATATATTTTCAACGAGGTTTTAGTACCCATAAAATGATATATTTCCCTAGTTTATAGCCCCCCTGGGTGTTCATGCTATCTAAGATGCTATTATCTATGTGTTCTTGTTGAATCCGCTCAGATATTCTAATACAAATTTGATAGTTGCATGATGCATGTCCAATATGGTTTCCTTCAGCCTTGGTTAGAGCGGAAACTAAGGTTCATATTAAGATACAGCTGCATCTGCATGATCATGATACCAAAGAGAACCATACTTTCGTGGGGAAACTAGTCATAACTACAGAAAGGAACAAATAGAAGAGGAACTCAAAGCGCGGAACCGATTTTAGAATGCTTCATTTAGAGTTTCTTGTCACTTCCTCCACATAGGAGTATTAGCTTGTTCTTGTAGAAAAGGTTTTCTTGCGTTAACATTATTTGTTTATCTATTTTTTTGACAAATGCCTGGTTGGATACCGCTTTCCAGTTTAGAAGCAGTATAGAATAGCATCCTTAGTTTGGAAAGCCAGATGCTTAGCATCATGCATATACTAACAAATTACTTACAAGAATACATTGCCATAGGTCTCCATTTCCCCCCTCGAATGGTGTATAGAATAGTAATAATTTATTTTTTTATGGCAATCTGAAGTACTACTATATGTACCATATTTATTCTATCAATTTAACCAGTCTCTTGTTGTGTGTAATGTTAGCAATTCTAATGCTTATGAAGAAAATCAGATTTCGAATACTAATGCAAAGTCTGTATTTCAACTTGTAAGCATAAGTTTCTTTTATATTCTTGTTATTTTCCACTCCTCCAATAATGGGAACTGTTTATCCTTGCAGTATTGCGGCATCTGAATTGGTGAGTGACATCACTGTTCGTATAGGGACTACAAAGTTTTACCTTCACAAGGTAAGTGACATGTTATTTTCATTCATATGACAGTGCTGCTTTGTGAGATTATAGTACAAGGATACATGTGCTGTTGGAGATCATGTTTTTTTTGTTTGATTTACATTTTTTTATGCCAAGAATCTTATTGACACTTGATTAACTTATTTTTGTTATATATGTCATTTGACTGTTGTTTTCTCGGGTTTTACATCCCAGCGACTTAATTAGTTTCTTGGTTCTCATTATGCATAGCATGCAATCACTTGAGTGTGCATATTTATCACGGTTATTCTGATTTGCGTTTTCCAATCTTGCAGTTTCCGCTCCTATCCAAGTGTGCTCGCTTTCAGAAGTTGATTCCAACTACTGGTGATGACAATATCGAGATCCACATCCATGATATTCCTGGTGGCGCAAAGGCTTTTGAGATCTGTGCCAAGTTTTGCTATGGCATGATTGTCACACTCAATGCCTACAATGTGATTGCAGCCCGCTGTGCTTCAGAGTACCTGGAGATGAATGAGACTGTTGACAAGGGCAATCTCATCTACAAGATTGATGTCTTCCTCAGCTCAAGCATATTCCGGAGCTGGAAAGACTCTATTATTGTTCTTGGTACAACAAAGGCTCATTTACCTTGGGCAGAGGATCTTAAGCTGGTTAGCCACTGCATTGACTCTGTTGCTTCAAAAGCCTCTATTGACGTTTCAAAAGTTGAGTGGTCATACACATACAATCGTAAGAAGCTCCCCACTGAGAATGGTCATGATTCGCCATGGAATGGAGTCAAGCAGCAGCAGTTTGTTCCGAAGGATTGGTGGGTTGAAGATCTAACAGATCTTGACATTGATGCCTACAAGCAAGTCATAACAGCAATAAAAACCAAGGGTATGGTGCCCAAGAATGTGATTGGTGAGGCAATTAAAGCTTACACTTACAAGAAGCTCCCATCACTAAGCAAGGTCTCAATGATCCATGGCGATGCAAAAGTTCGGGCAATGCTAGTTACCATCACATGCCTGTTGCCATCTGAGAAAGGTTCAGTTTCATGCAGCTTTCTCTTAAAGCTACTGAAGGCAACAAATTTGCTAAAGTGTGGAGAGATGTGCAGGAAAGAGCTTATGAAGCGCATTGCACGGCAATTGGAAGAAGCATCAGTGTCAGATCTTCTGATCCCTACAGTGGATGGGGATACCACAGTTTACGACATTGATCTGATTCTTAGCATTGTTGAAGAATTTGTCAGACAAGATAGTAAGAATTCCCAGAGACATAATGGTGGTGAAGTGAATGACCATGTATCAGCTCCTAGTGCATCAATGATGACAGTGGCAAAAATTGTTGATGGATATCTCGCAGAGATTGCGAAGGACCCAAATATACCAGTCTACAAGTTTTTCAATCTAGCTGAGACAGTTTCGGCCAATTCAAGGCCAGTTCATGATGGGCTCTATCGCGCCATTGATATGTATCTGAAGGTATTGCTGCCACTTGCAAGCTGCAACTGCTCATTAAAATTTCATGAACATTCCAAAACTTCATATGCAGAGTGAAACGCTCTCTTATACTTAGTTACTTCGATATACACTCCTGATGCATCATCCATTGTGGCATTTCTTCGTCATAGTTCAACAAATTGTTTCAAATACATTGCTCTTACTACTAGTTCATGGGTATTAAGATAGACGTTCCATTTCTCTTGATTATCAAAGACTCTGTGAGGTTGACATAGTTCTCTTCTTGTGCAGGAGCACCCAAGCTTGGGCAAGAGCGATAAGAAGAGGCTCTGCGCCCTCATGGACTGCAAGAAGTTGTCGCCTGATGCATGCGCCCATGCCGTGCAGAACGAGCGCCTGCCTCTGAGGATTGTGGTGCAGGTGCTGTACCACGAGCAGACAAGGGCTTCTGCAGTAGCCACCATCCGAGCTGACAGCATAGGCATCGGCTCCTACGAGAGCTCAAGGTCAGGGGCCACAACAAACACAGAAGACGAGTGGGACGGCGTCATGGCCGTGGAAGACCTCAGTCTGTCCAAGACGACGAAGCTAGACAAATGTGACACGGCCAGCACCGTCGCGGAGAAGAACCACGGTGGCAGCAAGGGTGCCAACGGCAGGGCGAAAGGCGGCGGCGTGACGCCAAAGAAGGCGCTCGGGAAGATGATTTCAAGCAAAGGGCAGACTGGGGAGCGCAGCAGCTCGGATTCATCCGACAGCGCCATCTTGCCGAGCCAGGAGCATCCCAAGAGGACCCCCGCAAGGAGCACCACCAAGTCAGCTGCTGCGTAGCTGCTGCAGCTAGCCCTTTGCGGAGTGAAATTGCTCAAGGAGCACTAGGTTTTAGAAGTCGTCTGTTGTTTGTTAATTGTTATGAATGTTGCATAGAATTAAGGACCATGTTTTTACACGTCTGTAGGGATGGTAATGCCAGGTACGTACGTTGTTAGGTGATGTTGTTAGCATGTAGGCTTGCCATGAGACCTTGGGCTCTGCTGTGAGGGTTTTATGTCTGGACTCGGAGTAGTGTTATAAGAAGCCTACTTTGTTAGAGTTGAAGCACAACTGTTCTGCAGCTGTGGATTCTTGGTGTTTTGCTGTGAGATCTATTAGATCGTTCGAATCGTCGTCTAACTAATCACAGTGACTTGTAGCCGAACATGCATGCTCATCGTGAGCAAGGGTAACCTTTGCTGACTGTAGACTACTTAGTACATAGTACATGGAAAGCCATCGGATCGAAGTCTGAACAATGTGTCCCAGATCACACAGGATATAGAGGAAAATGCACTTCCGGCCCCTCAACTTGGCTCAAGCTGTCATTTAGGTCCCTGAACTTTCAAAGTGATATTTATAGGTCTCTAAAGTTGGCAAAAGGTGTCATTTATGTCCTAAATTTTCAATGTGATCACCGCAGGTCCCTAAACTTGACACAGGATGTCATCCACGTCCCAAACACTGTAGATAATTCTAGCACCGAATTTTAAAAAAAGAAAATCTAATTTCGGGTACTGTAGCTATAATCTATAAAATATTCTAAAAATTGTATTTTTTTCATACGGTCTCCGATGAAAATGAGTTTTATATAAAAATTGTAGCCTGCGACGAGATCTACAACTTTCTAGTTTCAAGTTTTTTAATTTGAGGTGATTAAGACGCTCAAAAAAATTAAACAAAATTTTTCAGCAGTATATTAATCACGTGCAAGCGCGTGTCGTCTTGGAAAAATCATATCTTTCTTATATACTATCAAATTGAGATACTTTTTATATAAAAATTGTAGCGTTCGACGAGATCTACAACTTTCTAGTTATGGTGTTGGACGGCTGAGGATGTCCTCATGTATATATGTATTTGGATGGTATATATGAATTTCTATTTAAAGAAAAAAACATGAGTATATCGCGTATTGATGACGTCATGGTGACTCTATCAAGCTAACAAGGAATCGAATCCACGAGCAAGGCACAGAGCACGTTCTGGCAGAGCATGCGACGTTTGGGGGTGTACAGGATTTTTAAGGAAAGCTCCAAATCAAAGTGAAGGACACGATTAAGGAGTCTAGAATGGTCGCAGGAGGGTGCAAGTTCACCGTGTGGTTCCATAGCAATGGCAACGACGGACAGAGGTTTGTGAATGCTCCCGGCTTGGGCACAGGAGGGTATTCTCTTTTTTTTTTTTCCCTCTACGTTAGCTACTTCCTCTATTCTCGAAGGACTCATCTTATTTAAAAAATGTTGTGCAAATTTAAGTTATTTTCAAGAACTTTTATTAATAAACAAGCCACAATAAAAAATAGTATTTTGTATAAATTTTTAAATAAAATTAATGTCCAAGCTTAGTATAAAAATAAATAATTTTATAATTTAGAGCGGAGGAAGTACTCTTTCCGTCCTAAAATAAATGTTGTTTTACAATTTTGATTATCTTCTTTTAATTATTCGTCTTATTCAAAAACTTAGTGAAAAAGTTAATTATTTTATTATAAAACAATTTATTATTAGAAGTACTTTGATCTTGTTTATTTTTATATTTTATAAATTTTTTAAATAAGACGAATGATCAAACGTTAATTTAAAAAAGTCAAAAAACGATATTTATTCAGAGAGTATATTTTAGTGTCAGGATTCTATTCAACTCGGGCTACTTACAATCGAACAGATGTATTTAGATTATGTGTCCATAGAGACCGGAATTTCATTGGCGTGGACAATCTCAAGTTTTTTTTAAAAAAAAAAACTTTTGAAAAAAGAATCTTATATATCGAAAAAGAAAAAGAAAAATAATCTCCGATGAACACATATGAACCAAACTCTGAACTGAAGCACGCACGTCTCCTCGACTTCCTCTCTCGGCCCTCGAGGCCTCGACCTCTTCCGATCTCCCCGCCCGCCACCCCCATCCCCCGGGAATCGCAGATCCACCCGGATCTGACCGATTGCTTCACCTGTTCCCGGCTTGCTTCGATTGATTTTTCTGCCCCAATCCGCAGCGGCGAGAGGAGATGAACTGCGAGACCTGTCAGCTGAAGGAGCTGGTCCGATACCGATCCCAAACCGTGACTCAGTTTCACTACGGTTCTTTTTATTGCTTTCTCGTCGCTTATATTGACGAATTCTCTTTTTTTTCCCTGGTTGTTTGGCCCGCAGGAGCTGGAACAGACGGAGATCAGGGATGTGCTGCGATGTGAGTGCTCAGATCTTAGTTTTTCGCATCCTTTTCATCTATCTATATCTTCGTTGAAAGGGGTCTTTTATTTCCTCAACAAATTGCTCTCTAATGACACGAGAAGGAAACCCTAATATACTGTATCTATTCACATGCTTCTTTGTTGTTATGGTTCCAATAATTTTTGGAATAGAGTAATTTTATGTTCCAGTTTTGAAACCATGATGATGGTTAACTAATGGATTTCACATAGGTTTTCCCCATGGAGAAACTTAAATGCTCTATGGATGTATGCAGTGGAAGCTTAACAAAAAAATCGGGCTAATACTCTCTGCAGCAAATAGTTTTATTATACAACACTATGTTGTATACTTTTCACTACTTTACTGTGCTTATCTTGGTTCCAGAGTCCTTGTTGCTGTGAGTTCTTAAACTTTTTCTATGTGCTTTAGGTCCTTCCATTCTACAGATAGTTATACTTTATACTTTCCCTGATTATTAGTACGTGCACTCATCACTTATTAGACGACTTCATGAGATTTCTCTGGAGATCCTTATCTTTGTTAACTTTAGGTCCTTCTATTAGTAATAAGAAATTGGAGTATTTCTCTGTTCTTTTATACTACATAGCACCTTCTAATGGATAAAGTAAATATGAACTGCAGGCATTTTGCACACCATATTCTTCCATAGAACCCTCAGCCTGGTTCGCCCCAAAGATGTTGACTGCGATTTCCTTGAGATCACTTATGTGAGTATTTTGCTGTATTAAGATCTGGGTTTGTTTACATGGTCAAGGTATATGATATTATGCTTTAAGTAATTATATTTATATAGTATTTACTACTTCATTTGAAAATTGTTGATGTTTTTACTTTTCAGTTTTCACAGACTCCCAACTGCAATTTTTTTTTTTTTACCACTGCTTATTCACAATATATGGTTCTAAAGCCAGATTTTGTTTCAAGAGAAAATGTAACCTATATCCGTCAGTGACATAAATTTTCCAAAGACCCAATAATTGAGTGTTCTAAAGTTAGCAAGTTACAAGAAGATGTGGCCTGGGATTATTTAAGAACATGACTGGAACCCAAATCTGTGACTAGAGTGTTCACTGGCATTTCACATATATTATAGAACTGTCTAGCGGTGGACAAGAATGTCTGTCTTCTCTTGCCTCGCATTATTATGGCCAATCAAATTGGTTCTGTCATTGTAATGCTTCACTTAGGTGTGACCATGGGCCATGGTTCAGTATTACTGTTACTAATATTGAGAACTAGACCTGGAAGTGGATTAGCATCTGCATCCAATCAATCCAGTCCAAAAGGAATCTGATTAGTGAGGCATGCATCCAATCCAAACCATTTTCATGCACAGAAAATCCAGTCCAGTACCTTGTCAATCCAAATCCAATCCAATCGTCCAAATACTTCCATCCCCGATGTATTTACCATTCCAGGAGCCCATTTCAGCTTGCCGGCATCACCGATCTTGTTCGATATCTCCTGGGACGGAGGCAGAGATGCGTTGGGATTTGGGATGCCATCATGGACGTGCTCAGCATGGTGCTCGCGCAGCCTAACCAGGTGGTGTTCCAGTCCCAGCCAATCCTCACTGCACCAGCGGAGGCCAACAGCACCCGGGGCCACGAGCCAACGACAATTTAAGCCAGAGCTTGTTGATGCCGTACGTGGCAAAGGCAGCAAAGGTACGCAGAAGTGATCCATCAAGCTGGAGAAGCATATCGCCACACACTAGGTGTGTTTGATTGGATGGATATCCATGGATGGGATGTGGATATCCCTGGACACACGGTGTTTGGTTACATGGACTAGCTGAACCTGGATATCCACAACAGGGAATATTCTGGGTAGATGCTGGATATCCTGGTCCTCAGAAATCTGGCGGATGAGGATATCCACATGTTGATTAGCGCATGTTTAGTGTGACAATTAGAGTAGTATAGTGCTAATTAACATATTTTATTTAAAATTAGTGATTATAATGGCAAGATTAGTGTTAGTACATATTTATTAGGTTGTAATTAGTTTTTATTATTTCTAAATAATCGATATAATTAGTCAAGCATTCTCATCCCATGCAATCCTATCCATCCAACCAAACAGAAAAATGACTCATCTCATCCATCCAACCAAACAGGTAACATGGATATCCATATCCCGAAATCCATGGATGGCCATATCCCATCCACCCTTATCCTCAAACCAAACACATTAGGCGGCAGGCATCGCCGCAGTAGCAAGAACAGCCAGAGGAACATGACGCCACGAGCAGCTGGAGATGCAACGGCGGAGGTGCTGCCGCCCACCTGGGAGAGGCACCAGGAGGAGAGGGGAGATGTCCAATGGATATTTGGATATCCAGCTCTTTCTATCCAAACCAATTCAATGTGTATGGATCTCATGGAAAGAATGTTCAGTTCCAAACAACATCCATCCAGGAGCTGGTTGAATCCATTTAGATGTTTGGATGATTCAAATCCATTGTCAAGTCTAATTGAGATCTACTTTTCAGTAAACCAGAATCCAAAGTAGCTAATTGAATTTGATGAGTCAAATTTACAATCAACAGAGACAAGTGATCAACAGATTAATGTGCTGTGGGCAGAAACACATGTTTTGTGTGTTAGAAATCCAAAGCTTACTCGAGCAGGCGGCGCTGCTCTCTCTCTCCATCGCCTTGGGCACGGAACCCTAGCGTCGGCGAGCACAAGGGAAAGGAAGAGAAGAGGCAGTAGATAGAAGGAAGACCAGAAGAGTTCTCTAGAAGGAATGATGCATGACTGTGATTTACAACTCTGGAGGGAGTATACGGGAGGGGGCATTGCATTTACGCGGTTGGGTAAAAAAAAATATTTGGTGAAAAAAAGGGTCTGGGAGGGAGGCAGGAGCCGAATTGCATGGCAGTAACGCATAAGACTCTCAATGGTGACTGTAAGCACATTGATGGCCCACTGACAGATTATGCACCGTTATATTTAAGCTCAATGGTGACTGTAAGCTCGTTGATGGCCCACTGACAGATTATGCACCGTTAGATTTAGAGATACCCATTGATCTGAGGGTTCTAATATAGATTGGGTAAAAAACTTTTGGGTAAGATGTATTTTCAATTCATTCGCTCTTTTATATTATAGATAGATAGATAGATAGAAGAGATACATCGTACACCATTTCAACAAGCGTTTCAGCAAGTTGCTTTCTCTGTATCAGTTTCCAGCTTAACCACGATGACAGATGTATTGTCCAAATATGATTACCTTGCTTGTTGCAGTCTAATAAGTTTCTTTCATTTGCATTTTCTTTGCCGCTGCTTACTTCAATGTTTTCATGTGTATAGGTACAATGTGGTCTACCGGAACTAGAAAAGGAAGTTGATGAAAAGATAGACCAGTTCATTGCTTGGGTGGACAAACACCCAAATCGCAGAAGCCAGGTCTGAGCTACAACAATTAGCCATTTTGATATTATGCTGGAGTTATTTCTGTTGCTGCTGAACTATGTCATCTTTCTTCTGACTAAGATTAGTGGCCGACCTGAATATCACAGATATGCCTCTCCTTCTTTGACGAGAAACACAGACACCCAGGTTGGTTTGTCAACAAAACAGAGCGCATTTATTGGGAGCAATGGTTCATCAATTTGCATGTCTTGAGCCCAAAAAGATACAGCAAGTCAAACAGCTCCAAAGGGCTGACAAACATCGGAGGTAATTTGGTTAACTAAAGTTCCATGGCCTTCGTGAGGCTGTCATAAACACATTGAATGTAGCAGTAACATTTTGTCCAATATGCTTCTAGCGAATGCCCTGGAGGAGACCAGCACAAGGCGTGCAGCATTGGAGTCGTCCATTAACGAAGTGCTATTCCAGATCATAAACTTCGCCAATGAGAAAAAGGACCACATTCCTGCCATCCCTGACAGAATTTTCAATCACGAAATCATGATCCCAAGGTGAGTCTTATATTTGATATTGGTCGGCCTGTGATAAGGCCCATC
This sequence comes from Eremochloa ophiuroides, assembly GCA_038502445.1. Lineage (NCBI taxonomy): Eukaryota > Viridiplantae > Streptophyta > Magnoliopsida > Poales > Poaceae > Eremochloa > Eremochloa ophiuroides. The sequence goes on along the minus strand of JAHLJS010000002.1, from coordinate 104,129,447 downwards.
CTTAGCGAGCGCATACAATTTTTTTGGTTAAGATTCTCTACATATATCTCGATCTCCAGGTGACCCCTTTTCCTTGGACGTGTTGACAGCTCGGATCCTGTATTTGGATGGAACACGGACGTCATTCGCAGGGTGCTGAATAGCGGGCACCCGTACTCACTTTAGCTGAAAACGGCAGCACGCTATTTGGCGTACATAAGGGTGTGCCCTGCTCATCTGGGGAAAACCTAATTCTGTGTACATATATGGTGTACCCTGCTAATCTGGCTTGTAAATACTGTGTTGGGATCTTACTCATCAGTCGAATGTTCTTAAGTTTGATTAAGTTGCTAAAAACAATATCAATATTTATGCCCCCCAAATATAAATATGTTTATTATATAGAAATATATTTCATGATTAAATTTAAAAGCTTATAGACCAACATTATGCCACCATGCCAATTTTTAGGATCTTCTGTTCACGTTACAATAATGTTACTTTTTTTCCCATCGGAGTCGATACTATAAACCTTCGAGTAATTTCTAACAAAACACTTGATTCTTAAATGATTATTAAGATGTGAGTTCATCAAACATGTACTTGTATGCATCTCTCTCATTTTCGACAAGATTTAGGGGCTGTTTGGTTGGCTGGATCCGTTCTGATTCTTTGGAGAATCGTTTGGAAGAGAAACGTTTCGCCTGAGAAACGTTTCCCCTGCTATGCATGAGTTCGTGAATCGGCCAGTTAGTGGTTTTGCAGCAATTGTCCTATGTTTCTCTTGATCTCTTGTATGTATTATCAAAATCTAGCACACCAGCCAAACGGTTTTATGGAGTGATTTTGATTCATCCTCTGAAACCTTTATTGAGAGAATTTAGATCTGAAGCGTTTCTACAAGAATCTAAATCTCTACCAAACGCACCCTTAACATGACACTTGGGTAGTGTTTGGTTCAGGAATATAGTGAGTTGAAACCGTCTCTTTGTTTGGTTGAGAGGATCTGCTGTTTGTTTGGTTGAGACTTGAGAAGATCGGTTGAACCCTATTTTCCATTTGGTAGAAAGAATAGAGGTGGAATGGATGATGTATAATAACACCGTTAGCCACTTTTGTAGTTGGTCCCACATGTCAATCTTTATAACATTTTTCATTTATCTCAATGACACAGGCCTCGGGCCTCTGGTGTGAGGGCCACGGCAAGATTCGCGAAGCTGGGGCCTGGGGGCAAGGGCAGGCTACCAGACCACGCGCGAAGTGGCCAACCAAACCCAAGTGTCCAAGTGGGCATGGCAGACCTGCCTTTATTTTGTCGTCGTCGGAGAACGGCGTGGCTCCGTCCGATCTGGGGACAGACAGGAGGAAAGGGCGCGAGGATTGTCTCGTCGCTGTCGAGACACGAGACATGGAGCCGGCACCGTGGCGTCCTCCCTAGTCCCTACCTGTCGAGTCAACGCGACGTGTCTCCGCGTCCATTGATCGGGATTCGGGGCTCGTGTAAAAAAAGAAAGAAAGAAAACAGCTATAATGGTATAGCTTCACATCGCATCACATGGTACTGATCATCATTAAACAAATAAGGAAGATATCCATGATGGTATAGCTTCACATCGCTCTTGTATAAAGAAAAAAAAAAAGGAAAATGCCAACAACAATCAACAAACAAATTGCTCGCATATCCATGCATTAAAATCTGTCACATACTCACATTCCCCTCAAGATATCCATCAACAAATAAGTAGCATATTTCTAAACCTTTGGCCGCTACCATATACTTATAGAGCAAGTCCTCTAATGCCACCAAACTACCTGTGAATCATTATAAATGTTTAAAACTTGTCGTCGTGTGGAATTAGAAATGGTAATGTATACACGCGAGACCACGCCATGCCTAGGAAATATCTCAAAGCGAGTCACTGAAACCATGGAGTACGTAGTGAAAGTGTGAAACCAGGTGTCCATTGATCAGGTGGTGCTGGTGCGTGGCGACCGGTGAGGATGACTGGTCGTCACACACGACATGCTAATCCGCGTCCGATCAGATTGTCTGCCATAACGGTGTTTGGAGTTAGGTGTACCAGTCAGCGCGTCCGCCCCGTCAGGCCATCTAGCTGACGCGCGCGCCCAAAGTGATCTAGCTGACTACACAAGACCACGCACGAGCATGGCGCGGAGTTCTTTTGACCGCATCGATGGACGATCTAATCGCAAATACGATCTGATCCATTGACCCCTCAATGTGGCAAACCTTTACCTGTGATCGCCACCGCGGCGCTCGAAGAAAAATTGCCGTCCAAAAAGCTCTATACAGTCAGTTACAAAGATATTTTTACAGGCATTTATTTAAACCGTCAGTGAAAAAGGTCAGTACAAATCACAGGCGGTGGTTTAGAAAACCACCAGTACAAATCGATTTGTACTAGCGGTTCTCTCCGTCGAAGTCGCAAGTCGTGGCATTTTTCGCGCAAAATTCGCACGCTACGCGGCCGGCGGGATTCAAACCTGCAACCTCGGCTTCGCGTGTACCCCCTCTAACCACTCCATCCATAGCTCACTTGTGTCTGAATAGTATTAGGTTCGCCACATATTGTTACGTAACCGATAGAACTGATTGTTTGGGGTCCTAAACGAAGTCAAATAAAAAAGTTGTCAACAATAAAGTTGCATAACTTTTCGAGATCTATAACTTTCATGTAGACAGTTTTTTCATCCGAGGCTTTTTTCAAAAAGTCAAAATTCAAATTTTAAACTTTGACCGTATTTTACGTCAATAAGATGATTTCAAATAAAAAAATTTCAACTACAAAGTTTCGTAACTTTTCGAGATCTACAACTTTTATGTAGACAGTTTTTTTCACTGCCCGTCTCCGAGACGTGTTTCTTTTCTTTTTTCCGCGCATGCACCACGAGTCCACGACACATCGGCGGCTTGGGCTCGATCCCGACGACCGACACGAGGCGAAGAACGTTCCAGGGATTATAGCGCGGGCGGACAAATGTAATTCGGGTACGTCCTCCGCCCGGACGTCCGGCGCGGCATGCCTGTCCGGACACGCGCGCGTCAGGCTAACTGTCTCTATCCCGTGTAAGAACTTTTTGAAGTTTAAAAAATTATAACTCCTAAACTAAACATCATAATTAAAATCCGATTGTACCATCGTGTTTCTTACAATTAATTCTTTAAAACAAGATCTCATATGGATATATTTTGATAATTTTTTTACAACATATATAACAGCTTTGCAACATCCATATAAAACACCTGCAATATAATTTTGAAACTAATGAAACACTAGATATATGCTTTTTGCAACTTGCATGTTTTACCCTTTCTTCTAGACAAAGCTGAGCAGAGGAGCGAAATGGTCGATCCTGTTATCCGGCAACAGAGGAGGTAGATGATGGCTGGTTAAAGGTTATGTCGGGCGTACCAGATCTGAAGCAGCCGAGGATGGAGAAATGGCCGATATGAAGCACAGGAGAAGGCATGTAAAGATGACCACACGGATATAGGGATGATTACGGTTGATAGAAAGATGCGAGGTCGCGCCGGCTGAGGCAGATAACGATCGCCGCCGGTGGCGAGCCTCCCAATTCGGGCGATGGACATGAAACATATATCTGAAACACTAACTGCAGCATAAGATCTAATTTTGAAATATTCAGATACAACAGTTGCAACATATGTACGAAACTACTGAAACGCTCTAAACATGCGGATGAAACATTTGAAAAAAACACCTAAAAACACTTGGAAACCATTTACAAACATATGCAACATTTAGATAAAATAGTTCCAACAATACATGTGAAAATATATGCAACACTCAAATGAAACACTTGCAAACATTAATTTTGGAAACAAAGGTGAAACATTAGAAACGTACAATTAAAACATACATCGAAAAAAAGAGAAGAAACATTTTGAGTGAAACACTTATAACCACATGTGCAACATTTCTGATCTACTTTTACATTATTCATATAACGAAATACAAAATATATAAATGTTAAAATAATAAAAAAATAAGAAAAAAATAAAAGAGAAAACAAGAAAAAAATCAAAAATCAAAAAAAAGAAAAGGTAAAAAAAATAAAAAGGAAATAAAAAAGATAAATAAAAACGAAAAAAAAAAGGAACGGCCGCGGGGGCGCGGCACGCCGCCTTGTGGGGGTGGGGGCGCGGCACGCGCGCCAAGGGGAGGATCGGCACCCCGGCACGCGGGCGTCCGGCGTGTCCGATCAGAATCATTACCGTATGTAATTCACGTCAAGAGAGTGGTGGTGTTGGGTCGGTCACGCTCACGTCACTACGCAGCTTTTGGCGTCGATCGTCTCGGTTGGGAATGGCTGAATGGGACGTACGGCAAGAGTGGTCTGCGACTGCGCCTGACGGAGTAGGGGTACTTTTGACCTCTACTAGTACTGTATATCCTTTCCATCTTCCATGTGTCTGTCAACTATCAAAGTCACACATCAGGTTTGACAAAGGGATCAACACTCCTTCTTTGGTCGATCGAGTTGTACTCTCTCTCCGTCCCAAAATAAATATCATTTTCATTTCCTGAGAGTTAAAGATTTTTTATCTATGACCAAATATATATAAAAAATATTAATATTTATAATATATAATTAGTATCATTAGATAAATCTTTGAATATACTTTTATAATATATTTATTTAGAGATATAAATATTACAAGCATTTTGTATAAACTTGTTAAAATGAGAAAGTTTGACGAACACATATCCTATAGCGACATCTATTTTTATGTCGGAGGGATCTAGCCTCAGGTCCCACGGATCAGTGCAGTCCAGAAGGGCAGGAGATACCGTGTTGCGCACCAGCTAGCGTCCCGCGGATCAGTGCTGTATTGCGTAGAGTACTCCTTACTGACTTGTTCCAGCATTCAAACACTATATCAGTGGAGGATGACCTAGGATTTCAAGACAAGAGTCTCTATCTAGTGATGACATCTACCCTAGAAATATTTTCCTAAATAATTTGTGCTTATTGAACTAAAATGGCTAAGAAACATATAAATCAAGGTTTTATTCTAATTGAGTACAAATTGATAAAGAAAAAGTGGGTCATAATTCATACCAGACTAACAAAACAAACCACAAAAGCTAAATTTATACTCATGATACTATTAATTGGAGGTTTCCAATGGAGACTCAAGTTAATCAGCATGAGACGCGTTAGAAAAAATGAATAATTTTTAGAAAAAGTATAATAAACTTATATACATGCATTTGATACGTATACATGACGTGTGACTACATGTTAGCAACGTATAGCCCCGCTAATGGGTTGAAATCCACGCTATACGCAACCCAACCCATAACAAATTAATTTTCTTGTCCAACCCAACCCACTCTAAACCATTCTAGCTTCGAACCAACTCAATCCAAACCATTTCAACCCATAAGCCGGACCTTAAATTTAAAACCTCGCGTTCAAACCATAAAATTTTATCAAAATTAATTAAAATTTATTGCTAATGATTTAATATAGCAAGCAGCAACTTCATACAAGCCGACACTGCCGGATGTGTACATGGGCTCCACGTTAAAGTCAGACAAAAAAATAAAACCTCACGTTCACACCATAAAATTTTATCGAAATTGATCAAAATTTGTTGCAGATAATTTAATATACCAAGCGATAACTTCATACCAGCCGGCACTACCAGATGTGTATGTGGGCTCCACATCAGAACCGGACCCTAGAAATAAAAGCTCGTGTTCACATTATAAAATTTTATCGAAATTGATCAAAATTTATTGCAGATAATTTAATATAGCAAACGACAACTTCATGCCAGCCGACACTGCCAGATGTGTATGTGGGCCCCACATCAAAGCCGGACCTTAGAAATAAAACCTCGCGTTCACACTATAAAACTTTTGTCGAAATTGATCAAAATTTGTTGCAAATAATTTAATATAGCAAGCGTCAACTTCATGTCAGTCCGGCACTGCTAGATGTGTATGTGGGCCCCACGTCAAAGCCGGACCTTAGAAATAAAACCTCGCGTTCGCACTGTAAAATTTTATCGAAATTGATCAAAATTTATTACAGATAATTTAATATAGCAAGCAGCAACTTTATGTCAACCAACAGTTGTTAGATATTTATTAATCTAACATCTATCAGTGGGTTCAATCCATTCAAATATATATAAAAAAAGAAAGCCAATTTCCAACCCGTCTTAATCCCATTTTCTTATTAAATCCACCTCAACCCAATCCATTAAGTGTCTCAATCCATTTGTATCCGTCTAAAGTGTACCCATTTGAGAACCCAACCCATTCAACTCGTTTCAACCCTAAACCATTAGCATGGCTAGCAACCGTATACATGTAAAATGCAATGTGCATACTGATTTGTCGATTAGGTATACTTGAAGCTGAGGATTGTTGTGGGATTCACACAAGGATTCACATGTGTAAGCGATGGAGACAAGAGATAAGAAATTTGGCGTGGCCTTTAGATTTATCATTCCAAAAAAAATGTGACATGAATATACAAAGTTTACCTTTATTATGTCCAAAGAGAATGCTTTGTCCGTATCAAATTGAATCATCTTCTATATTTATCCTAAGTCAAACTATTTAAGTTTGAATAAATTTATAGGAAAACATCGATATTTATGTCATCAAATTAACTATCACTAAATACAATAGTTTTTTTTATAATGCATCTAAGTTAAATAAACTTCTAGAGTTGTCCTAATTAAGTAAGGCCCCTGTTTGGATCCTTAGAATTGGAGGAATTGAAATCTAGTTAACAACTTAGACTATTTCACTTAGAATGTGGCATTCCACCACTTTTCAAAGCTCACATATTAGCCTACATCAAATTTATAGGGTGAGAGGTGGAATTTGATTCTATAGATCACCAAGCTATATTTCCACTTTGCAATTTATAGCACGCTCTTCAACTTGCTCCTACATGGTAAAAATACAACATATAAGTATCTCTCTCGTATAGTTAACAATAATATACAAATATAATCTATACACAACCATATTAAGTTCATTAATGTGTATAAATTATAATTCTTAAAATGAATTCAATTCCAAAGATCCAAACGGGACCTAAGACTAATTTAAATTAATATCGATCATGATGAATATATTTATTTGATGTTTATGTTATTTATTCCTAGAAATTTAATCAAAATCCAAGATAGTTTGACTTGGGGTGTTTAGAGGAATTGATTTATTTTGGTATGGAGCAAGCACATATCTGTAGCATAGTCTTAAATCAAACAATGTATTTCGGAGAGGGACTGACCGAAAAAGCACCGGATGGAAATCACCCACCACCCACGAGGCCGGTTCGTCGTCCGGCGAATCAGATAAGCTAGTTCGGCGAACCTAGCTTGCAACAATTGTGCGAGCTCCAGAGGCACATGCCGTTCCTAACCGCGGGTATATGCATGTGCCATTCTCTGCTACACGGAAGAGTAGGGAGAGTAGCTCTGCCGCGCGCTGCGCGTATCACATCTAGTACACCCACTGTATTTGTAGTAGCTGCTAGGTGTGGTGTGGCACATGTGTCGCGCATAGCCGCCAGCATGCAGAGCGGCGAGAGCATTGGTGCATTTGGATCGCTGCTTTGTCCCACTGTACGTCCGGCCGGCGTCGTACCGTCCGTGAGACGAGACGTTTGGTATTTGTGGTCGTCAGTCCGTGATGGCCCCTGGTCCCTGCACGAGTTCTTCAGCCGGTTTCCGTGATCGCCATCGCGCCTTCGAGTGGTGATTGGTGATCGATGGCTGATCGCGCCGACTGGATCCCAGTATTACCTGCAACGCACGGCACTACATGATAGATGGATCGCTGTGACAGGAACCAGTGGACAAATGGAACCGATACGCGGCGACAGGTCCAATTCAATCACTGTAAAGTTGAGCACGCACTACACTACGTACAGAACACCATGCAGATCAAGCGCCGCCGCGGCAAGTCGTCCACTGGGGGAGAGTACACGTTGCCTGCACACACACACACACACACAGCACAAAATACCGCAGCTTTGGGCGGCCTGTCAAAAGTGCTAAAAGATTGCTAGTAGGTGCCAAGTGCCATAGTCGGGCTCCATCTCACCAGTCACCACGCATTGATTCGCTGAGTCATGATCGTTGTCAATCAGCCTACTCGGACGTGATGCAGGAACAAATATTCTGGAAATCTGCTGTGGTTGCGTCAGTTGCATTCATCAGTCGACGCCTCGATGGTACTATTCCGTGTACGTGTGGTTGGGCCGGATCGATCGCCTTGCAACCGCACACTTGCCAGTTGCTACGGTGCATACATGATGCAGAGAGCACGCCGGACGACGACAAGAGAAATGTATCTACATGATAGATTCCATCGCCGTACTTCCTGATGATTCTACAAAAACAAAAACGGTATCTCGCCTACCAAAACCAGAACAAAACTGAAGGCCCGCAAAATTTGGAACTGAAATGAAACCAAGGGACAAAAGACCAAAACTGAAGCTGAGTGGCAAAACACCAGAGCACTGACGTACTAGAGCTCCGCTCGCAAACTCCCGCTGAGTCACTCACACAGTCACCTCACACCTCCCTGGGGTCCACGAAGATGGAGCGGCCAGGGGCCGACCTGGCCCAGTCCCAGCCGTCCGCGTGGCCGCCGCCGCCGCCGCCACCACCACCACAAGCGCCGAGCCGCTTCATGCACCACAGGTCCTCGGTGCACGACAGGCGGCGCCAGTGCGGAATGCGGCCGCGGAGTGGGTCCATGGCCGCCACCTCCACCGCCACGGCCGCCGCCCTGCCGCGCGCCAGGTTGACGATCGACGCGAACACGGCCTCCGCGGCGAGCGCGGCGTCGCGGCCGCTCCCACCGAGGCCGTAGACGAACCAGCCCGCGAACGGGCGGAACAAGTCCGGGACGGACGGCACGCGCAGCCACTTGGCGGCGCGGTCGAGCGCGCGGGTGGCGGCCGCGGCGGAGCGGCGCAGGCGCGAGGCTCCGCGCACCTCGAGCCGGAACACGCCGCCGCAGTCCCACGCGCTCGCCACGGCCCACGACGCCGGCGGGGACACCAGGAAGCGGTCGACGCCGCCCCACTCGCCGCCGACGATCGCCAGGAACGTGCCGTGCGAGAGCGCGTTGTCCAGGACGTCGCCGATGTCGGCGGGGAAGAACTCGACGTGCGCGAGCCGGCTGCGGTACAGGCGCTCGGCGTCGCGGGCGCCGAGGCGGACGACCGTGGCGCGGCGGGGTGCCCTGAGCCGGTGCGAGTGCACCGGGTGCACCAGCAGAGACGGCGTCCGGAACTTGGAGTAGCCGCAGCGGCCCGTGAAGAGACGCAGCGACGCCTCGTTGGACTTGTCGGTGGCCATGTACGCGTACTCGGCGCCCACGAGCTCGAACCACTGCTCCAGCTGCTGCACCAGCTGCCGCGCGATGCCCATCCGCCTGCATTTGCCACTAGTTCAGTTTCTTGATTGACGACACATCAGCAATATCGATCGATGTAACAATGTGGACAATCGATCGTCGCTCGTGATCGTAGATAGGAGTAACAAAGAATAGTAATAAAGGAATGCTTGAAGATACACACAGCAACTTAATTTACCTGTGGGAAGGCGCGACGCGGAGGCCTAGAATGTAGCCGACTTTGGCGAAGGCGGGTGCGCCGGGGCGGCTCTTGCCGGAGGCGACGGACTTGACGGTTCCGCGGATGAGGCCGACGATGCTGCTGTCCGGCCCGGACGTCTCAGCTACCTGTTCATCGATCATGTCGAGATCAAAACTAACGCGCATGAGACAGCAACCCACCACCAGCGGACTTGAAGAAGCAAACAATCATCAGCTGCATGCGCGGCTCGCATAGCGAAAAGCTACGTGCAACCGTGCGATTTTAAGTAGAGATCGTTGCTCTGCACAACCACATACGTATACATGGTATGTATCCCCACGCATTTACGCGTACGTATACGAGTATGGATGGGGGATCTGTCAGAGTTTGAGTAGACGTAGACGTAGACGTACACACAGACACACGTACGTACCAGCATGAGGTTGTGCGGCGAGTGGCGGATGCGCGCGACGGGGTCGCCGAGCAGGTCGGCGTGCAGCGACATGCCGCCGGCCGGGGCGACCTCGCACTCCCGGTCAACGGCCTCAGTGCCGTCGCGGTCCGTCTTGGGATTGTACTCCCGGATCACCACCGCCACCGCCCGTCGTCCCTCCTCCTCGTCTCTCATGGTCATGGCACCGACTACGTACTACAGCTAGTCCGTATACACAGTATCCACTATACGCTGCTACACGTATGTCGTATATATATGTACCTGGCTATAGTTGCACCCTCTATAGATCGATCGATCTCTCGCTGCTCACCACGAGCCCATCGGCAACAGGGCGAGGAGTACTGCATAGTACGCATGTAGCACTTATATATATAGGCAGTCCAAGCCCCAGGCGGGAGGAGGAAGAAGAAGAAGAAGAAGAAGAAGAAGAAGAAATATAAGGAAAGCTACGCCTACGGGTAGGCAGAGCCCTTGGCCTTCTGTTTTCCGTATTCGTATTCAATCCCTCCCACGAGACGAGGGAGAACTTAACCGTTCAGGTCTCCGGGGGTTAAAAGTAGAAACTCAAGGGCGCAGGCGCAGCAGTCACGCGCTGATTTCTCGCTGGAATCGCTCGCTCGCTCTCCTGGATCATGTGTGGGGGGCAGTTGCAGTTGCAGGTGATGAACAAAAAAAAGGTCAAAAGCAAAGCGCGCGGGCGGGCACGCATGAAGCCTATGACGAGCAACGGAAAGTAAAGTGGAGGCCCGCCCGCCCGCCCGCCCAATCGTCTGCTGACGGCGGCCCTGAATTATAGTAATTGATTGCCTGAGCGCTTGGATTTGCCTGGCCCCAATAATCCCCTGTGATCGTGTGTGCGCGGTTATTAATTCCGCGCTGGGAGCATAGCGTAGTAGTAGTGGAGCGCATGATTGGTGCCCGGGATTAACTGCAAGCTTAAATCATGGCGCTAGTGGCAGCGCCAGTGGGCAAAAACCGGCGCCTCCTTTTTGGTTGTTTCCAGCCCGTTCTTTTCGTGAACTGAATTGAAGCTGAAGTAAAGCTCAGCTCGCGCTGCCACAGCAAGCACCCAGCTGCACCTCGTGATCGCAAAGGCCAGCCAGCTCTGTTTGCTGACACTAAAGCTAAAAATTAATAATGACTTATACTGATTTCTTGTGAGAAAATAATAATACTGTTTTATAACTAGAAAAAGCTAAAATTAACGCTTATAAGTTGACTTGAACCGAGACGCCACCAACGGTTGGTTTTACTACGTACTTACGTAGTACCTAGTCACGGTCACAGTCACGGTCACGTAGTGGATTGCCGAGTCAGTCTAATCGAGACGAGAGGGAGAACCCAGGCAAAAGCAAACATGTCCCATGGTCGCTCCACGAGGCGCGACGCAACTGTCTGATTGTTAACCTTATCTAACGAGGTGATTTCTGAATTGATTTTTCCTTTTAGGGAGGGGCTTGCCAAGCTGTTCGAGCATCCGACTGGTAGGTCTTCTGACACCGATTAGCCCTTGATTGTTTACGATATCGGTCTTGTCCCAACGCAACCATGCATGGTCAATCACAATCAGACAAGAGCTAGGACAGGCAGCTCTGACAACCCTTTTTAATTGTTGTTTTTGCCAAATAAAGAACCCGCACTTGTTTCATCTTTTTTTTTTTCGCGAAAACTTGTGTCACCACTCACCAGCACACCAAGTGACCAACTGTTGCTCTGTTTTTCAACTCATGTACAGCGACCGATGTCTTTTCGCTTTTCTTTTACCTTCTCCCATCTTGTCATACGCGTGTGTTTGATCCTGCGGAGGTCAAATTTAATAGATTCATCTGGTAGGTATAAATTTTTAGCTAATTCATGAGATGAATCTATTAAACCTAAATATTTCATAATTAGCACATGGACTAATTAGATTTAATAGATTCGACTTGTGAATTAGCTCTAAGCTTTTGCAATTAGTTTTGTAATTAACTAATGTGTAGTGTAGTCAGTTCTAATAAGGGTTTCCCCAATGCCCCATGATAAGTCGATGATGTACTGTCTCAATGGCCGTGTTGCCTACTTGCATCCAAACCTCTACATGCCGCGGAGAACATTGGCTTCCGTAGGCTGTCAGAACCACCTGTAGAGCGACGACATCTTTGTCAGATAGAAGAGCAAAATAACTATCGGAAAATGGGGTTGTGATTGTTGTTTGCTTGATTGGGATCAACTCCGTCTGCCGCGTTCTCTCTATGTGCATGCTAGATTGGCACCAATGGAAAAAAAAACTTCTATAACGTGCATTGTACAAGCCACTCCTTCAATCTTCGTGAAAGACGACTTTTTTCTGAGGCTACACTATTGGAGCAGTGCTACAGTCCGTCTAGGTCAGGACAGCAGCCGACTTCCGATCACGGGCACTGTTCATGTTTCCTGGCGTGCCGTCACCCCCACCACTACCGACCACCCACGCCGCAACGTGCTAGGGCTCACCGGAGCTCCAGCGAGCCCTAGCTCGCCGTGGCGCCTTCCTTATTCCCCTTCTCCCGCCCGCATTGCTGCCACTGCCGCCACCATGGCCATCGTCGCCAGCGACGCTCCCGTCCTAGGTGTGGCCCGACCACCGCCGCCGCCAGGGCCTCCAACCGTCTGGCCTCCATCCTTGCCACCTGTCTTTCCTTCCTCTTATAGGTAGATCTATGTTGATGGCATTGGGTGCAGTCGCACTCATAGAAAAATGGAATTTATAGTAACAAGTGTTAAATTTCCACTATAGTCGTACCCGTACGTTAAAGATCTTCCCACTCTTTGAAGGACCACACCCCTCTCGAATTTGCTCTAGCTCCGCCACTGCTTCCTCCCCTAACTCTTTCCTTTTGTACCCGTTAGAGAAGTTGCTGGGAAGAGGGGACGAGCTCGGACACGGACGACGAGCGCGGGACGTATCGAGGAAGAAGAACAGGCGTGGCATGGACGCAGGATTCCCTATACTATTGTACTTCTGCGTTGGTATTGTACTTCTGGGATTGTAACGAATCACGGCATCTCTATCCAGTGTCCATCGCCAGGGGCCTGGTACGCGCAACTGGCGAAAGGACATGTGCGGCGATCGGCAGCGGCCGAACCCGATGCGTAGGCGTAGCGCGCGCGGTATCCCACTCGCGGAAAAGGAAAACGACGTGCCGCCCGTGCGGCCGTGCTTGGGTCTCTGCCTCTGCTCTCGTTTCTTTCCAGCTCCTGCTGGTTCGCCGCCGCGGCAGCGCCCGGCGCGTGTCGCCCGGACGGGACGGGACGGGACGTGGCGGGGTCCTCGATTCGATCGGCAGGCTGTCACTACGCGCGTATCGCGCCGGGGCCAGAGCTCGGGACCGGACGTGACGGCATGCTAGTCGCGATCGCGGTGTGCCGAGCCGGGATTTTTCCACTTCTCCAAGAAGCCAATCATTGGTGGCCGTACACGCCCGGTTCGGATAGCGCGCGGCCGCGTCCTCTCCTTCTGCTCCTCCTCCTCTGCCCCCTTTGTTGGGGAAAAAAAAAGAAGAAAAAGAAAGAAAACAAGGGCAGGACAGCTTTACAAGTGGAAAGTTGGGCGGTGTCCCGTAGCGCCGAGCGAGTTTTCTGTGTACTGTGCTGTTGGATTCAGTTTGGCGGCGTACGCTTCGCACGGGCGCACTGTTCGGATCTTTTCGCGTGATATGGACTCGACCTGAGATTCGAAGACGATGAGGACGATCAGTTACGAGTGTTCGGTCGATCGAACTGAACTACTGGGAAAAGCCAAGTTTCTATTTCTACTCGCAGTGGTGTCTGTCAAAACTTGATGGTTTGCGCGTGTTTGAGGCTGCGTTTAGATAGGAAAAAGTTAGAAAAAAAAATGTACTATAGCACTTTCGTTTGTATTTGACAACTTTTGTCCAATCATGACCTAAATAGATTCAAAAGATTCATCTCAAGCTACCCTGACAAAAAGTATAAATATACAACAACTACTACTTCATTTAGTGTTTTATACAGACGGAAAGTACAGTTGATGCGATAGTGAAAGAGAGACGCTGGCTGGCTGACATAAAGGCTGAAAGCCTGACACTGCAAAAGCGGGCGGCGCAAGGAGCACCGCCGCCGCCGTCGTTTCAGGTAGCGGCCGGGCGGCGTGACGGCTGCAAGATAGCAGCAGCCAGCAGCAGGTGGATGAGGACGCGAGGCGAGACGTGGGACCGCCTCGTGGTGGGCGCACGCCCGCACAGGCCGTCAGTCGTCTTCGTCTTCGTCTTCGTCGTCTAGCGACAGGAACTGATGCAGCCCGTAGCTTGTTCATTCATCTTCACGGTGACGACGGCTCAGGCTACACGACGCTTTGCGCCGCCTCAAGCCTCATTTTGTGAGCAGCCTACAAGCAGTACTCTTGTGTTGGTTCGAGTGCACATATATAGGTCTGTCCCGTCAGACTTGTGTGCACTGGCGATGATGAGGTGCATTGCTTCGTACTAGTAGTATCTGTCACAGAATTCCGGTGCTTCTTAGGCGCATTGGGTATGGAATATGGATATGCATGCCCTTCTTCGGATTAGTGATCCTAGCTGGCAGTGGCAGCGATGTCCTTACCGTACCTCCGGCTACCAGCAGCGGGCGGGAAAACCAGCAGGGCGGGCTTACGTGTTGTACATTCCAACGTGGACGCGCCGGAGAAGGACCGCGACGGTGGCGATCGACCTGAGAGCGACGCCGGCCGCGGGCGGAGAGACCAGAGGTCCTTCGCGTCGCCGTCCGCCCGTCGCCGGCACTGCAGCCTGTGCCAACTCCTCCGCGCACTGCCCTAGGGCACCACTAGCAGTACTGCAGTAGTTCCATTCGCCATGGAGTCATGGACCGTGTGGCGTGGTCAGACACAGCTCATGTGGTTAGTGTCAGCGTGTGTACAGTACAGTACATATTCAGTTTTCAGTCCACGGACGCATGCACAACGCCCCCAAAAACGAGCACGCCGCCGCTCTGCAGCCCGCGGTGCGCTACTGCTGTACTGTACAGGCATGTGCCAAACCAACAGAAAGGCCGTAAAGTGGCTAGCTTGTGGGCAGTCAAGAGGAGCCAGGACAACATGTTCCGCGTGAATCATGCATGAGAACTGGAAGTTCAGCTGGGGAAACGGGGGATCTTCCAAATCCAAGCCGATCGACCTCTCGCTCGTCCACAATTCACGCGACATGCGCAGATGCGCTGCTGCTTGTTCATTTCCCACGAGACGAGGACCAGGCATCGTACGTGCTGTGCCAGAGGACATGTACGAAGCTTCTCCTCATCTCCAGCTTGCAGCAATCAAATGTATGCAACCATATGCATGTCGTGAGCGAACCAGCTCGGTATGAGCTCAGCCCGCCGACCATGCAACCGTTCCGACGCTTTCCAGATCGTCGTCCGCGTCACCCGTCCGTTGCAGCAACTGAAATACAGAACCAAGTACACAACCGAACGCGTACGCACGTTGCCATCAGTCCAAGAAACAACCTCCCACAAGTCAGCAACGATCGGGCCCTCGGGAGCATTCTGTTACAATTCCTTTTCCTTCCCTTCCGGGGACGAAAGGAGAGCCCGCTGAGCTGACACTAGCCGCAAAGGCAAAGCCCACCGAGGAATCGCCTTTTATTCTGAAATGAAATCAAGTTCAGGTCTGATTTCGAATTCAAACGGCAAAAGCTGGACGGGCGACGCCAAGTCGTCGTGAGACTCGTGAGTGTATGGGACCGACCGGGCAGCCATTTCCCAGTTTCCAGTCTGCTTGCTGCAATCAGCCTGTTCTTTTGAGCTGAAAAATAAGCGCTGATTTCGCTCGTACTGATTTGTTGTGAGAGAAAAAAAATAAGCGCTGATTGGTCAAAAGAAAAAGCCAAATGCTTATTGCAAGTCAATGCGTATAGACCACAGTGGAACATGACCGTTCGTACATGCACTCTGAATAGTATCTGGCAATTTCGTTGCATTGCATGGCAGCCGACCAATCAAGTACAATGAAATGAAATGAACAAAATCTTGGAAGCCGCGACAAGTTTGGGTCAACAAAGAAGTGCGAGGCCGAATGGCCGCCCACGTTTATGGGTTGTTCAGACGTGCGTGACCCAGCTCATCTCGGCAAGTGGGCTGATCAAAGTCCGCTATGGGCCAAGGAAATGGCTCATCATTGAAGCCGCGACTTGCACGCTTCACCACTCGGTCCGACCGTGAGAAAGGCTTGGAGAAAGGAATGCAGGCAGAGTGGACTGACGGGCATGCATAGGCTGGCTCGACAGTCCTTTGACTATCTTGAGTGAGCCGAGCCGTGGCCCATGGGAGCAAATTGCTGCGGCCTGCACTAATTCTGTCTGCCAGAAATGGCCACTTGATTTGTGAAAGTGAAGGAGACGGCTTGATAAAAGTTTGCGCTTTGCAATGTCAAAAAAGAAAAAGAAAAAGAAAAGAGAGACATGGTAAACTTTTATATCTGTTTGGTTTCCATGGATTAACAATTAGTTGGCTAAAATTTAATTTTTAAGATCCAAATAGTTGGACTAATGAGTTGACTAACAACAAGTTCAAGCCCAAACTAGTTCATACAACCCAACTATTTGGGGCTAGTCTATATTAGTAATGGTTAATCCTTAGATCCAAACAAGACTGAACTAATCACTAGTTAGCTAACTACTATTCAACTAATAACTAATCCTATGTCACACCCGGTTTTAAGAACAAAACCAGACATACACTAATGTGAAATAATAAAATCAAATCTCACATATAGTCACAGATAATAGAAATATCAAGAGATAAATGCTTAAATAAATAACGTATTAAGTAATAAAATATAACTTCAGAGTGCAAGCAACGGAAAAACAACTTCGATTGCCGGGTGTAGACTTTACTCCGCAGGAACAAACCGACTGGTTGACTACAAGCCTAAACTTCTCCTGAGGTGTGGGGGAATAGTAAGAGTGAGTCCATGGCGAACTCAGTAAGTATAGCAACAGGGTAATATTGATCCCAACAATTCATGATCAATGTAACATAAATAATGTAAAGCATAAAACGGTAAACAAATAAGCATTTTAGCAAACCAAACCATCAACTTAAATATAAGGATTTCAAGGCCGCTCGTGTTCTTAAGCAAGACTAGTATACTAATTTAATAAACTCTGCGCAGAGGTGTACACTTTTCCTGTGAGTTGTGGTTTACCCTTTCTCCCGAGGCGGCCAACCCCTTAGCCCTACTTCCAAGGAAGGCCGGCAGGGTCCACTATGAAGTCTTTCAGAGGTTTGCCTAACAAGTTAGGGCCGCTAGGTTTCATTAGTCAGTCTGTGTGATACAACCTGTCCAGCGATCCACAGTCTGCTTATCCCCATTTGCGCCCCACGGGTAACCTCTAACATGCTAGAAAAGATCCTCATACTTAACTAAAACCAGAGCCATATAACCCTCACAGCTATACTGTCAATCCAGAAGCTTCTCTTACAGATAAATTCTCAAGTTGCTAAAAAGTCATTTTTAACGTTTGTTGCTTAAACATTAATCAAGTCACAAGATCATGGTCACAAAGATAAACCCAAGCTATAATTGCCTCAAATCAAGATCCTTTCTCTGATCCAAATCTTCAATTAATAGCTCCGTGAAACTCACTGACTGAACTTGATCAATAATCACCACGCACGCATCGCACAATCATACACGAAGCAAACAATGAATAATAATTAGAACAGTACACCATAGCAGAAAAACAGATTTAAAATTATATAAAACTAATCTACGCGTCGCTATGATTCTAACGATATAAGATCACGAAAAACGGATTTAAAACGTAGAAGATATGATTTTTCAAAGATTTCCTTTAGAATAATAATTATTATTATATTAATTCGAATTTTAAAAGTGTTAAACCTACTGTTCAGTAGCAAAAACATATATAGAATGAAAATACGAATCTAACGCAAGTCGATTTGGCCAATTCGGAAATTAAACGGAGAAAATATAGCAAAAATACTTATAGTGGCAAATTTGCAATTAGAGGAAAACACATTTTGGGTTAAACAGATGAAAGTACGCTTTTGCAAATGGAACCTGTAAACGACTAAAGACGTAATGGACTGAGGGTTCGATTATAACATAGCAGAGGGTCTCTTTAAGAAAATTACCCGCGAAGGGGTACGGTGAAATCCTGGCCGTTAGATTAGATTTGGATGGCATCGGGAATACCAGAGATAGAGAGAGGAAGATCGTGTGGACTGCCGTCGCCCGAACATTGGCTGCGCGTGGCTGTGCACCATGCCCGGCGGCAGGAAGCTCCCTGGAGCTCACGGACTGGGCACTAAGGGCCATGATTCGACGAACCAAAACCTCCAGGAGAAATAGGGGGAGTGCGCGAATTCAATCAGGGCTTAAACGCTGCTTGGGACAGAGCGGAGAGGGACGGCCACCATGGCCGTCGGCCTGAGCACGGCGGCGCTCGTGGCTAGAACACTCGGGACAAAAATTCGTGAAATAAACGTGAATGGGAGGAATAAGGGAGTGTGGGGAGGCTCACCACGGGGCTTAATTGGACGGAGAGGGGTCGGAGGGCGGACGGCGACGGCACGGGCGAGCGGTGGTCTTTCTGCATTCGATGGCAGCGGTCAGGAACGAAAAAGAAGGGAATCAAGGAGTCCAGTGGCTTCCTGCAGGTGAGACGAAGCTCTTCGACCAGCTTACCGCGGTGGAGTGGCTCCGGAATGGCGGAATCAATGGCAACGGTGGCGTCGGGCTCCGTTCATGCAGTGGCGGCGCCTCTGCGTGCGCTGTGCTCGCAAGTGGGGAAGGCAATGGCGATAGGAACGGAGATTAGATGGAGAGGTGGGCGGCCTTTTTAGATGGAGAGGTGGGCAGCAACCGCGAGGTCCTGGCGAGCGACTCGGCGGGGTTCGTTGCGCCCTGCTCGTCCTTTCAGCAGAGAGAGGAGGAGGATTGAGGGAAAATAGGAGATGGGATCGGAGTTGAGTGGTGCAATGAGCGACGCGACTCGGTCGAGGGTCCCGAAGGCGGCCGCATGCCCCGTTTGCGCACGCAAAGAGCGGCAGCGCCTCCTCTGCGGTCCAGAGAGCAGAGAGCGCGAGGAAGGGGGTGAAAGGACCGGATAGTTTAGAGGGGTGAATAACCTATAAATTTTTTTTACAAAGAATTAGATCACAAGTTAGCAATTAACAAAGCGATGCTTAGCACTAGCTCTAAACTGCTCTATGCAAGCCACCTAGCACAAATATACTACTCACAAGAGTATGCACTCAAACGCAAGAAACCCACTCCTTCGAAACCTAAGGAGAAGGCACCTAAACAAGTAATGAGTGCAAGAGAGTAGTGAATGAGAAAGGTATACTACCGAGGAGAGTAGAGGTTGATCCAATCACCAATGATAGCCAATAAGCAACAAGAGGATCAATCAGAAGAACACCGTAAGACCAATCATCCACTCGATAGTGGAGAAGAGAGAACACTTAATTTTTACCGAGGTTCACGTGATCGCCGTCACGCTACTCCTCGTTGTGGCACCGGACTTCCTTAGTGGATTGCGAGCTAAGCTTCACACGCCAATCCCTTATCGAGAGCCGCTCACCAACACAAGAGAAGTGGCTATCAACCACGAGCAATCCACTAGAGTCGGTTTTGGCACTCCGCCAGGGAGTAACCGCAAGAACCCCTCACAACAAACTTTCGGTGTGGGCTTGAACAATCACCAATCAATCTCAACACCGGAATCGCCTCTAAGCCGCTAGGGATACGGTAATGCCCCAAGAGAATAAGAACTCAGCAATGGCTTGCTCTCAAGTGCTCTAGAATGCAAATCACTAGCAATGATGCACTTGAAGATGACTCAACTCACATAGATGATCAAAGATGAACAAGTGAGTGAATAGGAGGCTAGAGAGTGCTCACAAGTGTATGGCAATGAATCAAATGTGCAAGAGAGTCCCCAAGTGACCAGGAAGGGAGTATAAATACCCCCAAGTGCACTCCTAGCCGTTACCCATTGAAAAACTGCCGTTAACACACTTTTCGAGGCATCGGACGCAACCGTCGGACGCAACCCGTCGGACCAACGCCATGGTCCGACGCTCGAATTGAAGCCACGTGTCAGCCCAGATTCAACCACAGCCGCTGATCTCCCACGGTTACTGCTTGCGCCAACTTCACAGACCGTCGAACTGCGCAGCGTCGGACTAAAGCTCACTGCCGTCCGACGCTTTCAAAGAGGTCACAGAGACGATTTTGATCGTCGGACGCTGTCCGATGCTCCGCGTCGGACCAAACAGCAGCGTCTGACGCCTTGCACTCAGCTCGCCACGCACTGTGCCATGGCGTGAACTCGTCGTGATGCACCGTCAGACTGTGAACACATGGTCCGACGCTCACCCTTCAAACCTCGTCGGACAGTCCGACTCTCACAACAGTCAGCTCGCTTAGATAGCGTCGGACTCTCGCGCGTTAGTATGTCGGACCAAAGATTTTCACCATCCGACACTTCCAGAGAGTTCCAGAAAGCTCGAGAAAGCCTCGGACATCGTCCGACGCTCACCGTTGGACTAACCAGCTAGGTCCGACACTTTTCAACAGTAAGAAACAGTGCTGGGACCGTCGGACTCTGACCAACAATGGTTCGACGCCCTGCAACTCTAGCGTCCGATGCTCTGTAAACAACTCTTCTCTAGTTAGTTTTCCACCCCTTGCTTCTATGTGCTAACACTCAATGTCTTCAACACTTGTGCATAGGTGTTAGCATTTTCAAAACAATTTTCAAGGGTTTCTAAGTTGATCTCTAGGTTGAGTTAGACAATGCACATGAAATGCAACCTAGAGCACTTGAAGTTAATCCAATCACTTAGTTCTCCCCTTTATAGTCAGTTATCTACCCTAAATGTGATCACACCCACTTGGTGTCTTGATCACCAAAAGAAAAGCCCTAATGGGGTTATACCTTTGCCTTCAAGCCTTTTCTTTTCACCTTGATCATCTCCACTTGATCCACTACACTTGATCCATGGTTGAGCTCACTTGATCAACATCATTTACCTCCACTCACCATGGTTAGGATAACCTACACTTAGCCATCACTTAGCAAGTAGGTTCATCCTTAGGGTGTCATCAATTATCAAAACCAAACTAGGGCTTTCAATCTTCCCCTTTTTGGTAATTGATGACATCCTATACAAAGATAAGAGTTAAATTTGTTTTTGAACTTGTGAGCTTGCCCAAACAAGATTATCATGTTTTGGAGTGGACAAACAACACAAATTCGGTTTGGTGGCTATTTAGCTTCCCCTACATATGTGCATGAGTTTGGATTTGAAAGCTTGCACATATGCATAATTAGAGAGTAAATTTCCACCAATATGTGCTAGGACGGTTAGGATAAATCTTTGAAGCGTGATACCAAATGAAATTTTACATCAAAGTTGCGGAATCTCCATCCTTAGCACTTAGATAATTAGATGATCATAAAGCTTGAGCATACCGTGAGACCAACAAAATAAGCAATGATCAAGATACCAAATGAAAATACAAGATCATCTAGCTACTACCTATGCATGCTAGTTATCAAATCATCAATCAATCCTATTTTCTAACATACACCACTCAAGAACATGTCAATTGAAAGTAAAAATATGTGCAAATGCAACAAACACATGTAAGTGCATATTCCAAATTCATTCAACCAAGTTCATGAGTTTGCTCCCCCTTAAAGTGAGCTCATTTTAAGTAAAGGTTTTGATTCAAATTTTTGATCCCTTTACTTTAGCCTATTGCTCTTCCATCATCAGGCTTAATGATGGTTCATCGCGAAGCTTAGTCAATTTTATCTTCTTCTCCCCATTTCTTATCTTTGGTTTTCTCCCCTTGGCATCAAGTACCACAAAAGGGTCAAATCAATGGAGTGAGATTAATTTTCCAAATTTGGTTCAATCTAGCAAACTTGCACAAGATGTTTAACTCAGTTTGAACCAAAGACAAGCTTCTTCACGCCACTAGGGGTTATCTTTCCTATGTTGAGTTAAGCACTTAGTTGCTCATTTTACTAGATTCAACACTAGGTTTGCATCCCCATGAACAAGTTATATGCCATCACTAGATCAAACAATCAAACAAGCAATAGTGATGCCATATATACTTTTAAATCATTTTGGCTTTCAATGAATGACCTAGAGAGAACAAAAGTATGTCTATATGTTCTAACAAGTGCTAGCAAAGTATGAATGCATATATCAAACAATGATACCTTTGTCTTGCTTGGAGGATAGAAATGTCATAAGATATTCATGAAATACATCAACACATGTTGGAGTAGTCAAGTATGTTCAACTCATTCCTTAATTTGCAAAATCTAGCTTCATCAAGTGGCTTGGTGAATATGTCGGCTAGTTGATCTTCGATGCCCACACTTGTGATTACAATATCCCCCTTTGCTTGGTGATCTCTTATGAAGTGGTGCCTCACATCTATGTGCTTGGTTCTTGAATGTTGTACTGGATTCGTTGTGATCTTCACAACACTTTCATTGTCACATAGTAATAGGACCTTGTTGAATTTCAATCCATAGTTCTTCAAGGTTTGCTTCATCCATAGGATTTGTGCACAACAACTTCCCGCATGTTGACGGTGGATAACGTTAACTTTTATCAGAACTTTAGACACCAAAGGATACATGAATACACACTAGTCTACGGTTTTAACTGACAGTTTCTACGAGTTTTGCATATTCTGTATTTTCCAGGAGCTATTCCAGAAAAGCATAAAAGGAGGGTTAAAGAGCATGATTACCACGTAACTTAACCGCCAAGAAAACATCATCACGAGAACACTAGAAGCATCTAGAACACACCCGACGCACCGGGGGCCAAGACCCACCAGGGTGGGGCCGGCCGGCGCCAGGGTAGGGCCGGCTGGCGCCCCCCCTGCTAGGGTTTCGGCCAATCTTCTGGAGTCTTCTTCCGCCGCCTTTGTGGAGTCATCTCAGCCCTTGTTTCAAGTCGGTTTGATCCTACGGCGCACGTGCATCCCACCGGGCTATAAATAAAGGGGCAGACCCCCTGGAGGCATCAACCTATCATTCATTCAAGGCATCAAGTCCTTAAGCCATCAAGAGTGTAACACCCTAAAAATGAATTTTGGAATCTAGGATTTAAAATTTGCCAAACACTTGTATTTTCCCTCCCTTGAATTAATTAGGCAAATAAAAAATATATAAATAAATTGGGAGCTTGATCTTTTTGTTGCATACATACTGGTGCACATTATTTCTTGCTTGTGTGCAGGTTAGGTTGCTTGAAAACCTTTTCAAAAATCCAAATTCAAAAATGTGAAAGTTTGTAAAAATTTTAAAAGGAAAATCCTTTTCCTTTTTCCCTCTCCCTCCCTTCCTCTCTTTTTGGCCTAGGCCGAAGCCGGCCCAGCTCCCCCTCCCTTTTCTTTTCCCCGCGCGCGCAAAGCCGAGCAGGCCGCGGCCCAGCTCGTTCGGCCCAGTGCCGCGCGCTGCGCTGTCGCTCCCTCTCTCCCGCTGGCAACCGGGCCCCGCTTGTCGGCCGCACACGCGTGCTGACCGCCCGGGCCCACCTGTTATCGTGTCCTGCCCCTTCTCCTTCCTCCAGTCGAAACACCGCGGCGGCCGTTTCTCCTCGCCGCCGCAAACCGCCGGTGAGTGGCCATCAAGGCCACTCCGCGCCCCCACTGGAGCCAGCCGAACAGCCGCGGCTCTTCCCCGCACCTTCCCGACCCTATAAAGGCGAGGCCGAGCCCCTCTGCCCCCTTCTTTTGCTTCTCGCTGTTGACGGTAGTTATACCATGTTTTTACCCCATCAAAACTGTCAACAAGACATTCTTTCTGGAAGGAAACCACCAAACACATAGTGCCTTAGATACAAATAACTTGGTTCCACATGTACTTGTCATTATTTGGTTGCAGGTACTCAGAATAGGTATTTTTCAGTGTCCGGAGGCTCTATATGAAGGTTGGGCAACCAACCAAGTATGGCCAAACGACAAACCAACTTCACAGTCATTAATATCATAGCTTCTGGAGGCGATGTGCAAAAGATGGGCACAATGAGTGGTTCGGCCGAACCACCCATGGGCAAGTTAGCACCACCATTGTGCTTAGAAGTGCATGAAGAAGCCACCTGCAGAAGATGGACCTTTGGTTCCACCAAAGGTGGTTCGGCCGAACCACTCATGGTGGCACCAGACCATGACATTCCAGTACATGAGTCATATCAGCCTACACAAGGAAGATCAGGGCAAATGGAACACATGCATGGTTCGGCCGAACCATGCATGGGGTCCATAGGACTCTGGTGACGTGGCACGATCCAGGAGAAGTACTCCCAAGCCAAGTTCCACCCTCGGATCATAAGTGTGTTTCCTCTCAACGGTGAAAGATGAAGTCACATGGATCCATGACCCACATTTCCATCATCCGAGGTGATCAG
This sequence comes from Eremochloa ophiuroides, assembly GCA_038502445.1. NCBI lineage: Eukaryota > Viridiplantae > Streptophyta > Magnoliopsida > Poales > Poaceae > Eremochloa > Eremochloa ophiuroides. The sequence continues at coordinate 104,104,942 of JAHLJS010000002.1, read as the reverse complement.
GGGGTCCCACCACTTCATACCCACACTAGTGATGGAGGAAAGGGCCCACAAGCAAGGGGGATGGTCCCACCTATCAAAGGGGGTCACCCGAACCACTAAGTGTGGCCCCCTGAAACGACCTCGATTTCCGCGAAGGGAAATCCACAGGCTCGAATTGTAATTCAACAGATTGCTTGGGACAATCCATGAAATTACCCATATCTCAGTTGACACCAGGATCCATACAACGGTAATTAAGTCTTACATAAACATTTATTACATCGCCACATTGGCGAAATCAACATTCAGAGAAGCTTTAGAAGATGCGGAAGCGATTCATCCTTCACGGCCAACTTGAGTGTAGCACGTGACCCTATTCCTCGTCATCATCTCCCTCGAAGTCGTACTCATTCTCGTCACCTGACAGCAAATTTATCAGTACGATTTGTACTGGCCACGGAGCCCACCTATGCAGCATTTGCTTTGTGGAAAGTGGATGCAAGGCTATACAAGCAGACCTATAGGCTGGGGTTTTCCTATGCAGCTGTAATCAATGTTTAATTAGTCAATTTTTATCTCCAGTTAACACCATCATCTCTTTTCCCATCACCACACCTCACATACCCACACCTCACCCTCATTCGACAGGCCCAACTCCCTCTCGGGCCTATCTCAGCGGCACACTACCACAACGGGTACATTGCCGGAAAAATGTTCTCCAGGGGGAGAAAAGAATATGCTCTCATCTAATAGTGGTTGCAGAAACATTAGGAAAGGTCCATAGCCAACGAGTTGGCTTATGTATCGATCGATCAACCATACACTCTGCAGAGGTTTTACTACTCACAAGATTAGCCATCATCGATGCTGTACAATCATCTAGGCAGAATTCCGAGTGCTTGCTTGCCTAGGTCGATGCCACCCTGCCACTCAGCCCTGGGACATTCCGGATCCAACACCATCACACTGAGACTGGGAGACGCAGTACCGGGCCCCATCAGTGGTACTGCGCATCTAGAACGGTACGGGAATCTGCCATCCGTCACCGTCCACCCTTATCACCTCTCAACCTAGCAGTAGTGGCACCGCCCTACCAAGTAGTCCAGCCGTCTCCCGCCCATCAGAAGCGAGCGAGTAGCAAAGGAATCCAGATGTTTCTGGTCACTAGTCAGATCCTAGGTTGTGACCAAGCAGGCATCTCCACTTAGGGGATACTCTCCCCGTGCCATCGCAGCACCTCCGTCCACGGGCTTCAAACCACCAAGGCTATCCCACCCGGGACCTTCTCAACAACTTTACCCGCCACAGGTATCTCGCTTGGGGATGCCCAGGTTGCACCCCCGGCACGACTTGCCCCACAGGCTTGTCTCACATCCCACTTGGTCGACATCAACCCTTACCACGCACCCAAGACGCACGCAGCACTCTCTCCCAGTGGTTATAATCAGTTATGCACCGTCCCAATTCCACCACATAGCATATAGCATGTAGTAAGTAGTGGAAGAGTAACAGTAAATTAAGCAGCAGCTAACCTAACAGCGGATAGCAGGGTATAGTCTTATCAAGGCAGGGAATTCAAATATACTACCATGCAACCAATCCATACATAATCATAAAGCAATAGCAACAATGTCATTTGCAATGCGTAAATAGGATCTAGGGATTTGGTGGGACATGGCACCTTCGTAGTCGTCTCCTAGCTCCTGAAAGTACTCGTGGTCGTCTTCCTTAGTTAGATCCTCCTCCGGCTCTAAAATCGAACACGAAATAGTCGCGTCAGCGACTCCTATAGAGTATTTCAGAAAAATCCAATAAAATAAAGAGCCAAATGCACACAAACATAGTCTTAAATTGTAGATCTCATTTTTCTGAGAATTTTGATATATGGTGCGCAATTTTTGGACATCGTATGAATAAGTTATGAATTTCCGAAGATTATCCTATTTTCTGAAAATGGGAAAATTGGTCGGTTAATCAGGGGCAGCTCGGGATTTGTCCACGTGGCGCGCGGGTCCAGTAGTGCGGCATGTGGCGCCTCGTCAGAACACAGACCCGATGGTCGCCCACCAGGTGTTCGATGCTGGTTCCCAGAGAGTCGCCGGCGTCAGCGTAGCTCGGTGGTTGGTCGGGCGAGCTCGACGTTGGTCGGGGGGCGTCGGCGTAGCTCGGCGGTGGTCGGGGGTGGTTCTCAGAGGTCGGGGGTGGTTCTCAGAGGTCGGGGGTAGCTCGGCGGAGCTCGGTGTAGCTCGGCATAGCTCGGCGTAGCTCGGCGGAGCTCGGCGGGGCTCGGCGTAGCTCGGCGGAGCTCGGCGTAGCTCGGTGTAGCTCGGCGGAATTCGGCGGTGGTCGGGGGTAGCTCGGCGGAGCTCGGGCGAATCGGAAATTCGGGCGCCGAGGGGGCCGCTCTCCCGAGGTCTACCGGGGAGGCTCGGGCGAATCGGACATTTGGGCGCCGAGGGTGCCGCTCTCCCGAGGTCTACCGGGGAGGCTCGAGCGAATCGGAAATTTGGGCGCCGAAGGGGGCCGCTCTCCCGAGCTCTCCTGGGGAGGCTCGGGCGAATCGGAAATTTGGGCGCCGAAGGGGCTGCTCTCCCGAGCTCTTCCGGGGAGGCTCGGGCGAATCGGAAATTTGGGCGCCGAGGGGGCTGCTCTCCCGAGCTCTTCCGGGGAGGCTCGGGCGAATCGGAAATTCGGGGCGCCGAGGGGGCTGCTCTCCCGAGCTCTTCCGGGGAGGCTCGGGCGAATCGGAAATTTGGGCGCCGAGGGGGCTGCTCTCCCGAGCTCTTCCGGGGAGGCTCGGGCGAATCGGAAATTTGGGCGCCGAAGGGGGCTGCTCTCCCGAGCTCTTCCGGGGAGGCTCGGGCGAATCGGAAATTTGGTGCTAGCAGGGTTCCAGGGCGTCTGTTCAAGGCGGCGGTGTCTCTCCGGTGCGGCGGACGATGACAGGGCGGCGATGACCATATTTCGGCAAGACAGGGCTCGGCTTTCCCCAATTGGCGTGCTCAGGCAGTCGTCCGACCAGATGGTGGCGGGTTAGAGTCGTGGTATGGCCTCCTTCTCTCCCTCGGCATACGGCGGTTCTCCGACGAGGTGGAGGCGCACGTAGCCAAGGCGACAGTCGTGATTCGGGGCTCGGCTATCTAGCGGCGGTGCCGAGGCAGACTTGGCGAACCTCGGCGGCCTTTCTCCGCAGCGCGAGGCGACCGGGGGTACTCGGAACGGATTTTAGGCGAGGCGGAACGTGTCGGCGGCGATGTCGCCGCGACTGTGAGGTTCCGGCGGGGCTAAGGAGGTCTTCTAGGAGATGTATACGTGTCCTGGGTCTATGGCGATGGTATACCAACTACCAATTTTGGCTACCGAGATTCCCAAGGTGCTCGGTTGTGGCGGCGGCATGTCGCCGACGACGGCGGAAGGCGGCAACGCGGCTACGACCAAGTATTGGTTCAATCGAATGTGGTCTTGTCAAATTGGTGAGGCCAGGGAAGCATACAACACTCTGGTGGCGAACTTTAGCCATGGCATGACCTTCTTTTGGCGACGGCTCGCGGCGGCGCTCCGGTAAGGTCGCGGCGCACGCGGCCAAGGCGATTCAGGCTTCCCCTAGCGCTTAGATCCGCGTAGCTAGCTCTAGGGGTCGTGGTGGTGCTCCACGACGCTCTAACCTATACGGGTGCTAGTCGGATTGCTCGGAACGGGTGATTCGGCGTCGGAACGCGTCGGTGGTGAGCGCGCTCCGCCGAGAACGCGTCGTGCTGCGTTCTCGGTCTAGCAAGCTTGTAGTCCGGGGGTTTCGGCCGGTCGCATGAGTGCATGGTGCAGGTGATCTTCCTGAGCCGGTAAAGGCTCGTGCCTGCGCGTCCCGTGGGCGGAACGCCATGGCAAAGCAGGGCGAGGTTCGGACATGGCGTGCGGTGGCTCACCGTGGTGTCGGTGAAGCTAGGATGGCGGTGCAGTGGCGAGTCGGAGCCGTGCAGAGCGTACGCAGTGCCGTGCCGAACCACGACGGGGCTCCGGCTTCTCCTTCGTGTCCGGCTCGGCGTGCTCCGCGGCGGCGGCGCTCCGGCAGCTCCTCCTCCTCTGCTCCGCCCTTCTCCCTCTCTCTCGGCTATGCGATGGGGTGCGGTGGCTTGTGGAGCCGCAGCGTGGCGGCTGCGAGTGGGAATGGGCTAGGGCTCCTCGGGTGCTCCAATTTATAGGCGAGCTTGGCAGGTTCCCATGGCGGACGGCCGCGATTGATCTCGGTAGATCAGAGGGCTATGGCCGCTCGATGCTAGGGCTTCAGGGTGCACGCGGGCTCGCTTGGCGGCCAAGAAAGGAGGGGACAGGAGGGGGACAGCTTCTGCGGGGCGTGGTGCTGTCGGCCGTGGGTCCGGGGTCACGCGAATTGCGTGCACTCGTCCCCGTCGCCTCTGCGAGGAAGAAGAACAGTGGGGGGGGGGGGGGCGAGAGCGGCTGACAGGCGGGGCCGGGTTGGCAGCGAGCGCGAGCGCGTGTGTGCCGGTCGCGCGCGCTCTGCCGAGCCGCAACGTGGGCCGCGCGCGGGTGAGGTGAGGAGAAGAAGGCCGGGCTGGCTTGGGCTGGCTTAGCAGACCAGTTGGCCGAATGGCTGGCCTAACTCTCTTTCTCCTTTTCTATTTTCATTTTAGTGTTTATATACATATATTGCCCATTTTAAATATTGAGTAAATACAAACATAAATTGCAATAAATCCCAAATGTGATGCATAAGTTATTATTCTATGTGAATGGAATTAAAATGCAAACTACACTCCTTTATTTACCAATTTCATAATGAAACCTATATGCTTGCACAAGAAAAATGGGTTTTCACAATAAATAAATGAAAAATTTTAATTGGTTGGGATTTTTAGATTGTGTGGATTTTTAGGGTTGTTACAGTCCTCCCCCCTCATTAGGATCTCGACCTCGAGATTCAGAGATAACGTACCCATCGAAGAGGTAAGGAAACATAATCCGCAAGTCCGATTCTTTCTCCCACGTAGCTTCCCTTTCAGTGTGATTGCTCCATTGTACCTTGCACATCGGAATGGTCTTGTTCCGCGTCTCCTTGGTATCCCGTGCCAAGATCTTGATTGGATGTTCCTTGTATTCAAGTGTGTCTTGCAGGTCTAATGCATCCGTAGGAACTTGCTCCTCGGGAAGCTTCAAACACTTCCTTATTTGCGAGACATGGAACACGGGGTGTACTCCAGATAATTCCTCCGGTAGTTCCAGCTTGTAAGCAAGCTTTCCAACCCTTTTACAGATCTTGTATGGCCCAACATATCTTGGTGCCAATTTCCCCTTCACGTGGAATCTGACAGTGCCACGAAGTGAAGATACCTTGAGGTAGACATAATCCCCAACCTTAAACTCAAGCTCTCTACGTCTTCTATCTGCATAGCTCTTTTGCCTACTTTGTGCAATCCTCAAATTCTCTCTTACTTGGGCAACACCTTCTTCTGCTTCCACAATCTTAGCAGGACCGAAGAATGTCCTTTCACCTGGTTCTGACCACATTAGCGGGGTTCTGCACGGTCTTCCATACAACGCTTCAAATGGAGACATCTTAATGCTTGTCTGATAACTGTTGTTGTATGAGAACTCGGCGTGGGGTAGACAGCTCTCCCATCCTTCCTTGTACCTTAATACGCAAGCACGTAACATGTCCTCGAGAATCTGGTTCACTCTTTCTGTTTGCCCATCCGTTTGCGGGTGGTATGCGGTGCTATAGTCGAGCTTGGTCCCGATGGACTTGTGCCAGGATTTCCAGAACTGTGATACGAACTGTGAGTCTCGGTCAGATATAATACTCAGAGGTGCCCCATGTAACTTCAAAATATTTGATACGTACAGATCTGCTGGCTTTTCAACTCTATACTTCCTTTTTACCGGTATAAAATGTGCAACTTTGGTTAGACGGTCCTCTATTACTCATATAGAATCATATCCATGCTCGGATCGGGGCAGTCCTATTATGAAGTCCATGGATATGCACTCCCACTTCCATTCTGGTATCTCAACTGGTTGTAGCAACCCTGCTGGTCTCTGATGTTCGGCCTTGATTCTATTGCATGTATCACATCGGGCTACATGCCCTGCAATGTCTGCCTTCATATTCTCCCACCAGAAGTGCTTCCTTAGATCTTGGTACATCTTGGCTGACCCTGGGTGAATGCAATATTTGGAGTCATGCCCTTCTGACAGAATCTCTTCTCGTATCGCTGAATCCGTCGGTACGCAGATTCTATCTTTGTACCATACAGTTCCCTGCTCATCTTCTCGGTATTCGGGGCCTCTTCCTAGCTTCATCAAACCACGGATATAGTCTATCTCAGGACAGTTCTTTTGCGCTTCACGGATCCGTGAGGTGAGATTGTACTCGACGCGAAGCTCATTTAGCATGCCATAGGAGATTACCTCGAGCTGGAACGCGTCAAACTCTCTCCTGAGCTCAGACGGGATAGACTTGGTGATGAGGGTATGGCAGTAGCTTTTGCGGCTAAGTGCATCAGCGACTACGTTAGCCTTTCCTGGGTGGTAATGGATCTCAAGATCATAGTCCTTGATGAGTTCTAGCCATCTGCGCTGCCTCATATTCAGATCTTCTTGTGTGAAGAAGTACTTCAGGCTCTTGTGGTCAGTGTAGATGTCACACTTGTTGCTCATCAGATAGTGTCTCCAAATCTTGAGTGCATGTACCACGGCTGCAAGTTCTAGGTCATGAGTCGGGTATCGCTGCTCGTGTTCCTTCAACCTCTCCAATACGGTCCTCAGATGATATTCATGTTCCTCTTTTGTGGCTGAATAAACCAATATTTCATCAATGAATACCACCACAAACTTGTCTAGCTCATTCATGAAGATCTTGTTCATCATGTTCATGAAGTATGCTGGAGCATTAGTGAGTCCAAACGAGACTACTGTGCACTCATACTGTCCATATCTAGTGACAAATGCAGTCTTCGGGATATCCTCTTCCCTGATCTTCATCTGATGGTACCCTGATCGGAGATCGATCTTCGAGAAGTACTTGGCCTTACTCAGTTGATCTAACAGATCATCGATGCGGGGCAATGGGTACTTATTCTTGACTGTAACCACATTCAGATTCCGGTAGTCAATGCACATCCTCATCGTGCCATCCTTCTTTTTGACAAACAAAACGGGAGATCCCCAGGGCGAAGCACTAGGCCTAATGAAGCCCTTCTCCAGTAATTCTCCCAGCTGCTTCTTGAGTTCCTTCAACTCATCAGCCGACATTCTGTAGGGTCTTTTGGCAATCGGTGCAGTTCCTGGCATCAGCTCTATAACAAACTCCATATCTCTATCTGGTGGCATTCCTGGTAACTCCTCCGGAAACACGTCATTGAATTCACAGACTACTGGCACATCTCTGAATGTCAGCTCCATTTTACCTGCCTTAGTCTCCAGCGCACATAGGAGGGCTTGGACTCTCCAGACGCGCGGAACGTCTCATCGACATCTGAATTTATTAGGTATGTGCTTAATGCAGTAATTATCTTGTAGTGGTTTGTGTAGGAGTTAGATGTTTTCAACGATTTAAATGAATTAAAACATTTTTCATGCTATCCTACACTCAACCAAAGAAGCATAAAGAACCATAAGAAGCATAAGATCCAAATGTCACTCATCACATGGTTATTATTACATAAAGGATGTTCCTAGCTGCTAAGAAGATCGTGCTATGCGCAGATAGCCAATGACAGGACAATTCATGGTATCACTAGTCTAAGGGCCACGCAAGGTCTCATAAGCTACTGGTGCATAAGGTCGAGTACGGCGTCGGGTATGCGGCTGTCCTCTGCCTCGATCTCGTCGTCGGTCATGGTCAGGCGCTTGACATAGTCGAGAGCTACAGCTAGCTCTGGGGTGGCCTCAATCTCCTGCATCCTTTGAGACGGACACGCTCCCAGGTTGAGCGTAGTGGGTGGTACGCGGAAGTCTCCCTCCCGGGGCTTCACCATCTCCAGTGGGGGAAGCGAACTCTGTACCTTCCGGACCTCAATAGCTCTCCTGGCGTCGGACTGCTTCCAAGCTGTCTCTGTCCTCCGTAGCTTGTCCTTTAGGAACTCCACCATCTTCACGCGGTCGATCAGAATCCCTTGGTTGCGGGTGGACTTGTCCTCGGCTTTCTCCAGCTGCTTTTCCAACTCCCTGATCCTGGAACGCAACGTGATCATCTCGACTACTCTGTGTCTGCTCCTCTGCTCCCTCTCAGCAAGTGCTCTCTCCTTGTTGTCCAGCCTCCTCTGTAATCCCAACACTCTGCTGTTCAGGTAGTCATTGCGAAGCCCAAAATCTCCGATCTTGTCTCGCAAGTCGGCGATCTCGGCTCGGTGTAACTCATCACGGCGCTGCATCTCCAACTGCAAGTCAGTGACTGCTCTGCTCAAACTCTCCAGGGTCTGAGTCCCTTTCTGCAAACTGTCCTCGACCTCTGCCATGCGTGCTCGGTCACGCTGCCGCCTTTGCTCCAATGAGCTGATGAACTCGTCCTGCTCCTGGAGGTGGTGTGCCACTACGCGTAGGCAGGGGTCAGTCTCGGCCTGAACGATTTGGCTGGTGTACAGAATCCTCTGGATGGGGTCAGGGTGCAGCTCCAAGGCCTGAGGTAGCAGACGGAAGTGGGTCCCCTTAAGGTACTCGTATGCTGTGTACACAACTGCGCGTAGTGCCTTGTGGGAGACGGACTGTACTCCGTCCTCCACAGTCTCTCCAGCAGTGTAGTCAGTAAAAACCGGCATTCCTGGAAGGGTCAGGCTGACGGGTGTCTCAACTCTGGTAGTGACAGGTCCTTCAAACCTCTCAGCCTCGACAAGCTTCCCTCGGCTGAAGTACTGGATCTGGTCAGACGGTGCTCCCAGCTCCTCCAGCACCTGGCGTAGTACCATGGCAAATCCACCGTGGTTCCTCCCATTGATCGGGATCTCAATAGTACCGTCGTGCAGTGGACGAAGTGGTGGTCCAAGGCTGGTCATCTGCGAATTTTTCAAGAAACAGATTAGCAGGTCCTTGTATTAGATAAGCCATTGCATAACAAGTGAATGCAAGGTCGGTAATATAACCAAAAGAGAGTCTGGCTTCCTATTCTAACGTCCATTCTCTAGGGGTCTCGTCCTACAGTCAAGTATGGCTCTGATACCAACTGAAACGACCTCGATTTCCGCGAAGGGAAATCCACAGGCTCGAATTGTAATTCAACAGATTGCTTGGGACAATCCATGAAATTACCCATATCTCAGTTGACACCAGGATCCATACAACGGTAATTAAGTCTTACATAAACATTTATTACATCGCCACATTGGCGAAATCAGCATTCAGAGAAGCTTTAGAAGATGCGGAAGCGATTCATCCTTCACGGCCAACTTGAGTGTAGCACGTGACCCTATTCCTCGTCATCATCTCCCTCGAAGTCGTACTCATTCTCGTCACCTGACAGCAAATTTATCAGTACGATTTGTACTGACCACGGAGCCCACCTATGCAGCATTTGCTTTGTGGAAAGTGGATGCAAGGCTATACAAGCAGACCTATAGGCTGGGGTTTTCCTATGCAGCTGTAATCAATGTTTAATTAGTCAATTTTTATGTCCAGTTAACACCATCATCCCTTTTCCCATCACCACACCTCACATACCCACACCTCACCCTCATTCGACAGGCCCAACTCCCTCTCGGGCCTATCTCAGCGGCACACTACCACAACGGGTACACTGCCGGAAAAATGTTATCCAGGGGGAGAAAAGAATATGCTCTCATCTAATAGTGGTTGCAGAAATATTAGGAAAGGTCCATAGCCAACGAGTTGGCTTATGTATCGATCGATCAACCATACACTCTGCAGAGGTTTTACTACTCACAAGATTAGCCATCATCGATGCTGTACAATCATCTAGGCAGAATTCCGGGTGCTTGCTTGCCTAGGTCGATGCCACCCTGCCACTCAGCCCTGGGACATTCCGGATCCAACACCATCACACTGAGACTGGGAGACGCAGTACCGGGCCCCATCAGTGGTACTGCGCATCTAGAACGGTACGGGAATCTGCCATCCGTCACCGTCCACCCTTATCACCTCTCAACCTAGCAGTAGTGGCACCGCCCTACCAAGTAGTCTAGCCGTCTCCCGCCCATCAGAAGTGAGCGAGTAGCAAGGGAATCCAGATGTTTCCGGTCACTAGTCAGATCCTAGGTTGTGACCAAGCAGGCATCTCCACTTAGGGGATACTCTCCCCGTGCCATCGCAGCACCTCCGTCCACGGGCTTCAAACCACCAAGGCTATCCCACCCGGGACCTCCTCAACAACTTTGCCCGCCACAGGTATCTCGCTTGGGGATGCCCAGGTTGCACCCCCGGCACGACTTGCCCCACAGGCTTGTCTCACATCCCACTTGGTCGACATCAACCCTTACCACGCACCCAAGACGCACGCAGCACTCTCTCCCAGTGGTTATAATCAGTTATGCACCGTCCCAATTCCACCACATAGCATATAGCATGTAGTAAGTAGTGGAAGAGTAACAGTAAATTAAGCAGTAGCTAACCTAACAGCAGATAGCAGGGTATAGTCTTATCAAGGCAGGGAATTCAAATATACTACCATGCAACCAATCCATACATAATCATAAAGCAATAGCAACAATGTCATTTGCAATGCGTAAATAGGATCTAGGGATTTGGTGGGACATGGCACCTTCGTAGTCGTCTCCTAGCTCCTGAAAGTACTCGTGGTCGTCTTCCTTAGTTAGATCCTCCTCCGGCTCTGAAATCGAACACGAAATAGTCGCGTCAGCGACTCCTATAGAGTATTTCAGAAAAATCCAATAAAATAAAGAGCCAAATGCACACAAACATAGTCTTAAATTGTAGATCTCATTTTTCTGAGAATTTTGATATATGGTGCGCAATTTTTGGACATCGTATGAATAAGTTATGAATTTCCGAAGATTATCCTATTTTCTGAAAATGGGAAAATTGGTCGGTTAATCAGGGGCAGCTCGGGATTTGTCCACGTGGCGCGCGGGTCCAGTAGTGCGGCATGTGGCGCCTCGTCAGAACACAGACCCGATGGTCGCCCACCAGGTGTTCGATGCTGGTTCCCAGAGAGTCGCCGGCGTCAGCGTAGCTCGGTGGTTGGTCGGGCGAGCTCGACGTTGGTCGGGGGGCGTCGGCGTAGCTCGGCGGTGGTCGGGGGTGGTTCTCAGAGGTCGGGGGTAGCTCGGCGGAGCTCGGTGTAGCTTGGCATAGCTCGGCGTAGCTCGGCGGAGCTCGGCGGGGCTCGGCGTAGCTCGGCGGAGCTCGGCGTAGCTTGGTGTAGCTCGGCGGAGTTCGGCGGTGGTCGGGGGTAGCTCGGCGGAGCTCGGGCGAATCGGAAATTCGGGCGCCGAGGGGGCCGCTCTCCCGAGGTCTACCGGGGAGGCTCGGGCGAATCGGACATTTGGGCGCCGAGGGTGCCGCTCTCCCGAGGTCTACCGGGGAGGCTCGGGCGAATCGGAAATTTGGGCGCCGAAGGGGGCCGCTCTCCCGAGCTCTCCTGGGGAGGCTCGGGCGAATCGGAAATTTGGGCGCCGAAGGGGCTGCTCTCCCGAGCTCTTCCGGGGAGGCTCGGGCGAATCGGAAATTTGGGCGCCGAGGGGGCTGCTCTCCCGAGCTCTTCCGGGGAGGCTCGGGCGAATCGGAAATTCGGGGCGCCGAGGGGGCTGCTCTCCCGAGCTCTTCCGGGGAGGCTCGGGCGAATCGGAAATTTGGGCGCCGAGGGGGCTGCTCTCCCGAGCTCTTCCGGGGAGGCTCGGGCGAATCGGAAATTTGGGCGCCGAAGGGGGCTGCTCTCCCGAGCCCTTCCGGGGAGGCTCGGGCGAATCAGAAATTTGGTGCTAGCAGGGTTCCAGGGCATCTGTTCAAGGCGGCGGTGTCTCTCCGGTGCGGCGGACGATGACAGGGCGGCGATGACCATATTTCGGCAAGACAGGGCTCGGCTTTCCCCAATTGGCGAGCTCAGGCAGTCGTCCGACCAGATGGTGGCGGGTTAGAGTTGTGGTATGGCCTCCTTCTCTCCCTCGGCATACGGCGGTTCTCCGATGAGGTGGAGGCGCACGTAGCCAAGGCGACAGTCGTGATTCGGGGCTCGGCTATCTAGCGGCGGTGCGGAGGCAGACTTGGCGAACCTCGGCGGCCTTTCTCCTCAGCGCGAGGCGACCGGGGGTACTCGGAACAGATTTTAGGCGAGGCGGAACGTGTCGGCGGCGATGTCGCCGCGACTGTGAGGTTCCGGCGGGGCTAAGGAGGTCTTCTAGGAGATGTATACGCGTCCAGGGTCTATGGCGATGGTATACCAACTACCAATTTTGGCTACCGAGATTCCCAAGGTGCTCGGTTGTGGCGGCGGCGTGTCGCCGACGACGGCGGAAGGCGGCAACGCGGCTACGACCAAGTATTGGTTCAATCGAATGCGGTTTTGTCAAATTGGTGAGGCCAGGGAAGCATACAACACTCTGGTGGCGAAGTTTAGCCATGGCATGACCTTCTTTTGGCGACGGCTCGCGGCGGCGCTCCGGTAAGGTCGCGGCGCACGCGGCCAAGGCGATTCAGGCTTCCCCTAGCGCTTAGATCCGCGTAGCTAGCTCTAGGGGTCGTGGTGGTGCTCCACGACGCTCTAACCTATACGGGTGCTAGTCGGATTGCTCGGAACGGGTGATTCGGCGTCGGAACGCGTCGGTGGTGAGCGCGCTCCGCCGAGAACGCGTCGTGCTGCGTTCTCGGTCTAGCAAGCTTGTAGTCCGGGGGTTTCGGCCGGTCGCATGAGTGCATGGTGCAGGTGATCTTCCTGAGCCGGTAAAGGCTCGTGCCTGCGCGTCCCGTGGGCGGAACTGCATGGCAAAAGCAGGGCGAGGTTCGGACATGGCGTGCGGTGGCTCACCGTGGTGTCGGTGAAGCTAGGATGGCGGTGCAGTGGCGAGTCGGAGCCGTGCAGAGCGTACGCAGTGCCGTGCCGAACCACGACGGGGCTCCGGCTTCTCCTTCGTGTCCGGCTCGGCGTGCTCCGCGGCGGCAGCGCTCCGGCAGCTCCTCCTCCTCTGCTCCGCCCTTCTCCCTCTCTCTCGGCTATGCGATGGGGTGCAGTGGCTTGTGGAGCCGCAGCGTGGCGGCTGCGAGTGGGAATGGGCTAGGGCTCCTCGGGTGCTCCAATTTATAGGCGAGCTTGGCAGGTTCCCATGGCGGACGGCCGCGATTGATCTCGGTAGATCAGAGGGCTACGGCCGCTCGATGCTAGGGCTTCAGGGTGCACGCGGGCTCGCTTGGCGGCCAAGAAAGGAGGGGACAGGAGGGGGACAGCTTCTGCGGGGCGTGGTGCTATCGGCCGTGGGTCCGGGGTCACGCGAATTGCGTGCACTCGTCCCCGTCGCCTCTGCGAGGAAGAAGAACAGTGGGGGGGCGAGAGCGGCTGACAGGCGGGGCCGGGTTGGCAGCGAGCGCGAGCGCGTGTGTGCCGGTCGCGCGCGCTCTGCCGAGCCGCAACGTGGGCCGCGCGCGGGTGAGGTGAGGAGAAGAAGGCCGGGCTGGCTTGGGCTGGCTTAGCAGACCGGTTGGCCGAATGGCTGGCCTAACTCTCTTTCTCCTTTTCTATTTTCATTTTAGTGTTTATATACATATATTGCCCATTTTAAATATTGAGTAAATACAAACATAAATTGCAATAAATCCCAAATGTGATGCATAAGTTATTATTCTATGTGAATGGAATTAAAATGCAAACTACACTCCTTTATTTACCAATTTCATAATGAAACCTATATGCTTTCACAAGAAAAATGGGTTTTCACAATAAATAAATGACAAATTTTAATTGGTTGGGATTTTTAGATTGTGTGGATTTTTAGGGTTGTTACACCCCCCGGGCCCACTTTCTCTCCACCGACTTGGTATGTCTTCTAGAAGACCAGGCTGGGCCCACAGGTCAGCGGGTGGGTCGGCCGAACCCCTCCCTGTGTCTATCCAGGTCGGTTGGCACTCCACCGACTCCCTGCACGCTTCCCACGTGGTGGTTGATCCAAGGCATCCATCCAAAGGCGGTTTGGAGGTCGGTTTATCCAAGGGTGGAGGTGGAGAGGCACACGGATCGCTGACGTGGCAATGGAGTAGCCTCTACTCCACCTCCCCCTATAAATACCCCCCATAGGCCTTCACTTTAGGGCATGATTCAAAGGAGAAAACACTATGTAGTAGCTTAGCTCTGCTGTAATGCTGTGCTAGTTGGGAGAGAGTGAGGGAAGTCTCCAGGAGAAAGCCCCGGGCCTGTTGGGTATCTTCTCCAAGGTGTACCTCAGCGGATGCGAATCTTCAAGTAAGTTTTACATTTGAGTCCTTCTAAGTATTTGATATTCTAGTTCTGGTATTTTAAGTATATACTGTCTTCACCCGTACATTGCTTTACTTAGTGAAGTGCTCTAGTCTTTCGCGAAGGTTAGAGTAGTAAGTTTAGTGTAGACGCGGTGTCTAGACTATATCTTGCCAGTGTAGGCCGCTTGTCGCACGGATTGTTTGTGGTATCCAGCAAGTGGTGACAACCTTGTCTAGTCTTCGTATTCCACCACGTGTGTAAGACAAGTTATTAATACGGCAAGGCATCAAGACAATAGTACAGCCGCCTCGGGTAGGGGTTTTGTCTCCTACTGTTTCGCCTGTCGCCTCTTGTGAAGGGAGGAGCTGACTAAGCTCTTTATACTTAGAACACCAAAACCAAATATCTTTTACTACATAGGAACCTCTCTACCAAGCTATCATAGATCCTTGGTCTCATCACTGGACGGCCTTGGACCTAGTTAGAACACTTCACGTTTTCTGTGGAAAATACGATACCTGGAATACTCCCGGTGAAGGCTACATTGACTACCGTACGCTTGCGGTATATCCGTTTGCCACTTCTAGTGTCAACAAGCTTTCTGGCGTCGTTGCCGGGGAACGGTAGATATCTTAACTAGAATCGAGTCGTCCGAGTTACCCTTCTTTTATCTTTCTTTTCTTTTTATCCTTTCCACACCATGAACCAAACACCCATATCTCATCTTGCCGCTCCAAAGGGCACTAGTTTGGAGCCACCACCATCATCCCATCCTATTCTTTCGCCTAGCTATGAGCTTCGCCCTAGTTTTATAGCTAAGGTTCAGGAACAATCATTTGCCGGGGAAGAAGATGAAAACCCCTACGCTCACTTACGTGATCTTGAGCAATTGTGTTCATGTCTTCAAATTGAAGGCATGACACGACATACCTTGAAATGGAAGCTATTCCCGTTCTCTTTGACGGGAGCAGCTAAACATTGGTATGCTCGACACGTAGAGAGTGCACATGGAGAGTGGGAAAGCCTTCAATCCAAATTCTGCTTAGTTTTCTTCCCTATCTCTCGTGTTGCTCGTCTTCGACTAGAGGTCCTAACCTTCAAGCAAAAGTAAAAGGAGACTCTAGGTGCAGCATGGGCCCGTTTTACAGATCTAGTATCCCTTGATCCTGATCTTGCTATAACCGAGCCAGCTTTGTTACAACATTTTTACCTCGGTCTTAGCAAAGATTCCGCACAATTACTTGATATATCTTCTGGAGGAGCATTCCTTTGTTGTACCGTTGGTGAAGGGAAGAAACTTCTTGCTAAAATCCTTTAGAACACTCCCCACACCCAAGGGTATAATGAGCCTCCTAAGGAAGAAAGGAATTCATCCCCAAGCAAAAAGAAATCCCGATGGCCGAATCAAAATTAGTCCCAGCCAATGATTCTGTCATCGATCCTGGACCACAAATACCACAAATATCGAGGGAGAAAGAAATTGATCATATAAATCGCTCCTTCGATTTCGAGGCTAATCTCCTATCTGACCTTGCTGGTTTTGGGAATGCCTACAATTATCCTATCCAAAGGAGACCTTCTAAGAAACTTTATTCAAAACCTTTCAAGAAAGGATCTCTTCAAAAATTTCCCAAATTAGCATCATCTGACGCCTCGAATTCCCATATGGCACATAGGAAAATATCTAGGATGTTGGATGAACCTCCAAAAGGAATGCTGACTGTGCCCATAGAAGGAGAACCAAAATGCTTATAAGCAAAATCTATACTCTCCCCTTCCATGCCCACATCCGCCATGTCCTTTGAACCCATCTCTAAACTCATGCTTGATCCCGATACATCCAATTGTGTCCTTTCTTCAAAGTCTTATGATGATCCGGTCATTGACTCTGGAGATTCATTAAGACACCCAAGGCATGAGAGTCATCAGGCCCATAAATCTTACCAAGAAGAGAAACAACAACAGTTGGAGAATCCACCCACTGTTGTAAGTCGAGAATGGTTAGAGGAGACCAAAGATTCTAATGAAATCACTAAGATGCCCACTCATGTAAGGAGAATGTCTTGTCAAGTCATGGGCATCTATAGTGAAATTTGCTATGATCTAAGCCTTGGGATAAATGTCATTCCTCATTTTCATGTTCAAAGTTCATCAAAGAATCACTTGCTACAATCCCAAAAACATCTTAGGCTCCCAAATGGTCAAGTCCTTGATTGTTTAGGAGTCCTTCAAGGCGTACATGTAGCGATTGATGATCTAAAGATCTCCCTAGATTTTCACATCTTTGACCTTCCTGGACTTTTCTTTCATCTCAATTCATTGGAAGGCCAATCATGCGAATCTTGGAGGACATTGGAAATAAGAAGCTTGGTCATAGAATAGACAAGGAATATCTACCTGTTTGGTCTTCCCAATCTCTTAGCACAAGGGTAGAATCCAATCATATTCATGACCCAAGGGGTGAGCTTAAGATGATTTCACAAACAAGCATGACATATCCAAGTCCTGAGGAGGATTTGGAATGTCATGAGAAGAAAATTGCTCACCCACTCCTTGAGACGGAGAATTTCATCAAAGGGCATGGAAGTTATCCGTCGATCCTCTCATCAAGTCCTTGCTCATTTGAGAAATCTCCTGACTCAATCTTTCTTTCTACCACTACACAACAAGAGATCTGCAACCCCTTCACTCTTCTTGTGTCCAAAACTTTTACAATAGAGGTTGTAGATGCTTTTGTTTATCATAAGTTCTTCAAAATTCGTAGTGGTATGAATTCTTGCAGTTAGGTCCCCACAAGTTGGCTTCAAATTAACATCATTAAACTTGTGTGCCAAACTTGAGTTGGGTAGTAAGACTTTTGGTTCTGTTGGTGTGTTGCCACCAACAGAACCCCTGCACTTGATGTTTTCTCTATTTTCCATGACTCAGGACACACCTTACACCAAGTGTGGGGGGTCATTTGACCCCCTCAAACACATTTGGGCATTGATGGACATCCCGAGCAAAAAGCATCAGTGCATGGACACATCATTAGAGATAAGAATGCGCAAGAAAAGAACCAAAGAGGCTGGAACCTCCAAGGTGGGGTCGGCTGACCCCACCATGGACACCCCAGCCCACCAGTCAACCTCCACTATGTTGAGCCATCCTTCTTGACTGGTTTGTCACTTTCCCTTTCTTTTGTTTAGTGTATTTCTCTTATGTTTGTCTTCAACCCTCTACAATAAAATAATAATAATAATAATAATAATAATAATAATAATAATAATAATAATAATAATAATAATAATAATTGCTTCTTGTCTTCACCATTCACTCTATTGTTTCTAGTAGAATGAATCTTATTTATCCTATCATGCCTCCTTTTTCTATGTTAGCACGCCTTGGTTTGGATGTACTTATCATTGCATCGATCATACCTCTATAGTATTTTTAAATTAAGCATGGTGCTTAGGTTAAATAGACTACCTTAATCAAACATGACATGGTGTTAAGTTCAATTATTGAATCAAAACATACTTGCATAGAACTTGGATGCACTTTTGGACTAACCCCTGTAGCAAGAACCTCGAAATCTCTATGGGTAAGTCATAAGATCATTCAAGAGATAGATTGAGATCCTCATGGTCAAAAGTCAAGTGGTTTGGCCAAGGAGAACCTCAATGCAACTAAGGAGGACCACTGCTACAACGCATCATCTTTAAGGTAAGTGGCCACCTCCTTAGAGTTTCCCATTCACATGAACCTCTGAAGAAGAAGTTGACATGTTAGAATTCATCCCTGATAATGAATTGACATAATTAAAATCTGCATGTCTTACTTTCTTTTTCAGTTGTTTGTATAGCTTGATCACTAGATAGGTTCTCAATTAACTGCAAATCCTTTCTTTACGTTGGGTCCCCAAAACCCCAAATTAGAAGTGGACAGCCGAAATTCGGTGACCACTTGCGATCAAAATTAAGCCAAGCAATATAATTTTAGAAATGCATAATCTGGTCGCACTGGGCCATTCAAACCCAGGTTGGACGACCCGCACTTGGCACAAATTGAAATTTTGGAAAATAAGACAATGTTCAGGAGCTCTTGTAGGCCACGTGACAAAAGTTTGGGGCAAATAGATGGGTCAGCCGACCCATACTTTTCATCCCCCAAACTTGTCACGTTTAGGGAAGCATTTGAGAAATGAGTGAGGAAGTGGCCACGGCCATATGACCCATTATTAGGGTCGACCGAACCACCGTTGGCAACCTAGTGCCACCCATCAGCTTCAGAATGTTGTGCCAACGTTCCCCCAATGTTTTCTCACGATATCGAAAAGGAGAATGTTGGCACTCGTCTTCTCAACCCCTTCCTCTCCTTTTTCTTCCTTCCACCTCCATCCTTCACCATTCCAGCACCTTCCTTCGACCTTGATCCTTAAGAGAAATTCCACCATGGCCCCCACTAGTAAAAATTCCATTGTCCCTTGGGTAAGGGTCTCTTTAGTCTGAGAGATCATTTTTCAAGACCCTAAGGGCTGCCATGGAGGTCAAGATGCTTGAGGTTGAGCCTTACGGAGTATACCAGCTCCTACACGCCTTCGACGCCCATCTTTCATGAAGAACCACAAGGGCATCGGCGGTGGGCCGAACAAGGAAAGTTGCTTTGTTCCCCTGTTCACCTCAGGGGAGAAGAAGTAGTTGTGGGAGAAGCTCAACACTCCATAAGGTGAAAGGATAGTCCTCCATGTTAAACAAGCCGTCAAGGCTCTCTGAGGATGACTGTTTAAGAAGAGAGTCATGAGGAAGGTGCTTAGTGCGGTTTGCATACTTAGAAATAATCACGGGCACGAGGACCTCCACCTTGGATCTTTTTCCTTAGATATCTTAAACCTATTCACAAATATGCTAGGCACATAGCTAAGTTCATTCAATCCTTATCATGATAACTTGTGCCTATGATCCATTCTAAAAAAATGAATAGAATTTCGTTCTGCTGGTGTGTTACCACCGGCAGGACACCTGCACTTGATGTTTTCCCTATCTTTGCAATTCAGAACACTCAGGAACCCAAGTGTGGGGGGGGGGTCGGTAGACCCCCCAACTACGTCTTTGAACTTTTCTGAACATACCACGACGTAGCACATGGCCTGACATGTTGGCACGACGAAATCTGAGCCAAGTAGGGGGGTCAGTCGACCCCCACTTTGGTGGCCAACGGGAACACAAGTTTGCAAAAGTACATTTTCAACAGAGAAAATTCAAATGGTAGCAACAGGCAAGCCCAAGTGGGGTCGACCGACCCACCAGGGACCTCTGGGCCCACCAGTCAGCATCCACTCATCGACTTCATGTCTCCTGACTGGTTTGCCACTCCTACTCCCCTCTGTTCTTTCCTTTTTACTTTTATTTGCTTTCCTTAGATAAAA
Source organism: Eremochloa ophiuroides (assembly GCA_038502445.1). NCBI lineage: Eukaryota > Viridiplantae > Streptophyta > Magnoliopsida > Poales > Poaceae > Eremochloa > Eremochloa ophiuroides. Next base: position 104,085,188 of record JAHLJS010000002.1, on the reverse strand, counting down.
TAAAATAAAAATAAAAAAATAAAATAATAATAATAATAAGAGGACTTGTATCCTGAAAATAAAAGTGACATGATTCATGACATTTAAAGGGTAAAAATGTCACAAAGTTTAATTCTTGCATATGCTTATACTTGTGGGTCACATATCTTGATAGGAATATCATATTGACTTAGTTGTTGACAAATGTGATATAGTTCTTAGCTCATGATTCATCCTTTTTCTATTCAAAGTGCTTAGAGATTTATTTTCTAAAAATGTAATAAAACCATAGTGTCACTCACTCCTCAATAGTGATGAATTTCCTACCAAAGCCATAACTGTTCATACCATGATTCAAAACCCTTTCTATATATGCTACTTGTACTTGTGTTGAGTTCGTCAAACCCTGTTGGCCCGAGTTGAGAATTATGTCATAGTCCCAAGATCAAAATCACATACACGCCACATATACACATGCTACTTCTACACTGGAAGTACGCGAAAAACATGCCATCCATTTTCATCAAATAAATGCTCCATGCTCTAAGGATTGCAAGATCTCTCTAAGTTTGATCTAGTAGATGAGACATAAGGCTATGCAAAGTGAAAAAAAACATCAAAGAAAAGAAAAAAAGGAGAGAAAAAAAATGCTAGCCATGTCTCAAATAAAATAAAGTAGAGAGAGATCTTATCAAATAAAGGAGCACTAGATTGCATCATCTTCCACACACTTGCACATCTTGATCTAGGATTATGACATTCTTCTCCTTGCATCCTTGTTTTGACTTTACAACAAATGCAATGCAAGTATGCTATCTTGTTTATCCCTACCTGAGCCCCACATAAGCCTGATAGATGTAGGATAAAACAAAAGAAGGCAATCTTATGCTATGGCTTGGTGAGGAATCATATACTTACTGAGTGATTTGAGAGTACTATTTGAGGAGTAAGAATGAACTATGTGCTTTCTTTTAAAACCATTATCAAAAACTCTAAGTGCTAAAGACATGAAAATGGGAAGATGACTTTGCTCTGAGAACTGTTCTATTTTTCAACATCTGAAGGATATATGCTAGACAAAATCACATAACCCACTTGTATGAGATATGTCTTGAGTAAAGCTTCGTGTTTTCTAATACCTTAAAAATGTCATAATCATATTTTATCATTCTCTCTCTCTAACCTTTGCTCGAGGACGAGCTAAAGACTTAAGTGTGGGGGATCTTGTTGACGGTAGTTATACCATGTTTTTACCCCATCAAAACCGTCAACAAGACATTCTTTCTGGAAGGAAACCACCAAACACATAGTGACTTAGATACAAATAACTTGGTTCCACATGTACTTGTCATTATTTGGTTGCAGGCACTCAGAACTAGGTACTTTTCAGTGTCCGGAGGCTCTATATGAAGGTTGGGCAACCAACCAAGTATGGCCAAATGACAAACCAACTTCACAGTCATTAATATCATAGCTTCTGGAGACGATGTGCAAAAGATGGGCACAATGAGTGGTTCGGCCGAACCACCCATGGGCAAGTTAGCACCACCATTGTGCTTAGAAGTGCATGAAGAAGCCACCTACCGAAGATGGACCTTTGGTTCCACCAAAGGTGGTTCGGCCGAACCACTCATGGTGGCACCAGACCATGACATTCCAGTACATGAGTCATATCAGCCTACACAAGGAAGATCAGGGCAAATAGAACACATGCATGGTTCAGCCGAACCATGCATGGGGCCCACAGGACTCTGGTGATGTGGCACGATCCAGGAGAAGTACTCTCAAGCCAAGTTCCACCCTCTGATCACAAGTGTGTTTCCTGTCAACGGTGAAAGATGAAGTCACATGGATCCATGGACCCACATTTCCATCATCCGAGGTGATCAGGGGGTCCCACCACTTCATACCCACACTAGAGATGGAGGAGAGGGCCCACAAGCATGGGCCTATCAAAGGGTCGCCCGAACCACTAAGTGTGGCCCCCCGGGCCCACTTTCTCTCCACCGACTTGGTATGTCTTCTAGAAGACTAGGCTGGGCCCACAGGTCAGTGGGTGGGGTTGGCTGGACCCCTCCCTGTGTCCATCCACGTCGGTTGGCACTCCACCGACTCCCTGCACGCTTCCCACGTGGGCTACCGTCTTCCATGGCGCACGACTTGGCCATTGTCCATCAGCGCAAGAGGCACCACCTAGGCTACACCAGCACCAACACGACGTTTGACCCATAGGAGTTCTTCACCCCTGCTTCAGAGATGCGAGTATCACGTGATGTTTGGTCTGAGTCTTGAGTCTTTTAATTTTGAGTCCGTGGAACAATTGTCATAGTAATGTGGTTGCATGCTTGTTATGATGCACCTTGGGTGATTTGGATCTTTTCATGAGTGTGATGAGTGTGGGGCTTGTCCACAACCATCATCATAATACTTTGTGAGTTTTTGTTAAATGAGTAAGTGGGTGGGCTTTGTCTCTCTATCTGAGTTCCTTTTGAGCAGTCAGTGTTATTTGGTTTATGCCCTGCGATCTACAAATCCTTTGGTCATGAGAATTTTATGGATTAAACTAGAGATCCGTCTCTGTCATTTTCATGTGGTTTCATGCTTACACCTATCACCGTTTGAGAATTATAGCTGCTGCAATTTGAGTATAACATGCTGAGAACAGATTCGACCAGTTCTGCTTGAGAGCTGTTTTTTCCTATTACAATTTCCGAATCTGAAAAAGTGGTAAACAGTAAAGTTGTGGGAAATTTAGTAAAGATTCCAACGATATGCCATGTTCGAATCAGATTTTAAACAGAGAGAAAATTTCGACTGTTTTACTGCACTGTTGGAAATATACCTCGCCTGAAAATTTCAGCACTAGTCACTCTACTTATGTAATCAATTGCATACTTCAAATTCTCTGTTACATTGACCCACTACAGGTATAATTGATCCTTGGAAGTAAGAGAATTCATACGATACTTATATACAACACAGATGGTGGACACCAGGAGTGGAAACACGGGTGGCAGGAACCCACCACCACCACCCCCGCCTGTGTCAATGGAACAACTGATGGCCATGTAGACACAACTCATGCAGCAAATGGCGCAGGCCATGCAGAATGCTCAAAACAATCCTCCGTCTGCAAGCTCCCCAGCAAGTGCGTGACAAACGCGGTGAATTTCCGAAGGGACGTCCGCCTACTTTCAGCAGCTCACCAGATCCGCTTGAAGCCGATGACTGGATCCGTGCGGTGGAGCGACAGCTTGATATCGCTCAATGCAACGACCAGTGAAAGGGTCTTATATGCTTCGGGACAACTCCAGGGAGCCTCCCTTGATTGGTGGGAGGCATTTCATGATGGCCATGCCAATGCCGATCAAATTACTTGGCAAGAATTTCGCAACAGTTTTCGCTCGCATCCCGTGCCAGCCTGGTATTATGAGGCTCAAGAGGAAGGAGTTCCTCTCTCTTAAGATGGGCAGCATGTCAATGAGTGAATACAGAGACAAGTTTATTCAACTTTCTCGTTATGCCCCACATGATGTGGAGGATGACCAAGACAAACAAGAACTCTTCATGGAAGGGTTAAATGGCAGCTTACAGTATCAGTTGCTCTCACATACTTTTGAGAGTTTTCAGAAACTTGTTGACAAGGCTCTCGTGATTGAGAGTAAGAGGCGTGATATGGAGGTGAAGAAGCATAAGCTTCAGGAAAGAAAGTCTGGCAGCAACAGCCGTGCTCGCTACATGCAGCCCCAGGGAAATCAGCAGAGGTACCAGGGTCAGCACTCTGGGACCAACTGCTCGCAGTTTTAGTCTCGAAACTCGCCACAGCAGTCAGCAGTACCGTGCTCAGGGTTCCCGTCCGAATCAAGCCGGGAACACGCCCGTGAAGTCAAACACCCCCAATGCCTACAACTCCGCCAACAACAATAAATGCTATACGTGTGGAGAAGTGGGACACATCTCCTACAACTGCCCGAAGAGGGCCAACCAGGGTCCTCTGACCACTCTCAATAACCAGAAGCTGGGTGTTCACACCCCAAGTAAGCAGGGCCCACAGAGAAATGCCCAAGCCAGAGTGAATCATGTGACTTCTGAGTCAGCGCAGGTGGCTTCAGATGTGGTCATCGGTACGTTCTCCGTTAACTCCTACCCCGCCTCAGTTTTATTTGATTCAGGAGCATCGCATTCTTTTATCTCTGCTCATTTTGTCAAGAAACATGCTATGCTCATGCAACCTATGAAGAGAAATATGTTGGTTAACTCACCCTGGGAGTAATATGAGGGCAACTCTTATGTGTCCTAATGTTAAGCTCAGTATAAGGGGGGTAGAGTTCAGAGCAGAAACTAGTGGTCTTGAATTCCACAGGAATAGATGTAATTCTTGGAATGAACTGGTTGATGGCACATGATGCAGTAATCAAATGTGCCAGCAAAACTACTTTATTGAGCACAGAGGCAGGCGAAAGGTACGAGGTCAAAATAATGACATCCACACTAGATGACTACCAGTTGAATCAGTTGGAGGATATTGCCATTGAGGATATTCATATTGTGAATGAATTCCCCGACGTGTTTCCCGCCCGAATTGCCAGGTATGCCACCTGAACGAGATGTTGAATTTATAATCGAACTTTTACCTGGTACTGCACCAATAGCAAAAAGACCATATAGAATGGGAGTGAATGAATTAGTAAGAATTAAAGAAGCAATTGAAGGAGTTGCAGGACAAGGGTTACATACGTCCTAGTTCCTCACCATGGGGAGCTCCCGTTTTATTTGTGGAAAAGAAAGATGGTTCACAAAGAATGTGTATAGATTATAGGTCCTTGAATGAAGTGACAATTAAGAACAAGTACCCGTTGCCAAGAATCGATGATTTGTTTGATCAACTGAAAGGTGCTTGTGTATTTTCTAAGGTTGATTTGAGATCTGGTTACCATCAATTGAGAATCCGTGCATCTGACATTCCAAAGACTGCCTTTACAACACGATATGGGCCGTATGAATTCACAGTGATGTCGTTCGGATTGACAAATGCCCCTGCATACTTCATGTACTTGATGAATAATATTTTTATGGAATACCTTGACAAATTTGTGGTAGTATTCATAGATGACATTATGGTATACTCAAAGAATGAAAAGAACATGAAGAACACTTAAGGACTGGTACTACAGAAACTCAGAGATCACCGACTCTATGTAAAATTAAGCAAGTCTGAGTTTTGGCTTAAGGAAGTGTCATTCCTTGGTCATATTATCTCAAATGGTGGAGTGGCAGTAGACCTGAAAAAGGTAAAAGATGTAGTGATTTGGGAATCCTCCCAGGAATGTTAGTGAAATACGGAGTTTTCTGGGTATGGCAGGGTATTACAGCAGATTCATTGAAGGGTTCTCGAAGTTAGCAAAACCAATGACCGCTCTACTTGAAAAGATGCCAAGTTTGTCTGGTCCGATAAATGTCAAGCAAGCTTTGAAGAATTAAAGAAAAGATTGACCACTGCCCCGGTACTGGTATTAGCGGATCTCACCAAGAGTTTTTCTTTTATTGTGATGCATCAAGACAAGGTCTAGGCTGTGTTCTTATGCAAGAAGGAAGAGTAGTTGCTTATGCCTCAAGATAGTTGAGAAAACACGAGTTGAATTATCCAACCCATGACATAGAGTTGGCAGCAGTTGTTCATGCACTAAAAATATGGAGACATTATTTGATTGGGCACAAGTGTGAAATTTATACCGACCAAAAAAGTTTGAAATACATATTCACATCAATCGGATCTGAATTTGAGGCAACAGCAGGTGGCTAGAATTGATTAAAGATTACGACCTTGATGTACACTATCACCCTGGGAAAGCAAACGTGGTAGCTGGTGCTCTTAGTCGAAAGAGCTATCTAAATATGGCATGCATCTCACAACTGCCAAAAGAGTTAAGTGAAGAGTTTGCTCACTTGAACCTTGCAATAGTGGCTAATAGCAGTGGAACTTATGGTGGAACCTATGCTCGAGAAAGAAATTCGTAAAGGACAATTGGAAGATGAGGATATAAAGGATATTGCCGAACGCATAGTAATTGGCAAAGCGCCAGGATTTAGACTGGATGATGTAGGAACAGTCTGGTTTGGGAAGGAAATTTGCGTACCTGACATAAAAGAAATAAAAGAGATGATTCTAAATGAGGCGCATAACTCAGCATATTCCATATATCCGAGAAGTACAAAAATGTATCTTGATCTCAAAGAAAAATATTGGTGGTATGGTTTGAAAAGGATATGGCAGAATATGTAGCCATATGTGATACGTGCCAAAGAGTTAAGGCAGAGCATCAGAGGCCAGCTGGATTGCTGCAACCTATGAAAATTCCGGAATGGAAATGGGAAGAAGTTGGAATGGATTTTATAGTGGGTCTACCTCGTACTCAACGAGGATATGATTCGATATGGATAATTGTGGATCGATTAACGAAGGTTGCACATTTTCTCCCTGTTAAGACAACCTACTCAGGGGACAAGATTGGCTGAACTATATATGGAGAGAATTGTTTGTCTGCATGGGGTATCCAAAAAGATAGTGTCAGACAGAGGTACTCAGTTTACGTCTCAATTATGGGAAAAGCTTCATGGCTCCTTGGGTACTAAGTTAACCTTCAGTTCCGCTTACCATCCGCAAACAGATGGATACACAGAAAGGATTAACCTAGATTCTAGAAGATATGTTAAGAGCATGTGCGTTGCAGAATGGAGTTAGTTGGGATAAAAGTCTACCTTATGCGGAATTCTCGTATAACAACAGCTATCAGAAGAGCTTGAAAATGTCACCCTTTGAAGCACTGTATGGTAGGAAGTGCAGGACACCGTTGTTCTGAAATCAGATAGGTGAGACCCGAAGTATTTGGTCCCGAAGTACTAAGGCAGGCAGAAGAGCAAGTTCAAACAATCCGCCAAAATCTCAGAGTTGCACAATCAAGGCAGAAAAGCTATGCAGACACAAGAAGAAGGGATTTGGAATTTAAAATTGGAGATTTTGTTTATCTCAAAGTATCACCCATGAGAGGAGTTAAGCGGTTTTATGCCAAAGGCAAAGTTATCACCACGATATGTGGGACCGTTTAAGATTTTGTCGAGAAGAGGAGAAGTGGCATATCAGCTTGAACTGCCTCGAAAGTTTATCAGGTGTGCATGATGTTTTCCATGTGTCACAAGTTGAAAAAGTGTTTGCGTGTACCCGAAGAAGGAATTCCCTTGGAAGGATTGAAATTGAAAGAAAATCTCACTTATACAGAGTATCCTATCAGAATCTTAGAAACGACAGATAGAATTACTCGGAGTAAAATCATCAAGATGTGTAAAGTTCAGTGGAACCAGTCACTCAGAGGATGAGGCCACATGGGAAAGAGAAGAAGATCTCAGGACAGCTCATCCTCAACTCTTTGAGTCTGCCGAATCTCGAGGACTGAGATTCATTTTAAGGGGGGTAGGTTTGTAACACCCTAAAAATCACTTTTGGAATCTAGGATTTAAAATTTGCCAAACACTTGTATTTTCCCTCCCTTGAATTAATTAGACAAATAAAAAACTTATAAATAAGTTGGGAGCTTGATCTTTTTGTTGCATACATGCTGGTGCACATTATTTCTAGCTTGTGTGCAGGTTAGGTTGCTTGAAAACCTTTTCAAAAATCCAAATTAAAAAATGTGAAAGTTTGTAAAAACTTAAAAAGGAAAATCCTTTTCCTTTTTCCCTCTCCCTAGCTTCCTCTCTTTTTGGCCCAGGCCGAAGCCGGCCCAACTCCCCCTCCCTTTTCTTTTCCCCGCGCGCGCAAAGCCGAGCAGGCCGCGGCCCAGTGCCGTGCACTGCGCTGCCGCTCCCTCTCTCCCGCTGGCAACCGGGCCCCGCCTGTCGGTCGCACACGCGTGCCGACCGCCCGGGCCCACCTGTCATCCTCTCCCGCCCCTTCTCCTTCCTCCAGTCGAAACGGCACGGCGGCCGTTTCTCCTCTCCTCGCCGTCGCAAACCGTAGGTGAGTGGCCATCAAGGCCACTCCGCGCCCCCTCTGGAGCCAGCCGAACAGCCGCGGCTCTTCCCCGCACCTGCCCGACCCTATAAAGGCGAGGCCGAGCCCCTCTGCCCCCTCCTTTCGCTTCTCGCCGCCACACCCGAGCGCCGCCGCACGCCGGAGCTCCTCCAGTGACCCTCCACCGTCATTGCTGCGTCGCTTCGCCGTCTCAGGTGACGCCGCACTCACCTGAGCTCTCCCCGGTCCCTTTTCCCTTTTCGTTTCGCACGGAACCGAGCTCACCCGAGCCTCTTCTCTCTCTGCAGGTCCACCGCCGACGAACTCCGCCCCGGTGAGCTCCTCCGCCGGAACCATGCCCCGTTCCATGCTCGCCGTGACCCCGCGGTCACGCCGGTGCCCTCCAATCCGTCTCCCGTGCACCGGAACCTTCCCGTCCGCGTGTGCCGACGAGCTCGAGCATTCCGGCCATGGCGCCGCCGTATGCCGTGCCCCTGCAGACGTCCCCGTACCCTCCGTCGAGCTCGCCGTCGCCCCCGCATCCCTCCGGTGCCCGCGGTGTGCCGAACCGAGGCCGGCAACGCCTGTAGCACCCAAAATTTGCATCATTTTTAAATAAGAGAAATTTATTTAATTATGCAATTATTGCTCATCGAAAATGTAGGGAAAATAATATTTTTCATAATAATAAAATCATAGTAGGTCATACACATGTATGGTGCATTCATGCTGGTGCATTATTTTTCCTTGTCCTGTTTGAGTATATTTGAATCCTTCAAATATTCAAAATGGCTATTCAAATTCTATTTGGAAAATGGTTTGGAAAATAGAAAAAGAAATTAGAAAAGGGAAAACCTTCACCTGCTGTTTCTGGCCCGTGGGCCCAACTCCCTCTTCCCTCGACCTGTCCCCTTCCCCTCTGTCTTGGGCCGAGGCCCAGCGAGCCAGCAAGCCAGCCGCAGCAGCGCAGTGCCCCCTTTCCTCCTCTGCAGATGACTAGCGGGGCCCACGCGTCAGCCCTTTCCCCTTCCTCCTCCTTCCTCTGGGTGCGAAGCAGAGCACTGCCGCGGCCGAGCCGCGCTCGTGGCTCCCCTCTTCTCCCCCTGCAGCCACTGCCAGCCAGACCCACAGCCTTGTGCCGCGGCCATGCGGGCCCTACCGCCGCGTCGCCCCCTGTTCCTATTTCCCCGCGCGGACGGACTTCGGGCGCAAGAACGGCCGCACCGAAATCGTCGGAGTAAGGGACTCCGAGTCCAATCCCCTATTTCCCCGCGCCCAGGACCTTATAAGCTGTGCCGAGCCCCCTCGTAGCCGCCACGCAACCCTAGCCGCCTCTTCGCGCCACCATTGCCGAGCTCCCGCAAGAACCGAGCAGCCGCCGCCGCGAGCAATTAGCTGGATTCGCCGCCAAATCCATCCCGGTAAGCCTTTGAGGAGTTTCGCCGTGATCTTGTGAAGTCCCCGAGCTCTTTTCCCCTTTGATTTGTGCACTGACATGCCCTCGCCGCCGTCCAGGGAGCCGCCGTCCGCCTGTGCCCGTCCCGAGCCGCCGCGGAGTCGTCAACGACCCTCGCCTTCACCCCAGGTGAGCTCGCGCGGTTCCCCTCTCTCTCCCGAGCCCTTTCCCGTGCCGAATGGTGCACTGCAGCGCCGTTTCGCCCTTGCTGGCGAACTTCCGGCCATGGCGCCGCCGCGACCGGCTCTGTTTCCGGCCGGCCGCCGCCCTCATCCCTTCCCCTTTTAATCTGGACCGTCGGTTTTCAAACGGACGGCCTGCAGAGGCCGATACCCCTTCGGCCGGCTGATTTGCGAAAACCCCCTGCAGTTCTTAATGTACAAACCCATAGTCCCTTGGCGTACTCAATAGATTACGTTTTCACATTTAGAAAACGTATTTCCTCTCGGTAATTAGAAAACATGTTTTCTGCTATTTACAAAATTGCCACTGAATTTCAATTTAGCATAACTTGCACGTTTTAGATCCGATTTGAGCGATTCAAATTGCGTTGGATTCGTAATTTCAAGATCTATCTAATAGTACTGTTGTTTATATTTTAACTTTTAAAATTGGAGTTTAGATTTAATTAATTATTATTCTATTGCCAGGCTTGTTTAATTCATAACTTCCTCGTTTTAAATCCGATTTGCGCAAACTTTATATCGATGTGATCGTAGCGACGAGTAGATTAGTTTTATGAACTTTTAATTTATTTTCTCTCTGTTGGTGTACTGTTCTAATTAAAACTCTTGTTTGTATGCATGATTGCCCTGTATGCGTGTGTGTTGATATGATGGATCGAGTATAGACGGTGAGCTTTACGTGGGTGATCAAGATCAGTACTTTGACAACCCGGATCACCAGGAGTTTGCTGATCAAGGCAAGCATTGGCATGGACCATCCTTATTGTCCTATTCACCAATTAAATAATTACATATGCATGTGTCTACCTTGTTCACCATAGATGCTACCTAGTGTTGTTACCTTATTCCTGATTAACTGGATATGCAATAAGTTTAAAAGATGCCTTTTTAGAAACATGGAACTAGGGGATTGGAGCATAGTTTTGTGATGCTCTATATCCTTCCCCCTTGGTAATGATCTGTCAGCAAAAGCTGGGACTTACAGTGCAACTATGAGGGCTACATGGCTCTGGTTTTAGTCAAGTATAGGTCTTTTTTCTAGCTTGTTAGAGGTTACCGAAAGGCGTGATGGGGCCTGACGCCTCGGGTATAGTGCGGCTCCTGTCTGAGTGTGTATAACCTGCGTGACCTTCTGCCACGAAGAAGGGGGCTCTACATCTGCTTGCCGGGTCCCTAGCGGCCCTAACTTGTTAGGCGGAGTACTTTGAAAGACTTCATAGTGAAACCCTGCTCTCTAACCTTGGTAGTGTTATGGGAGTAATTAACCCGAACAAATGGGAATCACGGCTCATAGTGAAAGTGCACAACCTCTGCAGAGTGTAAAACTGGTATACTAGCCGCGCTCACGATCACGAGTGGCCCGGAAAACTCACGGAGTAGTTATCTTTTGGGGTGATGTTTACTTGTTGCTAATTTATTTATTGCTACACATTAATTATGTTTACTATGATCATGAGAATGGGCTTATTCACTTGTTGCTATTCAATTGCATAAAAGGTGATTAATTAAAAGCAAACAGCTGTTAAACCTGTGTCAACCTTTTGAGCCTCATGAACCCATGCTAGTCTTGTTGAGTACGACATGTACTTACGCTTGTTTATTTTTCATTACTTGGTTAAAAATCCCGGATGGGTAACAGATGGTGATAGTGATGAGGACTACCCTGAGGACTACTAGACTTGTGCTTCACCAGTCGACGTCCCTGTGCTATGGAGCTACTGCGAGAGTTATCTTTATTTTCCGCTGTGTAATGACTTTGATATTATTCGCTATGTAATAAACATTGGTTATGATACAATTTATGTAATTTGTTGGCTTATGTGTGTGACTGATCTCTGGACGCACATAAGTTTATGCATCCCATTTTATCCTTAAAATTGGGTGTGACAGCGCCCTCCCGGGTGCTCGCTGGCGAAGCCCCGGCCGCTACCATGGCGCGCCGCCGTGCGCTGCATCGCCCCGCGGCCGGCGGCCGCCTCCCAAGCCGCGCGGTCCACGGTGGACCCGTGGACCCGAGCCCCGTGGCCGGTCCACACCCCACGCCGTGAACTGAGCCAATCTGCGTTCGTCACGTGGCTAGCCTGTAGGCCACGAGCGCGACAGCGCCGACGCTTTTGCGCAAAAGCCCCTGATCTTTCGGGAAATCAACCCGCAGTCCGGATCAGTCCAAATCCTTTTATTTTAAGTCCTGTTTTCTTCCAGTTTGCCCCCTGCACTTCTCTGGTCTTTGCACCGAGGTCCAGAGCCTGCTATTTTTGCCCTCTAGCCCCTCTGTTATAGGTTTAATTGTGATAGCAGCGTCGGTTTGAACTAATAGGACCTTCAAAATAATATTCTTTTTGCTAGATTAGCCCCTGGATCTTGTTTTGTCCATAACTTTCTCGTTTTAGCTCCGTTTTCAGTGATCCACATATCTGCGTGATCGTAGAGACGAGTAGAGTAATTCTATTTTATTATTTTCTATCTTTTGATGCATGGTGTATTGTTCTAATAGTGTTTTATATGTTTTTATGCATGTGATGAATGGATTGATGCTTGAATGGTGTTATTCGTGGTATTAGAGGCTGAGTTCTTCGAGGAGAACAATTGTGAGCAGTTCCAGGAGCAAGCGGATTATCAAGGCAAGTGTATATATGGTTTCCTTGTTACCTATGGAATATGTTATCACCATAATCATGTGCATATATCCAACTTGAAGAACCATAGGATTTACCTAGTATATTTTGTACCTATTACGTTGTTATACCTATGGGGGTTTGCATTAAGCTGTGTAGTGCTTCGCTCAACCAAGGTTATTATTAATGACGAATAACTACTTTATGCAACTTGATAAAACATGCTTTTTAGCAACATGGTTAAGAGACTAGAGCTGTGAACACCTTTTGAGCTCTAGTCACCTCCGCTCGGACTTTTACTTAAAGCGGCCACCCAGGATTATCCCGTACAACCATGAGGATCATATGGCTCTAATCTTTGATGAGTAACTAGATTAACTCTAGCTTGTTAGTAGTTATGTTTACACCAAAATTTGGTAAATTTGCCCCAGAAAGGAAAGAGCTGGCCGATGGTATAGAAGCAAAGAAATACACAAAATTTTGGGCTGGGAGCCGATAGCCGATACTAAAGGGAGATAGCCGATACCAGAGGAAGATAGCCGATTTCGGAAGCAGACTCCGTCCAGCGGAAGGAAGGAAATAACCGATTGCACGGTGAATCGGTTATCGGGCGAAGGTGACAGGAGGCGTGCAGCGTCGGTATTGGTGACGTCATCCAGAGTCCGCGCCGCCAAGATGCGATCACGGTTGGAGTCCGTTATGAAAGGGAAGATGGGACTCCAAGTTACCTTAGATATAGGATAGTTTGTTGGTTTCCTTATCTATTAATAAGTTGTAATTCGACTAGGACTCTAGCTACGCTCAGGGTATAAATATAAGCCCTCAGCCATTGTAAAATATACAACAACAACATCAATACAACACAACTTTCGGCTTCGGCCAAACAAACCCTAGAGTCAGTCGAGTCCGGCGAGTTACTTCATCCAGGCCGGGTGTCATCCGGTGGACGCAGGCTTGCTTGTAAGTATCGCCAACCCCCTGTTAAACTATGTCTTTTTAGCGTCATCCGGTGGACGTGGAAGCATGGCGGACCAGGGTCCTTGCTAAGCTCTGTTTCTTTGGCGTCATCCGGTGGACGTGGGAAGCACAGTGAGTCAAGGATGATTCACGCTGGTTTACCCGATCAATCTGTGTTAATCGTCATCCGGTGGACGAGATGCAGATTAGGACGGTTTTCACGCGCGGATTAGTTATCGATTCGTGTTTGTTTGCTTGATTAATCTATTAGTTAACGTCATCCGGTGGACAGGCTATAGATTAAGACAGTTTGCATGCATGGATTAGTTATCGGCTCTAGTTAAATTTGGCAGTTTAGCTAGATTCATTAAGTTACAGATGTTGCTTATGTTTATTGTTTATTATTTAAAGCAATCATCAATTTGCCCGTCTTGATCTATATGCGTCGGCTTATATCTAATAGATCTATATGTTCAACGAATTATGTTTGTCATTCGTTTTATATTGATAAGATAGAATGCTTCGCACCAGCCGGTTGTATTTTGGATCTAGATTAGATACGGGTCGCACTCAAGTAAAAGAATAAACTTTGTCTAGATTCAAAGGTTAACGGATCTAAGTTGCAACTTCATCATGACTTCCTCGATCCGCTCGATCTTCACTGTTGCAAGATTGTGATTTAGATCTATTAGACAGAGAGTTGAAACATTATTTGCTTTATAGGCTTGTATGTTACTCGTATACACTAAATCGGCTGAAATAGCCGATTTCATCTTGTTTTACATTGAGACATCTTATGATCATGTCAGCTTGCTGTGACTACATCTTTTATAGCATATTTCCGTCTAATGCAAGTATATGTCATTGAATTCATGTCTGAATCGGTTAACTTGAGTTATAATGCATGTTTCGCTACAATCGGTTCATATCATAACGGAATCGGCTTTCTAGTCGATCTCCCATTACATCGGCTCTTCGAGCCATACAGTTGGAACTACCTGGACACACCGGTTAGTTCCGCCCTGTGATTACTGATTACTATCTTTTTCCTTGTCAATTGCAGGTCAAATTGACTGGCACGCTTGGGTGTTACTGACACTCTCAGACCGGGTTCGAAGCTAGCTGGATCTGTGAGAGCTTTACTGCCTCAAGGGTCATTTCCGGCTTCGCTGGTGTGTTGGGCTTAGGGAACCACTTTTTGCGCCAACACACTTTTTGGCACGCCCGGTGGGACCATTCACTGAGGACCATGGCAAAAGGAAAGGCTGCAGCGGACGGCCCCTCCAGGGATGACGGTGTCCTCAGGGTCAGGGTCGAAGATCTCAGTGAGGAGGACGCGGCAGTGCTGAACAAGATTGTTGAGGAATTCGCTGATGCTTGTGAAAGGATCTACAATGCCTAGAGGGGGGTGAATAGGCGTAATATAAAACCTGAAACTCAAACTCAATTGAAACGTGAGAACAGAGACCGGTACTACCGGGATTGGACCGGTACTACCGATACCTGTCGGTAGTACCGATGCAATCCGTCGGTACTACCGGTCAAGAACAGATAGCTACGAAACCAAGATTAACTACAGAGTAAGTTTAGATCTATGCTATACCAAACCACCCAAGTGTATGTAGAGTTCCTTGCAACCTTCACCCTAACTTGAATCACCACCAAATCGCAGATCGTGCCTCCAAACCTAAGAACAAGGTAGAGAGAGAAAGAGTACGGTCGAAGCCATGACACCACAAGTAGACACAACAACAAAGAGAGCAAGGGACAAGTTATTTATCCCGAGGTTCGGTCAATCCACAAAGGAAGGCCTACTCCTCGTTGTTGAGGTGACCACAAAGGTCGGAGTCTATTTCACCTCCTTTCCTCACTCAAGGTTACCACAAAGGTCACTTGAGTTTCTTCACTAGAATCTTGGGTGATACAAACACTTCGGGGAGCCCTCACAAATGGATCAAACCGGGCTCTCCCGAAGAACGCCTAGCCGCCTAGGGTTCCAAGAACCCAAGAGTAACAAATGCAAAGCAAAGCCGGCTAGAGGGAGGAATCAAGTGCTCAAGCAATGGATTTAAGTTTTCCTCACTCGAATCTCACTTCTCAATTTGAAACTTGCAATGGATTGAGCTAGGAGCAATGAATGTGTGTGTGAGAGAGAGTGGGAGAGCAAGAGAGAGCTGTTGTCTCGGGTTGGTAGGCAATAAAATGAAGTGGGTAACGTTCTAAAGAAGGGGGAAGAAGTATTTATACTTCCTCCGTCTGGGAGCTACCGGTACTACCGATTCCTACCGGTAGTACCGATGCTACCTCAGCAGATCGAACGTTAAAAGTCTGACACACGCACTGCACGAGGCCCCAATGGTAGAAAAGTTTGTCAGTCAAGTTGACTTGACCGGTACTACCGGTGCTACACCGGTACTACCGATACAACAGTCAACCTACTACCGAAGTACAGTCGTTACTACCGATCCGGACCCTGGGTAACTGCTTGGGCAAAGTCCTACCGGCACTACCGGTCAAGGACCGGTACTACCGCTCTGGAACCGGTACTACCGGATTAAAATCCGGTACTACCGAAATATAGTTACTCAAACCCGAGAGCAGCGAGTTGGCTGGGAGGAGTCTCGGCGCCAAGTCCTACCGGTACTACCGATTCAGAGTCGGTACTACCGGTTCAACATCGGTACTACCGGATTAAAATCCGGTACTACCGGAATAAACTTCTCTGGAACCCGAGAGCAAGCAGTTCGCTGGAGAGGATCCTGCTCTAAGTGCTACCGGTACTACCGGTCAAAGACTGGTACTACTGATTCTCCAGGGGCAGAACAGATAGGGCAGTGCACAAGTGTGTGAAGGTGTCTCTCAAGCATGTTTGTTTAAGTCAATGTTTGAGCACTTTAAACCTTCTACTAGTCAACTAGCTATGCATCCCTCTTGATAGTGCGGTAGTCCTATACTCAATAAAAGATAAAACTTGCTAAATTATGAGTAAAGATCACCAAGTAACTCGGTCAAGTTGGAGGGGTGCTGTTTCACCGAATATTTCAATTTGCTCATTCATATGGACTAACACCTGCACATAATCTTGATAAAACCGTTAGTCCCTAATTTGATTGTCATTAATCACCAAAATCCCCCATAGGGGGCGAATGCACTTACAAACTCCCCCTTTTTGGTAATTGATGACAACCAAATTAGGCTTATATATGATTGGGATAAATTGAAGCTTTTGAATCCAACATTTAGGATGGAGCTCCCCCTTAATGTATGCATAGAATTTGAATTCCAAATAACGACCATAGTCAAGAGTGCATACATTTAGAGGTTCCCCCTAAATCTTGTAATTCGTGGGGTGCCAAAAAGAGTGTGACAAGAACAAGTGATAAGCGTGAAGCACAGGAAAAATTCAAGTCACAAACAAATCACAAACCACAAGATAAAAGCAAACTCACTAAGATAACATTAAACACAAGAGTTATACCTCCAACTAAGCATTACACCAACAAAGTTCTTGTCCAACACATAGTTCACCACGAAATATATAAATATTACAAATCATAACTAAAGTCTGGACCACCATGGGGCAAAGCAAGTCGCAACTTACTTATTACATCATAATAAAGCCTAACACTCCCCCTTTGGCATCAAGTGCCAAAAAGGGTAGGCACGCATGAAAGCAAAGCTAGTCGTCGTCCTCGTCGATGTCGTCATCGGAAGGCTCCTCCTGGTCATCGTCGTCGTCCTCGTCCTCGTCCTCGTCCTCGTCCTCGTCCTCATCCTCATCCTCATCGTCCTGACCACCCGCTGCACGTGAAGACTCGGCGTACTCCTCAAAAGGATCGCGAAACTCGCGCAAAGGAGAAGAAGGAGGTTGGCCGAGCTTGTCCTCAATAGCTCGAAGGCGGCGGTCATCCTTCTCAGCCTTATAGCAAAAGGCCGAGAAAATCTTCTGGAGCGCATGCTTGATGGCACCACTGCGACGACGGCGAGGTCCAAGCCCACGAGAGGAGCTAGGGCCCCGAGAGGAGCTAGGGTCAGCGGTGGAGCGAGCGGCACCTCGAGTGCGGCGCACCGAAGACGGACGCTGGGGCGAGTCCTCCTCATCCTCCACATCCTCCTCATCCACATCCTGTGGAGGCCTACGAAGACTTGCTCATGCTTGCGATCATGAGCAAATGAAAGACCAACCACTTGCTCAATGATGTGCATTAGGTAGGGAGCAAATGGAAGGTGGCGCTGAGGATCAATAGAAGCAGAATAGATTTTGCGCCAAAGAAGGTCCGAGACAGAGAAGCGAGCACCCCTCTCGCCAAAGCGCAAGAGAATCTTAGGAGCATCATGCTGAAGGTGCAATGAATCCCCAATCTTTGGATCAATGGTGCTTCGAATGAGATTATTGAGGACATAATAATAGGGACGAAGATAGGTGTTTTTGAAATCAGGAGTCTTCCCGGGATGGTAAAAGTGCCGGATGTCCCGATAGGTGATATGATCATGCCCATCAAAGATACTAGGAGCATCACGGTCAGCTTGACCAAACCCAAGAAGACGAGAAAAAGTGACATAATCAAGACGATAATGCTGCCCTTGCGTCATCCAATGCATGACACGATTCTCAACTTCCAAATGATAGGTGGAGTAAAATTGAGCAATTATTTCAGTATTCCAAGAATACTGAAAAGCCATCAAATTTAGCAAACCCCACGCCTCAAGATCATTCACCAAAGCAACAACATCCGGATCATCAAAAGCACGAAGGGAAACAAGATCAATTGCTTTGGGAGCAATGATAGGAACAGCACCAGTGGGTTCTTGACAACCCAAAATGACAGAATGATAGTAATCAAACTGGAACTGACTCCAAAAATGAGCCTCAAGAGAGGGATCCTTGACATACAGGTAAGGATTTTCATTGCGTTGCTGCCTCAACTCTTGAAGTTTGTGGCGATAATCAATAGGAGAACGCACTGAAAACCCACCACCAGCTGCAGGAGCGCGAATGCGAGCGTTGAAATGCTGGTGGCGAGGGAGATTGCGAGAGAGAATTAGCTGCACATGCTCAGGGGTCCGAGGGACAACCCGAGGATCAATCGCCTTGCCAAGGATACGAATATTTGCCTCGGCATCCGACGCCCTAGCAGGCGGAGGAGCGTTCCTCGCGCGCTCCGCATGAGAGCGTGGGACGTGCGAATACATGCTAGAGTGGAGAGGCTGACCACTCGGCTCATCATCGCCATCTCCGCCATGGGAGCCGCGACCTCGATGTGAGCTCTCGCCACGGGCGGCACGGACGGGGTTCTTGCGCTTTCCACCTTCACGAGACATGCTGCAAAGGATAGAGAACAAGAGGAATAAGCAAGATATTGAGAGAGAGTCCCAAAGCCAGAGTTGAGATGGGGAGGCACCATGGATTAGTGGGGCAACAGGACCAGTAGTACCGGCCAGTGATCGGTACTACCGACGGGGGTCGTTACTACCGACAGGGGGTCGGTACTACCGACACATCCCGCGGCCCTAACAATCCATGGGGAATCACCAAACCAACCATGAACTTGAGAGGAAAAGGTAAGCACAAGCAAGAACATGTCCGTAGGAACTTCCTCAAGCAAAGACACGGCCACAAACTAAGCACATTGGGAGATCAAAAGAGAGAACTCCCAAGTACCTTGAGGCGACGAATAGGGCCAAATCCGCAAGCTTGAAGAGGTTGGGGCCGCTTCCAAGTCGTCCAAGAGAGGCTCCAAGGAGAGGAGAAGATCTTCCTCAAAGGGATTTGGCAATGGTTGAGGGAGGAAGGAGATCGGGGAGGAGGATGGGGGAAGGAGACGAGGGAGAGAGAGGCAGGGGACGGGCCGGGTGGGAAGGAAGTGAAGAGGCAAGAGAAGAAGAGAAGGAGAGGAGAGGTTTTAACCCAGACCCACGCCTTACCGGTAGTACCGACGGAAGCACCGGTACTACCGATAAGCGGCCGGTACTACCGGCCAGAAACCGGTACTACCGACAGCCCATAAACAGGAAGGGGTACTCTACAGCCAAGGTGAACTAAATGAGGAACTAGAACCCTTCCAAATGTGACTAGACACCAGCAAAGCAATACAAAACCATAGTCACACTTGAAGGAATGTTGTAAAAAATAGATTTTGAAAGACAAAAATGTAAGTTTTGCAACGATTTTTCTATAATCTCTAGGTGAAAACAATGAACATGTGCAAGAGATCATTCTAGGTTACTAGAATCAATGATATTTAGCTCACTCCTCAAAGCACAAAATCTTGACTCGTCTAGGGGTTTTGTAAAGATATCGGCTAGTTGATCTTCGGTTCTCACATGAGTAAGAACGATATCTCCATTGGTTTCGTGGTCTCTCAAAAAGTGATGCCGGATATCTATGTGCTTTGTACGAGAGTGGTTTACGGGATTGTTTGCCAATTTAATGGCACCCTCGTTGTCACACAAAAGGGGAATCTTGTTTACCTCAAAACAAAGTCTTTTAAGGTTTGCTTCATCCAAAGTAGTTGGGCACAACAAGCGCCGGCCGCAACATACTCGGCTTCGGCGGTGGACAAGGCAACACTCGTTTGCTTTTTAGAACTCCAAGACACCAAGGACCTACCAAGAAATTGATAGGCCCCAGATGTACTCATTCGATTGATTCTACAACCACCATAATCCGAATCGGAATAGCCAATCAAATCGAATGTGGAGCCCTTAGGATACCACAAGCCAAAATTAGGAGTGCGAACTAAGTATCGAAAGATTCTTTTAACCGCCATCAAATGACATTCTTTTGGATTAGCTTGATATCTTGCACACATTCCTACACTAAGCATTAAGTCGGGCCTAGAGGCACAAAGGTAGAGAAGAGATCCAATCATGGAGCGATATACCTTTTGATCGACGGCCTTACCATCCTTTAGTAAATCATTGTGGACGGTTGTTGGCATTGAAGTCTTGATGGCCTTGGCTTTGTCCATGCCAAACTTCTTCAACATGTCTTTGGTGTACTTGATTTGGCTAATGAACGTGCCATCCTTGAGTTGCTTGATTTGAAAACCAAGAAAGTACTTTAACTCGCCCATCATAGACATCTCAAACCTCTTTGTCCTAATCCTACTAAATTCCTCGCAAAATGCCACATTAGTACTACCAAATATTATGTCATCGACATATATTTGGCAAACAAAAATATCATTCTTAACTTTGCGAGTAAAGAGAGTGGGATCGGCCTTTCCTATCTCAAACCCTTGTTTGAGAAGGAAGTCCTTAAGACAATCATACCAAGCTCTAGGGGCTTGCTTGAGCCCATAGAGTGCCTTGTCGAGTTTGTAGACGTGGTTGGGAAATTTAGGGTCTTCAAAGCCCGGTGGTTGCTCAACATACACCACTTCGGATAGGGGGCCGTTGAGGAATGCACTTTTTACATCCATTTGAAATAGCTTGAAATCATGGTAAGTAGCAAAGGCAAGTAATATACGAATTGATTCAAGCCTAGCTACGGGTGCATAAGTTTCACCGAAATCCAAACCTTCGATTTGGGTCAATCCTTGAACTACCAACCGTGCCTTATTTCTTGTCACGGCGCCAAACTCGTCTTGTTTGTTGCGGAAGACCCATTTGGTTCCTATCACATTTTGCTTGGGTCTTTCCACCAAGGACCAGACTTCATTCTGTTTGAAGTTGTTTAGTTCTTCTTGCATGGCCATCACCCAATCCATGTCCTTAAGTGCTTCTTTCACTGTCATGGGTTCAAAAGAGGAGACAAACGAGTAATGTTCACAAAAAGAAGCTAATCGTGAGCGAGTGACGACTCCCCTTTGAATGCTTCCCAGTATGTTATCAACGGGATGATCCCGTTGAATGCTATGATGCACTCTTGGATGTGGCACTAGTGATCTTCTTTGCATTGGACCATCATCATCATGATCTTGATCAATTGTTGCACTATCTTCTCTTGTTTCTTGATCATCTTGTTGATCTTCTACTTGTACTTGGTCTTGATCATTTCCTTGATGTTGATCATGAGCTTGATGTGTATTCCCATCACTCGGAGTAGTAGGTGCGGAAGCTTCACTACATGCATTTTCATGCACATGATAAATAGTTGAGTCAAGAGGGGAATACATAATTGAATCCTCTTCTTCATCTTGTGTCTCCTTGGGCTTTACATCACCGATGGCAAGCTTCTTGATTGCTTCACTTGGAGGAACATCTTTACCTACAAGCTCATCATTGACTTGCTCCTTTTGAGAGCCATCAGATTCATCAAAGGACACGTCTACAGTTAGTTCAATATTGCCGGTGACATTATTGAACACACGATATCCATGTTCGTTAGTACCATAACCAAGTAGAAAACCTTCATGTACCTTTGGTGCAAACTTTGAGCTTTTGGTTCTCTTATTAAGTATGAAACACTTGCAACCAAAAACTCTAAAATAGTGCACCTTAGGTTTGTTACCAGTTAGAAGCTCATATGGAGTCTTGTTCCGAAGCTTGTGAAGATATAGGCGGTTGATGGCATGACAAGCGGTGTTAACCGCCTCCGCCCAATAATTGCATGGAGTCTTGTACTCATCCAACATTGATCTTGCGGCTTCAATGAGAGTTCGATTCTTTCTCTCCACAACACCATTTTGTTGTGGAGTGTATGGAACCGAGAACTCATGCTTGATGCCTTCTTCATCTAGATAGGCTTCAATGTTGGTGTTCCTAAACTCCGTTCCATTGTCACTTCTAACTCTCTTGATCTTCACTTCAAACTCATTTTGTGCTCTTCTTGCAAACTTCTTGAAGATGCCTTGTGTTTCACTTTTATCTACCATAAAGAACACCCAAGTGAAACGAGAATAATCATCAACAATTACTAGTCCATATTTGTTACCGCCAATGCTTTGGTAAGCGACGGGTCCAAATAGGTCCATGTGAAGTAGCTCCAATGGTCTTGTGGTTGATACAACATTCTTGATTTGATGCTTTGCTCCTACTTGCTTTCCGGCTTGGCATGCACTGCAAATTCTATCTTTCCCAAATGAAACATTTGTTAGTCCAAGAATGTGCTCGCCTCTTTGAAGTTGGGCCAAGTTCCTCATCCCAACATGTGCTAGCCGGCGATGCCAAAGCCAACCCATGCTAGATTTTGCCATTAAACAAGTCTCGGGCTCAACCTTATTAGTTGTGAAATCAACTAGATAAAGTTTGCCTTTCAAACGACCCATAAATGCAATAGAGGAATCCCTTCTTCTATAGACGGTCACACCCTTATCCGTGAAGAGACAATCGTAGCCCATTTCACAAAGTTGAGAAACAGATAACAAATTGTAACTTAACGAATGCACAAGTAAAACATTCGAAATAGAATTTTCGGTTGAGATAGCAATTTTATCCAAACCGAGCACTTCTCCTTTACCATTGTCGCCAAACACAATGTTTTCACATGAATCATGATTTGGTTGAAATGAGGTGAACATGTTCTTTGCTCCGGTCATATGATTGGTGCATCCACTATCCAACACCCAACTTGTTCCACCGAAGGCATATTCCTACAAAAATAAATCAAGTTCTTGTTTTAGGTACCCAAATGGATTTGGGTACTAGGGGGTTAGTAACATAAGTTTTAGGCACCCAAACACTCCTCATGATTTCCCTCTTCTTGAGTACACCAACATACTTCACAACTATCTTGCCATCTTTACCCCAACAACACATGTAATCACTAGCATAGGTTCGTGAGATGGGCACTTGTTGCTTGGGTTGTTCCATTTGCATCTTTTTGTTGGACTTGTCATTTGCAAGCGGAGTAGATGGACTTGTGACCTTGTTTGCCTTGTTTATGAGCTCAAAGAGAGGAACTCCCTTGTTGAACCTCACACAAGGCACTCCATTGATCATGTTTCTTCCATTGGCTTTGCCATTATACTTACTGGATGCCTTGCGAACTTGAGAGTGAGCCTTGGTTGTTGGTCTTTGCACTTGCAACCATTTCTCAATATCATGTTTAACCTATGAATCTCCTTGTCATTCTTTGCTATTTTAACAAGGTTAGTTGCATATGCATTTATATCAATATTTTGACACCTTTTACAACTTTTACTTGTTGATGTGCTAGAGTCATCGAAAACCTTGGAAGAGGTTGAGGGGCTATTGCAAAGAGCATTATAGTTTAGCTCAAGTTTTTGATACTTTTCTTGTAAGCTTGTGAGGCTTTCTTGAGCTATGCTATACTTGTTCTTTACACTAGCAATTAAGTCATTGGCCGTGGTACACTCCTTTGTCAACCTCTTAATAGAGTCATTGGCTAAGGATAGTTCCACGGTCAATTTCTCAACTTTCAACCTTTCTTCGGTTAGAGAAGCTTCAAGTGTAAGATTCTTTTCTCTTTCTTGCGAAATCAAATCACCTTGCATTTCAAGACTTTCATTCCGACTTTCTAGTTTCATTAGCAATTTGATTATTTTGTTGCCTCCTTTCTTACCAAATTTTATTATCAAATTCCTTTTATATTCATTCATCTCATCATTTTCATTATCACTATGTTCATCACTTGAGCATGTAGGAGAGTTGTGTGGTACCTTCTCCCCCTTAGCCATAAGGCAAGTTGGAGTGACGTTATCGTCGTCGGAGAGGTTGATGAAGAGCTTGGATGAAGATGAGTTGCTGGTGAAGAAGCTTGGAGAAGATGTCTTGTGAATAGCAATGTTTGCGGCACCCTCTCCTTGTCCTTCCCTTTGGTCTTCTCATCATCACTTGACTCATCACTAGAATACCATTCTTCACCAATGTGTGCTTCACCTCTTTTCTTCCTTCTATTCTTCTTGTCATCATCTTTGTTGGACTTGTTCTTCTCTTTGTTTTGCGGACAATCGGCAATGAAATGATCATGGGCACCACACTTGTAGCAAACTCTTTTCTTGTTTCTTTTACTTCCATCACCATAGCTCTTTCTTGACATCCTTCTTCTCATGAATCTTTTGAAGTTCTTGACAAGGAGTGCGGCTTCATCATCGGAATCATCATCTTCTTCACTTGAGCTATCATCATTGTACTTCTTTCTTCTTTCTTGAGTTGATGCATGTTCATGATTTGCCTTGAGAGCCACACATTTCTTGTTGCTTGTTTCTTGTGATTGATCTTCAATAGCTTCATCATCAAGGACTTCATGGTGCTTTATCTTTGCTAGCATCTCATGTGGTGTCATCTTCTCATAGTTTGGCCTTTCCATGATGATTGCCGCAAGTGTCTTGTTCTTGACCCTATATGCTCTCAATAACTTTCTTGCCGCCGAGTTGTCATCCCACTTTTCATCACCTAGTGCTCTTATCTTGTTGATCAAGGTCATGTATCTATCAAACATTTGTTGAGTGGTCTCTCCGCTCTTGATAGAGAAATTTTCAATCTTCCCATGTAGTAACTCAATGTTACACTTTCTCACACTTTCATCACCTTCATATGATACTCTAAGTGTATCCCAAATCATCTTGGCATTTTCAATTCCATGCACTTTGTTGCTTTCTTCGGGCTTGAGGCATGAGAGAATCAATGATGCGGCTTGAGCATTAAGATGGAAATCATGTACATCTTGAGGAGTGATTTCACCGTCTACTTCCGGAGGTTGAATGCCAATACTCACTATCTCCCAACACCTTGCCGCAATGAGATGCATCTTCATCTTGTGTGCCCAATCATTGTAGCTGATCCCATCAAACGGCGGTGGCTTCCCAAGATTGATGTGTGGCATTTGATTCACATTGGTCTTGTTCAATAGATTGTAGTCAAAGGATATAGCGGTGAACCCTCTTGGTGTCTTGTCACCTTCTTGATCTTTCTCTTCTTCATTTGCACCACCTTTTGAGTTTGATGTACTAGGTTGCTTCTCATTCTTGTTGCTCAAGGCTACCTTCAAGCTCTCAATCTCTTCTCTCATCTTGCTCATTTGCTCTTCAAAGTGCTTGGCTTGATTTTCCAATAATTTTTCTGCTATCTTCTCGGCGAATTGGGTCATTTGAGCTTCACTTATCTCCGACATTATGTTCCCTCACGCGGTGAAGCGCTAACACGAGGGTTAGGCTCTGATACCAATTGAAAGGATCTACAATGCCTAGAGGGGGGTGAATAGGCGTAATATAAAACCTGAAACTCAAACTCAATTGAAACGTGAGAACAGAGACCGGTACTACCGGGATTGGACCGGTACTACCGATACCTGTCGGTAGTACCGATGCAATCCGTCGGTACTACCGGTCAAGAACAGATAGCTACGAAACCAAGATTAACTACAGAGTAAGTTTAGATCTATGCTATACCAAACCACCCAAGTGTATGTAGAGTTCCTTGCAACCTTCACCCTAACTTGAATCACCACCAAATTGCAGATCGGGCCTCCAAACCTAAGAACAAGGTAGAGAGAGAAAGAGTACGGTCGAAGCCGTGACACCACAAGTAGACACAACAACAAAGAGAGCAAGGGACAAGTTATTTATCCCGAGGTTCGGTCAATCCACAAAGGAAGGCCTACTCCTCGTTGTTGAGGTGACCACAAAGGTCGGAGTCTATTTCACCTCCTTTCCTCACTCAAGGTTACCACAAAGGTCACTTGAGTTTCTTCACTAGAATCTTGGGTGATACAAACACTTCGGGGAGCCCTCACAAATGGATCAAACCGGGCTCTCCCGAAGAACGCCTAGCCACCTAGGGTTCCAAGAACCCAAGAGTAACAAATGCAAAGCAAAGCCGGCTAGAGGGAGGAATCAAGTGCTCAAGCAATGGATTTAAGTTTTCCTCACTCGAATCTCACTTCTCAATTTGAAACTTGCAATGGATTGAGCTAGGAGCAATGAATGTGTGTGAGAGAGAGAGAGTGGGAGAGCAAGAGAGAGCTGTTGTCTCGGGTTGGTAGGCAATAAAATGAAGTGGGTAACGTTCTAAAGAAGGGGGAAGAAGTATTTATACTTCCTCCGTCTGGGAGCTACCGGTACTACCGATTCCTACCGGTAGTACCGACGCTACCTCAGCAGATCGAACGTTAAAAGTCTGACACACGCACTGCACGAGGCCCCAACGGTAGAAAAGTTTGTCAGTCAAGTTGACTTGACCGGTACTACCGATACAACAGTCAACCTACTACCGAAGTACAGTCGTTACTACCGATCCGGACCCTGGGTAACTGCTTGGGCAAAGTCCTACCGGCACTACCGGTCAACGACCGGTACTACCGCTCTGGAACCGGTACTACCGGATTAAAATCCGGTACTACCGAAATATAGTTACTCAAACCCGAGAGCAGCGAGTTGGCTGGGAGGAGTCTCGGCGCCAAGTCCTACCGGTACTACCGATTCAGAGTCAGTACTACCGGTTCAACATCGGTACTACCGGATTAAAATCCGGTACTACCGGAATAAACTTCTCTGGAACCCGAGAGCAAGCAGTTCGCTGGAGAGGATCCTGCTCTAAGTGCTACCGGTACTACCGGTCAAAGACCGGTACTACCGATTCTCCAGGGGCAGAACAGATAGGGCAGTGCACAAGTGTGTGAAGGTGTCTCTCAAGCATGTTTGTTTAAGTCAATGTTTGAGCACTTTAAACCTTCTACTAGTCAACTAGCTATGCATCCCTCTTGATAGTGCGGTAGTCCTATACTCAATAAAAGATAAAACTTGCTAAATTATGAGTAAAGATCACCAAGTAACTCGGTCAAGTTGGAGGGCTGCTGTTTCACCGAATATTTCAATTTGCTCATTCATATGGACTAACACCTGCACATAATCTTGATAAAACCGTTAGTCCCTAATTTGATTGTCATTAATCACCAAAATCCCACATAGGGGGCGAATGCACTTGCAGCCTGCCTGCTTTCATTCAGCAAGCAGCGTGATGGCTCTATAGTGAAGAAGAATGCATTCCCGAGATGGATCATGGACGGCCATTCTGATAAATCTGAAGAGGAGTGCAAGGCCAACCTCAAGCAGATGCTGGAAGAAGCGACCTGGGAGGCCGCCTATTCAGCAGTTGGCCATCACCATAAATCCTTCCTGCAGACATTCTATAACATCATGAAGACTGTTCTCAAACGGCAGGATTGGGAGTCTCTGGGTCCGCTTTACTTCAACATACCCATAGAGGATGCAGATCCAAAAGCAGCGGCAGGGACCTCCAATTCCTCACCGCAACAGCCGAGCCAGCCAAAAACGCCAGGGCAGGGTGCCACTGCGGCCGGTTCGGCTCAAAAAATAGCAGCTTCTCCCAGATTATACAAAGATCATACTCCGGAGGAGCTCACCTCTTTCATGCAGGCCACTGGACAGTTGGTGAACTCGATGAACTCATCAGCAGTGAACCTGACAGCTGGAAATACGCCGGCGGCAGACGTGGCCAACCCGACTCCTGGATACCATGAGGGGATCACATATCAAGACCTTCAGGTAGCGCCGCATCCGGGGTACGCCCAGACACCCAACAATCAGCTGCTGGAGCAGATGAGTGCCATGCTTCATGATACGTTCGGTTTACAGCCGAAGACTGGGACTAGAATCAAGTACAGGCGCCCTTACCCCGAGTGGTACGACCGAGTGACATTGCCGCCCAGGTATCGCTTACCCGACTTCTCCAAGTTCAGTGGGCAGGATGACATCACCACCATGGAGCACATCAGCCG
The DNA here is from genome assembly GCA_038502445.1 of Eremochloa ophiuroides. NCBI lineage: Eukaryota > Viridiplantae > Streptophyta > Magnoliopsida > Poales > Poaceae > Eremochloa > Eremochloa ophiuroides. Next base: position 104,057,344 of record JAHLJS010000002.1, on the reverse strand, counting down.
TTACCTGACCCAGCTCGGCGAAGCTTCGTATGAGGTAGCTCACAGGGTCCGGCTCTTTCCGCTATCACTGACAGGGCCGGCGTTTAGCTGGTTTGCATCCATGGAGCCTGGCTCGATTCATGGCTGGGAAGATCTGGAAACTAAATTCCATAATTACTTCTTCTCTGGCACTGGGGAGAAAGACATCACAGATCTCACCAACATGCGCCAAAAGCCGAGTGAACTTGGATCGGTTTTCATCAAGCGGTTCAGGGAGACCAAGAACATGTGTTACTCTTTGAACCTGAACGACAAGCAGCTCGCCAAGATAGTGGTCAGTGGGTTGCTCCCGCACGTCCAAGAGAAGCTTGTGGGCACCAACTTCAACAGCATCAGCGAGGTGATGCAGAGGGTGGCCGCATTAGAACAGCAGGCCCAGAGTTTCAAGAAGGAATCAAAATACAAGCAGGCCTACATCTGTGATTCCGACTCAGAGGATGGAGAGAATGAAGAAGTGGCTGCTGTTGAGCTCAAATGGGGAACAAAGCCCATGGCCGTACCGAAGGGTTGGAGCGCGGAAGATCAATATGACTTTGACACGCGCAAGCTGGACAAGCCCTTCGACCTGTTAGTCAGTGCAGGCCACATCACCTTCCCAGCTGATTACGTCAAGCCATCTCCTGAAGATTTGCAGGGAAAACCGTTCTGCCAGTACCACGGCCTCACCTCACACTCTACAAACAACTGCCGCAATTTCAAAGCAGCAATCCAGAATGCTATTAGGCGCGGTTTGTTAAAATTTGAGGCTCCTCCCAAGGGGAAGATGAAGATCGACAAATTCCCATTCCCGAAAGGGCAGAACATGGTCCAGATCGCGAATCCTCTGACTAAAGTAAAGGTATTAACCTCCGAACGGGCCAAGAAGAACTCCTCAGTTGATACCGATGCACAAATCACAGCTGAGGAGCTGGCGCTGATCAAAAGAAGGAGGGAGCAGAATCAGAGGCAGCTGGAGCAGGGAGAATCCAGCGGCACCAAGAGCAGAAGGCCCACGCACCAGCACCTTCTGAACAAGTGGCGGCGACAGAAAGAGAAAGATCATCAGAGGCGGTTGCAGCGCGAAGAAGAGGAGTACCGCAGGTGGCTCCGCGAAGAAGAAGAGGCGCGCTATCACGAAGAAATGGCCCGCCACCGGGAAGGTGAGGAGGATCACTGGCATTGCCCATCCTTCCGACACTGCTGGAACGAAGGCTTGAGATTGCCAACGCTGCGCAACTGCCCAGAATGCAGCGATCAGTACCGAGAGTACAGGCGGTCCCAGGACAACCGCCGGTCTGTGCATCAGAGGCTGGGGAGCCCACACAGCCCGCAGGATCGGCGTGAAAAAAGGGACTCGCACGATCGGCTTGATGAAGCGGTAGTTGAACGCCGACAGCCGGTTTGGCAAGAGAATCAGTGGTGCCCAGGGGATCTAACTAGGAGCCAAAGGCGCCGGGTGCAGCGGCTCAGAAACAGAGAGCTCCAAGCTGAGGGACGTGCCAAACAGGTATGGCGCGAGAAGCCTCCACAAAATAATGGAAAGGCTGTAGCCGATGCACAGATGGTGTTCGTGCTGCCTGCAGAGTTCAGAGCCAAGAAGTATGATACCGAGTCCGACTCAGACGATTCGGGATCAGAAGACGGAGTGGCCAAGTTAGTGCTCGCACAGCAAGCTACTTTTGATAAGCCAGCCAAGAATCGACATTTGAAGGCCCTCTATCTCAAAGGTTATGTCAACGGCATGCCCATGACAAAGATGTTGGTGGACGGTGGTGCCACTGTCAATCTCATGCCCTACACTACATTCCGCAAGTTAGGCAAGGGTCCCGATGATCTAATAGAAACTGATCTGATGCTCAAGGATTTCGGGGGCAATTCTTCCAACACTCGGGGGGCAATCAACATCGAGCTAACAGTGGGGAAGAAGACACTGCTTACCACCTTTTTCGTGATCGACAGTAAAGGTGCCTACAGCTTGCTACTCGGACGCGACTGGATTCATGCCAACTGCTGCGTGCCATCGACCATGCATCAGTGCCTCATTCAATGGCATGGCGATGAGGTCGAAGTGATCCCGGCCGATGACTCGGTCAGCGTGGCGACGGCAGATGCCACATACTGGGAAGCTGGGGATCATGACTGTTTCTCTGGCAAGACTTGGGAAGGAGGCTCCATCAAGGTCAATGATGAGAGTCAATAGCCGATCAGGGCAATCGGCTCTGAGTCTTTTTATTAAATGGAGAATCCGATTGACGGCACAGAGGGTAAGTTGGGGCAAGGATTCACGTCGGCCGACAAGCTCGAAGAAGTGGATGTTGGACCCGGCGACAGACCAAGGCCGACGTTTATTGCCGCCAATTTAGACCCAGAGTTCAGGCAAGAGCTGGTTCAACTATTGAAAGAGTACAAAGATTGTTTCGCCTGGGAATATTATGAGATGCCTGGATTGGACAAATCTATTGTTGAGCACAGGCTACCTATCAAGCCAGGGTTTCGGCCACACAAGCAGCCTCCACGTCGTTTTATAGAGGATGCTCTACCCGACATTAAGGCCGAAATCACGAGGCTGTTAGAAGCCAAGTTCATTCGAGCTTGCCAATATGCCGAGTGGATATCGAACATCGTCCCCGTGTATAAGAAAAATGGTAAATTGCGAGTCTGTATTGACTTCAGGGATTTAAATAGAGCTACACCGATGGATGGCTACCCTATGCCAGTAGCTGATATGTTGGTAGATTCGGCTGCTGGGCACCAAGTTATTAGCTTCATGGATGGCAATGCTGGTTATAATCAAATTTTTATGGCTGATGAAGACATCCCAAAGACCGCCTTCAGGTGCCCTGGTGCGCTTGGTTTGTTGGAATGGGTGGTCATGACGTTTGGTTTGAAGAATGCCGGTGCAACCTATCAGAGAGCTATGAATTATATATTTCACAAGTTGATCGGCAAAGTCGTTGAAATTTATATAGATGATGTGGTGGTGAAATCCAAGAGCAATAAAGATCACCTGGCCGATTTGAGGACCACTTTGGAGTGCACAAGGCGACATGGTCTGAAGATGAATCCTAACAAGTGTGCGTTTGGCGTGTCAGCTGGCAAATTTCTGGGATTCATGGTCCACCGCAAAGGGATAGAGATCGGCAGCAAGAGTAGGAAGGCGATCGATGAACTCGTACCTCCAACCAACAAGAAGGAATTGCAGTCTTTACTTGGTAAGGTTAACTTTATCAGAAGGTTCATTGCCAACTTATCAGAGAAGGTGCTGCCGTTCTCACCATTGTTGAAGCTTAAGAATGATCAAGAGTTCAAATGGGGTGACGTGCAACAGAAGGCTTTTGACGAAATCAGAGAATACATGAAGACTCCCCCTGTCTTAGTACCACCACGGACAGGGAAGCCTTTTAAGTTGTACGTGACGGCCGAAAGCCATACCATTGGATCAGCCCTTTTTCAAGAGTTTGAAGGGAAGGAGAGAGCAGTTGTCTACCTGAGCAGGCGGCTCCTTGACCCTGAGACAAGATACACACCGACCGAGAAGTTGTGCTTGTGCCTGTTCTATTCATGCACCAAGTTGAGGCACTACCTGCTTGCCTCAGAGTGTGTGGTGGTGTCCAAGGAGGATGTCATCAAGCACATGCTTTCGATGCCTATTTTAAATGGTCGGATCGGCAAATGGATCCTAGCGCTTTCAGAGTTTGACTTGAGGTTCGAATCGGCTAAGGCGGTCAAAGGTCAGGCGATAGCCGATTTCATTACACAGCATCACGGAGGATCGGTTAATGTAGCGGATATAGTGCCATGGACTATGTTTTTTGACGGTTCTTCGTGCAAGCAAGGTGGTGGCGCCGGAGTAGTGCTCATCTCACCACGGGGTGTGTGTTTTGAGTATGCTTTCCAGATAGGGCCGATTGTCACAAACAATCAGGCTGAATATGAAGCCGCGTGGAAAGGTTTTCAGCTTCTGCATGAAGCAAAAGCCGATGCAGTAGAAGTATTTGGTGATTCACAACTAGTCATCAACCAACTGCTCGGCTTGTATGAATGTAAGGATGAGATACTCAGAGGCTACTATGATCAGTGCTAGGCTCTCATTAAGAAGTTCATGATGGTATCTCTCTGTCACATCCCCAGGGCCCAGAACCAGGAAGCTAATCGGCTGGCGCAGAACGCGTCGGGTTATCGGCCGATGCAGGAAATTTGTAACAGCGAGCAATCAGCTGATGACTGGAAGGGCGAGATAGCAGGTTACCTGGCAAATCCTTCACAACGGGTCACCAGAAAGCTAAGGTACAAAGCCACCAAGTACGTGTTGTTGGATGGTCAGTTGTATTACAAGACTGTTGAAGAAGTGCTGCTCAAATGCCTGGGGGCAGAGGAATCAGTAAAGGTGATGAGCGAAGTACATGATGGAGTCTGCGGTGCACATCAATCAGCTCACAAGATGAAGTGGATCATCAGGAGGACTGGTTACTATTGGCCTACGATGCTGGAAGATTGTTTCAAATATTACAAAGGGTGTCAAGAATGCCAGAAGTTTGGAAATATACAAAAGTCTCCGGCCTCTGCTATGAATCCTATAATTAAACCATGGCCGTTTAGGGGATGGGGTATTGATATAATCGGCCAAATCTACCCACCATCGAGCAAGGGTCACAAATGGATCTTGGTGGCGACTGATTACTTCACCAAGTGGGTAGAAGCCATTCCTTTGAGGAACGCCACTTCAGCTGACGTGATCGAGTTTGTGAAGGAGCACATTATTTACAGGTTCGGCATACCTCAGACGATCACAACCGATCAGGGGACAATGTTCACTTCAGAGGAGTTTATGACCTTTGCTGACGACATGGGCATCAAGATTTATAATTCATCGCCGTATTACGCCCAAGCCAACGGACAAGCAGAAGCCTCCAATAAAATTTTGATCAAGGTCATCAAGAAAAAGATTGAGCAGAACCCCAGAAAATGGTATTTGCATTTGAGCGAGGCACTGTGGGCATATCGCATGGCACAGTATGGGTCGATCAAGGCTTCACCTTATGAGCTAGTCTATGGACACGCTACTGTTTTGCCATGGGAGATTCAGTCTGAGACACGGCGTGTCGCGTTGCAAAACAAGCTTACAGCCGGTGAATACAAAGACATTATGATGGACAGTTTAGAAGATTTGCACTGTCATCGGCTTAGGGCTTTGGAATACATTGAAAAGAATAAGGTACGGGTGGCCAAGTATTACAACACCAAGGTAAAAAGCAAGAGCTTCACCGAATCAGAGCTAGTATGGAAAGTCATTCTACCTATTGGTACCAAAGATAGCCGATTCGGTAAATGGTCGCCAAACTGGGAAGGCCCGTATCGTGTGGTGGAATGCGCCCCGGGCAACGCTTACATCCTTGAAGACTTGGAAGGATAGAGATTCGCCCAGGCCATCAACGGGAAGCATCTGAAGAAATACTACCCTAGCATCCCAGTTGGGGGATAATAGCCGATTCATGTGAATCTGGCTCTAATAGCCGATGCCGTGCAAGCGGGTCGCCTTCAGGACAAAAATGGCCGACGTCGTAGTAACGAGTCGTCCTTAGCACAAAAATGAAATACCCTCAATGGGATGTAACAGCCGATGCGATAAGCGTCGCCTTTACAGTAAAAAATAGAAACAAAATATATAGCCTTGCAGATTGGATTGTTTCGGGCATAACGAGTTCAGAAGTATCATATACATCAAAATGCCTAATACAGTCTAATTTGGATTATTGACGCCATCCCGGAGGGAGACGAAGCGCAGCCATCAATGGTCGCACATCGATCAGCTTTTTGGGTCAGGCTGTTTAGCCGAACCTATTGTGAGTACCCACAAGCCGATTCATAGTGAATCTAGCTGAGGGGTTAATTCTAAGGGAAAGCAGAACGAAGCTGATGCTAAGAAGCAGGCCCGAAAGCCGATTCGTATGTAGAACGGATCAGGCTGAGTAATCGATTCTAAGGTACAATGCAAGCCTGAGAGCCGATTCGCATGCAGCAAAAAGTCGTCAACATCTTTATCGGCCTAGAATGAAGGGACGTACATACAGATGCGAAGAAATAATGGCAAATAAGACCTTTGAGAAGGACACACACGGCGTCTCAAGATCCTGCATCAGCTATGCCTTGGGGGCTTGGACTCGCCGCATGCACATGTTGCACGACATCAAGCGATCCATCACGAAGACGGACAAGACGAGTGACTTTCATTGGCTCCTACATCTTTAACGATGGTATGCACAACTCTACTCTCACAGTTTCAAAGTTTATAGTTGGAAATGTTTAAAGGCAAAACTTTGAAATCTTAAGTGTAATTCCACTCTACAAATATGTGATATAAATGTTTTAGTTTGTCCAATGTTGAAATGATTAATAGATGCTCTGTTTCATGTCTCACCCGTGTCTAGTTTATAATTTTGATTTCTTTAAGGTTTGAGTTTCTTGGTCTGATACTTGTCTTGAAGTCTTGAGAACCTGTGGGTTACGTAAAGTTTGAACTTTGTCTAAAAGTGGCTGTACAATGTGAATGGAAATGAAATTTGCTATGACATTATTCTGAGAGATACTTGAAATCCGGAGAGTTTTATAAAATGATTGATAAAGATTAATTGATTTCATATTGAGCCTTGTGAAATTATTGTGACCACTAGTGAGATTATAGTCATGCTCCTAAGATCAAGATTCACGTACACGTTATAAATTAATAAAATTCCTTGATGAGCCATGGACATTCTCTCTTTGATTAAGATAAGATATGAGGCTATTCTATAAACTCAGAAATAAAAACGACGGACACGTGTCCGCCAGAACTGAGAAGAGAAAAATAAAAAAATGACGATCGCGTGATCGCCAAATAAAAATGAAAGATGGCCAAAGGCCCAATAGCCTTATAGTTTAGAATGATCAAAGAGAGTGGCATGTGCACAGGGAAAATAAAAATACAAAAAATATTCACTTGCACTTCTTGATCTAAGTATATGACTTTTATCTCCTTAAGGTTCGGTTTTTTGACTTTACAATATTATGTGATACAATTTATAAAAAGATAATAATAAAACTCCGGAAGAAAAGTGTTCAATGGATAACAGATAAGCAGTTCTGTAGTTGTTCTGTTTTGCAGTTGCTTGAGGACTTAGTGAAAAGTAAAAGCCCCATGGTTGAAGAGATAGATGGATGAGTAAAGTACCATTTTATTCAAATTTAAAAGAAATCTTGGTTATAAATATGATACTCTTAAGATGTAATCGACATTGTAGCATCTTCTGATCAACAATATCTAAGAATGGATAAAACTTTAATATTTATACACATATGCATTTACTACTAATCTATTTCCACATGTATTAGAGGATTTTTGTTTTACAGGACTTGCATACAGAGGTGTGGAAATATGGTGAGAACATGCTTATATTTCAAGGGTTAAAGGAAGAAAACCTAGACGCACTATGGCTGCTAGTGAGTTTCTCGGCACAAGGAAGACCATCGGATCATAGTTCGAAGCATGAAGAAATCATACTCCGAACTAGGGGGGCCTGTGTTTACACCAAAATTTGGTAAATTTGCCCCAAAAAGGAAAGAGCTGGCCGATGGTATAGAAGCAAAGAAATACACAAAATTTTGGGCTAGGAGCCGATAGCCGATACTAAAGGGAGATAGCCGATACCAGAGGAAGATAGCCGATTTCGGAAGCAGACTCCGTCCAGCGGAAGGAAGGAAATAGCCAATTGCACGGTGAATCGGTTATCGGGCGAAGGTGACAGGAGGCGTGCAGCGTCGGTATTGGTGACGTCATCCAGAGTCCGTGCCGCCAAGATGCGATCACGGTTGGAGTCCGTTATGAAAGGGAAGATGGGACTCCAAGTTACCTTAGATATAGGATAGTTTGTTGGTTTCCTTATCTATTAATAAGTTGTAATTCGACTAGGACTCTAGCTACGTTCAGGGTATAAATATAAGCCCTCAGCCATTGTAAAATATACAACAACAACATCAATACAACACAACTTTCGGCTTCGGCCAAACAAACCCTAGAGTCAGTCGAGTCCGGCGAGTTACTTCATCCAGGCCGGGTGTCATCCGGTGGACGCAGGCTTGCTTGTAAGTATCGCCAACCCCCTGTTAAACTATGTCTTTTTAGCGTCATCCGGTGGACGTGGAAGCATGGCGGACCAGGGTCCTTGCTAAGCTCTGTTTCTTTGGCGTCATCCGGTGGACGTGGGAAGCACAGTGAGTCAAGGATGATTCACGCTGGTTTACCCGATCAATCTGTGTTAATCGTCATCCGGTGGACGAGATGCAGATTAGGACGGTTTTCACGCGCGGATTAGTTATCGATTCGTGTTTGTTTGCTTGATTAATCTATTAGTTAACGTCATCCGGTGGACAGGCTATAGATTAAGACAGTTTGCATGCATGGATTAGTTATCGGCTCTAGTTAAATTTGGCAGTTTAGCTAGATTCATTAAGTTACCGATGTTGCTTATGTTTATTGTTTATTATTTAAAGCAATCATCAATTTGCCCGTCTTGATCCATATGCGTCGGCTTATATCTAATAGATCTATATGTTCAACGAATTATGTTTGTCATTCGTTTTATATTGATAAGATAGAATGCTTTGCACCAGCCGGTTGTATTTTGGATCTAGATTAGATACGGGTCGCACTCAAGTAATAGAACAAACTTTGTCTAGATTCAAAGGTTAACGGATCTAAGTTGCAACTTCATCATGACTGCCTCGATCCGCTCGATCTCCACTGTTGCAAGATTGTGATTTAGATCTATTAGCCGGAGAGTTGAAACATTATTTGCTTTATAGGCTTGTATGTTACTCGTATACACTAAATCGGCTGAAATAGCCGATTTCATCTTGTTTTACATTGAGACATCTTATGATCATGTCAGCTTGCTGTGACTACATCTTTTATAGCATATTTCCGTCTAATGCAAGTATATGTCATTGAATTCATGTCTGAATCGGTTAACTTGAGTTATAATGCATGTTTCGCTACAATCGGTTCATATCATAACGGAATCGGCTTTCTAGTCGATCTCCCATTACATCGGCTCTTCGAGCCATACAGTTGGAACTACCTGGACACACCGGTTAGTTCCGCCCTGTGATTACTGATTACTATCTTTTTCCTTGTCAATTGCAGGTCAAATTGACTGGCACGCTTGGGTGTTACTGACACTCTCAGACCGGGTTCGAAGCTAGCTGGATCTGCGAGAGCTTTACTGCCTCAAGGGTCGTTTCCGGCTTCGCTGGTGTGTTGGGCTTAGGGAACCACTTTTTGCGCCAACAAGTTACTGAAAGGCGCTAGAGGGGGGTCTAGGTTCAAGAATGGGTTCCGAGCCTGTCAAGATGTGTGCTGGGCTACGGTCACATGGTTTGCCATTCTTGAAGGGGGCCTCCATTCGCCTTGCCGAAACCGTACGTCTACTAACATGTTAGAGTGACTAGTGAAAGGCTTTGTAGTGACTCCCTGCCCGCTCACCTTGGCAGTGTTATGGGGGTAGCTCCCCCGGGCAATCGGGAATTCATGACTCATGGGTAAAGTGTACACACTCTGCAGAGTTAACTCCATCTGATATATCAGCCATGCTCACGGTTATGAGCGGCCTGGATCCTTTTTGCTTAGTCTGTTGTCTGGAGGATTTTTGGAAGAAAAGTCAACTTGATTAATTGACTATATCTTTGGGTTAAGGGATTTTCTCTAATTTAGATAAATAGGTTAGTATTAAAAGTTGACCAACTAAAACTGGACTGCAGCTAAGCTAAATACAGCCTTTGAGCCTTGCATCCCCATTATATACTTGCCGAGCGTGGTAAGCTGACGCTTGTCGTTGTTTACCAAATCATCAGAAATCCCAGATGGGTACCAGATGATGATGATGAGTTTGTGGAGTTTCCGGAGGACATCCAGGATCCCTGAAGACGGTGTGCCCCCAGTCGGTGTCCCTGTGGTTTGAGAGCTTCGCCAGGACGTATCCGTTGTAATAAAAGTTGTTGGCTATGATGTGAACACTATGTGATGTAATAAGTTAATTACTCGTTGTTCATGCATAATGATGTTCAATTTGTGGTATATGTGGTTTTGGACTTCCTGGGTCCACATATACTCTCGTTCGGATTTCTTCGTAAATGCGGGTGTTACAAAGAACCTCCTAGTTTATAGTTCTAGCCTAGTTATATTAGAGAGTAGAGGAGTTCTAGTTCTTCGGCGGATCTGGAGCCCTGGCATCTGTCTAGAGCACGGAGTTCGGTATAATTCTAATTCTCTCTATTATTGTATTTGTAACATCCCGGCATAGGGCTTAATAGGATTGATAGGATACTCATACCAACAAGTTGCAACTTCTTTTTCGGAAACCTATCTGCAAAGAACTCTGAGGTTAAGCGAGCTTGGCCCTAGAGCGATGGGTGACCGACCGGGAAGTTCTTCCCGGGTGCGCATGAGTGAGGACAAAGTGCGCAGAAAATACTGGTGTTGGTCTGTGAGGGCAGTCTATATCCTAGTTAAGCTGCCAAATGTAAGCGGGCCCGGCCTCGGGGAGGCGGGACACTACAGTATTCTTCATTATGATTAGGGAAACATTGTTCTTAATAGTTCATATGTTCTTGATTACAATAGTCTTTGTCTACTTTGATTATATGTCTAGTACAGTTGGTTTGATCTTATTGAATTCATGTAATTACTCGTATAGCGTTTATTCATGCGTACGATGGATAGATGATGAACGATATGTAGACGTGGTGTCTAGGTATTTTGTTTATCTGCGCGTGCACTCGGATGTGCCGGGTCGTGTGGTAGATCGTGTAGGTGACAGCTGCGTTGAGTTCTCTGTAGTCCACCCCCCGTACGTAGGCCAGCAGGCACGGTCGCGAAGTTGGATGATGACTCTGTTTCACATCCTTCCTAGATGATGCCCTTTGCATGTGATTATGATATAGGATTAGTCTAACAATGATTGCTAGATGTAATTGCACTAATTAGAGTTATTCATTGATGTAGTTATAGAATTACCTTTGATATTAATTCCTTAGTTTATCCATTGGCTAGCTATTACTATGACTAGAGAAGTGCTCTAATGATTATCTTTTATTTATGATGCTTGATCATACTTATCACCTTTATCTTTATTTACCTTGTGACCTCTACCTATTATGAGTAGAGTAAATGACATCGGTAATGTCACTTGTCCATTGTATACCATCACTATCAATATAATAGATTAAAGTTTATCCTAGTCCTTCCCAGCGGTATAAATATAAATCGACAACCTGGTAGAACTCCCTAGGCAAAATGCTACAATGGCATAATTATCTGTCCGCTTGCAGAATTGATCTTAGTTTATATTATTTATATTTATTTCTACCTAGTCACATAGTTTAATATATGAAACCTTTATTTATTCTTAGCATTATTAATTAGGGATGACAACCTAATTCTTGTATAAGAATGTTGGTAATAGAAAAGTGGCTAGTTGCTAATGACAAGTTAATTAATTACCATTCATTTTCTAATCTCGCTTCTCGCATTAAAATTTATATAGTTATATTTGGCGACGTTAGTAGATGTCAACACCGCACTAATGTATTCGGCTTCGACGGTAGAGAGTGCAACACTATTTTACTTTTTGGATAACCATGAGACTAGTGACCTTCCCAAGAGTTGACATGTACCGGAAGTGCTCTTTCTATCAATTTTGCAACTGGCATAGTCCGCATCCGCATAACCAATTAATATAAAGTTGAGCCCTTGGGATACCACAAACCAATGTTAGGTGTGCTCTTCAAATACCTCAATATTCTCTTTGTAGCCTTCAAATGATTTTCTTTTGGGGAGGCTTGATATCTTGCACACATGCACACACTAACCATCACATCTGGTCTAGAAGTGGTCACATAGAGTAGACTACCAATCATTGACTGATATTGCTTTTGATCAACCAATTCACCTTCTTCATCCGGTTCCAAGCTTCCACTAGTGTCCATTGGTGTTGAAATTGCCTTTGCATTTTGCAATCAAACTTCTTCGCCATGTCCTTGATATACTTGATTTGACTCACAAATGTGCCGTTCTTTGGTTGCTTGATTTGGAGTCCAAGAAAGTAATTAAGTTCACCAACCATTGACATTTCAAACTCTTTGGCCATTATTTCTCCAAACTACTTACAAAAAGCTTGACTTGTAGACCCAAAGATGATATCATCAACATAGATTTGCATGATGAACATGTCATTACCAATCTTCTTGGTGAAGAGAGTAGTGTTAACCGTTCCCATCTTGAACCCTTTAGAGAGTAGGAAGTCACTCAACCTCTCATACCATGCTCTTGGTGCTTGTTTCAAACCATAGAGAGCCTTCTTGAGCTTGTACACATGATCGGGCTTCTTGTCATCTTCAAAACCGAAAGGTTGCTCAACAAACACTAACTCATTGATGTAGCCATTAAGGAATGCACTTTTGACATCCATTTAATGGAGCTTGATATTATGAGCACATGCATAAGCCAATAGAATCCGGATTGCTTCCAATCTTTTCATGGGTGCATAGGTTTCCCCAAAATCTAAGCCTTCAATTTGAGTGTAACCTTGTGCAACCAATATTGCTTTGTTCCTCACAACAATCTCGTCTTGATCTTACTTGTTCCAGAAGACGCACTTGGTGCCAATCACATTGTGCTTGCTTGGTCTTGGAACTAATTCCCATACTTGATTCCTCTCAAAGTTATTTAGCTCCTCATGCATAGCATTGATCCAATCCTCATCCTTTAGAGCCTTCTCAATGATAGTAGGCTCCTCTTGTGAGATAAATGAATAGTGCTCACAAAAAGAAGCTACACCTCTACTAATATCACCAACAATTTGATCTAGAGGATGGTCTCTTGCAATATGTGTAGGTTGAAGCACATGACTTGATCTTGCATTTTGAACTTGATCTAGATCTTGACTTTGATCTTGAGCTTGAGAGTCATTTGAGCTTGTTTGATTTGCATCATCTTCCACTTGCACAATAGGAGGGGTGACATCTTGATCATCTTTTTCTTCAACTTGCCTTGGCCTAATATCACCAATGTCTACGTTCTTCATAGCATCAACAAATTGAGGTCCTCTCACATCATCAAGATTATTCTTCTCATCTTGTGACCCATTAGTCTCATCAAATTCAACACCATGGACTTCTTCAACTATCTTGTGTGCCAAGTTCCATACTCTATAAGCTTTGCTTGAAATTGAATAACCAAGTAAGAAACCTTCATCACACTTCTCAAATTTGCCCAAGCGAGTACCTTTCTTCAAGATGTAGCATTTGCAACCAAACACTCTAAAATATGCAATGTTGGGCTTTCTTCCATTCAAGAGCTCATAGGGTGTCTTCTTCAACATTGGATGACAATAAAGACGGTTGCTAGTGTAGCAAGCCGTGTGTTGGGGATTTTGACTTCGGACCAAACTCAGCCCCAGACTTCAGAAGAAAGATTGGCCTCGTCTTCACGGAAGATGCAAAGATAAAAGAATCACATAATGTTGGCTTCGCTAAGGCGAAGTCGACTTCGCATGCTGGCAAGAAGGAAGATAGCGGCGAAGCCTCGGAAAAGAAAGCATCAAGGGAAGCCTTCACCCAAAAGATCGGCGAGATCAGCGAAGTGTAGTTGGGAAAGGTTAGGATTGAATTAGTCTAGACGAGGTGTGAAAGTACGACTTCGCCCCTCATGTAATGATTTGTGGAGAATGAAAGAGGGGTAAAACGGTCTTTTGACCATTAGTTAGCGAAGGTCAAACCCCTATAAATACCCCCTCTGACATGTACAGTGCAACAGAGAATAAAGTTACTTTACACATGTGCGATTTTGCCACGTGGATTCTCCAATCTTGTGTCGAGAAAGTTTACCCCAACATCTGGTGCCCACCGTTTGTGTGTGCTCGAAGTAAACTTCGATCACAAGGTTAAGAGAAAGATGGCGAAGACTAGCTAAAAAGCGGCAAACACGAGCGAAGACCTCCCTCTAGCAGGCGAAGGCAAAAGGCTCGACAACGGAGAAAGAACATCTCAGGAACAAGAATCCTTAGAAGAAGAGCGAAGACTCAATGAATTAGAAGAACAAGTTCTCTAGAAAAAGAAAGAGCTGGAAGAGTGTCGAGCCAGAACTCGAGAAAAGTCAATCCAGCAAAGAATCAAAGAAGCTGAAGAAACTCTAAAACAGCTCAATGACGAGCTACATACTGCAAGCCATGAAGTCATCAACTTCGATGAACCAGGATCAGCAGCAAAAACAACTGAAGAAAAGAACTCGCAAAGATCACTTTTAACAGTTGATCAAAAATCACCACTATCAACAAATTTGCAGCTTGCCCCATGCCTCTGGGATACAAATTCAACATTATCCCATCCTTTGAAGGAGACTCCGATCTTAGTCAATTTCTAATGAGTTACAAAGTTGCATTCATAGCAGGCGGAGGCAACGAAACTACTCTTGGTAAAATCTTTAGTCATGATCGTCAAAAGACCAGCGCAATAGTGGTACACTTCGCTGCGTCCACATTCAATTCATTCCTGGGAGCAACTCAAAGCGACACTATTAGTGGATTTCCAAGGTTTCCATCCACAAGGACTCATAGTGCAAGACCTCTTCAGTTGCAAACAGCAGCACAAGGAGCCATTAAGCCAGTACTTCAAAAGATTCCTCCAAACAAAAGCCCAAGTGGCAAACGTCCCTGACGAAGTCACCATAGTAGCCGCAATAAAGGGGCTTCGCATGGGGCAGTGTGCTTCACACTTCGCCCGAGAGCCTCTGGCTTCAATCGCAGAACTTTACGAAGTCATGCAAAAGTTTTGTAAGTCAGACAATGACCACAGGAAAGGAGTTGAAGAAGAAAATAATTTCAAAAGTCAGCCAAAAAGCAATCCATATCCAAGACAAAATAACTTTGTACGTAGAACGCCGACAACCTTTCAAGTCAATCAAATTGACAACGAAAACTTCACAGTTGAAAACAACTTCCAAGAAAGGAATGGCCCAAAGGAAAGATCATTCGAAAGAGGAACACCCAGCAATAGAGGCCACTTAAGAGGTGGCAAGGTTAATGAGAGAAGAAATCTCAGACCCGAAGACATGTTTTGTGTTATTCATGGTAAAGGGGTTGGGCACACTTCAAAAATGTGCCCCAAAGTAAAAAAGAGTATCGAAGAATTACAAGACGAAGCCAAGTCCAAACACATCAACCATGTAAACTCAGCTTCCCACCATCAAAGCTATTATACAATACATTTTGGACAAGCAATGATTCCGGCACCGCCCAGCACATTCAACATTGAGCCCGTCGCAATGTTTCATCCTCCACAAAATCAATGGAAAGTTTATCAACAACAAAGTGCAATCCAGCCAGAAGCCTCAATAGCAAATAGCAATCAAACAAACAATCAAAATAGACAGGAAGCCCAATCCCCATCTCCCTCTGTAGCAAACAACTCAGAGATACCCAGCAGAGGAAGAATCCTAACAATAACAGGAGGAAATAGCCTGGAGCATGAAAACAGAGCTCAAAGAAAGAATTACTTCAGAAGAGTAAAATCAAAATCAATGGAAGGACCGTTCAAAAAGACAAGATGGTCACATTTACCTATAACTTTTTCTGAAGATGATCTCAAGTTAAAAGACTTTCCTCATATGGATGCAATGGTAATCGAAGCCAACATAGACGGATGGACCGTATCCAAAGTCTTGATTGATGGAGGAAGCTCCGCGGACATCATATTCACCTCAATACTCAATGCAATGAAAATAGACCACAGAATCTAGCAAAGAGCCGAGAATCCTTTATAAGGCTTCGGAGGAAAGAAAATCCACTCAATCGACAGAATCATCTTACCAGTATCATTTGGAACTGTGAACAATGCAAGAACAGAGCAAATAGCCATCGATGTTGTCGAAATGCGTTATTCATACAACGCAATTTTCGGGAGAGGAATGTTAAATGCCTTCGAAGCAGCAATAAGCTACTCTTACCTTTTTATAAAAATACCAGCTATTAATGGAATAATCACTGTCTATGGAGATCAGACAGAGGCACGCAATATCAAAAAAGACTCAGGTCCAAGGCAAAAGAATATTTACACTATTTCAGAGGAAGAAGAAGCAGAAATGGAGAACGCGAAGCCCCAACCAAAGGCAAGACCTTGCGAAGACACCAAAAAAGTACCTCTAGACCCGCTGATACCAGAAAAGCAAGTAACCATCGGATCACACTTAAGTCAGGAAGAAGAACAAGAGTTAATACAACTGCTACGTAGCAACAAAGATATCTTTGCTTGGTCTTCAAAAGATTTAGAAGGAGTGAGTAGAGATATCATTGAGCACAAATTAAATATAGATCCAACTTTCAAGCCAAAGAAGCAAAGACTGAGGAAAATAGCAGAAGAAAGAACAATAGCTGCAAAAGCCGAAGTCCAAAGATTGCTCGATGCAAAAGTCATAAGGGAAGCACAATTCACGACATGGCTAGCAAATATAGTCATGGTACAAAAGAAAAATGGAGAATGGAGAATGTGCATAGACTTTACAGACCTCAACAAAGCATGTCCCAAAGACAACTTCCCCCTCCCAAGAATAGATACTTTAATAGAAAAGGCCGCAGGTAGCGAAATGATGAGTTTTCTGGATTGTTTTTCTGGTTATCATCAAATTTGGATGAAAAAAGAAGATGAAGAATACACAAGTTTCATCACTCCTTTTGGAACATATTGTTTCGAAAGAATGCCAGAAGGGCTCCGCAATGCTGGAACAACCTTCGTTAGAATGACTTCACACATCTTCAATGATCAAGTAGGAGACAATCTCCTTACTTACGTCGATGACATTGTCGTAAAAAGTAAAAGAAAAATAGATCACATCAAAGATCTGCAGCAAACATTCTCAAATATGGGAAAGGCAAATTTAAAGCTGAATCCAGAAAAATGTACTTTTGGAGTTGAAAAAGGGAAGATTCTAGGATGCATAGTGTCAGCAAAAGGAATAGACCCAAACCCGGACAAAATTCGAGCGATTCTAGATATGGTAGTTCCAAAAAATATCAAGGATGTTCAGAAGTTGACAGGAAGACTAGCTGCACTAAACAGATTCATATCAAAGTCAGCGGAACGAAGCCTACCAATCTTTCAAACATTGAAAGGTGCAAAGAACTTCGAATGGGGACCTTCGCAACAAAGCGCTTTAGAAGAAATAAAAAAGTATCTTTCTAACCCCGCTACTCTGACAAATCTGACACCAGGGGCTGATTTGCTACTTTATGTCTCTGCGACAGAAAGCGCAGTCAGCGCAGTCTTAGTAGAAGAAAAAAGAAACGGAGCATTCAAAAAAGCAGCTTCCCATCTATTATGTATCAGAGGCTCTTTCAGGAGCAAAGAAGTATTACTCAGAAATAGAGAAAATAGTTTACGCAATATTAACAGCAGCAAGGAAGTTGAAGCATTATTTCTAAGCACACAAGATCAGAGTATCAACAGTTCATCCACTCAAAGAAGTGTTGCAAAGTTCAAAAACTTCGGGAAGACTTGGCAAGTGGGCAGCAGAATTATCTCAACATTTCATTGAATTCGAAAAAGGACAGCCATAAAATCTCAAGTTTTGGCCGACTTCGTAGCAGAATGGACGCCGAAAAAAAACACAAGTGAAGTCCAGCAAGTCCCGGAATGGACAATATGTTGCGATGGGGCTTGGGGCTTCGCAGGTGCAGGGGCAGCAGCAATAATAACCTCGCCCTCATGCATAAAGATGAGATACGCAGCTAGACTCGAATTTCAATCCACAAATAACATTGCTGAATACGAAGCTGTCCTTTTAGGACTTTAGAAAGCAAAGGCGCTGGGAATAAGAAGGCTCATAATCAAAACAGATTCACAAATTGTCGCCGGTCACATAGAAAAGAATTATAAAGCAAGAGATGAAGAGTTAGCCAAGTATCTGCAATACTTAAGAGATCAAGAGAAATATTCTGAAGGATTCACAGTCAAGAACATCTCAAGAAATGACAATTCTGAAGCAGATGAGCTAGCAAAGGCAGCAGCACAAAATACAACCTTACCATAGGATGTCTTTCATCAAATACTAAAACAAGCATCGATCAAAACTATACCAGAACCACCAAGGGAAGTTCATCTGATAGAAAGCGAAGACTGAAGGGCGCCTATCATGGCTTACCTCCGTGGGCATTACGAACCAGAAAATGAAACAGACGACACTAGAATGAAGCACAAGACAAGAAACTATCTAATCCTTGATAACCAATTATACAAGTAAGGATTGTGCCAACCTCTATTAAAATGCATATCAAGAGAAGAAAGTAAAATTTTGCTCCAAGAAATTCACGGAGGAGAATGTGGAACTCATCAAGGTCCAAGAAACATTGCAGAATGATAGCAAAGAGATTATAAAAAAATGCCACAATTGTCAAGTTTCAGCAAGCAGGCCAAACAACCCATCAACAAAGCTCAAAACCATAGAACCTACTTGGCCACTCGCAAGATGGGGCATAGACATAATCGGAAAATTACCAACTGCTCAAGGAAACTTGCAATACGCAGTGGTAGCAGTGGAATATTTCACAAAATGGATCAAAGCCAAGCCAATAACAAACATGTCCTCACTCACAATGAAAATTTTTTTATGGCAAAACATAATCTGCAGATTTGGAGTACCAAGGCATGTAACAGTAGACAACGGGATATAGTTTGACAGCGAAGACTTCAAATCTTATTGCCAATACATGGGAATCGAGTTATGCTTCGCATCAGTAAGGCATCCAAAGTCGAATGGAGCTGTTGAGAGAGCCAATAGAATCATATGCACTGGAATCTCGAAATGCCTTGTGGGGCTAGCCAAAGGAAAATGGGTCAATGAACTACCAATAGTAATTTGGGCTCATAACACAAGCGTGCCAAGATCAACAGGCTTCACCCCATTCAGGCTACTTTATGGAGAAGAAGCAATGACTCCAGAATAGATCAAATTTTAAGGACCAAGGACAAATGTTCAAGCAATACAGGAAGAAGATTTAACGATAATCAAGGATTTACTCGAAGAAGAAAGACTGTAGGCGGCAAAGAATCTCTCAAAATATCAAGACGAAACAAGGAGATGGTATAACAAGAAAGTCAAACCAACCGAGATATGTCCTGGAGACTTCGTCTTAAAAAGGAAAAGAAATGAAGACACTCTGGGAAAATTCCAGCAGAAATGGGAACGACCATATTTAGTCACAGAAAGTTTTAGGCCAGGATCTTTTCATCTAGCAGACATGGAAGGAAACAAGCTGAATCACACGTGGAATGCTGAAGAGCTTCGCAAGTACTACCCATAGAAGAAGAAATCAACATTTTTTTCACTTTCTTTTAATGTCATTTACTTTTCAATAAGATGTAAAAAGGAGCTGCACTCTTTTTTCCACTCAGGGAAAACCCTTCACAGGGTGAGTGATTTTTTAACGAGGCAGTCTCCATCTGTAAGTCTCATATCATATAAATGAGAATCTCGATTTTTCCCAAAAAAACCGAAGATTTAGACAAGATCACATCGATATCGGCAAACAAAAAACACTAGGTATTGTCAAATATTGAAATACCTTCAACACATAACAATTACCTAGACAAGCATTATAAGCGAAAGCTGACTTCGCTAAGGCGATCAGCAAATAAATCCACAAAAAAGTGGAGAAAAGAGCTGTCCTAAGGGATAAGCGAAAGCTAACTTCGCTAAAGCGATCAACAAATAAATCCAAAAAAAGTGGAGAAAAGAGCTGTCCTAAGGGATAAGCGAAAGCTGACTTCGCTAAGGTGATCAGCAAATAAATCCACAAAAAAGTGGAGAAAACAGCTGTCCTAAGGGATAAGCGAAAGCTAACTTCAATTAAGATAAAACTGGTTTCTAAAAAGACACAAGTCTCCGCATCGACTTCGCTTAAAAAGAAGAGGGACGGCGTTTTCAGTTTAAAAACTTGTTTCTAAAAGACACAAGTCTCCGCGTCGACTTCGCTTAAAAAGAAGTGGGACTGCGTTTTCAGTTTAAAAACTTGTTTCTAAAAGAGACAAGTCTCCGTGTCGACTTCGCTTAAAAAGAAGGGGGACGGCGTTTTCAGTTTAAAAACTTGTTTCTAAAAGAGACAAGTCTTCGCGTCGACCTCGCTCAAAAAGAAGGGGGACGGCGTTTTTAGTTTAAAAACTTGTTTCTGAAAAGAGACAAGTCTTCGCGTCGACTTCGTTCAAAAAGAAGGGGGACGGCGTTTTTAGTTTAAAAACTTATTTCTAAAGAGAGACAAGACTCCGCGATGGAAGAACAATAACGATGTCCTTTCCATTAAAAAATGAGCTTCTAAAATATATATAGATAGATAGCTTTCTCTTTCACAAACAACGTATCATTACATAAAAAATAAACAAAGTTACAACAAGAAATTACAAGAGTACAAAATGACAAAATTAAAAACTTTCCGAAGCCACAGCGGTTGCGGCTTCATTAACCAGATTAGTCACAACTTCGTCCAGAATC
Source organism: Eremochloa ophiuroides (assembly GCA_038502445.1). Lineage (NCBI taxonomy): Eukaryota > Viridiplantae > Streptophyta > Magnoliopsida > Poales > Poaceae > Eremochloa > Eremochloa ophiuroides. Next base: position 104,036,760 of record JAHLJS010000002.1, on the reverse strand, counting down.
TCATTAAGCTTCGCCTTAAGAAAATATTCCGTTAAAGGGAGGGAAGGATCACCGGAGCTAGAAGACTGGAAGGACAACTAATCATGATCTCGATCATAAAACCATAAGTCGAATACAATGTGCTTCGACACTAACCTCTGAGATTGCAACGAAAGCAATTTTATTTTCGAAATCGATCATTTTTTCCTCAAAACCATCAGGTGCGTCAGACTCTAGAAAGATAAAGCAAACAAATCATTACAAAATCCGATGAAAAAGAAGCAAGTGTCCTTTCATAAAAAAGCTTACTATTAAGATAATGATCAAAAGAAGCAGAAGGATTATCCGTCGCAAACTCCAACCACAAAGATGGCTCAATGAAAATATTATCTCTAAACATCAACAAGGGCATAACTTCAACTGTGTCCTGAAGTTCACAAGTACAATGCCACTTAAGTTTAAATATTACAGACTCAGAAATTCTAAAAATAAATCTAAAGTGGATGGCCACGGACTGCATCGTCAGTCTTCGCTCTCTCGGCAGCAGCCTTTTTCACTCTCTCAACTCGAGCATTCGCAGCAGCAGGCGGCTTTCTCAATCTTCTAAAAAAAGAGAAAGGTATGCACCTTTTCAACTCGAGCCTTCGCTTTCATCTTGCCATAGTCTCTTCCGCCTCCATTCCAATATTCGTTAAAAAAACTTTTTGCCAAGAACATTTGTTCTGGCATTAATCATGCTAAGTGTTTGAACAGACAGAAACTTGTAATAATCTTTCAGCAACTCTTCATAGAGAGGATCTCCAGCCTCTTTCATCAGATGAAAGATTGCCCGGGTAGCATACATACAACTGAAGTCAGAGGTAGTCTGCAACACCGTGGGCAAATCTTCATACTGGCGGCACAACCAGCTGAAGAAAGGAGCGTAGTCACCAACTTCTCAGTTGGCTTCTTCAGGCTTCGCACCAAACTTTTCATAGCAAGCTTTGCAGAGTTCCCAGACACAGGAAGCGGTGGCCTCGAAATACTCGTCCTTTTCTTTCAACCATTTCTAGAGATAAGTGTCTCTCTTGCAGACTTGCCAAGTTCAGTCTCGACTTCAGAGTTTTTTAGATGTATTCTGAAGGGAAATAGAAACTTTTAATAAATTGTCGTCTAATTTTTGGTAATCTTCAACCATAGAAACCCTCTCTTTCTAATTTTCCGTGAGCTGAGATTTCAAGTTATTAATTTCTTCGAGCATCTTTTTCTCGCGAAGAGCAAAAGATTCTTCGCGTAACTCAAGACTTCGTCCGGAGACCTCTTTGAAGGAGAACATTCTGATAAAAAAGGAAGGAGAGAAATTATGAAATCAGAAGACCAGAAATAAACAATAAAACCAAAAATCACAAGTATATCTTATATGCTAACGCGACTGAAGCATCTCCAAGTTCAAAGACAGATTTCTTATTTAACTCCTCCTCAACGTCGGGAACTGAGAATGTTTTGTCAATGCACTCAAGAAGTTTAAGTTCCGATGACTTCGAAGCATGCGGATCTTGTCCAAACCAATACTAATAAATTTAAAAGCATCAAGATCCACACCTTCGCACTGACAGAAATCAAGGCAACGATCCAGTGAATCCTTAGAGATATCCTAGACAGCCAGGTCGCGAGGTCGAAGGAGGAGTAGGAGGATCTTCAGTCACACTCTTGGATTTAGACAAATCTTTGGTTGTTTCTTTCTGGGAAGAAGAGCCAGGAAAATACAACATCTAAAAAAGATAGAGAACAGAACAAAACAAAAAGATTGTTCAGGAAAACTGGAAGTAATAATAACAAAGCGTCGAAGCAAAACAGAGCCTACCAGTTGAAACTCCTTTCCTCTTCTGAAGATTGATCTTCTCACCAGAAGAAACATTTAGCAAGGATTGAGAAAGGCGAGTGATCCTCGCATTCTCGGCGTACTCATCAAAGACGTCTTCATCAGAGTCGTCAAAATCAACATCAGCACAAATGGTGCCCTTTTGAGAGGAAGCCACAGACTTCGCAGTAGCCGAAGGCAAAGCTCTCCCAGATGCAGAAACTGGAGGTCTATCACCTTCAGTAACTGGAGCTTCAAGCATCAGTAACCGGAGCCTCACCTTCGTGAGCACGCGAAGTCTGATCTGCAATTATATCATTGAGCAAAGGTCCAGGGGAATAAGGAGAAAAACTTTTTTAAAAGTTTCAAACCCCCCATTACAGAATCACCCCTTAGAGGTGTGTGAGCAGTAAAACGAGGAGAAAAGGCTCGGGCAGTCCCCGGAGAGCCGATAATATCAATCTCACCTTCCTCGTCGAAATCACCACCAACGTCACCTCCAAGATCAAACAGAGTCTGGGGTGGAAGAGGCCCAGCAATATTACCGACCGTAGCATTCAAAAGCTGCTTGTCAACAACGAAAGATTGCACAACATCAAAAGACTGGAAAAAGTCAGCAAGCGGAGACAGAGGAGAAGGCAAACTACTCGAGCAAAAGACTTCAGCAAGAAATTTCACCTCTTGACTAACATTAAGAGCTTCGACATCAGTTCCAACATCTGCATCACCAGGAACCGGGCCCCTCCCGGAAGAGGCACCCAAAGCTTGATCTTCTTCTTCATCAGAAGGAATTACTTCAACATCTCGTTTCTTCTTCTTAGAAATTCTCTTGACATGTGTCGGAACGCCTGAAGCTGGCGCACCTTTCCTCTTACGAGTGGTTTTCTCCAAACTGGGTTTTCCTCCATGAGTATACAAAGGTGGAGCCCATGGCCCGTATTCAATTTGCGCAATTTCAAAAATACGATTCAGACGATAATAGTCAGGGCCAATCAGTTTCAGAATCGTATCATGTTCAGACTTGTACTATTTTCCAAGAAACTCACAAACTCTAAGTTCTACATCTTTAACAAACTTCGCATCAGAATCAAACCTTTTAGGAATGAACAGTTTCAAAATCCAAAAACAAATATTTCTTATTCTTAACAGTCTTCTCATGAAAGCGAATTGGTTCCCAACCTTTCCTCATCGGCCAAACTCTGGCGACAACGTACTCTTCGCACAAGTCTCGAGCAGACTGAACAGAAGCAACAAGTTTATAAGCTCACTCGCAATCTTTCGAGACTTGGTTCCTTTCCAAAGCAGGCTTACACTCAAAGGAGGACCGAACAAGCCTCGAAGCTAGAGGAAACTTCTTAACAACTCTTCCTTTGTCATTTTTCTCTTCGATCATGGGAACTTTGTGGTAAAACCATTGCCTCGACCAGTTTTTCAGGCCACTTGTTACGCGAGGCTGGAGGAATTTGGACAGCACCGCGAGCAGCTTTAAAGCTACTAGAAGCAAAATTTGAAATAATCTTTTTATCGTTAACCATCTGACTCTTGAATTGGGTGTGCATCTCATGCAACTTACAGAAGGCGGCAACATCAGGCTTCGCGTGCTGAGATTTCATAGCCCAAATGAAAAGGGCAATCTTGCAGACACCATTCAGAGTCAAATGGTGCATCCCTATATTGTAGGCTCGGAAAATATCTTCAAGAAGATCATCAACAGGAAAATGAAGTCCGGCAGTGAAAAGATCTTTGAACACTACACATTCATCCTCAAGAGGACTCGGGACAGCCTCGTCTTTAGGAAGACGAACCAGACGCTTGTCCAGAATATTACGATCAAAGAACGACTACAGCTCTTCTTCAGTAATCAAAGACTTCCCAAATTTGAAAGAGCTTGTATCATCCGTCACCAAATCTGACTCAGATGCAGAGACATCACCAAGGGAGTCTCCTGTGCCCTCAGAATTCATAGAAGACATCTCTAGGGAATAGTCACCAGACTTCGGATCCAAGTCAAAAAGATCGTGTTCCATGGAAACCTGAAAAGATCAAATAAATCAACCTGCAAAAACGACAAAACAAGTGTAGAAAAAGACACGAAAAAGAAACCTTGAAAACGCAAAGCAAAGGAACAACGAAGCCAAAGGTCGACTTCGCGACAAAGCTCAAGGCAACAGAGTCTCAGTAATTCTCAGAAACTGACAGAACGGGAGGACCCCAGCTCCGCCCTTTTATAGGGAGGCCCCGGTCAAAGCAACGACCGGCGGTCAAACCTCCAAAACAAAGCTCTGCCTAAGAACTCCGAAGTCCGGGGACGGCGTTCGAGAAGCTCAGTAGCAAAATCAAACTTCGCGGGATTTTGACTTCGGACCAAACTCAGCCCCAGACTTCGGAAAAAAGATCGGCCTCGTCTTCACGGAAGATGCAAAGATAAAAGAATCGCATAATGTTGGCTTCGCTAAGGCGAAATCGACTTCGCATGCTGGCAAGAAGGAAGATAGCGGCGAAGCCTCAGAAAAGAAAGCATTAAGGGAAGCCTTCACCCAAAAGATCGACGAGATCAGTGATGTGTAGCTGGGAAAGGATAGGATTGAATTAGTCTAGGCGAGGTGTGAAAGTATGACTTCGCCCCTCATGTAATGATTTGTGGAGAATGAAAGAGGGTAAAATGGTCTTTTGACCATTAGTTAGCGAAGGTCAAACCCCTATAAATACCCCCTCTGACATGTACAGTACAACAGAGAATAAAGTTGCTTTACACGTGTGTGATTTTGCCACGTGGATTCTCCAATCTTGTGTTGAGAAAGTTTACCCCAACACCGTGTTGATAGCTTCGGCCCAAAACTCATCACTAACATTGTATTCACTTAGCATTGTTCTTGCCATGTCAATGAGAGTTCTATTCTTTCTTTCAACAAGACCATTTGATTGTGGAGTGTACTTGGCCGAGAATTGATGCTTGATACCCAAATCATCACATAGCTCATCAATTCTTGTGTTCTTGAACTCACTACCATTGTCACTCCTTACTTGCTTCACCCTTGTATCAAACTCATTTTGGCTTCTCTAGATCAAAGATTTGAATATTTCATACACTTCACTTTTGTCAACAAGAAAGAATACCCAAGTGTATCTAGAGAAGTCAGCAACTATCACAAAGCCATATTTTCTTCCTCCAATACTTGCATAGGTGGTTGGACCAAACAAATCCATATGCAATAGCTCAAGTGGACTAGATGTACTCATTATGCCTTTCTTAGGATGTGTATTCCCAACTTGCTTTCTAAATTGACAAGAACTACACAACCTATCCTTTTCAAAGTGCACATCTTTCAAGCCTCAAACCATGTCATGCTTCACTAATCTTCCAAGTTGCTTCATTCCAACATGTCCAAGCCTTCTATGCCACAACCAACCAAGACTTGACTTAAAGATCAAACATGAAGAGAGCTTAGCTTCAATATCATTGAAATCCACCAAGTAAAGGTTCCCATATCTAAAGCCCTTGAAGATCAAGTTGGAACCATCCACACTCACAATCTCAACATCATCAATACCAAAGATGCACTTGAAACCAAGATCACAAAGTTGTGCAACTGACAATAAGTTGAAATTGAGAGATTCAACTAGCAACACATTGGATATGCTCATATCATTAGAGATAGCAATCTTGCCCAATTCTTTCACCTTGCCTTTGCCATTGTCAACAAATGTGATAGAATCAAACTCTTGATTGCCACTTATGTTGATTGAATTGAACATACTAGACTCTTCGGTCATATGTTGAGTGCATCCACTATCAAGCACCCAATGTCTTCCTCTGGCTTTGTAATTGACCTACAAAGAGTAAATCAATTGGTTTTAGGTACCCAAGCATTCTTGGGTCCTTGGAGGTTAGTGACCAAAGACTTTGGAACCCAAATGGATCTTCTCCCTGGGTTACCACTTGGTGTACCAATATACTTGGCTTTAACACCCTTCACTCCCTTAGTGAGCATGTAACAAGAATCAAGGCAAATTGAAGTCGCACTAGCAAATTTTACTTGCTTGATCTTGTTGGCCATGCAATATTGCTCATGATGCCCCACTTGCTTGCATCTTTGACAATACCTACCATTGCTCCTCACAAAGCTAGCTTTGGGAGTTGCAAAGGCGGCCTTGCCTTTCTTGGGGGTATAGCCTAGTCCCTCCTTAGAGTGACTAAATCTTTGGCTTCGCAAGGACTTTAGCAAGCGGGCATCCCGACCATAGGCATTACCTAAGGCACGGGTGAGCTTGTTGACCTCCTCCTTGAGGTTCTTGTTTTTCACCATAAGTGAAGATTTAGAGTCATCAATTTTGGGTGAAATAGGAGTGGTAGAGCTGCAAGAAGGGTTAGTGACAACAATAGTAGTAGAACAAATTGACTTGTCACTAAGGATGTCACATGATGAACCCATGTCACATGTCTTGATGGATGCCCTCTTCTCATTTTCGGCCATTAGAGGGGAATGAGCTTTCTCTAGTTTGGAGTGAGCCACCTTGAGGGTCTCATGGGCTTCCATTAGCCTCTCATGAGACTTCAAGAGCTCATCAAAGGATTGCTCAATGGCTATCTTGCCTTTGCGCAATTCTTTGCACTCCTTTCTCTTGGCCTCAATGTAAGTGTTGGCATCATCAAGCATGGACATGAGCTCATCACATGAGAACTCCTTCTCATCACTCTCATCATCGGATTGTACCTTGGATAGCTTGGCCATCAAGCATGTGGATAGAGTGTCAAAGAGAGATATCTTGTTGTTGAGAGCAATGCTTGCAATAGCTTTCTTCTTGATTGTGTTGCTCTCATCATCACTATCATCATCATCGGTAGAGGCATCACTATCATCCCAAGTGACACAATATGATTGCCCCTTCTTCTTCTTCTTGAGTGTCACATTCTTGTTCTTCTTTTCTTTCTTGTCCTTCTTCTTGCTCATCTTCTTCTCATCATCACTCTCATTGTCATTGTCATTATTATGAGGACAATCGGCAATGAAGTGATCCAAGCTCTTCGCTTGAAACACCTTCTTGGCTCTTGCTTGTTCTTGGAGATGAACTTCCTCTTGCCTTGACCATAGCCCTTCCTCTTCATGAAACGCCCAAACTTGCGTACTAGAAAAGCCATAGCCTCATCATCTTCATCATCACTTGAAGTAGATTCTTCTTCTAGCTCAATCATCTTGGCCTTGCCTTTGCTCTTGGAGGATGATGTAGCCTTGAGTGCTACACTCTTCTTCTTCTTCTCCTCAACCACTTCCTCATTATTCATGTCTTGAGTGATGATCTCACCGAGGATTTGGTTGGGCTTCTTCATGCTCAAGTCTTCTCTTGCTAGCAATGTCATGATGATGGCAAACCTTGAAGGTAAGCATCTCAGGAACTTGTGAGAAAAGTCCTTGTCATTGATGTCCTCACCCAAGCTCTTCAAATCATTGACGATCACTTGCAACCGGTTAAACATCTCCGGACACTTTTATCTTCTTCCATCTTGAAGGTACCAAACTTTTCCCTCAACATGTACACCTAGCATTCTTGACCTCTTGTGTGCCCTCATAGGTCTCCTCCAACCACTTCCAAATGTCATGAGCCAAATCAAGATCCTTGATTTGCTCAAACGCATGAGACTCAAGTGCGGTGTTGAGTGCATTGATTGCATAAGCATTACACTCCATCTTCCTCTTGTCGGCATCGGTGGGTGTAACACCCCAGGTGTTAGTCACGAGCTAACCAGCGAGTGTGGACCTAACCAAGTTATGTCAATAAATGATCTTGATCACTGTCTCACATTCATATCATCTACCATGATCATTGGAAATGGTTCATAAAGATCCGAATTAAGAATTCACATGGAATGACAAGTTATTCACTTAATTGGATTTATGGATTAAGTGAAGATGAGTATGCAAAGTCAACCAAACCTTGCAACCTTGCCCAAACAACTCTATTTGAACTCTACAACAAAAGTCATGAAGGACTCATGTTGAGCAAATGCCAAGAAAATACCTTTATTGGCCTAAACATCTACTTTGAGCTCTCTAATTACATTAGTTTGACCAAAGTGGAAATATTGTTTTGGAGCAAGATATGAAGTTTGACCCAAAATAAAAGTTACAGATATTTTGGAGTAGGAAAAATGTTATTTATGGACCAAGTCATGATTCAACATCTAAGTACCTCAAAAAGTGAGATCAAGACAGAGTTTACCCTAGGAATTCAGCATTTAATTAATGCTAAGTCTGAAATTTGTCCCTACTGCAAAGATGTGCCATGTTCTCCTAATTTTGTTTAGCAACTTGAGTGGAACCCAATATAAAAGTCATTTTAAACTCTTTGGAGCACAACATATCAAAATTTGGGTTTCATCCGAGTTCGTTTGATAAGGTTTGTCACTCGATCTTTGATCGTAATTAAGCTGTTGACAGAATCAACTTGAGGGTTAATTATCCGCTAATACATTCAACAAATGGCCAAGCTTCCTTAACAAAGATTGTAGGGCATTGCGTGGGCTACCTCTTTTGTTTCAGTGCCCAGGGCAGAATATGCCAGGAATATGCCCAAAATCAAATCCCAAGCTCGGCAGAAAGAAACCCGCCACCTTTCGAGCTTTTGTCCACGTGGCGCCCGAGCTCTGGAGCTCCTGCCCCCATTGCCGGCCACCACCTCTACCATCCCGCGTCCCAGCTCAAGGGGATGAGCACCAAGGCGCTCCACTCCATTCCCATTCACTCCACACTCCATTCCCTTGCTCCTTCTCCCTCTCTGCCCTGTCCAGGCGCCATGGCCTTCCGACCAAGCTCCGTGGAGCTCGGGGCTACTGCTTCTGCTGCTACTGCTACTGCTCATGGCCTCCTTATCCTCCCTTCGTTCCCTGGCCGTGCAGCTCTGCGCCGCTCGCTGGCATTGGCGCTGCTGCTAGCGCAAGCTGCTAGCTGCTGCCGCGTGCTGCTGCGGTGCGCCGCTGCTGCGGCCGTACTGCTAAGATGCTGCAGCCCTGCTCCCTGTGCCGTCGGAGAGGCCTGGCCCTTCCTGCGCTGCTGGCTGGAGCCGGCCAGACCGGGCTGCTGCCTTCCCTCTCTCCCTCTCGATCTCCCCCTCTCTCTCTCTGTTTTCTGTCCAAAGGAAGAAGAAGGGGATTCCCTGTGTGTGTTTTGCTCTGTGTATGACAGGTGGGGTCAAGTGGTCAGCGGGTCCCGCGTGTCAACTTCACTGGAGGCCGAGCTGAGTACACCATCCGTGTGGATCTAGCGAGATTAGGGGTTAAATGTGTTATTCTGTTTTCATTTCAGATTTCATGCTATTACTTGTAAAATCAATATCTAGTGTTTAGGAGCTCCAAAAATGATGAGGCTTGTTTTGTTAGTTTCCTCATGAAGTGCTCTGCATGCTAGATCCATAATGCATGCTATGTTATTTGTGTTATTGTCCTGTAGAAATAATTTTGAAAAAGTGGTTTGGAAATGAATTTAACTTGCTTTCATTTATATCTTGAGTTTTAGGAGTGCAAAAATAGTAGTTACAATTTTGTTAGGCTTCTAATGACATGCACTAGCTCATAAAAATATAAAACATATATGTTGTTTACTGTTTTCAAGGTGTTTCACATTAATCTTTTTAAATAGGAAATAAATGGTTGAATTGCTTGTTATTTTTGTATCTGAAGTTATATTGCTCCAAATGGCATGTAAATTAAATTTTGGACTCTCTAAGTGATGCGTGATGTATAGTTAAAATTTCATGATTTATGGTGCATGTATGGCTGAGTTGTTGATCTATCTTGTATGATATTGTAGTAACCTGAGAAACAATAATATGGCCATATGTTTAAATAAAATGTTGAGTTTTAGATTTAACTTGCTCTCCAATGCATGGTTGAATTATAAATTTGTTTATTTCGTAATAATTAATTTATAATATCTGAGCATGTGAAATTTGTACATTGGACATGATTTGTATTTATTTATCTCTCATAACAATATCAACTACATTTGATATGTTTACCATATAACTTAAACAATTAAATAATAGACTTTTATGTGATATCTGGTGAAAGATTGGAGGTAACCAGACACATACATGTTGTTTATGACTTATTACCATGTCTTAACCTGAGATGAATTTTTTATGTTTGTATGATGTTTGGAGCTATTTAGCTAGCTCACATATGTGTTTCTTGGGTGAAAAACAAGTAACCAAATTAATTGTAATTCTGCTGAGAAAGGGCTACAGGAGCAATCCCTATTGTTGTGATGTTTTCTCCATTAAAATGATGTTGCATGTAAATGTTTTCTATATAAAAGTTGTAGTTAACTTCATTTCCTTGCTTGTACTAGAATTTCATGATTTTAGGCTTGATGGTTTAGAAGTTATAGATTTTAGAAGTCTGCTGTCAGGTTTCGCCTGTTTTCGGTGTAGACCTGAATGTTTGCTTAGTTTGACTAATTTATGCTTTGAATCATCTCTTGATGATAATAAAGAAGTTGTAGTAGATTTTTTTTGGATTTTTAAATTGTCTAGGATCATCCCTTTTGATGGTCTAGATCCGTAGTTATGATTGTTTAAAGTGTGAGGACAGAATCTGTCCAAATCTGGACAGCGCTGCCTTCAATGTGTTGTTTGACCTTTATATGTATTGAATCATCTTAAGATGATAATAGCAAAGTTGTAGAGAATTTCAATAGCTTTCCAGAAAGGCTTATATCACCCTGGTTGGATATGTATGGCTTGATTTATGGTTAAATCTTATGCTTGCTGTCCTGCTGCCCATAAACTGCATGTGTGGGATTATGATTGCTTTGACTTTCTTTTGCTTGGTGTGATTGTTAGTTTATGGTTCAGTGATGGTAGATTAACATGCCTTGTATTACTTCCTTTTATTCATACATGTACATTATGCATCTCATTTAGGTACGATAGATGAACACGTGGAGTGAAGGACGTGATGATGGAACTAACCACAAGACGGTGTGGTACGACTATACCGAAGATGGAAGGACTAATCGGATGCTTGGATGGGAGATGATCATCAAGCGAGTGTCATCTAACAAATGCTGACTTAGTGTTGAATCCCAGGCAAGCCCCGAGCATCCCTAAGTCTCCACCTATCTCTTTTTATAAATGCACCGGTCTTTATTAAATCGTATGATTGTGCACTTAAGTATAGGAGTTGATTGATACCGTTGTTGCATAATTACCTTGTCCACTCTACATATAATTCCTGGTACTATTACTAGACAGGTGATCGATCTTATGCTTAGCCCTACTTAGACCGATAGAAGTCGGGTGATTTCCTGTCATCCGCGAGAAGTCGGGTGATTTCCTGTCATCCGCGAGCATAGGTGGTGACTGATGAGATCCACATGGATGGCTATATGTGTCACCATGCCACAATTTTTAATGAGAGAATCAAGGCTAGGTAGTAGGGAGCTGCATGACATGGGTCATGTTGACTTCGGTGCCACTTGCAGCCGATTAGGACTAAGGCCACCAGACATCAGTTGAGGTTGAAGGACGTCGTCACATAGCTGGCCAGATAAGTCGTTCTGACCGCGAAGCCGAGTAGTTCCTTCTGAGCCGAGAATTGGTGTGACATGGATAGATATATTCTGGAGGTAGGAAGGATGTGCGGAGACACCATTTTGCCATAGTCAGATCAGGGACCTGCACTTTCTGTGAGTGGGTTTGTCTCCGAGAATATGGCCCCCGCCAAGCTCGCGATATAATATGACTCAGAAAGATCTAACGGTGACCCAAGAATCCACTGATCAGGCTGACAGGGTTTGTGATTGGCATGTTTGCCAGCTGGTACAATCGATTCGAATCGCCATCTCTCCTGGTTAGTGAGAAACTGAACTGATCTTCTGGTGAGGTAGAGGTTAACAACTTGAACGTGATTATTGGTGAGATGAGGAAGATATGTGTGGATATCAGAAATCTCTATGGTTTATTGATTGCTATACTATCAAGTGATTGCATAGTATAGCTGCAGACCTTAGCTATAATAGGTGAACTGAAATTGAAGCTGAACAATATCTAAAATTTGTAAGTTGAGGAATTATTGTAGTAATGCTTTTTATGTAAAATGATGCTATCTCCTGAGCTCCACCAAATAAGCCTTGCATATCATTGAGAGTCTTTTTATTTACTTCCTGTTGGGTAAGTCTAACTGAGTACATTTGAGTACTCAGGGTTTTATTCCCAATGTTGCAGGAGGAATACTTCGTTGTCTAAAAGAGTTACTTTTATTCTTCGGGAGAGGAAGACTAGACCTTGGGTAAGGTCATGTTATCTATCTTATCTATGTTGCTGTGACTGGTCGACACTTGGCACTGTATGATGAACTTAAGTTTGTGTAAACCTATTTCGTTTCTGCAACTGAACTTTTATGTAAAGTCTATCTTGTACTCTGATGTAATTGAACTATGTGCGAATCTATGTATCATGTGTATGTGTGCTGCTGAGTTTCTGCGATCCTTGGATAAGTGCTGTGTAAAAGTTTAAAATCCTTCGAGATTTCACGGACTACCGGGTTTATATTGGTTCAAGTGTGGCTTGATAGCTGGGAAAACAGCTATCTCTATACTTGTGCTCGCATAAATTGGTCAGGTTCTGTTACAGTGGGAGCTTGTGGATTCTCATATTCAATCTTTGTCTCCGTTGCCTTCCACACATCAATATGTATGGCCATGAAGTGCACAATCATCTTCGTCTTCCAGTGATCATAGCTTGTGCTATCAAACTTTGGCGGCTTCCCCAACACATTGATTTAAGTCATTCTTCATCACAAGGATGTTAAGACTCAAACAGGGGTGTCCTCGGCGCTGATACCAAATGAAAGGACCGGATAGGACTAGAGGGAGGTGAATAGCCTATAAAAATTTTCTACAAAGAAGTAGACCACAAGTTAGCAATTAACAAAGCGATGCTAAGCACTAGCTCTAAGCTGCTCTATGCAAGCCACTGTCACACCCCAAAACTTATATTTTGGGTTGTGAAATAGAAAATATGAAATAAATAAATGTTTTATAAATACTTCATAAAATTTTCCTAGATTTAATTAAATGTTTATAATTTAAATAGTGATGATTTTATCAAACTCTAAATATTTTTTAAAATGATATGTTTGTTGCATCATGCCGCTTGCATGGTTTTGTTTGACGTGGAAAATAATTATTCAAAACTCGATTACGCTCCCGTCGGTTTTATTCTGATTACAAAATAAATAAAGTATTTAATGATTTATTATAAAACAATCCCAAGTTTTTTTTATTCTTCTCTCAAGAACGTTTTTAGAAAATTTTACATTATTGTTTTGGTTTAAATATATAAAGGGCCTTTTATTTTCCCAAATGAATTAACAAAAGGAAGAAAAGAAAGAGGAAAAGAAAATAAAAAGGAAAGGGAAAGGCCCTCAGCTAACCTCTCACTCTCGGCCCAAATGCCTGTCGGCCCCTCTCTCCCCGACAGGTGGGCCCGGATGCACCAGTCGCCGACGGGTGGGAGCCGGACGACACTGGCACGCCTCGATCCGGCACTCCCGTGCATGGACCAAGTTGCGTGGCGCAGCTCGCCCACACTCTTCGTGCGACCCAGATCCCATCCCCTATTTTCCCTCTCCTCTCCCTTCCCTTTTCTTGGAACAAAATGATGCCGCCATTGGTGGCAGGCCACTGAGCTCCGCGAGCCGCACCCTCGTGCACCCTACCTCACTATAAGAGGCACCAGAGGCACCACAAGAACTCGCCTCCACTTTTCCCCTCTTTCCCGTGCGCCCTCTTCCCCTCCAATGCCCCACCCAGGCCCCGCTGCCGCCATGGCCGTTCTCGGGTGGAGCTTCTCGATCTCCCTCGAAATGCCACCATTCCCCTCCCCGTCTCGTTCTCTAGAACCGCAGTGAAGCGCCACGCACGCCAAGCCACACCTCTTCGTCGATCCGTGCCCGCAGCACCTCCGTTCGTGCTCGCCAGAAGGACCGCCGCCGCTACTACCTGTCATCGTCGCGAGCAGCCCCTGGCCTTCTCTGTCAACAACAAACCTCAACAGAGCGTTCTAAGCGGGCCCCGCAACCCTTCCGCCACTCATCGTCGACCCGCGATCGCCGGGGCATCATTCCGGTCAGCTCCGATGAGGACGCCACCGTGGTGCTCCCCTGCGCCACGAACAGAGGAAGGAGAACACCCTCTGCACTCTCCGATCCGGGTTGAACGGCCCAGATCGGCCTTTGACCCTCAGTCAACCAAGTCAAAAGGTGAAATCCCAGTCATCACGCTCCAGCCAATCCCTGAATGCCACGTGGTCACTAGACCAGTCAACCTGCCCTGTGAGCACCTCTTTTGAATCTTGCCCCTGTGATTTTCCCAAAATAGTTCACTGTTATATGTGCCATGTGAAATTTGCTGGTTAGCCCCTGTTATCTGAAATTAAACCTGTTTTAGCCTTAGACAAAGTTGGGTTCCATCAAAATAAATTTGTATATGCTTTGTTTTGATAAAATATAAATATATATAATATGTATATAGGTAATTTTAAATTATTTTGGTCATAGTTAAAGTAAGTTTTGAAAATGAATTTAAATGCTTTATAGTTATAAAAATGATCTACGTTCATGAAAATGATTTAGAAAACTAGTTTCAACATATTGTCTTCAATAAAAATAATTGACTAATCTTTTTTATTAGTAATAATTAATTATAAAATATTTATTCTATTTTGTTTTATATAATAAATCTTGTCGAATTACAAAAGTGCCCTGGACTTTTAAAGCTCATAACTTTTTAACCGTAGCTCTGATTTGACCCATTCAAGTCACGTTGGACTCGTTTCGAGTAGCACTACGTTTTAGAAATAATTTCATACTATTTTTCTACTATTTGGTGTAATGTTTTTTATTATGTTTTGTTTGGGCCATGTATGTTGTTTGCCTGATAGAAGGACTTGAGAGTGCGGATTTCTAGGATTCAGTGTTTGATACCCCCGACCCTACGTAGTTCGAAGGCAAGTGTCCTTGCTCATCTTGCACATATTTTATTTTACTTTTGAGTTAGAGTAGTTAGACTATTAGTTGCATGACGAGTCTAAATTTGAATCCTATGACAAGGTTTACTAGCACTTGTTCATATCTTCCTTGAAACCCCGGGTTGGGAAATGGTAGAAGTCATGCTTAGCCTTGCAGTTTTGGGTTGGGGAGACTATAATTAAATATTGATTAATGAACTATGCAACATGTGGGATGGTAATCTTTTTAGCGACATGGTGATTAGGCAAATCCGGCAGGATGGAAAGATTGGTGGGGTTTTGTATGTTCCATGGATTTGGTGGCTGATGTTGGTGGATTGGGTTTGTGCGAGATATAATCCTGCCTAGATCCCTAGGACCCGGTTCCCGGAGCATGTAACCCTGGCTTTACAGCGCAACCATAAGGCTGGAATGGGATGGACCTGGCTAATTAATTAGTCACTCTAAGTTTTGGCTTTACACGGGGACGGTTTTGTGGCTCAAGAGGGGGCTTCTCCAGTGGGTCATTACCCCTGTTAGCAGTGAAACCTTAGAGGTACGTGTAAAATGGGCTTAGAGGGTTTTTGTAAAGGGCTTGTAGTGTGACCCTGCTGTGCACCTAGGCAGTGCCCGGTGAAACGGGAAAACACGACTCGTGGTGAAAGTGTGCAACCTCTGCAGAGTGTAAAACTTATATATCAGCCGTGCTCGTGGTCAAGAGCTGGCTTGGTCTTCTTCGGGATTAGTTGGTTACTCTGGTTCTTCATTGGGTGGTTCCTTTGGGAAAGGAACGGGTGCTTGGATGGACTTTCAAGTATTGGTTGCTTGGATGGATTTCCAGGTGTGGTTTGCTCGGTTGGACTTTCGAGTGTTGGTTACTCTGAGGAGATGAGATTTCACTTAGTTAAATAGGTGCATTAGGAAATTAAGGAAATAGGGTTGTGTCGCTTTAAGGTGCTGAGTCAAACCAAGTCAGCCTACCTTTGTGATAAGCCGCATGTCATACTTTTCCTACACTTGCGGAGTACATTTCGATGTACTCGTCCCTTCCTCTTTGTCCCCCTGCTACCCCACCCAGACGTCGGTGTTGACGAGGAGGACTACGTGGAGGACGGTGCCTTCAACCCCGATGACTTGTACTAGGCTGGTGCTACCCCCGGTCGACGTTTCCTGTGGAGATGGCATCCCTTCCCGCTGGAGATTTAGTTATCATTTATGTACTTTTCTTTTAGACCCATGGGTCCTTTTGTAATAATATTGTGGTTATTTATTCAGCATTGTGATGATACTATTATGACATCGATATATGTATGGTTTATTGATCCTGCCATACATATATTGTGCATTCGATTATGTTCTTAAAATCGGGTGTGACAGCCACCTAGCACAATATACTACTCACAAGAGTATGCACTCAAACGCAAGAAACCCACTCCTTCGAAACCTAAGGAGAAGGCACATAAACAAGTAATGAGTGCAAGAGAGTAGTGAACGAGAAAGCTATACTACCGAGGAGAGTAGAGGTTGATCCAATCACCAAAGATAGTCAATAAGCGACAAGAGGATCAATCAAAAGAACACCGGAAGATCAATCATCCACTCAATGGTGGAGAAGAGAGAACACTCGATTTTTTACCGAGGTTCACGTGATCGCCGTCACGCTACTCCTCGTTGTGGCACCGGTCTTCCTTGGTGGATTGCGAGTTAGGCTTCACACGCCAATCCCATACCAGGAGCCGCTCACCAACACAAGAGAAGTGGCTATCAACCACGAGCAATCCACTAGAGTTGGTTTTGGCACTCCGCCGGGGAATAACCGCAAGAACCCCTCACAACAAACCTTCGGTAGTGGGCCTAAACAATCACCAATCAACCTCAACACCGGAATCGCCTCCAAGCCGCTGGGGACACGGCAATGCCCCAAGAGAATAAGAACTCAGTAATGACTTGCTCTCAAGTGCTCTAGAATGCAAATCACTAGTAATGATGCACTTGAGGATCACTCAACTCACAAAGATGATCAAAGATGAACAAGTAAGTGAATGGGAGGCTAGAGAGTGCTCACAAGTGTATGGCAATGAATCAAATGTGCAAGAGAGTCATCAAGTGACCAGGAAAGGGAGTATAAATACCCCCAAGTGCACTCCTAACCGTTACCCACTGAAAAACTACCGTTAACACACTTTTTGGGGCATCGGACGCAACCCGTCGGACCAACGGCAAGGTCCGACACTCGGATTGAAGCCACGTGTCAGCCGAGATTCAACCACAGCCGCTGATCTCCAACGACTACTGCTGGCGCCAACTTCACAGACCGTCAGACTGCTGCGGCATCGGACTAAAGCTCACTGGCGTCCGACGCTTCAAGAGAGGTCACAGAGACGATTTTGATCGTCAGACGCTGTCCGATGCTCCACGTCGGACCAAACAGCAGCGTCCGATGCCTTGCACTCAGCTCGCCACGCACTGTGCCATGGCGTGAACTCGCCGTGACGCACCGTCGGACTGTGAACACATGGTCCGACGCTCACCCTTCAAACCTCGTCGGACAGTCCAACTCTCACAACAGTCAGCTCGCTGCAGATAGCATCAGGACTCTCGCGTGTTAGTACGTCGGACCAAAGATTTTCATCGTCCGACGGCTTTCAGAGAGTTCCAGAAAGCTCGAGAAAGCCTCGGACGACGTCCGGACGCTCGCCGTCGGACTAACCAGTAACGTCCGACGCTTTTCAACAATTAGAAACAGTGCTGGGACCGTCGGACTCTGACCAACAATGGTCCGACGCCCTGCAACTCTAGCGTCCGACGCTCTGTAAGTAGCTCTTCTCAAGTTAGTTTTCCACCCCTTGCTTCTATGTGCTAACACTCAACGTCTTCAACATTTGTGCACAGGTGCACAGGTGTTAGACAATGCACATGAAATGCAACGTAGAGCACTTAAAGGTAATCCAATCACTTAGTTCTCCCCTTTATAGTCAGCTATCTACCCTAAATGTGATCACACCCACTTGGTGTCTTGATCACCAAAAGAAAAGCCCTAATAGGGTTATACCTTTGGCTTCAAGTCTTTTCTTTTCACCTTGATCATCTCCACTTGATCCACTACACTTGATCCATGATTGAACTCACCTGATCAACATCATTTAGCTCCACTCACCATGGTTAGGATAACCTACACTTAACCATCACTTAGCAAGTAGGTTAGTTCTTAGGGTGTCATCAATTATCAAAACCAAACTAGGGCTTTCAGGGGGAGACCATGACGAGTGGGTCCCGCCTGCAGTGAGAGGGAGAGAGGGGCGCGGTTGGCTGCTGCGGGCCTGCTCGACCCGTGGGCCGAGAGGGAGGGAGGGATTTCCCCCTTTTTTTGCTTTCCTTTCCTTTTCCAAGCTTTAGCTATTTCATTAAAGAATAGAAAGAACCATATATTTATTTCATAAGAAATAAAAATATAACATTCATGGAATTATTTATGAGAGAAAATAAATA
Source organism: Eremochloa ophiuroides (assembly GCA_038502445.1). Taxonomy (NCBI): domain Eukaryota; kingdom Viridiplantae; phylum Streptophyta; class Magnoliopsida; order Poales; family Poaceae; genus Eremochloa; species Eremochloa ophiuroides. The sequence goes on along the minus strand of JAHLJS010000002.1, from coordinate 104,018,447 downwards.
TTTGGGTTCCTTAAACATATACTTTGTTATTAGAAAAATAAAGCTTTAATAAAATCGGTCGGGGCCTAATTGAATATTTAAAACAATAAATATTTTTCACCCAATAAAATATGCAACGGCATGATGCAACAAAACATTAACAATAATTCTATAAAATATTATTTAGTAAAAAAACATTAACAATATATCATTTCTATTTTTAGTTGTTTTTAGCAAATTATTAAATAACTTATTTTATTTAGTATTTTCTATTCACATCCCCAAAAATGAAAATTTTGGGGTGTGACATCCTAGCTAATCACTAGTCCTGATTCTTCCAACCAAGCCCTTAACCTTACATGTAGATGCAGCCAACAATTTATATTAGATAGAAAAAGCGCCATTGGCCGCAGGTATAAAAACTGATGTGGATTACCATAGCGTGATCGTGCATGTGTTGGATGCAATGTTGCATGCCTTTTTTACAGGTCCAAATTTTCGGTCAATTTAAGCCTTCAAACCAGGGTTTTAATACAATTAAATCATTTAGCGGCAAACTTCCCTAAAAGTTACGAAAAGCTATAACATGATACTTAATACAACAATCGCCTATCGCTTCCAGGTCCCGTCCTCACGGAAGGTGCCCTAGAGCCACCGCCATCGCCGCCGCCGCCTCTCCCTATCCACCACCGTTGATCCACCTCCCTTCCCCTCTGGCATCTTGCCGAGGATTGAAGGGAGCAGGGATCCATTGTTTTTAATAAGTTTTTCCTAATAGATCGAGTCATTAGGGTTAGTGTCTCTCCATGCCAAAGTTCTTGGTATTGGAGTTTTATCTCCTCCTTCTTCTCTTCTTCGGCGGCGGCGACGGAGAAAGGTGGAATCTCTTCTCCATGGCGGCTTCGTTGAAGATGAGGGTGGCAACCTCGGCGTCAGCATCTTCATCAACATGACGACATAAAGACCTTTGTTTCTGGACGGCGGCATCGAGGCGGAGATGATGTCGTCGCCATGAAATAATTTTTTTCAGTCTCTTCTCCGTTTTATTATGGCTAGATCTGGCCATAATGAAAGACTAGGGAGAACAAGTTTCAGATCAGTCTTCCTCGTTTTTCGGTGGCAAAAAGAAGAAGAAGAAGACGCCAGAAAGAAGAAATTCCTCAATTCCGCCTACAGGAATGTTGGCCGTCGTTCGTTGGGCATTTGTTCTCAGGCCATTTGCCGAGTGTTTGCCTGTGCGGTCATCCATACTGTAAAGCATCAAACAGGTTAGGTTTTTGAGTTGTGCTATTCACAACGTGGGTATTTTTTCTGTGATTCAGAGTGCTTGTAACGGATTGATATACCCAGCTATCATATAGTATAATTCTTCTTCCGTCAAAAAAAAAAGATACTTCATACATCAGAAGATATTTTATTTAGAGCTTGTTCGTTTCTACCCAATCCAGGGGGGTTGGGGGATTGGAAGGGAGGGATTTTGACTTGAATCCCCTTCAACCCCGTTGGGTTGATGACAAACGAACAAGGTCCATAGTGGTTCTCTATGAAAAGCATGAAAATTCTTAATTATTCAATATATAAAATTATGCGAATAAGAAAAATTAGTGAATATAAATACTGCAATACATGCAGATAGTTTTAGAATAACGTATCTTCAAATTCATTACTTAAAATTCATTAAATCAATATATTGGCTACGACGAATCATCAATAATTCAAAGACTACTCAATGATTTATCATAAATCGTTTATTTAATAAAGAACACAACCGAGTACAGATTATAGTCATCAAGAGTAAAAATAAACAGAGTTAGCTATGCAGAATTTATCTCATGACCAAGCCAAATATAGAAGTGTTTGGTAGACCTAACGACAATAACGAAATAATTGATAATATCTAGTGTCTGATTCTACGGGGGAAAAAACTATAGCCAGATATTGAGGGGGTGTTTAGTTTCTCTTCAAAATCCCAAAACTTCCGTCACATTAATTTTACGGCACATGTATGGAATATTAAATGTAGACAAAATTTTTGCATGTTTGCACAGTTTGTCTGTAAATCACGAGACGAATCTTTTTGAGTCTACTTGGGCTATAATTTGATATTTATTATAAAAGATTTCTCGCTGCTATAGTGCCAAAATCTAAAAAATTTGGATCTAAACACAACCATGGTGTTCACTATTCACACTGAAACATCAGTCTCCGAGAGCAGTCCTCAATGGAGCAGCCGTTGGGCGTGGGCTCGGCTTGGCTATTGGCCCGTCCTAGAACTGGGCTTTTTTCGAAGACAGGCTGGACCAGTTAGTTGCCCACGGGCTTCTTCATGTGCAGGCGACGATCCGACGGCCCGTGGTGAGCGGCGGAAGAAGCTCAGTAGTCTCGACGGTCTGTCCCGAGCCAAAGTAGAATTTTTGGCGGGAGATTATAGTGATAGTGAGGGCCGAGGCCGAGGCGGCAAAGGGCGGATGCCGCCGGGCCGCGACCGACGCGGCAGGAGAAGAGCGGACATCGGACTAGGGCTGGATATCCAGCCAGATGCACTTTTTTTCAAGTTTTTTCTGAAATTAACATAATCTTATTTGTTATGGTCTCCTGAATTGTTAGAGACCCAACTTCGAACCGAGCTTAATGAGCCGAGCCTAACAAGCCAAACCAAAGTCAAAAGTCATTCAAAATCAACTCATATTTATTTTAAAAGAAAAATAAATTTAATCAGAATATTTTTGTATCGAGCCACCGAGCTGGCTCAACCAGCTTTTGGTCCAGCCTTACACGGGACATCGGCACCTTCACGATCCTCGTCCGATTCGAACACAACCGCCTCTCAAAACCGGTGAAGGAGTATATCTACATCTACCACAGCCTACAAGGACTAGAGCGCACGCATACCCGAAATCTCACCGATCTTTTCCCCTAAAATAAAAACACTGAGCGAGTCCAATTCGACTATTCGAGTCGGCAGCCGGAACCCTAGCCCGGTGCCTCACGCGCGAGCCTTCCTCCGACCCGCTCCGCACCACCTCGTCCGAGCCCCACCACAACGGCGATGGCTCCGGCACGAGCGACGGAGACTCGTCCCACCGCGGCCGCCGCCGCCGCAGCCGCTGGGAGCAGTCCAACGACGACTCCGCCGCCAACAGCCCCGGCGGCGTGGGCGGGACCGGGGGCCGGAAGCGCAAGACGCGGTGGGCCGAGGAGGAGCCGCGCCCGGCCATGGCGCTCCTGGACTTCCTGAACGCCGAGATGGACCCCGAGGTGCACGCCCTCAACGCGCGGTACATCGAGATCTCGCGCCTGCTGCAGCTGAACCTCCCGCTCGACGACCGCCCCGAGGGCGCGCGCTCGCCCTCCCCCGAGCCCGTCTACGACAACCACGGCATCCGCGTCAACACCCGCGAGTACCGCGCTAGGGAGCGCCTCAACCGCGAGAAGCAGGAGATCATCTCGCAGCTCATCCGCCGCAGCCCCACCTTCAAGCCCCCCTCCGACTACCGCCCACCCAAGCTCCAGAGGAAGCTCTACATCCCCATGAGGGAGTACCCCGGGTACAACTTTATCGGCCTCATCATTGGCCCCCGTGGCAACACGCAGAAGCGCATGGAGAAGGAGACTGGTGCCAAGGTTGTCATCAGGGAGAAGGGTAGCGTCAAGGAAGGGAAGCTGCTGCAGAAGAGGGACCTCAAACCGGATCCCAGCTACAACGAAGACCTCCACGTGCCTGTTGAGGCAGACACGCAGGAGGCACTGGACGCCGCTGCTGGTATGGTGGAGAAGCTGCTCACCCCGGTCGATGAGGTGCTCAATGAGCACAAGCGGCAGCAGCTCCGGGAGCTTGCTGCGCTTAATGGAACAATTAGGGACGACGAGTTTTGTAGGACATGTGGTGAGGCTGGCCACAGGCAGTATGCTTGCCCCAACAAGATGAACACGTTTAAGAGTGATGTGCACTGCAAGATCTGCGGGGATGGCGGGCACCCGACTATTGATTGTCCGGTCAAGGGCACTTCTGGGAAGAAGATGGATGATGAATACCAGAACTTCCTGGCTGACCTTGGTGTTGGGAGTGCACCTCAGTCCATGAACAGATCTGGTGGTCCAATGTTGGCTCTTACAGGAAGTGGTGGTAGCGGTGGTGCTTCTGCTGGAACTGGGAACCCACCTTGGTCAACCAGTGGTGGTGGTGGTGCTACTGGGCTCAATGTTATCAAGAAAGACTATGACGAGACAAATCTGTATATCGGCTACCTGCCACCTGCAATGGAAGATGCTGGATTAGTCAGTCTGTTTTCGCAATTTGGGGATATTGTCATGGCTAAGGTGATCAAGGATCGAAACACTGGACAGAGCAAAGGATATGGATTTGTCAAGTATTCAGATGTGTCACAGGCCAATGCAGCGATTGCTGTAATGAATGGTCACCATCTTGAAGGGAGAGTTATTGCGGTTAGAGTTGCAGGGAAGCCGCCACAGCCGGCACCAGCAGTGTCAGCACCCCCATCGTATCCCTCCCATACAGATCCTACTTCAGGTGGCTATTCCTCCCAGTCCTACATGGGAGCTCCACCGCCTCCTCCAGGGAGTTATGCTCCAGTTCCTTGGGGGCAGCCACCACCATATGCTTCATATCCTCCGCCACCACCAGGCTCTAGTGTCTACAATCCTGCACCCCCTGTACTAGGTCAAGCTGCCCCACCTCCATATGGGGTGCATTATCCACCACCACCACCACCACCCCCAGAAGCTCCAATCTCTCCACCAGGGACTGCTCCATCAAGTGATGCTCAGAACTATCCCCCTGGTGTAACACCCCCAAGTTGTGGCGCAACCACTCACCCTGTTGCAACATCAGTATATGCATCATCTGGCGCACCAAATGCACCATCGATGTACCCTCCACCACCAACTTATAGTTATTCCCCATACTATCCATCACCATTTCAACCACCACCTCCACCATCACTGGCTATAGATCCCTCCCAGAGTATTGCAACTGCACCTTGGGCAACTCACAGTGCAGTGCCGCCGCCACTACCACCTTTGTCTTCTACAACCGACCAGCCTGCTTCCAATGGTGCTTCCAATGGTGCCGATGCAGAGTATGAGAAGTTTATGTCAGAGATGAAGTGATATGAGCGAAGCTGGGGAATTATTCCAATGAAGAGCAAAAAGGTAACTTAACATGATGTCTCTATCTCTACACTGCAGGTATGATTTGCTATTTTATTGACAAGGAAACTCATGGTTCAGTTATTCCGTATGTTTTTATATAATTTGACCATTGTGCTGATGTACCATATATTTATATCTTACCCATTGTTTGGTTTTGACTTAATGAGTTTCCTGGAGTCTATATTGCGCCATAGTTATTTTTTCTATATCTTTTGGTTTTATGGATTTTTCATCCTTTTGCTAGAGGTATTATTTTTTATTAAACCCAATGCATGTATCGTCTAATTGAGGATGCTTATTTATGATAATATCTTATTTTTAGAATGAGGTCAGGACTAACATGATCATGCTTGTCTAGGATGGCAAGGAACAACATTTGCTTTTGATAATAAGATATGACATTATCAGATTATTTTATTGAGAATGCCTGGATATTTTTGGGGCATCGGATATGTGATGCACTTTCTTAAGGCCCTGCAGATTATACAAAGTTCTTTTTAATAGACTATATGCTTTATGTTCACCCCCTCTCTTTTTTTTCCATAATTTGCGATGCTCGGTTTACTAATTAGACCTCACCTTTTCTATGTTGTGTCCGACATGTTGACAGGCTTGGTCTTTCTTGGAGCTTATACCAACCTGATTTATTTCTTATTGGAAGTTTGGGACTCACATCTTAACCTTGCTGTGTGTTGTAGTGACCATTGCAGAGGTTGCATGCTTAGAAGGCATCAAGTATTACTGGCTCAGCTGGCATCGGAATATTTGCTTATCTCCTTGAACTATTTTAAGGAATCATTTACTAATGCTTTTGTAACGATATCTATTCTTGTTATTATTTGAGATTACCCTGTCGTGTCACTTTAATGCTCTTTTCTTTGTGACAGTGTGTTAATCACTTTATTATTCGTATAAATTTTTCTTCATCTTGGTTTGGTAGTGCTAGCACTCCTCTCCACGTGGAGCTTGCTGCTCTGTCCTGGTTGGTATAACTTCAAAAATTAAAATGCGTTTTGGTATCTTCTGATCAATCTGCCATGCTTTTCTATCTTACATCTTTCGCCTAAGTTGTTTGGCAGTTGTCGTGACAGCTTGGCGCAGGCAGCCAGAGTTTTTAGCACCTCATAAATATCAGGTATAATGGAGGTGCTGCTGTGAACCTAATGTTTTTCATTTCGTTTCTGCACAATTTTCTATTGTCAAACAGTAACGAGATTCTCATTCTTGGTAGTTGATCTGTGTGCATTAGGGTATCTGAGCATGCAAACATGCTGGAAAAATCTTTGATGAGAAGCTCACAGATGAAATTTTATATTGCTAATGCTCTTTTAACATCATTGGAATTTTTGTATGCGGTTCAAGTAGGACATGCTGGCGTGCAGATCTGGAGTCTTATGCTCAAGATGCATATTGTCACAATATTTGTGAGATGAACTGAAGGTTTGGAGGTTTGCTCAGGACTGATGAATATTTATTGCCACAATATATATGTAACATATACGCTGGTTACTGATGATGAATACGATCCAATAACATTTTTAAAGGACGATCCAACAATTGTGCTAGTGCATTTGTGTTCTTGAGTAAAGAACTGTGTGTTGTCATGCTTGTAACGCGAGGATGTTTCGATTGCTATTTGCAATCGTGCTGTAGATGTAGTGGTAAGCTCGTCTACTTGTGAGCTAGCCCCAGATGTATCGAGTCACCTGACCTATTGAAGCACTGGATACAAGCAGGATAAAATGCTCCTTCCGATTCAAATTCTAAATCATTTTAAAAATCTTGGAAAAATAAAATCATCTCAAGTCTGATCAAAATTATAGAAAAAAGCACAAAAAATATGGCATCTATGCTATTGAAATATAACTAATAAAAAAATCTAATGATACTTAGTTGATATCATAAATAGTATATCTTATTATATAAATTTGTCAAAATTTAGAAAACCTCAACTCCAATATTCTTGAATTAACTTATTGAAACAAATTGATTGAGTATATAGTTGGTAAATGCATAACTATATACTCTTATTATTTTTTATTGTTCATGTTACAGATTCTTCTACTCAATAGATGGGTGGTCATGAATCATGGTAATATTTTATTTAAATATAAAATTTTAGAAAATCATACTTTTCTTGTTTAAGTCTCTAAATATATTTCAGTGAAGTTTGGTTAGAAAATCATATTTTTCATGTATAAATCTCGAAAAATATTTTGGACAAATTTGGTCATGTTTTGTGAATTTTGGTAATTTTTGGGGCGACGAAAAAAACTATAATACTGAAATTGAAGTCCCTAGTCTAGATTCTAGAATTTGCCAAGATGCATTGGCTTTTGATTAGATATCCAAACCGTGCCCACGAGAAAGTGTGCAGGAGTCTATGAGCAAACTGAATTTGCCCAGATAGTTCGCTCCTTGATAGTGGAAAGTAGCTTGTTCGCTTTAACTTATCGGCCATAATCAGTTCTATTTTTCATTCACGGAAAAATGTTTTCTCTCACAACAAATCTGCCGCAATCAGTCCTATCGAACAGAGCCACGTCTTTAAGCTTGGCTTGACAAGGTTGCCCATTAACTTTCTTTTCTTTTCAGAATTAACAATTCTATTTTTTTGGTAACCGATGTGTCCTGTACTCAGCTCAACTTTTTAGGTGCACTATCCCCCCCCCCCCCCCCCCCCCCCCCCCCGGGGAGCTTTGATGAAACTGTATTGCGTCCATGGTGACCTTCTTCTTCTCCTCCCCTCCCGCTAGAGGTCCGCTATGGGCATAGGCACTGCCCTGACCTAGTCCGACTACCTTCCGCGCTGACAAAACCCTAACGCCATCCTCCCACCATTCCCACCTCTTCTTCTTCTTCTTCGACTCTCGTGGGGTGCAGGCATGGGTTGATTAGCGGTGATGAAATTAACTCGTGGCTAAGCTAAATAACAGAATTTAGCAGGAGCTAAAGCGTTAATAACAATTATAGCGAAATAATGATAACGTATAGTGTCTGATCCGGACGATTTAGAGCCATGATCTTCGCTCTCAATTCTGAAACATTAGTCTCTGAGGAATCAATCCTCATGGATCAAGCGTTGGCAGGCTTGCCTGGGCTATTGGCCCGTCCTAGAACTCAAAAGGCAGGCGACGATCCGACGGCCCGTGGTTGGGGCGGCCTTTAATCATGCCCGTGCCCGAGCAAGACGCGATGGGACGCAGGACGCTGCAGCACAGCCTAGCGCCGCCGCCCGTCGTCGGTTCGCGTCGCTCTCGGGTTGGAGCCTTGGAGGTGGTCGGTACGTGTGTGTTGGTAGCCGGCAAAGCAGCGAGGTGGCGAGTTGGTTTCGGCCGCGTCGGCCTCGAGGCAGACGATGTCACGGTGATGTGACGAGGCGCCAAACGGGCGCACACTGCCACCGGACCTTTCTTCACGAATTTGAATATGACCTCCCAATCTAAAAATGCTCTAAAAGAGTTTGTTTATAACCTCCAGAAAGATTCTTCAATTGTTGAACATTCTCCCTGGGTCAAGTGCTGCAGAGCCCATGGCGCATCACTGCCAGACAAAGCTCTCTGACGTTGGCCGCTACCCAAATCTGGATGTTGCATTTCGTCCCAACTGGATCAGCATGCCACAAAACAACTCGCTGATGAAAACAGCTGTGGCAGCCACGGCCCTGAACTTGGGACCACGACTGCAACACAAACGTTTAATGGCCCTTGCAGCAGGCCGAACACTTTACAGCGCTAAGAGCAAGATTTCCACTCTTTCAGGAATCAGAAATCAGGAGGCATCAAAGCAGACAACATTGACTCCAATGAGCAAGTCAGGATAAACCACTTCCGTGCTAATTTTGCCATGAAAACACCTGTATCAAGCCAACAACCGTCTCCCTTTCACAATACAAACACTCATCACAACTCGAGCACTCCACACAGAAAAGTAAGCACGCAAACGACAAGCTCTTTTCATATCTACAGGAAGCTTATCTTTGGGTCAAGGCTAGGGATTTCTGTATACACCAGCTGCAGCGACTGCAGGTAAGAGGGGGTCACTTCTATGGTTGATATGCACTCAAAAAAATTACATGAATCAGCTACACTCAGTGAGGTCGATTGAGCAGATTAGGAAACGCTTCACACCCAACAAATGGTTACAGCTTTTTATTACCTGTAGCACAGTCTCCGGTGAGAAAACATGAGGCCGTGTGATGTTAGTGACCACCATCGTGGCGAAGCAAACTGATCTACAATTGTGTCGGGATCTGCTTTTGGTTTCGTTGAAGCATATGAGTTTGCAAACTGCAATTTTTGACCTGTTTTTCCAAGCAGATAATTAATACCGAGCTAAATATAAATGAAATTAAGGAACTTGAGTAAGAATTGATCAAAGGAGATGTGCCTACATGTATTGCTGCAACCGTGGACAAGAGATCCTTTGATTGGTCCAACAACATTTGTTCTTGTGTTGCAAGTTTGGCAAGCTCAGACACCACAGAGCTCGTTCCCTCGACCTGAAGACGAATAATCATTAGAGATCACTGCAGTAAACATTAGACATCAACATGTAATGCCTGTAAAACTGAGTCCATGAAGCAATGAATCATATCACTAACAGAACAGGCAACAAATCCATATATGCTATTTGTCATATTTTGACTCAAGGAGAGTATCAATGCACTATGAAATGCTATGGTTTCATAACAAAAACTTGCCCCTCAGTCACTATAACCACAGTAATGCACAATATATTACCAAAGATTTGAAGACGATAGTTGTCCATCGGGCAGCCAATGGAAGCTACTTATTTAGCCAGAAAACAATGATATAATATTTCAACATGTCTAGCATGCGTTCCTTTTTGCATTAAATTTACATGAAACAATTGTTCGCTTAGAATAATGTCCATGTCGCTACCCTGCCTTTTATTTTCTGAAAATCGCAACATAGGCCTACTTTAATTTGAAGCTACAAACTTCAGAAGGCACAGCAATGTACATTGATCAAGATCTGGAGTTAAACAGTCTGTATCAAGATAATTAAAGGAATCGGAACATTGAACACAGCTACATTACATCAGAAGAGATGAAAGACACTGGTATTGAAAACAGAGGACACCAAGCCGAACAATTACTACAAGACACACCACTCGCAATTACAATTTATAAAATACAGCCATAGTGCTGGTAATCAATACGAATTTCTGTATGAACACAGCAATCCATCAAGGTGGAGCATATATTTATCTGGACGCATTTCCAATTTAGGACAGGGTGGAGCATATATTTATTTGGAAACACTTTCCAATTTGGGACTGAGGATTTTTTGTGGTTGATATAATAATATAATAAGAGATGAACCAAGGAAGGAAAATGTATCAAATCACTGTCGGAAGATAGGGTGAATGTATGCACCTTAGACAACAAATTACATATCGAGGATGTCATTGTGTGCATTACATCCACTGCTGAGTTAACTGCTTCCTTCACAGCTTGCGCATCAGCCTGAACGGAGATATGTAAGTATTAGTTTGTGCATATCAAATCAAGCTGTGTAATTAGATTCGATCTGTCAGTTACCAACCTTTGCACCATCAACAACAGGAAGACGAAGAGTACTAGCCTTCAGAGCTTTGATTGCTGCTGATAAAGCACTTGAATGATGTTTTTCGATATGAGACCAGTCCTCTAGATATGACATCTGAACATGTCAAATGGAACAGATAATATAAGCCATACAAAGTCAAGCAGTAACAAGAAATCCTAGATCAAAGCCACACAAACAGTTTAAACAACAATAGAACATATCGCTTGCCTGTCCCCTAAGAATGGCAAACAGCTTGAGTTTTTGCTTTTGAAGCTGGAGTCTGCTCCTTTTGGTACTGACATTGTCACGCAATCTTGATATTTCTTTCCATGCACTGTGAAGGGTTTTCTGGGAAAAAAAAGAGCAATAAGAAACATTAGTTTTTAAAATTAGACAGATTTTTGTTCTCTTACACAAAATTATCATATTTGTTTAATCCACTATGACCAGGATTATTTGTAAATTTGCAGTGTGAGTATTGCAGTGTAAAAAACTCTGCACGTCTTCATTGAGTTCTTTTATAGATAAATATCCTGATTTAATCCATTCTTTTGCAACACAGCAAATTGAATAATTTCACTACGTTTCACCGCAAGAGATGAACCACCATCCAATCTAGCAAGGCATTGAGTTCTAAGCAATAAGCACACTACATTGAAGAGGGGTTTCAGGCGACTAGACTTAGCTTTTGACAATACACTATGCATTAAAGGCTCAAATCATGTAAGTAATCACAAAATATGTCCCACAGCTAGATTGATGGCTTGTGTTGTGGATAGTGCATAAAATACTATTATTCAAAAAATTATTCTACAAGATTTTTTTTCTTTTATTGCAGGGACCAAGATATCCAGATAACTGCCATGCAACATTGCATATCTGCATTCTGGCTTGGCACCATTTCTTCCCAATCAACAAGTTATTTAACATAAGTACCAATAGTGATTGCTTCACTAGCATTATGGTAGCAAAATAGCATAGTACCCTGTCATAACCTAGTGGTACAGAAAAGTGGCGAGTATCCGCCAAGCAATAAACTAAGAATTATACTAATGACAAACTAGAAGTGGAATTTAGGTATGTTGGGGTTCAAATAAATGAGTATAGAGAAAGTGTGGGCATGACCAGATATTGCATTTCAAACCAGTTGATGCAGTATATGTCTAGAGATGTTTACTCTAGTGAAACCCATTTCAACCTAATTTAAAATTTCTCGCTGAAAATCACCAAGTAACAAATTTTAGCCCTGTTATTTTGGTACTGTTAGTGTATGGAACTTGTGTATATCACTACAGCCTACAGGCGGAAGGTCCATCCATAGTTGGATGTTTCTGTCATGATCGCTCACTATCTCGACCTAGTGTTGGCGAGTTGCCAAAATTTATTCTTAGAAAATAATGAACAAGCTATTATAGCTCCTTCTGTTCTTTTAGTGCACACTTAAGGGGGTCTATGTTGTGGACTGTGGATGTGGCTCCACCCAGGTCCAAATTAAAACTCAGTTATAACCTTCAAATTTTCACCCTATATGCCAGCCAGCAGGCAAGCAGCAACAAAGTGCCACAACTCTATCCATTTTCTCTAGCTTCGCCACTAGCAAAGTTGCAATTATTCCACCCCAATCTTCCAATGCAATAACTGTAAGCAAAGCATGCAAGAACCAAGTCCTGTGGTCCCAACTATGAAATTTCTTCACAGGCTCCTACAGCCTTCCCAGTGGCTCCCAATGGCAAATTGGCAATCTTACTAAAAGAGGAAAACGCAGAAAAAAAATTACACCATTTCATGATGCATGGATAAGCATAAGATCAACATGGAGGATTTGATTTACCTCAGCAGTGAAGCTCTGCACCAGAAGCGTCGCATCTGTCCGAGCATTGATGCATCGCCACTGCAAATGCCGATTGTCCAGCAGCCGCAATCTGTGTGCCTCCTCGATTCTGTTCTCCCCCTTTTTTCGCCCTTCTCACCTCTGCCGCAAAGCTGATGATAGATGGCGCATTTGCTGGAGCCTGTACCATATGTCCATTTGGCGATGCCTCCCCACTGCGCCCTCTCGATGGACTCGCGGCGCCCCTGCTTCCACGGCATGGAGACGGGGACCGACCTGGCAGCCTGGGTGACATTGGGCTGTCTGAAAACGACCTCCGGCCAGATGACGGTAGCGGCAGTCCGGGCTCTGGAAGTCGGCGCAGGCGGCTGTTCGTTTCCTGCCAGAACCTTGCCGGCACGCTGATGCCGCGGCGTGGTGGATCACCGGCGCCAGAGTTGCTACCAGACGAGACGCTGTCGGTGTCGGAGGACGCGGAGAGGTCTGGAGCGGCTGCAGCTGCTGGGTCAGACGGCGAGAGGGATGTGGTGGAGTCGAAGGCCATAGAGCGGCGGAGGAGGTGAACCGCGGCGAGGATGGAGTCCTTGCGGTCGAGGCTGCAGTCAAGGCTGCGCGCGAGAGGGTCCGACGCCTTGGGCTTCGCCGCCGGCCATCTTCCCGACGGCCGCGCGTTCTCGGCCTCCGGCACGGAGGAGACGCTCTTCCTGCGCTCCGGCGTGGGCCCGCGCCGCGCGGCCGGTGAGGACGGCGACGAGGCCCGCGGGGCGCGGGACGTCTTGTAGAAGAAGGACTCCCCCTGGAACGACACGGAGAGGCTCCGCATCGTGGTCGCGGTGACGGATGCTGCCGCGGCCGTCGTCGCTGCCGACGCGGTGGTGGTGGTCGTGGTGGTGGTGGGCGACGCCGAGTGCTGCGGCGGCGGAGTGGACGCCCGGGTGCGCTGCGCGGAGAGGGAGCGGCGGGACGAGGACGACGACGACGACGACGACGTGGAGGAGGCCGGGGACGCGGCGGCGGCGGAGAGGTACCTCGAGGAGACGGGCTTGTTGGAGCGCGAGTTCCTCCGCGCGGCGGCGGAGTTGGGCTTGTCGAGCGCCGGCGTGAGCGGCGGGCGCGAGGGGTGGGCCGGATCTGGCGCGGTGGCCGCCGCCGCGGCAGCCACCATGCCGTGCCGGTGCCGCGGCAGGGGGCGGGGGAGATCTGGCTACGCGCGGCGGTCCCGCGGCAATGCAGGTCCGCGGGGCTCCAGATTCGCCGACCCAGCTCCCGCTCCTGCTCGGGCCTCCGCTCCCGGCGGCGGCGGCGGCAGCGGGCGCCCCTCCGGATCGACGGCGCGCCTGCGAGGACGAGGAGAAGCAGCGAACTGGTGAAGCAGTAGTGTTTACAGTTTGAGGGGGAAGGCAAGGCAGGCGAGGAGTGAAGTGGGGATTTTGGGTGAGTTTTTTATTTTTATTTTTTTCCCTCGCTCCTCCTTTTGCTGTTGTTTTGCTCGTTTTTGTGTCTTGCTTTGGTTTCGGGGATCTTTGCTTGGGTTGGGCAGCTGATTCTTCTGCCCTTGCCTGTGTGGTGTGGGTGTGGTGTGGCCATGACGCCGCTGTCCCCAGCCTCCCAGGGGAGGGTGAGACTAGCGGTGTGTGAGGCCTTTAACTTCTTTTTCTTTAATTTTTCTCTTTTTCCAAAAAAAAAGTTTGTTAATGTTGGCACTGACGTAAGAGCGATGCCATTTCGGTGCAACATGTAAAAACCGTGAATTAGGTCACAACGGTTGTTGAAGGAACACTTGCTTCGTGGATTGGTCGCTATAGGATTTGACAAGGGGTACATATTAGAAGCAAGAAATGATGTTTCTGTCTGAACAATTTATTACTACTAGGGTTGGAAAGCAACACGTGTGCACATGGTTGAGTCAAGATATTTGAGTATCTGTTTTTATCTCTCCGGTAAGTTGTAGTTGACATTCCATGAGAAAACAAGATAATATATAATTAAATGCAAGTCAAAAATATTGGCTGAAACATCAAATTTAAGTGACCGGAGAAGGTACAGATTTATTCATTATGGTCCTGTTTTATGGCAAAGGTGCCATATGAGCAATCTGCAATGGCATGAACTTTAATCTGCTAGAAGTATCAGAAAGGTAATGTTTTGTGCAGTTGTGGATTGGAGAGGCAAAACAGTTTTAGAGAGCGATAGCACATCAAAATATTAGGTTAAAAGGAATTATTTAGGTATGGGTTAGTTTGGTTTGGTTTTGAGACGAGCATTACGGGAGTTGAAGAACTTAGGTGGGTTTAGGTTAGCTAAACTAAGGTCATCTACTAGAGTACCAGTACTAATAGTTTAGGGTGTCATTGAAGTAATGGACGGACACTTATCGAGGTTTAAAGTATAGAAATATGGAAAATCATACCAAATTGTTTCACGACATGTGCTTGTCTTTTTTTGCGATTAACATGTGTTTGTCAGAGTTCGTAAGTATAGCTTTATTAATTCAATTCATTAGTTTTCTAGGGGACAAAATTCAATTATTATAAAGCTAATAAGAGTTAAGATGAAAGATGTGGCACACGACTCTTCAAAAATAAAATGAGTTAATGATATACATTTAATTATTTATATACCACCATCCACTTTACAAATCATACTTGTAATCACTTATTTACAAGTAGAACATTCCTAGCTCGCACCGCTGAAGCTAGACTGATAAAAATATATGCTAGTTTCATAAAAACTTTTAAAAAAAGTAGACATTCAGAAAAGAAACACACTATTCTAAGCTTTTTTATTTTCTTTTTGAAAAACGCCATTAGAAAATTTCTGTACTTCTCGCACTCCATATGAACACTGACCAAATGCTCTTTGGAATGTTATTAAAAAGACATTAAGCCACCACGCATGATTCTAACCGAATAGTGGACTGATTAGCGAGTTGGATTTATGGTTGGAGACTCCGATCGCTACGATTTGATCGATGGCGATAACACGAGCCCACCTAGCTCATGCACTTGCACCACACCCATGCACTACATATGTGGTCTGGTCCTGATGGCTACTTGCAATCTCAATTCCTGAGCCGGTCTCAGTTTACGTAGATTAAACGTCACAATTATTGAATAATATATATAATAATAAATCACAAACCAACCTTTCCATGGATGACCCAACAGAACTATGTGCCAGTAGCAAAAAGCTTTGTTGTACATATCAAAGGATGGCCCACAGCAAGGCTACTCCCTCTGTTCTAATTTATAAGTCATTTTAGTTTTTCTAGATTCACATCTTTTATTATGTATCTAGACATATCGTATATTTAGGTGCATAACAAAAATAAGTACCTAGAAAGTCTGAAAGACGTATAATTTGGGATAGAGACACAGAATATTTTTGTGTACAGGGAGTATATTTCTTCTCTTTTCTGCACAAATGATAAAAACAGCCGTGGATTGCACCAAAAAGCAAACAGGGGAAAGCTGGCCTTTTAATTAGGAAAGTTCTCTTAACTTTTGTACTGAATATCCGAAATTCTCAGATGGATGTCCTGGAGGATCTGTTTAATATAGGCAATAACTATTTTGTAATTAACATGTCTTTACAATATGATTGCTTATGTGACCCATGAGAAAGGGTCACCCTAGAAAGTCAGCATATATATTACCACCGCACACACCGCTCACCAGTTAGTTGCTTTCTTTATAATATAAAAAGGTGTTATCATGACTGTTAGAATTATGATGACTGTGCTGTATATGAAAAGGAAATAAAATTCACAAAGTTGTGGTTTCTTCATGAACAGCCATAAGCATCAACCATTAATTCAATGTAGGCTCCAAATCTAACAGAAGTACAGAACCCAGGCGATTCATTGCGGGCAGCACATATATAAGAACGTCATTTTCGCCCCTTTCTTCGGTTTTAGGTAAACAGTAGCTTTTAACAATAGCTTGAAACTGCACTTTGCAGCGTGTTAGCTGCCAACAATAATCCCTCTGTTATGTTGTTATTATGCCTGCCAAGGTCTGACTCATGGCGACTGTAGTATTCTCGCTAAGGAGTCGTTCTCAGACGGGCACTTTCTTTTCCTAATCGCATGCTTGCTTAGTATCTAACCTTCCTATATAATGCCTGTTTTTTTCTTGAGAATGTCTTGTGAGGTCCAGCAGGCACCACTAGAGATGTTGTAAGAGGATGTCAAATCGTAGGAGAGAGGCCTGTCGAGTAACAGTAATAATTCAGAAGGGCGTTTTTTTCGACCATTTATCTGAGAAGATGAGCATGTCATGATGTAATAACAAGAGGTCGAATCTCAAAATTTGACTATCTTTGTCAACGGCTAACTCGTTCTGCCAAAAAAAAAACACAAGGTAAATTAAATTTACAGAGAAAATATAGTTGTCGGCTGCTTAGGCCCTGTTTGGAAGCACCAACTAAACTTTAGCTGGCTAATTTTAGCTATGATGCATTCAAACACTTTATAGCTAAACCTAACTAAAGTTTACTTAGAAACCAAAATGTACACAATCCAAATAGCTA
The DNA here is from genome assembly GCA_038502445.1 of Eremochloa ophiuroides. NCBI lineage: Eukaryota > Viridiplantae > Streptophyta > Magnoliopsida > Poales > Poaceae > Eremochloa > Eremochloa ophiuroides. The sequence goes on along the minus strand of JAHLJS010000002.1, from coordinate 104,001,362 downwards.
TTTCAACCCAGTTAAAACCAGCTAAACGGTCTAAATGACCAAACTATCCCCAACTAAAGTTTAGCTAGAGCATCCAAACACATCCAGCTAAAGTTTAGCTATCCAAATAATAGTATTAATGAGGGGTAGTATGATCAAGATTTTAAGTTAGTTAGAGCATCCAAACACCAGTAATCTTTAGCTAACTAAATTTTAGCTCTATCAATTAGCTAGCTAAATTTTAGTTAGGGTGCATCCAAATAGGCCTGCGACTGTTGTCCAATATAAATTGCACAGCTAGTAGTGTTGACATACTCCCTCCGTCCTAAAAAAACATGTTGTTTTAGAATTTCAGACATCTTATTTGACTATCCGTCTTATTCAAAACTTTTTTACAAATATTATTTATCTTGTTATGGCTTATTTCATCATTAGTGATACTTTAATAATAATTTATTTATTTTATAATTTATATAAAATTTTTAATAAAACGAACGGTCAAACATGATATTCAGAAGTCAAAATGACACGTTTTATGGGACGGAGTGAGTACAAACTTTGACTGATCGTATTTGGTGAACCACAGGGCAGTTTTGTTTTCCGACCAAGAACAGGCCCACATGGATGAGGCCTAGCTAAACGTCAATCACATGCCAATTTCTTGACCAAACTATGAGCTCCAGATCGGTCGCTATATATAAAATATGGCAAATACATATATCGCATAGCCATGTGACTTGCCCCAGCTCCGACAGATCGAGTCGTTTTGATCGTTTAAGTAAAAAAAGGCAGATACTGGCACATTATTGCGTCACAGGAATATGGCCACAGAAGAAGTACGACTATATATGGAGGCTGCCTGGCTATATATGGATTTTTTGGGTGATGATGCATGGGCACCAAAAAAAAACACAGTGTTATTAATCTGGACAGCATCCTTTCACATGACCAAACGGCAGTCGGCAGCAGCCACTATTTCAGCATTTCATGAAATCTTATGATTTAATCACCCACCCTGTTCGGCAGGATTTATTTTGGTTCGGTAGGATTTATTTTGGTTGCGGCTGACTACAATGTAGTTCTAAGCGAACACGGTGAACGACTGCTACTTCAAGATCCAGATTCTTTTGGCAAAGTGATGGACATAATAAAAATATAGACTTGCTAAGTGGAGCATTCTGTTTTTATCAAAATGCTTAGGGGGAGGGTTAGGAACCGTGAACTTAGAGACTCATAATAGATGTCTTCTAAGTGGCTTTTTAAGTTAATAAATGAAAAGAGGCTTTGGCAAAGTATGCTCACGAAAAAATGTATGAAAAAACAAAACTTTGTCACTAGTAGTAAAACAACCAGACGATTCACAATTTTGGGCCGGTCCAATGGAAATTGAAACGATTCATATAAGGAGGAAATTTTAAAGTTTACCATGGTCGACAAACAAGATTTTGGGAGGACCATTGGGTGGGAAACGAGACTTTGATGCTTAAATTAAATACTCTTCGCTTTACAGAATAGTTAGAAGGAAGAATGCCCCAATTTCTCAAGTACTAAGTACAATACCTTAAATTTTTCATTCAGAGGTGCTAGTGGCTTGATTTGGTGTCTGTGCTTTCAATTTATTTAAACGAAGGCGCGTGAGGATAACTTTATTTTGGAAACTTTTTTGTTCAATCTTTTTATAAAGATATAATGCAAAAGGATAGATTGTGTCAAGGAAAAAAATGCTTCTGGAAAGAAAAAATTTCTTTTAAAAAAATAGTTTCTATGTCATATAGGTAGATAGTCGAGATTAGATAGAGATGGATATTGATTTATTACTATGTGGAAAAAAAAAAGAAATCAAATTGGATAAATGAGAGTTTGTGGAGAGGGGAAACAACGCGTGGCAAGAAAAACTTTGTACTCCCTCCGTTTTGAAAAAAATCAATTTCTAGAATCTATTTAATGTCATGAATTTTGACTTTGTACTCCATTCAAACTATTTTAACTTTGACTAACTTTATGGGAAAAAATAATAACATCCATGATATAAAATGAGCATATTAAGATACTAATTTGATGTCATGAAGTTTTAACGGATTTTTCTAGACATTTATTGAAAGTTTAAAAAATTTGACTTAACATATACTCTAGATACTCTGAAGCTGAAAACCGCTGAAAATAAACGCTGATGCTGATTTGTTGTGAGAGAAAAATACTGTAAAAGGGTTGAAAAATAAGCGGTTTTAAGTTCAAGTGAACAGAGAACAGAGGGAGTACACTTTAACAAAGAATGTGCTTAAAATTTAAATCTTTGAGGTTGGAGGCAGCAGTATTTTGTATGACGACCGAAAGACGAAGGTGGTGGTGGCGCTGGTAAGTGTAGTTGGACAAATACAATACAGCTCACCAAACTTGGCGACACCGCGCCCTGGTCATGTGTATTGGGGCAGGCAGGACGGTCCTGCCTCCTGCGTGGCAGTAGTGTGTCGTTCAAGCAAGCGGCCGCAGCAGATACAACGCCAGCGACGACGCGAACGCGAACCCCACGGGCGCGAGCACACGGCGAATGGCAGGCCTGCCACAAATCGCGAGTCGAGTCGAGTCGAATCGTCAGCTTTCTTCTTTTCGCCCCTGCCGCGGTTGTTGTCCCGTTTATCACGTGACCGATGGCCGGTGCGTCCGCGTCACTTGATTAGCGTGCAGTTGACTCTGCAGGGGGATCACAGCCTCACCGCTCCGCGCGCGTTTAATTCCTAAGCATAGTAGTTGCGTTAAGTCAAGTACTCTAGAGTATAGTACGAGTAGTCCAAGGAGTAGCTGAGACTGAGTCGAGAGGCGTCGCAACGCAATGTACGTACGTATCTCTCGATCATTGTTTTGCATCCTACGCTAGCTGGCTACCCGTGACGATAAGTATATTTATTGTATTACTTTCTCCGTAAAAAAAACATGCAACTTTAACACAATACCATATTTTAGTATGTCAACTTTGACTAATTATAGATTAAAAATTATAAATATTTATAATGTCAAATAAACACCATTAGATTCATTACGAAATGTATTTTCATAATAATATATTAATTTAGAATAATAAATACGAATACTATTTGTTAAAAATATGAACTTTTTTTTTGATACGCAACATATAGTTGCATGTTTTCTGGGACTGAGGTAGTACTATTTACAAGTAGTATCAACAATTCTCACGCATGTACAGCGAGGTTGCTTCAGCAACTAAAGTTGCTTAGCTTATTCCTTAACACAATAACACCACCGACGCTATTGTACGTGTGATCAGGTGGTTGTCACGCATGGCGAGCGAGTTCAGATTAAGCATGATAAGGGTGGTGTGTGTGCGCGGCTGTTCGCGCGTGCACTAGCACGACTGTGATAACTACTCAGATGAAACACGATCACCCACCGGAAGCACGTGTCAGCTATAGCCTGTACGTACGTGGTTCCTGCTCGTATGTAACTGCCCTGCTACAATGATACCAAAAACACCAAGAGAAGAAGACTGCAGTGCCGAGCACCTGCCGTGCGCGATCAGAGACAACGGAGTGGGGCTTATTGGCCTGGACTTTGGACGCCCTAATTAAAAAGGTCAAACCCAACCACACCGTTTGCCTAGCAAACTATTTTCCACCGTTGGAGCCGAAGACCTCTCACGGTCACGGCGTCCGTGCGCCCGCACCCGCGGGCGAGGCTGGAAAGCGCACGCGCCAGCCCAGCCGAACTGCAGCGGTGACTGCCTTTTTCGGCCGCCGGAACTGTTTCGCTGTGACTGTGACGTGAGGCGAGGGGTTTCCTTCCCTGGTCTCCGCGCAAACAGCCACGTTGTTATCTCTGGTCCCCGCCCGCTCGCAACAGCGCTTGCCGGATAACAAAAAAATAAAAAAGAAAGGTGCCGCGGATGGCGCTGTAAAGCTAGCTAGGGCCTGTAGCTAGATGGCAATAAGAATCCTCGACTGTCGAGGAAGAAGATTGCTAATGCCCATTGGCGGATTGGCGCGTTTTTCATCTCTCTCCCCTGTCCCCTCTCACGATGGATCAGGATCAGCATGGTTGCCGGTTGGCCACTGGCCAGCGATGGCCTCGGCGGCAAGGCAGCTAAGCAAGCTAGGGGAGGGAGGAGGGGACCTGGACTAGCAAGGACATGCGCCAAGCCAGCAGCCGCACGGCACGCCGATCCAGGGCCGACCCTACACGCTTGGCAGGATTCTTCTATTTCTATCTCGCCGTCTTCCCCGGCGGCATGCGTGCTTGTTGGCCCTGGGCCCCTCAAGTGCGAGTCCAACAACGTGCTGTGTGAGTGACAACGGAAATCGTGCTACGGTCACAGCCTTCTAGCTCTTGCTCTCTGGTCTGGTCTGTGCCTCCAAATTGACCTATCGCTTGACCTAAGATGACGAAACCGAATGTGCCGGAACGAACTACTAGTACTGCTAACCGGGATCCGGGCCGGGGTTCCTTAGTACTGCTAGATCATGCCACCACGTGGCCTGAGCTGGAGGTGAAAAGAAGCGCTGATTTTATTTCATGCTGAAACCATTTGGCTCTGTTCGCTTCAGCTTATCAGCGCTTATTTTCAGTTCTGGAACCGTGTTTCTTCTCATAACAACTCTAGAACATGTGTGAATCGGCCAATGGTGCACCGACGGACAGACTAGGGTACTTAGGACCGAAATAATCCAAGAAAGATTCCATGCCCTCACGAAAGACAGGCACCAAGTACAGTGACGACGGTACTTCCCATAAACATAGCAGATTCTCCCAGAGTCCCAGATCCTGAACAAGAACAGATCCACCCCAATGATCATCTCCAATGTATGGAGATGAATGAGATGATGGCGCCGAGGCAATGGACAGGAGATCGGACAGGGGGAAGGCCGTCAGAGTTCCATGATTGTGTTTGCCTACGACGGTTCAGGCCCCTAGCTAGCTAGTACTCCCAACAGTACACATTACTTACTAGTATTATTATTTTGCAATGAGTGTAGTATTATATACAGTACTTGCAGGCACTGTAGTTAGGATATGGTTCTAACCATGTGCTTTGTACGTGCTTGTGTCTTCTGTCTTGTCTGAAAATATCATACGTGTCTCAATTTCACTCACGCAGACAACAAACAAAAGTGCAGCAAGAGGAGAAGCACGCACACACCGTTTTTTTTTTCCATCAGAAATTCTGCCAACCTGCAGCCGAAGATCCCCTGGCCTGATCCCGCAGACATCACATCGCCAGCGTCTCAGCATTTTGGCACTCCCGTGCCCTTGTTCAGGGGCAGGGCCAAAGAAACTTCAGCAATAAGTTATACTATGCAGGTATTCCGATTGCGATTTGCAGGGGGCAGGGCCAAGAACCCAAGAAGATGATGACACAATCAACGATCCCAGTGACAAGGATGCGACAACAATCGTGAGCTCTCGTGGACGTTTCGTTCGTGTATATTTTCTTTGGCTTTTGTGGCTAGGTGATGAGTACGTGCGTGCGTGTGATTCGCGTATGTAAACGTCACAAAAACTTGCTACCACACCAACGTCTCTCTGAAAGCACCAAAGTACCACCCTACCTGACACCGATGGCCGCAAACTGCTGCATCGATCGCGAAGAACATAAACTATCACGTGTATTCTTGTATAATCAATGTGTTAGCTCGGTGTTTATCGGCGTTTCTTTTCGGCTATGAAACAGTATACAGTATTTTTGTCTCATGGTAAATCAGGCAAAATTAGCAGCTTCTTTTTTTTCAGCTAACCGAACAACAACTTGAAATATAAGTGGTCATCAGTCATCACTGCGTAGATTTCTTGGATGCTCTGTGAGTGAACGAACTATTTGTTCAAGTACAATATGCTATCCGGACAGGACACGTGGCCTCAAATTCTACTTCTACGTTGTATTCCACAGCTGAAATGTGAGTAAGCCTACACGTGAGCCAGAATATTGAAACTCGGTACTATATATTTCACCGATATTATGTTTGCTCTGGAAACCCAGCAGTACTCTGCTGAAAAAAATTCTGTTGGTCTAAACGCACAAAGGTTGTAGTCGGAATGCACGAATTCTCTTCATTCACTGAGAAACCTAAAAATGAGGAGATCTCAAATAAAAGTGGCTTTGGGCATATGATCGCTTTGCATGGCCATACATGCTCGTAAACCAGATCAAGAGCAGAGCTGAATCTTGCTGACAGCTTATATACAACTCAAATGCATTGCATCCAGTTAATTGATAAGCTGATATATTCAGAGATGCCCCTTAAATAGAAAGGAGAAAAAGGAGCAAGGAGAAGCAAAGGCAATGCTGAAAGCTCGCAACATCGAGCATCTCAAGACTCCGAAGAAAATGAATCAGAACCCAAACCGCCAACGCAGTAGAAAGCAAATCTGAACTTTCAGAGGGTGCAAAGGTTTCAGCAGTACCTGACTGATGAGTTGGCGACCGGAACCAGAAGCGCCAGGAGCAGCTCGATCGGCAGCTGCAGCCCAACCTCCTTGGCCTGCCTGTATAATCGACCTCACCTCACCTCACAAATGAGGCTCCAAAACCCAGCAAGCATCAGCTTTAGGGCCCTTAAAGGCGGCCATTATTTGCAGATTAAGCTTTGTGAGGTCCCACACTGTTCCCTCCCCTCTCTGCACAATAGTACCTTTTCCTTGTCCTCCCCCTTTGCTTCTAAGGAGGTTCTGCTATCTTTTTTATGCCTTTAATCAATTCATTCTTGGGGTCACATTATCATCTTAGCTAATTTACGAACTGTATGTTACAGCGTATCTACTTTCCAAAAAAAAAAAAAAAAACTGTATGTTTTAGTTTGCAAATACAGAACCCCATTGGCATTTAGCCATGTGCTAGTGGTGAAAATTTTGCATTTTGGCTCTTTTTGGAAACTTTTTTCATAAATAAACCCCTGGCGAAACTATTTCTGAAAATGGGACAGAATCTCGGCGTCACACGGCAAGACGCCGAAGTTGTGCATCTCGGCGTCGTATGAAATGACGCCGAGGTCCTGCCACGTCATCAGCTTGCTCGGTCGCACCCGCCAGCGCGGCAGTGGGACCCACAGACCTTGGTGTCACGTCCGTTAACGCCGTGGTGCGTTACCTCGGCGTCAGTCGACACGACGCCAAGGCCCGGGCCCTTAAGCCGCGCGGAGGCCTTCTTCTTCCTCCTCTGTTCGTTTAGTTCCTCCCCACCGGTTGCCCCTCTCTCTCCCCCCAACTCCGCCCCCGAACCCTAGCTCCCAAATGGAGGCCTAGGAGACCGGATCTGAGGTAGAGACTTGCGCACGAGGTAATCCTCCATCCCCTCTTCCATTCTTTCCGTCCCATTTTCGCTGCATTGTTGATTTTCTTGGTAGAACCCTAGGCACCCATGGTATGGATGGATTGATATGTGATTTGTGAAATGTATGATTAAGATGGTCTTAGTGAGTTTGGATTTGTTAGATATGGTTTGCATTTTGTACTAGGTACTGATTTAGTGATTGGATATTATGATGGCTAGGGTTAATTCATGGTTGTGAGAAATCATGTAGTAGTGATATCTTCATCTATGTAAGAAATCATGATTGTGGAAATTCCTCTGTAGGGTACGTAATTTTAATTACTAGATTGGACAGTAGGGTGATTTTAGTAGTCCGTGGACGATTGTATTTAACGGTAATAGTATGTTAAGTTTAACCATGGATGTTATTAATTGGACAATAGGTTGATTGGCGTACATGGATAGGCCTGTGAGGTTTCATCATGGTGGACGTGTTGTCAGGACAAGGGATGATAGTATTGAACTTGTTGGAATGGTGGAGGAGGTGATGATTTTTGGTCAGTCTCCCTCTTTGGCGGAAGTAGTAGAGGCTGTAAAAGAGAGATTAGGTTGGGCTGAAGAAGATATTGCGCTGCGTTTGGAAGGGATGATAGATGTAGGGTCATCCAAGGGTCCCCGGGTAAAGAGGTTGTTCAAAATCACTAGTGAAAGCGAATGGGGTGCTTACAAGGATGTTGTCATGTCTGCCGAAGTTCGTTCTTTAGATGTGGTGGTTTATAAGAATTTTGGCGATGGTCGTGCTCATAGTGAGGCATGTCCATCGAACCAAATCGGCAGATATAACGGTCGTTCATTGGAAGAAGACGTTGTGCTAACACAACCAGTGTATGATGACGGTGGTGGTGAAGACTATGAGTTTGATAATGAGGATGGTGGTGATGGAGATGGAGGTGCGTACCGTGAAGATGGGTACGACAACGGTGATGGAGATGATCATGGCAATGGAGGTGCCTACCATGATGAGAACGAAATGAGTGAAGATGACAGTCCTTTTGAAGTTTGTGATGACGGAGCGGACGTGGACGATGGTAGTGGAGATGATGAAGTTGATGATGACATAAGCGAGGACAATGACTTAAGCGATGAGGAAGACTTTGGTGATGCTAGGGCTTCAAATAGGTTAGATGTGGACATAACCGGAGATGATGAAACTTATGATGACGAATTTACCATTAACTCTGATGACGATCGGCCTATTCGTCGTCCCAATCCTCGGGAATTGGAGATTTTGAGGAGGTTGTTGCCAGATAAGGATCCAATGGTGCCTGATTTTGAGGATCTTAGCCATGGCCATAGAGCTATTGCAGATGGAGGACCTAGCGACTCATCAGTCCTCGATGTTACTGGATGCACAACGATAAGGAGAGGCATCTTGTTTGCTACCATGGATGATGTTAAGACATGGTTGCAAGAGTATTCAATATTATACAACCGTCCTTTTAGGGTGGTAAACTCACACAAGGATCGAAGGTACACTGTGGCTTGTGAAGTACGACATTGTCCGTGGAAAGTATGTGTTACGAAGACGAAGACAGGGCAATGGAGGATTTCTTCAGCGAAGCAGCCACATGTTTGTGCTACGGCGGAGGCAGAAGAGAAGCACCTGCAGCTGAATTCTAGGTTCATTGCAAGGCAATTGTGCCCCATGGTGAAGCACATGCCAACCATTACCGTTGCAGCATTGATAGAAGTCATTTTCAAGCTTTACAATTACTATGTGAAATATGGCAAGGCATGGCGTGCCAAACATAGAGCTTTGGAGCTTATCTTTGGAGATTGGGAGCAAGCGTATGAGCGCCTCCCAGTCATGTTGAACGCCATGAAAGTTAAAACCCGGGGATGCACTTTGAGTACCTACCAAAGCCGGTGAAACGAGGAATGGGAGGAAGGTGTATGGTAGGGCATTCTGGGCATTTGGGCAAAGCATCGAAGCATTCAAACATTGTCGACCGGTTGTGTCAATTGATGGCACGTTTCTTACGGGTAAATTTGAAGGGACAATGCTTATTTGTATTGGAACAGACGCCGAAGACCAACTAGTCCCATTGGCCTTCGCAATTGTTCGTAAGGAGGACACATATAGTTGGTCCTGGTTCCTAACTCTCGTACGCCAAGTGGTCATTGGTCCTGGCCGTGAAGTTTGCATCATCTCTGACAGGCATGTAGGGATTTTAAATGCCATGCAAGAGGAGTTGCCTGGGTACGGTCGGATTCATCACCGGTGGTGCACTAGACACCTTGCACAGAATCTTATAAGACATGATGGAACAAAGAAGAACTTCAAGTTATTTGAGGAGGTGACGAGGCAGAACGAAGTTAGGCTATTCAGCGAGAAGTTAGACGCCCTTAAGTTGGCTACTAACGCTCGTGGTAGACAGTTCCTCGATGAACTGATGGCATCAAAGGAGAAGTTGACCCTCGCATATGACACGGGAGGTTGGAGATGGGGTTTCATGACCAGTAACATGGCTGAGATGTTCAACAGCCTCCTGCGAGGTTGTCGGGGCCTTCCTGTGACTGCTATTGCCTCTTTCACGTTTTACAAATTGAACGCTTGGTTCGTATCAAGGAAAAAGATGGCCCTATCACTATGGAGGAACCACAAACCTTTTCTACTGTTAGTATCTACCGAGCTAGCTTTCTCAAAGAGGAAGTCAAAACGACAAAAGGGGCTATCTTTGATGCTTTGAGGGCAGGATATGAGATTTTGGAGAGTGGTGGGACGAACATTGGTGGCGAAGACCGTGGAGCTAGGAAACATAAAGTGGTAATCAATGAGAACACTTGCACATGTGGCAAACCAACCATATATCACCGCCCTTGCTCTCACATGATTACGGCTTGTCGTCTTAGACGGGTTGATGCAGAGGTTCCTCCAAGATTGGCTAAGGAGTTCGCGTTGTCTTCCCTTTTGAGCACTTGGCAACCGCAATTTGAGCCATTCCTGGACGAGGGTGAGTGGCCCGTGTACGAAGGCCCAAAGTATGTGGCTGATCTTGGATTGCTTTGGAAGAACAAAGGCCCTAGAAGACGCAAGAGGTTAAAGATGGACATGGATCGAGCTTCCAAGGGCAAGTCCACCGTGAGTAAGGTCAGCACACATTTCGTCGAGGACCCGCAACGTAACCTTTGTTCCAAATGTCATAAGTCGGGGCACAATAGAAAAAGATGCCCAGAATTACTTAGGGAGCAGGTATTCACTATTTTCTTTAGTAATGTACCAATATTTTGAATGTGTTTACTTATTGTACTGCATTTACTTTACTTTCTTACTTGACTACATTTACTTTACTTACTTGACTTTATTTTTTGGTTGGCAATGCAGGATGGAGCGGTACCCTCTACTTGAGGATCGGTTCGATAAGGACCACAGGGCGCGGCGGATTGAGAATGGAGAGGTAACAAGGCTTCAATCTTTTCAAATTCTACTAGCGCCTACTTCATTACGCTGATAGATGTCTTATGAAAACTGTTTGTGCAGGCTTTGCAGGTGTTGCGGCCGATCACCCATGATGCACATACCGTCATGCGCTATGATGAGCGGTACACGCCTCTCCTGAAGCGTGCCAACCTTGCAACGGTGGCACGTATTTGTCGTCGTGGCCTACCTCCTTTGAACCCGTCTGCTCTGACGGCACTGATCGATAGGTGGCGTCCGGAGACACACTCCTTCCACCTGCCGTGTGGAGAGATGACAGTCACACTGGAGGACACTGCGATGATCCTTGGACTTAAGATTCGAGGCTATGCGGTTACAGGGGATGTTGTGTCCGAGGGATGGCAGGCACGTGTGAAAGGTCCTTGTTTGGTTTTGGTAATTGAGTGACAACTTAGGTGGACTAATATGTGTCTAAGTGTTGATTACACAGGTGATTAGTCCACAGGTATATGTGTATGAGCAACTATGCCATGGAGGTGGATATGGCGTGTTGAGTGTTGCTTAGCTCACACACATGGAGATGAAGGAGCTAAACGCATGAGACATGACATGGAGTCATGTGGCTAGGTGGAGAAGATCAAGACGAGGCTTCGCGTCGACGGACCGGTTGCAAGTGTGAAGGGCAAGTCGGGTGATGGCTTGGCGCCGATGGACCAACGCAACGGTGAAGAGCAAGCAAGTCAAGGATCGATGAACCAAAAGCCACGTGATGATATGAAGTGGATCATATCATTCATGAGATGTTGGTGCATGTGTTGCATTGGCATCGATGGTGTCGGAGACGGTGATGAAGACGGTGATCGAAATGGAAAGCGCAAGGCAAAGGTATAACCTAGGGCATTTCCATTTCACCGGTCTAAGGTTGAGTAGAGAAGTGCTTGACCGGATTTAGGATAGATGGCCGTACTATCAAGAGGGGCAAACTTGTTTGCATATTGGTCATCTAGTGCCACTTGAGCGATCTAACTTGCATACGTTGCTAGGATCGAGTGGCGTGGTGAAAAGAGTGAAAAATCCTTTTGGAAAATGTTTGTGAAAAGCTAACACACATGCACATGAGGTGTACACTTGTTGGTGTTAGCACATTTGCAAAGGTGGTGAAGTTTGGAGTTGAAAGGAGCTCAAAAGGAGCGTCGGACTGTGTGGAGGGATAGCGTCGGACCATTGAGTAGAGTCCGACGCCTAACCCTAGTTCTGGCCAATAGCGAGCGTCGGACGCTCGGTTAACGAGCGTCGGACCATTGCCCGCTTCGGTCCGACGGTGGCGAGCGGTGTCGGCGTGACGCGTGGCGTTCGGGAAAGCGTCGGACGCTAGAGTTTAGTCCGACGGTGAGCGTCGGACTGGAGTCCGACGGTTTTGAGCGCTCGGGGAGCTCTCTGGAAGCGTCGGACCGTGGTGATCATTGGTCCGACGGCTAACCACGCGAGAGTCCGACGGTGGCCGAGCTGTGGCCCGTCTGTGAGAGTCGGACGGTCCGACGCCTGGAGCTGTGCGCGCGTCGGACCATCGGCTTGAGCGTCCGACGGTTGGAAAAACGGCGCGAGAAATAGCCGTTGTGATCCAACGTTCGACTACAAACGGCTAGTGACACGTGGCGGCCATCGGGAGCGTCGGACCGTGGACATTGGTCCGACGGTGGCGCGCTGGTTCGGTCCGACGGTCGGTCCGACGGCTGTTTTCAGTTGGCAACGGCTCTTTTGAGCTGAGGGCTATAAATAGAGGGTTGTGGCCGGTTGTTGGATGGGTCTTGCACCTTGGGAATGTGTCTCCCTTGTTTGTGCATGGCTTAGTGCTCTCCAACTCACTTGTGCTCATAGAATTCACAATCAAGGAGTGAGTGATCGATCGATAGTGCGTTGCATTGAGAGATTGCATCGTGTGGCACTAGGTGATCGAGTTGCAAGCCGGTGGTGCTTGTTACTCTTGGAGGTCGCCACCTCCTAGACGGCTTGGTGGCGAGAGGCTCCGTGGAAGCAAGCAAGAAGATTGTGCTTAGCTCCGGAGAAGCTTTGTGAGGGGTTGGAGCTCACCCCGCGGGAGATCGCAAAGAGCATCGCTAGTAGAGCGAGACGTGAAGAGCGACAAGTGGTCCGGCCGAGTCAAGTGCTAGAGCTTGTGGTAAGCACTCCACGTGGGAGAGTGTGACTTGCGGGTCACCACTAGCAAGAGGACCGGCGGCAACCTTGGAGCTTGTCTCAACGGAGGACGTAGCTTGTGGCGACAAGTGAACCTCCGGGAAATAAATCACCGCGTCAACATCTTCCCATCCTTCGCGGTGGTTTGCTCCCTTCTACACAAGTTATTTATATTGTGCATTACTTTATTTGTGTAGTTGTAGTTGCTCTTGTGAGACCGGTTAGCTTGTGTAGCTTGCCACTCACCTTCTTAGCTTGTGTAGCTTAGAAGTAGTTCTCACTTAGTTTGTGTAGCTAAAGTGAGTTGCGCCCTTTGATTTGGATTGTGTATCCTTGTCATTGAGCAAGTAGTGAGCTTAGGTGCTTAGTGCTTTTTGCTTGCTAGTTAAAAGGAGTTTCCCCGGTGCTTAAAGTACTAGCGCTTAGGTTTGTGTGATCTTGCGCTAGAACGGTTTAGGGAAGCTCAAGCTAGACTTGCACCTTTGCTTCTCGCTAGGATCTTTGGCAAGGTGTTTAGAGTCTTAGTTAGAGGGGTGAATTGTCGCTAGGACCGATTAGGTTTTATTCCGCTACGATTAGTTGTTATAAAGGACTATTCACCCCCCCTCTAGTCCGCCATCTCGACCCTACACGTGGTATCAAAGCTTGGTCTCTCAATTGCGGTCTTAACCGACCCGAGAGGATGGCAACTTATGGGCTAGATGTTGATTGTCCATACACATTTGATGGCACTCACTTTGCACGTTGGAGAAATTGGATGGAATGTAACATTAAATTCATTTCTCCTCAAATGTGGTGGATCGTAGATGTAGGCTTTTCCCATGCGATTGATGAGGACAATCCTACCGAAGCGCAAGGAAAATGCTTACAACTCGATTACAATGCTATTGACATGTTTTATAGAGCTTTGGATTATAGCATCTTTGGAGAGATCGTGCATTTCAAGACCGCTCATGAGATTTGGGCATATCTCAATGAGAACTATGGTAAGCTCCCCGAAGGTGAAGATGATGTCAAAGACATAAAGCTTGGTGATCAAGAGCACCTTCACAACTCCATGATTGCGAAGAGTTGTTCCTCCTCTTCGTCAAGTGATGATGTTGATACTACCACAAGAGCACTTGACAAGGGAGTTGATAAAGCCACAAGTGATGTACATGATGATTTTACCTCAAGCTCACTTGATGATGGCTATGAGAGTAATGCATCCACAAGCTCTTCATCCTCATCGCATTGCTACACATCACTTGGTGATGTCAAGGTATCAATTGGCAATGTGGTTATTGATTGTGATGATCCAAATTTCGAGCTTGTGCGCAAACTCTTTAATGCTTTAGAAAATGAGATGAATAAAACAAAGAATTTGACTAATGAAAACTCTTTTCTAAAGGACACATGTGAACAACAAAAGCATTTACTTTATGTCATGAGTTGTTCACATGAGGAGCTAAAATTGACTCATGAGGAGCTTAGTGTTGCTCATGAGAATTTGGTAAAAGACCATGCTTTTCTCACTAAGGAGCTTTCAAATGAAAAACTTAAAACTAGTGAGAGCTCATCACTTGGGTCAAATGATCAATCATATATTGCTAACCCTTGTGATGTAGGTATGAAGAGTGTATCCACCTCATGTGATGATTTACTTTCTATGCCTTGCTCTTCAATTTTACATACTTGTTCTACTTCAATGTCTTGTGAGACTAACCTTTTGAAGGAGAACAATGAGCTCAAAAGTCAAGTGAAGAACATGAGTGACAAAATAGAAAGGTGGAACAACTCAAGTGTCACCCTCAATAACATGTTAAAGAATACAAAAATTGTCGGTGACAAGAGTGGCCTTGGGTACATCAAAAAGAAATGGGACATGACCAAAGGTGAAAGAAAGAGAACTAGAAATGAGAAGAAGCAAGGGCGAGAAAGACTTGCTCATTTCATGTGTTTTATATGCCATGAAATGGGTCATCTAGCCTTGTCATGCCCTACCAAAGAGAAGCCCAAGAAGAAAGAAGAAGTGAAGCTCACACATCCACAATGTCCCAAGTGTAGCACTAGAAGTGATATCCCTTCTACGTGCCTATACAAGAGATTTGTGAGGCCTCAACAAAAGCCACAAGACAAGACACCCCAAGATCAAGTCAAGACCAACCATGAAGTATGCTATGGTGACTTGAAGAAGAAGAAAACAAGAAGGGGTAATGGAAGAGGAAGGCGTCAAACTCATACTCATGATGCCAAGTTGATGATGAGCAAGACTCAAGAAAAGAACAAGATGGCTCACATCAAGTATTTCAAATGTGAAGACATGGGTCACTTTGCCTCGAAGTGTCCTAACAAGCTTGAGAAGAAGGCTCAAGCAACTCAAGAGAGGCGAGGCAATGAGAAGCACAACATGAGCAAGAAAGAGAAGGCTCAAGCAAAGCAAAAGTGCTACTCATGCCGGGAAAGGGGACACATGGCTAATTCATGTCCCCTAGGTAACACTCCTAAGCCTATTTCAATTCATGCAAATAATTTGCTTAGGAAGGATGACAATGGTACCTCATCGGTTGCTATTGCAAAACATCCCGCTATCCATACTAAGGCAATGCCTAAGTATGTTGCTCCTAACTTGAGAGGACCCAAACTAGTTTGGGTACCATCAAAAAGTGGATGATTGCGTGTAGGTACCATGGCATTGGAGGCTTGATTTAATTGGCATTCATATTGATCATCATATAATGAGTCAAGTCATGATTACTAGTGTAAATCCAAACCAATGCCAAATCAAATAAAGTGAAGTCCAAGTGCTATAACATACAAGTGCAAAAGTTCAAGTTGTGGGTGGTTCTTTGGATAATTATTTGATGACTTGCAAACAATTGAGTTGAAGCTTGCAAGTGGATGATCATAAATTATCAAGGTATATCATTTGTTGATCAAACTTATTTGGATGCATATGAGTTGATTGAATTGGATAAATATGCATATGTTGCTTGCAATAAGAAGTTTGAATGGAATAATTGCTTAGTGATCAAATTTGAGTAGATTTGGTTGGATATGATCATAGGATGACTTTTAGTAAGTGGATTGAATGGATATATGTCTTGTGAGAGTATTCAAGCTTGTTTACCTCAAGTTTGATTCAATTTGAAGAAGTTTAGCTCAATTGATCAAAATCTGTCCAAAATTGTGAAACTGAACTAGCTGAGAATAAAGCCATGTTTGAGTAATCAAAACTATTTGGATTGGCTTGAAAATTGATATACATGCTCTAGACTTATGGTACAAGTTGCTGTGAAAATTTCATAAGAATTGGATAAGGATTACTTTGGTTTTGGAGTAGTTCTTGTCAACTATAGTACAGCAGTTTTTGAGCATGTAGCAGTGGAGAGAAAAATAATGGTTGGCAGTCCATACTTGGTCAAATAAAGCTCAAATTTTTATGGCTGCTAGTAGACTCAAATAAGGTCATCTCCACAAAATTTCATGGTCATTGGACAAGTACATTGGCAGTTATGATCTATTCTCTGAAGTGTACATAATCTGTCCACACGAGAGAATTATTGCAAATCTTTGGTATCTCTTGCATTGAAAGGCTCTCAAGTTGGATATATAATTACAAGTGGTTGAGAGTCATTTGTTTGGTTTTGTATCATGGATATTGGTACTTAAGGGAAGGTCAAGACCAAGCAAAGAAAAGATGAAGCTTAAGTCCTAGTGATGATTGGAGAACAATTGGATAGAAAGAAAAGGACTTAAAGAAGTAGAAAGAAAAGGACTTAAAGAAGGAATTCAAGTTGATCATTATGTTAAGTCCTTAGATCAATCAAGCAAAGGCAATTCAAATAGGTATTGAAGATGTTTCTTTGGAGAGAGATCACTTCTCCCGATCGTCGGGGCGTGCCGCCTTATGTAGGTAAACCAAGTGGGTGATGCTTGGATGGCTAATATGGAAGTGGTGATCCGAAGAATCATTGAAGATGCTTAGTTGAAGAAATTAAAAGGATTGATCTAAAGAGCAAGCAACAAACCAAATAAGAAGTCAAATATTCACAAGTGGTACTCATGCAAATCCAAGTAGTATTTTCTCATGCAAGATTGATCAAGAATGGAAGCAAGTCAACCACAACATTGAAGCTAGCACTTGATCATATGGGTGAAGAATAGAATTCATGATGATGATTGGTCTTCACCAAGCTATTCAAATGAACTTCACTATTGCTATTTTTGAGATTGATTGAAAATGACTATCCTCTACTCCGAGATAGCAAAGGTATCATTGTATGGCATATGCATCCATATTTTGATAAGGACTTGATTAGAGCATATAGTCATACATAGATGAGCATTCATAAAGAAATCAAATGATTTTAAGTTCATATGATGCCACTATTGCTTGTATGTTTTGTTTGATCTAGTGGCTAAATATGACTTGTTCATGAGCATGTGAACCTAGTGTTTGATCTAGTTAAATAAGCAAAAAGAATCTAATTCAACATAGGCAAGATAACCCCTAGTGGAGTGAAGAAGCTTGTCTTTGGTTCAAACCGAGTTAGATTACTTGTGCAAGTTTGCTAGTTTGAACTAATCAAGAAAGAAGCTCTTGGAAACAATCTAAGTTCAAGAAGCACAAGACAACAATAAAAATGGATATCAAGTTATTTCTTCACGTGATATTCATCTACACGTGGTATTTTCAAGTGGTATCCGACAAGATGTGCAATTGATCCTCAACTTTTAGTGATCATCAAAGATGAAGACTTCCCACACCAAAAGAGCTCAAATTCAAGTGGATGACCGATCATATGACATAGGGGAGACACTTATTCATTTGGTATCAAGAGATGCAAAGTCCTACATGTGGTATCTCATTCTTTGGATGGTTTACAAGTGTTGTCATTCCAACTAAAAATGGTGGTGTCCATCAAATGTGCAAAAATCTACCCTCAACATCCCTACCACACACCTTTGTCACAATAGAGCATTGACTTTTATGGAAATTGATGACAAAGGGGGAGATATTTGGACAAAGATATGAAATTGTGTGATAAGGAAGAGATATTGGATTACATGATCATGGGGGAGAGATAATCAAGATGGATGGAAGTACGCAATGAACCATCATGAAGGCCGATGATGGGAGAGCAATAGGCCAACAAGAAGGATGATCCACAAGATTGAAGATTGCAAGGGGATCAAAATTCTTGGACAAGAGAAGCACACAAGTAGGGGGAGCAAGCTCATGGACATGGTTGATTGCATTTGAAATGTGCATATTCATATGCTTGCTTGCATTTGCATTTAGTTTATTTACATATGGTATCTTACTTGTGTGGTGTATGCTAGTATAGGTTTGAATGATGATTTGATAACTAGCATGCATAGGTTGTTAGCTAGACTTGTGTTTATCAAGTATTTACTAGAACCTTGCCCTTTAATGTTGATCTCACGGGGTATCTAGTATTCTTGCTTGTCTAGTTAATCTTGATGCTAAGGGTGAACTTAATGGTGCAACTTCAATTGACATGAAGCAATTGGTATCAAGCACGATCATTGCCAATCTACATGTGGTATCGAGCTTTAAAGGTTTATTCTAAACACCTTAGCATCACTTAGTAGTGTTGGCACTCCCACAAATTCCATATTTATGCATGTGTGAAAATTTGAAACCAAACCATTTGAGCACACATGTAAGGGGAGTTAACACTACCAAGTCAGGTTTTATGAAGCTTATCCAAGTCCAAAGATTTGAGCTTAAAGATGGATAAGTAACATAAAATCCAACCCAAGTTAGTAATTTACACTTGTGTGAAGAGCTAACTTGGTTAATGCGCTTAATTTCCATATCTTTGTAAAGTTGTCATCAATTACCAAAAAGGGGGAGATTGAAAGGTCCTTGTTTGGTTTTGGTAATTGAGTGACAACTTAGGTGGACTAATATGTGTCTAAGTGTTGATTACACAGGTGATTAGTCCACAGGTATATGTGTATGAGCAACTATGCCATGGAGGTGGATATGGCGTGTTGAGTGTTGCTTAGCTCACACACATGGAGATGAAGGAGCTAAACGCATGAGACATGACATGGAGTCATGTGGCTAGGTGGAGAAGATCAAGACGAGGCTTCGCGTCGACGGACCGGTTGCAAGTGTGAAGGGCAAGTCGGGTGATGGCTTGGCGCCGATGGACCAACGCAACGGTGAAGAGCAAGCAAGTCAAGGATCGATGAACCAAAAGCCACGTGATGATATGAAGTGGATCATATCATTCATGAGATGTTGGTGCATGTGTTGCATTGGCATCGATGGTGTCGGAGACGGTGATGAAGACGGTGATCGAAATGGAAAGCGCAAGGCAAAGGTATAACCTAGGGCATTTCCATTTCACCGGTCTAAGGTTGAGTAGAGAAGTGCTTGACCGGATTTAGGATAGATGGCCGTACTATCAAGAGGGGCAAACTTGTTTGCATATTGGTCATCTAGTGCCACTTGAGCGATCTAACTTGCATACGTTGCTAGGATCGAGTGGCGTGGTGAAAAGAGTGAAAAATCCTTTTGGAAAATGTTTGTGAAAAGCTAACACACATGCACATGAGGTGTACACTTGTTGGTGTTAGCACATTTGCAAAGGTGGTGAAGTTTGGAGTTGAAAGGAGCTCAAAAGGAGCGTCGGACTGTGTGGAGGGATAGCGTCGGACCATTGAGTAGAGTCCGACGCCTAACCCTAGTTCTGGCCAATAGCGAGCGTCGGACGCTCGGTTAACGAGCGTCGGACCATTGCCCGCTTCGGTCCGACGGTGGCGAGCGGTGTCGGCGTGACGCGTGGCGTTCGGGAAAGCGTCGGACGCTAGAGTTTAGTCCGACGGTGAGCGTCGGACTGGAGTCCGACGGTTTTGAGCGCTCGGGGAGCTCTCTGGAAGCGTCGGACCGTGGTGATCATTGGTCCGACGGCTAACCACGCGAGAGTCCGACGGTGGCCGAGCTGTGGCCCGTCTGTGAGAGTCGGACGGTCCGACGCCTGGAGCTGTGCGCGCGTCGGACCATCGGCTTGAGCGTCCGACGGTTGGAAAAACGGCGCGAGAAATAGCCGTTGTGATCCAACGTTCGACTTCAAACGGCTAGTGACACGTGGCGGCCATCGGGAGCGTCGGACCGTGGACATTGGTCCGACGGTGGCGCGCTGATTCGGTCCGACGGTCGGTCCGACGGCTGTTTTCAGTTGGCAACGGCTCTTTTGAGTTGAGGGCTATAAATAGAGGGTTGTGGCCGGTTGTTGGATGGGTCTTGCACCTTGGGAATGTGTCTCCCTTGTTTGTGCATGGCTTAGTGCTCTCCAACTCACTTGTGCTCATAGAATTCACAATCAAGGAGTGAGTGATCGATCGATAGTACGTTGCATTGAGAGATTGCATCGTGTGGCACTAGGTGATCGAGTTGCAAGCCGGTGGTGCTTGTTACTCTTGGAGGTCGCCACCTCCTAGACGGCTTGGTGGCGAGAGGCTCCGTGGAAGCAAGCAAGAAGATTGTGCTTAGCTCCGGAGAAGCTTTGTGAGGGGTTGGAGCTCACCCCGCGGGAGATCGCAAAGAGCATCGCTAGTAGAGCGAGACGTGAAGAGCGACAAGTGGTCCGGCCGAGTCAAGTGCTAGAGCTTGTGGTAAGCACTCCACGTGGGAGAGTGTGACTTGCGGGTCACCACTAGCAAGAGGACCGGCGGCAACCTTGGAGCTTGTCTCAACGGAGGACGTAGCTTGTGGCGACAAGTGAACCTCCGGGAAATAAATCACCGCGTCAACATCTTCCCATCCTTCGCGGTGGTTTGCTCCCTTCTACACAAGTTATTTATATTGTGCATTACTTTATTTGTGTAGTTGTAGTTGCTCTTGTGAGACCGGTTAGCTTGTGTAGCTTGCCACTCACCTTCTTAGCTTGTGTAGCTTAGAAGTAGTTCTCACTTAGTTTGTGTAGCTAAAGTGAGTTGCGCCCTTTGATTTGGATTGTGTATCCTTGTCATTGAGCAAGTAGTGAGCTTAGGTGCTTAGTGCTTTTTGCTTGCTAGTTAAAAGGAGTTTCCCCGGTGCTTAAAGTACTAGCGCTTAGGTTTGTGTGATCTTGCGCTAGAACGGTTTAGGGAAGCTCAAGCTAGACTTGCACCTTTGCTTCTCGCTAGGATCTTTGGCAAGGTGTTTAGAGTCTTAGTTAGAGGGGTGAATTGTCGCTAGGACCGATTAGGTTTTATTCCGCTACGATTAGTTGTTATAAAGGACTATTCACCCCCCCTCTAGTCCGCCATCTCGACCCTACAACGCGTGGAAGCTTTCCTCGAACGACCGCTGCCGGCGCTTGAGGCGGGGAAGAAGAGGCGTACTAGTGGGGTCTCACTCAGGTGGCTGCGACAGGAGTTTGGTCAGTGCCCACAAGATGCCAATGAGGCCACCGTCAACTACCACTGCAAGGCATGGGTGCTACACATGTTCGGTACAGTGTTATTTCCTGATGGCACTGGTGACACCGCGTCATGGATGTACATCCCGTGTCTCCTTAACTGGGACGACGCGGGACAGCTTAGTTGGGGGTCCGCGGTTCTTGCGTTCCTGTACCGGCAGCTGTGCGAGGCCTGCCGCCGTGCTGGAGGAAGCCACGCTACTGTCGCTGGCTGCGTCACCCTCTTGCAGGTATACTAAATTTTCGTTTAAGTTTTTGTACCATTTTGATTGTTTTGCGTAAAGGTGTTCCTTACAAATTCCTGTGACACTGCAGATTTGGATGTGGGAAAGGCTGCCCGTTGGTAGGCCGCACTGGCTCGAAATGCCTGCTCCTTGGTTTCCTGTCGGTGACCCGGAGGTGGCCCCTACCGTGGCACACTTGTATGAACGTGCTGCGGGCACGTACTCGCTCTCGCGCCACGCTTACATTAGCTACACTAATGAGCTTGACGTTCTCCAGCCACAACATGTAAGTTCTTCACAATTGAACTGTTGTTTTACATTTACTATGCATACGAACTTACTAATGTCATACACAGGTGGAATGGCGGCCATACACTCACGAAAAAATAGCTCAACTCAATTTGAGCACACTTTGCAAGGCGGACTCAGATGTGTGGACCATGAGGTGCCCCCTTATATGCTTCTACATAGTGGAGTACCATATCCCCCATCGTGTCGCAAGACAGTTCAATAGGCTCCAGCATTGTCCTCTGGAGCCATTCTCCACCAGTTGGGATCTGCACCAGTAAGTGTTCACATAGTGACTCTAGGATCTTCATTTCTATTTCACATAGTGACTATATTTGTTGTATGTTATGTGCAGGTATAGCCGACAGAGGAAACGGAGGATCACCAACTGGCAGGCAGAGCACCAACGGTATATAGATGAGTGGATGCGAATGGAGCAAAACAACATGCAGATCTTCGCAATTCATCGCGACAAGCCATTTTGGGAGTACCTCGTTTGGTACGAGCAGCGAACAAGACTTTATTTGAAGCCGGCGTAGACCGAGGAAGATTACGTTGAGATAGCAAGCTCGGATGATGGAAGGAACCCTTATGACGATGCAATAAGAGCGGGCCGACAGGTGGAATTCGCCCCGGTGTTAACCCGAGCGGTGAGTGGGAAAGGCAACATACTTCAAACCATGACTACAAAGCACCCACTAATACACTTTCACTGTGCAGGGCAACGAAATCATGAGGACGGTCGCCGAGCACGGCCAAGCGCTTATGATCCCGGAGGGCAGCCCCGACGAAGGGCCCATGCTTAGAAGGCACATCCAGGTATGGAAGCATTTGTAAGCTTCATTGAGCGGAAACACTTGTATGATTCATTTTTCCGTTTTCAGCGTGCCATGGATCGCCTACGGAAGGTAGCTGCAATACTAGGGTGCCGAGCTCAGCTTCAAGATGTTGCTCAACCACACCACCTCCGCCTTGGATCTTCGGGATCACAACGAACCAGGGCTGGTGCTTCATCTTCGGCTGCACACCATGGCCAAGAACAGGGTGAGGAGGGGGGCGAGGAGGAAGAGGGCGAGGAGAGGGATGAGGAGGAAGAGGGCGAGGAGGGAGATGACGAGGAAGAGAGTGAGGATGGGGACGACGAGGAAGAGGTGGACTGGACCGAGTTAGGCATGTCACAGCTGTCGGATGCTCCGCCCTCAACGCAAGAAACCTCCAGTTCTGGACGTCCACGAAGGACCAGTAGACCGGTGCAAAGGTACACTCCAGGGACGCATGCACTTGACAGGGGAAAAGGCAAGGCTCATGCCCGTAGGTAGTCACTTCAGAAACTTCGTGAAATCCTCCGTAGTAATGGACCTCTTTTGTATGGACTTGTTACCCATGGACTTGTATGCTTTTGTCTGGATTTGTGTTGATGTGTTTGGAGTTGTATGGATGTGTTTGGACTTGTCATGTATGCCATTTTAGTGCTGGACTTGGACTTGTCATCTATATGTTTGGACTTAGACATGTATGGTATGCTCTGTGAAATATGAGATGTTTGACATATGTGAAATCTGTGAAACCTGTATACTCTGTGAAATCTGTGCTGTTGCCTGTCATTTGAAATCTGTGAAACCTGTATACTCTGAAATCTGTGCTGTTGCCTGTCATTTGAAGCTCGGCGTTAAATTACATGACGCCGAGATGTGTAACCACGGCGTCACGTACATTGACGCCGAGGGTCGGCTACAGTCCCGATCCTTACTGGAAATGGTGAACACCTGACGCCATGCTGAAGGACCTCGCCGTCAAGGGATTTGACGCCGTTCTGAAGGACCTCGGCATCGTTTCAATTGACGCCGAGCCCTGCGACATTGCCGATCCTTACTGGAAATGTCGTGCGCTTAACGCCGTGATGTAAGAGGACGGCGTCATTTGAATTGACGCCGAGGTCTGCTTATTGTGAACTAACACATCCCAACTTGAAAGAGGGGAGGGAGGAAGAAGAAGGCCGGTGCGGGATTTAAGTGCTCAAACTTCGGCGTCGAGGCGAGTGACGCCGAGGTAACGCACCACGGCGTTAACGGACGTGACGCCGATCTCTGTGGGCCCCACAGCCGCGCTGGCGAGTGCGACCGAGGTCGCTGGTGACGTGGCAGGACCTCGGCGTCATGTCAGTAGACGTCGTGCTGCACAACCTCGGCGTCAAGCCCTGTGACGCCTAGCTTCTGTCCCATTTTCAGAAATAGTTTCGCCAGGGGTCTATTTGCGAAAAAAGTTTCCGAAAAGGACCAAAATGCAAAATTTTCACTGTGCTAGTGCATGTGCGGAAAGGGCCGGTATCTGGCTGCTGCTGCTGCTGCAGACCGTAAAAGTGACAGCATCTTAGGAGGGCTGGACCATTGCGCTGAAGAGGGGTGTTCATGAAGATCTGTGGTCTTTTATCCAGTGTCACAGTAGTTTAAGGCCGTGTTCGGTGAAGCTGAAAACAGCTGAAAGTACTGTAGAAGTGCTGAAATTTTGTGAGAGAAAAGTACTGTTGAAGTGCTGAAAAATAAGCGTTTTTAAGCACAAACGAACAGAGCCTAAATGACTGGTATGGAATCAGAATAGTGTTACAGCATGTGACTGATCAGTGCCAGCATAAGAACATTGAAGAAGCCAGGCAGTTCATCACTCGTCTCATGTACTCCTACCTGGATAGTAGTAGCTGGGAAGTTCAGTTTGAGGTACTGTCCTGACGAATTGCAAATGGTACGCTGAACCGTAGTCAGGTACCTTCACTGAACGTGAGCATTTAAGTTTGATGTACTCGTCTAACAGACTCTCACTCTTAACAAACTAGATCTCCCTTTTTTTTTTTGTATCACTATGTACTATCATGCAGGAGTGGCATACAGGGAAAGAAAAGAAGACCATATCTTTACATGGCTCCATACTGAATACTACAGAAAAAAAAAAGAGAGAGAGAAGAGCTTGTGGGATATATGTGCAATCATACTCGAGCTGCTATGCTAGGCTGTGCACGGCTGGAATTATTGTTTATGCATTATGATGCGTATGCCTTTGCATCAGCACGGCGTGACTACGAAGAATGCGAGTGACTTTGAGATAAGGAGCATCACCATTTGCTGTGGCAACAGCTACGCGCACAAACTTTCAGACGAGGACAGCAGTATTGGCAACAGCTAAGCGTGTGCGCACAACTTGACTCTTCTCTATATGTCCATTCCATATGCAGTCAGACATGCAGTTTATAGCTGCCCTTAGCCGCCTTCTGCGAAACCAACACATTGCTTGCAGTTACGTCGTCCATTGCATTATTCCTGGAGTAGTGAAGTTCGTCCTTGTGTGCACCTCCTGTATCCATGGAGACGAACGGCTTTCATCATTGCCTGATGCTTTGTGTTTGCCATGCCCCATGCGTACAAGTTACAAAGGATGGTACCATTTAAAATGGTATCACAGAGTAAAGCTCGACAAGCTTGGAATTCAATGCTCCAGTTTTGTTGAGATCATTCCATAAATCCATAGTCATGAAAAATTATCTTTGCTTATACTGGAAAAAACGGACCACTCAAAGAATCCAAAATGCAGTTGCTTCACATATGGCCCAAGGAAAGTAGACCTTGTTTGTAGTGCTTGACTTGTATTGAAATCTATTCTCGTCTGAAACTTAGGAATTTGTCAAAGCTGAATCCACTTTTCTCTTCGAAAGCTCCGCTAAATGGAATAATACTGCTTTAAGAAGACAGTGAGGAAGGTCCTTCTCGCTGTAAATGAAGAAATCTAATTTGTTAAACATATGGGTTACAGATACCATCCAATGCAAATCTGCAATACATTTCCCTTTTGGATATTGGAATTCGTAGTCTACAAGGATTTGGATGGACAAGCATGAACATGAGAGTGAAAACAGACTTCATTTCAAGATGCAGGATGGTGCTATTTAAAATGATGCATCGTGCATAGGATCTACGATGTTAACTATCCAAGAAACTATTCTATATAAAAAAAAAAAACTATCCAAGAAACTACTTTGGACTCTGTCTGATAGGCCAATGTAACAAAAGCGATTGGAGAAATGTCAGCTTCTTAACAACTTATGTGACTGCATCCAGGTACTAAGAACACTGTTGAAAGAAACAACAGCAAAAACATCAGGCTTTCACTTTGACAAGCGTCAGCATTAGCTGAGGTATCACCCAGCAGCGACTGCTGATTGCTGAGTTTTAACATCGATGCTCAGCCATCAGAGTTGTCTAATAATAATGCTAGTTAGCTAGTTAGTTAGTACTAATAGATCCATCAATGAATGTACGGGTCACCAATAAAGCACAATTTGGTCAGTTAGCACCAGTCCCAAGAGAGCCTTCTGAAGTTCTGATTCATTCTTGAGTTCTGAATTCTGATGGAGGTTGTCAGTGGAGAGGTAATTATGTCCCAATGCCTAGTGATAACTGATTATCAATTGCATGCTTCATGGTTTAAAGATTCTGTAATGCATGGAGTGTGTCGATCTAACTAGAATGGTAATGGAGGTATACCTTGAAACAGAAGGAACATATATGTCATGATGGTAATCAGAGTTGTTGCTAGTGATGCTTGGTGATTAGGTCTCATGCCAGTCAAGCTTTATCCAAATTGATGACAATATTTGATTCTTTTCTCGGCATGTGAATCAATGTGTTTTTCTAAGCTCAAGATGAGGTATTCTACATGCTCATTCTACTTCCTTCAGATTTGAGATACACTTCGTTTCTACCTAAACGGAGTCTTTGTGTAGAAACATACTTGTTTGGCACAAAGTTCAGTTTGGTCAAATTTGCTTTTGATGTATACTAGTTTAAAAAATCTCACCAAGATTTTTTTTTTTATAAAAAATATATATACGTGGCATCGTGTGGTGTGTCTTTGTCAGTGGGACGACAATTGAGAAAAGCTTGAAAGGAAGAGGCCACTAAGGAAACCATCGCCATTAGTTTGTTCTGCTTGTCCGAGCTTAAGTTAAAAGCAATCCTGGAAATCCTAACAACCAGCTCTGTGGAACTGGAAGATTGCATCATATAGGTGGCTAGTAACATCTATATTTCAACATGATATCAGTCGTCACGCCCCTATATGACTAGTTCATGATATGTAATCATGCCCTTTTCATATCTATTTTCCCATAGCTAGTAAAATGAGTAATTGAGTTGAATGGATCAGAACAGAGAGTCAAATGGAAACTTGATTTGTCACAATCAAAACTGCCGCCTGATGGCACTGAATTGTCACTTGCTCATAGATGCTTTTTCATTTCAACACATGTTGCAGGCCGAGGACACTCCTCCGGTAGGCTGTGCCTTTTCAGACTAACTGACTAACAATCGTATTCGTATAGAATCGTCCTGAAAGGCTGAAACTATCGTTCGTAGTTTCTAAGGCAAAGCAGCAATAAAAGAATCAGCATGTGATCAACACAACGTAACAAGTTCCATTGTTTAGTCGCTTGTTTGTCTAGAGGCAAAGCTATTTGAATGTATATTATTTAAACAACTTCTGCGCAATCAAATAATCAACCCCCTATCTGTTTCAAGATGTGATGAACAAAGGAAACAGAGACTCAACAGAGCCATGCATTATAGACTGCAATTGCTATCCCAGTGTTTTGCATCCCAATAAGATAGAAGGTCATAGATGCCGGAACTTTTCCATCTCTAACAATTAGATAGACGCATAGACGTAATCAAACACCTGACAGCATATATATGTAGAAACAGGTTCAGCCACGCGAACTTGCAGTCAGCTAATTCAACTAAAGAAATTGGAACAACCAGATATGTTATGCCTAATAAAGGAAAAAGTCTATATCCTCCTCTGAACTATGGACGCTGGAACACATGACCTTCCAACCTATGAAATGGTCTAATTTACCCCTTGAACTATCCAAAACCGTCTATTTTACCCCCTGAGCGGTTTTCGACGGCGGTTTGCAACAGTAAAACCAGTTTTCTATTTTTTATTTATTTTCGCTAACTGTTTGAAAAATCATAGTAAATCATAAAAAAATCATAAAATAAAAAATCCAACTTTGTTGGACTCCACATGATTAGATCTACACAGTGAAAATATAATATGGTATGCTTTAGTACATATTTTTTGCTATAAAAAATTTGGATTTATTCACTGTAAATCTATAACAAAAACTTTGTACTAAAGTATACCATATTATATGTTCACTGTGTAGATCTAATCATGTAGAGTCCAACAAATTTGAATTTTTTTATTTTATGATTTTTTTTATAATTTACTATGATTTTTCAAACACTTAGCGGAAATAAATAAAAAATAGAAAACTGGTTTTACTGTAACAAACTGCCGTCGAAAACTGCCCAGGGGGTAAAATAGACGGTTTTGGATAGTTCGGGGGTAAATTAGACCGTTTCATAGGTTGGGGGGCCATGTGTTCCAAGGCCTATAGTTTAGGGGGAGGGGGGGGGGATTTAGACTTTTTTCGCCTAATAAATATTGAGTCAGCATAGCTAAATGCCTAGCTACACCGTTCCTGAATCCTGATCAATTGGCAGTCATAGCTGCAGCTAACTGACTTCCATTCAGAAGCAAGATGTCACTTGACGTTAGGACAGAAGTTTACTGGCCACGAGTGCCCATGACTGCCCGCAGGTTACCGGGATCACCGAGGAACTGCAAGCATGCCTCCTTCAGCCTGCCGCAGTGATGCCGCTCAGCTAGTTCAAGCGTGATCTGCACCGTGCCCACAGGGCACAGGCCACATCAATGCACCTGCACAGCTTGTCCTCGCAGATCGGCGTCAGCCTCTGTATGCAGTACCTGTCCGCGGCGACGAGCAGGTTCCGGAGCACGGCGTCTTCATCGTCTCGTCTCTGTCCATCTCCGGCAGCGAATCGGTGTAGGCCTAGCGGAGCAGGGCCCTGAACGCCGGCGGATCCACGCCGTCGCTCGCGATGACCGACGACCGGGCCGGTGTGCGGCGAACGTCTCGCCGCCGACCTCGAACACGACGTCGGCGCCCCTCGAACACGACGTCTCCGGTCTGGACAGCAGCACTTGCTTGCACTGGATGAAGAAGAGAGCACGCTTCCCTGCTACGAGCGTGAGTGAGTAGGCACCGAGCCGTCACCGGCTCGGCGACGTCCTCGTCGAGGAAGAGAAGCATATACATGTAGCCCTTGCTGCCCGCGCGGTCCCAGTTGGGGTAGTACCAGAGTACCTGATGCGCCACCGGTGGCCGCCTACGGTGAACGGTGAGGACGAGAGGAACCCCCCTGCTCCAACGGGTGCGGCAGCGTAGAGGGTACTGGGCTACTGGCATCGATCCGGAGCTCGTGGCGCCCGCGCTCCTTTTGTCCGCGACGATGGCGGAGAGGCGGACCGCGACGGCTTGCGGCGGTCGGAGGCGGAATGTATGGCGAAGATCGGCTTGATCGCTGCCTGCAGGTGCTGCCAGCTGGCCCTTGGGCGAGGGTTTAGCGAGGAGGAGAAGCACAGTGGGCTGGGGAACTTGGGGTTTTGATCGTACTTGTAAATTCCATTCCGGTACCGGCCGGAATGGCCGGAATGCCCCGTTCTGGTGCCCAAACCGGCGTAGAAGGGCTGCAATCCCGTACCGGGTCAAATACCGGTCAATACCGGTCAATACCGGCCATTCCGGTCAATTCCGGCCGAAACGCCTGTTCCACCCATTCCGGTACCGGACTAAAACCAAGTGACGAAACACTTTTTCCATGTGTGAGCTATGGAGTTTAGAAAAAATATGTGAGTTTAGAAAAAATGTTAGTGTGATGAAGCGTAACTATGCCATAAGTATATATTTATATGATTATTTATGTATATGTATATTCATATATTTTTAATATAATAAAGTCCGGAATGGTACACCGGTATCGGTCGGTACCGGAATGTTCCATTTCAAGAGTAAAAACGGAACGGCCTCCGGAATGGAATTTACAAGTATGGTTTTGATGGAGGGGAAAGTAACGGGAGAGAGAGCGAGTGTTCGACTCCAACGCTCACGGTTGCTTACAGCCGAGTCCTTTCCGTTTTCGGCAAGGCTCATTGCGCGTCAGGTCAAGTCGTTTCATCATCGGTCATCAGCCGAAAAAAAAAAACCCTGCTATTATTGGGCTGGGCCTTTCAGTTTTAGCAGATGGCTCACGTAAAAGGAAAAAGTTCATTTTTCCTTCCTCAAATTCTGTGAAAGTCTGCCTTTTGTCCCTAATAAATTACAAAACAAGGTAAATCACCTCCCCTAACTTTTAAAACTCGTGCATTTTACCTCCCTGATCCAATTATAAGCGGTTTGAAGGCGGATTTGTCTTTTCATTTTTTTATTTATTTTGGCCTAAATCTTTGAAAAATCATAGTAAATCATAGAAAAATCATAAAATGAAAATCAATTTTTTTTTGACGTCATATTAGCACATCTACAAGCGAACATATAATATGGTATGCTTTATAACAAAATTTTTCGGTAGATTTAGATATGTGCTTTTCTATAATTAATTAGAATAATTCATAATTGCAGCTTTAATGGTTCAATTGTGGTGAAATTTTTATGATGGCCTAACTACTGTATGTTTGGAATGTAATAAAAATGTTATACTTACTGGATCATATATAACTTATTTATAGATGTCTTTATAGTTTATGCTTACTAGCTAAATCTAAATAAATATATACTAATTTTGGATCATGTATAACTTATTTGTAGATTTCTTTAGGGTTCATGTATAACTAGTTGTGGTCAAAATTCACCACAATTGAACCATAAAAATTCACCACTTACATGTGAGATATGGTGTTAGAAGTTTTGGGCTAAGGCCCACATATCTCCATAAATATCTCAAAGGCCCACTCACACGTGCATGCATATGTGACATGGTGGGGGACTTTAGTCCCACCTTGCTAGTTTAGAAGGAGTGAAGCCAACTTAAAAGTGTGGGTTATCTCCAACTAGTTGAACATATGTGAGAGAGGGAAAAGGAAGAAACATACGCGCTCGGCTCGCCTCGCCTCGCCGGGCGAGGCGGGGCGGGGCTAATGAGCGCGCACGCACGACATACGCGTGAATGGTCTGGTGATTTCCCGGTCCAACCCTTGCGGGTGCGCGGCTTCCTTTTGCCACTCGAAATTTTTGCATGCATGGAGAAAATTGCGCTGGTCTGTTTTGGCAAGCAATTATTCTCGTATTATGGTAATTACCCAAACGGCATGTTAATTATCATAATGACTGTGATTGAGCGGCTAATTGGTTTCCTTAGCTACGACGCGTGCGCATGTATAAATAAAGGGCAAGATGTCGTCCCCAATACAGAGAATTCATCTCTTCCCGGGGTAGCGAGCGTAAAGTTTTTGGGAAGCGCCGTCGCGACTGCTTGTTGGACGTCTTCTTCCCTCTACGCCCGGTGTTCGCCAATCTCCATCGACGGTCTGCTTCGTCTCCTTTTGCGCTATCAGCGCCGATAACCCCACTGTAAGGATGTCCGCTCTCTCTCTGTTGTTTGTTCTCGCATCCTTTCTGTTGCTAACACTAGACTGCGTGACTTTGTCTCAGATCGTAGTGTTAGTATAAAATCACAAATATGTTTTACATGCGGTTGGTTTTTTTTCTCTTTGTCGGAATTAATTTGTGCATCGTTAAATTGCTATTATTTTTAACACATGGTACATTGGTAAAACTTAATGAAAGCATGACACAATAGATTTTGACCACATAGGGGTGTAGCACTAATGGTATCAGATTTGGATAACTTCAGGCGTATCTAAGTGAAAGGGAATCCAGGGGATTCAACAGGAGGCAGGCGGAGGCGGTGGGTACCGCGGTACATAAGGAAGAAGCGGAGTTCCATGCTCAATTGGACCTGGCCTGATAGTGGCTTTGGAGCTTGGGCTCGGAGCAACAGGTTGGTAGTCGTCCGTCCTAATATTTTGCAGGCCCCTTGTCTTTTGGATGGTAAAGGTATATTGTTCCTGAAAATGATACATGAAAAGTCAGTTATAAGAACTTGATTTCCCTATTATGATCGGTGATGGAAATAGCTAGCCGTCTCTAGCTAAAAACATACGAAAAGCTATAAAAAAGAATTAGTGATAACACTAGCCACTAAGATATATAATCAGTCTGTTCGGCTGGCTGTTACGGTACGACTAGCTGACTGATTGTTCTGAGAGAAAAACACTGCTGAATGGCTGGTTGGTGCTGACTAGACCAGTCAGCCGAACAGAGCCAATATATTCGAGTTAATCAAATGTATCCTCTTCTGGCCGTGTATATGCTTCTGATGATGTGTGCGATATATGTTGTTCGAGAGCACACACACCTTTAGTTTCCTGCCGTTTAGCTCAATGCTTCCATGTCCTGGATCAACGGTGAATTCAACTAAATGTCAGCAATACCATAGGCCATATATATATACTCCCTAAATATAATCTCACTAATTGCTCATTAAAAAGATGCTGGCAGAAAAATAGACTAAGTGCATGTCCAAAAGTCTTTAAAATTCACTTTGTAAATCATCATTTGGAGAGTCATTTGCATAAAAATTGTTTTATACATGATTCCACTCTTTAACATTTTTTATATCTTGTTTGTACTTTAGAGAGTCTGAAAGCCCATGTTTGGTTTTGGTTAATTGATGAAACCTAGTTTGCTAATAGTATGCTCTAAGTGTTTCATGAGAACAATTAGCAAATAAGATGTAGCAAAGGACCGGATCTATGGAGACCACAAGTGAAGGGTAATGACGGCATCCATGCAAATGGTATAAGTCCATCATCAAAGGTGTCCACAAGGTCCATCAAGAGATGAGAAGGAAGTTGATAAGAAACCGGGAGCTCAAGGCAAAGGTATAACCAATAGGAGCTTTTTTGGTTTTGGTGATCAAGACTCCATAGAGGGAGTGATCACATTTAGCATAGATAGCCGTACTATCAAGAGGGAAAAAATCGTTGATGAAATGCGGTTATCAAGTGCCACTAGGTGTTCATGATCATTGCATATGCATATAGATGGTAGTGACACTAGCTTGACCCGTGGAAAACTCTTTGAAAAGGCTGACACACGTGCACCTAAGTGAGAGACACTTTGGAGTGTTAGCGCCTTTGGAAACGGGGTGAAGTTTGAGGGTTAGAGAGAGTTTGGTCCTCTCTTCCTCCTGCCGAGCTTGTGAGGCAGGATTCGGCGAATTTCAAAAACGTTACAATAGAAAAACTAGCGTCGGACCGTGCTGTCACAGAGCGTCGGACCATTAGCCTCGGTCCGACGGCTAACACTTGTCCTGCTCATTTTGAGAGCGTCGGACGCTGCGTTTGAGGGCGTCGGACCATTGTCCTCAGGGTCCGACGGTACAGAGCCGCAGCAGGTCGACACGTGGAGAGCAGAGGAGCGTCGGACGCTCGGTGTTAGTCCGACGGTGAGCGTCGGACAGCGTTTTGGAACCTCTCTGAAAACGTCGGACGCTGGCTAGTTTTAGTCCGACGACCTGTTGTTTCAGAG
Organism: Eremochloa ophiuroides; assembly: GCA_038502445.1. NCBI lineage: Eukaryota > Viridiplantae > Streptophyta > Magnoliopsida > Poales > Poaceae > Eremochloa > Eremochloa ophiuroides. Next base: position 103,968,058 of record JAHLJS010000002.1, on the reverse strand, counting down.
TCCGACGGTGGTTTTCGGCGGAGCGTCGGACCGGAGGTTTGGTCCGACGGCTTACCGTCCGACGGTCGTTTTGGCATGAGAAAATAGCCGTTGTGATCCAACGTTCGATTTCAAACGGCTACTGACACGTGGCGTTCATCCGGGGCGTCGGACCGTGTGGTATAGTCCGACGGTGTGCGCGCGGGCGTCCGACGCCACGCAGAGAGGCTCAAACGGTTATGTTTTTGAGTAGAGCTTATAAATAGCCCTTTGGCCGGTTTGGGGAGAAACTCTTGGCCATTCTAATCACTCCTACTTGCTTGTGAGCCTTCTCACTCCACTCTCACTCATCCTACTTGATTGTGATCATCATTTGGCGAGTTTGGAGAGCATCAAGTGCATTGCATTGATTGAGATCATCTAGAGGCACTTGGTGAGTGTGTTTCGCAGCGGTTTCTCTTGTTACTCTTGGAGTTTGCCGACTCCTAGACGGTTTGGAGCTGCGAGGATCGTTGAGGGGAGTTGGTGATTGTCTCCGCCTCCGATCGGTGAAGTTGTGAGGGGTTTTTGAGTCTTCTCTGCGGGAGATCGTAAAAGGCTACTTTAGTGGATTGCTCGTAGCTTGTGGATCCCCATCTTGTGTTGGTTGTGCGGCACCCTTGAGAAAGGTTTGGCGTGTGATGCCAATTAGCGCGTGAACCTCCAAGTGGGTGTATCGCTACAACGAGGACGTAGCTTGCCGGCAAGCAAGTGAACCTCGGTAAAAATTATTGTGTCAATCTCTTGTCGAGAATTTCTTAATTATTGTGATTGTTTTTATTGGTACTCATCTCATCACTACACCGGCGGTATAAGATTTACTCTCTCTACTCTTTACATTCTCGCACTTACTCTTGTGTAGCTTTGTTAGCTTAAGTTGCTCACCTAGGAGTAGAGTAGAAGTAGCAACTTAGCCTTACGTGTGTGAAATAGAGACTATAGCTTAGCACGGTTAGGTGGCTTGCATTTTTAGTAGGCTAGCGCAAGAATTCGCTTCGCTTACTATTTATCTAACCTCTTACCTGAGTTGTTGGTTGTAGAATTTTTATAGGCTATTCAGCCCCCCTCTAGCCATTTAGGACCTTTCAGAGTCATTCTCAAGAAATCCAGAATATATAAAAGGGTAAAACAGGTGAGACAGGTGTGTACCAAGTAGAGTACTCTCTCAATAAGACGTGCACGTATTCTAGGGTTAAAATTCCTTAATCTCTGATCAATAGGTAGCCGAAAAATCGTTGATTACACTATACTTCCTCCGTACCTATATTATTTGTCGTTTTAGACAAGGTTTTGGTCAAACTATTGGAAATATAAATCATGAATAACTTTTAAGTAGTTGAGTTTGAAAATGTAAAAATTATATAAATAGATTTGTTTTGAAATGTACTTTTGTAAAAGTTTTATATATCACTTTTTAATAAATATTTTATAGAAATATAAAGTCAAAGTTTTGGTTTGGAGAGCATGTTTTCGGATGATCTTTTTCTAATGTAATAGTATACCTCGCAGTACATTAGAAGGGTCCGAGCGTTTATTTATATCTTTTGATGCCTTAAAGTGTCGTCTAGGCGTGTTGTATTGAACTTATTCTCTACCAGACGCAATCTATCAATATCAGCCGATGATTGATCGCCATCTTCTTCTTTTCTTTTACGTTTCCGAGTACAATTTTGGATCTCATTTAAATTTTCAGCATCATATCGCGTGAACACAGGACGAGACGATTGCTCGAGCTACAAGCCTAGCTAGAACTGTAACTCTTTTTTTTTTTTTTTTTTTGAACCATAGAACTGTCACTCTTGGCTCCAGAGAACTGATGACTGATGAGAAGAAAGAGAACAGGAGGCGCACGAACAAAGTTATAACCGATAAGAGGAAAAACAGTTGCATGTACGTGTGTACCTGTGGAGTTCTTGGTGCTTCTTGCTTTAGAGGTGATTCCCATAAGCCGATTTCCTCCAACAAATGCAAATATCAGCAAAATCAGCAGAGAGGGACGCTTCATCTCCTACCACTAAGCAAGCACAGTCCCTTCAAGACTTGAAATGCTTCTACGGTTGTGCTTCGTTTCCTTTGGTTCCTGCAGCTCCTCTTCTTTTATGGACCGACGTCCATGCGTGATGCGACTCCATTCGCGTTACTGCTAGATGTCAGCATGCGGATTTTAAAAATGATGTGATAAGACGGCAGAATTTATGTCATCGTCAACAACGTGGAGCTGCAGAAAAATGGCCGGGGAAAGCGAGGAAGGTGGCCTCCATGCATTCCACCCTCGCCCGGCACTTGCTCGCATTGATGGCCATGCTTGCAGTTGCAGCCTGCAGGAGTGCAGGATGTTGTTGCCTTGTTGGTCCTCACTTTCTGATTTCGGCTGTCGCGATCTTTTATTTTTTACCTATTACTACCAATTACTATCGGCAAGTTGCAGAAGTGTCCTTAGCATGACTGCATCCTATTTTCCAGAATTTTCTATTTTTTCAAAAAAAAAAGCTATACAGAATTTCATGTAGAAAGGATGACACTTCTTCCCCTAAAAAAGGGGAGCACACTTCTGGCTCATGTGACATTATATAAACCTGCTGACATGAGGGTTGCACAAAAAAGAAACTCTGCACGGACTTGTATGGGGGTATGGTTTGGTAGATAGAGAAAGCATCAGACATCAGACTAGGGCATAGACAGAGTACAAATATCAAGACACATATATCTTTTACTACCAATGGTCCAACGCCAAAGGACGCAGAAGCATATGGACGCCCTGCAATGTCATCATGGAGCCCTGAATTGCTCTCTCTCTCTCTCTCTGGTATTACTCAAGTGCTCATCAATTAGTGGTATATAGAAATCATCTACGGGGTAGACAGTTCAAGCGATTCCTTGGCCATGTCATTGGTTTGGCATGATGTCGATGTTGCTTTCTAGATCACACGAGCGCTCAGGGCAATCCAGCTTACCCCATCGTGCTGTTACTCTTTGGCAGGGAAATATTGGCTTCCCAAGGCTGCAAGAAAAAAACCACAGACCGTCCAGAGAGGAAACATAAGAACAGGCTCATCAGGATATTCCAGAAGCTCAATATTCTGCAAATCATGGTACCAGAATGGAAACACCTACACTTATAAACATATACTGACATGCCCCTTATTATGCCTCAGTTTTCCTCTTTTTGGCCCTGAGACCTTACTTTTCCTATGATTCTATTCTATTATGTTCAACGCTAAAATACCATAGATGATTTCAAAGGCTATCAATAGGCAACTGCAGAAAGCTGACTATATGGACTCACCTTCGATTAACCACATTATGCACATAACATAACCACTGGGAGAATTCAGCCTGAGATCCTGCCTGCACAGGATTTGCTCTAAAAAAAATACAGCACAGTTAAATCAGTTTAGTGTTCAAGAATTATTGCTATCACTGAACTATAATATATTTAGCATGATGAATGAGATGATGTCCTCAACATAAACTTTCAGATAACCAAAAGTAGGATAAAAAAAAAAAACACACACACACAACTCAGCCACATTTTTGTATCAGAATTCGCAGCATGGACCTTAACAAATATAAACATCAACAGACATTGTGATTCATTGTAATATTCAAGTCACCTATAGATGAGCACGTAAAGAGTTTAATCATCATGTTATGACTGGACAAAAACTGTGTAAACATAAAATGAATAGGTGTATAGTCTACCAGGCTACCAGCCAAATCCATGACTTTAAGCACCAGAAACTAAGATTGAGCCATAGATTTCATATTGCGGAAAGTAGCAAGAGTTCACAAAATCACAAGCTAAAGCAGAAAACTGTCAAGGGTACCATGTGACCACTTCACAGAGAATAATTTTGTAAGTTGTAAGACAAAGAAACAACAAAAAATCAAGCTATTGAAACGGATATTACAAGTATTTATCCAAGTTGTTGGTGAGCAATGCTTACTTCAAAACTTCCTTGAAGTGATCAGCACATTCTTTGCAAGGATATAGTCTCGAGATTATATGCATCTGAGCATGCGACCAGCAGTAATGTTATTTTTGTGTGCATATGAAACAATTAAAGAACAAAAACAGTGCGGCGTAGGGAATAGAACCTTTCTGGGGAAAAAATGTTTCCATTTGATTTGTGAACGTAGCTTATGTCTAATTACTCTAGTGATCCTGTCTCTCCTAAAACATGTTTTCAGGTTACTATTCCTGACGGATTTAGTGGTAGTCTGGTAATACATAGTTTATGATCTTTTATTTTTAAAAATGTGACAGCAGAATCATGCTAAACAATGTGCACCCCACCCTAATCCGACTAAGTTGGGAATGAACAATGAGATCATGAAAGTTGAAACATATTCTCTGTGATTATCAGGATGTAGCTAGCAGCATTTCAACATCTACAAATTGTGATATCTATTGCCCATGAGAGTAAATTACAGTTACAGCAAATCTTTAAACCTCTTCACAACTGTGGCTTTGGATTCCGAAATCCCAATTACTCAAATTCTGAAGAAAGTTAAGAGAGTTGTATCTCGTGCTTACCAGTTCCTTTGCATCCCGTTTTTGCTGCCTTGAGGGTTCGTCAGGGAACTGAAAGCAAGTCACAAAGTCGATGAGATACAAAAGAAATTCAAATCAAATACAAAGAAAAATCTCATTCCCTGCCCACAAGAATATACAAATAAATCCAAGTAAATGTGCTATGATACATGGTCACATAACATTTTTTGCTCCCCATCTACGTCTTGCATTTTGATCATTCTATAATGTGAGCTAGTATAATAGCATTGGCAGACTGGGACAAATGCTAAGCTAGTTTCGTGCTTCGTTATGCTACTCAGCAATAGATCGAGCACCTGCGCTGCAATGGTGTGAAGCAGCATCCACGTGGCCCGGCCGAGCTCCTCCTTCGTCAGGGGTGCCTCCTCCTTGGCATCCTTCTCCTTCTCCTGCATTCACTCGAAACCCTCACCAATCACCTCCCCGTCCAACCAAACAGAAGACGACATCGGGGCGCGGCGCAGAGGACAGAGAAAAACGACTTGCCTTCAGGACCTCCGGCCGCGGTGGTGCCTGCGAAGGCGGGGAGAGGGAGAGCGATAGGAGGGGGCGGAGGCGGTGGTCTTCGGGGCCGGCGTCGGGGGCGATGACGATGTGGCGGGAGAAGGCGGCGACGGTCTGGAGGACGGGCGCCAGCGGGTTCCAGCCCGGCAGTGGCATCGAGGTGGGAGCCGCCGTGTCGCGTGCGTGTGGCGACCCGGGGTTGCAAGCGAAAAAGGCGGTGGATGGATGGATGGATAGGGGTGGCGGGCGGGTGGGGTGCGCGCGGCGACGCCGGCCGAGGTGGGGTGCGAAGCAGAGGAGAAGCAAGGAAGCACGGTAAAATCGGTGGGAAGAATTCAGTGGGCACCGTACGTACTAAAAGCTGAAGTCCAGTGGGTTGCACGGCATAATCGGTGGATTGCAGGCAAAGTCCAGTGGACTAGATTTCGGTGGGCCGTGCGGGCCAGGGGCTTGGTCTCGTCAGTTTGGTGGTCGGATTTAGTCCCGGGCATCCCATTATCCGCACATGAAATATCCGAGCCTGAACATGAATTATCTGAACCTGAGATGCCGGGTCCCCAATTAAGATAGCGATTATGATTATCCAAATGTTTAGATAATTTGGGTAATAGCTCCCGGTATATGAACTACCCAAACTACATGAATATGTCTCTATCTTTATGTCTGTGATGTGTGATCAGTTGAACACTTGAACTTATTGCTTTATTAATATATGATTCTCCATATTTGAGCAAATGATTGTAATATATTATTCCCTGCAAAGTTGATGAGCAGTCTAGTGTCTATGAAGACCAGAGCATAAAGCATTAGTACCAATGGCAGTTGGCAGTGAGGCATGCAAATATGATGGTGGCAACTACAATAGAGTTGAGATGAAAAAAAAAAAAAAAGAAACCATGAATACCAAAACATTACTCATATCACAATCGGCATCTACTTTGATAGCAGCGATTTCTCATGAAGGGGGTATTTCAGTATTTGAAAGACACATGAACTTAAATATTGGATCACCGTCACTCTATTGACTTAGATTAGAATATGGTTTATGTAAAACTAACTATCGCTGTTTACAGTGTGCATTAGATCTTTGGTTTATCTATAAAGATCTTTGGATTTGGTGACAGCCTTTTCGGACAGCTACAGGATAATAATCTTTGAATGCACCAAAAAGGCTGAGTGGCTGAAGGGCCTGGAAGATGAATCCCCGCATCTGCACACATTGTATCAGCTAGCTCAAAATTGTCACTGGTAAACGTTGGAAATTTGTTCTCTGTAAAGGGGGCCATTACATCCAAAATTGTTGAAACAATTAAATCAGCCGAATAAAAATCCGCTGAAGCTAAAATAAGTGTTGACACAAAAAGACTAAGATTATATATTTTCTCCTTTTCTCATAAATCTATCATTTCTATTCTTGTTGCCGATAGACTGAAATAATGGAATCACATGTTCATAGGTAGTATGATAAACGGACTGAACTATTTCCAGCACAGAAAAGTATCACATTCTTGGTGTTTTTCCTTAAAGTGTCAACCAAACAAGGAGCAGCTAGCAACCATAGTTTATGATCCAGGTAATACCAAAAATAAACACAAAGTAAAAAGGGCTAACCAAAAAATAAATACAAATGCACATATACTCAAGAGGGTCGATGGAAACAGTGGCGCTCCACTTGCCGTGCAAGAGGGCCTTAGGCGCGGCCATTGTCGCTGCAAGACTGACCGGTGACCGCAGACGATTCAGTGATGGCTAATAAGTAAATATCTCTGTCCAGTTCGCAAGGAAATGCAAGGAAGCAGTCAATCTTTGTCAAACACACTCAATAATCCCGAAGAAATCAGAGCTGCCTCATGTGGATATAAATATAAGTGTACACAGATCAACATAAGCATTTCGATCTCAAATCAGAAAACAACATGTATTAACTAATGTGTAGCTACTTTCCTAACTGCTGCAATTAGGCACACCAATATATTTCTGAATCCGTTGCATGATTCTTCGATTCTCATTTTCTCATATCATCCCTAACATTTAATAGAAGATGCTCCGATTAACAAAACGATTCGGCAGCGTAAAAGGGAAGAAGAAGAAGATGATGAGGTGATGCGCGTTTAATGGCCGAGTCCTGGTCGATCCGGTTGCATGTCCGGTCCGCATGCAATGCATATGCATGCGCCGGTAGGTAGCGGTAGGAGATAAACGAATGGGATCACCGGTCGGCGGCGGCGGAGGCGTGGCGCGGGCGGAGGATGCGGCAGCGCTCGGAGACCTTCTGCTGGAGGTAGTAGGGGTGGAGCGGGTGGTCCGGCGCGAGGAACCCCCAGCGGCGGGCGTTGCGCGTGAGGCCGAGCAGGCGCAGCAGCAGCTTCTCCGTGAGGTCACCGCCGCTCCGGTCCCGCGCCACGCACCGCGCCACCTGCTCGATCCGCCGCTTCTCCTCCGTCGACAGCGACGGCGCCGCGCGGTGGTGGTGGCCGTCCATCATCATCGCCGCCGACGTCTCCGTTGTCGGTCGATCGGGGCGGTATATGCGACGAGGAATGGGACGGGACGGACTAGTGTGGAGGAGGGGCAAGTCGTCGTCGGGGTTTGGATCGAACGAAGTGGGTTCGCGCTTCGGATCTCGTTGCCGTTTATATAGCCCCGGCTCCCGCGAGAGGTGTGGAGGGCTTCGCGGACAGGTGGGGCCAGCCTCCACACTACCCCACCCGGGCCATGCATGCATGGATAGAGACCGCATGAGCGTGAGAGACGACGGCGAACGAGACGGTTTCTTCCTCCATCTCATCGCGAAGAAACGACAGGAGCCGTTGGGATTTGCTTGCGATCCAATTCCTGGGGTGAGCTGAACGATCCGAGTCCATCTCGGCACCGGCCCTATATCCAATGCAAATGCGAATCGCAGCTCATACAGCCCAAATTAACCGTGTGGCACCAAATCCCATTCCACAGCTTCGGCCTACAGTTACCTTGGGGTAGGCAGATGAGGATACGGGTACGGAGAGGCAGTGACTAGGGCCTCTAGATAATAGTGAAAATCACACGAACATTAGTTATTGGGCATTTCTAATTTGAATGCAACTAATAACATACCATAATAAGTAACATTACTACTAGGTCGTTTAGGTAACCGGTTCATACGAGACTTCATTCCTTGAAAATGATGTAAGATGTCATCATCTGGTATGCTTGCAACTGGATCTTGATTAATTTCGTCAACTGGAGCTGGAGGTGGAGCTTGATTAATTTGTTGAGCTGGAGCTGCATGTGGAGCTTCATTAGTTTCATTCAGTTGTGTTTGTGGTTCATCAACAACAATACGGTGAGGGAAATAAGATTGCAAGGTCTTGGTCGTCTTCATTGTCAACGATATGTATATTTATCATCCATTCGTTCATGATTTATATTTCCAATTGAAAAGAAATAAAGGAAAAAAAGCTCATACGGACATACCTGTGTTAGTTGTTCTGTTCAGCCTCTGGACAGAGGCAGTGGCACCACGACTCCCGTGAGGGGCATGGGCGACGTGGAGCCGCAGAGCCTCGGAGGGGGCCCGGCCGGCCGGCGACCGGAGGAATCCGGCCGCAAGCGGTAGGCGTCGGCGACTGCGACTCGGGAGGACGGAGGGGGGCCGGCCTCGGTGGCCGAGCAGGACCATCAGACCATTAAGCCTGCTAACGGGGCTAAACCCGCACCAAACCCAACCCGCCCCATTATTTATTAGATAATTTATTAACCCGACCCGACACGAAATTGTAGCTCACCAACCCGCCCCAACCCGCCCCGTTCCACCACTCAACTACCCAACCCACACAACTTGCAGCATAACTGTTATTCACAACACAACCCGTGTCAACCCGTTTGTCTATGAACCCGATCCGCCCCGAAACGTAAGGTAGGAAAACCCGTTTCCACCCGTATACACACCACCCGAAAAACCCGTTTCAACCCGCTCCGTTAGCAGGGCTACAGACCATGCACGTCGAACTGGCGGGCTGGCGACGGCGCGGCGTGCGCGCGGCAAGGCAGGGGCGAAGTGGCAGCGTCGGGTGCAGGCCGTGCGGCGCGTCTGCGAGACCATACACGAGCAGGAGCAGAGGAGGCAGGAGAAGGAAAGGGAGACGGGCCTTTTACTTTAGTGGGATAAAATTTGTAGGGGTATGATGTATTAGTGGGCTGACGACTAGGCCCTGTGCCTTAGGCCTAGCTCCCAGCGGATACAGTGGTATTTCTGGAAATACCATACTTTTCATATGTAGTTTCTAATATATATATGTATGTATAAATGTATAGTGGAGTATTTGTTGATATTTTCACTATTTTATCCCAAAATAACCCAAAATATAACACTGTATTCGAGCATTTCACCTTGTCCAACTTCGCAGGTCGCCGGCCTATGAGACCTAATATGCCTCTTTGACTCCCTTTTCCCACCGAGTCCACGCATGTACGCCCTAACCATTTGCTGCACAGCCGCACTCCTGTACAATCTCCTTCCAAGATAACCGGAAATCGACAATGGTTCATGCCTGGCGACGCCACGGGCAGGTGGGCAGCGGCACCTCCACGACCGTCGTGGGCAGGCACGCGCGTGGGGTGCCATGCGCCCACCGGCCATTGTTCAAGCGGCCCTAGCAGCTATGCGTGTGCGCTTTGTGGTGGCAAGGGATCTAGCGTGTAGTGGCATGTGGCTGGCCGACCGGGGACACACTGCTCGTTGCTAGGTGGAGGCACGACGATGGCGGCGAGAATTCGGGATTGGCTCTACTCCAAAGCTCTGCTGGTGCTGATTTCCAGCCTTCGAGACGGCTAGGTATAGCAAAGATTTTTTTTGAAAGCACTCTATCTATCAGAGTTTTTTATATATATTTCTTTTACGTTGAATTGGGAATATCTAAGTTTTAAATCCCAGCTCCGCCCTTGCGGAGAGGGTAGGTAGAAAAAAATACGGAGGGTGATAAGAAAAAAGAGAGAGAAGAGTATAGATTAGACGTAGATAAAGCTTAGTAACATAAAGTATGGGAGAAATACGAAAGTAAGTCTCCCTGTTCACTTGGTTCAAATAGCGTACTAATTGATTTCCCAAGTACATGAAAAAAAATACTTTTGAAGATGTTTTAAGTTGAGGTAGAAATACCTTACCAAAAAGCTCATGCTGACGCCAGTGAGGATTAGAATTATCTTCTCCGCATCAAGCATTATGAGCCTTAAACTTTGTTTTCGATTTCAATGGACTAGTATATGCATCTTGCTCCGTGAAGTGGCAAACGTGTTGTTCCATCTCCATCCTTCCATGGCAAACATTGTTCTATCTTTGTCATATTCTTTGCGGTAAGTTCGTGACAACTCGTGGCAATATGATACGATAATACCTGGCTCGCCACATCTTGTGGCATGATATAAGTTAGGTTCGTGACAAGTCGTCGCATTATGATGACACCTGGCTCGCTTGCGATGTTTCAACACTTGGACGTGTGTGTCTGATAAAAAATCGTGGGAGATCGCGGTACGCACACATAATATCCACGTCGGATGGTAGTTTCGTCATCGTGCCAGACGTGGTACGGTCCAAATAGAAGCGCTTTCCGCCGTGCCTGACAACGAGGTGCGGGCCACCGCGGGGGGCCATGCCCATGTCCAGCGACCCGGCCGGAGCGAGGGACGCGTGGCATGAGGGATTTGTAGAGGGCATGGGCCGTGGGCCGTGTGGCCCCGTGTCCCGTTGTCCCCGTCGACTCGCAAGGCCGAAACAGCTAGGTCCGGGGTCCCGGTCGGTGGATTCGGCGCGGATGCCGGGGCTACGCCGTAGGCCGTAGCACGATACTCCTTGCGACGGGACGAAGCTTAAAAAACATTTAGGAGGGGCTGAATTGCTGAACTAAACATAAAATCATGCTAATTTATCTTATTTTGAGCCTAAGTATATCACAAATCGTGAAGGATGAATTGTTTAAAAATTTCAGCTTAGTTTTTTTTGTCATATTTTTATCGAACTTTGTTATTTGACCCTAAAACGAAATTTGTTTAGTGTCTTGACACTTCTGTCCATTATATTATTTTTTTAGCATTTGAAATTCCTCAAAGCAAAAACTCAAAATTATAAATCTGTAGATCTCGTCGAGATCTATAATTTTTATATAAAAATCATCTTTATTCGATGTCGTATCGAAGAGTTATGATTTTTTTAGAGTATTTTGGTCTGGACGGAAGCAAATTTTGTTTAGGGCCAAATAATGAAGTTTAATCAAAACAGGGTCAAGAAACTAAACCGAACTTTTTTCAGGGCTAAGGAAATAATTTTCTCAATTGCGAATATTGTCTTCTTCAACTTGTTTTCAGCCCCTCCTATCCTTAAAAAATACCTTTAGATAATGTTTTTAGTCCCTCCTGCCCTTCACCACAGAAATTACATAGAAATTACATAGCTTCACCGACCGTAGGGGTGCTAGAGCCCCACTAGCCCGCGGCCCGCCCCCCCCCCAAGCGTTCCGTCGCTACCTTGCGTCGAGCAGGCACACTCACTGATCGATTGGTACTGTGTGATTAAGCGACGTTTCTGTGTGTCCTGTGATTGGGCACGCGGCGGGCAGGACCGCAGGACACGTCGGTCCAAGGCTTGAAGCAACCCAAGGTCCCGGCGCCGCGCATGTGAGGAACTGAGGATGAACGTCACGGGGGCTGCGCGGCCGGCAAAAGTTGAAACGGACGATGCCTAGCGCTTAAAAACAGCCCATCTGCCGGTGCAAACCTGACGTAGAACGGTAGAACACGGCTACAGTTTCGTCAACACTTGGCCCCTGTGAAACGAGCTCGATCGGTCGCGATCGCGACGACAACCCAGGTTTCTCTGACAAGCCGGCCGCCCATGTGTACAAAAGCAGTAGTATATATACACAATACAAGTCTTTGGAGCTGCGAGATAGTAGGCCACACGGACGGCTCAACTTTGTCATTTACTCATTTATATACAGCCCCACTGGATGTGCAGCCTGCAGGATGCCTGAACAGGGCCGCAGCCCGCACGCCAACAAGCAACAAGATGACAGCCGACGTGAAGAGCCGTTGTTGCGTCCACATCAGCTAAGCCTCGGCCGGCCGCATCCTTGACGCCACTGGCGTTGCACAGCTAGCCGCCGTACCGCCATTGATTGGAATGTTCGAATTGTTTCGCATATATATTCATTCACATTCACTAGTAGTAGTATACAATTAGCTACCTACTCGGCTACTCGCATTTAGAAGACAACGATGGACCTAATCTAACGCAAGGAGAACGGCCTTGACGCATATGAAAACCCAACAGGACCATGCCTCTGCTGCGGAGTGCTGCCGACCGTTCATCACAGGCATTAACAAATATTCAAAGAATAATAATCAAACAAAATAAATAAACACCATTTCCATTAAGCATGCATGTAGTATATGTCATGTACGTAGGATAATGTTTCGTCGAGCATCAATGTACTAGCATAGGGGTATCATGATATCACATCCTCCATCGGGTAAAAGCTTGACAAGTGCAAGGACCACTCGATCATCATAGGCCCTGCCCCTGCTTTATTGCTTCGCTTTCATACACGAGGCGAGAGTGTGCGGTGCGGCAGGCATCACGCATCATCAACGGTACCTAGTGTGCCCAATCAATTGCAGCTTCAAAGAAACAAAAAAGTAAAGAAGACCTAATCATAACGCCCGTTTTATTGGACAAAGGAGCCGTCAGAAAGATGTTGTAGTACCTTTGATATTACTCAGCAGGATTTATTGCGGCTTTGGCTAATTTGTATAACTAATTTATTGTAGGAAAAATATTATTTGACGGGTGTGATAGTCACAAGGCTTATTACTAACGGATATGATAAGCTGTGAAGAACAAGACTGTATAATCATGACACTGACGGGCTACTTGCAAATTCGCATCAGCTGCGCTCCACGCCCTACTAGTGTTGCTGTAGCGACAGTTTTGGCTGTGTTCGGTGAAGCTGAAGTGCTGTAGATAAGCGCTGAAGTGCTGTAGAAGTGCTGAAATCTTGTGAGAGAAAAATACTGCTGAAGTGCTGAAAAATAAGCGCTTATAAGCGCTTATACCCTCAACCGAACGCAGTCTTTCACCATACAGGAGCTCCGTCCGCACAGTACACTGACAGGGCGACAGCGGTCGGTGTATACGTGTCGTCTCTCTCTGATCTGAATATTCAGTCCCTGGCCGGTGAACTGAAACTGTACTGTACATGTAACCAACTCTCACGTAACAGAGCACCAGGAAAAATGCCTACTGGAGTACACACAAGCACTTCGCTTAAGCTACGTTTGTGGTGGTGCTATGTGACAGGAACCCGTGCGGTGCGGCCGAGCGGATTTCCGCGGGAGACAACCGCATCCGAGCAGAATCCAAAGAACCCGCAGGAAACTGTCGTGCGTGGCCGCCGATCGGATAGGGTGTTTTGGCTTGTGGGCAATTAAAAATCAAATCAGGACGCTCTGCTTGCCCCTGCCTCCCTCTCGTCTTTTGCCGAGACCCAAGAGATGCTAAAGGCGAAAAGTCAGTCCAACGACGGAAAGCTCTGCCTCTGCGCATGTATCTTTCTTTGATTTTGTAATAATCTTTCTTTAGATTTTCTTTTGGAGAATACTTATGCCTGAAGTCACTGGTGGGAGAAGTAACAGGGGTGGTGGTTGTGCTGCCGCTGATACCTGATAGACTGATAGTGTTCAGTACTAGCATGTAGGTAGGTTTCAGCTGAAGTGCGTGCGCCTGAAGTGACACGTTGGTTGGGTAAAGCAAGGCCATCCATCACCCAGCACACGGTGATGGTTTGCGAAGCTGCATCAAGGGGGGTCAAGGCGGGTTGTGCACCTGTCTAGCGACTGCTGAACGATGACGATGGAACTAGAGCCCGGATTATATATTTATATATCACCAATCAGCAGTCAATATGTAACAGCGTAGCAAAATCATCTTTCTTATGGAGGGCATATTCCTTTTTTTCGAGCCTCTCTCCCTTTTAGTCCTGATGACTGAAGATTTTTTTTTCTTTTTTTCAACTGAAGGTGCCCTGGGCCCTCCCTCGATTGAATCGGTTTGCCTGAAATTAATCTGAATAAACAGGCTCATAAAGTAAGATCCACTGATTGAGTCTCGAGACCTTTTTTACAGATAAATTCATCAAGGATTTTGCAAAGCATAAAAAAAAGGCATGATTTTGCAACAGAGAGATGGAGAACTAGGTGGTAGTGGTATAGAAGAAACAAAGGCACAATAATAACCCGATCGAAATTAGCTCTGTTCATTCGCATGCCCCGGTATCATCTGCAGGCGGATCGAGACAGATACACGAGGAGGAATGGAAGTACAATCTCAGAGCCCTGAGAGATCGACGACGATACATACTATAGTAGATACAAGCAGCAGCGGAAACCAAAGAAGAAGAAGGGGAAAAAAAAATCAAAAGAAAGCGGAATCACTATCCCGCAGCCAACGGCACCGGAGCTGACGCGGCGGCGGCGGCCTTGACGATCTACTAGAAGCCCCGGCAGAGGCGGAACCTGTCGCCCCACGGCCACGGCTGCGGCCGGAACCGGCTGGGCCGCCTGGCCGGCGCGGGCGGCGGCGCCGTGGTGCGGCTCAGCATCTCCCACATCACGTGCACGTCCTCGTACTCGCACGTGCTCACCTCCTGCCGCAGCCTCCACAGCCCTGCGAGAAAAACCAGCGACGCCAGGTCAGTGTATCTGTCAGACCGAGGGGTCGTCGTCGTACGAGGAGCCGCCGACGAACGTCGAGCAGCGCCGCCGCCGTGCCGTGCCGTACCGGTTTGGCGAACCCCGAAGCGGGACGCGACGCCGAGCCACGCCCGCCGCACCGGCAGCACGACGCGGTCCCACCAGTAGCCCATCGACTCGCCGACGCCAGGCAGTCAGCCGCCAGCCGGCCGGAGTTGCGCCGCCGGAGACCCTAGCCCCCCCGGCCTCCTCGCTCCTCGGTCTCGCTCTTGCTTCGTTCCCCTCCTCCTCGATAATTAGACCGGGTCCGGTGGTCGGTCGGTCGTCTCCTCTCTTCTCTTCCCCGTCTCCCTTATTTGTACGCGCGGGGGAGAAAGAGAACCGCGAGGCACCGACGCTCGCACTCAAGCAACACTGACGTGTGGGTCCGGAACGCGAGTAGCGCATGGGGCAGGGGTGTCAGTCGGGCTGGTGGGTAGGGTGGTTGCGGGCAGTTAGTTAACGGGGGGCGGCGGGCACGTGCCAGGAGGCGGTAGGCGGCGTCGCACACGTCGGCGCGAGTTTTTGATTAAGCGGGGCCCAGATGGGATTCATGGGCGCGGCGGGTATGTGGCGGAGGCGGTTGAAGTGGTGGTTGCGGGTGTGTGTGTGTGTCAGTGGAAGGAGTTAGGTCACCCGCGCGAGCTGCTGTGTTGGGCTCCTGGTCCTGGGCCCAGAAGCATTACGCTGCTTGATTCTCGACTCTGTTTTCCAATTGAAGTCCTCTTTTTCTTTTCTTTTATACACATATATATTCTTCTACACAACTATGTGGACTTGTCATCCCAGGAGCAAAAGTAGATACCACGATGCTACAACGACTAGAGTATGTTTAGCACTCACACAAGCAATTCTCGCCTAGTCTTTTTCTATGGAGTGAGGGAGGGAGAGTTCTAAGGGTATGCATGTCCCTGTAAGAGTCTTTTGTTTGACGCGCTGTACCTTATCTAGTCCTGCTTTAAGCTTTAATGTGAAGCGACCGAGACAAAGCAACAAATACGACGGAGTGTTCTATCCATCAACAAAAGCATGTCATTTTTACTAAAAAAACAAAAGCGTGACGTTATTGCAACTATAAAAGATAGAGTTGGAGTAGCAATATGTTGGAGTACATTTGTATTAGAAGATTTGCTGTATATTAGCTGTATATGCACACTATAAATATTTGAATAGTTTGATATAGAAATTATTAATATTTATGATACAATTAATACCACTAGATGATCATTGAATCTATTTCATGATAAATTTATTTGGAGATATAAATGTTGCATGTATTTTTGACAAATTTAGTTAAACTTATGGTGTGAAAATTTTAAAAATAACAATTATTTAGGGACGACAAAAATAAATCTGCTTATCGTCCTGTCTCATGAGGATGTAGTGCTGCTCTATATGGGTGGTGCCAGGATTCGGGAATTTTCTAGAGCTTTGTGATAAATTCTTTTTTTAATGAAATACTTGTGGAGACATCATTCTTACGTGGCTCTCTTTTTTGAAATGCTTTATATGCCGTGCATAGTCTCCATAATCATATAAAATTTGACGGTTTTGTACCTTGTCAATAACGAACGAGGTTCTCATATGGCTGAAGCTCTGATAGTAACTTATGCTGATTTCTTATAAAAGAAAAATATTATTCTATAGGCTAAAAAAAATTTAAAATAAACTTTTATAAGTTGAACAGGGTACTAAGTTGTATTTCCGGCTGGGAGGCTGAAGTGTCGTCAGACGGGATCTCGGCACAGATGGCTGAAAACGGACGGAAATTTTCGTGTTCCGACTCGTTTTATTTTCTACTTTTGTTCCGTTTGTTTTTCTTCGTTTTCATATTTGTAGATCTCGTTTTCATATTTACGGAAATAGGAGAGGTGTTTTTCCGTTCGTTTTTGAGAAATCCTGTTTTTATGCGAAATTGACCCGTATTTATTCCGCTTTCTATTCCGTTTTTCAATCTATATGAGATGTGTCTAAAAGTTTATATTATAAGTCTACTAATCACCAATTATACATATTAATATGTTAATACATGTTATGATAGTGATTATTTGACCGATAACTTCGTATGTGTATATTATTTTACGATTTTATTCATCAATACGTAAGAATATTTAATTTTATTATTGTAACTAAATTTTTCGGCTCTCCGTTCGTATTTATTCGTTTTCGTATGTCCGTATATTTTATTTTCGTTTCCAAACCCGATCCTATTTCCGTAAAAAAACATAGAAATTTCCTACGGCTCGGCCCACCACGTTAGTTAGTGTTAGCTCACCCAGATGAAAGGCGGGCGCCTGATTGCTGCTGTACTACGTGTATGTCGTGTGGCGATACACATGTCCTGCTTCCACTTACGTACCGTGTGATCGCGACATGACGTTCATGGATTCAAAGGATGCCGTGTCGTCGCCATGTGCCGATAAAGAAAAATCTCCTCGAGGGGAAGAAGTGCTGTGGATCCTCCATCTGCGCGCGAGAGCACGACCAAAAAAACTGCGTTAGGCTGTCCACACTCCTCTAAATTTATCATCTAAAATAAATATTCTGTCCTATTCATCGAGATTTTCTTCTCTATATCATTTTTTTTCGTACTCATCTATCCTCTATATCGTCCTCTATTCACAGTGAATCCTACATATCTATAAAAAAAATTTATATAAACATATCCACGTGATATCTTATTTTGAAAGATTTATTTAGACGAATTTAATGGTACAATCGAAATTTAATTTAAAATTTTGATTTGTGAGTTATTGTATTTTTTATTTTAGTAGAAAATATGGGACCCACCTCTCCCACTCTCCTCTCTCTCCTCCCTCTCTCACGCCATCCCTCTCCCACCTCTCTCACTCTCCTCTCTCTCCTCCCTCTCTCACGCGTGCACAGTACCGATCCGCTACTCCGCTCAGTTTACCGAATCTCTCTCCTCGAGCGTGGATGGAGGACGGCTCCGCCGACCGCGCTGCGGCTGCTCCATCCGCGACAGCAATCCTCCAGGACAGCATTGAGGATAGCAGTGCGGACAGCCTTAGGCTGTCTCCAACGGTGGAGAGGCAAAAGCGTGACCCATTCCAGTATTTGGGTAGCGTACAGTGGAAGGACGCACGATGCAAAAATGTTTCATCTCCAACAACGGACGCAACAACTGACCCAAAAATCCTCCATCGCAACCTCCGGCGAGTCCGCCGGCCTGGGCACCCCGGCCTCCCCGCCGCCACTTCCCCTCCCCGCCATCGCTTTCCTCCCCGCCGCAGTCCTGCTCCACGCCGTAGCTTCCCCTTCCCTTCCCCTCCCCTCCCCGCCACGTGCCTGCTCTCGTCGTGGTCCCGTTCCTCACCGCCGCCGGGTGCACGACGCCACCTCCGCGCCCGGCCACCGCGTTCCTGCTCCTGGCTCCTCGCCTCACCCCCGCTCCCCACCGCGGCCCCGCTCCCCGCAGCGGTCGCTCGTCGCTGCGCGGGCGGGAGGTGGAGGTGGATGCGCTACGCGAGCAGCTCACCTCGGCGGCGCGGAAAGGAGGGGCCGGAAGCTCTGCCTGGCTTCGGCGACTTCAGCTCCGGCGAGGACCAGCAGGTGCACGTCGCCAGCTCCGCGCCCGACCGCCTCGTTCCTGCTCCTCGCTCTCCGCCTCGCCCCCTCCGCGCTCCAGTGTTTGCGTCGTGTCTCTGGGAGGACGCATCTTCGCGTCTCCTTCAAGCGCGTAGGTAAAATGGGTCTCAGGTTTGGGTGAGCCGTTGGAGAGCGATTTTGAGAGACAAATACACTGTATATGACCTATTTTGGGTATGGGTTGTGTGGTTGGAGACAGTCTTACCCGGCCTGTCCCGTACACAGTGTTCAGCCACTCCAGTACGTATCCTTACCATATTGTGAATCTGTGGTTGGAGCTCCGGACGCGGCATCGGATCCCAATCTCCCATCACGAACGCAGCTAGCCGCGGCGGCCAAAAAGTTGGCGAGAGGGTAGGCCATGATGGATGGTTATGGTTCACGTCGCGGAAGAAAGCGCCGATGGAGCCGCCGTTGTCCTGGGACCGGGATTGCCTTCATGCCGCCGATGCGCGTGGACCATCGCGTTTCCGGCGTCGAGCGACAGGCACCAAACCACAGATTGGCCCATACCCACACACCAAGGCGGCAAAACGGGACGCCTCGTACACACACGTGACACGTGACCCCGGCCCTCGCGCGGTAGGCGCTGTGCTGATCCATGATCCATCGCACGAACCAGTCTCCTGCTGGACACTTGGACGTGGACCAGCCCAGTAGATGGCAGGCAGTCTGGCACTGTGCCAGTGGCAGTTTCCTTCCTGTGCCTGTAATAAAATTTGCGTGGGGCCGGCGTCCATTCTCGCCGCTTGCCGGGAACCTGCCCACACGGCTGAAAGACCTCACGATGGCGAAGAGCGAATCGAGTGCTCCGCCGTGTCGTGCTTTGTTCCTGGCCCGGACGCGGCACTGTTTCGGCTCGCTCTCAAGCAGGCAGGCAGGCAGTCCACGACATGCGCGCACCGCCACCGCCGGCCCCACGGTGCAGCCCGCCGCATCCGTTCCGTCGCCGTCGCCGATGACAAACCGCGCAGCCAGCCAGCCAGCCAGCCAACCACAGAAGAGGGCAAGAGGCACAGGCGCACAGCCGTGGTGCCGGGGCAAGCACAGGCCCCAAAGACACGGCTCGCGGCGGGCTGCAGGAGAAAACCCCACACACGCGCGCACTGCGTAGCCGCTCGCGCTCCGCCGCTGGCTGCTGCTGCCGGTGCCGCCTCATTGCTTCGCTTCTCCTCCCTCCGCCTACCCCGGCCTCGTTTAGCGAGCCGAATCCAACCCCACGGCGGGCCGATACCGACGGACCCCGCTCGGACGCGCCGAGGCGACGCCACCACCGCAAGCATTCGCCTGCTTGCCTTGCCGCGGGGAAGCTAGCTAGCTAGTGGGGGTAAGGAGGAGCGAGCGAGGCCGTTCCGTTCCGGTCCGGGCTTCCGTTGCGCGTGCTGTGCTCAGCTAGCACTAGCACAGTGCTGGCCGAGATGTTCGCGAGCCGGCCGGTGGTGCACCCGCTGGAGGTGGCGGCGCCTGCGGATCCGGCGCACCACCCGCCGGGCGTGCTGATGAAGGACCTGCCCGGGATGCCGGGGACGCCCGGCGGCCTCGCCCTCCGCGTCCTGCAGATCCTCTTCGCAGCCATCTCGCTCGCCGCCATGTCGTCCACCAGCGACTTCGCCAGCGTCACCGCCTTTAGGTACCGTACGTACGCCACCTTTCATCTTCCCCGTCTCTCTTCTGTTCCGCCTCATCATCGCCTGCCTAGGATTTCGGAATCGCATTGTGGTTTGGTGCGATTTGGTGGTTTAGACAAGTAGTAGAGTGGTTCGATCTACTGGTGATGCTCAGCTCAGCGCAGATGCCGGGGCCCGGTGTATTCACACTTGAAATTTCAGGTAGTTGGGTTGGGTGAGCCGTGAACGGAGGACTTGCTATTAAAGCTCCCAAGACCTCATGTCTTGGATTTTTGCTTAATTCAGCAATGGGGTGTGAAACCTTGAACGTGGGGGCAGTTCTAACTGTTACGATTCTCTTAGCTACTCAAATGCATCTTTCTCCGGGTTTCCTTCACATGGGCAAGTATTTTTCACTAGAATCTGGTTTGTCTCAGTGAATTTGGATCAAGTCGCTGTAGTGGATCAGTCTGTCTTTTAAAACTCTTTAAGAAAATTTGGATCAACTATCAAAATGTTACCAACTAAGGAGTACTAGTTTGCAAATCCGTTTGTTGGACTTTGCACCTAATTGCTTGCCATCTGTGCTTTAGTCCTGATCATGTTTGGATTGACTCCGGGACGCCTGGTCATTGCGTTGCAGGCATCGATCCAAACCCTCTCCCTTTTTTTAAACTTCAAGAAACCGGGCTTAAGTGAGCACATTTCCAAGAAAGTAATAACAATAAAAAAAGGCAAGCCTTATGTGGACTAAAGACAATTTATTTGTAGTGTCCTCTGCAAAAAGTTGCCTCTGCAAAAAGTTGCACGCTAGCAACATACATTTCAATTGTCAAAATTTTCTGTAGCCGCTGCCCAACGTTATGCTGTGTTTTTGTGATTTTTTTAGTATCCCGATCCATACCCTAGAATCTTATGATAGTATGACTATCAAGTTAAACCAATGCATATTCTGCCATGTATCCTAAATTTTCTAGTAACGGATCCTACATAAAATTTTATAGTATTCCAATGTTACGATGCTATATAACACTTGACATAAAGGGCTTGATTTTGTTATGAAAAAAACTATTTAAAGTTAAGGTGCATTGAAAATAATGTAAAGAATTCCACTTAAATATACAATAAGTCAATTAAATTAATCAAAAATCAATGTTACCAATAGCTTCCTAACCTAGTTTAACTAATCTTTCTTCTTAGGCTTGTAGGCATCTCATGTTTGTTACTTATTTGCTGATTATGGGTTGTGAAAAACTAGAAAATGATTTTTTTTTCATGTTACAATTTCGTTATGTATTAATTAATTTAATTTAACTTAATGTGCTTGTGATTGTAATAGATGTGGTTGGTACTTTTGCTAACTCATAGAAAACAGGGACAGTGTTGATCTCTTGGGGTCAAAATGACAATTTACTGTGTTTGTGGTCACAGCAAATTCGTCTTCCGTATGCTGCATTCTAGCATCCTCAACTTGAATCCTTTCCAACCTCATTAATTTGGTTTAGTTTTGTGTATAACAAACTCATGATTTGCTCCTTTGCCAGCTACCTCATTGGAACTACCATCTTGCAATGTGTGTGGAGCCTTATGGTTGCCATTGTGGACATATATGCACTGCTTGTTAAGCGTTGTTTACGAAATCGTCAGGCTGTTGCTCTTTTTGCTATTGGAGATGGGGTACGTAAAACACGTTACTTGTTCATGATACTTATAAAAATCATTAAGTCAATCTTCCATAATATTTGTAACATTTACAGATAAGTTTTGTTGAACAATTTCTCAAGTCTTCTCTGTAGTGAAGTAACCACAACATACAAAAGTACCATAATCTGACACTCTTTTGACAATATAGTGATTTTCTGGTGGAATATTAATTGTGTAGCGCAAAGAAACACAAATAAGTTGCCAGATCATGAAGTTGAATAAAAATTGCCTCTCATGAATCACAGATTTGCTCAGGGGAGCTAGGACCACATTTATCTTTCTGATTCAGTGTACTCTTGTTTGACGGCAGATCACATGGTTAGTGTCCTTCTCCGGAGCATGCTGTGCGGCAGGAGTCACCGTCCTGATCGACACAGATCTGGACATGTGCTATGAGAACCATTGTGCTAGTTTTAAGTCTGCAGTAGCAATGGAGTTCATGTGCTGTTTTTCTCTCTTCCCATCCTTGCTTCTGAACCTTCGTTCGATCGCGTCTAGTGGCCGTGGCGGCGGCGGCGGCGGCGGCGGTGATGGTGGCGGTGGCGGCGGCGACGGCGCTGGCGGTGGTGGCGCTGGCGGCGGTGGTGGCGCTGGCGCTGGTGGTGGTGACGCTGTCGCTGTGGTGGTGGCGCTGGCGCTGGTGCTGGCGGTGGCGGGTAGTTGAAAAGAAAGAGGAGGATAGAGCCTGATCTCTGAGCAGTTTGAGCATCCAATTGCGGTTTTTAGCGGGCAACTGGATCGTGGCACAGTGAATAGTATTAGATTTGGAAGGTGAATTATATGTGTATGGCAGTATGAGACTATGACTCAGCATATATCTAGTTTAACCTGTAAAAAGGAAATAGGGAACGGCCTGTTTGGCAGAGGCATTGCTCTGAAGCCTTGCAGTTTTATGCGGTACTACTATTTACGCGCACTGTAAAATGCTTGGGGCTGTTAAGAGCTCTAACGTGTCCTGACTCATGAACCATGTATATTGTGAGTGAAGAGGATGGGTAATGGTGCTGAAGAATTTGTAGCAGTTCATTCTTCATTGGCAGGACTCACTTTCATATTCTGTTGCAGTTGACCTCATCTTTGTGAAGAAGTATCTAAATTCATCTCGTGATCGCTCATCACTAACACACACAGCCGGGGATGCACAGCCAGGTGGCATCTGTCATTTGTGAGTTGTTGTCACGAGCCGATGCACAGCCAGAATACACCATCTTCATCTGCTGACAATAGAGGATAATGCCGCGCTTGCAACTTTGCAAATGCAAGGCCGCCGTTGCTGACAGGCGCCATCCACATATTGGCTGGGGCATATACAATGGAGACGACAATTTTGTGTCCACGCACGAGTTTTTTTGTAAAAGTGAAAATGATATCGGCCACACTAGGCGCTTTCAGGGCGAACACACAACGCTTAACCTTATGCAGTACAATAACGACGTCGTACTT
The DNA here is from genome assembly GCA_038502445.1 of Eremochloa ophiuroides. NCBI lineage: Eukaryota > Viridiplantae > Streptophyta > Magnoliopsida > Poales > Poaceae > Eremochloa > Eremochloa ophiuroides. The sequence goes on along the minus strand of JAHLJS010000002.1, from coordinate 103,944,859 downwards.
ATAGTTATAGAGCCATCAGCTTTGTTTTGCACTGAAGTTGAGTCCAAAATTTTACACAAAAGTTCCCTTGCATGTACTAGGATTTAGGTACAATGCAGATTTACAACGACCCAATACAGGCACAGCCATGCTCACTAACATAGCATCTTATTTATATTCAACAAAGTGAGATTGCTACCTATGTATGTTCATCAAGTGCAATTGCCATCAAGTAGATTCAAGACGAAAGAAGCCTGCCACATGAGCATGAGCAACTTCACCACCAATCACCATTCGATGGAGTGCCTCCGGCTCCGATCCTTGGGCGGCTTGGAGCGCCCTTTGGCGCCGCCCACGGCGTCAAGCCGCAGGAACGGGTTCAGCCGCCCGAGCTTCTTGGACACGTTGTTAATGAACCCGCCGCCGCCGCCGGCGGCCTTCTTCGGCGGCGGCGGGCGGCGCCCCGACGCCGACGCCGACGGTGGAGCGCCGCCGCTGGGCGACGGCGACGGGTCCCTCAGGCTCATCTTCAGCCGCAGCAGCTCCATCTTGAGCTCCTCGTTCTCCCGCTGCAGCCGCGACACGTCGTCCGGCGCGCTCTGGCCGCCGTGCCGGCTCACAAGGCTCGGCGCCGGCCTGTGCGGCAGCGACGCCGCCGGGGACTCGCTGCCGTAGAACGACGACGCGCCCATCGTCGGCGCGTGCGCAGGGACCTCGCGCATTCGCCGCTGCTCGTGGTAGAGGACCTGCACCACCGTCTGCACTGGCAGCCGCTCGTTCTGCGCCGCGTGCGCGCACGCCTCGCGCGACAGCTTCTGGCAGTCCATCACTCGGCACACCTTCTTCCGCTCGGCCTCGCTCAGATTCGGATGCGCCTGCATGCAGGAATCCACATATAGTATAGCCCACAGTGAACCACCATCTGGTTGTGTACAAACAATTTCATTCTCACCTTCAAGTAGATGTCGATGGCACGGTACATGCCGTCCTCGTTGAACCTGGCGCGTTCCGGGATCATCTCGGCAAGGCCGGTGAACTTGTCAATGGGCAGGTCGACGTCGTAGGCGATCTCGGCGAGGTAGGACTCCATGAGCTTGCCGACCATTCCGACGTCGTTGGGCGGCGACGCCGTGGAGACGAAGTCGTCGTCGGTGTTGTAGTCCAGCCGGGCCGCCGCCTCGGCCTCGTTCTCCAGGTACCCGAGCAGGATCCTCTGGACGGCGTCGACGTCGAACGTGGTGCCGGCGTCGGCCGACGAAGACGGGATCAGGAGGTCGTCCAGCACGGCCTGCCCGAGCTGCGAGGCCATCCGCTTCTCCAGGTCCAGCCGGCACGCCAGGGTCGTGTCCAGGCACAGCGCCGCCCGGAGCAGCATGGACAGGAAGCTCACGGACATGGAGTTCTTCTCCTTGGGCAGCAGGGTCACGATGGTCTCGAGCACCACACGCTTCTCGTGTTCCTGCCTCGGGTCCATCTTTTCCTCCTGCCTTCCGAGCGTGTCCTGCAATTAGCACACAAGCTCAGCAGTTCGTCAGACCTTCCTGTACTTGTAGATACATACAGTACATTGCACAGCACAGTTGAGCTAGCTCACCAGTCTTCGCAGTGACTTCTGAGCATAGAGCATGATGAGCGTGCCCAGAGCAATGCCCTTGAACCCCCTGGCCTTCATGGCAATGAGGACTCTCTGGAACGTGTCAATCCGCAGCGACGTGAGCTCGTCAGCCAACCAGTCATCGACGGCCTTGAACGACGACGAGTACGACACGTCCATGCCGTTACCGTTGGTGTTGCCCACGGACATGCTGAAGTACTGACCGTCGTTGCAGGCGATGCATGCGATGGCGTCGACGCACCTGCCGACGAGGTCCACGTCCTCGGACACCGGGAGGAGGTCCTCCGACCTCCGGAGCACGGTGACCGCGCCCGCGAGGCTCGTCAGCGCCACGGCCTCCAGGTACGCCTCCGTCCTGCCGGCCAGGTTCCCGCCCCTGCTGCCGCCGCCGTCGTCGGCCATCTCCAGGTGCTCGGCGGCGCACCGCAGCATGGCGACGTTGTCCTCCGTGATCTCCAAGTTCTCGCCGTAGCAGAACTTGGCGACGAGCTCGAACGCCGCGGCGCCGCCCGGCATGCCCGTGAGGTCGATGCTGGTGACCCTGGAGCCGTTGATCCCCGACACCTGCTTCCTTATGTAGCCGCATCTCGATGCCAGCGGGAGCTGCACGACGCAGCAGCGTTCGCACCGCCCGCTAGTCAGAATCCAGGCTTTCTATACGTATGATCCCAAGAACACGCACGCATGAACTGCGATTCGTATTACCTTGTGCAGGTTGAAGGTCGCCTCCCCAACCTGGATGGTAATATCGCTTGGGAACTCTTGTGAAAGAATCCTGCAGCAATCAAGCGTGACAAGAGAGCTTCAAACTCGGCAAACCTTTCCTTTTTTTAAATAAAAAAAAACTCCAATTGCAGGGTTTAATCGGCTACACGTTAAAGCGAGCGATTCGGTCAGCGAGTAAAAGATGCGAAGATCTGAAAGCACACGCCGCCGGTCACCTATTGCTAGCTTAATGACGATTGCTGTTTGTTTTCAATTCAAAATCGATCCGAACAAGCTGTGTCAGCGCCGGTTACAACAGCAGCAAACAACATGCCGATGGAAAGTAAAGCAAAGGAGAAGGAACGCGTACCAGTCACTGGTTCTCCTCCATCTGGTGTCAAGCCGGCTCTCCTCCATCTGGCGGCCCGGCCCTCGCAAAAGTCACCGAGCAGCTTGCTTGCTTGCTCTTCACCTCTCCCACTCCCGGATGAACAGTAAGCGGCCGGTCGCCACCCAATTATGGAAATGCTTCCCCTTCCCATTCCCCTTCTGTCATCCTGGGCGGGCGAGGGGCGACATCGACGTCAGAGGAGATGGCGGCAGTGCGGAGCGAGTGACGCAGCTGCTCCGGCTTCTGGATCGCGCTCGCGCCGCTGTTGCCTCCCACACTGGCACTGGCCTCGCCGGGCGGAACGGAACGGAAGCCACACAATGGCGCCGTGGATGATGGATAAAATGAACGATAAACCCGACCAATCCGGGGCCGGGGATTGTTCCTTTGGCGCGTAATGATAAACACCTTGCCTTTCCTGCCGTCGCTCTCCGGCGACTTGTCTCACGTTGCATGAGCCGTGCGTCACCTCGCTTCGTACTAGTAGTATATGCTGTATGCCTGCCTGACACGGTTTGGACTGAAAACATTCAGTACGGGCCGGAGGCCCAGAGGCCAGAGTAACAGATCGGCCCAGATCATGCCGAACGCCTGTTTTTCCATTTTAGATTCATGCGGAAATGCCTGTCTTCGACGACGAAACTCCCCCAATCAAATACGCGTGAGACCACTGAAATTTCCAATTCAGCGCGGGCACCCGTCGCCGGCACCGTCCAGTCCTCCGGTCGTCCGCCCCACGGCGCGCCACATCACATCAGATCACGGTGCCTCCTCGCAGCTTCCTCCACACGTCTCTCCTCCTCTCCCCCTCTCGCGCCCCCAAAAACAAGCAAAGGGAGCAGATGGAGCCGCAGCATTTATATATACTATTAAAAAAAGGCATGGCACGGAGACGTTAATCCAATCCACCAGACCCAAATCTCTGTCTCGCTCTCGCGCAGGGCAGAGGGCACCGCCACCGCCAGGCCCACGCGCGCCTCATCCGGTGTGCCGCCATGACGAGCGCCTCCGAGCTCTTCACCGCGCGCCGCGCCGCCCGTGGGGCCCGCCTCTCCGACCCCGACCCCGACCCGGGCCTGGATCCGCACGCCGACGCGCTGCGGGACCAGCAGCACGGACTCGGCGCGCGGCGCCGGCGCCGCGGGTGCCGCCCGCGACGCCAGCTCGACGCCGCCGGGGACGTGCGGCAGCACCTGCACACCGGGGCCCCGCCACCGCGTCGCCGCGGGTCGTACACCGTGAGAACCCCTCTCGCACCAGTCTCCCTCCCCTCCCGCTTGATTATTGTCGTATCCGTTGTGTTGTGGCTGGATCCGACAATCTCCAGGAATTTCGTGGACACTATTATTAGGACTCGGCTCCCGCGAAAATCAATGATGGCTGGAAATGCCGATTTTATTATCATGATTGCATAGCTCGGGAAATGGGTACCAATAGGGACTACGCACTTGCACTTGTTACTGGGATGGGGTTAACCTCAACGTTCTAATTGGTGAAATGTATTGGATTGTAATCCTATCTAAGATTCTGAACCAAGCTTCATAATCCCACTGGTATTGCCATGTTGCACAAAGAGTTGAATGGGCCTTCTTCCTTATAGTAGCAGGGGTTGAGCTTGTAGCCCTTCCATCAGTCAATGGTTTCCTAGATGACGCAGGTCCATTGCTCGTTGTGAATATAGTTTTGTGGGATGCAGTTATTTGCTGTTTTCTTAATCAACATACCTCAGGGAAAAGAAGAAGAAGAAGAAGCTTGATCTATGAAATAGGCATCTTTGTTTACAACGTTTTCTTTCATAGATGGGAAATGTAGCAATTGCCTCGCTTAGTCATGTATTGAATCTACACCTTGAAACCTTTTTTTGCTATGATGTGTCATTGTCTGCGTATCATCATGTACAGTAGCTTTGCTCTTTATCCTTTGAATTCCACTTGAAATAATTGATCATCATCCATGTAGTTTGGTATTTGGGTTGTTGAGTATGTGTAAAATCATGACCAAACTGATGCACCTATTTACCCTTTTGTTATCTACTCCTATAACTTTAGACCATCCCAACTTCATTTCAGGAATCCTGCCATGGGCTACCATTTTCATCCTCATTGTTTGTGATAGCTCATCAAATGAAATTATTTCTTTGTTTTGCTGTCTGCAGGATCAGATCTTATCGTACATAGACAATAACAGCAATGGGGATTCTGCAGCTCGGAGGAACAGACTTGATAGGCTGATGTTCAGGACGAACGAGCGGCTTCCTGGTGCTGTACTACAAGCACAAGCACGTGTCCTGGAGAGACTCAGAGGCATTTCTCTTGGTTCATCTGCCTCCAGGCCATCCATCTCATTAGATGAATTTTGTGCTAGCGATGTGTTTAGACTCATCGACTTCAGAAATAGGGAAACCAGGCACGAGGCAAATCGGTCCCACTCATCATTCCGCCCGAGCAGTGAATCGGATGAAGAAAGAGCAACCATCAGTTCCACTAACTCCAACCGGTCTACTGGACTTAGCAAGGCGGCTTTCCTGCGTCTGCAGATTGAGATTTTTGAGGCTAGCAGAGATGATAAAAGAGAGACATCACCAGAATGTTCTATTTGCCTTGATGGATTTTACGATGGAGATGAGCTGATAAGGTTGCGCTGTGGGCATAGGTTCCACTCAACATGCTTGGAGCCATGGGTGCGGAAATGTGCAGACTGCCCATACTGTCGAACAAACATACGGTCACGATCCTGATGACAAACACATAGTTCGGAATAAGATTATAACCACCATGCAGTTGAACTGTTGTAAAATCTGCTGTTGTGTACTTGTGGGCATCCCAGTTCCTATGGCAACATGTCATTTCTAATATCCTGAATTTTTTTTTGTTGTTGTTGTGTGTTATGTGCGAGTGGAGGCTGATAGCAGTATAGCTTAGAAAGCACCCTTTTGTGTGTATGCAGTGAGGGATCATGCAAATAATCCTGTTCTACTCGTGATAATGTCCTGATGTCTGAATTTCAGTTGGAATTGCATGCTTCTTGTTATGGAGGGCGAGGAACATGACCTTGCTATTTCAGAACTGTAAATCTGTAACGCAATGTGTAAACTAAAACGTAAGAAGCACTGCTATGATGCAGTTAAAAATGCTCTGCAAAATACTAGGCTGAATGGCTGGCTCAATGAGTCAATGCCAGTGTAAGTAGCTTTATATTTCTCTCTCTGAGCTGGTTTCTTCGAATTAACTGTTTTCCGAAAAGCACTCTGAACTAATTTCTTATCCCTTTTTACCTTAGAAGATCTGGAATTCGACGCATTGGGTCGAAATCAGAGCCGATCGATCTTCTGTTCACTCCGCCAACGGATAGTCCAACGCTAGCAGTTGGTCTCGTTAATAAACCGTAGCCTAGCCGCCGCCTGCCAAGCTGGCGTTTCGCTGGCGACGTGTCGGAGGGTTGAGAGGCTCCAGCCCATTGTTCCGCGGCCTGAGCTCAATTTTGCTCGAGAGTCGAGACCCCGCAGGAGCCCACCATTTGCCGATTGCAAGGGGGTCGATTGTGCAGAGGGTACAATTGGGTATGCTGGAGGATGGGGCAATGAACGCAACGGACAGGAGGCGACGGCGAGCTTCGTTTTGTTCGAGTTCGAAGCCATGCAGAAGCTGCCAGTTATGCTACAGAAGCCGTGGCATGATTTCTCATAAACACGAATCTGGAAGAGGATTCGACCAAAAATGCTTTCCTTCGGAGTTTGGAATAAAGTACATTCTTCATCCCAATTTAGTCGTGTAATATTTTGGTTCTACACAATCAACACAAACTGGCACCTTACAACTCCAGCAGATTACTGCTGGGGGCTTCAACATTCTCTAATTCCAGTGCCTTCCACATCCCGATCACAACCTGTACCCTATGGAGCTCTACAGTTAAGATGGCAACTCCTACAAAAATTCACCACCCTTCCGTGTCAGGCAGTAAAAGCAATAGCAGTGATGCATTATACAAGTCTTGCAATTTCTGTTGCGAGCAGCATGATCACCAACCCACTGTGCCCACTAATTTATACTGGATCATTACATACGTGCCAACCAGCCACCACGGAGGATTGAGTTCTCGAGGCGCATCAAGTATTCAGAGCATATCCAAGCATGAGATGCATCAAGTGTTCAAGTCACCATTCAGAGCATATCCAAGCATGACGAAGCAACCGTGATGTAAGGATTGCCCGGGAGATGTTCTTCCAAGGACGAAGCAGGATGCCCTGAACATGTGGCAAGACACATGCCTTTCGACCTTGATTACCAAAATGGTCTGCCATATTTGCCACATGTGCATGCCTCAGGATCCAGTTGACCAAAAGTAACTTAACTGCCAGTGAATTTACCATACAAGCTGCTGATCTTGTGAGGCTAGAAATCAAATCCTGAGCCACTAAATAGTCACCAGATTGTCCTCACTATGCATACAACTGCAAAGTAAAAGAAATGGTAAATACATATGCAATGGGGAAACACAAAGTCGTGCAACAGTTAAGGACAACTGACAAAATAATAGCAAATGGGTCAGGTCAAGATATAAGATACAAATTTAATAACAAGCATTCAATATGAATGCAGGTGCTATGAAAAGATAACAAATGCATGTAAAAAGACAATAAAAAGAGCTACACCGTATATGTCAGTACTCAGTATATATTGAAAGGATAATATTCAGTATCACACCATGACCAAGAAATATGAAACAGAAACGCTCCGCAACATTTCTATCAAGATTATTCATCAATGGCTCTAGTTAAGTAATAAACATATTCAGAATGAACAAATTAATAGCACTTGAACAAGAATACAAGATGCCAAATGGTATAGGTTACTCAAAACTTCTACAGATATTTTTAGATTGGGACAAAGAAACAAAATTAAAAATAAGAGGCATGGTAAATAGACTTACTGATTACAAGAGCAGCAAGTGCCAAAACAATCAATTGAATAGGATGCCCATATTGAATTTGATACTGAGATCTTTGAATTTTTCTATGAAGGGCTCCGAGCCAACCATAAAGCTTCTTATTGTATGTATGCTCATCACAGTTACTCAAACAACTCTTGTTCCTTTCAAAGCATCCTTCTAAGTCCTACAATGAGGAACAGCCATACAAATGTTAGAACATTAAGATATAAACAGAGAGAGAGAGAGAGAGAGCTATAGAACAAATGATCTTTGCATCATTTGAGAACGAACCATTTACCTGACTCAACTGAGAAGTACTCAGAGGGATAGCCTCTTCAACATCGTGTTTGTTAATGCCTGCCCACCTAACTGCTCCATTTTTACACTTCGTTCTAGTCTTAGATTGCAAGGTACTTGTCAAAACACATGTCTTCCCTATCTTAAGCAAAGGCATTTTGTCTGAGCCATCAGATAATTGTTCTGTAGTTCCTTCACATTCATTAGGAATTGACATGCTCCATGAGCCTATATCAGCACTGGCACTAGCTGCTCTTCTGTGCCCACGATGCAAATCTTCTTTAGTTCTCCCTGAAATCAAATCCGTGGAACCAGCTGAATCCTTGGAGCTGTCAGTTGATACATCATTTTTCATCCTTGCTGCATTGCTGCCCACTTCAATGTCACCTGCTGAAGGAATTGTAACCACTTTGTCTTTCTGTTGAAAAGGACTGGCAGATAGGAAAGCTGCAAGGTCGTCCCTTTCATCCTCATCCAAATGAACCCAGCTCAATGGCCCCCTCCCCTCTGCAACATTGGATTCTTTCAAGTATTTCTCGACCTCTAATATGCGATAGCCAATTGCTGTAACGAAGTCATCATGCCTAGCTCTTGTATCTTTTCCTGCTGAGTTAACCAGATCGTTCGATCTGATTGCCCGTGCCAGTTCATCAAGCTGAAAGAAGGATAAACCAATCCCCAAAATGAGCTTTTGAATCGAAGATTCTTGTAGCAGTAATCTTCAAATTTTGCAGTATAATTACAAACATTTTTTTTATAAAGCTTTGTCCACTGACATAACTGGATGGGTACATTACCCAACTAAGTACTGTTATCACCTCAATCACATCCACATTTACATGAATGTGGTTGTTTAAACATCATGCTAATGTGGCAACTCTTTCTTTTTTTTATAAAAAAAAAAGCGATGGGAAGCTGCCTAGTGCATATATATAAGAAAGGAGGATCCCAGAGGGAATATGGCAACTCATAAGCAAATCAAACACCATGCTAAGCTAGATTGTCGGTGATCGTTTAAGCAGGGAAAGTTCTACACATCCAAGTGTCTATAGGATATACCGATTGAGCCATAAAAAGGTAGCGAACTTAGCAAGGGGACTACAGCAATCGGGCCGTGCAATAATAATAATATAACCTCAAAATGAACGATAAGGGCGACCAATTCACCTGCCACTTGGCGGTTCCAAGCGCCGTATGCAGCTCGCGGCGAAGCTCCGCAGCTGTAGGGCCTCCACTGACGCTTGCAGCCTCGTAATCGCCCCCGTTCCTCTCCTGCACCCATACCCGATACACCGATTCCATCCTGCGTGAACGCAACCAGAGAACCGACAGAGGTCAGCACCAGATCCGTAACCGCAACGAACCAGAGCAAACCTAGGCCAACCCACCCAGAGACGACAGTACAGGGGAAAAAAAACACCGACGAAATGGGGGGAAAGAAGGGCAACGCACCGATCGGCGGATTCCTGGACCTCCTCGGCGGCGAGGAAGAAGGGGTCCTTCTCCCAGCGGTCGAACGACGTCGCCATGGATCGGAACCGCAAACCTAGAGCGAGAGATCGGATTTAGGATTTGCGGCTGGTGGCGCGGTGGGGGGGGAGCGGCGAGCCTGGCGGCTTTCCTCTTCTTCTCTCCGCCCGCTTTTTCTCGCCGCTATTTCCTGCCTGGTGCTGGGCTGGTGGTGGCTGCCTATTATTATTGCGTTGCGTTGCGTTTGCTTTTCGTCGGCCGTCGGCGGGCGCGGGCGCGCGCGCGTGGGAATGCCGTGTTGGGAACGTGGCTATTCCACTGCCGTGTGGTGTGCGATGCCATGCCTCTGTTTGTTCGCATCAGATTGTACTACTATCTGGTGCTCATCGAGGTGGAATTGATGTTTACCTAGCTTGTTTATCCAAAAAAAAAAAAATTAAAAAATGTATGGCTTGCAGCCTTTCACCCACGTTGATTGACGACTTTTCAACTATATATGACTGCTAACCGCGTCGGAAGTCACTAGTCAGACGTGGTGGATTAGCGGATATCTTCTAGTAGTTCTTTTATTAACAACTATAACTATGCGTCCAGAGAAGAATGAGACACCGAATGATGACTGACTGTCTGCTCTTTTAAGCTAAAAACAAACGCTGATTTTGGCTGATACTGATTTCGTGGTTAAAAATAAACGCTGATTATGGCCGAATGTGGTGACGGTTCCAGAGATCCTTTTTCTTTTCCCACTTCTACCAGTACCAGCGATTAAAAAAAATCCTTGCTCATAGCCATAGCATATAAATAGCAACGTTCTGTGTTAATATCTCGCGAGCTGAAACATCAAGGTACTTGTCTAATATAGGAGACAGATAATCACCAGACTGAAATGTCAAATGTAACGGCCTGGCACTAACAAGAAACTCCAAATGTACCTATGTTATTCCCTTTGTGGTCGGAGCAAAAGGTGTAAACAGTTTGGCTATTGAAATAGGCAAGCCCGACGGCAGCTCTACCAAAGTTATTGACACAGCTGACATTTTTCTGCAATCACGCCACCAAGAACACCGAGACGCCTTGGCTGGTAGCTTGGCTCACATCTTCAGTTCCGTCGTCCACGTCCCCTGAACACTCGGCCGTTTCGTTACGTGTCTGGTTCGCAGCTTCACCACTTTCCTTCCGAGAGAGTTCCTTAGCCTGGTGGTTTGCAAGAGTACTTCCTCTGGCGGTAAATTCCTCACACAGACCACTCGCTCGTTATGGTTTTCTGTACAACGACGAGGCTAGTTAGAAAAATTAAGAACAAAACAAAACCAATCATTTCATGAGAAAGCAAATCAGCATAGCTGTGGAAATTACAAAGATAAGACAACAAGAAAACAGCAGCTAGCTATAGGACAGCTTCGTTCGAGGAATTGTACTATCCAGTCCCATATTAAATTGTCACCAGTGGAAAATACCAATCCTACAGGAACTTGCTTGCTTAGTGCATGCAATATTGTAATTGCCCCATATATAGGATCAAACTAACAATACAACAATCTGCATCAATCCACAGAATTGTTGCATTGACACCCTTCTTATCGCACAAAAATTGCTAACTGATCCTATTCTGTCCAAGCCAAGATGAGCGTAACCATCCATCCTCCCAACATTGATGAGGACCATGAAATGTGCACAATTCCACTGGAGGTTTTAACTTGACCGTGATATATTTAAATTAAGATATGTTAATCTTTAGGCGTGTTACTCCGAACAGGTATTCAAACTTGTGCAGAGAGACAGAGAAAAACGGGGCAAATAAGGATTCAAGGAGGATGATATCACAGCCTGGGCATATAGATGATAGATGAGAACAGGAAGATGGAAGTTCATGTTCACATTCATATAATGAGATTCAAGGCTGATATTTATCCATTTCTTTTTTTATTTCTTTTATTACTTCTTTCTTTCACACTTCATCTCCTCTTACCCTGTCTTGACTTGAGGTTTTCCTTTCTTCTTGCTTTCTCCTCTCTCCGCCTTTCCTTTTTTTTTTAAAAAAAAAAACATTGTTTTACTCATCATCCTTCTTTGTGCTTGTCTGTTGCACTTATTTTGCCAGTTTAGCTTATATACATGTAGTCATGGACAGCTCTCTTCTTTCATTAATGAAATTAAGGCAGGGGCCTCTCCTCCTTACTTCCAGGGAGGGAGAGGCAGACCCACAAATGGCCATGCTGTGCAATTTTCAACTGAACATGGTAGGTTAAGCTACACTGTATTCCACTATTCCTATAGCATCCTTTCAATGCCAATCCAGATATCTAATGCCACTACCATAGTTGTATCCCTATCAGGAAACCGGTTCCACTGAATTCATAAACTGCAATGGAAAAATAAAAGTAACCAAGATCTTACTGTAAATTCCCTTCAAGTTAGGATGTTGACCACGGACAAGCTCTGCCACCACCTCTAAGTGTGGATTCTTTTCCTTAAAGGCTGGAAGATGTGCCTCCATGAAGGCCCTGCAATCAGAGAAGGCGCTAGTTGTTAAAGAGCAGATTCAGGCATTAATATCCGGTAATGAAGAGTATTAACCAGCACCATGTTTGGTCTGAAACCCATACAATTGCCACTAAACTATAGTGTACTGCTGTACAAGGAAAGTGCTATAGTTCCAACTAAAATCTGATGATCCAACACAAGCGCAGGCATAGAGTGCCTGATTCTATTGTTGCAATAAATAAGGAAATAACATGGAATTGCTCAATCGGGCGGTGGTGGCTCTTTTAACTCATTCACAGACATCAGAACCGCTAGTCCCACAGCATATTTCTAGAAATGAAATTGCCATGGAGGAATGGTCTATATAATAAAAAGCTAAAGAGGCAATGGGATAGTTGTCTTCAGTTCCAACTTCCAAATTGTAACTGCATACACACCATACTCATCTACAACGACAAATCAATGTCTCGGCACAAGCACAATCGACCAACCATCTGACCAATTCACGCATTGAAGAACATGTACCAGCAGGATCTCGACTAATTTTCGCAACAGAACTAAGGGAATCATACGAAAACACTATGGTCTAATGGTACTACTACCGTAGTGAGGAACCAAACTATATCATCATCATACCTGATGCCCCTGCTGCTCCCTCCCCAGTCGCAGTAGTTTACCACGAGCTTCTGCAGCTGCCAGACCCCCCTCAGTGCCATCCTGACGCAGGGGCGGACCCAATGAAGCACATAGCTTACACAAGTACATCCGATAAAAAAAATCGAAGCCAGCACGATTCATATCTTGTGATTATATCAGATCCGAATACAGATAGCCTCATAGCCAGATAGCTTAAGTTAGGGTTCAGGTGCTCAGTTCTGCAAAGCAGGAAGGAAGGAGAAGGCAAGGGACGGCCGGACGGGCATACCTGATGTGCTGGGTCCTCGTCGCCGGCAAAGGGCCCGACGACGACCTAGGCAGCAGGGCGTAGGGCGGCGGCGGAACCGTGGAAGGCCCTAATTGATATTCTTCCGGGCCTGTTTACAGCTAGATTCTTCGCGCGCGCTAATGGGCCGACCTCTCCTTTGTAAATCCTTTTTTTTTTCTTCTTCTTCATGTACACGCGAATAACTACGCTAGTTCGTTAGGGAGAGCGGCCCATGAAACTGGTTCTTTCTTTCTCCCTTTCCTTTTGATTTTTTTCCCACTCATTCTCCATGATACCTGGTTCTTCTCTTCTATTTTCTTTTGCTTCTAACGGTTTTTATCCTTATAAATCTTGTCATTAATAACCATCTCTTTTCAGATCCACTAGTGGAGCTTTTCCCTGTTTGTCACTAGACTAGGAGTAAAATTTGTTATTGGTATTTAGAAATTTATGTTTTAGTTCATTTTTACATTCCTTTTGTTTTACACCGTATAAAGTTATAAAAAAACATAGAGCTTGTTTATCTGCACTCGTATCTCCAATTCATGTGTATTTCCGTATGCGGATTGATGTAGATACGAGTACGCCCAAACAAGTCCTTAGGAATCTATATGTGTTGACATGAAATAGATACATATGTATGTCGTGTGAATTATGTCACACGTCATGTGTATATACCATACACTAGGATTAACATTAACAAAAGAGAAAATGTAGAAGTATATATAGAAGCACTATGTTTGTTTAATGATAGGCATAGATAATTTAGATGCATCTTTTAAAATAATAGTGGGTGCGAGTAATTTAATCATAAATTTAGGGGATACTTTAGATTACTTTTATAATAAGTGGGTTGGTGTTGCTTTAGGTTATTGCTAATAATAATAGATGTGGCTAATTTATATTTGACTTTAGGGGTTGCTTTAAATTATTTTTTATGATGGTATGGATTTGTAGTGTGGGTGAAGATTAGGAGTTACTTGAAGTTACTTTTCAGAAGTTACTTTAGAGTACTCTAATAATGTAATGAGGGAGTATTTTAAAACAACTAGAATTTATATCGATGATATGAATGTACCATGTCGATGCCTTTTTTTTAATATTTTTGGGTTTGCCTTTTCTTTCTCTTATACCAGCCTCGTTTATTTGTGATTTTGTTGTCATCTTCGTGAACACTGAGGTTTCCTTTATCTTGTCTTTTTTATTGCGTCTGGTTCCTTTCTCTGTCAATATATGCGCAACATGCTCTTGTCGTTGGCTTTTCAAAAAAGAAGCACGTGTCGTGAGAATTGAGATGGAGGCTTAAAGATAAGCTTTTAATAATTAGTAATAGTGTGATATGGTCTAACAAAAACACAAACATAAACTTCGCTTAAAAGGCAGAATCTCATAAACAAGCCTAGCTTGTGCCGGTGTTTTCTAGTGCTAACCATATCGATTATAGCTGGGGAAAAAAAAAACTGAACATGGGCTAGCCCGACATACTTTGGCAGTATGAATGGCGACTTGGCGAGTGCCCTCTCGGAAGCAGAACGAAAGATATGCACGAGTCTCAATCGTTCATGTCCACAGCACCCATATCCTACACCTGGAGAGACCAGCATATCTGCGTCAGCCTGTCAGGTGATCGAGATACGCGCCATTGTCCTCGAAAGTCAGCAGGAGGAGATACGCCCAAAGCGGCGTCGGAACCGTGGTCCCTTTTTTTTCCCCAACGACACCGGAGTGCGCCGGCCCCGTTCAGATGGGGTGGGGATGCATGGGGGCATTTCCATGCGCCCGCGGCGGCCGAAGCGGCCAACAGAAGAAAAAAGAAAGAGTGTAACGGTAGGCACGCAGGACCCAGAAAAACGCGTCTTCCAGCCCAGTGCCCACCAGTCGTGGTCGTGCCGTGCTCCCGCTGAACACGCGCCGAACCGACCGCTGCCGCCTGCCTATACACGACCACGACCGTCACAGCCCAAGCAACAAGTTCCACTCGTTCGCACACCGCACCCCGACGCAGACGAGTGGCTATGAGAGGTTTATTACGGCGGTGGCTGCCGTCCGGCGGCGGATGCTGCTGCTGCGGTGAAGGAGGCGGCGGCGGCAGGGGAGGCGGCGTTGCGGACGGGCTGGTGTGGGACGTGGCCCTCAAGGCGCACGCGTCCGGTGACTACTCCATCGCCGTGGCGCAGGCGAACGAGTCGCTCGAGGACCAGGCGCAGGTGCTCGCGGCCCCGGCCGCCACGCTCGTCGGCGTCTTCGACGGCCACGGCGGGCCCGAGGCCGCGCGCTTCGTCAACAGGCGCCTCTTCTCCCATATCCAAGGTGAGCCGTGAGCGAGCTGTCGTCGTTGGAGATGAATGATCTCGCGATATGTTTTGTACTACGTATGACTGCACCTGTTAATTTGTTTTTCTGACGAGTGACGACTGACATGTCGAGACGATCACCCTGGCCTGTCCTGCTGGCTGCTGCAGGCTTTGCGGCCGAGAACGGGGGCCTGTCGGCGGAGGTGCTGCAGAAGGCGTTCGGCGCGACGGAGGAGGAGTTCATCGGCCTGGTGCAGAAGTCGTGGCCGTCGCAGCCGCGGATCGTGTCCGTCGGCTCCTGCTGCCTGGTGGGCGCCATCGACATCGAGGGCGGCACGCTGTACGTGGCCAACCTCGGCGACTCGCGCGCAGTGCTGGGCCGCTCCCGCGGCAGGCGGGTGGTGGCGGAGCGCCTGTCGCGGGACCACAACGTCGCCGACGAGGACGTGCGGCGGGAGGTGGCGGCGATGCACCCGGACGAGCCGCACATCGTGCTCAACAGCCACGGCGTGTGGCGGATCAAGGGCATCATCCAGGTGTCCCGCTCCATCGGCGACGCGTACCTCAAGCGGCCCGACATCTGCCGGAGCAACCCGGCGCTGCAGCAGTCGCTCTGCCCGTTCCCGCTGCGCCGCCCCGTCATGAGCGCCGTGCCCTCCATCACCACGCGGCAGCTCCGCCCCGGCGACCGCTTCCTCATCTTCGCCTCCGACGGGCTGTGGGAGCAGCTCAGCGACGACGACGCCGTGCGCGTGGTGGCGAGCGGGCCCAGGAAGGGCGTCGCCATGCGCCTCGTGCGGGCGGCACAGCTGGAGGCGGCGCGGAAGAAGGAGGTCAAGTACGACAAGATCCGGACCATCGAGAAGGGCCAGCGCCGCCACTTCCACGACGACATCACCGTCGTCGTGCTCTTCCTCGACAAGTCGAGCAGGGGCAGGGGCGCCGGCGCCAGGTCCGGCGGCCCCGAGGACATCGACGGCACCTATGCGCCGCTTGACGTGTTCTCCTACTGCAGCCCCGCCGGCGATCACGAGGACCCCACCAAGCCCGTCCTGCGTCGTTGATACGGATCGCTTGGCTAGCTGTTCTTACGCGTGCTCTCTTCTTCCAGCTTCGCTCTTCGCTGGCTCTCTAAACGAGAGACCCAGGTGCATATGAACCATGCTTCAGTTGCTTCGTTTGGAATGCAGCAGGAATTTTTGCCGATTGATTCTTGCATGGATTGATGGAGTTGTTTCCCGTTCAAGAACAATTCGCTTGTAAAGAAATACTAGTGTCAGGTCATGTGTCATAGAGATTGTAAATCTTCATCCATCTCTTCTCAGTTTTTTTTTTTATAAAAAAAAAACTACTTCCACCAACAGTTCTAGTAGCTACTATCTGCTGTTCCGATGTTTTCCATACAGTAGTTGTCAATCAACCGAAAAAGAAGATGAATATACTCAGCACTTGCTGGTTAGCAGGCGGCCGCCGGCGGCGACCACCTACCAGCGAGTGAACTGCATGCGAATTGAGAAAGCAGGCAAGCAAGCCAGTCGTCACTGGTCAGCGGTCATGGTCTCGGCCACGGTCTGCTTTGGAATATGGCGATGTGGAAAGACGGCCACAATCGTGGATCGGTTCAACCAGCATTATAATTCTTGACCTCTGAGTCAAAAAGTGTGATGGCATCGATGCCCGGATGGCCAGGATCGCGAGAAATGGTGGACGAACTAATCATGCACTTCTTTTATTTTCCATCGAAAACAAACTGCCGGCGGAATTTAGCCCAGCTTGTATGGATAAAGAGTGGTTGAACTATGTTGTATTATGACCTGGTTCCAGCAGTGTCCTACCAAGTTACAGTCACACGTGTACATTCGCGCGTGCAAGGGAAGCAACATGGGGCGAGCCTTGCGGTTGCGGCCGCCGAGCTCGCCGCCGGCTAGCAGAGTGTGTGCAACTATGTTGCGGATCGAGTGCATGAATTGAATAGCTGAAGCTTTACACAGGTGGATATGGTACGACCAACTTGAGCATACCTAGAAAATTTTATAAAAAAAGGCTTTATATATCTATAAATTGTACTAAGAAAAGCGCTAGTCTGCATAAGGTTTTCTACAGGTAACAAATTAGACCCGGTCTGCGGAGTAGTTGTGCAGACAAGAAATCAGATCTGTAAATTTTACCTATATCTAGGTGAAAAAAAAAACATACTAGTACGGAGTATATGCGGAAGATATATAGTTTAGTGCTAACGCGCTTGGGCATCGTTGCAGCTGAACTTACATGTGAACTACAGAACTAGAAAGGTTAGACTTTGGTGGAAGAACTTTGCTGAATCCGGACCTCTCACCAGGAAACAAAGGCATCGTCCGTCGTCTACGTAAGCAAACAATAGTCCTAGGCCTAGGCGCCTAGCCAGCCATCGGTATCTTCGCTGACCTTGACCGTGTCCACATACTATAGTACAAAGCTGCGAATCTTGTTATTATTATTCTGTTAGCATCACGCGTGACTGGTGCCTGGTGGGCGGTGGCTGCCGGTGCGCACGGCAGACTCGCACGGAAACCATCCGGGGGCGGGCGTCACGTCAGAACTCTTCGTTCCGGATCATCGGCGTGCAGGCCTGCGGAAAAAAGAAAGACTTTGAATCGGTCGTCTATTGTCCGTTGAGGTTGTTATGAAGTGATAAATGGGTTGCTTTGGATCGTCCAGACGTTGACGGCGAATCGGCGATCGAGATGACCGACCAGTGTACCTGATGGTGCCCAGGTTTATTGCCTGCCTGCTTCCCTATAGGACTTCTTCTTCCTTGGCTTCTTGTTGCTCGGCACTCGGCAGTCAAGTCTCTCCCGTGTGGCTGTATATGGTCTGTGCCTAATGTGTTTTCGTGTAAATCCCCTTGTCCCCTTGCGGTCCATTGGCGTTTTCATGGAAATTGCAGGTGACCCTTTGTTAACACCAAATTTTAGGCTGGGAGCCGATAGCCGATACCAGAGGAAGATAGCCGATACCGAAAGAAGATAGCCGATTTCGGAAGCAGATTCCGTCCAGCGGAAGGAAAGAAATAGCCGATTGCACGGTGAATCAGTTATCGGGTTAAGGTGACAGGAGGCGTGCAGCGTCAGTATTGATGATGTTATCCAGAGTCCGCGCTGCCAGGATGCGATCACGATCGGAGTCCGTTATGGAAAGGGAAGGTGGGACCAAGTTACCTTAGATATAGGATAGTTTGTTAGTTTCCTTCTATTGATGAGTTGTAATTCGACTAGAACTCTATCTACGCTCAGGGCATAAGTATAAGCCCTCAGCCATTGAACGGAACACAACAACATCAATACAACACAACTTTCGGCTCCGGCCAACAAACCCTAAAGTCAGTCGAGTCCGGCGAGTTACTTCATCCAGACTGGGTGTCATCCGGTGGACGTAGGATTGCTTGTAAGTATCGTCAACCCCCGGTTAAACTATGTCTTTTTAAGCGTCATCCGGTGGACGTGGAAGCATGACGGACCAGGGTCCTTCCTAAACTCTATTTCTTTGGCGTCATCCGGTGGACGTGGGAAGCATAGTGAGTCAATGATGATTCACGCTGGTTTACCCGATCAATCTGTGTTAACCGTCATCCGGTGGACGAGATGCAGATTAGGACGGTTTTCACGCGCGGATTAGTTATCGATTCGTGTTTGTTTGCTTGATTAATCTATTAGTTAATGTCATCCGGTAGACAGGCTATAGATTAAGATAGTTTGCACGCATGGATTAGTTATCAGCTCTAGCTAAATATGGCAATTTAGTTAGATTCATTAAGTTATCAAGATGTTATTTGTTGTATTGTTTATTTATCAATATAACATCTCTCTGCCCTGATCAAGATTGATAGATTTGGCCTTAGATTCACTTGAATCTGATCGTCGTTTATGCTTTCTTATGTTACCATGATGATCGGTTCCATGCTCACATCGGCTAATTTCCTATCAATCTTATTCGTTATATGTTGTGCGTTCGGTTCTAGTCGAGACATAAGTGGTTCTGAGGTTATCGTAAATCTTATTTTTGTGTCCCTATTTGAGTTAAACTGAGTGTTATCCGGTGGAACAGGTTTAACCTAAACAAGCTTCGCTAGATTAGACTTGCTTTAATTTGAAGTCTGTTTATGACTTCGATAGCATTCGTTCGTGCTTCATGGACCCTGCATCGGCTAAAGAGCCGATTCAGTTATGTTTTCACGAATAGATCGTGCATATAGACCTATTTGGATATCAAACGATCTAGCTTTGTTTGCTGGGTTTGTTGAAGCCCGCTAGGCCGTTAGACCAGGTGAATGCAGACTTGGTGAACTTAGCGAAGAAGGTTTACTAAAGCCGCCGGCCTTCTAGACCAGCTTTAGTAGATCTCTACTTGTTTGATGTACAGATCAGATCTGTACACGTGATCTATTTTCTTTTATACACATTAACTGAATTAGATCAGCTAGCATGTTATTATCTTCATATGAGTATCCTGATAGCCGTTTTACTTCATTATTATACTATCGGTTCATAACATGACGGAATCGGCTTTCTAGTCGATCTCCGATTATGCTGGTTCTTTGAGCCGTACAGTTGAAACTATCTGGACTCGCCAGTTAGTTCCGCCTTGGGTTACTGATTATATCTGTTTCCTTGTCAATTGCAGGTCAAATTGACTGGCACGCTTGGGTGTTACCGACACTCTCAGACTGGGTCCGAAGCTAGCTGTATCTGCGAGAGCTCTATTGCTTTCAAGGGTCGTTTTCGGCTTCGCTGGTGTGTTGGGCTTAGGGAACCACTCTTTACGCCAACACATTTTTTGGCACGCCCGGTGGGACAATTCACTGAAGACCATGGCAAAAGGGAAGACCGCGGCAGACGGCTCCTCCAAGGATGATGGTGTCCTCAGGGTCAGGATCGAAGACCTCAGCGAGGTGGATGCGGCAGTGCTGAACAAGATCGTCGAAAAATTCACTGATGCCTGCCTGCTTTCATTCAGCAAGCAGCGCGATGGTTCCATACTGAAGAAGAATGCATTCCCAAGGTGGATCATGGACGACCATTCTGATAAATCTGAATAGGAATGCAAGGCCGACCTCAAACAGATGCTGGAAGAAGCGACCTGGGAGGCCGCCTATTCAGCAGTCGGCCACCACCACAAATCCTTCCTACAAACGTTCTATAACATCATGAAGACCGTTCTCAAGCGGTATGATTGGGAGTCTTTGGGTCCAGTTTACTTCAACATACCCACAGAAGGCGCAGATCCAAAAGCAGCGGCAGGGACCTCCAATTCCTCACCGCAACAGCCGAGCCAGCCGAAAGCGCCAGTGCAAGGTGCCACGGTGGCCGGTTCGGCTCAAAAAATAGCAGCTTCTCCCAGATTATACAAAGATCATACTCCAGAGGAGATCGCCGCTTTCATGCAGGCCACCGGGCAGACGGTGAATTCGATGAACTCATCAGCAGTGAACCCGGCGGCTAGAAATACGCCGGCGGCAGACACGGCCAATCCTACCCCTGGATATCACGAGGGGATTACATATCAAGACCTTTAGGCAGCGCCGCATCCGGGGTACGCCCAGACGCCCAACAATCAGCTACAGGAGCAGATGAGTGCCATGCTCCGTGATACGTTCGGTTTGCAGCCGAAGACCGGGACTAGAATCAAGTACAGATGTCCTTACCCCGAGTGGTACGACTGAGTGACGTTGCCGCCCAGGTATCGCTTGCCCGACTTCTCCAAGTTCAGTGGGCAGGACGACATCACCACCATAGAACACATCAGCCGCTACCTGACCCAGCTCGGCGAAGCTTCATATGAGGTAGTTCATAGGGTCCGGCTCTTTCCGCTATCACTGACAGGGCCGGCGTTTAGCTGGTTCGCGTCCATGGAGCCTGGCTCGATTCAAGGTTGGGAAGATCTGGAGACCAAGTTTCATAATTACTTCTTCTCTGGCATCGGGGAGAAAGACATCACAGATCTCACCAACATGCGCCAAAGGCCGAATGAACTTGGATCGGTTTTCATCAGGCGATTCAGGGAAATCAGGAACATGTGCTACTCTTTGAACCTGAACGACAAACAGCTCGCCAAGATAGTGGTCAGTGGGCTGCTCCCACACGTCCAAGAAAAGCTGGTGGGCACCAACTTCAATAGCATCAGCGAAGTGATGCAGAGGGTGGCCGCATTAGAACAGCAGGCCCAGAGCTTCAAGAAGGAATCAAAATACAAGCAGTTGGCTTACGTTTGTAATTCCGACTCAGAGGATGGCAAGAATAAAGAAGTGGCTGCTGTTGAGCTCAAATGGGGTACAAATCCCATGGCCGTGCCGAAAGGTTGGAGCGCAGAGGATCAATACGACTTTGACACGCGCAAGCTGGACAAGCTCTTCGACCTGTTAGTCAGCGCGGGCCACATCACCTTCCCGGCTGACTACGTCAAGCCATCTCCTGAAGATTTGCAGGGGAAACCGTTCTGCCAGTACCACGGCCTCACCTCACACTCCACAAACAACTGCCGCAATTTCAAAGCAGCAATCCAGAATGCCATTAGGCGCGGCCTGTTGAAATTTGAGGCCCCTCCCAAGGGGAAGATGAAGATCGACAAATTTCCATTCCCGAAGGGGCAGAACATGGTCCAGATCGCAAACCCCCCGACCAAAATAAAGGTGTTGACCTCCGAACGGGCCAAGAAGAACTCCTCGGTAGATACCGATGCGCAGATCATAGCTGAGGAGCTGGCGCTGATCAAAGAAAGGAGGGAGCAGAACCAGAGGCAGCTGGAGAAGGGAGAGTCCAGCGGCACCAAGAGCAGGAGGCCCACGCACCAGCATCTCCTGAATAAGTGGCGGCAACAGAAAGAGAAGGACCATCAGAGGCAGCTGCAGCGCGAAGAGGAGGAATACCGCAGGTGGCTCCGCGAGGAAGAAGAGGCGCGCTATCACGAAGAAATGGCTCGCCACCGGGAAGGTGAGGAGGATCACTGGCATTGCCCGTTCTTCCGACACTGCTGGAACGAAGGCTTAAGACTACCAACGCTGCGCAACTGTCCAGAGTGCAGCGATCAATACCGTGAGTACAGGCAGTCCCAGGTCAACCGCCGGTCCGTGCACCAAAGGCTAGGGAGCCCCCGTAGCCCGCGGGATCGGCGTGAAAAAAGGGACCTGTGCGATCGGCTAGATGAGGCGGTGGTTGAACGCCGACAGCCGGTTTGGCAGGAGAACCGGTGGTGCTCGGGAGATCTAACTAGAAGCCAAAGGCGCCGGGTGCATCGGCTTAGGAACAGGGAGCTCCAGGCTGAGGGGCGTGCCAAGCAGGTATGGCGCGAAAAGCCTTCACAAAGTAATGGGAAAGCTGTAGCCGACACACAGATGGTGTTTGTGCTACCTGCAGAGTTCAGAGCCAAGAAGTACGATACCGATTCCGACTCAGACGATTCGGGATCAGAAGAAGAAGTGGCCAAGTTAGTGCTCGCACAGCAAGCTACTTTTGACAAGCCGGCCAAGAATCGACATCTGAAAGTCTTCTACCTCAATGGTTATGTTGACGGCATGCCCATGACGAAGATGCTGGTGGACGGCGGTGCCACGGTCAATCTCATGTCCTACACCACATTCCGCATGCTAGGCAAGGATCCCGATGATCTGATAGAAACCAATCTGATGCTTAAGGATTTCGGGGGGAATTCTTCCAATACTCGGGGGGCAATCAACGTCGAGCTGACAGTGGGGAAGAAGACACTGCTTACCAACTTTTTCGTGATCGACAGTGAGGGCGCCTACAGCTTGTTGCTCGGACGCAACTGGATCCATGCCAACTGCTGTGTGCCATCCACCATGCATCAGTGTCTCATTCAGTGGCATGGCGATGAGGTCGAAGTGGTTCCGGCCGATGACTCGGTCAGCGTGGCGACAGCGGATGCCACGTACTGGGAAGCTGGGGATCATGATTGTTTCTCTAGCAAGACTTGGGAATGAGGCTCCATCAAGATCAGCGATGAGAGTCAACAGCCGATCAGGGCAATCGGCTCTGAGTCTTTTTATTAAATGGAGAACCCGATCGACGGTACAGAGGGTAAGTTGGGGCAAGGATTCATGTCGGTCGACAAGCTCGAAGAAGTAGATGTTGGACCCGGCGACAGGCCAAGGCCGACGTTTATTGCCGCCAACGTAGACCCGGAGTTCAGGCAGGAGCTGGTTCAACTGCTGAAGGAGTACAAAGATTACTTCGCCTGGGAATATTATGAGATGCCTGGATTGGACAAATCTATTGTTGAGCATAGGCTACCTATCAAGCCGGGGTTTCGGCCACACAAGTAGCCTCCACGTCGGTTTAGAGAGGACGCTCTGCCCGACATTAAAGTCAAAATCACAAGGCTGTTAGAAGCCAAGTTCATTCGAACTTGCCGATATGCCGAATGGATATCGAACATTGTCCCTGTGTACAAGAAGAATGGTAAATTGCGAGTCTGCATTGACTTTAGGGATTTAAATAGAGCTACACCGATGGATGACTACCCTAGCCAATAGCCGATATGCTGGTAGACTCGGCTGCTGGGCACCAGGTTATTAGCTTCATGGATGGCAATGCTGGTTACAATCAAATTTTTATGGCTGATGAAGACATCCCGAAGACTACTTTCAGGTGTCCTAGTGCGCTTGGTTTGTTCGAATGGGTGGTCATGACGTTTGGTTTTAAGAATGCCGGTGCAACTTATCAGAGAGCTATGAATTACATATTTCACAAGTTGATCGGCAAAATCGTTGAAATCTATATAGATGACGTGGTGGTGAAATCCAAGAGCTATAAAGATCACCTGGCCGATCTGAGGGCCACTCTGGAGTGCACAAGGAAACATGGTTTGAAGATGAATCCTAACAAGTGTCCATTCGGTGTGTCGGCTGGCGAATTCCTGGGATTCATGGTCCACCGCAAAGGGATAGAGATCGGCAGCAAGAGCAAGAAGGCGATCGATGAACTTGTACCTCCAACCAACAAGAAAGAATTGCAGTCCTTGCTCGGTAAGATTAACTTTATCAGAAGGTTCATCGCCAACTTATTGGAGAAGGTGCTGCCGTTCTCACCATTGTTGAAGCTCAAGAATGATCAAGAGTTCAAATGGGATGACGTGCAACAGAAGGCTTTTGACGAAATCAGAGAATACATGAAAACTCCACCTGTCTTAGTACCGCCACGGACAGGGAAGCCTTTTAAGTTGTACAGTGACGGCCGAAAGCTACACTATTGGATCGGCCCTTTTTCAAGAGTTCGAAGGGAAGGAGAGAGCAGTTTTCTACCTGAGCAGGCGGCTCCTTGACCCTAAGACAAGATATACACCGACCGAAAAGTTGTGTTTGTGCCTATTCTATTCATGCACCAAGTTGAGGCACTACCTGCTTGCCTCGGAGTGTGTGGTGGTGTCCAAGGAGGATGTCATCAAGCACATGCTTTCGATGCCAATTTTAAATGGTCGGATCGGCAAATGGATCTTGGCGCTCTCAGAGTTTGACTTGTGGTTCGAATCGGCTAAGGCAGTCAAAGGCCAGGTGATAGCCGATTTCATCACACAACATCAGGGAGGATCGGCTAATGTAGCGGATATAGCGCCATGGACTATGTTCTTTAACGGCTCTTCATGCAAGCATGGTGGTGGCACCGGCTCATCTCGCCGCGGGGTGTGTGCTTTGAGTATGCTTTCCAGATCGGGCCGATTGTCATAAACAATCAGGCTGAATATGAAGCCACGTGGAAAGGTTTTCAGCTTCTGTATGAAGCAAAAGCCGATGCAGTTGAAGTATTTGGCGATTCACAACTAGTCATCAACCAATTGCTTGGCCTGTATGAGTGTAAAGACGAGATACTCAGAGGCTACTATGATCAGTGCCAGGCTCTCATCAAGAAGTTCATGACGGTATCTCTCTGTCACATCCCCAGGGCCCAGAACCAGGAAGCTAATCGGCTGGCGCAGAACGCGTCTGGTTATCGGCCGATGCATGAGATTTGTAACAGCGAGCAATCAGCTGATGACTGGAGGGGTGAGATAGCATGTTACCTGGCAAATCCTTCACAACGAGTCAACAGAAAGCTAAGGTACAAAGCCACCAAGTACGTGTTGCTGGATGGTCAGTTGTATTACAAGATTATTGAAGGAATGCTGCTCAAATGCCTGGGGACAGAGGAATCAGTGAAGCTGATGAGCGAAGTACATGATAGAGTCAGCAGTGCACATCAATCGGCTCACAAGATGAAGTGGATCATCAGGAGGACTGGTTACTATTGGCCTACGATGCTGGAAGATTGTTTCAAATATTATAAAGGGTGTCAAGAATGCCAGAAGTTCGAAAATATACAGAAGTCTCCAGCCTCTGCTATGAATCCTATAATCAAGCCATTGCCGTTTAGAGGATGGGGTATTGATCTAATCGGCCAAATCTACCCACCAACGAGCAAGCGTCACAAATAGATCCTGGTGGCGACTGATTACTTCACCAAGTGGGTAGAAGCCATTCCTTTGAGGAACGCCACTTCAGCTGACGTGATCGAATTTGTAAAGGAGCACATTATTTACAGGTTTGGCATACCTCAGACGATCACAACCGATCAGGGGACAATGTTCACTTCAGAGGAGTTTATGACCTTTGCCGACGACATGGGCATCAAGATTTATAATTCATCGCCGTATTATGCCCAAGCCAACGGACAAGCAGAAGCGTCCAATAAAATTTTGATCAAGGTCATCAAGAAAAAGATTGAGCAGAACCCCAGAAAGTGGTATTTGCATCTGAGCGAGGCGCTATGGGCATATCGCATGGCACAACATGGATCGATCAAAACTTCACCTTATGAGCTAGTCTATGGACACGCTGCTGTCCTGCCATGGGAAATTCAGTCTGAGACACGGCGCGTCACGTTGCAAAACAAGCTTACAGCCGGTGAATACAAAGACATTATGATGGACAGTTTAGAAGATTTGCACTGCCATCGGCTTAGGGCTTTGGAATACATTGAAAGGAATAAGGTACGGGTGGCCAAGTATTACAACACTAAGGTAAGAAACAAGAGCTTCACCAAATTAGAGCTAGTATGGAAAGTCATTCTGCCTATTGGTACAAAAGATAGCCGATTCGATAAGTGGTCGCCAAACTGGGAAGACCCGTATCGTGTGGTTGAATGCACCCCGGGTAATGCTTACATCCTTGAAGATTTAGAAGGACAGAGACTCGCCAGAGCCATCAACGGGAAGCATCTGAAGAAATACTACCCTAACATCCCAGTTAGGGGGTGATAGCCGATTCATGTGAATCTGGCTCTAACAGCCGATGCCGTGCATGCGGGTCGCCCTTAGCACAAAAATGGCCGATATCGTAGTAACATCGCCTTTAGTCTAAAAAAAAGAAAAATAATAAAGGGAATATATATGTATCCGGACACATATGGAAGTCGGATTGATGCTCTTGAAGGAAGTTTTATTTACAGGATCCCTACTACATTCTAATCATGCGTGGCTTTATCAATGATGTCCTGGGCGTCAGTGACAGCCACGACCTCGTCGGCGTGAGGGAAGAAGTTCACCAGTTGGGCGCTGGCCTCCTCCATGTTCAGGCCCTTCGGGAACCCAGGCTCGATGGCTTCCAGAGCAATGCCGGAGCGGAGTCGTGCGGCTGTGAGAGCCCCAGTGGCGCCGTGACGAGCGCCGGCCATGGCCACCTGGGAGATGCGGTGGTGAACATCCAGGAGCCGCTCCGCTTGCGTGTTGCCATGGGCATTAACGGCATTGGCGGCGGCCTCGACGGCCACACGCAACTCTTCAAGCTGCGCGGTCAGGACTGCAAAAGAAAGAAGTGTCAGCATGAAGGTGATCGTTAGCACGCCACAATTCAAGATATTACCAGCCACTGCAGCGTCCGATTCGGCAAGTTGGGCTTGCACCCCGGCCACCTCGGTTTCGGCAGCCTGAAGGGCAGCGGCTTGGGCTTCGGTGACGCCCTGCAGCCGGCCATTCTCCTTCGTAGCCTCTGAGTAGAGGTTACGGTACTCCACCATCTGGGGATGGAATCGGCGACCGTCGGCGGCGGTGTAGGACCCGTCAGAAGACCCCGATTCTGATCCAGCGCTCGGGGCCGGATCTTGAGGGGGTTCCTGAGGAGGCGCAGTTTTGAGAGGCCGGGTGTCCATGCCAATCGGTACTCCCGGTGGGAAAGGAATCACGCAGGCCTGACTGAAGGTTGACAAAGAAGCAGATGTGTCAGAATCAAAAGAAAACCAATGTCTTGGGTACAAACTGATTTACCTGCTGTAGATGGCTAACTGCTGGGGTGTCGCCCAGCGACGACGGCCGTGATGCGGGTCAGCAGCGGCATCCGCGCTAGGGGTGGCTCCAGCGGCTGCAGGGACGGCTTGAGACGGCCCGGCACCGGTTCCCGAACCTCCGACGCCGACAGTGCCCGCATCGCTGCGCAGGACGGTGATGGTCAGATTAGATCAGGTCAATCTATCAAGAAGTGAGCAGCAGCCTTACCCTAACCAGGCTCGCAGGCGATGCCTCCGTTCACCCATGGCTCGCAGGCTCCGGGTGATGTTGTCACCTTCGGCGGAACTCGGGGCCGGCCGCTTGCCGTGGTTTCCGTCGCTAGCCATGGATTTGGGGGATTTTGTTTTCTCTGATCTAAGGAGAGAAGGCCGGGTGAGCGAAGGCTTCGATGTTGCAGTTGCTCGCTTAGGCCGAGCGTGTATTTATAAAGATGAGGGCATCGAAACGGTTCCTCCTCGGAAGACGAGACGACGCGGCGGATTTTAGGTTGCGGTTAATCCGCGTTTCTTGAATTCAGAACAGTTGCCAGATCAGGGAGACGAAGCGCCGCCATCAATGGTCACACACCGATCGGCTTTTTGGGTCAGGATGTTTAGCCGATCCTATTGTGAGTGCCCACAAGCCGATTCGTAGTGAATCAGGCTGAGGGGTTAATTCTAAGGGAAAACAGAACAAAGCCGATGCTAAGAAGCAGGCCCGTAAGCCGATTCGTATGTAGAACGGATCAGGCTGAGTAATCGATTCTAAGGTACAATGCAAGCCTGAGAGCCGATTCGCATGCAGAAACGTATCAGGCTGAACAAAGTCAATTCGAAACAGGACAAAGCCAATATTAAGGTATGAAATCAAAGACAGATCAGGCTAAATTTTCAAACTCAGGGTGAAACAGCACGAAGATAAAGTTGCAAATAGAAAGGAGCATGCCAAGTAGTACACCCATCATGCTACAAAGTTAATAAAGATCGGACCAGTTCTACTAATTCAGCACGGAGCGCATGGCCAGCCTGCAGCAATTGTTGATCTCGGTTTTCAGTGGACTGCAACAGGTCCAGGCGTTGGCATGTCTTCCTGCCTGCAACGACCAAGCTGCTAATTTCCTTCTTTTTCTGGGAGAGCTCGATCGTGCTGGTAGAAATGGTGATTTCGTGCTCACTGATAGCCGACTCAACTGCTTCCAGTTCTTTTCTCAGCTGGTCTTGTCTCGTTTTCAATGTCTCTAGTTCTGTTTCGGCTGTGCTGATTGAAGATTTGAGCAGCCTGGCTCGATCGGCTAATTCGGTGGCCTCTTGTCTGTTGGCCGATTTGTTGCTCCTCAGCTGTTCAAGCTCTGCCAGGTTCCCATGAGCAGTGATAATCCCTGATGCTGTAACTTTAAGATCACCGAGTCTCTGCAGGGATTTCAAGGCTGTCAGATTGGGTTACTGCTGGACAAGTTCGATTATTTGATCAACCAGTCCGGGATTGGAGGCCAGAGCAACCAGATCACCCTCTAGGTGGGGTAGAAGTGTACTCAGCCGATTGTTGAAATCTGGCTCTGAAAGCTTCTCGGAGGAGGAGGCAAGTTCGTCTCTATCACAGAATTCTTCTATGTTGAATGAATAGCCGAGAGACGAAGGCCTCGGTACCTGCAATACATACATTCTCTCATCAGAAAGGGTACAATATAGATTAATTATTTTCTGGCAGAGACAGAATACCTGAATGAGGCCTGAGATTTGTAGGGTTGATGCCGATGTTACTTGTTCGACTAAGGCAGTTTTGTTTCTTGCGGCATGCGGATCCTCAGCTCTCATTGCCTCTGGCAGATGGGTTTCTGCAAACCAGAAGTAAGAGCAGTATGGAAGCAAGGATAATTGCTAACAGCCGAATAGGAGTTACCTGGATTCCTCTCAGGGGGCGACTCCTCTTCTTCAAGGTTCGTCTAGACTTCGTCGGAAGAGCTGTTCGGCTGTATTTTTGAAAAGAAGATTTGGTCAATCAGGGCATTTGCGTCGAGGAGAGAAAAGCCCAACGAGTAGTACCTGAGTTTTGGCTCCTTCTTTCTGGATCCCTTCTTCTTGAGCAGCTGACTCCTCATGGCCGGTGGATTCTGGTGGTTCTTCGGCCTGTTTTTCTCCCAAGGTATCTTGAATTGGCTAGGGTTTCACCTGGTGAAAAGCCGATTTAGGAATCGGAGCATACTGCAGTAAAGAAAGGTCGATGCTACTTCTGGATACCTGAACTTTTCTTATCGAACAGCGTTTCTTGGGTGTTTGCTTTTGAAGCTGAGATGCAGCTGGCCGTTTTGAAGCAGAAGGGGGCGTCAGTACAGCAGGGCCTAACATTAGTTGTCGCAGCGTCGGTGCTCGAGAACCTAGCCTCGCTGTCGGACAAGGGGGATAGTATTCCACTTGCTCTGGTGGATTGGATGATGGGTCCTGCGAGAAACATCTGTTAGGTAACATGTTTGACTAAAGCCGTTTTTACCGGAATCGGCTGAGAACACTTACTGCTCGGGAAGATTGGAAGTTCGAGTCCATAGCTCTGCACTTGTCGTGGACAGTCTGGTAGAACAGGTGAGCGTGCCATCGCTGCCACCAGTCATCAAAACTCTGATGAGTGATGCAGATTTGATTCCACGGATTCGGCGAGAATATGGGCAAGTTTGCTCCGAATTGAAAAATTCTGCCAGCCTGAAGGAGCTCTGTAATATTTTCCCTGGGTTTCAAGGTATTCAAGAAAGGGAGCCGAGGGGGAATTGGCCAAAGCCTAGCTGTCTTGCCGCTATATTTGGGTGATAAAATTCATAAGAGGGATAGCTAGTTGGCTTGCCGCTCGAGCTCCGAAGGTGCTTGAAGTCTACTGGCAAGGCACAAGGTTTTATGATTGCATTCAAGATTCTGGTAGCTTCATCGTCAGAGCACCCGTTGTTGAACTTGAAGCTGGAGGGCGCTGGAAATTCATCTTCATCCTCATAGGGGAACCAGGTAGTAACCTTTAGTCCCAAGCCCCTGTATAATGTTTTCAGCATGTTGCCCTTTGTAGTTAGGATGGTTATGGCAGAAGCAGCTTCACCATAGCTTTGACAGCCTCTGGTTTTTTGTTCCTCTTCCTCTGAGTACTCGGTGGATGGAAAGCTGAGGCCCTGGAGTTGTGTTCTTACCAGCTTGTGCAGATACAGGTTGAGCCACAGCTGTACTAGCCACCAAGGGCCTGTTATGCATTGTATTTCTTCACCTATATTCAAGGAACTGAACACCCGGTTCATAAGCCTGTATGCTGCACCTAACAGGAGTTTGCCCAGGGAGATGGAGTGCCCTTGAGCCAGTTTCTCTGCTAAGACCCGATAAGGGTATGCTGGTCCGGCAGTGGCGCCACAGAACACGAATCTCTTAAGCCACATGGTCAAAAATGCGACGTGTTCTTTCTCGCTGACGGAAGAGGAGGTTTTCTGGTGGTGTTGAACATAGCCACTCCACCCTTTGTATGTGTCCAGCTTCAGGAAGTACGGGTCCTTCATGCCACTGGAGCAGAGATCCCAGAAGTCATATGATCCAGTGATCTGAAACCCGGTGAGCATATGGATATCGCCCAGGGTAATGGTTTTTGGACCGTCTCCGAATACAAAAGCATTCAGGGAGTTGGACCAAAAGTGACTGGCGGCTATCAGGAGCGGCTCATTCCTTGCCATCTCTGATAATGATAGGTCAAGACACTGGCTCAGATGGCGCATCTCCCAGTCCGCGCGTTTCTTCGCCGCGACGCGGCGGAACCAGTTCCTCCATCCAGCAGGTACGCTTGGCCAGTTTCTGAAGGATTTGGCCCAAGAAGAGGCGCCCATCATGGAGCTTCGGAATGGGAACTGGTTGGTTTCTTAAACAATGAAATCTTTGGGGACCGGATCACCCATCGGACCCAGGTAGTAGGTGTCGGGGATGTCCATCAGCGGAATCAGAATATCATTCCTCAGTACCAGGATTTGAAACTCGTACTCAGTGAGGTTGAAGAGGGATTCACAAATCAGGAGTTAGATCGATGAAATTGATACCTCAGGGACCTCGGAAGGAGTCGCCATTAGCTCGGGGATGGCTTGACGGCGACGAATCGAAGCTGACGGCGGCGGATTGAAGCCCGTGGCGGAAATTGCGACGGTTTAGGGTTTCGTTTTGGTGCGAAAGTTTGAAGCACCGAGAGGGAAGCTGCAGTTTGACTATTTGAAGGCTTAACCGCTAATATCGGAATAAACCAGTTTATTCCAAAATTGGGGGGCATGTGTCAACACCAAATTTTGGCCTAGGAGCCGATAGCCGATACCAGAGGAAGATAGCCGATACCGGAGGAAGATAGCCGATTTCGGAAGCAGATTCCCTCCAGCGGAAGGAAGGAAATAGCCGATTGCACGGTGAATCGGTTATCGGGCTAAGGTGACAGGAGGCGTGCAGCGTCAGTATTGATGACGTCATCCAGAGTCCGCGCCGTCAGGATGCGATCACGATCGGAGTCCGTTATGGAAAGGAAAGGTGGGACTCCAAGTTACCTTAAATATAGGATAGTTTGTTAATTTCCTTATCTATTGATGAGTTGTAATTCGACTAGGACTTTATCTACGCTCAGGGTATAAGTATAAGCCCTCAGCCATTGAACGGAACACAACAACATCAATACAACACAACTTTCGGCTCCGGCCAACAAACCCTAGAGTCAGTCGAGTCCGTCGAGTCCGGCGAGTTACTTCATCCAGACTGGGTGTCATCCGGTGGACGCAGGCTTGCTTGTAAGTATCGTCAACCCCCTGTTAAACTATGTCTTTTTAGCGTCATCCGGTGGACGTGTAAGCATGGCGGACCAAGGTCCTTGCTAAGCTCTGTTTCTTTGGCGTCATCCGGTGGACGTGGGAAGCATAGTGAGTCAAGGATGATTCACGCTGGTTTACCCGATCAATCTATGTTAACTGTCATCCGGTGGACGAGATGCAGATTAGGACGGTTTTCACGCGCGAATTAGTTATCGATTCGTGTTTGTTTGCTTGATTAATCTATTAGTTAATGTCATCCGGTAGACAGGCTATAGATTGAGATAGTTTGCACGCATGGATTAGTTATCGGCTCTAGCTAAATATGGCAATTTAGTTAGATTCATTAAGTTATCAAGATATTATTTGTTGTTTATTGTTTATTTATCAATATAACATCTCTCTGCCCGATCAAGATTGATAGATTTGGCCTTAGATTCACTTGAATCTGATCGTCGTTTATGCTTTCTTATGTTACCATGATGATCGGTTTCATGCTCACATCGGCTAATTCCCTATCAATCTTGTTCGTTACATGTTGTGCGTTCGGTTCTAGTCGAGACATAAGTGGTTCTGAGGTTATCGTAAGTCTTATTAAAATGTCCTTGTTTAAGTTAAACTGAGTGTCATCCAGTGGAACAGGTTTAACCTAAACAAGCTTCGCTAGATTAGACTTGCTTTAATTTGAAGTCTGTTTATGACTTCGATAGCATTCGTTCGTGCTTCATGGACCCTGCATCGGCTAAAGAGCCGATTCAGTTATGCTTTCACGAATAGATCATGCATATAGACCTATTTAGATATCAAACGATCTAGCTTTGTTTGCTGGGTTTGTTGAAGCCCGCTGGCCGTTAGACCAGGTGAATGCAGACTTGGTGAACTTAGCGAAGAAGGTTTACTAAAACCGCCGGCCTTCTAGACCAGTTTTAGTAGATCTCTGCTTGTTTGATGTACAGATCAGATCTGTACACGTGATCTATTTTCTTTTATACACATTAACTGAATTAGATCGGCTAGCACGTTATTATCTTCATATGAGTATCCTGATAGCCGTTTTACTTCATTATTATACGATCGGTTCATAACATGACGGAATCGGCTTTCTAGTCGATCTCCGATTATGCTAGTTCTTTGAGCCGTACAGTTGGAACTATCTGGACTCGCCAGTTAGTTCCACCTTGGGTTACTGATTATATGTGTTTCCTTGTCAATTGTAGGTCAAATTGACTGGCACGCATGGGTGTTACCGACACTCTCAGACCGGATCCGAAGCTAGCTGGATCTGCGAGAACTCTATTGCTTTCAAGGGTCGTTTCCGGCTTCGCTGGTGTGTTGGGCTTAGGGAACCACTTTTTTCGCCAACACCCTTATATATCAAAAAAGAGAAATGCAGGTGACGGATCATAGACAGGGTCTAAATGGGAGGCTGCAACGTCAGAGGCGACTCCCCCGGAGATAGGTTGTGAATGAGCTGGATCCGTCAGCTAGGGACGGAGCCATGAAAAATTTTAGGGGGCTCATGTAACACAGTAACAGGGTGCTAGACTATAATATGTTCTTTATATGTTTACGCACTACAGATACAAATACACATATGTTTATGATTTATATAATTATAATAGATATTTATGCATATTAAAATTCTAAAAGCAGTATGGTAATATCAATCAAGGAGGAACATTGAAACTACCTTGTAATTGGAGTTTTGCTCTTTTCCAATTTTTCAAATAGCTAGTAGCCATGAAAAGCTTCTCCATTCACTGATTCTTCAAGCTCAACATGCACCAAAAGACAAATTATGAATCTACATGTTTGATGCAGCCACTCTCATTTTGGCTTTTGCCTAATTTACAACAGAAACATAGATTGGCGCCAGCACTAGTCCTACAAAAGCTTCATGCTGCCATGTGCCAGCCTACCAGCTACAGAGTAATAGCCACTGGATTAGTAAGGCGTTGTGCTACCCTGTTGTTGGGATTCAAGTATCCCTGCAAATTTATGACTCTGCATGAACGAACGAAGCTGCTCGGGGTGCCGGGGTGAGTGGGGGCAGGGAGGCCAGGAGAATGTCACATTCGACCCAGTTTTGAATTTGGCCTGTTGTGGCCCATGTGCAAGTAATGAGATATTGTGGGGGGTTTAGTCCCACCTTAATTGTTAAAGGTGGGTTGGACCAACATATAAGGCTTTTAGAGTCCATCCTACCATCCCTGAGTTAACTCTTTTACGCAAAGCGGGGACGAAAGCGTAAGTGGAATGGTGGTATGTGTGGTTCGCTCAGCGTCGATACGACCTTCGCGGCCATGAGAACGTTCCTGGTCATCGTTAGCCCGGTTGTGGGTGTGTTGGGCCGACGAGGACATCGGGCCCTTAGGTTAGTATGAAACCGGCGGACTGGCCCGAGTTTAGCGACATGCCCGAGTTTAGGATGTCGGGCCCTTTAAGGGGGGGTTGTGGGTGTGTTGGGCTGACGAGGACGTCGTGAAACCCCTAATCAGTGTCACTGCGTGATCTCAGCTCCTCCTCCGCTTCAACAAGGGCTTTCACTATCAGGCCAGGTTGAAGGAGGGTGTCGGCGTATGCAGGAACTTGATGGTAAACGCAGGTAGACAACGATTTATAATGGTTCGGTACGCCGGAAAATCACGGCGTCCTACGTCCAGTTTGGGGTGGATAATATGTTGCGCCCTGCACTTTTAGACCGTGGGGTCTGTTGTGTTTGGAAGTGTATGAAGATCTATGTAGATGTGAAGGTGTCTACCGATCTAGGGAGCCCTGCCCTCCTTTATATAGTCCAGGGGCAGGAGTCCTAGTCGGCTATAAAGTAGAGATCGTAGTAGAATTATAAACTAGTCCTAATAGGATTACATGAAAGGAATTCTATTTGGACTAGGTCTTCTTCTCTCTTCCTTGTGGGGAACCGCTGGTGTCTCGTATCGACAAGCCCCCGAGCATTTCATGGTTGAGCTTCGGAAGTCGTCTGAAGAGAAAGAGCCTCTTGCTTGTTTGGAACAAAGAAGTCAGAGGGTGTTTTTTCTAGAAAATTTTCGAGGGTACGTGGTGTATCCTGCAGCCCCCAAGCCTCTTGGTATTTGGAACAAAGAGTTGGAGGGTCTTGATATTCTGAAAATTCTCCCTTTGTGGATGTGCGCACCTGTTGGGTGTAGCCTCCGAGCTTGTTGTCGGGTTCTTTTTTGGTTGTGCCAAGTTGTTCATGTATGTGACGGCATGCTAATCCGAGTTCTTTGGGTGATGATTCAGGTTGTTTCTACGATTGTCTGGGTTCTTTTTGACATCATCCAGGTTCTTTTTTTGTCATCTAGGTTCTTTTTGATATCATCCGATTTCTTTTTAGGGTCATCCGGGTTCTTTTTGGGATAATCCGAGTTCTTTCTGAGGTTATCCGGCTTCTTTCAGAGATTATCCGAATTCTCCATTCACCAATTCTTCAAGCCCAACATGCAACAAAAAAAAAACAAAATATGAATCTACATATTTGATGCAGCCAGCAACATAGATTGGCGCCAGCATTAGTACTAGAAAAGTTTGATGCTGCCATGTGCCGGCCTACCAGCTACAGACTACTAGCCACTGGATTAGTAAGACGTTGCGTTACCTTGTTGTTGGGATTCACGTATCCTTAACGAATTTATGACTCTGCATGAATGAACGAAGCTGCTGCTTGCCGAGGCGGCTGGGGCCGTCAGATCTTCGCTGCAGCAGGTCAGCGGCCGGGGTGGCCGTGGTTAGTGGGAGCAGGGAGGTCAGAAGAAGACCAGGGTTGGCGCCTTGGCAGTATGCGGCGGCGGCAGCGCGCAGATGCACGATGCGGCGCTGGTTCGCGCATGGCAGTGTGGTTGGGCGTCGCGTCAGTGTTGTTGGTTCGGGTGTCGAGGAGATGTCGCACGCCTGCAGAGGAAGAAAGAAGATGGGCTTTGGGCTGTGTCAAGCGAAAACAAATGCGACAGACATCTGCCCTTTACTAGGTTGAAGGAGGAAAGGCCAGGCTTGAAGAAAAAAAGCCCAAGTTACGATTTCGGTCGTCTTCAACCTCCAGTGTGGGATCTCAGTTTCTCCTCCGCTTCAATAATTGATGCAAACATCATGGGGGCTCCGATGGGGCTCCAAGGGTTCAGCAGCGATAGGGGGCTCTAGAGCCCCCCTAGCCCCACAGCTGGATCCGTCGCGTCACCAACAGTGTGCCTGACGTTGTAGGCCTGTAGATGACGATGTTATCAGAATACAACAGTACAGAGTGTATGTTACCCGACAAGGACCATGAATATTTCAATTTATTGTTCAAAACAGTTTATTATAAAAAATATATCTCGTAATAATATAACAATTTTTATTTAATACCATAAATATTGATATTTTTTAGCTATAATTGGTCAACCTTATAAGATACTAGAATATGATACTACAGTTGCATTATCTTGCACATCTTGCAGCAGACACTCACCCGTAAAACCCCCAGTCGTGCCTCGCGGTTTTGGAGAGCAGGTTGTAGTCGGCGCACGTCGGCACGCCATTGACGCGGTTGTAGGAGCACATGATGCCGCTGGCATGGCCGTCCTCCACGCAGCTCTTGAACGGAGGGTTGTACGTGTCCGCCAGATCCTGTGCCGTCACCTGACAAGAGAAAAAGAAAAGGGAAGGTTTTCGCATTTCGTTTCAGTTTGTCCGTCCGTGCCAGATTGAAACCGCCTGAAGAACAGAGAGACCTATCCTGCTATTAGCCAAGAAAACACTGGAATCACATCACCTTGGCGTCGAAGACGTAGAAATTTTTTTATTTTTAACATTTTTTAAAATTATTTTTAAAACTAACACGTGTAAACTTTTTTTTAAAATTAGCACGTTTGGACGCGCCATCCCGGAACAGTACCGACGCGCCACCCTACCCAGGGTGGCGCGGCAGAGGTGCCACCTGACGCCGCACTGGCTGGCTCTGCCGCGCCACATGCAACGGCGCGGGGGCCACCGCGCCATGCCGCCTGGCGCGTCCCCTGTCGCGCCACCCCGCATGGCGCGGTCAGGGCGATAACCCCGTGGCCGTGCGGCCCCCTCCCTCTCCCTCCTCACTTCGTGTGCTCGTCCAGCGCCGCCGCCGCCGCTCGCCCAGCGCCCCCGCCGCCGCGTCCTCGGCTCTGGCCGTCCTCCGCCGCCACCGCGCCACCGGCCGGCCGTCTACGTCCCGGATCCATCCTCTCTTCCCCTCCACAGCTGTAGTTGGCCGCACGGGGGGGGGGGGCGGCTGCCCTTGGCCAGGGAAGCCGCTGCGGGCGCCATAGCCGCGGCTCGCCGGCCGGTGGCGCTTTAGAGGAGCTCTTGCATCGTTCTTCAAGTGGTGTGAAGGTACATTGTCGATCTTGTGATTCCATTTCGTGTTTGGTTAGGGTTTGGGTAGGATTTCATTGTGTTAGTTGGTTAGTTATGTAGTTAGGGTATAGTTAGGTTTTAGTTAGTTCAGTTGTTAGGGTTTAGTTAGGTTTAGGGATTTAGTTAGTTTAGCAAAAGATGTAGTTTGTATGACCTAACTAGTTAGGTTTTGATTTATTAACTAGTTAGGGTTTAGTTAGTTAGTTAGTACATTTTGATTTAGTGGGTTTTGAAAGGTGAACGGAGATGGTTGCAATATTAGAGTTTAACTTTGGTGCGATGATTCGCAGGCGTGGAATCAGGATGGATTGTTTTGTCCGTGTTTTTTTCAGGGGAAGTATTAGTAGAGAAGATTGTATATTTGAGGACATGGAAGAAGATTTGGAAATGTTTGACGAACCGCCTACGTTGATGGACCTTTTGGTGCGGTTGAGGTCAAAGTTTGTGGGTAACTTCACATTGAAAGCGAGGTTCGATGCCAGAAAGAATAGGCCACGCTATGTGATAATGCCCTTGCTTGGCCCCTCGGATTGGAGCCGCTATAATCGAGCACTTCAGGCTTCGAATTCTCCGGTTCCTGAGATTGTGATGGAGAATGCCTACAAGGTGGCTGATAAGTCCGATGATGAGCCGTACCATGACGGATTGGAAGGTGACCAAGTCGGTTTTCGGGCTGATGCAGTAGAAGCAGAGGGTGTTATGGACAGGGATGGTGTGCTGACGTAGGATCACGATGATATGGCAGTCGATGAGCCGATGAGGAGGTCACCGGGGCACATAAGCAATGACTTCGATGTGAATGAATTTGAACGAGAGGAGGAGGAGGAGCTGGAGGACGAAAGGATTAGTGATTTGGTAGACACTGATTCATCAGATTCGGAGGAGGAGAAAGGAGGCATTGAGCAGCATGGCAACACCGTTCGTCCTATGCCAACGCCAGTTAGTTTGCAAGAACTACATGCGTTGCCGGTACATGGAAGATTGGCTAGAACTGAGGATGATGATGTTGTGACCCATGATTCGTGGGCTCGTTTGAGCGAAGCCGAGGCGTACGTTCCACCACCTCCGTACACGGCTACAGAGTTGATGCAATTGAGGGCTGGAAACATCCAATTTAGTGGAGTACCCAACTATAGGGATGTCAGCATGACGGATATGGCAGTATGTGACATAGGCCTGCAAATGTGCAGGGAGTCGACTTACAAACATGAGAATGAAATCCTTGTTAAAGGGATGTTATTCAACACGTTGTCTGAGTTAAAGTTGTTCCTTGAGAATTATGCTGTTTATCACCATAGGCCATACACCGTCACTCATTCCAACAAGGATGTATTGTTTCATGTCATTTGCAAAAAAAGGTTGCTTGTGGAGGCTAAATGCTCGTAAGAAAAGGAACGACAGAAAGTGGAAGATAACTAAAGTGGTGCAACCTCACACATGCGCGTCGAATGAGAAGGAAGAAAACCATCCTCAGCTCACGGCTCGTTATCTTGCCCGTCGCATATTGGGCCTCGTTGATGACAACAATGACATATTTGTTTATTCATTGATCCAGAGCATAGTGAGCTTTACTAAGTACGTGCCAACGTAAGAAAAGGTGTGGCGTGCTAAGCAGATTGCTCTGGAGATACGGTGGGGTAGCTGGAAGGAAGCCTACAATAGAGTTCCCAGAATTTTGTGTGCAATGAGTGTCACAGAACCGACCAATTTATACGAGCACAAGTACGACGATCGCCAATTTAGTAGCAATCAAGTCACACTTGAGCCAATATAAACCCGGTAGTTCGAAAATCTCGAAGGATTTCTAACATTTTAAACAGAACATACCCCAAAGATCTTACAAATTCAGCAACGACCCATCAAATGATACATAAGTTTACAACTGAATTAAAACATCAGAGT
The DNA here is from genome assembly GCA_038502445.1 of Eremochloa ophiuroides. Taxonomy (NCBI): domain Eukaryota; kingdom Viridiplantae; phylum Streptophyta; class Magnoliopsida; order Poales; family Poaceae; genus Eremochloa; species Eremochloa ophiuroides. Next base: position 103,905,409 of record JAHLJS010000002.1, on the reverse strand, counting down.
ACAACATAGTCTTTTACATAAATGTAACAGTAGCGGAAGTCAACATAGTTTTGAAACAACATAGTTCACATACGAGTACCACCAGCTGACCATGTCACAACATCTTACAAAAGCTAAAGATGGATAACGACCTTGCCCCAGGTCTAATCTTCTTCGCCCGCAGGGGTAAAGCAGTTCTGGCAATAAGCATAGTAGACTACTCCTTCTGCAACAATGGGAATAAAACCCTGAGTACTCAATTGTACTCAGCTAGACTTACCCGACAGGAAGTAAATAAAAAGACTCTCAAAGATATGCAGGCTTATTTGGTGGAGCTCAGAGGATAGCAACGTTTTGCATAAAAAACATTACTACAGTAGTTCCTCAACTTATAAATTTTAGATATAGTTTAGCTTCGATTTCAGTTAAGCTATTAAGCTAAGGTTTGCAGCTATACTAAACAATCACTTGATATTATAGCAAACAATACAACCATATGATTTCCGATATCCACAGATATCAACCTCATCTCACCATAATCAATATGTTTAAATTGTTAACCTCTACCTCACCAGAAGATCAGTTCAGTTTCTCACTAACCAGGAGAGATGGCGATTCGAATCGATTGTACCAGCTGGCAAACATACCAATCACAAACCCTGTTAGCTTGATCAGTGGCTTCTTGGGTCACCGTTAGATCTTTCTGAGTCATATTATATCGCGAGCTTGGCGGGGGCCATATTCTCGGAGACAAACCCACTCACAGGAAGTGCAGGTCCCTGACCTGACTATGGCAAAATAGTGCTTCCGCACATCCTTTCTACCTCTAGAATATGTCTATCCATGTCACACCAATTCTCGGCTCAGAAGGAACTACTCGGCTTCGCTGTAAGAACGACTTCTCTGGTCAGCTATGTGACGACGTCCTTCAATCTCAACTGATGTCTGGTGGCCTCAGTCCTAGTCGGCCGCAAGTAGCACCGAAGACAGCATGACCTCAACCATGTCATGCGGCTCCCCGCTACCTAGCCTTGATTCTCTCATTATCATTGTGGCATGGTGGCACATATAGTCAACCATGTGAAATCCATCCCCATCATCATTAGTCACCACCTATGCTCGCGAAGGACAGGAAATCCCTTGACTTCTACCGGTCTAACCATGGCTAAGCATAAGATCAAACCCATCCCTTGTCTAGTAATAGTACCAGGATAGTAGACAAGTGGACAAGGTATAAATGCAGCAACGGTATCAATTCAACTCCTATACTTAAGTGCACAATCATACGATTTAATAAAGACCAGTGCATTTGTAAAAAGAATAGGTGGAGGCTTAGGGATACTCTGGGGCTTTCCTTTCACAAAGTTAGATGGCTGATGATCAGTGCACTCCGGCAGTTCAGTTTCCTCCTCGGCCTCGGGAGCTTCCGGCACCTCGATCTCCGAGGCACTCCTTCCTCCGGCGGATCGAATTGCAGCAGTGTAACTCCTCCCGGCGATCTTGTATGCATGATATGCATATATGAGAACTGAGAATGCACATGGAATGCAATATAGAGATGCACAACTTGAGCCATGAGATGCATTAGACAACATGTGAGCATCCAAATAATTTATCAATCATTTACTGAGTATGTGCATATTTCTTTTCTAAACAACAACACATACTCACCCTTCTTAAGTAAGCTATAGAACAATTTCTCGTCTTGCATAAGAGGTCTACAACCTGCACTAACAATTAATTTGAATCAAACTTCTCTACCACACCCACCTTTTAACTAATAACCACGAATAAAGTATATAAGCAAAGACATTTGACCTAACTGACCTACACATGAACAAGATCAACCCCAAAGTTTCTAGCAAGGTTACCAAGCTGGAGCATTACAGAAATGCATGAAAAACATCTTCTAACCAATTGTTACTCAATTAAAAACAATTAAGCAAGCACTAGCTTATAGCTGGACCTTACATCTATTGTACCCAAAAAATTCTAGAAAAATTACAGTAGATAACACACTTCCATATTAGGCTATTCGCAAAATTTCAAGTCATTTGGATAGATATAACATGCTACACAAAAATGGTAAGCAGACAGCCATTTAAGTAATAGAAAATACTTACTGCAGTGAAAAGTATCAAACAATAGATTTCCTATTTTTCTTAGCTTATTTATCATAAAATAAGGCTCAAGAAAAATATTCATAACCATAACTTAACTACACTAAGTATGGTGAATTTATCAAAAAGATAGCATGAAAGGCATGTTACACATGACATCATATAAATAACAGTAACCAACCAGCAAACATATTTTTCCGAGATCCTACTACTCTAAACAAGATTAATTCAAGTGGAATCACATTTTTAGCATATTCCTACAATTAGTTATGCATTTATCAAGTTTACAAGCATATAACAAATTAATTATAACTGCACAGAAAAGTTACTACAAAGTCATATTTTATATTTTTCCTGTGTAGAGATCACAAATACAAACCCAACAAAATTTGGCTCACCTCATTTGGACACTTCTAGCTCCAGATATGATTTTTGGAAGATTTACCAAAATTTCTGGAAATTCATTTTCTTAATTCCTTTAAAACGAAACCAGACCTAAATGCTACATGCACCTGGTCCAGTGCACCCCACGCACAACAGAGCAACTGACCGATGGGCTCCCCGGTCAAACGGGTCGCACGCGTCAGAGAGAGAGAGCAGAGCCGCCGGCGCTAACCGGCCCTCTCTCGCCGGCGGCACCGAGGGCACCTACGTGTTCCTGAGAACGAGGCGAACTCGATGAGCTAACTCCTGAGACCTAACTACCACCGGAGCAAGCTCAACGGCGGCAATGGCGGACGGCGGAGCTCCGGCGAGCGCGCGCCGGCCGCTACCGGCCTTCACCGGCGAAGCTAAGCCTCGTTCCGAGAACCTGGAACCCTAACGAAGCTATACGGCCCGTGAATCGACCTTTGGTCCACTACGAATTGACCTAACCACACACAAGGCGGCACGGTGGCGGTCGGGAACTCCGGCGAGCGGCATCCCAGCCGAAACAGGGCTCGAGCGGCCCGACCAACCCTCTAGGCTAGATCCACGACTGGCGGAGACACCTAGATGAGCAAGAGAGAGGGAAGCCGGCCACGGCATTGTGCTTGACGCGGTGAGCAGTGAGCTCGGCGGCGCTCCGGCAATGGCATGGCGGCGAAGGGCTCTAGGTGCTATACCTTGCCTCGGCTGGTTCCAGAAATGGGCGGGGAAGGTAGAGTAGAGGATGGCGAAGCTCGAGTGGAGATGGAGCGGTCGGAGACGGTGCGGTGGCGACGGATTTCACCGCGAAGCTAGCTCGGCGGCCATGGCGTCCGGCGGAGAGGAAAAAGGAGAGCAGAGAGGCGAGAGTGAGAGAGAGAGAGCAAGTGGAGTGGCCAGGAGACAGGGTGGAGTGTTGCCTTCGGCTTTGCAGGCCGGCCGAGGGGCAACGACGGTGTACGGCGCCACCTGGCGACGATTTGCTGCGGCGGCCACGTCGGCCCCTCGCCGATTCACTAAATCGGTTGATTCAGTTCAAACCGACTGAAACTCGATTTTGATCGAGCCATAACTCACGATCTAGGGCGTTTCAGCGAAAACGTCACTAATATGGGTCAAAGAGCTACACGAGTACTCCAATCCATATTAGAACACATTCAACTGAAACAGCTTGGTTTGAGAGATACAAGTCAAAGAATAGAGCTACACTGAAACTGAAAACCACTCTAGACTTAGCAAATTTCAGCAACTCCAAAACAGCCCCAAATCTGCACAATTTCATAATTTTGATCACCTTACACCCATTTTCATGAGTTGACCCAAAAATAAAGTTTGTTGCTTATAAAATTATACACAACTTTGATTAAGGGTGCTCTGACATGCAAAGTCTCTAAATTAACTTTATTGTTTGGTCAAACAAAATAGGTTTAGGAGGGCTTTCTAGTCAACTATGAGTTAGAGGGGTATTTTGGGGATTTCACCAACATGAACATTGTTCCAAATGTTAACCCAAACATGTTTAAGGCATTTAGAATAGTAAACAAGCATCACATTTGCATGCTAACACATCTATGGCATTGTAAGCATATAAGCAAACATATAGCATATAAAGGAATGTAATTCAATTCAAATGGTGATGATGCATGAAATGACATGATCAATGCTTGATGTCATGCAAATGTAAGTGTAAAAATAGTAACTAACACTAGGGTGTTACAATGAGCTCCTATAACCCCGGGATGAAATGGTTCGTAGACACTGGCGGGATGTACTTCATTGTCGAAGGTCAACTGAAACACGTACTGAGGCGTGTGTTTTGGTCCTTTGCGCAGACAGAACACGCATTCCAGTTTTGTCGACCAGTGGTACTAGTTGATGGCACTTTTCTAACAGGAAAGTAAGGGGGTGTTGATGATGGCAGCTGCTGTTGATCCAGAGAATCAGATAGTTCCAATGGCGTTTGCCTTAGCGGAGGGGGAGAACAATGAATCACGGTCCTGTTTCATGCGACTTCTACGGACTGGGGTGCTTGGCTCATCCCGCACTGTTTGTATGATATCAGATCAGCACGCGGGTCTCCTTAACGCGACTGAAGAACAGATACCGGGGTATCCTCCTCTAGTTCATAGATGGTGCATGAGTCATTTTGCAGCCAACTATTGGAGGCGTCATCGCAACAAGGAGGTTTGTGACAAGATCAAGGAACTTTGTTGCAAGCGTACAGAGCGGGAGCTCAAGGAAACAAAGGCAGAACTTGATAAGATGGTGAACGCACAAGGGAAGGTGTGGTTGGCCCAACAGATGGACGAGAAAGCTAAGTGGGCGCTAGCATACGATGAGGTTGGTTACAGGTACGGCATCATGACGACCAACTCGTCCGAGTCTTTCAATAGGGTTTTCAAGGGTCTCCGAGCTTTACCCGTGTCTGGAATTGTGGAGTACTCGTTTCATAAGTGCAATGAATATTTTGTGAAGAGATGGGGAAAAGCGCAGAGGAGGCTAGCGAACGATGGTGGTCCGTTTGGAAAAGCAGCGCAAGAATATTTGGATAAGGCCGAAGTTTGGTCCAAAATGCAGGTAGGTGAGGCCTACGGGCCCAACAGGCAGGTTTACAACCAAATATAGGGTCATCAATACGAAAACACAAAGTTCAATTCAAATCCAACAAGCTACTGAGTGCAATAAGACCACTTTCCCTTGCCGAAAGCATCGGGGTTAGACTTCATGGCTGCTTTTGCACGACGTGCATGCTCAAGCTTCTTCTCCTTCTCCTCCCTGAAAGCTACGAGATGCCTCAGCCGCGCCTCTTCTTCCCGCTCCTTCTCCGCGGCCAGCTCTTTGCGTCTCCTCTTCATCCTCTCCTTCCGCTTTGCGTCCAACCTCAAAAGACGCTGTATCCGCTCCTTGTCCTCTTGGGAGATCTCGGTGTCGATCCACAGCTCAAAATCACAGAGCGGAGGTGGAGTCTAAAAAAACACATTATTTTACGGCAACAAAATTAATTTATATATATAGAGAAGGAGCCGCGCGGCCAGAGGGTTATTCCCCTGGCCGCGCCATGCGTGGTGGCGCGTCAGGGGCCCTCGCGCCAGGCTGCGTGGCGCAGCAGAGTGAGCTAGCGCAGCGCCGGGTGGCATCTCTGCCGCGCCACCCTTGGTGGTACGTCGGTATTGTTTGGACACGCCACCAGAGATGGCGCGTCCAAACGTGCTAGTTTTAAAAAAATTTTGCACGTGTTAGTTTTAAAAATAATTTTTAAAAAGTTTTAAAAATAAAAAAAAAATTCAAGACGTAGCGGGTGATGCCCTCCCAGTTCTCGAGGTCGTAGGCGGTGAAGTGCTTGCAGCAGGCGGTGGCCTCGAGGTCGGTGGAGTTGACGGGGCCGGCGATGCCGTAGCCCTGCACGCCGCGGACGAAGACGGCGGCGTACTTGCCGGTCATCGTCGTGTCCTCGCCGGGGGTCTCCTGCCCGCGGCCCCACCGCGGGTCCCGGAACACGTTGATGTTGGGCGCCCAGAAGGTGAGCTCCTCCGCCTGCCCGTTGTTGTACACCGCCCTCGCCCCCGTGACAGTGACAGATACCCACCACTGGTTTTACAGTTGCATTATAATTTGCTGTCGATTGGCGTTTTCATGGAAATTGCAGTTGACCCTTATATATCAAAGAAGGGAAATGCATGTGACGGATCGTAGACGGTCTGAATGGGAGGTTGCAAGTTTGCAACGTCAGAGGCGATTCCCCCGGAGATAGTAGGTTGTGAATGGGCTGGATGATCCGTCAAAAAGACAGGAAAAATCTTAGGGGGTGCTCATGTAACACAGCGACAGAGTGCTAGACGAAGATATGTTCTTTATATGTCTACGCATTACAGATACATATACAAATATGTTTATGATCTATATAATTATAATAGATATATTTATGCATATTTAAATTCTAAAAGCAATATGGTAATATCAACCAAGGACGAACATTGAAATTACCTTGTAATTGGAGTTTTGCTCTTTTCCAATTTTCCAAATAGCTAGTAGCCAAGATAATCTTCTCCATTCACCAATTCTTCAAGTTCAACATGCACAAAAAAAAAATATATGAATCTACATGTTTGATGCAGCCACTCTCATTTTGGCTTTTGCCTAACTCACAATAGAAACATAGATTGGCGCCACCACTAGTACTACAAAAGTTTGATGCTGCCATGTGGCAGCCTACCAGCTACGGAGTACTAGCCACTGGCTTAGTAAGGTGTTGTGCTACCTTGTTGTTGGGATTCAGGTATTCTTATGAATTTATGACTCTGCATGAACGAACGAAGCTGCTGCATGCTGTGGCGGCCGGGGCCGCCGGATCTTCGCTGTGGCGGGTCGGCGGGCGGGGTGGCCGTGGTGAGTGGGAGCAGAGAGGCCGGGAGAAGACCAGGGTTGCCGCCTTGGCAGGATGCCGTGGCGGCGGTGGCGCGAAGATGCACGATGCGGCGCTGGTTCGCGCGTGGGTGGGCATCGCGTTGTGTTGTTGGTTCGGGCATGTTGCACGCCTGCAGAGGAAGAAAGGAGATGGGCTTTGGGCTGTGTCAAGCGAAAATAAATACGACGCCATCTGGGTCTTACTAGACTGAAGGTGAAAAGCGCGAGATTGAAGAAAAAAGACCATGTTACGATTCCGGTCGTCTTTAACCTCCAGTTTGGGATTTCAGCTCCTCCGCTTCAACAATTGATGCAAACTTCATGGGGGCTCCGGTGGGGCTCCAAGGGTTCAGTGGCGGTAGGGGGGCTAGTGCCCCCTAGCCCCACCGCCGGATCCGTCCCTGCATATGCATGTGCGTACAATCAGTGCTGCTGCAGCTGCAGACGACGAGGCCAACTAAACAACTGCGACGGAGGACAGCGACGTCGAGGCTCCTACGGCGAAGGACACAGGTCAGTGTGAAACTGGCGGACTCACTGCCGACCATATGCATGTCCCTACACGAATGTGTTGTTTAGCCATTTTCAGCAAAAGCCAGTTTTAACACGCCATTCCTACGGTCGCGGAAAAAACACGCAAGAATGTGCAAGGCTGTGAATCTAGGTTTGTGCTCTTACTACGGCTATGGGTAGGACTGTAGGAGCCTTGTAGTTTTATTATAAAAGCCCCTGCCCCTCAGTATGTAGAAGCTCCCAGACCGTCACGGACAACATGCCTGTTTGGATGGAAGACTAGGGTACTTGCCTGGCAAAAAGTGTTGCCTGAAAATTCGATGAAATCTGCCTGGCCAGGCAAGTTAGAAGATGATGTGTTTGGTTGGAAGCCTGTGCCTGGAAAGGCTAATAAAGATATAATACCATTTTAAAACATTCACAGTTATACTGTTTTAATGAACAAGACAATAAATAAATAGAACTATTCGCATATTTTCTCAATTAGCGGTATATTTTGAATTACAATAAATTTAATAAATTTTGTATCTATTTAAAAATGTCACAAGGAAAGAATGTACGAAGAAGAAAATAATTATAATTGCATTGTACTCCCTCTTTCCCATTGATAATATCATTTTTGACTTTTAGACATCTTATTTGACTGTTCGTCTTATTTTCAAATTTATAAATATTATCTATTTTGTTATGACTTATATATTTTAATAATTATTTTGTAATTTAAAAAACTAAATAAGACAAACGGTCAAACAAGATGTCTGAAAAATAAAAAACAATATTTTCAATGGAACAGAGAGAGTACACAACATGTTAATTTATATATAATTAGCATCATTAGATAGATTTTTGAATATACTTTCATAATAAATTTATTGAAGATATAAATGTTGCACGTATTTTTTATAAACTCAATCAAAATTGTCAGAGTTTGACCAGCACGCATCCCATAACGATATCTATTTTGGGACGGAGGGAATACTTCCTTTGTTCCAAAATAATTATCGTCTTGTTTCTCGAGAAATAACTTTGACAAATATTATATAAGAAATATTAATATTTATCTTATTCAATTAAAACTATACTCATAGTTAAGAAGTGAATAATAAAAAAAAAGTAGGTACAGTTGTATTTTTAAATAAAGGTATAGTTGTGTTTATATCAACGAGGTAATTAACATAGTTCACTTATTTCATTTGAAAGTCGAGATATATAACACAACGGAGGAAAAAAAATATGCTGGAAGAAAATAACTTCATAGTACTAATACCAATTTCAACGTGAACTAGCTAGAGCAAGTGAAAGCAGAAAAAAAAAAAACAAAGTACATACAGTAGACCAAAAGTACTACTACGCTTGATGGACCAGAGCTTTTAACGGTGATTACTTAGCCAGGCACCTGCGTCGGAGCCCAGGCGCTCAAATTCGGTCGCCTGGTGCTCGCAGCACTTGCCTGGGCCAGTCAGATACTCAGGGCTTCAACCAAACAAGGACCAGGCATAGTACATGCAACCATCAGTCCAGGCAAAGTAGGTGCAGGTTCCCATCCAATTAAGCCCAACATGCCTGACGTTGTAGGCCTGTAGATGACAATGTTACCACAATACAGCAGTGCAGAGTGTATGTTACCCGATAAGGACAATGAATATTTAAATTTATTGTTCAAATCAGTTTATTATGAAATATATATTTCGTAATAATATAGCAATTTTTATTTGATACCATAAATATTGATATTTTTTAGCTATAATTGGTCAAACTTATAAGATACTAAAATATGACACTACAGTTGCATTATTTCTTTGACATAGGGAGTACAAAGGTAGGAGTTTTTTAATTACTATCTCTACCATTACACTTAATGAGTCTACAATTCTAAAGTTTGACTAAGTTATTAAAAAAGTAATATCAATAGAGAGTATAATATAAAGCTAATGATAAATATTTGGTATCATAACCCTTACTGTATTGTACTCCATCCGTTTCAAAATAGATGTCATTTTCACTTTTCGAGAAGTCAAAACTTGTGTTCCTTTGACCAAATATATACTATACATAAAAATTATTAATATCTATAATATATAATTAGTATCATTAAATAGATCGTTGAATATACTTTCATAATAAATTTATTCAGAGGTATAAATGTTGCACGTATTTTCTATAAACTCAGTCAAAGTTGAGAAAGTTTGACCAGCACGCATCCGTAACGACATCTATTTTAGAACGGAGGGAGTATGTTCTTAGCTCGATTTGAGATAAGCTGACTTACAAGAACACTATTACAACATCCTTGGGGTAGGGAGTATTATTTTTAGCTTTTTACTTTCGGTCATTCAGACGATGATGCTGGAAATGCTCCTAGGTTTGCTACAACAGATAATAACACAATTTAGGGCATGTTTGGAACGCGGGAAAAATTCTCTGTTCCTGCGTTTTTTCTGTGAAACTGAACTAATTCGTGTGAAATTCCTAGCCCTTATCCTATTAACAAGCACGCGAGGCAGAGTCCGCAATGCAATGGAGTTCGGATGGGGATTTTTTGTCGTCTGGCGTTAGCACGGGGAAAAGGATGGGGGGGGGGGGCAGGGGAAGGAGGCTTGGTGTCCAAATGCGGGTGTGGTAGGCGTCCGGTGTGTGTGCAGGAATGATCGAATGGCCAGGAGACAGAGTGACTGCAGGATGGTATGGCAACAAGACATCTTCTTGGACGAGGTCACTAAAGGGGCAGTTGAGGCAGGTGATGTGGTTAACAGATCGCAGCACGGGTGTGAGGACCGAATGTCCTAAGAAGGGAGTTGATTTGGGCTCGCAACAACCTTAGTCAACGAAATTTCTAAACCTCCTTAGCACCTTGATATCTGAGTTCTTCTACAATGACGAATTAAGAAGTTCTTAGGATAATCAATACTAATCAAGTCCTTAGCAAAGTTCACACTAAGATATACGTCCTTAAGAGAAAGAATAAAACCTATGACAAGCACGCTACCAAGTAAATCTAGCTCTCACTCAAAAGAACTTGAACCTAAATAAGGAGAGCAAGAAGTAATGCAATAAACAAAAGATAGGAGGAGGTCGGATTTTTTCCTCGTGGTACAGGTCATTTCTACAACCCCTAGTTTACCTTGGAGTACCAAAGAGTCACCAAGACTCAATTAAGCTTCGCTTCACTCCTGAATATCCATTTTTTACTTTGGAATGGCATGTTTCAATGCAAAACATGTACATCAATTGGAGCCTTCTCAACAAGAACTCCACCAAGGCCTCCAGTTGCCTATATATACAGGTGATGGAAACTAACGAGAGCGAAAAAATTCTCCAGATCTAACTCAAATTACTGTGTAATTCACAAAAAAAAGAGAGAAAGAAATCTAACCAAGAGCATTGTATGCATGGTTCATCAGGTGCACATGCTATTCGACATGGTGGAATTGCCATAGGGAGAGAGGATATGGCTTGTATTCCAGCAAAGAGAAACTGTAAATATATGCAAATAAATAAATATAATTGTCCAGCATTGATCTGTATTTTTTATTAAAAAAAGTTTAGACCATGTTTATCATGGCTTGGGTATTCCGGTTTTCTTTTTCTAAAAACATAACGTAACACATGGACATATTTATCGGTGAAAGGAAATGATTTGTACCTTCTTGTTGGCTTGAGCTAGACCTAGGACCGATGTGCTAAAAAATCAAGCCCAACCCATGTTGGGCCCAAATAGCCACCGCCCCAACCCCACCCACCCCGAAAAGGCCATATTGCTATTGGGTAGGAGATGAACGAGCACGAGCCTAATGTATTACTTCGTTTGTTAGGTCCTCTGAGTCTCTCTCCCTCCAAAAAAAAAAAAAAAAAAAAAGGAAGAAAGAAAGGTGTGCTGTTATGGGAACTCACCAAAGCGTATCCATGGCGACTCTTGTCATTGGTCTCGTAAGCAGTTTGTTCTGCTCGAGTAATTTTACATAACATTGTTTAATCACGCTTAATCAAGTAAATGGCTGGTCCTTGTCCATCAGATTAAAGCTGCTTTTTATTCACATTCCATTCTCTTTCTTCTGAGTGGGCAGCTGACAGCATGCATGCAAATCATACTCTTCACTTGAAGGACCACAAGGACCACAGCGCATTCTTGATTCTTGACTTCTTTTAGTTTTTGCTACGCATCACTGTTCCCTTTCTGAGTTGGAAGTCCACTTTCACAATAAACAAACAAGTAAGTAAGGAAAATATAGTACTCCTGCATCACAATTCATTGGTGAACCTGTGATTGGAACATCACTTATACTTGGAGTACCTATAGCAGACTTGAGAAATGAACTTGCGCAGTCTACTACTCACAACAGTACTCTTAGCTAATTATAGTTCAAACTAATCAGACCCATCATGCATTGTTGTTAATCTATTCCTCTGGGTCTCTAGTATCAGGATCAAACTTGCTTGAATGCTTGAATACTTCTCACGAGCCTACTAAAATAGAGAGAATCCATGTTGATTCAATTCGCATTGTTAGCAAGAATGTCAACCAGCTGACTGAATTGTCCGGCTGGCTGAATTGTACGGCTGAATTACTGTTAGAGAAAAATACTGTTATGTGGCCGAAAATAACCTGAAACTAGCTCAAGTGAACAGAGCGAATTGCTAAGCTTGACGGGATAGATCTTTATTTCAACTAGTTTCCTGTATTTTTCATGTTGTTAGATTGTGTACTTCTTGCAAATCAAGAGCAGTCTCCATCTGTTCTTGCAAAAAAAAAAAAGCAAAGCTAGTAAAAAAGGGGGTTCAGTTAATAGCTGCTACGCCAAGCTTATCAGCATAATTAACCGAGTGGAACCTCGCACGCGTTGGCTACCTTGTTGAGGCAATTGCTGGTAGAAAGGTTTGGTTAAACTAGGCTTTGTGGGGATTAACAGCCGCAACTTTAGACCTTCACCGCATAGCAAACTATAACAAGTGGAAGTTGGAAAGTATATATATGCATGTTCAGCTTAATTAGGAAGATTAGTGCATGCATGGACACAAGTTCAGTCAAATCAGTGTCTTTGCTCGGCCCGCACAATCAGAATTTTAAACTTCTCTTAATGATCGAGGTGGGCTTCGCCTAGTGTTTTGACATTTAAAATTTAGTATAAATTTTTCATACTAAGTGTTTTCTAGTGAGATTTTCATGCGCTATAAATAGTGGTAGGATTTTACTACTAAATAAAAACATATCAGGCAAACGAAAGCGACGCATGCCAAATCTCTGTCGGCCGATTGGGCGCGCAGAACTGAAGCACGCCACGTAGCCCTGCCTGCCGGCCGGCCCTAATTACTCTCTGAATGCGACTAGTGTCAGTCATGTGATTTGTTTTGAAAGGACACTTCACTGTCAGTTAAGACATCTGAGCCATCTGATACTAGCTGAGAATCCAAATTAGTAAACTCCGGCGTAAATTTTAGTCTCTGTAACTGCAACCTCGTACCGTCGAGTGCACAAAACTATGCAGGTGTTGGCGAGCGTAATGAAGGTTCCTGCAGCTGCAGGTACTACTGATGTGTCAAGTTTCTCTGACACGCCTGTATAATCTTCTCAAGAAAGTTCTCTGTTTTGGGCTGATCATGAACATGTACATAAAACTATAAAAGAAGGCTTCCCTCTTTCATGAAAAGAAGTTAACAATGACTTAAAAAATCCTCGCCTAAATTGACTGATTGCATACCTACACACCCACTACTTCGGTGCTTCTACAAAACCCTACTTCCTTCCTCTCTCTTCTTCCTTCCACATCTCCCTTAGTTTACACAAGCATAGCAGACAATGGAGCTGAACACTAGAAGCAGCAAGGGCAAGGCCAAAGCCATGGCCAAGATCTTGGAAGAAGAGGAGGAGGAAGAAGAAGAAGAAGACGATTTCTTCAGCTCCAGCGGCTGCGGGTGCTTCCTCTGCGCCATCAAAGAGCCGGACTCCCGGCTCCGCCGGGCCAGTCTCTCCGCCTTCTTCAGGGAGCTACCATACTGCGACGATGTCGGCGGCAGTGCAAGTAATGGCCAGTCATGTGCCGCGGCGGTTGGCGCCGTGTGGCGGGCGGCCATGTCGGCGCCCGACGACCCCGAGCTCCCCTCGCTCGGCGCGATCCGGTGCATGTCCCTTCTCCTCGGCCGCGCGCTCGCCGACGCGGCGTGGCTCCGCCGCGGCGACAACGAGTGCGTGCCGTACTACGCCGCCCACGTCATCGGCTCGTACACCATCCGCTCCTCCGCGCACGCCGAGCTGGCCGTCGCGGCCGGGGCCGTGCGCCCGCTGCTGGCCCTGCTCGGCGGCGCCATGACGTGGGTCGAGCAGCGCGCGGCGGCGCGGGCCCTGGGCCACCTCGCCAGCTACGAGTCCACGTTCCCGGCCGTCGCGCTGCACGCCGCCGAGGCAGTGCAGCTCGCCGTGCGTTCCGCGTCCACCTGCATCGCCGACGTCTACGCCAGCTTCGTCGCGCTGGCACCGAGCCGGCGGCCAAAGTACCAGCGGGAGCTCATGACGTGCGGGCTCGGCCTCGGCGGCGCCGCCGACGACGCCGAGGACAGGAAGGCGGAGGAGTGGGCGAGCCAGCTCCAGTGCTGGTCGCTCTACCTGCTGAGCTGCCTCGCCTCCAGGGACCTGTCATCTCATGCCATGATCTGCCAGGACTCCCTGTTCTTGAGCGAGCTGTCCCGGATGTGGGGCGGGCTGGCGAACGGCGACTCGCCCGCCGGCGTCGGGTTGCTGCGCCTTCTCTGTCGGAGCCCGGTCGGGCGAGCCGCCGTCGCGGCGTGCCGCGACGCGCTGTCAAGTCTCTGTGACCTCGCGCGCTCGTCCGACGACTGGCAGTACATGGCCGTGGATTGCTTGCTCCTCCTCCTCAACGACGGCGACACATGGCGCGCGGTTGCCGATGCCACGGCGCCGTGCCTCTTTGACCTGGTCGATCTCCGGCACCTCGGTCCAAGGCGACGGCTCGGCGACGCCATTGCAACCGCATTACTTCCCCTCGACGACGGCCATGTCGCCGTCGGTGACCGTGAAGAAGAACTAGGTGGGGAGGCGAAAAGAGCGATCGGCGGCGTGAGAGAGCTGAAGGGAGAGAGGAAGGAGAGAGAGGAAGCGATGCCTAGGGATGAGTTGCTCAAGAGAGAGATCTTAGCCAAGGAGAGGAAGAGGCAAGGCAACGACAGCTTCATGCACGGCGACGTGGAGAAGGCCATCGATCATTACACCGAGGCTCTGGAGCTGTGCCCCCTGAGCAGGAGGAGGGAGCGGCTGGTGCTGCACAGCAACCGCTCGCAGTGCCGGCTGGCGAGGCGCGAGGCCGACGCCGCGGTGAGCGACGCGACGCGCGCGCTAGCGCTGGCGCGGCCGGCGAACGCGCACGCCAGGAGCCTGTGGCGCCGCGCGCAGGCGTACGACATGAAGGGCATGGCCAGGGAGAGCCTCCTGGACTGCCTGGCCTTCGCCGGAGCATGGCTCGACGGCCGCCGGAAGCACCCTCGGAAGGCGGCGCGCGGCGGACCGAACTCCAAGCTGCCGTACTGCGTCGCTCGGATGATCAGCAAGCAGATGAGCGTGACGGGTCTGTTCGCCGGCGTGACGATGAAGAACAACAAGGTAGGGAGTGATGATTGCATGCCACGGTGCAGCGAAAACAATGACGGGGACGATGAGGACGACGACGACGGCGATCCAGATGATGACGATGAAAGCGAGGAGTTAATTGCAGACAATGCTGGTTTGAAGATGTGCACGTCAGGTGTTAAAGTTAATAATAAATTTTGAGTTACAGCATTTGGTTTAAATTGATCAGTTGCATTATGTTGACCATAATATGGTTTCTTGAATCAGGAAGAGAGTTGCCAATCATCACGGGAGATGCTTGGATGAGGTTGTCCCGGAGGCCATAAAAGCTCATTCTGGTTGTTATCTCATGATCCACACCGTAGTCGTAAGCTAGCTAGCTAGTTCGCTGATAAATGCAGGAAGAAATCAGAGCTTCACCGTGATTAGCGAGAGTCTCTGATCAGTGCGAATGCAATCGCTAAATGTTTTGCGCGGATCGTTTCGTGTAGCTTTTATTTCTGTGTTTGCAGACTCACATGTTTAATCATTATCATGAGTTTTAACCTTCCTCACTTATGATCGTTGCATGTGCCAATTTCCTCATCTTCTTTACAATAATTTCCAATTCCGAGCAAATTGTGTGTACATAACAAGTATGTGCTAATTTTCAAATATTGTCCATGGAAGTCTTCCTAATTTTCTTAGACAAGAGAAAGTGATCTAAGGATAAATGGTTACATAAGTGCGTCATATGAAAATAAATTTAAGTGAGCAACACACAGATGCTGAAAATTTTGGTTCTATCTTGCGATTTTATGACTTTATGATCTTATTAGTTGATTCTACAATTATAATAAATAGAATTTACAATTTTATGATTCTATTAGTGATGATCCTATACTTCATTGTCCAACCCGTGTTGGAGTTTCGGTCTGATTTAGGATTACGATTACCTAGCTTGCATTGATGTGTTAGACATTCGGATGTGTCTAGTCTGGTCATTGCAGAATATTAGCTAGGTACCACGATCAGATTCTCCAAAAACATCCCTTTCTGGTTTTTTCATCATGACTTGTCAGAAAGTTAAGTCGTAATACCAATATAAAATTTTTACCAGTTTCTATTCCAAGAAATATTTCACATGGCAAAGCAATTGCAAATGGGCTTATACCATTGATTTTTTTTGGAAAAAAATCTCAATCGTCAATTCGAAGTAGTGGTTACAAAATACTTATACAGGCTTTGCATTTTTTCAATGAACTTTGGAGGAAACAAAATCACTACGGTTGCATGACACTTTTATTGGAATATGACCCTTAATTTTCTTCATTTGTAACCTACATAGTTTATTCTTTCCAGAAAAAACCTACATAGATATAGTTTTCTAGTTTCCTCGTAAATCTTAGTTGAACAAATTATCGAAAAATTACAATAACATGAGCTGGTGGATATATATATCCATCATGATTAGGACATGATGTGATTAAGAGACAGAAGTAGTGAGCATAGACGCATGCTAAAGGAGAAAGTTAATGGCTATACTAGGGGGAGAGAGAGAGAGAGAGAGAGAGAGAGAGAGAGAGAGAGAGAGAGAGAGAGAGAGAGAGAGAAGGGTGTAGGTGTAATTCGTTCATGCATATGCATGGAATGAGTATATTTGCAGTGGCTATGTATTGGAGGTTATCGTTGAAGTATAAATGAATTCAGCTTACACTTTTTTGTTTGAATTAGACAGTGTTGATGCAACTCACTATGATTGGAGCTAGCGGTCTTGAGTTTGAGTTCAAGTGAGCAATTAAATAAATAAAATATGGATCTAAGAGAACCTGCATGCATGCCAGTGAAAAGAGGCTTGAAGTATAAATAAATTGTCCATTGTTACTTTTTACACATGTGTTTAGAGTTTCAGGTTGAACACATAAAACTCAATGACCATTCTCAATAACTTTTGTTCCAAGTTACGGGGTCATTGTGACGTGGGGCTTGTACAGAAAATCAAGAGAGGTCATGCGCATAAAAAATGTGAAGTGGTACTACAATAATCTTCGTGAGACGGACAGGTACATTACTACATATACCAGTCATGCACACTGGACCTCACTAATAATTGCAATTCACGAAGAAGATCACCACACACCAAAGTACATTAACATGATGATGGCTTGCATTTCGGCTTTCTGGTTTAATTTTCTCATGCAACGCTATGAATATACTGTTAACCTGTGATTGACAAACAGAGCTTTAGCACATGCAGTTCCTAAGCATACAGTACATTTTCGTTGTAAAGTTTACATACTTGCATATGTACATATATTGTGAGCATGCTCATGGAGGACTACGCTTTGATCCCAAATTCCAAGACGAGTGAAGCACATAGAAGGGCTGTCCTGTGTTCCTACCCACATATAACACTGTTGGAGCACACTTGAGAATTCCATAAAAACTTACGGCAGAATTGCGATTGTTGAACATTTACCGAAAGATAATTACTCCCTCTGTATCAGAAAAAGAAGTTGTTGTGGACAAGGTTTTGGTCAAACATTGAGAAAATAAATCATGAATAGCTTTTAAATTGTTGAGTTTGGAAAAATGAAAGTTATATAAATAGATTTGTCTTCAAATATGCTTTTATATATGAAAATATGCATATATCACTTTTTAATAAATATTTTTATAAAAATATGAAGTCAAAGTCATACTTTCAAGACCGTGTCATTGTCCTAAACAACTTCTAAAATCCTATGCGAAGGGAGTATGTGCCTTAAAGCCCTAAAATGATCTCATGTGTTTCTCTTCTTCCCCACATATACAGCGTTGTGTTTAGCGTTTATTCAATATCATGCATGCTTGGCGTGCGCAGTGTGTAGCTGAGTTTGTAGTATATATGTACGATTTTCAGGTCTCAACTGAATCAGCCAAACTGCAATAAAATGCAAGCTTACAGATATAATATGTTCCACCAACAACAGAACCTTTTTTTGTCACATGCATCAACAATAGAACTTGGTGTTACTAAGAATCAGAAAAGTTAATATGAGAAGAGGCATATCAACCAAACAAATTGGAAGGGGAAGCTAACAACGGTTTACCTAACTCTGGAATGGCCGGGCTTTAAGAACATGCATGCAATTCACAATCGTACAGTACAGTGCCTTTGTGTTGTAAAGTTACATACTTGCATATACATCATTTGCTGCATGCGTGGTCATGACGCACCTTAATCTCATCCCGTCCACCAAAAGCCCAAATCAATTTCTAAATATATCGTAGTACGTCTTGTATTCTTATTATTAAGCTTCTCATCCATGGCGCATGCACTTAATATACTCCCATTTGACAACCGAATATAATGGTACTATACTACATGAGAACCGTACGACGATGAAATCAGATCAAAACGGTTGAGCGAACTAGAAAACCAAGAACAATCACGAAAGGCAGCGAGATCGTTAGATCATGCAGAAGCCGACAAGCTAGCTAGGGCGCATGATTAGGAGCGCTAATGAGTGCCGATCATGCCCTGACTATCAGCCCCTTACTCGATGATGAACTGATAAGAATATTGCAGCGATCGTACAAGCAATTTGCACGTCGATCCATGCCCTAAGCAAAAAGCTGGCAGCGATGATTGGTCTTGACAGGCGGTTATATGACTGCTTTGGGCGCACATGATGGGCAAATGCCCGTAAGCCACTTTCCGGATATAGGACTGATTCGGCCACTCAGTGCAGGGAAGGGACCAGACCTGCAGGGAGAGCAACGCCTACCTGGTCTCTGAACTTTGTAGCAATAGATTTTTCAGAATTCGGATCCAATTTGTTTGCACGGAGCAGACGAATAAAAAGGTGAGGAAACAATGGATTAGAAGGCAGATTTGGAAAATCTTACAGTGCTTATGTGTACCGATTATGTAATGTAAAAATGAAAAGAAGAGAAGGTGGACATTTCCTAGTATTTTAAGAACCTCTAATACTCTGCAGTCTCTAGTACTGAGGTGCTGCTGGTGAGGCACCCATATCTGCCGACTTGTATTTATGCCTCTTTTGCTACCCTGGATGCGATCACTTGTGCAATATATGCATCATATTAGACAACGATTCCGTACGCAAAACAAATCTGCGGCATGTGCCCGCTTTTGGTATCCAATACTATAAACACGGGCTCCTGGCACAATGATAGATGCAACAGGTATGACATAAATCATACATTTCTAGAAGGCCTTTCCAGAATCACATGTACCACATAGACCATGTGTTCGAGGGGTCATATGAGCACCCACAGAAAAGGCCATCATCGCCTCCAGCATCAAGGAATGAGAGAAACCTAACATCTCCAAAAGTAAAACGAATTACTGTACCAACCAAATACCCATGGGTGCAAGTGCAAAACAAAGCTAAGGAATAAGAGAAACAGCATATATCAATTTACAGTCAACAACACTGATACTTGCGCTCGTATTGTCACAGCATACAACAGTCGTTTTTAATCAGGTGGTGGTGGTGGGGACAAGACCTTTTCTATTCCCCACCCTATTGCCCTCAGTCAGAAACACACTAGCTATCAATGTTAACCTCATCATCCTCAGTTGCTTCATCATCAAAGGCAGAGCTGTTTCCATTGGCAGATTCCATCTTCTTGGCAAAGGATTTTGTGGACTTTCCGATGGACTTATTCTTTGTTGATCCCTTTTTGCCTTTCTCAGACTGCTGCAACTCAAGCCCCTTCACTGACAGCCGCCGCTTCCGCTTTGAGTTTGGCCCTTCTTCTGGATCTTCAGCAGTAGAGTTGTCAACTGCAAGAGGAATAAAACAAAGATTATTGTCCACGCATTATAATTACTGAGGGTAATATGTGAAACAAAAAATGCCCATGTTTTCAAAATTCTATCACTGACCGCGAGTGCATCATATGGAGCTACTAACGCTACTTACTCTGAATACGCTATATAGTCATTTGGTAGTTTCACAGCATGTATATATAGTTCTGTAATTTTCCATGACCTAAACTGCAGACCAAATTACGTCAAGTCTACATCATGATGGGTGCACACAGCTTAGTTTTCTATCCTTGGTATGATGGTCTGGAAGTTTTTTATATGAATAAAAAACAAACCACAGAGCTACTAGAGCTAAAGTCCAATTGGAAAGCAAATCATAAGCACAAGGACTACTAATATAGTGATAGTTACAGCTGCGCAGAAATAGAAAACAAAAACTGACACAAGAAACCTTTACCTTCCATTGGGCTTGATGCTGGAGGAATGGCTTGTCCATTCTGTACAGCATCCATTGAGGATGGGGAACCAGAATGGTTGCTATCCTCCAACTTTGAACTTCCAAGACATTTCTCTGGCTGCTCATCGGGAGAATCAGGGCAAGGAATTGCTGGCAAGTAGGAGATCTCATCCACAGAATCCTCCACATCACTGAACACTCTGTTCTTCTCACATGTCTCGATATCAACATCAGCATCCTCATCTATCACTACTTCCTCAGCCTACATAGAGGATTTAGAGAAAACATATTTAAGTGCATACCACAAAAAACTGTAAGAAAAATGACAAGTGACATTTTATTCACCTGTTCTTCACGCGGATTCAAGTCAAACTCATCCTCTCGTTCAGCATACTCTTCATTTTCTTCTAATTCTACAAAATCAGGAGCAAAAGCACTCCAGTTCTCTACATGCTCCTTGGCCCAAATGTATACAAAGCCTGACACAGACACTGTAGTAATTGTAGGCTCAACAGGATGCCAGGCAAGATCAATGAGAGCTTCTTTTGGACCTTCAAGCATCTTTACAAGGCGCCCTGCTTGGTTCCATATCTGCAACCGGTGCTCTCCTTTGTTTGCAGAAGCACCAACTATCCACTCACCATTACCACTGAAACATGGTGCCTTCCACTGTATCTTTGTGATGGCATCCAAAAGTTCACAGGAAAGAATAAGGCAGCTTGTACCATTTGCTTTTAATTTATCGTAGTGACTTCCATATTCATTACTGTTGTTGCTTATCTTTCTAATCTCCTCTCCAGAACTTTTAACAGGAAGAATGTTTTTGAAGACTCTAATGACCCGATCATTAGAATTTGTCAGCAGATATTGACCATCCCGGCTGAAAACAATATCCTTAACAACAGTTCCGCCAGGGATGGGAACTACTGCATGTACCTGGATGCTTTTTGAATCTATGATTAAAATTTCTCCCTTGGAGTTGCCCACATATATCAGGTCCCCATACTTATCAAACGTTGCAGCTGTTGGCGTGAAAGGTGGGGTACCATCCGCAAATTTATTACGGGGGTTAGGTGCAGGGGGGTTACCATTCTCAGATACAGAAACAGGGAGAACTGTGGTACTTCCAGTATTCAAATCAACAAGAAGAGGTGCAGAAGATAGAGGGCATGCCAAACAAATTGATGGAGTTGGAGAACCAGGTTGAAGGCTGGCACGCAATGGAGTCTGCTGAAGAGTAATACGGGCAATCTTTTCCCCAGTTGACACATCCCAAAGTGTCAATGACCTATCAGTAGCAGAGGCAAGCAAACGGTGGCCATACCTGGACCAGGAGACACTTGTTATCGGTGCAGTGCTATCCTTATCACGAAATTCTTTTGCAAGCCCCCTTGTTTCAAAGTCCCAGATAATACAGCTACCATTTGAGCATCCAGCTGGAAATATGTAACAGACATTAAATTGACCATTGGAAACACTTTCACAATTGAAAGATACTCTACACCATCCAAAGATTTAATGGTGCATTTCATAAAAAATAATGTTGACATCCATATATATCATGAGTTTTTACACGCATACAGCACTAGCTTCATATGGAACTATTATTATAAAGTAAACAAAGCTCCTCGCTTGCCAAGTGTACACAGCATTCCCTTTCCATCACACCACTCTGTATCATGGCAACACAACAGCAAGAAAACTATCCAAGATTGGATAGGGAAGCACGGTATTGATAAAACTCATGTTGTTGCCTTTCCGTTCATTCATTTCAATGCAGAAGTGAGCCATATAGAAAACTAAGGGGACATATACAAAATACAATGTGGCTTGCTAATTTAACACAAATTCTTGACCCCCCCCCCCCTTCTGACATCCATCAATAAAACCCAATATCCAGGACTCTGTATATATATACTATTCTATTCTATTTTGGTGCACACAATACAGCCTAGGGCAATTGCACTATGAGGAAAGTACTAATGAGAGGTTAAAAGAAACAGAGCTCGTGCTAGATTAAATGTCTACATATTGTGGGTCAACAAATGGAAGTGCAAATTCCACATGGACAGGAAAATAAAACAATGGTAATTTTTTCATGCATAGTATAGACTATAGAGATCAGTGGAGCCATTAATTGCATTAGGAGGCAGATGACCCCACGGGCACTGCCAGTAACACACACTGATTGTGCAGCAGTGATGACAAATGACGGAAATGAAATCATTTCGCCAGAGTAGAAGAAATTATAATCCTTGCTAACCAAAACAAAATCCAACAAGTTAAAACCAACTCTAGTGAAGAAATATAAAAGAAATTCAGCAAGTTTTATATGAACTGGGCTGGGAAGATAGTTACAGAAAACAGTCACTTGAAATTTACTTGTAGAGGAATAAGCTCGTATAATTACCAGCAAGAAGTGTTCCTTTGCGGTTAAACGCGATACATTTCATAGTACCATGATGCAAGTACTCTTCAATTGTCTCAGGAAATTCCCCCTGATATGGATCTGCAAGAATACAGAGAGAGCACTTCAATATTTGATATGTTTTCTATGTTTCTTCTCAACAAAGAAATCTAAGAACACAATACATGCTAAAGTATTTCCCATATAGCAGGAATGGCTTAACTTCCTTTGTCATCAAAAGATCACGCCGATTAGAAATATAACATTCTGTGACACTTTCTATCCAACAACTGTCTTCCCCATTGCGTGCTAGCTATATTTTGATCCGTAGCCTGGCTTGTATGCATCTCTGGCGCACACCGCCGCACCCCAACCCACATGTGCAGGAAGCCTCTGCGCCTCAGCCCACCTCTATCAAAACCAAAGGACAACAGTCCCTCCCCACAAAGCTGTGAACACTTACGCCACAACTCAGTTCTACTCGACGCCAAAGGCAGCATGGAGATAGACGATTCTGGGTCTCAGATAGATCAAATCAGAAGGATCTCCTCTTGCCCAAATCCTCCCCCCCCCCCCCCCCCCCCCCCCAACACAATTAAATGTACAAAATAAAGCTCCACCTCGCCCAAAATAACCTACATGACGTAGATCCGGGCGGAATTGAACTCCCTATCCAAACTAGAGCAACAGGCTATGAAATAGCACATTGAGTACTCCGCCACCAACCAAGGCAGCAACAGCTGAGGCTGAATCGGATATGAGAACAGCACAGATTTGGTTGGGTTGCTCCTTAAAAGAATGAACAAACCCAAGGCCATATGGATCTGCACTTCAGGTGGCAGAGGGGTCGAGGGGCAGTGACAAGAAGAGACTGGGACAGGAGAGCCCCGTGAAGCAGGCATGGAACGGAGTGGAGACAAACCTGGAGGTTTAGGGACATCTTGAGGTGGCCCAAGCATGTCGGAGCGGCCATTGGAGGGAACCGGAGTGGTGGAGGAGGAGGAACTCATTCCACTGTCACTCGAAAGGAAACGGCAGGATGACAGTGAAGAGGCTGGGTTTATAGGAAAGGTAACTGACTGGCATATTTCTAAATGGCCCAAAATTTCGGTGTTATTAAAGTGAACCAAGACAAGACAGTATGAAGGTATATTTCTAAAATTGTCGTATTCCGATGTCACGGATCAAATTTTCCCTAAATACGATATTTCAGATAATATATGGACATTAGTGATTGCTAGAAGAATATCCTAAACAGTGGTATGGATACTCAAAATGACAATGAATGAACTGTAACCTATCATCAAAATTTAAAATTTCGTTAGACAACAAAACAAATGCCAAAATGCATTGATTATGCCTTTTTTTAGCTATCAATCCTTGCCTGCAATCAACCTTGCCAAGTTTCTGTAGTCCACCTGCATAAGGATGAAAACAAACATATACCGAGAACAAAATTTACTTATACATGTCAAACTAAAAACCTGTTTTAAACCTAGACAACAATTCATTTTGGTGCCACCAGAACACCCAAACAAACTACAGCAATCTACAGAAACAATTACTAATCAGATTACCAGCCGACCACAAACGTATAGGGCAAAAACATGGGGGTTTAACCTCACATCTATCTAACACCAAAAGTTTCGCCTAAAACAGAACAAATTCAGCGGTGAAGCAGACCTGCTCTGATTTCCTCACACCTCCCCCGCCGCCTCTAAAACCCTAAATTTCCACCTAGAATCTGTGAACAAAAAGACACTAGCCGCAACACAACCGACCAGATGTCCCCGGAATTCTACCAAATAGACACGTTCCCAACCCCGAACCACAAAAATCCACACGAGAATCGCATCGAGAACTCACCGACTACAGGCACGTTCATTGCGCCGCTGACGCCTCGGCGCGAAGGTACCCTCGCAGACGGAGGTCGAAGGAAGAGGCCGCGGTCGAAACCCGGCGCGGTCTGGCTGGAACGATGAATGTGAAGGTGCTAGCGCGCCTGGCACAGCGCCTCTTATTAATAAAGCCCTAAAAAACCCCGTTCCAAAACCTCATTATGAATCCACCGACGCTCAAGGGCGGGTGTGAGGCGGCGCTCCTCGCCGTGGGGGCCGTCGGGACCAGCTGGCGGTGCTCGCCGTGGGGGGCGGCGGGCGGCGGGCGCTCGCTGGCGGGTGTGCGGCGCTCGCAGCGGGGAGCTGCTCCACCGGCACTCGCGGGCGGGTGAGGGGCGGCACTCCTCGCCGTGGGGGGACGTCGGGATCAACGGGCGGCGCTCGCTCGCGGGCGGTGTGGGGCAGCGCTCGCCTTGGGGGCCGTCGGGCGGCGCTCGCTCCTTCCCCTTCGATCCGTTTGTGCCTGCGCTCGGTTCCGTTGCGTCCAGAAGAGCGACCAAAGCCGGGAAAAGAAAGGGCTTATTAATTTTTTACCATTATAACGGGTGGCGCCTCCTCGAATAGCAGCTTACTGGTTGTCACTACGTATTTAGCATATGAGAGAGAAAACGCATATAGAAATGCCACTTTTGAGTATGTGGCAGGCCACGGGAGCTGAACACGCTGGATCCGAGTCAGCAAGGCGGTGTCAAAAGACGAGGGCTGCCCCTGGGCCGTGTCCTTCTCGTAGCCCCCGGCCCATTCCCCCTCTTCCCTGCTCGCTCACTCTCCCCGCCGCCTGCCCGACTCGCCCACCGCCGCCGTCGCCATCCTCGCCGTCCCTTCACCCAGCCGTCGAGAAGGAGGCCAATGTACGTTGTTGCCGCCATTCCACCCAGCCGTCTTGTCTTCGCGAATGGTGGGTGTATTTGCATTCTTTCTATTTGTTGCCGATTAGGGTTAGGGTTCTTGCGAATGATTTGGGTGGATTCTGTTTCCTCTTTTCGTAGGCTATTGATGTAGCATTTGGGAGGGATCTAGCATTCATACACGTAATGGAGCCGAGTGATTGCCCCATTTGGTAAGATAACTTTCCTCACTCAAACTTCACTCGCTTTGACTGCATGAACTGATATGTTAGGATTGGGGAGGTCATTTCCGTAGTACTCGTCTAACCCTCTTTATCTGTTTCTTGTTGGATATTGTGCCAGGATTGATCCTGGCAATGGTTTTAGATTAGTTGTTAATTGTGCTAAGTATGTTGCTGATGGTGAGTACGGTCTAGTACACATGGCTGAGCAGCAACATGATGTTTGGTTGGATAGACGTGTGCAGTACTCTCTTTATCAATTTCATGATGACATGAGCGCAAAGATTATCTGGGGTCCTTCGCAGACATTAGCAGTGTGGGTTGTAGATACTGACAGTGAGTCTGAATGAAAAATAAGGAGGGATGAACATTTCCAGCAGCTGATAAAGGATAGATGGGATGACAGGGTTGTAGTACTTTCAGTGGAGGTTGTGAACAAGCATGACCATACTGGTGATGCTTCATCTGGTGTTAGGAGGAGTGTTGGCTGTGTGTCTGGAATGCACAAGGCAGTGGTGCTCATGCTAATGCAGCAAGCAGTGCTGCAGGTCAGAATAGCCAAGGCAGTGCAATTCCTGAGAATGCAGAAGGCAGTGGTGAAACCTGCAGTAGTCCACCTCCATCTGTGCCAGAATCAGTACCAGAACCAGTTGACTGGGCCAATCTGACTATCTTACCAGATGAGGATGACGATGGTTGTGCCAAGGAAGTACTTGATGAGGATATGGTTTATGAGGCAATGGGTTTCAAAGCAGCAGATGAAAGAGCAGAAGAGGCAGCAAGGGAAGCTATCCCTATCCCTACCATGACAGCTGAAATGCAAAGGGATATGGATGAGGCATCTGTACCAGTTGATGACAATGTGGATGATGAGCCCATGTTTGATTGGGACAGGGATAACCCAGATTTGACTGTAGGTATTTGCTATCCTAGCATGCCAGATTTCAGACTAGCTGTGAAACAACATGCAATACTCAAAGAGTTTGAGCTTGTAACTGTACATTCTTATAAGCAAAGGTTTAGGGCTAACTGTGGGTCTCTTGGTTGTCCCTGGAAAATAAGAGCAAAGACCCAACATGATGGGAGTGTCAGGGTACATTTTTAATGCATCATTCTTTGTGTTTTATCCCTGTATGTTCTCCATTTTTATGTGATTGTTTGTATGCCTCCATACTTATGTGTAGGTATTTGTGAATGTGCAGATTCAAATAAATGATCATCAGTATACCTGTGCCTCTAGGACCAGAGTGGTTGGGACAATGGCATCACAAGCTTGGGTGGCAGAGAGGGCCATCCCACTATTGAAGAGGAAGCCTAGCATGGGGCCAAAGGTAGTGCAAGATGAGCTGCAGTACAAGTACAAGATTGAGATCCCTTACCAGACAGTGGTTTATGGTAGACAGAGGGCAGCTAACAAACTATTTGGAAAATGGGATGATTCATTTGATTGGTTGTATAGATTCAAGGCAGAGGTGGAGTTGAGATCCCCTGGGAGTATTTTGGAGATAGATACTCAGGAAGTTGATGGGAAGGTTCATTTCAATAGATTCTTTTGCTGTTTCAAGGCTCAATTAGATGGGTTTAGGAATGGCTGTAGGCCTTATATAAGTATAGATTCCACAGCCCTGAATGGAAACTGGAATGGGCATTTGCCCTCAGCACAGGCTTTGGATGGGCACAACTGGATGTTTCCCCTGGCTTTTGGACTGTTTGACTCAGAGACCAAGGAGAACTGGACTTAGTTTATGGAGCAGCTTAGCAAAGTTATTGGGCCTATGGAGAACCTAGCAGTATGTACTAATGCCTGCAAGGGCTTAGAGGCAGCAGTAGCTAAGGTGTGGCCAAACTGTGAGAAGAGAGAATGTTTCAGACACTTGATGGAAAATATGAAGAAGTATTACACTGGAGAAGTCTATGCCAAGAACATGTGGCCTGCAGCAAGGGCTTATACTCCTCATAAATTCAAGTATTTCTTTGAAAAAGTGGTTCGAGCAAGCTCAGATGTGCTGAAATGGTTGCAAGACCATCTGTAACAACCCTAAAAACCCACACAACCTAAAAATCACAACCAATTAAAATTTTTCATTTATTTATTATAAAAACCCATTTTTCTTGTGCAAGCATATAGGTTTCATTATGAATTTGGTAAATAAAGGAGTATAGCTTGCATTTTAATTCCATTCACATAGAATAATAGCTTATGCATCACAATTGGGATTTATTGCAATTTATGTTTGTATTTACTCAATATTTAAAAAGGGTAATATATGTATATAAATACACTTAAGTGAAAATAGAAAAGGAAAAAGAAAAGAGAAGAGAGGAAGAAAGGAAGCCAGCCCGTCGGCCCAGCTGCGGCCCAACCGAGCAAGCGCGCGCGCGCGCGACCGTTTCACCCACTCCCCCGCAGCCGCTGACCGCCCGGCCCCGCCTGTCAGCCGCTCTCGCTACTGTTCTTCTTCTCACCTCGCGAAAGACGGTGGCCGACAGAGTCACGCAAATGGCGTGACCGACAGCGCCACGCATGGCAGAGCCCTGACCCCGCTGTCCCTCGCCTGTCCCCTGCCTTGCTCGCCAAGAAGCCGCGCGCATTGGGAAACCCTAGCTCGGGAGCACCGATGGTCTCCACGTGCCCCCTTCGCCGCTAATCATCGTCTGCCGCTACGCCATGCCCTGGCCGTCTATAAAAGGAGTCGCCCCGAAGCCCTAGACCTCGTCCCACTCACCGCCGCCGCGCTGCGGCACAACCACTACACCACACCGCACAATAGAGGGAGAGGGAGAAGGGAGAAGGGCGGAGCAGAGGAGGAGAAGCTGCCGGAGCGCCGCCGCCGCGGAGCACGCCTGAGCCGGACACGGAGGAGAAGCCCGAGCTGCGGACGAGGAGCGACACGGCACTGCGATCACTCTGCACAGCGTCACCTCGTCACTGCACCGCCATCCTTACCTCACCCGCCCCACGGTGAGCCACCGAGCACCTCATCCAACCTCGCCGTGCTACGGTCATGGCGCTCGGCATCACGAGCGTGTAGGCTGCGGGCTGTTTCCGGCCCCTGAACATTTCGCACAACACGCGCACAAGACCGGCCATCAAACCACTGGACATCGGCTATGGACGTCAGGCCACTTTCGACGGGCATCGCCGTCACATGTGCTCGGAGCACCGCCACCTCGACGGTGTTCCCGCGTGCACAAGCCGTGAAACCGCCGACGCGACCCGCTAGCGTGACCACCAACTCACCGACCACCTCGGACAAGCTTAGTTGCGGAAGATCGAACCTCCATAGCCCGGAACACCGAGAGGTGCGTTCTCGGGGAAACGTGATCGCCGCCGACACGTTCCGCCTCGTCTAAAATCCGTTCCGAGTACCCCCGATCGCCTCGTGCTGCGGAGAAAGGCCGACGAGGTTCGCCAAGTCTGCCTCGGCACCGCCGCGTAGATAGCCGAGCCCCGAATCATGTCTGTCACCTTGGCTACGTGCGCCTCCACCTCGTCAGAGAACCGCCGTATGCCGTGGGAGAGAAGGAGGCCCACGACATCATTTCACTAATGACAGCCAACCCTCGGCGCCCAAAATTCCGATTCGCCCGAGCCTCCCCGGGAGAGCTCGGGAGAGCGGCACCCTCGGCGCCCAAATGTCCGATTCGCCCGAACCTCCCCGGGAGAGCTCGGGAGAGCGGCACCCTCGGCGCCCCGAATCTCCGATTCGCCCGAGCTACGCCGAGCTACGCCGACACCGGCGACTCTCTGGGAACCAGCATCGAACACCTGGTGGGCGACCATCGGGTCTGTGTTCTGATGAGGCGGCACATGCCGCACTACTGGACCCGCGCGCCACGTGGACCAATCCCGAGCTGCCCCTGATTAATCGACCATTTTCCATTTTCAGAAAATAGGATAATCTTCGGAAATTCATAACTTATTCATACGATGTCCAAAAATTGCGCACCATATATCAAAATTCTCAGAAAAATGAGATCTACAACCTAAGACTATGTTTGTGTGTATTTGGCTCTTTATTTTATTGGATTTTTCTGAAATACTCTATAGGAGTCGCTGACGCGACTATTTCGTGTTCGATTTCAGAGCCGGAGGAGGATCTGACTAAGGAAGATGACCACGAGTACTTTCAGGAGCTAGGAGACGACTACGAAGGTGCCACGTCCCACCAAATCCTTAGATCCTATTTACGCATTGCAAATGACATTGTTGCTATTGCTTTATGATTATGTATGGATTGGTTGCATGATAGTATATTTGAATTCCCTGCCTTGATAAGACTACACCCTGCTGTCCGCTGCTAGGTTAGCTGCTGCTTAATTTACTGTTACTCTTCCACTACTTTCTACTTGGTATATGCTATGTGGTGGAATTGGGACGGTGTATAACTGATTATAACCACTGGGAGAGAGTGCTGCCTGCGTCTTGGGTGCGTGGTAAGGGTTGATGTCGACCAAGTGGGATGTGAGACAAGCCCATGGGGCATGTCGTGCCGGGGGTGCAACCTGGGCATCCCCAAGCGAGATACCTGTGGCGGGTAAAGTTGTTGAGGAGGTTCCGGGTGGGATAGCCTTGGTGGTTTGAAGCCCGTGGACGGAGGTGCTGTGATGGCACGGAGAGAGTATCCCCTAAGTGAAGATGCCTGCTTGGTCAAACCTAGGACGGACTAGTTTCAGGTTCATGGGAATCCTTTTCTACTCACTCGCTTCTGATGGGCGGGAGACGGATGGACTACTTGGTAGGACGGTGCCACTACTGCTAGGCTGAGAGGTGATAAGGGTGGGCGGAGACGGTCGATGGGTTCCCGTTCAGTTATAGATGCGCAGTACCACTGGATGGGCCCGGTACTGTGTCTCCCAGTCTCAGCATAACGGTGTAGGATCCGGAATATCCCAGGGCTGAGTGGTAGGGTGGCATCGACCTAGGCAAGCAAGCACCCGGAATTCTGCCTAGGTGTTGCGCAACACCTATGATGGCTAATCTTGTGGGTAGTGAAACCTCTGCAGAGTGTACGGTTGATCGATCGATACATATGCCAACCTGTTGGCTATGGACCTTTCCTGTGAAGCTTCTACTAGTGTAGTGAGTGTTCTCTTCTCCCCCTGGATGACATTTTTCTGGCAGTGTACCCGTTGTGGTAGTGTGCCGCTGAGGTAGGCCCGAGAGGGAGTTGGGCCTGTCGAATGAGAGTGAGGTGTGGGTATGTGAGATGTGGTGATGGGAAAAGGGGTGATGGTGTTAACTGGAGATAAAACTTGACTAATTAAACATTGATTACAGCTGCATAGGAAACCTCAGCCTATAGGTCTGCTTGTATAGCCTTGCATCCACTTTCCACAAAGCAAATGCTGCATAGGTGGGCTCCGTGGCCAGTACAAATCGTACTGATAAATTTGCTGTCAGGTGACGAGAATGAGTACGACTTCGAGGAAGACGATGGCGAGGAATAGGGTCACGTGCTACACTCAAGTTGGCCGTGAAGGATGAAACGTTTCCGTATCTTCTAAAGCTTCTCTGAATGTTGATTCCGCCACACTCTCATTCGACAGGCCCAACTCCCTCTCGGGCCTACCTCAGCGGCACACTACCACAACGGGTACACTGCTGGAAAAATGTCATCCAGGGGGAGAAGAGAACACTCACTACACTAGTAGAAGCTTCACAGGAAAGGTCCATAGCCAACATGTTGGCATATCTCAAGTGTGGCAATGTAATAAGTGTTTATGTAATAAGGAATAGGGTCACGTGCTACACTGGCGGAATCAACATTCAGAGAAGGTTTAGAAGATGCGGAAACATTTCATCCTTCACGGCCAACTTGAGTGTTGCACGTGACCCTATTCCTCGCCATCGTCTTCCTCGAAGTCGTACTCATTCTCGTCACCTGACAGCAAATTTATCAGTACGATTTGTACTGGCCACGGAGCCCACCTATGCAGCATTTGCTTTGTGGAAAGTGGATGCAAGGCTATACAAGCAGACCTATAGGCTGAGGTTTCCTATGCAGCTGTAATCAATGTTTAATTAGTCAAGTTTTATCTCCAGTTAACACCATCACCCCTTTTCCCATCACCACATCTCACATACCCACACCTCACTCTCATTCGACAGGCCCAACTCCCTCTCGGGCCTACCTCAGCGGCACACTACCACAACGGGTACACTGCTGGAAAAATATCATCCAGGGGGAGAAGAGAACACTTACTACACTAGTAGAAGCTTCATAGGAAAGGTCCATAGCCAACAGGTTGGCATATGTATCGATCGATCAACCGTACACTCTGCAAAGGTTTCACTACCCACAAGATTAGCCATCATAGGTGTTGCGCAACACCTAGGCAGAATTCCGGGTGCTTGCTTGCCTAGGTCGATGCCACCCTACCACTCAGCCCTGGGATATTCCGGATCCTACACCGTTATGCTGAGACTGGGAGACACAGTACCGGGCCCATCCAGTGGTACTGCGCATCTATAACTGAACGGGAACCCATCGACCGTCTCCGCCCACCCTTATCACCTCTCAACCTAGCAGTAGTGGCACCGTCCTACCAAGTAGTCCAGCCGTCTCCCGCCCATCAGAAGCGAGTGAGTAGAAAAGGATTCCCATGAGTCTGAAACTAGTCCGTCCTAGGTTTGACCAAGCAGGCATCTTCACTTAGGGGATACTTTCCCCGTGCCATCACAGCACCTCCGTCCCCGGGCTTCAAACCACCAAGGCTATCCCACCCGGGACCTCCTCAACAACTTTACCCGCCACAGGTATCTCGCTTGTGGATGCCCAGGTTGCACCCCCGGCACGACTTGCCCCACGGGCTTGTCTCACATCCCACTTGGTCGACATCAACCCTTACCACGCACCCAAGACGCACGCAGCACTCTCTCCCAGTGGTTATAATTTTATAATCAGTTATACACCGTCCCAATTCCACCACACAGCATATAGCAAGTAGTAAGTAGTGGAAGAGTAACAGTAAATTAAGCAGCAGCTATCCTAGCAGCGGACAGCAGGGTAAAGGCTTATCAAGGCAGGGAATTCAAATATACTATCATGCAACCAATCCATACACAATCATAAAGCAATAGCAGCAATGTCATTTGCAATGCGTAAATAAGATCTAAGGATTTGGTGGGACGTGACACCTTCGTAGTCGTCTCCTAGCTCCTGAAGGTACTCGTGGTCGTCTTCCTTAGTCAGATCCTCCTCCGGCTCTGAAATCGAACACGAAATAGTCGCGTCAGCGACTCCTATAGAGTATTTTAGAAAAATCCGATAAAATAAAGAGTCAAATGCACATAAACATAGTCTTAGATTGTATATCTCATTTTTCTGAGAATTTTGATATATGGTGCGCAATTTTTGGACATCGTATGAATAAGTTATGAATTTCCGAAAATTATCCTATTTTCTGAAAATGGAAAATGATCGATTAATCAGGGGCAGCTCGGGATTGGTCCACGTGGCGCACGGGTCCAGTAGTGCGGCATGTGGCGCCTCATCAGAACACAGACCCGATGGTCGCCCACCAGGTGTTCGATGCTGGTTCCCAGAGAGTCGCCGGCGTCGGCGTAGTTCGGCGTAGCTCGGCGGGGCTCGGCGTAGCTCGGCGGAGCTCGGCGTAGCTCGGGCGAATCGGAGATTCGGGGTGCCGAGGGTGCCGCTCTCCCGAGCTCTCCCGGGGAGGCTCGGGCGAATCGGAGATTTGGTGCACCGAGGGTGCCGCTCTCCCGAGCTCTCCCGGGGAGGCTCGGGCGAATCGGAATTTTGGGCGCCGAGGGTGCCGCCCTCCCGAGGGTTGGCTGTCATTAGTGAAATGATGTCGTGGGCCTCCTTCTCTCCCACGGCATACGGCGGTTCTCCGACGAGGTGGAGGCGCACGTAGCCAAGGCGACAGACATGATTCGGGGCTCGGCTATCTACGCGGCGGTGCCGAGGCAGACTTGGCGAACCTCGTCGGCCTTTCTCCGCAGCGCGAGGCGATCGGGGGTACTCGGAACGGATTTTAGGCGAGGCGGAACGTGTCGGCGGCGATCACGTTTCCCCGAGAACGCACCTCGCGGTGTCCCGGGCTATGAAGGTTCGATCTTCCGCAACTAAGCTTGTCCGAGGTGGTCGATGAGTTGGTGGTCACGCTAACGGGTCGCGTCGGCGGTTTCACGGCTTGTGCGCGGGAACGCCGTCGAGGTGGCGGTGCTCCGAGCACATGTGACGGCGATGCCCGTCGGAAGTGGCCTGGCGTCCATAGCCGATGTCCAGTGGTTTGATGGCCGGTCTTGTGCGCGTGTTGTGCGAAGTGTTAAGGGGCCGGAAACAGCCCGCGGCCTACACGCTCGTGATGCCGAGCGCCATGACCGTAGCACGGCGAGGTTGGATGAGGTGCTCGGTGGCTCACCGTGGGGCCGGTGAGGTAAGGATGGCGGTGCAGTGACGAGGTGACGCTGTGCAGAGTGATCGCAGTGCCGTGCCGCTCCTCGTCCGCAGCTCGGGCTTCTCCTCCGTGTCCGACTCCGGTGTGCTCCGCGGCGGCGGCGCTCCGGCAGCTTCTCCTCCTCTGCTCCGCCCTTCTCCCTTCTCCCTCTCCCTCTATTGTGCGGTGTGGTGTAGTGGTTGTGCCGCAGCGCGACGGCGGCGAGTGGGACGAGGTCTAGGGCTTCGGGGCGACTCCTTTTATAGACGGCCAGGGCATGGCGTGGCGGCGGACGATGATTAGCGGCGAAGGGGGCACGTGGAGACCATCGGTGCTCCCGAGCTAGGGTTTCCCAGTGCGCGCGGCTTCTTGGCGAGCAAGGCAGGGGACAGGCGAGGGATAGCGGGGTCAGGGCTCTGCCATGCGTGGCGCTGTAGGTCACGCCATTTGCGTGACTCTGTCGGCCACCGTCTTTCGCGAGGTGAGAAGAAGAACAGTAGTGAGAGCGGCTGACAGGCGGGGCCGGGCGGTCAGCGGCTGCGGGGGAGTGGGTGAAACGGTCGCGCGCGCGCGCTTGTTCGGTTGGGCCGCAGCTGGGCCGATAGGCTGGCTTCCTTTCTTCCTCTATTCTGTTTTCTTTTTCCTTTTCTATTTTCACTTAAGTGTATTTATATACATATATTACCCTTTTTAAATATTGAGTAAATACAAACATAAATTGCAATAAATCCCAATTGTGATGCATAAGCTATTATTCTATGTAAATGGAATTAAAATGCAAGCTATACTCCTTTATTTACCAAATTCATAATGAAACCTATATGCTTGCACAAGAAAAATGGGTTTTAATAATAAATAAATGAAAAATTTTAATTGGTTGGGATTTTTAGGTTGTGTGGATTTTTAGGGTTGTTACATTATGTAAGACTTAATTACAATTGTATGGATCCTAGTGTCAACTGAGTTATGGGTAATTTCATGGATTGTCCCAAGTAATCTGTTGAATTACAATTCGAGCCTGTGGATTTCCCTTCGCGGAAATCGAGGTCGTTTCACCATCATAACCTACTTTGGGCCAGGAGCAAGTTTAGCACAGAGATAAAATGTGACCACATCAACAATAACCTTGTTGAAAGTTGGAATGCATGGATTAAAGAACACAAGGATCTACCTGTACATTGCCTGGTTGATGCTATCAGGGAGAAGACAGTGACTTTGTTTGCCAAGAGGAGAAGGATAGCAAATGCATTGAGTCCTGGAATCCTCCCAGCCATCATACACCAACTTAATGCTACTTACAGGGGACTTGGACACCTAAAAGTGACCAAGGGCCATCCAGAGCAAGCAGAAGTCACAGAGATCTACAAAGATGAGGAAGTCAGAAGGCATGTAGTGTACCTCACACAGCATGTGTGCACATGCAGAGAATGACAAGTAACTGGAAAGCCATGCCCACATGCCCTTGCTGCCATCACCACCATGAGGCAACCTCAGATGGAAAAGTATGTTCACAAGTACTACTCTGTGGAGAAATTTCGAGCAGCCTACCATGGGATCATACCACACATTACTGACAGAGATCAATGGCCAGAGGTGGACAAAGGGTTCAAGTTGATGCCACCAATAACCAAGAAGAAAAGGCAGCCAGGGAGGCAGAGGAAGAACAGGTACCTTGGTCCACTGGAGGCAAAGGGAAGAAGAACTAGGCAGGTGAAATGTCCTGGCTGTGGAGACTATGGCCATAGAAGTGGTAGCTACAAGTGTCCACTGACAGGAACAAAGAAGAAGTTACATCCTGACTTGTCAACAATTGCATATTATGACTAACCATACTAATTGACTGTTAACATTTGCATATTATGACTTGTTGATGGCAGAAAGAGAACCAAGAAGACCCCAGCCCGACCAGGTAGGAAGAAGGCCAAGAAGGACCAGACAGAACCTGGAGAAGCAACACCAAGGACTAGAGCAACAATAGCTAGGGAGGCAGCTGCAAAGGCAGCAAAAGAAGCTCAAGAAGCAGTAGCGAAGGCATCTGCTGTAGCAGAAGCAGCAGCTAAGGCAGCTCAAGAAGCAGAAGTATTCCTTGAAGTGCATCCCCTTGAGACTGAATACCCACCACCACCAAGCCCAAAAACACCTCCAAGGTATACATTCTGCTGGTACTTTGCTACATGTGAAAATGGATGTACTCTAATCCATTGTTTTCAAAACAGCAACAACTACCATGCACTGCAATTAGTCAACCAGATGGATACAGAACCACCTATTGAAAGTGATGTTGCCCCTAAGAAGTTCACACCAAGAAGGAAGCAACTTGCCACCAAGGCCAAAAAGACTCCACCCAAAAAGGCTGCAGCCAAGAAAAGCCCAGCCAAGAAGAAGGGGGGCAAATGAAACCGGTCAGAAGGCATTGTGTGTGACCTTCCTTTTGTAACTGGGCACAAAACATTGTGTGTGACCTGTCTTTTGTAAATGGGCAGAAAACATTGTGTGTGCCCCTTTCTTTTGTCATGGTGTTATGTAACTGGGCAAAAACATTATGTGAACCACTGCCCTTCCTTCTGTCAGCCTGCTGAGCAACTGTGAACTTAAGTTGTTACTAAAACTTATGTGCCATGGCCCTGATAGTTGGCCTTAATTATGTAATTGGCATTTTATTGGACCAGTTCATATTTTGTGTCATGTTACTGTTTGTGGTCAATGTAGTGTTGTAACTGTTATCATTTTCATATCCAAGCAATATTGCACTGACAATGGCAGAGGAAGAACACAATCTCATAGGAAGAACCACAGATGCAATAGTTCAAACAACCACAGATGCAATATTTCTAACAACCAGCATTTTCCATCATCCATACATACCTATTTCATTACAACATACATCAACATGCATCCTAACAGCACACACACACAACACCTACAATTATCACGTTCATCTTCCACAGCAATGTCTCCATCTTCTGCTCGAGCTCTTCTCTCTTCCTGGGGCTCTTCCTGCATTCATTTGGACTGTCAACCGACCCTTCTTCAGCTTCAACCAGCTCTGCCCAATTGGACGGCCGAACAATGACGACGCCAGAATCCATCAACTGTTTAAAGTAATCTTTCTTGAAACGATAGTACCCACATAACTTTGGAAACTGGCAATCAAAGGAAGATTGGGACCCCACGAAGATTAGAACCCTAACTTTGCTCTGGGGGGCGCAAATGGATATACTGAGGGAAACTTACCCCATTGCGGGGGCACTTAAAGTAGAGACGCCCGTGGTTCTCACTCTCTTTCTTGGTACGGCCCTCCACCACACGAGCAAGACCGCAATCCGGGCATGGGACAAGCGGGAAGCCGCTCAGCTCGCCAAATGGATCGCCGCCAACGGGGCGGCTACGTCGGCCTCCAGCAAGCCTACTCCTTGGCCTTCCAGATCCAAACGACTCACCGTACTGCGACATTGGCCTCCTTCTCGACGGCTGGGTGAAGGGACGGCGAGGATGGCGACGGCGGCGGTGGGCGAGTCGGGCAGGCGGCGGGGAGAGTGAGCGAGCAGGGAAGAGGGGGAATGGGCCGGGGGCTACGAGAAGGACACGGCCCAGGGGCAGCCCTCGTCTTTTGACACCGCCTTGCTGACTCGGATCCAGCGTATTCAACTCCCGTGGCCTGCCACATCCTCAAAAGTGGCATTTCTGTATGCGCTTTCTCTCTCATATGCTAAATACGCAGTGACAACCGGTAAGCTGCTATTCGAGGAGGCGCCACCCGTTATAATGGTAAAAAATTAAAAAGCCCGAAAAGAAAGGGATTTTTTTTATGAGACTTTTATCTCCGTACCATTATAAAAGATGATATTCTCATATGTACTACTAAAAAGTTAACATGCATCTATATGCCATCCATGTTAACTTTTTTTGTCTCACATACCATTCCGTCCACGTTCTGTTAGATTTCCTGATAGCTCTGGCATATGGGCCCGATCGGTGACAATGTCCATAATACCTCTATCCGCTCCTTTCTTTCTCTTAGGCTGGTGCGGCCAAGATGCAGTGACACGGACACCTTCTTCCTCAAGCACAGGAGCGCGAGGGGACAGGTATGGCCGGCAAGAGCACGGGCAACGCGCCGGTTGCGGGGGCGGCGTGGCTGCGAGGTCGTCGTCGCTGTGTCCAGGGCGGAGGTCGCGGGCGCTAGTGGTGCCCGGACGGAGCTCGCCTGCGCGGCTGCGCCCGCGGTTGCTGGGGCAGAACTCGCCCGCGCACCAGATCGTGTACCAGTAGGGCGGGTGCGGCAGCGTTAGGCTACCGCCGGCGGCGGCCCTGACGAGGTCTCGCAGCAGCATGCCGCTCTCCACCGTCAGCAGCCGCCCCGCCGTGTCCACGCGCACCTTCCGGTTCAGCCGCGTCGTGCTGATGATGGTGCCGCCGGTGCCGCCCGGGCTCGCCAGCTTCGGGAAGTTGTGCCTGTGCGAGTGGCTGGTGGCCACCTTCACCTTGCGCCGCAAGGAGGCAAACAGGGTTGAAGGCCTGGGGAGCGAACCGAAAGCTCAGTACCGCCGCCGCCGCCGCCGCCGCCACCAGCTCCTGCTCCGTGGACGGGAACGTCGCGCTCGCTCATGCTCCTGATGGCCCGTGCATGGCTGCCATTATTATGCTACCGATCGATGCTCATGTATCGAATTGGTTAGCTAGCTGCTTGCGTTGCACTGCAGCAAGGCAGAGCCGTCCAGGAGCGAGAGCTCAGAGAAGGCGATGTCGTGGCGCTGGAGGACGTCGTGAGCGGCGTTCGCGGTGGTGCTGGGCTCTGAGCTCAGGGGGCTCGGCGACTAGGAGGCGCACGTGCTGGAGGACTTCAAGCCCGAGCTCAAGGCCAGCATGGACAAGGGCATGGCGCACATGCAGCAGAACCACGAAGCTACATTAAACTGAGCTGCCTGTGCCGCCGGCATCTCTCTGCCCGGGAAGCAGCAAGTGGTGTTTGTATTTATGCTACAGTAATTGCCAGGCCACTGTACAATAATAACGTAGTAAAGACGTGAAAGAGGAAGGTTTGGGTATCTGCCAAGCGGGCCCCACTACAGGGCAAAATGGTCATTTCGTCTGGCTGTTTGACACTGTTAGAGATCAAAGTAGACGGAATGGTATAAAAGAGAAAAAAGTTAATGTAAATAGTACCTGGGTGCATGTTAACTTTTTAGTGGAACGTAGATTAACACCATCTTTTCTAATGATATATATAGGTAAAAGCCTCTTTTTTTTATCTAGACCATCACAATTCTTTGAGTTGGGACATTATAAATTTCGCCTATTTCAGAATAGGCTATTATAATTCTTGATGTATCGGATCCTTGCTATTTTTAAGGTCTTCCGGATGACTGGGTCCATCCTCAGACCGTATACCTACACGTAGCCAACTGCTTCCCTCTCCCTCCACTCGCTGACATGTGGGGTCCACACGTCAGCTTCTTCTTCTTCTACCTCCAGATGACGCATCCTCGGCAGAGCAGCAGTTCGTGGCCTGGGCGGTGGTGGGAAGCAGCAGCAGCACGCGCCCGGGGCGCGAAGCACGTGGGCACGCGGCCAGCACGTACCTCGCAGCCGTCGCGGAGCTCGCAACCGACGTGGAGCTCGCGTCCTGGGCACGCGCGGACCTCGGAGCCGAGCTTGCGTCCTGGGTGCCCACGGAGCTCGCAGTGGAGCTTGCGTCCCAGGCGTGCGCGGAGCTCGTGACCTGAGCGCGACGGCGGCAGAGACTGGCTTGGCGAGCACAGCCGCGCCCGCGGTGAGGCTCTTGGAGAGG
The DNA here is from genome assembly GCA_038502445.1 of Eremochloa ophiuroides. NCBI lineage: Eukaryota > Viridiplantae > Streptophyta > Magnoliopsida > Poales > Poaceae > Eremochloa > Eremochloa ophiuroides. The sequence goes on along the minus strand of JAHLJS010000002.1, from coordinate 103,865,622 downwards.
GAGACGAGATCGGCCGCAGTCGCGAGCTCAGCTGACGGGCCGAGGACGGCGACGGCGCGGCGGCGGTGGAGGCCGGCTTGGCGAGCGCAGCCGCGGTCGCGAGCTCAGCTGACACCTTCAGCACCGCCGCCGGATTGTCGGAGCCCGAGCCAGCGGCTTGGCTCTGCTCACGCTGCTGGCTGCTGCTGAGCTTTCATGGCGTTATTGCCAAGATTGCAAACCTCCACGACGATCTCAATGAATGAATGCGTCGTCTGGAGGTAGAAGAAGAAGCTGACGTATGGGCCCCATACGTCAGCGAGTGGAGGGAGAGGAAGCAGCTAGCTATGTATACGAATACCGTGTGAGGGTGGGCCCAGTCATCCAGAAGACATAGAAAATGGAAAAGATTCGGTAGAGAAAGAATTGCAATGGCATATCTCAGAATAAGTAAATTGTAATACCGTTTGTCTAAACTTGAAGAATTATAATGGTGTAGATCCAATTATCTCTAAAAGAAAGACATAAATGCAGTGGTAGAACGGATATATAATGCTCTAAAATCTATCGGATAACAAAATAACAATGGTGTCATGTTTCATAATGACATATTCCAAAACTCTATTGTGGAATGACATATCTTAGGAGCTCATTTTTTTCCTAAAATGATCTAAATAAAAAAGAAAGACTCGTCACCGGCGAGCAAGAGAGGGTGAGGAGTGCAACAGGAGAAGAAATTTCAAGCAAGCCCGATTTCAGGCAAAAGCGAGACCGCGAGAGAGGAGTGGGGGAGGTCGGAACGTGTGGATCCGCCTTGCTTGCATGTGCTGTGAGTTGTGACGATGCAGGGGTCTGTTTTCTCGTTAAAACGAAAAAATATGTTCATTTTATTTTATACTAATTTATTGTGAGAGATACAATATTATATAAATATAAATAAAATTGAAATTTAGCTGATTGGAGCAGCCAAAAAGCCGATAGGGACGATACAATCTTGTCTAAAAGCACCATTCCGATTCGCGGAAAGGAAAACAACGTCCCCATAGATGATGGAACAACACTCGTCGCGCTCGCGGACTCACGGTCGCTGGCTCCTGCTAGCCGCTTGGCTCTCGACGACAGATTAGACGCCGAGACCGCGAACCTACTATGTTCTCTATGTTCCATAAACTTGGCTCACCCAATCTGATGTATATTACATAAAGGCACACAGCACGTCGCCACATCCTGATCGATAACCTTATATTATGCCTCTCTTTGTATAAAAAGAGACACCAATATTTCAAAAGTAAATTTAGATAGAAAGTAATATTTCACCGTTGGATCTCATGTAGATATCAGAATCGGACATGCGATCCGAATCCTAATGCTGGGCTTGTGCTAATACTGTTAGATAATTAGGCAATTTTCATGTCATTTTAATTTTATAAATTAACCTCATGATGACGACATAAAAGAAATTATTAATTAATGAGATTATAGCATCAAATATAATCATAATAAATATATATGGCAAAACATATACCCTGTGAATCATATGAATATCAAAAACATGAAAACATGATTCATATAGCATAATTAATAAGAACACAAAGCATGACAAATATATCATAGAAGCAACATAAATATGACAGTAGAAGCGAAATGACAGAACTGATGAAACAGACTTAAGACAGCATACGAAACAACAGAACAGAACAACTGAAATATATATACAGAGCATATATCCAGTAGGAACAGACATAAGAAAACTTATGAAACGACATGACAAAAGTATTGATACAAGCTTACAATAGCATATGAAACAACAAGACAGAACCACTGAAACATGTATACATGACATATAATTTATAGTAGAAACAGAAAGACAGAACATGAATTTAGCAGAGACAGACATCAGGTAAGATATGAAACGATATGATAGAACTAATGAAACAGACTCAGGATAGCATATGAAACGACATGAAAGAACTACCGAAACAAGCAGTAACTGCACAACGAAAAACAGAAGAAAGATGAAAGGATCATACCCTCCCATGCGCTCTAATGATCCGGATCCTTATCCAACTTCTAGTGTCATACCTCCAGAAAGATGATAAAGTCTACCCGCGAGGAGGATGAAGACGATGTCGCCGACGACTCGAGGAAGAAGACGACGAACGACGGCGGTGATTTGGGCAGTCACGAAGACGCTCCACAAAAACCTAATTGCCGATCCCCCGTGCAAGGTCTCGAACGGCAAGGGCTTCGGAGGCAACTGCCCTCTCGCTCCTCCGTGCGCGCGGAGTTGCGAGATAGGGATCACTTTCTTTACTGCGGAATTGTGTTTCTGGTGTGTTTTCCTCTCGCGTACCGAAGAGAAAGGGGTCTCCTATTTATCTCCGGCGCAGGAAGGCGAAATGAAGAGTCACGCATAACATTCAAGAGACGGGCATGTGAAAGGTTCAACTCTGAGTTGAAACTCCCTCATCATTGTAGGTGAGTGCTAAACAATTAACACGCCACGCCCGCTCGCCTGCCTAACGACCTTTAGAATTCCAATCGGTACAAATAATAATACCCACAATTACATAACATAGAGTTTATTGATTTATTGAATATATAAATGGACCTATACCATAATAAATCCAACAACTACTGCTTTCACCTGCCCAAAGGCCCCTGCGCCGCTTGATAGGGTGACTCTGGCGGCATCCAACACCGCTTGAGCTAGATTTATGTTATTTTTAGTCATAAATTCAGTTTAGCCAAATTTCATCTTAGCCAAACAGAGTTGTTTCTATATGTATGAATTTAGGATTTTTTTAGATTGCTCATTTTGCAAAAAAAAATTATTATAGTAACGTGCTAACTTTTGCAATAAATATTCAATCATGACCTCAAATAGACTCAAAAAATTCGTCTCGTAACTTTTTGCAAAACTACCAAATTAGTTTCAGTTTTCATCGACATTTAATGTTCTATGCATGTTTCCAAACATTGATACGACGTAACTTTTAGTATTTGGTAATGAATCTAAACAGTGACTTCTTTGATGTTTTAGCCCTTGCTACATTTGCCAGAGAAAACCAGAGCTTATGTTCTCACCCTCATTTGGGACAAGATATAAAATTAACTCATGTGAATTTTGCTGCTACACTAGGGCAGAGCTCTACCAGACAACCCTTGATTTAATTATTTATTTATATTTGAGCACATAATTTTTTTTCTTTTCGATGCAATTGCATGCTTGACCCAAGATTGTAAAGTTTGAGTCTTGACATAAATGACTAGACAGGAGGAAACTGGATGCAATGGATCCAAAGATAGTTGACAGTTTTAGTAAACAATGGTCCTAAAAAAATAAAGGTTAAATGCTATTTTGAAGACATGTCTTGTACAAAGAAAAGAAAGATATGCTTGCAAGCAATATGGGCATTGGTATTATATCTTGAAGATGAGTTTAGGGTCCAATATTAACTTTGGAATAGGGCTGTCACCTTAAGGTAGATCACAAAGTACAGCTCGTTCATTATTAGGGTGTTTGGTTTGAGGAATTAAACCATTTTAGATGAGATGGTGCATTATGAGAGTACATTTCTCAAAGTTGGTGCAATGACTCCATTCCTCACACTAGTACTAGTTATTAGCTTGTGAGGAATAGAATGTGAGAAATGTAATGATGATGCACCAATCCATTCTACTCCATAAATAAGCCAAATAATAGTGAGAATGAGAAGATAATGGACTAACACATTTCTCAAACCAAACACCCTATATATCTTGCAAGATAATCCATTCAAGCTGCAGCGGAATATGCAACGTCAGATCATTCCGTAAATTTTGTCTGCTCAGTTCCAGGAGGATGTCGGGGCACCTGAGTTTTCTGGCAATGCCATTTTTGTCAATAGTGTTTTCACATCGCCATAATCCTCAGAAATAAGAAATCTATATACTACGTGTACCCTAGTATGTGACTGGAGAAGCCCTAACACCAAATATCCCATAAATGCAAGATACAAGGGATATGCATATATAGGCTAATCCGGAGCCAATAATTAAGCAGCAGTACAAGCTTTGCATAGACGACCAGTTTTCTTCCAGTATAATCTACACTGTTTCAGCCCATCACGGCAGCGAATGCCGATGTTGAAACGCTCATGAGCTCTTCGACATTGATGAGCAAAGGCGAGAATACAGCGAAGTATTTCGCACAATAAGATAGACGATGAATGCAAGGTAAAGAGCCAACACAACACACAAGCTTGAGCGAAGCAATGCACCCCGGACATCAGTAATGTAGAAAGACAGTATAAGATACCCATTGATAAGCATCAGAAATACCGTAACAATCCAGCTTATCACCTGAGGAGAGCGTAAAATGAGTCAACACAGAAAACATGGAGCTTCATACCACCAGAAAAATTATAGCAAAGTAGAAAACTAAAACATCTACAGTCGCTTCATAGGTAGGCAAACCATATATATAGATATAAATGTACTGTCAATGGAATATGTGATAACATGTCAATGGGTATCCTAAGTTCCATGATATGGAACACTGAAAAATCATGTGAAAGCATCTCAATTCGAGAATATCTGTAAGTTAAAGCAGAGCAGACAACTGAAACAAAGGATTCTTCTCTAAAGAAAATAAATTAAAGACTCCAGCTTTTAGTTCTTTCAGATGTTGACATGCCATGATGCAATGGAATAACAGTACCATGGTCTCAAGTAGCCACAGTCAGCAGATCATCATTATTTAACTCTCTGAGAACACGAATTTCCATAAATAAAACTCAAAGAAAACTTACTTTGGTGATGGGACCAATTACGAATGACCCCATGATTTGCTCCTTTGAAACAAGGGTAATGAGAGGAATTAGAGCAAATGGAATCTGTATGGATTGAAGAACATTGAGTGCTTCATTCAAAATATCCATCGTAGGATCTTCAGTATCGAAAAATAAAGCCACAATCATAGTTGGAATAATGGCAAAACTTCGAGTAATCATTGCTCGTAGCCACTTCTTCAGTCGAAGATTAAGAAACCCTCCCATAACAAATTGTCCTGCGTATGTGCCAGTAATCGTGCTACTCTGCCCAGATGCTAACAAACCAATAGCCCAGATATAGAGGATGGGAAAGAATGCAGTTCCATATTTTTCCTGTAAGTACTGCCCAGCATTCTCAAGACCTATATTGTCAGCCTGTTCAGACCCATAAAATCCTTTGGCAAAAACCGTTGTGACACAAATGTTAATAAAGAACGAGACAATGAGTGCAAGAATTGACTCAATGTTGTAGTAGTAAACTGCTTCTTGAACACGAGATTTCTTGTTTGTGTCAATCTTCCTGGACTGCACTAGCGCTGAATGCAAGAAAACATTGTGAGGCATGATAATGCAGCCCACAATTCCAACTGCTTGTTTAATTGTCTTTGAACTCAATTTTGGAACCACCAAACCTGTATAAAATATCAAATGAGCAAACTCTTTAGATTCTCAAGGATATACAACATAAGGAAAGGATTTTGCCGACATGTTATAGTGAGAGTTACCGATCAGAAGTTCCTTGCCACTAGGCTCTGTTTCACCAAACATAACCGCAAATGAAACAGCCATAGTTGCAATTAATACAGCGAAAAACGCCTCCAGTTTTCTCACGCCATAATTCTCCAGGAAGAGAAAGATGAAGCTGGCATCAGGAAAATACCATACGAGTCAAATAAATCAGTTCTGATACTCATAGGCGATCAACAGAAAAAGAGATAACCATAGAGTACCAGACAAAAACAAACTGTTGCCATTTCATCATCACCAAACGATTTACTTGGAAGAACTCTTATATTTAATTATTTCTGTTACTTTCATTGTCAACAGTTTCATATTCTAAAAGCGCTTTACAACCAGTAATGCTGAAAGTAGGAGGTTTGGTCTCTTCGGAGACATCCGATAGAAAGTAGGAGGTTTGACCAGGGTAGAAGATAGGCAGCAAGTAGTAGCGTATGGATAGTAGACAATGATATGTCCATAGTTTAATGAATAATCCCAGATCATGGGTTACAAGTCTCTTAACTGGAGAGAGAAAAGAAGTATTAAACCGACCAATAATCATAAATAAATACCCAAACGAGGCACAAAATGATGTGATTGCAGCAACCGTTGGCAAATACTCTGCAGCCTGCAGGCCCCCAATCATGCTGCCATCGACTAAAGTATTAAACCAACAGATGAAGCATGCTCGGCTAGAAGAGAGAACAAGCAGAGTACGCAAACTGCAACAATGTCAGGACGCAACCTAATTCGATCAGCAAGAAGCAGATTAGCATCTCCAGAAGCTACACCAAACCAGGACAAGTGCTACAGCTTTTAGCTGATCAGGAAGCAGATTGCAATCACCAGAGAACTGCAATTTTTAATCCAAGGGATACATTCGTACTGTTTTTTTTCTGCGTCCAAAACAGAGTAGAAGATGTTACCCGACGATGATAATTGAACAGAGGAACAAAAACGATGCTCCCATAAGCAGCAAAGGAACACCGGAAAGCCAACAAGAGGAGCGATCCCATTCAAAATCGATTGACTCCAAGCACGCCACACCAAAGGACGCGAAACTTTATAGCTATACCTAATAATAGACCGGACCAAAAGAATCCAAGGCAGAGATCCATTGCCAAGGAGTAAGGCAAAAAGAACGGACACAAACACTTGATCAACAGGAGGCATCAACTTTCCTGAGATGCCATCTGCTGATGCCCAACAGAAGAAAGCAATAATTGTACTCGCTTCATCAAAACAGCAGCAGAAACGCAATAGAAATTTATAACTTTCAGTTCAGGAGAAGAACAGTGAGGAGACAGAGAGATCCAATTCAATTCAATCAATTAGAGGAAAAACGACTGTCAGATGGATGTCGTGGTAAGGAGGGTGAGGTTTTAAACGCAGTAAACAAATGTCTTGTAATTTCGTTGAAAAATTCGGTTTTTACCGTTGTGGAACCCCCTAGAAGTCAACAAAATTGACAAACTTGCTCGTAGATTTTACTCGTCACAAGAAGAAAGCAGGTCAGTTTAATAATTATGGACAGTTAAAATAATCTAATACTAGGACTTTGGGGGTACAAAACCGAGAGTAATAATAAAGACAGAACCGTAAGCGCAGACCACGAGAGCGAAGCAACTTACCAATCGAGCGCGGTGATGACGACGCCACCCCAGAGCGGCACGGTGCCCCCCGAGAGGATCTTGATGGCAATCGCGCTGCCAATCACCTCCTGTATGTCGGCGCCGACGAGCGCGAGCTCCGTCATGACCCAGAGCGCGCGCGTGGCCCAGGGCGGGTACTCCTCGCGGCAGAGCTCGGCGAGGTGCTTCCCCGTGGCCACGCCGAGCCGCGCGGAGAGCAGCTGCATCAGCGCGCCCATAACCGTCGCCCACATGAGCAGCCACAGCAGCTGGTACCCCGCGGCAGCTCCCGCCTGCAGGTCCCCCTCCAGGTTGCCCGGGTCCAGGAACGCGATGCACATGAGGAAACCCGGGCCCGTGAAGCGCCAGAGCTTCCGCCACGAGAAGGGCGGGCGCGACGCCGGCCCGCCCTCGTCTTCGCCATCGGAATCCGAGATGGCGATGGAGACCTTGTCGTCGGATTCGTACGCGCGGTCCTCGTATTCGTCGTGTGAGGTGGAGGCATCGCCCCCGCCGCCGGGGAGGAGGCTCTGGGCGAGGTCGCGTGATGCCATGAGGAAGATGGTGCGTTGGCGAGTTGGGTTGGGGGCGGGGGGGAGTGAGGATGGGAGTTGCTCCTTGGATTTATATAGTACAATAATATTTATTTTTACTTAAACAAAGGAATAGTTTTTGTCTATGGCAGATTGGTCAGGTCAGTACCGATAATGGAAGTACACTGTCTCTTTCCTATCTCTTAGGCTCTGTTCGCTTCAACTAAATAGTATATATTTTTTAGCTTTAAAACAGTATTTTCTCTCATAACAAAATAGTTTTAGTCCAAATCAGCTCATCTTTTCAGCTGAAACGAACATAGGCTCAGTATCTTCCGTAGTAAGTATTCCTTTTACCCTCCTCATACAATACTCTTTGAGTCCTAAAAAAAGTTATCATTGATATATGTGCCTTGAGTTTAAATTGTTTTATAAAAAATATATACAACATTTATATCTTAAATAAATTAATTTAAAAATTGGATTCAAAATATTTCCAATAATACTAATTATATATCATAAATATTAATAGTTTTTAATATAGATTTAGTCAAAATTGTTTGTCGAGAAGCAAAAATGACTCTTTTTAAGGATGGAGGGAGTACCGATTGCTTTAAATTTAATTACTTTATAAACAACATTAACAACATTTATATATCAAAATAAATTTATTACTAAAATACATTTAAATATTCATTAAATAATACTAGTTATGTACTATAAATATTAATTGATTTTTATTTTTATTTAATGCTTCATGTGTTAAAAATTTGATGTGATAAAGTTTTTTTTTAACTCTGCCACATAAAGACTGTGTTCGCTTCAGCTGAAAAGCTGAGCTGATTTTGGCTGAAACTGATTTGTTGTGAGGAAAAATACTATTTCAAAGCTGAACAGAGCCAAAGCCGTCGCTGCTGCAGGCTGATGGCCTAGCTTCTAGTTGTACCAGCTGCTTTATGCTGCTTTAGGCCAAAGCCAAACATGAGCAACTTATCTTTGTTTCCGAACTGGGCTTGGAGAAAATGTGGCCTATCAATCGTGACCGTGAGTGTGGGGGATGCAACCAAACGGTATCAGATCAAGGGCATGGGCATGCCCACGTCACAGGACTTTTTGTAGTTTTGTGGGCGGATAACGAGTTAGGTCATCATGGTCATCATAAAATCTTTACACTATCATATTGATCTTGCGATTTATAAACGATTAGTATATAATTAGCTTTTTATTAGTATTTAAATATCTCATAAAATATCTAATATACCACATAAAAAAAAACTCTACGTCTTCAATTTAAACACACCTTAGCGACCACCAATTGTGGTGTCAGATCACCTTTCCCTTGCAAGATCAAAAGGGGGGAAAGCGGGGTGTAAAAGAGACAAAGGCTATGTTTGGTTCAGCTGAAAAGCTGAGCTGATTTTAACTGAAATACTGTTTCAAAATAAAAAATATGTGTTGTGTAGCTGAAGCGAACACAGCCAAAATAGGAGAAACCGAGACCCTTCAACTTCAAGGCTTCATCAAGGTGTGGTGCAGGCCTGCAACCAGTATCCAGCCTTCAACAACTTGTCTGGACCCGCTTCAGCAACCTGTGGTGCACTAGTGCACCTAGCCGTGGCTCTATCACCTGCATTATTGCATACTTACTCCGACACGCACGCACACACGTATCTTGTGCTTGGTCGTTAGCCTTGTGCAGCCGAGCGGGATTCCGTTTAACCCGCTCAATATGAGAGATCAATCTCAATCAGAAAAGAAGGGACAATCCAAGGCATCAAATCTCCTAGCAGAACTTCGAGCTTTCGGTACGTGCGCCCCCAAAGTCATTCAAATCGTCAGCCTTGTGAATTTCTACTGGCGGTGATGGTGCAGTACCGTGCTTGCGATGGAGAACTAGATAGTCCTGTGCGTTTTTCGATAGATAGCCCGATTAGATTCACCCATTCATCAAAATAAGTTACTGCAGTAACACGTTAATTTTAGCAATAAGTGTATAATCATGCTCTAAGTAGCCTTAAAAGATTCGTCTCACAATATTTTACGGAGTTATTAAATTAGTTTTAGTTTTTATCAACATTTAATATTCTATGCATGTGCCAATAATTGATGTAACGGAATTTTATTTTATTGTGAATCTAAACACGATGAAAATCACTTTCTTTTTTTTCGAATTACACAGTATAAACACAGATGCTCACAACACACGGACACTCATCCCTGTGAACACACGCACGTAAACTCTACCCCTATAAACACCTCTAAAAAAACTGTGACTGCAAATCTCGAGATTGACGAAGTCACCACAGGCGTCTCTCTATCGATGAGAATGTCACCTATTACTGAAAGCATTACGCCATTAAATTCTAAAATAAATTCAGAAAAAGTACGACAACTAAAATTTAAACCCTTACAAATAGCGTCTCACCAGACAGGGCTATCGTTGGACGACAGACCATTCGCGAGAAAATCTCTTTCAACGCTCTGTTTTGGCAGCTCACATTGGCCGTGCTCGAAGTCAAAGATGATGCACGAGCGGGGGCGTGGAGGATGTCCTAATGGCAACGAAAATCATGTGCTGCCTCATCACGCTAGACTACGCAAGTAACATCGGATCGGGGCATCATGGCTGGATGGCCTACGGGGCAGCCCAAAACGGACGACGTGGCAGAGGCGTTCCCCGTGGGGCCCGGCGACCAGCGGCCGTGGAGTCGCCCCCGAGAACGTGCCCCGCCCGTAAGGCGAGCGCTCTCGCCTCCGGGCAGACCGTGTCGGCGGCGTGGCGCCACGGAACTGCCTCGTGTCCTGCTGAAGCTGGACTACTCTGACCCGCCTCTCGTCTTCTCTGATCTGATCTCCGGCAAAGCTGCTGCTGGTGAAAGCCAGAAATTTGGTTCTTCTAGACACGCGTGCCTAGAATTGGTTTGCCGTGAAAGCCGAAATCCTGAAATCGTTTTGTGTTCTTCCGAACGAATGATCTGCTTCCACAGTGAGGCGCCCACATGTAGTACGCCGGTAGGATTTCCTTGTCCAACTCTGAACTCTATGTGATCAGAATATACGATAGACAGCGATGGTAGATAATTTCGTTGCCCAGTCAGCTGTTTGTATGATTGATGCCTTTTTCTTACCTGTTGTGTTAGAGTGGCATGCATTCTAGCACGTACTCCCTTTGTAAAACAAATTTCTTCATGTTGTGCGCTAGTTAAATTGGTTCACCTATAACCAAGTTTCTAATAAAAACTATTCATATTTATAGCTCTAATTTAAATTATTACGAAAAACACATTTTGTAATTAGTCTAAAGCTCGGTTTAGATCCTTAGAATTGAATTCATTTTAAAAACCATAATTTAGACATAAATTAATTAAGATAATATAGCTAGTTGAGATGTGTCACGGTGGTTGGGAATACTTCACAACGCTTCTCAACGCTTCCACTGAATAGTAATTTTTATCAATTTTATTGCTGAATGGGCAGTATAGTAATTGTGTATAGTAAAATCAACCCAACCCCAACTCCCCTCTCCCTATCCCGCCGCACCCTCGCCACAGTGCCGCCGCCGCACTCTCGCGGCCTCGCCCCAGGTGCCGCCGCCGCCGCCGCAACCTCGCCCTAGCTGCCGTCGCGCCCTAGCGTGCCACCGGCGTCCCTGCCCTGCCGCCGCCGGTCCTGCCCTGCCGTCCCTTTCCTGCCATCGGCGTCCCCTCCTGCCGTCCCTGCCTTGTCGCCCCGGTAGCCCTGCCCTGCCGCGCCGGTTTCCCCCAGCGAGGAGGGGTGTGGTGGTCGCCCCTGTCATCGGGTTCCTCCAGTCCACGGGTTCCTGCGCACGTTCGGCTCCCTCCAGTCCGTTTTCCGGCCTCGAGGCCCTGCCGCGCCGTCGTCCCCCAGCATGAGGGGCGTGGTGGTCGCCTCCATCAACGCCTTCCTTGAGTCCACCGGGTTGCTGCGCACGGTCACCTCTCTCCAGTCCGATTTCGGCCTCAAGAGGTAATGGGCACTTGAAATTGGTAACCTGCTGCTGGTCGATTTCTTAAGTTATCTTTTGATTCATCACCAGATGAGGTGAAGAAGCAATATAGGAAGTTATAAAAAAGACATTCATCTGATATTTTGTCCATTGACGATGATCGTTTCTTTTCAAGTTTCATCTGAAAACAGAGGATTTAATATGCAAGTTTATTTCATAATCTATATAACAAAAATGAGTAGTCCAGGGGGAGGGTCATGTGGACGACAAACAATACCTCCAGCTTTCGAATAGCTGCCTCGCGCCACCCGTGGGGGATATGACCTCGTGGAGCGCGGAGAGCGAGACTGAGGTGACGGCGGCGCCAGCGTCCTCGGAGCGGACAACGTCGAGGAAGGGCCGCAGCGCGGCTGTGCGGAGCGCGGCGGACGGCTAGGAGAAGGCGAGGCAGCGGAGCGCGCGGAGGGAGGCGACTAGTGGGTGCTCGCGCGCGGAGGGAGGCGACTAGCGGGTGCTCGCGCGCGGACGCTGCCGCCGCGGCCGAGCAGAGGCCCCGGCGCATGACGGCGAGCACGGCGTTGGCCTTGGCGGAGATCGAGCAGGCGAGTGCCGCCGGGTCGGGCCCGAGGCCGAGGCCGCCATCGGCAGGGGAGCGCCCGTGGTGGGCTCCTCGAGGGGCGCCACGTACCAGATCTGGCCCGAGTTTGGCTGGCCGGCGGCGGTCGGAAGGGGACGAGCTGGGGTAGCGGGTGGCGGCACTGGCGTTGGTAGGATTGGAGTTGGGGGCGCCTCGGGGTCCGGGGGTGCGGCGCGGAGCCGCCGTAGCTCGAGCTTCCGTCCCCGCACTGCCACTCCCGCTCCCCGTTGCAGCAGAGCGGCGCCGACGAGGGAGGGGATGCCGACTCCGTCGATGGTGGCGTGGATGGACGGAGGCGGCAGCGAAGAAATGAACCTCCTGCTCACCAAACTCAAAATATTAAAATTTTATTATGAAGTTACTGTTTTACCCTTAATCGGAAAAAATAATTTCAAGTATGACATTGTCCTCTCGTTTTTTTTAACGCTAATCCTCTTAATTTTGGAGGCGTTGGGAAGCGTTACATTATTTATGGCCCCACATGGGCCCAGTAGTCATACACACGTCCAACGCTTTCTGACGCTTCCTGCTCAATACTTCTCAATGCTTCTGACCTTCTAAGCCGTCGGATCGATCGCCGTGAGCCGTCGAAATTCCCCTCGACCACTATAAATTTTCTCTAGTTATATATGTAATATATTTATATATTATTGTTGACTATGCGAGAGAACTATTTATGTGTTGTATTTCTACCATACTCCTAGTTGAGCGAGGTGGTGTTTAGATTGTCATTCTGCAAAATTTTTATACTATAGCAACATGCTAATTTTTACAATAAGTGTCCAATCATCACCTAAGTAGGCTTAAATGATTTGTCTTACAACATTTTACGGAGCTATCAAATTAGTTCTAGTTGTCATATTGTTGTGACTAAACTTTTGGTATTTGTTGGTGAATCCAAACAGGCCGTGAGTTAAAAAGTGTGTTACAAGTTGCAAACTAAAAATATAGTATAGTGATCTAGAATCATTTTTTATCTCGTACCTTATGAAATTGAAGTAGGCTTTATATGTGAACTATGAAAAGCTGACAAATGCCAAATTCTAAGCCAAATAGCCTAGTCTATTAGGTACATTTCAATTCCTCTGTATGAAAGGTCTAAATGACCCCTAACAGTATTTATCTCATATGATAAATATTGATACTTATTTACTTATAATTGATCAAATTTAAGATAATAAAATATGACATTATATTAGAGTAGTATTTTTTTTATGACAAATTGAGTACTATCTATCTATGGGATAAAGATATTCCACGACGGGTCACACGTTTAAGAACTACTATGCAATCATTCTTTTCTCTCACTAGGTGAGTGCCCGTGCGTTGCAACGGGAACACGTACATATGTGTGTTATACTTCTATATGTCAGTATCCCAAACTCATGTACAAATTGTTTAAAAAAAATAACTCATGTACAAACGTGTATTATACTGTTATAAAAAGATTTTCATAATCGTAGAGTTTGGAGTGGGCGGGTGACGGGAGGTGCGCGTCGTGGATGTGGGCGGTTCTCCGGTAGATAGCACGGGTGTAATACCCCGGGTATTACGGATTTAATTAATCTGCCATGTCATCATATTTAAATTAATCATTTGTATATGATTGTGATTAGGTCCCTAGAGTGATTTGAATTTAATTAGTATTTGTTTGTAAAATTAAATTCCCAAATAAATGTTTAAAAATTTACTTTTATTAGGACCAAAACCTAATTCAAAATCTAAAAGGAAATTTTGAGATAGTCCCTTAATAAGAGTTTTAGATCTTTTAAAATGGAACAACTTTTATTTTTGGAGATTTCAAAGTTCTGTGGTGGAAATTCAAATTTATTTCAAAACAATGATTTAAAACTTAGTTTTGGATTAGCATTTCAAAAATTATTTGGAATCTGGCAAAACTTCCTAAATATAAGTTGTAAAGCTCATTGAGTAGAACAACTTTTATTTTGGCAACTTTTCAAGTTGTTGAGAAAATTTAAAAGTAATTTTGAAAATACAGTTTGAAATTTAAAACCCTATTCTACCCCCTTTTCTGTAGATTCAAAAATATTTCGAATTTGGATTTAGTTCCAAAAGCAAAGTTGTTCAGAATTTCAAACCCTACAACTTTTGTTTTTGCAGTTTTTCATGTTTGTATGCAAAATCAGTCGAATTTGGTCAAAAACCGACAGCCCCTAGGGAATGAGTGCTACAGTACTTCGCCCCCTCTTCCTGTTCGCGAACAGAGCCGGCAGAGCGCCGTGCCGGGCGGGCGGCCGCGCGAGCCGTGCCGGCCGGGATCCTGCCCGGGCGCCAGTTCGGAGGAGGATCGGCGTGCGCCGCGACGCTCTGACCCTGTCCCCCTCTTCCCCGGCCTTCAAAAGGGCGACGAGGCCCTCCCCCTCTCCATTTTCTCCCTCCCGATCGCCATCGCCACCTCTCGATCGCCGGCCAAATTCGCCGTCGTCACACCACCACCACCCTTTCCATCTCCCTGCTAGCTCGCCAACTCCCTTGCGCTTTGTTTGCCACCGTTGGCGAGGGTTGTAGTGGTCTGTAGGTGCCGGAGTGCTCGTCGCCATTCCTGCGGGTGGCCAGAGCGCCGCCGCAACCATCTCTGACGCGACGAGCGTGTTGGAGTGAGTTTCTTCTCCCTCGGTCTCGTGTCTCGAACTCTCTATCACTCGCTGTTTCTCATGCGCCTGGCGGTTGGGTCTCTGGCACTCTAGGATCGCCGGAACGCAGGGTCGCCGTCGGAGCCGAGCTGCCGGATCCGCCATCACCGTCAAGCCGCCCTCTCCAAGCCGTTGCTGCCTTCACCGACTCGCCCGTTGGCTTCGTGGTGAGCCACTGAGTCTTTCCCGTCCTCTCTCCCTTCCTCTATCCCTTTGTTTTGGCCGGCGCAGAGCCGCCGTGCCGTCGGCTTCCGCCATGGGCGAAATGTTCCTCACCGTGGGATGCTAGGCTAGAGCCTAACCTCTCGGGGGTGCTCGTTAGGAGTTAGGGTAGCCGTAGAGTCGCTCGGGTTCGTCGCTGGGGTCGCCGGCGGCGAGGGCCGTGCTAGCCGCGCGCGCGCGTGCGCGTGCACGGGAGCCGGCGGGAGGTAGGAGGAGGAGCTGACAGGCGGGGTCCGCCCGTCAGCGTCTCGCCTCGCGTGGCCGTGGGCCGCGTGCGCGCGGGAGCGGTGCTCGCGTGCGCTTGGGCCATGTTGGGCCGGCTGAAAGGTCCTAAATGGCTAGAGGGGGGGTGAATAGCCTATAAAAATCTACAAACAACACTTCACAAGCCGATTAGTAACAATAGCAAGCTTTGCAAAGCACTAGCTCTAAACTAGACTATGCAAGCCAATTAGACAAGTATACTACACTATGATCTCTAGTTCACACTCAAAGACTATGTTACTACTTTACACTACTCTTAAGTGAGCAACTAACTAACAAGCTACACAAGGGAGAAATACACAAATGTAAAGAGTAAAGGTGATTTCAATACCGCCGGTGAAGAGATGATATGAAGTCCAATATAACCAATCAATCACATATAAGGGAAATCCTCGGTAGAGAGATGACACAAGATTTTTTACCGAGGTTCACTTGCTTGCCGGCAAGCTAGTCCTCGTTGTAGCGATACACCCACTTGGAGGTTCACGCGCTAATTGGCATCACACGCCAAACCCTTCTCAAGGGTGCCGCACAACCAACACAAGATGGGGATCCACCAAGCTACGAGCAATCCACTAAAGATGCCTTTCGCGATCTCCCGCGGGGATAGGCTCAAGAACCCCTCACAACTTCACCGATCGGAGGCGGAGACAATCACCAACTCCCCTCAACGATCCTCGCAGCTCCAAGCCGTTTAGGAGTCGGCAAACTCCAAGAGTAACAAGAGAAACCGCTGCGAATCACCACTACCAAGTGCCTCTAGATGATCTCTATCAATGCAATGCACTTGATGCTCTCCAAACTCACCAATTGATAAACACAATCAAGTAGGATGAGTGAGAGTGGAGTGGGAAGGCTCACAAGTATGTTATGATGTTTAGGAGTGCCAAGAGATTACTCCCCAAACCGGCCAAGTGACTATTTATAAGCCACACACAAAAACTAGCCGTTTTCAATTCTCTGCGTACCGTCGGACTGTCCGACGGCCAGAGCGTCGGACTAATCCGCACGGTCCGACGCCTCGGATGAATGCCACGTGTTACTAGTCGTTTGAAGTCGAACGTTGGATCACAACGGCTATTTCCTCGCGCCAAAACGAACCGTCGGACGGTGGGTCGTCGGATTAACACCCGCGGTCCGACGCCCACTGCCACTGCACCGTCGGACTGAAATTACACAGCGCGTCGGACTAACGAACGCGGCCGTCCGACGCTTCCAGAGAGCTCCCCGAGCCCTGAAAACCGTCGGACGTTGGTCCGACGCTCACCGTCGGACTAACGCCGAGAGTCCGACGCTCTCAGAGCTCGCCACGTGTTATCTCTCGCACGATCTGCACCGTCGGACTCTTCGGCTAATGGTCCGACGCTCAGAGACTAAGCGTCCGACGCTCACAGCAGTGTTAGCCGTCGGACCGAAGACATTGGTCCGACGCTCTGAGACTCTACGGTCCGACGCTCTGTTTTCTCAGGATTTTCACTCAAACCTTTCACCCTTTGTTCCCATGTGCTAACACCAATTGTTCTACACCTTGTGCACGTGTGTTAGCCTTTTCAAAAGAGTTTTCCACGGGTCAAGTTAGTGTCACTAGCATCTATATGCATATGCAATGATCATGAACACCTAGTGGCACTTGATAACCGTATTTCATCAACGATTTCGCCCCTCTTAATAGTACGGCTATCTATCCTTAATGTGATCACTCCCTCTATGGAGTCTTGATCACCAAAACCAAAAGAGCTCCTATTGGTTATACCTTTGCCTTGAGCTCCCGGTTTATTATCAACTTCCTTCTCATCTCTTGATGGACCTTGTGAACACCTATGATGATGGACTTATACCATTTGCATGGATGCCGTCAATAGGGCTTTCTCCTTTGTTGATGGACTTACACCATTTTCATGGACGCCGTCATTGCCCTTCACTTGTGACCTCCACCGACCCGGTCCTTTGCTCCATCTTGCCATTTGCTAATTAATTCTCATGAAACACTTAGAGCAATCGTTAGCAAACTAGGTTTCATCAATTACCCAAAACCAAACATGGGCTTTCAATCTCCCCCTTTTTGGTAATTGATGACAACCTTCACAAAGATATGAAATGAAAACCAAGTTTGCACTTTGGTAGTATTAGCTCCCCCTACATATGTGATTCCTTGTGTTTGGTTCAATTTTTCACATATGCATGAATTTGAAAGTTTTGGGTGAGCTACTACTATCAAATGATGCTAAGGTATATAGAATGGACCTTTGAAGCGTGATACCATCGGAGTTGCGGAAATATACCATCCTTAGCACCATTGTTTACTAGTCATGCATCACAAACTCAAAATACCTCGTGAGATCAATTTTTAAGTAAAAGAGGTACTTTGTATGGCATATAAGTCCTACGCATGCTAGATTGTCAAATCACCATTCAAATCCTATTTCTAAGCATTTCATCAATTCAAACAAATATAGGAATTGAAGTTTTGACAATGCAACATTTCATATGTTAATGCATACACAAATGCAACAACTTATTCATGAGCTTGCTCTCCCTACTTGTGTGCTTTCAAATTTTTAATTGACCCCTTTCCTCTCTTATCTTTGTGACTTTCTTCTCCCCCTTTGTCAACAATCACCAAAAATGGTGCAAATTATGGGAATATCAAGTCAATAAATGGGGTTTAGTTCTTTTACACATTGGTTCAATCTAGATCACTTGCCTAGAATATGTAACTAAGTTTGATCCAAGGACAAGCTTCTTCACACCTCACTAGTAGGGTTATCTTGACCATGTGAGGTTACACATCATGAGCTCATGTTCTAGATTTAACACTAGGTATGCAAGCCCATCAATATGTCATATGCTACCACTTGATCATACAAGCAAAAAGAACAAAAGTGGTACCATATATACATGAAAGCATTTGATTTTCCATGAATGAGCCTATAAGTTGCATTTCATGTCTACATGAACTAGACAAATCCTTATCAAAGTATGAATGCCATGTCAACCAATTTTACCTTGCTTTAGTCGAAGGAGAGGCATGTCATATAATGTAGGATGCGTTTCACTTCATGTTGGAGTAGTCTAGTATGTTTAGCTCATTTCTCAATTTGCAAAATCTTGACTCATCAAGTGGCTTGGTAAAGATATCCGCTAATTGATCTTCGGTGCCAACACTTTCAATTGCAATATCCCCTTTGATTTGATGATCTCTAATGAAGTGATGCCTTATGTCAATGTGCTTTGTTCTTGAATGTTGTACAGGGTTGTTGGTTAGCTTGATAGCACTCTCATTGTCACATAGCAGAGGCACTTTCTTGTATTTCAATCCAAAATCACTCAAAGTTGCCTTCATCCAAAGCAATTGTGCACAACAACTTCCGGCACTAATGTATTCCGCTTCGGCCGTTGAGAGAGCTACACTATTTTACTTCTTTGAAGACCATGATACAAGTGACCTTCCAAGCAATTGACAAGTTCCACTAGTGCTCTTTCTATCCACTTTGCAACTGGCATAGTCGGAGTCCGAATATCCAATAAGCTCAAAATTGGACCCCTTAGGATACCACAACCCAACATCTTGTGTGCCCTTCAAATACCTCAATATTCTCTTTGCGGCTTTCAAATGACTTTCTCTTGGTGAGGCTTGAAATCTTGCACACATGCACACACTAAACATGACATCCGGTCGAGATGCGGTCACATAAAGGAGACTTCCAATCATTGATCTATATAGCTTTTGATCTACCATTTTGCCACTATCATCCAAGTCCAAATGCCCATTAGTTGCCATAGGAGTATTCATGGGCTTTGCATGTTCCAATCCAAATTTCTTCACCATGTCCCTTATGTACTTTCCTTGACTTACAAATGTACCGTTCTTCATTTGCTTAACTTGAAGACCAAGGAAGTAGCTAAGCTCACCAATCATGGACATTTCAAACTCACTTGCCATCATATTTCCAAATTCTTCACAAAAGTCTTGATTTGTTGATCCAAAGATGATATCATCCACATATATTTGCAACACAAATAGATCATTTCCAAGCTTCTTAGTGAAGAGAGTAGTATCAACCTTTCCCATTTTGAACCCTTTTGAGAGCAAGAAATCTCTTAATCTCTCATACCATGCTCTAGGTGCTTGCTTCAAACCATACAATGCCTTTCTTAGCTTGTACACATGGTTGGGTTTCTTCACATCTTCAAATCCGGGAGGTTGTTCCACATAAACCAACTCATTGATGTACCCATCTAGAAATGCACTCTTGACATCCATTTGATATAGCTTGATGTTATGGGCACAAGCATAGGCTAACAAGATTCTAATGGCCTCCAATCTAGCAACCGGTGCATAGGTTTCTCCAAAATCAAGACCTTCAACTTGAGTATAACCTTGTGCAACCAATCTAGCTTTGTTCCTTATTACTATGCCATCTTGATCTTGCTTGTTTCTAAAGACCCATTTGGTTCCTATCACATTGTGTTTCTTTGGTCTTTCCACTAGTTCCCAAACTTGATTTCTTGTGAAATTGTTGAGCTCTTCATGCATAGCATTAACCCAATCAACATCTTTCAATGCGTCCTCAATCTTGGTTGGCTCTATGGTTGACACAAATGAGAAATGCTCACAAATTTGAGCTAGTCTTGCTCTAGTTTGAACTCCACTTTGAATACCACCAATGATTTGATCCAAAGGATGATCCCTTGCAATAGAGACCGGTTGGAGAATAGGAACTTGATCATTGGATTGAGATGAACTAGCTTGTTGATCTTGCACTTGAGATTGATCTTGTGAGTCACTTGCACTTGCTTCATTTTCAACTTGCATACTAGTATGAATTGCACCATCATCTTCATCTTCATTGACTTGCCTTGGCCTAATATCACCAATATCCATATTTTTCATTGCATTTGCCAAGTCATTGCCTCTCACGTCACTAAGATTTTCAACTTCATCTTGAGAGCCTTGTGTTTCATCAAATTCAACATCATGTACCTCCTCAAGAGTACCACTAGCCAAATTCCAAACTCTATATGCCTTGCTTGTGGTTGAATAGCCAAGTAAGAAACCTTCATCACATTTCTTTTCAAACTTGCTCAATCTTGTGCCTTTCTTGAGAATGTAGCATTTGCAACCAAAAACCCGAAAATATGCAATGTTGGGCTTTCTACCATTCAATAGCTCATAAGGAGTCTTTGCAAGCATACCATGGCAATATAAGCGGTTGATGTAGTAGCAGGCGGTGTTGATTGCTTCGGCCCAAAAGGAATGACTAACATTGTATTCACTTAGCATTGATCTTGCCATATCTATCAAGGTTCTATTCTTTCTTTCAACAATGCCATTTGATTGTGGTGTATACTTGGGTGAGAATTGATGTCCAATACCATACTCATCACACAATTCATCAATCTTGGTGTTCTTGAATTCACTACCATTGTCACTTCTAACTTTCTTGATGGTTGTTTCAAACTCATTTTGGCTTCTCTTGACAAAAGATTTGAATAGATCATACACTTCACTCTTGTCAACTAGAAAGAATACCCATGTGTATCTAGTATAGTCATCCACAATCACAAATCCATACTTACTCCCACCAATGCTAGTATATGTAGTCGGTCCAAACAAGTCCATATGCAAGAGCTCAAAAGCTTTACTAGTACTCATCATGCTCTTCTTAGGATGTGTATTTCCAACTTGTTTACCGGCTTGACATGAACTACAAAGCTTATCTTTCTCAAAAGTGACATCTTTCAATCCTCTAACTAGATCATGCTTCACTAGTTTGTTCAATTGTTTCATTCCAACATGACCAAGCCTTCTATGCCATAACCAACCCAAACTTGACTTAGTGATCAAACAAGTTGACAATTGAGTTTCACTAGCATTGAAATCCACAAGATATAGGTTGTCATATCTAAAACCTTTGAATATCAAATTTGACCCATCAACACTAACAATTTCAACATCATCAACCCCAAATATGCACTTGAAACCAAGATCACAAAGTTGTGCAACCGAGAGTAAATTGAAATTCAAGCTTTCAACTAGCAATACATTTGAGATAGACATATCATTGGAGATAGCAATTTTACCAAGTCCTCTCACTTTCCCTTTCTTGTTGTCACCAAATGTGATTGCATCATAGCCACTATTTGCACTTGTGTTGAGAGAGCCAAACATACTAGAATCACCCGTCATATGTTGAGTGCATCCACTATCAAGCACCCAATGCCTCCCTCCGGCTTTGTAATTGACCTACAAAAAGAGATCAATTCCTTTTAGGTACCCAAACTTGCTTGGGTCCTTGAAGGTTAGTGACTAAGCTCTTTGGTACCCAAATGGTCTTCTTCTTTGGACCCAACATGGATGTACCAACAAACTTAGCCTTCACACCATTTGAGCCCTTTGTGAGAACATAGCAAGAATCAAACTTAATTGAGGATACATAAGCATTGGATTTCTTGTTTTTGCAATCTTGCTCTAAGTGACCAACTTGCTTGCATTTTGTGCAATACCGGCCATTTCTCTTCACAAAACAAGTTTTGTGAGGAGCAAAGGCGGTTTTGCCTTTCTTGGGGGTATAGCCCAATCCCTCTTTGTGGAGAGATGCCCTTTGGCTACCCAAACACATAAGCAAGCGGTCCTCACCACCATAAGCCTTAGCTAAGGAGTGATTGAGCTTTTTAACCTCCTCCTTTAGGTTCTTGTTCTCAACTACTAGTGAAGGGTCACTAGTGGGTGAGGTAGTAGTGGAAGTGCTACAAGAAGGGTTAGTGGTAACAACAATAGGTTCACAAGATATGTCACATGTTACACCTGTGTTGCAAGTTTTAGTTTCTTTCTTTTGCACTTGTTGTTGCAAGTCTTCATTTTGCTCAACTAGAGAAGAATGAGCTTCATCAAGCTTAGTGTGAACCTTTTGGAGCTTCTTATGGTCTTCCTTTAGACTCTCATAAGATGCTCTAAGTTCCTCAAGTTCTTGCTCAATGGATTGTTTATCCTTGCGCAAGCCCTTGCATTCCTTTCTAAGTTTATCAAAATGAATACGTGCATCATCAAGCATTTCAATTAATTCTTCTTTTGTTAGGTCATCATCACTATCATCATCACTAGATTCGGTGTCGGATGATACCTTAGAGCCCTTGGCCATGAAGCACGAAGGAGTGTCGAAGATGGAAGGCTTGTCATGAATGGCAATGCTTGCATGTGCCTTCCTCTTGCTCTTCTTATCATCATCACTCTCTTCATCACTTGAAGAGGCATCACTATCCCATGTCACCACATGAGAATAGTTCTTCTTCTTCTTGTATGAAGATTCCTTCTTCTCTTTCTTCTCCTTCTTCTCATGCTTGTTTTTCTTTTTGCCCTTGTGATCATCTTCACTTGAGTGTGGGCAATCGGCTACCAAGTGATCTTTGCTTCCACAATTGAAGCATCTTCTTGGGCCATCAAATCTTCTTGCATTCTTCTTTCTTCTTGCCCGGTAGCCTTTCTTCTTCATGAACTTGCCAAATCTTCTTACTAGAAGGGCCATTTCTTCATCACTTTCACTTGAGCTAGAGGGATCTTCACTTGACTCTTCTTTGGCCTTGCTCTTGCCCTTTGATGAGGATGTGGCTTTGAATGCCACACTCTTCTTCTTCTCATCTTTGGAGTCTTCATCTTTTTCTTTCTTCTTCTTATTGATCAACTCCTCTTTATCATCATCATCTCTATAAGCATCATCGGTCATCACCTCCGCAAGCACTTGGTTTGGTGTCAACTCACTCAAGGTAGTCTTCACCAAAACCGTGATCAAAGTGGCAAACCTCTTGGGCAAGCTCTTCAAGAACTTCATGGAGAAATCACTATCTTTCACTTCCTCATCCACCGCCTTGAGCTCATTTACAATCACTTGCAATCTATGAAACATCTCCGGCACGGTTTCATCATCCTTCATCTTGAAACTAGCAAACTTGTCCTTGAGAATGTATGCTCTTGCGGTCTTCACACCTTTGGTGCCCTCATATGATTCCTCAAGCTTCTTCCAAGCTTCATGAGCACTCTCAATGTTCTTCACTTGCTCAAAAACCTTCTCATCTACGGCCTCATGGATAGCACAAACCGCAATATCATTGAGTTGGAGCAACTTTTCTTCGGCGGTTGTGGGGTTGGCCGCATTGGCAATTTCAATCTTGGTCTCCACAACCTTTCATACCTCTCTATTGATTGACTTGATATGAGATGTCATCACACTCTTCCAATAGGCATAATTATCCCCATTAAACCGGGGTGGCTTCTTGGTGTTGTTGATGTGAATGTTGAGTTGAGCCATTTTTACACCGTAGGTTGTTAAGCCTCAAATCAACGGTGCCTCGGCTCCGATACCACTTGAAAGGTCCTAAATGGCTAGAGGGGGGGTGAATAGCCTATAAAAATCTACAAACAACACTTCACAAGCCGATTAGTAACAATAGCAAGCTTTGCAAAGCACTAGCTCTAAACTAGACTATGCAAGCCAATTAGACAAGTATACTACACTATGATCTCTAGTTCACACTCAAAGACTATGTTACTACTTTACACTACTCTTAAGTGAGCAACTAACTAACAAGCTACACAAGGGAGAAATACACAAATGTAAAGAGTAAAGGTGATTTCAATACCGCCGGTGAAGAGATGATATGAAGTCCAATATAACCAATCAATCACATATAAGGGAAATCCTCGGTAGAGAGATGACACAAGATTTTTTACCGAGGTTCACTTGCTTGCCGGCAAGCTAGTCCTCGTTGTAGCGATACACCCACTTGGAGGTTCACGCGCTAATTGGCATCACACGCCAAACCCTTCTCAAGGGTGCCGCACAACCAACACAAGATGGGGATCCACCAAGCTACGAGCAATCCACTAAAGATGCCTTTCGCGATCTCCCGCGGGGATAGGCTCAAGAACCCCTCACAACTTCACCGATCGGAGGCGGAGACAATCACCAACTCCCCTCAACGATCCTCGCAGCTCCAAGCCGTCTAGGAGTCGGCAAACTCCAAGAGTAACAAGAGAAACCGCTGCGAATCACCACTACCAAGTGCCTCTAGATGATCTCTATCAATGCAATGCACTTGATGCTCTCCAAACTCACCAATTGATGAACACAATCAAGTAGGATGAGTGAGAGTGGAGTGGGAAGGCTCACAAGTATGTTATGATGTTTAGGAGTGCCAAGAGATTACTCCCCAAACCGGCCAAGTGACTATTTATAAGCCACACACAAAAACTAGCCGTTTTCAATTCTCTGCGTACCGTCGGACTGTCCGACGGCCAGAGCGTCGGACTAATCCGCACGGTCCGACGCCTCGGATGAATGCCACGTGTTACTAGTCGTTTGAAGTCGAACGTTGGATCACAACGGCTATTTCCTCGCGCCAAAACGAACCGTCGGACGGTGGGTCGTCGGATTAACACCCGCGGTCCGACGCCCACTGCCACTGCACCGTCGGACTGAAATTACACAGCGCGTCGGACTAACGAACGCGGCCGTCCGACGCTTCCAGAGAGCTCCCCGAGCCCTGAAAACCGTCGGACGTTGGTCCGACGCTCACCGTCGGACTAACGCCGAGAGTCCGACGCTCTCAGAGCTCGCCACGTGTTATCTCTCGCACGATCTGCACCGTCGGACTCTTCGGCTAATGGTCCGACGCTCAGAGACTAAGCGTCCGACGCTCACAGCAGTGTTAGCCGTCGGACCGAAGACATTGGTCCGACGCTCTGAGACTCTACGGTCCGACGCTCTGTTTTCTCAGGATTTTCACTCAAACCTTTCACCCTTTGTTCCCATGTGCTAACACCAATTGTTCTACACCTTGTGCACGTGTGTTAGCCTTTTCAAAAGAGTTTTCCACGGGTCAAGTTAGTGTCACTAGCATCTATATGCATATGCAATGATCATGAACACCTAGTGGCACTTGATAACCGTATTTCATCAACGATTTCGCCCCTCTTAATAGTACGGCTATCTATCCTTAATGTGATCACTCCCTCTATGGAGTCTTGATCACCAAAACCAAAAGAGCTCCTATTGGTTATACCTTTGCCTTGAGCTCCCGGTTTATTATCAACTTCCTTCTCATCTCTTGATGGACCTTGTGAACACCTATGATGATGGACTTATACCATTTGCATGGATGCCGTCAATAGGGCTTTCTCCTTTGTTGATGGACTTACACCATTTTCATGGACGCCGTCATTGCCCTTCACTTGTGACCTCCACCGACCCGGTCCTTTGCTCCATCTTGCCATTTGCTAATTAATTCTCATGAAACACTTAGAGCAATCGTTAGCAAACTAGGTTTCATCAATTACCCAAAACCAAACATGGGCTTTCACCGGCTCGGGCGCGAGCGCGGTCGGCTGGGCCGTCTCGGCCGAGTGGGCCGTTTTCATTTTTTCCAAAGGAATTTCAAATGCCTTTTCTATTTTAATTTATTTGAATAGTGCTGATGATTGTTATTTTCATATGAATTAATCTGTTGAATGGAAAAATGTGAGAATAATTGTGTATGCTCTCTGAAGTATGTAGTATTTGTTAAAAATATAATATAGGGTGTTCCAGTGCCTTTAATCTGCTGTATAAATCAGTGAAGTAATTAATAAATGCAAGTTTGTGTAATTTTAATTAATTCTCTGTAAATCCAAAAATCATGAAATTTATTGTGGCTCTGTTTGGTGATAAAACCTAGCTGTTGGTAAAGTTTGGTTGCAATTGAAGTTAGTTTGGTCAATTAATGAATATATGTGAAATTAGGGATTAATAAAGTAAATAGAAAAATGAATTTAGGTTTGTTGTGTGAATTTTGGGTTGAATGAAGACCAAGGATCTTTCGCTGTGTGATCCTTGGCAGTTTGAGAACTTAGTGCTTGGTAGTAGTCATAAAGCTGTGTAGCGGCTTTCTGTGACCGTTAAAAAGGTCAATAAAACAAAAGTAGGAAACATTACTTTTACCTTCTGTAGATCGTTTACAACTTTGCCGTGAAGGAAAGTTGTACTCAAGGTATTAATAGTTTACTTCCAAGCATTTCATTCGTTGCCCTCATGCCACGCTAAGCATACATCATTGCATACGTGTAGTGCCCGTTCCCGAGGGGGTCCAGGTCGAGACTACTACTGAGGAGGCCACTCCAGAAGTCATCCAAGGATTCGACATCTGCGGGACTAATCCCGACCCGACGCTGTACACGATCCAAGGCAAGCCCCGGTGCATTCAGCCCCTCTATTACAAAATATTTATAATTCGAGTTAATCTACTGCATAAGGTTGATAGGAGTTGATTGTCACCTATCCAGATGCATTGTCTCAAATAAATACCCTGAAACCTGATTTAAATAAAATGGTTTGAGAAATGCTTAGGCATGCTTAATGAACTTAGCTTTGCATAAAAGAAAAACTATTTTCTGTGCCATGACTATACTTATACTTTGATTGGTGAAGAACTTGTTATCCGCTGGTCGATGTGTATTTGGGTTGGAGTCCCAATGCATGGTCGCTTTCGGAATAGTTTGGAACTGGTCGATGTCTTTGGAAACGTGTTTCGTTGGGTGGCCAGCTCATGGGGCGGTGTTCCCTATGTCTCACTCACCCGACAAGCACGATAATAAAAACTGTCGGGTAGTCCTGTACTTGGGTTAGAGTCCCAATGCAGGATTGACGGCAGGAAGGAAGTAGGGACCGTTCGTTGTAGGTCTGCTGTGATCATGATGAACAACCTAGCCACATACCAATGCGGAAAGCCTAGAGTTCGGTGACGCTATTGCTGGAACCGACAACCACGCACTGGGAGTGGAGAGATGGCGAGAGTAGCTTGTACCCACGTGGCCGGCGTGCCTGGATAAGAGTGGAGTACTGTGCTCTCGGGTGGCGCAGGACCGGTTCCGGGATAGCAAAGCCGTGACGACGGGTTGGTATATGTATGCCGGCGTGCTGCATATGCAGTGTGGTTAGAATCCCCAGCTGGGTACTTTCTGGATTCGAATCGACGTGCTCCTCGGTTATGGAGACTTGATCCTCACACTCTACACCGAAAAGTGGTTCTCAACTAGGTTATCTGAATGAATAAAGAAATTTGAAGAATGATGATATTTGAGATTGAATGTCGGAACTATAGTTGTGATTATGATATTGATAAAATAAAATATGGAACAGGATAGATTGCTTTTCTGCAAACTCCTCATCCTCTGCTAGCCTTACCCATAGCCTTGCATTCCTGACTCTCATTTTACACCCTTAGTCGGGTAAGTCTTGCGGAGTACCCTAAGTACTCAGGCTTTGTTAACCCCGTTGCAGGAGGACCGCAGTCGGAGATCTGTCTTGCTCCATGTTGCGTGACCGTGGTCGAAGAAGAAAGCGGCGATGAGTGAAGTGGAACCCGTGGGCAGGGTTCGAGTTATCTTATCTAGTATTGTGTAACTATTCCACTACTACTGTTATGTCCTCTGGTCTGTAATAACTATATTTGAATCCTATTTGAACAACCGGTTTGTAATCTAAATGTTATGTAATCTTCCGCACTGTTACTCTGATGTATTTTATTACGAAATGTTGTAATCCTGTGATGATTCTGCAATGGTGATCCTGTCGGAGAAAAGGACGCTAATGTAGCCCGACAGACCTGTCTAGATCATTTGGGACACGGGCCCGGCTGTCAGAAGTCGTTAGTGACAATGACAGGTGCCGGTGGGCCAGGTGATTTAGCCGGTTCTGTTACAACGGGTACTTACCCTTGGCTTGCCGACGGCACGAGCGTTCGGTCCCCTGGCTTCTCGCTCGGGGTGGATGAGGGTCAGAGCGGCGTCCTAGATCCTGCGTGCGCCTCGTGGCTGTGGACGCCGACAGGATGTCGGATGAGGCCACGCCGAGATCTCAGGCTTGCCGATCGGGGCAAACGAGGATGCGACGAGTGACACAGGGGAGACCGTCGCACGCCGACGGCACGGGCGTCCACGGCACCTTCCTTCCTGCGAAACGCAAGTTGAGGAGGGGGCGGGAAACGGCTCCGGCGACGGCGAGACACAAGTTGAGGAGGGGGCTCGGGGAAAAGGCCCCGTCGACACCGTGGTAGGCGGCGGCGGCAGACTTAGATGCACCCTCCACCACGGCTGCAGGCGGCAGCGGAGTCGGAATCGGAGGAGAAGAGAGCAGTGCGAGATTTGTTTTTGTTTGGAGCCTTTTTTTTGTTCACACGACGTGAGATTGGTATTGATTAGTATTGGTATTGGTTTCGCACGAGAGCAGCACTTTTCTTTTTTTTCACGGCAAGGTGAAAAGGCATTGACGTGATTTCAGCAAGGTGGAAAGGCATTGATGTGATTTCAGGCGTGATTTCTGTGTCGTGATTTTGCACGCGGGGGAAGTCACGGGAATTTTTTTCTGCCGGGTAGAAATTGTTTCACAGGTCGAAGCTTCAACACCGTTAGATAGACGGGTCCAGTCCAGACTTTTTAGTTGCAGATATATTGGCGTCGCCTTACTTCTGCCTCTAGCCTGTGGCCCCTGCTCGTGCGTGCTTCCTCACACTCCTCCTTTATGCTTCTCACTAATCGCGGTTGGAATCGCCGCCCGACCCGCCTCCCACCGCCCCTTGATCCGGGGAGTATTAGCGTTTGACCTGGTCGGTACGGAGCCCCACTCCGACCACCCCCGCGGAGCCGTCTGTAGTCCGGCCGTGTCCTCCTTGGCAGCGCAGGCGCGTGTTTCCGTTTCCGTCTCTTCTGGCCGTTCTCGTTCTTCTGGGCTGTTCTCGTGTTGGTAGCCAGGTTGGACTGTTTCTGTAGCGGGCCGTTTACATAGCGTGGGTGGATGGTTTTGGTTCAACAAATTAGGCTTGCACACGTGAACTCTACATGCACATGCTAGCTAGCTTGTGTTTTCTTCATTTTCACAAGTACGTGTACACGTAAATGCATAACTTCTATTTTCTTTTCTTTCCTTTCCTTTGCTAGCATAAATAATCGACGGCAAATAAACCAACTACTTTATGATCCTTATATATCAACAACTATATTATTAATCGCTGTAAGAGTGAAATACTA
Organism: Eremochloa ophiuroides; assembly: GCA_038502445.1. Taxonomy (NCBI): domain Eukaryota; kingdom Viridiplantae; phylum Streptophyta; class Magnoliopsida; order Poales; family Poaceae; genus Eremochloa; species Eremochloa ophiuroides. The sequence goes on along the minus strand of JAHLJS010000002.1, from coordinate 103,836,145 downwards.
TTCTGTAGCTAAACATAAGCTAAATCTATCTCAAGTGAACAAAGCAACGTAGACTTTGAACCATATACTTGACTCACGTATACGTCGAGTATGAAATTTTAGAGAAAATACATGAACGCTATATATATATACAAGTTGTCCGGCATGATGAACCAAACTAACTGTTAGCTTGCTTCTATTATATTTCCTCTGTATTGAAAAAGGATATGGTTTTGGAAAAAAGTCTTATCAAATATTAGAAATATAAATCATGAATACCTTTTAAATTATTGAGTTTGAAAATATGAAACCTATATAAATAGATTTGTCTTAAATATATTTTTATAAAAGTATACGTATATCAATTTTCAGTAAATATTTTTATAGAAATATAAAATCAAAGTTATATTTTAAAGATCATGTCGCTATCTTAAATGACATCATTTTTCTACACGAAGAGAGTATATATTTATAAACTAGCAGTTCCGCTCGCTAGCTGTGGGTCGTGATGGCCCTGCACTCGTGTGGGTCACGATGTGGGCCACACCGATCATGCAGCGTCTACTCATCGCGTATTTTCTGTTTGCCTGTCCGAACCTAAGGATTTTCATCGAGTTTATTGCAATAAAAACCTTTTAAATAAGATCCCATATGAATATAATAGATGAAATTTTATTAATAAATATTTACCTCATGAAGATAGAGTATTATCTTTTATTGAGCAGAGATGATGTTCTAGCTAGGTTCATAGAACAATGTTCTGTCTTCATAAAAATTTATTCTCAGTTTAAAAGTACAATATTCTAATTTTAGATTCATTAAATAGGTAATATAATATATGTCAAATAAATAATTACATAAATAAATTAAAAATAGTAAAATATAGAGCAAAGCATGAGGACAAAATTAAACATGTAACAGACATGGATGCTTTTGAAACATCCTAAAATATAGAGAAAATTATTTCCTCGGCCCTAAAAAAAGTTCGACTTACTTTCTTGGCCCTGTTTTCATCGAACTTTGTTATTTGGCCCTAAAACGAAATTTGCTTATTTTTTTTTTGCCCTTCCGTCTACTTTAAAAGATTATAACTCTTCGATACGACATCAGATGAAGATGATTTTTATATGAAAATTGTAGATCTCGATGAGATCTATAACTTTATAGGTTTAAATTTTTTCATTTGAGAAAGTTTAGATGTCCAAAAACATTAATATAATATATTAATATTTTTGGGCATTTGAACTTGCTCAAATGAAAAAATTCAAAACTATAAAGTTGTAGATCTCGTCGAGACATACAATTTTCATATAAAAATCATCTTCATCCGATATCATATCGAAGAGCTATGATCTTTCAAAGTGGACGAAAGGGTCAAAAAAATAAGCAAATTTCGTTTTAGAGCAAAATAACAAAGTTCGATGAAAACAGGGCTAAGAAACTAAATCAAACTTTTTTCAGGGTCGAGAAAATAATTTCCCCTAAAATATACTATAGAACACCATATGTATACTAAGTGAACATCACTAGATACACTATTGAACATTAATAAATATATTATAGAACACCACAAGTATATTAGGTTAACATCACCAAATACATCATAGAACATGACATGTATACTAAGTGAACATCACATGTATACTACGTGAACAACATAAAAACATTACATATACGTGAACATTCCATGAATATTATGTGAACATCATAAAATATATCATAGAAGATCTCCTAAACCAATTGTTCTTATTAAAATCCGATTGTATCATCATATTTCTTGCAATAAACACTTAAAAATAAGGCCCCACATGAATATATTTCGATTAAAATTTTTAACGAACATTTATCTAATGATTAACTTGTATTTAAAGATAATCATCGAATATCATATTAAACCTATACGAACACCCCGGTAAAAGGCACAGAACATCATATGTATACTACACAAACATCATATATACATGCGTAGAACATCATATATATACTACATGAACATCATATATATACTATGAATGTAAAATAAAAAAATAAAATATAAATGTAGTAATTAATTATAGCCAAATAAAAAGAAAAATGCTACTGAACATAAAAAAATGTAAAATAAAATAATAAAATTAGTGAAATAATTAATTATAGTCAAATAAAAAAGAAGAAAACAAAGTTAATGGACATAAAGAATATATCCTAAAATATCAATGTATACTACCGAACATCATATTTACATAGCCGAACATAAAAAAATATAGTATAAAACATCATCTGTATACCATGCGAACATCACAAAATATTATGAAATATAGTTAGTGAAGTAACAAATTAAAATCAAATAAAGAAGAAAAAGTGCTACCGAACATCATAATCTATATCCGAGAACATCAATGTGTGATGTGTGCTTATTGAACATCACGAAATACATCGTGAACATGACATTTCTACTCATAGAAATAAAAATACATCAGAGAACATTACAAAATATACTGCATGGATGTTACGTGTACCTCTAAATAAAAAAGTGAACATATAAAAAAGAAATTAAAATAGAGGAAAGAAAACAAGAATGAATACCCCTGCTATTTGAATAAAAGAGATAAAAAGAATAGAAAAAAAACACTTCAACAAAGAAATATCTATACCATATGAGCATGGCATGAATGTCAAGAAATATATTTAAAAAATAGAAACTTGAAACAAATAAATAAATAAAATAATTTATAGTAAAATAATAATTAAAAATATAAAGAAAATGGAAATAATAAAAAAGTATAAAGAAAAGAGAAGTTAAAATAAAAAATTAAACACAAAAAACAAATAAAAACATAATTAGAAAAAATGAAAAAGATGGTTAAAAAGTAATAAAGAACGAAAAACATATGTACACGAACAGAGTCAGAAGGAAGCAAGTATATAGACAAAGAAAAACAAGAAACATACTCCGTACTTTAAATTAAAGTCAAAAGAAACAAGAAATATTAAAAGAGAACGTAGTCCTACATACCTGATGGCTGATGCCGTGCATATGGATCGTAGCTGTAGTAGGTGGCTCACAGTCACAGCACACCACGCTAGGGCCAGCGCGGAAACAGATGAGCGCAGGCAGCAGCAACTGAGCGCAGACAGCAGAGCGGAGAGCGCAACGGAGGGCAGACTGAACGCGGGTGGAAGGTCGGACAGGAAGACTGGCGCCTTGATCCCAACCTCTCAAAATCATGAAGTTATCGGCGCCTTATCCAACCACTATATTTCGGAACCGGCTCCTTTAACTTTGCCTATTTCTACGTCCGGGGACGTAGAACGCCGGATGCCGTTCATCGCTGATCCGGCGGCAGGACCTAGACAGTCAGGGAACTGCAGACTGAGTTGATCGATTTATTGTACGTGATGTGCGAGGGAACTACGTACGGAGAGAGTACTAGCATGCAGAAGCAACGCAGTTCGAGGAAAAAATAAAATAACTTTAGACTGTGTGTTTAGATGTCAGGTAGATGGAATTTTGAGTACGGTAGTACATGTGCTAATTTTTACAATAAATATTTAATTATGATCTAACTAAATTCTAAAAACTCATATCATGATTTACATGCAAACTGTGTAATTACTTTTCTTATCTAAAATTAATGGTTCATGTGTTAGATAATTAGGCAATTTTCATATCATTTTAATTCCATAAATTAATCTCATGATGATAACATAAAAAGAATTATTAATCATTATAGAATCAATTATATTCATGATAAATATATATGCCAAAACATATACCATGTGAATCATATGAATATCAAAAATATATAAACATGATTCATATAACATAATTAACAAGAACACAAAGCACGATATATATATCATAGAAGCAACACAAATATGACAGCAGAAACGAAATGACAGAACTGATGAAACAGACTTAAGACAGTATACGAAACAGCATAACAGAACAACTGAAACATATATACAGAGCATATATCCAGTAGGAACAGACATAAGAAAACTTATGAAATGATATGACAAAACTATTGATACAAGCTTGCGATAGCATATGAAACAACAAGACAGAGGCTCTGTTCGCTTCAGCTGAAAAGCTGAGCTGATTTTGGCTGAAGCTGATTTATTGTGAGGGAAAATACTGTTCTAGAGCTGAAAAATATGTGCTGTTTAGCTGAAGCGAACACAGCCAGAACTACTAAAACAAACATACATGATATATAACTTATAGCAGAAACAGATAGACAGAACATGAAATTAGCAGAGACAGATATCAGGCAGGATATGAACCGATATGATAGAACTAATAAAACAGACTCAAGACAACATACGAAACGACAAGAAAGAACTACCGAAACAAGCAGAAACATCAGAATGAGAAACAGAAAGGAGATGAAGAGATCATACCCTCCCATGCGCTCCGATGATCCGGATCCTTGTCCAACTTCCAGCGTCATGCCTCCAGGAAGATGATGAAGTCTACCCGCGAGGAGGATGAAGACGATATCGTTGGCGACTCGAGCAAGAAGACGACGAACGGCGGCGGTGATTTGGGCAGTCGCGAAGATGCTCCCCAAAAACCTAATTGCCGATCCCCCGTGCAAGGTATCGAACGGCAAGGGCTTCGGAGGCACCTGCCCTCTCGCTCCTCCGTGCGCGCGAAGTTACGAGATGGGGAAAACCTTACTTGCAGCGGAATTATGTTTCTGGTGTGATTTTCTCACACGTACCGAAGTGATAAGGGTCTCTCCTTTATCTCCCACGTAGGGAGGGAAGTGAAGAGTCACGCATGACATTCAAGAGACGGACATGTGAAAGGTTCAACTCCAAGTTGAAACTCCCTCATCATTGTAAGTGAGTGCTAAACAGTTAACACGCCACGCCCGCTCGCCTGCCTAATGACCTTTGGAATTTGAATCCGGTACAAATAATAATACCCACAATTACATACCATAGAGTTTATTGATTTATTGAATATATAAATGAACATAGCCCATAATAAATCCAACAATCCCCACCAAACTCTAGGGTTTGTAACCGTGAAGTTCCAGGATCACAATTCTTTGATATACCAGTGTTTCGATGGAGATTGTTAAGTTGAACATCCACCTAAAACAAGAGTTTCCCTCAGTCACAGCTGAACAATGGACTATGCCTTGAATTGACAGTTTTGTATGAGGTGAGATTCACTCAAGTCCTTTGCTGATACTAGGCTGCAACAAGCATCCCCGCTGTTTGAAGCATATAAGTCACACTTCAGTGCCTTTCATGAGTATTTAGAGATTACCCAAATCCCATAGACTGTGATCAGCAGTCTGACTCATATAGGTGTACTCCTCAAAAGATGTTCTGTAGGACAACATCTCATCTTTTTAAGACTCTTAGAATACATTAAGGTAAATACTATTCTGCCTTACAGATAGGAAAGATGTGCATCAGAGATGAGTCAAGAAAGGGATCTCTTCTCTCAATTTACTCTTAGCTTGTTTCACCACTCTACTTCACGGCATCTTCGATCACATAGAGCAGGTTACCACTATAGTAGATTTCACGTGGTTCTCATACCCATCTCTCTCGATGCACATTCTATCACATTGTGTGACAGACCCTTAGTGAATTGATTTGCCAGATTGTTCGACGCGTGGACATAATCCACCGTTTTAACTCTGGAGTTTCTTAGTTTTCTGACAGGTTTCAAACGTCTCTTTACATGTCTCGAGGACTTCGTGTTGTCCTTAGAACTGTTAATCTTGGTAATCACAGTCTGATTATCACAGTTCATGAAAATAGCCGGTATCGGTTTTTTAACTACCGGTACATTCAATAGGAAATCACGTAGCCACTCGGCCTCAGCCCCAGCAGTGTCTAATGCTGCGAGTTCTGCTTCTATTGTAGACTTCGTTAAGATAGTCTACTTGCAAGACTTCCGGGAAACAACGCCACCTTCAAGAAGAAACACATATCCACTCGTGGCATAAAGCTCATCAGCATCAGAGATCCAGTTGGCATCACTGTAGCCTTCCAGCACTGTAGGGTCCCTAGTATAATGAATACCGTATGTCATAGTATCTTTAAGATAGCGCAACACTCTCTCAAGAGCACGCCAATGATCATCTTCCAGGTTTGACACAAACCAGCTCAATTTGCTCACAGCATATGAGATGTCAGGCCTTGTTGCACTCGCAAGGTACATAAGTGAGCCTATGACCTGAGAGTGCGTCAATTGATCCCTTGCTATTCTCCGATTTTTCCTCAATAGCACACTATGGTCATACGGTGTGGGAGCAGGATCACAGTCACTGAAACCAAAGCGATTTAACACCTTTTCCACATAATGGGATTGTAACAAAGTTACCCCACCATCACTTTCTCTAATAAGCTTGATGTTTAGAATGACATCAGCTTCTCCCAAATCTTTCATTTCGAAATTGCTCGATAGAAGTTTCTTTACTTCCTCAATCACATTGAGATTGATCCAAAGATCAAAATGTCATCAACTTATAGGCACAGCATAACAGCCTCACCCCCACCATAACGATAATACACACACGTATCTGCCTCATTCACAGCAAAACCAGCAGCTGTAAGAGTGTTATCAAATTTTTTATGCCATTGCTTAGGTGCTTGTTTTAGACCATACAATGATTTTAACAACCTGTACACCTTGTTCTCTTGACCATTCGCAATGAACCCTTCTGGCCGATCCATATAGATCTCCTCATTCAATTCTCCATACAGGAAAGCTGTCTTAACATCCATCTGATGAATGATAAGATCATACGAGGTTGCTACGGAAATCAACATGCAAATTGTAGTCAATCGAGCAACTGGCGAGTAGGCGTCAAAGAAATCTTCACCCTCCTTTTGGGTATATCCTTTGGCCACAGGCCTTGCCTTGTACCTCTCAGTTGTACCGTCACGCCTAAGCTTTTTTTTGAACATCCATTTGCATCCTATGGGTTGAGAACCATAAGGACGATCAACAACCTCCCATGTTCCATTAGACATAATAGAATCCATCTCACTCCTTACTGTTTCCTTCCACAAGTCAGCATCAGGAGAGAGATATGCCTCTCTAATGGCGGTTGGTGTGTCTTCCACAAGATACACTATAAAGTCATCACCAAAGGATTTTGCAACCCTCGATCTCTTGCTCTTTCGAGTGACTATAGTGTCATCCTCCTCAGGGATGTGAACGTGAGAATCCTCAGCATGATCTAAAGGAATAGACAATTCGTGCTCATGGGGAATTATAGTCTCATGACTTGTTTCACTAGGTGTATTCTTCGTGGGAAACTCATTTTCAAAGAATGTAGCATCTCTTGATTCCATGATAGTATCAACATACATATTCGGCACATCAGATTTTATAATTAAGAACCTATATCCTGTGCTGTGAAAGGAATAGCCAAGAAATACACAATCAACAGTTTTAGGCCCAAGTTTACGCTTCTTGTTGATTGACACATTCACCTTTGCCAAGCAACCCCAAATGCGCAAATATGAGATATTTAATCTTCTCTTTTCCCATTCCTCAAATGGAATGATCTATTTGTTCTTTGTTGGAACTCTGTTCAGGACATGACACGCTGTCAAAGTCGCCTCACCCTACCATTCCTTGGATAATCCCGTTGTACTCAACATGGCATTCACCAAGTCTGTTAGAGTGCGGTTTTTCCTTTCAGCAATCCCATTGGACTGTGGTGAGAATGGCGGTGTCCTCTCATGAATAATGCCATATTCCACGCAGAACTCATCGAACACAGTAGAGAAATATTCTCCATCTCGATCGGACCTTAACCATTTTATTTTCCTTTTAAGTTGGTTCTCAACTTCAGCTTTATAGGCCTTAAAATAATTAAATGCTTCATCTTTAGTTTTTTATAGATACACATAGCAAAATCTGGTGGAGTCATCTATAAAAGTGAGAAAGTATCTTTTACCGCCTTTAGTCAAAATTCCATTCATCTCGCACATATCAAAATGAACAAGTTCTAGAGGTGCCAGATTCCTCGCCTCCGCAGCCTTGTGTGGCTTGCGAGGTTGTTTTGATTCAACACATAAATGGCACTTAGACTTTTTGAGCAAGTTAAATTTAGGAATTAAATTCAGATTTGCTAACCACATAAGACAGCCAAAACTTGCATGACAAAAGCGTGAATGCCATAAATCCGACTCATCAGAAATATTCACAGAATTCACCATCTTATTACACACATCATGCAGTGATAAGCGGAACAAGTCTCCGCAATCATATCCTTTACCAACAAAGGTACCATGTTTCGACACAACGCATTTATTTGACTCAAAAACAACTTTGTAGCCATCTCGACATAGCATGGAAGCACTAACAAGATTCTTCTTGATAGATGGCACATGCTGCACGCTCTTCAATGGCACCGTCTTCCCCGAAGTAAACTTTAGAATGACCGTAGCAACACCAAGAACATGAGCATGCGACCCATTTCCCATCAACAAGGCGCCAGACCTCCCGACCTGGTAGGAAGAAAATAAAGAAACATCAGCACACACATGTATATTTGCACCACTGTCCATCCACCACTCAGGTGAATTACAAACTGAAAGAACAAATGGTAAATAATTACCATACCCAGATGTTCCTTCTCCAGTTTCAGTAGTGACATTATTAACTGATTCTTTTCCTGTTTGAACTTGCGATCAGGGCACTCACTTGCCCAGTGCTGTTCACTGCCACACACAAAGCAGCCTCTATTTCTCTTGTTGTTATTGTTATTGCTCTTCTTCTTTTTAAACTGTGCTGTTTGAACAGGTTTGTTTGTGTTCGTTTGCTTATTCTGGTTTTTCTTCTTGTTAAACTTGCGAAAATTTCTCTTCTGCACCACATTAGCAGTAGAGGTCTCAACACTCTTTCCATTGTCCTTTGGTCTTGCCGTCTCCTCAACGTCAAGAGTACCAATGAGATCTTCCATATTGAACTCCTGTCTCTTATATTTGAGGGAGGTAGCAAAGTCCTTTCAAGAAGGTGGCAACTTAGCGATTATACCGCCAGCCACAAACTTGTCAGGCTAAGGATAAGAAAAAAGTTCAAGTCCTTAGGTTGTGCTTGAAACTCATGAGCCTATTCCACTACAGATCGGTTCTCAACCATCTTGTAGTCATACAGCTGTTCCATGAGATATAGCTCGCTACCAGTTTCAGTAACTCCAAACTTTACTACAAGTGCATCCCACAGCTCTTTCCCTGTAGGAAGGATGATGTAGCTTTTCTGGAATTTAGCATCAAGTGCGCTAATCACTGCACCTCGAAAGAGGTTGTCATCAGCCTTAAACTTAGCCTCATTATCAGGAGGTAAGTTATCAAACTTGCCCTCAGAGGCATAAAAACATGACATTGCAGTGAGCCAAAGTTCCATCTTAGCTTTCCAAATCAAGAAGTTTTTACCATCAAAAGAATCAGGCTTTAACACAGCAGCAAAACCTCTGATAGAAAAATGCCTATAATTAGGTTTTTGGATTGTTAGATAATTAGGCAATTTCCATATCATTTTAATTCCATAAATTAACCTCATGATGACGACATAAAAGAAATTATTAATCATTGAGATTATAGCATCAATTATATTCATGATAAATATATATGCCAAAGTATATACCATGTGAATCATATGAATATCAAAAACATACAAACATGATTCATATAGCATAATTGACAAGAACACAAAGCATGATATATATATCATAGAAGCAACACAAATATGACACAGAAACGAAATGACAAAACTGATGAAAGAGACTTAAGACAGCATACGAAACAACATAACAAAACAACTGAAACATATATACAGAGCATATATCCAGCAGGAACAGACATAAGAAAACCTATAAAATGACATGACAAAACTATTGATACAAGCTTGCGATAGCATATAAAACAACAAGGCAGAACTACTGAAACAAACAGACATGACATATAACTTATAGCAGAAACAGATAGGCAGAACATGAACTAGCAGAGACAGACATCAGGCAAGATATGAACCGATATGATAGAACTAATGAAACAGACTCATGACAGCATACGAAACGACAAGAAAGAACTACCAAAACAAGCAGGAACAGCAGAACGTGAAACAAAAAGGAGATGAAGAGATCATACCCTCCCATGCGCTCCGATGATCCGGATTTTTGTCCAACTTCCAGCGTTATGCCTCCAGAAAGATGATGAAGTCCACCCATGAGGAGGATGAAGACGATATCATCGGCGACTCGAGGAAGAAAATGACGAACGGCGGCGGTGATTTGGGCAGTCGCGAAGACGCTCCCCAAAAACCTAATTGCCGATCTCCCGTCCAAGGTCTCGAACGGCAAGGGCTTCGGAGGCACCTGCCCTCTCGCTCCTCTGTGCACGCGAAGTTACGAGATGGAAAAAACCTTACTTGCAGCGAAATTATATTTCTGGTGTGATTTTCTCACGCGTACCGAAGTGACAAGGGTGTCTCCTTTATCTCCCGCGCAGAGAGGAAAGTGAAGAGTCACGTATGACATTCAAGAGACGGGCATGTGAAAGCTCCCTCATCATTGTAAGTGAGTGCTAAACAGTTAACACGCCATGCCCGCTCGCTTGTCTAACGACCTTTGGAATTCCAATCCGATACAAATAATAATACCCACAATTACATACCATAGAGTTTATTGATTTATTGAATATATAAATGGACCTAGCCCATAATAAATCTAACATCATGTATATGTCTAAACATTCGATATGACACGATTTGATGTGAAAGTTGGGATTTTGAAGGAGAACTAAGTACGACATCCACATATATACTGGCGTTATATATGTGCATGTAAGATCTTATGGATTGATATTTTTCTAATTGTTGTTTTTCACTATTCTATGCCCGTTTGTGGTTTCAGTCCATGTCACATTGAATCTTTAACGCTAATTATAAGTATTAATATAGACTAATTACATAGAAAGAAGCTAATTTATAAGACAAATTTTCAGATGACGACGCGGCCCGCACATCTTCCAATGGGTGAAGCACGACGACGACGGAGGCTGAAGCGACATTGAGACGACGAGTGTAAATTGTCACCCAACTTTCTTAAAGAGTCGTAACATCTCATGTTTGACTAGAATTTAGAAAGAACTTTAGAAAGATTTATGATATTAAATAGATATACTATAAATAATTAATAAAAAATATAATTTAAAAATATCAATTTAGTTATATAAATAATTAATAAAGAGTCAAAGCTTCTTAAAAAAAAATTATACGGTACTCTCTCTGTACTAATACGAAAACTATATAAATAAATTTTGTCTTCAAATATATTTTCACAAGATTTGCATATATCACTTGTCAATAAATATTTTTAATTTTATAAAAATATTAAGTCAAAGTCATAATTTGAAGATCGTGTCCTGATCCTAAACGACAACCTTTACGAGTACGAAGGAAGTACCAAACAAAAACCATCTAGAGTTTAATTAAATTTATATACATAATTTCAATATTTACTATATTAAATACTAGTAAATATTACTAGACTCATCTTGAAATACATTTTATAACATATGATGTCTTGCAGATGTTGGCGCGCGGCCGGGAGCACGTCCTCCCCTTATCTGCGAGGACGAATCTTTTGAATCTAGATTATAATTAAACACTTATTATAAAAATTATTATATATACTATGGTACCTAAAATTCCAACTATGTATAGATTATCTCCAACAACACCACTAAAAATATAACATATATTTTATATTTGGGTTGCGATACAATAAATAGATTCAATACCTATTTTTTTGTCTTCTCTAATAACGATATCTAAAAAGAGAATATCTCTGCAAATAGATTTCGAGGAGAAAAGAAACTTAAAATTGGGTTATGCCTTTCCTAGGACCTAAAATAAGTCTTCCATCTGAAGCACTGTCGGTACAGGAAAGAAAAGGCTGGGAAAACCCGCTAACAGAAGGTCCAGAACGAAAGACGCCCAACCAAACGCCCAACTACTAGGCCGACCCACAGGCGTACATGACGACATAACACAGAAACTCAGTGCAGTACTCCCCCGTCCCAAAATAAATATCGTTTTAGGATTTTAGTTATCTCCTTTTGATAATTTGTTTTATTTAAAAAAATTTGTGAAAAATAAATTATTTTATTATGAAATAATTTATTATTAGAAGTACTTTAATCTTGATTTGTTTATTTTTATATTTTCGTAAATTTTTTGAATAAGATGAATAGTTAAATGTTGATTTTAGAAAGAAAAAAATAATACTTATTTTGAGACGGAGGGAGTAGTCTTCAAATTCTTTCATCCCTTGGAGATAGCCTAACATCTAAACACATGCTAAAGTTATTTTATTTTTTTCTTCAAACTGAGCTGCTTTTCCTCTCCATGTTAGGGGTGTTTAGATTCCAAAACTTTTAAGATTTTGGTACTGTAGTTGCGAGGAATATTTTGTAATAAGTATCTAATTATAGCCCAAGTAGACTTAAAAGATTCGTCTCGCGATTTATAGGCAAACTGTGCAAACATGTAAAAGTTTTGTCTATATTTAGTATTCTATGCATGTGCCGTAAAATTGATGTAACGGAAGTTTTGAGATCTTGGAGAGAAACTAAACACCCCTTCTACTCCCTCGGTACTATGCAGTAGTGCCCTGGCACATCACGTACAGTAAATCAGTCAATTCAGTCAGCAGTTTCCTCACTGTTTACGTCCTGCCGTGGGATCAACATTGGACGGCATCTGGCGTTCTTACGTCCCCGGACGTAGAAGGAGGCAAAGTTACAGGAGCCGGTTCCCATATTTCAACGTCTTGGCAGGCAACGGCCTCATCGTCCCACCCCACCACCATCTCGCTCGCCACCATCGTGTCACGACCTTCACCCAAAGCCACCATCGTGATTGAATGCCCTCTTTTAGAATCCTAACCCTAGCCCCAAGCAGCTCATCTTCTTCCACTCCGACGGGGCGCAGATGGGTCACGTGAGCACGTGAAAGGCACGACCCATCACCTGTATCAATTGCGCTATTTATGGGCTTCTTGACATGTTACAGCCGGACACAACTAATGAGCTAGCTAGTATCAACTTCGCGAGCTAGGAAAATTAATCAACTCGAACGATGATTTCAAACCAAGGAGTAATTTACATTGGAGTATGGTAATGACACGTGACGCTTGGTGTGGCCACAGAAAAATAGTCTTATTTAGCGTCCCGTACAACCTGCAATATAGGAGTATGGATGTGCAGTGTTACTCAGTCACAGTAGCGTTCAATTCAGTGATCTGCCTGTCCTGTGGACTGGTTGCCCACGGTCCCCGTCCACTTCAGGCTGTCGTTATCGGCACTGTCAACGACACAATTACTTGCCGCATCGGCATCGGCACTTAACACCTTTCCGGTGGAGGGATCGACACAATTATCCATCCATAAATGGTTCCACTTCAACCCACGTCTTTACAGTCAAGACATGTGAAGGTCAGGCGGTCAGCGACTCGGCGAAGAACAGGAGAATTGCAGCGGCAGACTGCAGATAGATTCACCTCTTGTTCCAGGGGAAACGAATGAGGCCTTAGAGAAAGGATTGTCTAGGTAACATTAGTCGTTTTAGTTTCTCTTAACAACTTATTTTTTTCATGTATTTTTTGCTATTTTTATAATATCTTATTACTATATTTAGAATGATTTCTTTAGTGTAATTTATTGGACAACATGACGTAATTTGAGGATAATAGAACTCCTATTTTCATGGATTGCATATCTAGGACAAATATATGTCAATTTTTTTATAAAAAAATTGCAAATTATTTCTATAAAATTCATATATCAGAGAAATACATGTCAAATTGTTCACAAATGTCAAAAATTCATAAATTTCAAAAAAGATACAAATTGTTCACGCAAATTTTAGGAAAAAAATTCTGAGGGACTCGATGAGGAGCGCGGCCGAGGCATCCGCAAGCGTGACTACCTCACCACTGCGGCCGTGACCTCCGCGTGGTCACTCGCTGTGATGATGACATCCGCGAAGGCGGTTGGAGCAAACACGACGAAGGTGGAGCCGCAGGTGGCGGCGAGCGTACGGAAGGTCGAGGAGGAGCGCGGCCTCCACTGTGCAGCCAAGGCCTCTGCAACTGCAAGCGTGACGACCGCCGAGGCCGCGGCTCCTGCTTACAGAAAATGTTCTGCTGCTTTTTATATATTCATCTGTCTACAAATAAACATAATTCTTTGACTTTTGGATACCATATTTGACCATTTATCTTATTTAAAATTTTTGTATATATTATAAATAAATATGAAAGTATATATCTAATAATAAAATAAATCATAACAATATCGATAATATTTATATAAATATTTTGAATAAGACGGACAGTTAAACATTAGATTTAAAGGTCAAAGAATTATATTTATTTGTGGATGGAAGGAGTATAATAAAAAAACAAAGAGAGGAGACCATCGATCGGCGGCGGCGACTGATGGAGCTTGTTTGGACAAGCCACGTATGGCGGGCGTGACAGGAACGGACTATTGTCGTGCTCAAAATTCTTTATGTCAAGATATTATTTTGTTTCCACTGTGAAAAAAGTCAAGAGGAAGCGAATATTATTGCTTTGTTTTTCTGCTTTGGGAACCGGTATCCTTTTCGTGCACGCTCGAGCGAATATATCTAGGCTACACCAGCACCACACACAATAATAGGACAACCTAGGAGAGGCTATCTAAGTATCTATCCTGGAAACCAAAAGAGTGGAGAAACTGCTCTCACTTTGGCTGGAATGGTGCCACCGGATCTGCATGTCCACACTGTGACGGCGATGCGTGCTCCGGCCGGCGGCGGCGGCTGTCCTATTCGTATTCATATTTCTCCTTGCACCAGCCGATGCTGCGGATCAGCGCCAAGCCCATATCCGCACACAAGGTCGTCGGCACATGAATACTGACTGTAGGCCCATAAAGAAACGCAGCAAATTTGAGCCCATCATGAGTTCCTGCCGGCCCGCTACAGCCTACAGGTAGAGTACAGGCCCCCTCTGTTCCTCCTCACTCCAGTGTCCTCCCCCCCCCCCCCCCCACCCCCACCCCCCCCTGCCGGCTGCAGCTGAAGCCGCTCCGCCTCCGCGCCGACGGCGCGTCGACGCCGAATAACCACGAACGGCCGTCCGCTTCGCGATCGCGCTAAATGCCGCCGAAACCGGCGCCCCGGCTCTTCCAGTACATCTCCAACAAGTCGCGCAAGCCGCCGCCGCCCGCCGCCACATTCGCTGCCCCCACCATCCACGACGGCCCCGCGTCCGATGCCGACGTCGGCGAGGTGTACCGCATCGCCACGTCCGCGGCCACGCCGTCCGCGATGGAGGCCGCGCTCGCGGCGTCCGCCGTCCGGCTTTCGCCCCCACTCCTCGACGCCGTCATGCGCCGCTTCCGCTTCGCTCACGGGGACCCGCTCCGCGCGCTCTCGCTCCTCTCCCTCGCCGCCGACCGCGGTGGCGTCGCGCCGTCGCCCTACGCCATCGACACCGCGCTCTACGTGCTCGGCCGGGCCCGCCGGTTCCCGCACATGTGGGACCTCCTCGCGACCACCCGCCGCATATGCCCGGGCGCCGTCACCCCGCGCACCGCCATGATCGTCCTCGGCCGCGTCGCCAAGGTCTGCTCCGTCCGCGAGACCGTCGCCTCCTTCCGCCGCCTCGCGCGGATGTTCCGCGCCGACGACACGGCCAGCCTCTTCAACGCGCTGCTCCGCACGCTCTGCCAGGAGAAGAGCATGTCGGACGCGCGCAACGTCTTCCACGCGCTCAAGTACGAGTTCCAGGTGAATCGACAGACCTTCAACATCCTCCTCTCTGGCTGGAAGTCGGCCGAGGACGCTGAGGCGTTCGTCGCCGAGATGCGGGAGCTCGGGGTGGAGCCCGACCTGGTGACCTACAATAGCTTGATTGATTGCCACTGCAAGAACCGGGACGTGGACAAGGCCTACAAGCTGCTCGACGAAATGAGGGACAAAGATATTTCACCCGATGTAATCACTTACACAAGCTTGATTGGTGGCCTGGGGTTGATTGGCCAACCTGACAAGGCAAAAGATTTGCTCAAGGAGATGCACGAGCTAGGGTGCTACCCAGATGTCCCTGCATACAATGCAGCGATACGGAACTTTGTTATAGCGAAGAGGCTTGGAGATGCATTCGCGCTAATGGATCAAATGGCCTCAAAGGGACTGATGCCGAATCCCACAACTTATAACCTTTTCTTCAGGTGCTATTACTGGGCTTTCGACGTTGGCAGCACATGGCGGCTATATCAGCGTATGCGGTCTGAAGGATGTTTCCCAAACACGCAGTCTTGCATGTTCATCATCAGGTTGTGCCAACGGTATGGGAAGGTGGTACAGGCACTAGAGCTATGGAGTGATATGGTCAACAACAGGTTTGGATCATTCACACTGGTGTCAGATGTGCTGTTTGACCTGCTGTGTGACGAGGGGAAGTTGGAGGACGCCGAGAGGTGCTTCTGTCAAATGGTTGAGTTGGGGCAAAAGCCCAGCAGTGTTGCGTTTAGAAGGATAAAGATACTTATGCAGCTTGCCAAGCAGGAAGAATCAATTGCCAGGTTAACTGAAAAGATGGCACAATTTGGTCGACAGGCACCTGAATATTTTCAAAGGGTCCAACACTCGGTTGAAAGCAAGCCTAGTAATGGTGATATTGCTGATGCTGATATATTGAGAGCAGCTTAGCGCATACATTTGGATGACAACGATCGTGAATTAATGACAACAATTTTTGTTGACCAGATGAACACTAATGGATTTTTTGAGTTCTGTACTCAGATGCCTCCCAGAAATTTTTAAATTTCAAGATTCATCCAATGGTTGAGCTTTGGAGTGATATTTTCAGGAACAGGTTTGGATAGTTCATGTTGTCACCAGATTTGCCGTTTGACCTGCTGTGTGACGAGGGGAAATTGGAGGACGCTGAGAGGTGCTTCTGTCAAATGGCTGAGACCAAATCCTAGCAAATGTTGCATTTAGAAGGATAAAGATACTTATGCAGCTTGCCAAGCAGGAAGAGTTCTATTGCCAGTTTTTACTGTAAAGATGGCACAATTTGGTTGGCTGGCACCTGAAGAGTGCCAAGGGCCCAACGCTCAGATGAAACCAAGCCTAGTAATGGTGACGCAGCTGATGCTGATAATTTTAGAGCAGCTTAGTATAAATTTTGACAATGATCACGAACTAGTGTAAAAAAAAATGATGACCAGAACTTTTCCGATATTTCTGAGTTCTGTAATCTGGTGTCTTCCCTAAATTTTTTTTTTCAAATTTCAAGAATTAAGATTTGCCCTGCGCACCCAAACTTATCTGTCATGTTGCTTTGGTAGTTGCTGACAAGCTAACAATGACATGATTCGTACTCCAATTATATTAGGCGTAATAGTCAAATTCGCCCTTAAACTATCGCCGAAAGCTCAGTTTAGTCCCTGAACTATAAAAACGGCCGTTTTAGTCATCAAACTTTCACAGCCGGCTCAATTTCATCCATAAACTATGAAAACGACCGTTCTCGTCCTCAAACTTTCGCAGCCGGGTCAATTTCATCCTTAAACTATGAAAACGACCGTTGTCGTCCTCAAACTTTCGCAGCCGGCTCAATTTCGTCTCTGGTCCGATGTGGAGCACCACGCTGGCTTGTCTCGTCATCACCCAGTCAGCTGGAATCAGTTTTCGAAAGCCTGTAACTGATTTATTCTTATTCCAACTTGTCGCAACTAGTTGTAACTCTTCAATACAAAATGGGATGAAGATGATTTTTTTCGTAAAAATTGTAGATCTCGATAAGATCTATAACTTTCTAGTTTTAATGTTTTTTATTTGAGGACATTAAGATACTCAAAAGTTCATATTATGGTGCTAAAATTTTATATTAACTTTTATATTAATTACAAGCAGCAGCAGGTAATTATTATGGTGCTAAAATTTTTTATTAACTTTTTGAGCATCTTAACATCCTTAAATAAATAAATTAAAACTAAAAATTTGTAGATTTTATTGAGATCTACAATTAAAAATCATCTTCATCAATGTTGTATTGAAGAGTTGCAACCAGTTGGAATAAGAATAAATCAGTTGCAGACTTTCAAAAACTGATTCTAGCTGATTAGGCGATGACGAGACGAGCCAGCGTGGCGCTCCACATCGGACCAGAGACGAAATTGAGCCGGCTGCGAAAGTTTGAGGACGAGAACAGTCGTTTTTATAGTTTAAGGACATTGAGCCGGCTGCGAAAGTTTGAGGACGAGAACGGTCGTTTTCATAGTTTAGGGACGAAATTGAGCCGGCTGTGAAAGTTTGAGGACTAAAACGGCCATTTTCATAGTTTAGGGACTAAACTGAGTTTTGGTGATAGTTCAAGGACGAATTTAACTATTTTACCATTATATTATCAATTTATCATCAATGCCATGAATTCTTTTTGCTGACAAGCTAACACTGATGGATGAGCACTATAGCCTCCTTACTGATATGTGAAGTATTTGGGCATGTTATAAGTGGGTCTTGATGTGCTGCGTATAGAATTTGTGAAACTACTTTTTACTGAACAATCGTTCTATTTACATCTGAGTTACGTACAGGGGGAGAAGTCCTGCCGGTCAATTCGCAGCCTGTCTGAGGAGCACCGTCATCATTCGTCCGGGCGCGGGTTTGAACATACTACAAGACCCTTCTAAACCACAAGCTCACGATTATAAGCACTGAGTGCGCCTTGTGGGCGCCGTGCTGGATGGCTCTCGGCATGGCTATTGGCTACTGTTGAACTTCAGCGCAACGCGACGCCCGACGAGGTGCAACCGTGCAAGGTGGTCTTTTTATACTACCTGTCTACCTGACCTGATGATGGTGAGGTGAGCATTGAAGTTCTGAGTGCTGCTGGTTTAGACCAGTCTCAATGGAGATTTTATGAGAGATTCATTTTTATTTAACGGTCTGCCATATATATATTTTGATGACATGACAAAGTTTTAATTTAACAGCTGTAGCATTAAATGTGATAATCTAGGTATGTTCTCTGGTCATCTTGATGATAGAAACATGATGATGATGTCCATTATGCACTCTGAATAATTTTGAGTGTCAATACCCTGTCATTCCACAGTGTACAGTTTCATAAGGGCCATCATGTTACGAAATGGAATGGAGTTGCAACTAGTTTCCAATATGTCAGAATGAAACAAAAACACTTATATTAGAGTTTCATTAAGTTCTCGCGCGCTAGTTTTATCGAGATGAAACTCATTTCATCAGCCAGACCAAGTGTAGTTGGGGCTTAGATCCTTCCACACATTCATACTCACGAGCTACCATCTCATCCGCAGCTCTATTATAATTTTTAGGGATAAAAAACATTGAAAATTATTAAAAATAGCAAAGTCTAAGAATTTTAATTCTTCCACAAGCCCTCCCGCGCCCGCTCCTGCAATCTCTTCAGAGTAGAAGCTTGTTTTGCTAGCAGCGCATCCGTTTCCAAGATAGATTTCTAATTCCCAAACCAACTGTCGCCTGGACACCATGGATACATGAGATAACTTCAGCTTGATTGGCATCTAGCGGGTAATTCACTTTACCACGATCAACTATCACTACATCTCTATAACTGTCTCGGATCACATAACCATGGCTCTGTTCGTTGAAAGCTGAAAGCTGATTTCTTGTGAGAGGAAAATACTGTTCCAGAGCTGTGAGAAGTCGAAATAAGTTGCTTATAAGCTCAAGCAAATAGAACCATAGGATCTTAGGGATGAAACTTCTATTAAGATTGGCCTTATGTGACTGTCTTCTTCGTTTGCTAGAAAGTCTAAAACGTACAAATTTTACAGGAATCACATTCTATATAGTCCCTTTGCAATACTAGAATTTTATAATATTTATGATGAATTATATTTTGTTTTGATCATGTTTATAAACTTCCATCGTCTCATTCGTGCCTTGTGCGTGATACATATGGGAACATATTCAAACATTTTTTTTTTGTTTAGCTTGCACTTATATATTAATCCCAAGCTATATATAATTTGGTGGATTGGGACAGAAATCAACTAATTTTGATTTCATTTCACTCCAATACATATAAATCAACATAAATATGAGTACACCCAAATAAGCCTTCACATATATATCAATATAACATAAGAATTGTTGTAAAAATTATAACACAAGAATCTTTTTCACAAACTAAACAGAAGAAGAACGCAAGAGCTGCTTGTACTATACTTCCTCTGTCCAAGAAATGATACAATTATGAGAACTATGCCTGTCAAATTTGCTCAACTCTGACCATATTTATAATAAATAGTATTAATATTTATATCTCTAAGTAAATTTATTTTGAAAATATATTTTACTACTAATCTAATGATACCTATTTTATATAAAAAATGTTATTATTATTTTTTATATAACTTCAGTTAAAATTTAAACTAAGCGATAATTGTATGGACGGTGGGAGTACGATAGTATGGAGTACTAGCTACTGCACTTTGCCGCGCGGCCAAATCGATACTTCCAGAACTTTCAAGTTTCAAGTTTCGGATTTGCTTCGTGTGGGTCCTATGAGTCGGTGACACCAGGCTACGTGGCCGCGTGTGTCTGCGTGATTAGTGCATTTCGGCCTGCACATGCCCGCCATAATGCCATCTCAAAAATTCAAACCGCGCCAGGCTTCCCCAGGGCCAGGACCCAAACGAACGCCGGCGCTTCACGCATCGCCCCACCCGAACCAAACCCTTGCAAACCCCAGCGGAAAGCCAAGGCAATCTCTCGGAGGAACGAAACCGCGCGATCATTCCGTCCGTCAGCAGCAGCATGAGGGTCCGGAGGCGGAGGCCGGAGTCAGAGGCGATGGAGAGCAAGGAGAACTCCGCGCACTCGGCGCCGCCTCTCGATAGGCCGCGCGGGAAGCGCAAGGCCCTGGCCGAGCTCCCCCCGTCCACCGGACCGAACACGGACCACGGCTCGGCGCCGCGGCCATCGAAGCCGAGGACGCGGTCGGCGGCACGGGCGGAGGCCCAGGCGGAGGAGGCTAGGAAGCGGCGGGAGACCGGAGACGCCGCGCGCCGGCCGTTGGACACGAGGCCGCTTGACGCTGGAGCGGCGATGGCGGCGGTTGCGCCGTACGTCGGGGACATCGACCGATACCTCCGGTCCCTGGAGGTGAGGACCTCTCGAGAATCTCACCCTTTCCACTGGGTCTGGGAACTTGCGCGCGGGCGTATTTAGTTCTCGTGTTTGGTTGATCTGGGCTGTGAATGTGTGTGATCGTAGTCTGTAGCCATTTCGTAGGCGAGGTCACGTTGTATGCTTGAGTGCTGAGTGCTGACTGTTGAGATTTGGCCAGTTTGATTTTAGTGGGGATTATGTGTTTTTTAATTTGTTAGAGCAAAACGTTCATTTCTTTTCTTGTTTTAGGCTTTTAGCTGCTGCTGGCTAGGTAAGATGGTTACACACTTTACAGTAGGTTGTTGTGTAGTGCAGCTGTGGTGAAGGTCCCCGTCTAGAGGTTGCATTGCCTAGGGGCTAGGTTCACAGGTCGAAACACCTTCACTCTAGATGTGTGATTTTAGCCTTGTGCCACTTTCTCTAAACTTGCTGAGATTGTTAGGTTCAACCGTTGAGGAGGCCAAGCCCTGACTATTTTCAGAAGATCCAGAAACACCTCTCGCCCAAAATGAGGGCTATCCTTGTGGACTGGTTGGTGGAGGTGGCTGAAGAATTCAAGCTTCACGCAGAAACTCTTCACCTTGCGGTTTCCTATGTCGATCGCTTCCTCACAACGAATGTTGTTACCCGTGACAAGCTGCAACTACTGGGTGTCGCTGCAATGCTCGTTGCTGCGTAGGGGACTAAACTGTTTGTTTCCTCCTTTTAATTTATATTTTAAAACTACTCTTTGATTTGAATGTTTCAAATGTTGCAGCAAATATGAAGAAATTGAGTCTTTTAAGATGAAGGTGAACAGATACACTGAGATCACGGATAACACTTACACCAAGCAGCAAGTAGTCTTTCTTCTGCTGAACTTTCAATTGCATAGTTATTTCTCCTGGACCATAGATGATATATACACAATTCTATTCTGTATGCAACACAGGTGGTAAAGATGGAGGCTAACTTACTTAAATCTCTTAACTTTGAGATTGGTGGTCCCACTGTAACAACATTTCTACGGTATGTCTTCATCAATTTTTCTGTGCTTAGAACGAGCATAGCATTTGACATAACTTCCCTTTGTGTGTAAATGCTACCTTATGAGAATTATGCCTTACTGGACTTTAAATAGTTCAGAGTCTAATGCTAGATAACTGTCTGTTTTAGGCAATTCATAGCTTCGTGTCGTGGAGGCATTGTAAGTGGTACTTTGGAGCACGTGCATTTACTTCTCTTAATTCTTTTTTGATAATACGTTTTTATTGAAAATTTAGAGTATAAGCAGAGGAAAACTGGAGTCCATGTGCAGCTACCTTGCGGAATTGAGCTTGCTGGATTATGACTGCATAAGCTACCTACCCTCAGTAGTTGCTGCTGCCTGCCTGTTTGTAGCCAGATTCACAATCCACCCAAAGACTCGTCCGTGGGTAAGACAACAAGGCCTTTATTGCCGACTACTACCCTCCGTTCCAAATTGTTAGTCATTCAATCTTTTCTAGATACATAATAAAAGCAATATGTATAGAAAAACCGGAACTACATCAGTGTGTATAGTTATCTTTTTTGACTTTAGTGTGTATAATTCTGCAGAACTTGACACTTGAACAAAACACGGGGTATAAAGTCTCTGATCTGCAGAAATCCATTTATGTCATACATGAATTGCAGTTGACAATAAGGTGCCCAGACCTGAAAGCCATCAAAGAGAAGTACATGGACCCCAAGGTACATCCATTCTCTCCATTTTGTTGCTGTCATCTACGTTTTGTGTTCTATTAAAATCTGTTTGCTTGAGCATTTTACAGTTTGGGTGCGTGTCTACAATGGCTTCACCACGAGAAATCCCAACATCTTTCCTTGAAGATTGCCACAAGTGAAGTCTGGTTTCTGGAGGTTTCTTTTTTCAAGAATGCTGCAGGCGATGCAGAAACTTAACTTGACGGTAGGATAATTTAAATATGTCGCACATGCCCAGCATTGTAGATTGCTGGTACTGGTCTCACAGTTTCCATCCCATTGGCAATGCTGTGCATTGGTATTTTGGTACAATGTGCAATTGAAGGCTTTTTGTACAGGTATTATCCGTTAGCACTAGCACATGCCGTGTAAATTATGTAAAATGCAAGCCAGCTTATTTCTTAGCATTGCCTGCACGTTTTACGGAACAATTAGTGCTCAAAGCACTGATGAACAGTATGGCATTTGCATTTTGAGAGTTGGCCTGTGGGCTGTAGAGACTCGTGTATATATTGAGCTCAAATGTTGACCCCTTGACTTTCCCAAGTTTCTCCAGTGTGATAGAGCAGTGCCAACTGCTCTTGCTTTTTTCTAAAAAACAAAATACATGCGGTTGAACTTGCACTTGGTGTAAAGTGATCATTCAGTCATTAATCAACAAAAATGGTGTCATCTGTTTGTACAGTTTTTACATCACACTCGCTAACCAAAGTAGCATAGCAAGTCAATATTGTGCAGTGTCATGCTGCAAGATGGGTATAGAAACTAATCATATCAATCTAATGGAAGGTTACATGGTGAGAATGAATAATAAGCATAAACTATGTGATTGGTACTCGGTCCTTATTTGGGACAAAACAAAAAATGACAGCTATTATAGGATGATCTCCTCTTGGACACTGACATTGAGGGTTTTATTTGGAAGCACAATGCAGTTAACTACAACTACTTCATCTTCAACATCAACGGCTTCACCTGTGTTAAGATAGGATGTCAGTTCCAGAAACAAAATTATCACCAAAAATATGTGGGAAAGCAACAGCAATCGTCTAGTTTGGGTCTTACCAAGAATAGTAATGCCAAGTTTGGCATTGTGATCACCTTCCCCCTGAATTCAGAACAAAAGTTTCATCACATGAAGCCAGCGTATGTGCCAAGAAAAAGAGTAGACCATGAAGGCATGCACAGGTCGCACCGATTTTGACTGTCATAACTAAACTATTTGCATTCAAATGTCACCGTGGAATGTATTAGCTTTGCAATTTGAACTATCTACCTTTGATTCAAGAAAACTAGATGTGCCGAACTGCTCAGATTTCAGAAGCAAAACCTTGGCAGAGAAAGAATTAAAATTGTAACACTAGGGACATTGCTCATGCAGTCATGCTGCTTGAATTGAACTTGACAAAGAGTGCTAAGGCAAACTTTTTTAACTTCATATAGAATGAGGATTCATTAAATTTGAAATGAATAAAATGAAATAGCAGAGAGAAAAGCTTGCCTGTACACGTGACCATTTTCCAATGGATGACTTCCACCCCACAATTGAATGTATAACAACAGCATTTTCCTGATACACAAACGAAAAAAGAAAGAAAAAAAATACAATAATGAGAGATTCATGTTCCTAAACGAGGTTTATCACTTCGTACAGAGATTGAGAAAACCAACCATAATTTCAACATTA
Source organism: Eremochloa ophiuroides (assembly GCA_038502445.1). Taxonomy (NCBI): domain Eukaryota; kingdom Viridiplantae; phylum Streptophyta; class Magnoliopsida; order Poales; family Poaceae; genus Eremochloa; species Eremochloa ophiuroides. The sequence continues at coordinate 103,811,552 of JAHLJS010000002.1, read as the reverse complement.
TCCAGAATTATGCAGTTGATAAGCCTGGCACCAGCTCCAACGCGCGCATTTGCTGATATAGAGACATTGGGGCCAATCTGTTTGTAGTTACATGATTAGTTACATTTTGTTTCTTAAATAGACTCCCCTATTTAAAATTTTTAAGCACTTCATTATCAGTCAACAACATACTGAATGTGATCCATCATAATCTGAACAAAATAGTTAGATGAAACAGACATTACCTTTGAAGTAGGATGCACCTTGGCAGATGGATGGATATAGACATCACCAACAATAGTGGCAGTTCTTTTGCCATCTCCTGAGGCTAAAAGATGAGGAGAGGTACGGCGGAACTGAGAAAGATATAACCCAGAGCATCTCAAAGACATCCTGCTCAAGATGAAACAATGGTCTGTTACAAATTCCAATATATTACAAAAGATATGAAAAAAAAATCTGTATACCCTGGGGTTTTAATCTGTTCCCAAAAATCAAGCGTCTGGTATGTGTACAGCTCCTTCTTTCCCGCTCGAGGGGATAAAATGTCTTGATCTAACCTAACAAAGTCTGGAGGAAGCGCCCTGTTGATATTAAGCTTGTAAGGTCAACATAGTAATGAATACTTTGTAGTTGAATTAATGGTAGTGCTATCAATTATATACTAGCCAGTTTCTGGAAGAACCATCACATGGTGAAGAGAAAGAGGCTAACTGGAGGCAACAAGATTTGTGAAAACAAAAACATGAAGAATATATCACAAATACATACTTGGTTGCTGAATGAAGAGCTTCAAAGCTAGATACACGCCGCAAATTTGCTGAAATATAGCATTTAAAGAATTAAACTTGTGCTGGTAAAATAAACTGTCAATCCATGGAACTGGAAGATCGAGTTAGAATATCTGCTTCAAGTAATACATTTTAGAGCACCCATGTCAGAATTAATATTAAGAATATGAATATAGGCGAAGCAAATAATTTTTTCCCAAATGACTTGTGTCAAAAGTAAAGAAGGCATTCACATTTACTTAGTTAAGAGAAGTTGACATCTGAAGAAATAGAATAAACAAAGGATGTTCTGTAACACACGTTTCCATGGAAAAACATCGTAATATAGCAGGGGACAATACCTCTGTCTTTTTTCTGTTTTAGGACATCCTCAATGGCACTAAAGATATTGGGAGTAAATATATATACTCCACAATTTATAAGATCACTCACCTACAGATAGATAAACTGCATTACTTCTATCAGCTATGCCAATTAATTATTGAGAACCATTGCATGTGAAAGCTGCAATCGATTTCAGAGCTAAATATGGCATGCAAAATATAGACGAGCAAATAAAGCAACAAAGAGCAGAACTGCACTCACAAAAGTCTCCGGCTTTTCCGTATAGTGCAGCAGTTCATTGGTTTCAGGATCAGCTACCAACTCGCCGAACTGGTTTGCTGACTCTGCAGATACCTGATTGAAAGTTTTAAAATTGAATATTAAAAGTGGGAATGATGTTAAGAGTAACAAATTATGCATAAGACAAGATTAATCTGCGATATTTTAGAATAGTATTAGCATACCTTGTTGACTAGTAAAGTACCCATTCCTTCATACTTTTTATGGGCCTCTACAATGATGAAAACAGTGATACATTTAGCTGTTGGTATCCAACAAGACCAAAGCTGCAGAAGTTATCTTACAACAAAAGGTGCTTATTAGAAGTGTAACACTTATCTCCTATTTCTCTAATCAACAAAACTATATATGGAAAATTAATAGAAGTTCAGATGCATATTGTGCAGCTATATACAAAGGTAACGGGAAAAAAAGGAATGACAAAGTATCTGGGAATAAGAGGTTGATTTCTATCAATATTAAAAAAAAAAAAAACTCAGAAGCCAAAATATCTGTTTCATATTCTCAGTTATGTCAGAGGTAGAAGCCCAAGAATTTTGATGAATGAAGATGTAAAGTCTATACCCTTTTTGTGAAAAATAGCTTATTGTCCAATGATAAATTAAATCAGCACATCTAAATTATCTTTAAAACACTCTTTTGGCAGTGAAGCGTCCATGTACAGAACACCTAAAATTGATAGAGACCTCTTTACCATTGATTCACGTAACGGTCGATCATTTCATCATTGTCTATGCACAGTATACTAGCAATACTTTAAACTTTTTGAAGCATACATCAACCACAGCACCAATTAAACAGCATGTGATATAATTTATTAGTTACCTTACGTATAATACCGTACATTAAAGGCGGGTGCATCTCTATAAGATGATTTAACCCATGAATATGCCAAAAAAAAGCTACTAATAACAAGCTCGGCTTCGGATTCAATACCAATCACTACACTTCCATTCTACTTAATCTAACTAAACTCCACCAGGGGCACAAGAACAGTGTTAAACATGACCTTGATGACAAGTGGACCCACTATCATTCGTTCTAAATAGCAAATCAAAGAACAACCTCGTGATGTTCAATTATTACACTAGCTGACTAGCCATGCTTGTGATTAGAGAAATGTGTCTAAGATCTTGAAACACCATCACCAAACTGATAAATCGAACCAACAACCTACCCAGCATGTCTGGAAGGGGGAAGCTAGAACAGACGTCGCAGTTCAGCAGAACTATGTGTGACTGCAAAACAGCAACAAAAACAGTAACCAACTTTTAGAGGATGAAACTTTCTTGATCCAACCGATTACTGCAGCTTTAGAAACATTCAATTAATCCAATTTCACAATTCAAGCTGACAATCAGGCTATGGCACTAAGTCATTACTGGACTGTCTTCCATGATGTAATCTCTAAAGCTGTAGAGCCCTCCAGCTGACCCGTGAGGCTTATCCTCCCGTAGGTACCTAAAATTGGCGAGACACTGTCAATGGCGCACGGCTCTGAAATCTCCTAGCACACCCAGCCCAACGCCGCAGAAGCAAACATCATGGCACGAAACAAACCTGACGGGGATCCTGAGCTCGTTGGAGATAGACGAGACATAGAGCGCGAATTCCCGCTCCTCGTAGAACCCGATGAGGTATATCTGTGCCAGGTTGGGGATCTGTAGCAATGGGATCCAAAAGCTTGTTTCATACAAGCCGCAGACAAGCACCAGAATTCCACAACGGACAAGGCGAGGGTAGGAATTGGTGGGTTACCCGGCTGCAGGCGGAGATGGGGTGGTGCACCATGGGCTGGCCGGCGATAGGGAAGAGCGGCTTGGGCACGTTCAGCGACAGCGGCCGGAACCGCGTCCCTGCAACCCCGACACGAGCACCAGAGCAAACCGATCAGAACGAGAGGGCAGAGGAGGAGGGGGTTCTCTTCCGGGAGGGCGCGCGCGGCGCGCAGATCTAGCAGCACTAACCTTTGGTGGGGCCGCCGACCATGATGACGGCGACGACGCGCTGCTCGGAGCCGGCCATGGCTGCTCTGCTTCGGCGCCGGTGGCGGAGTGGTGGGGGAGAAGCGCGCGGGCCAGGGCGTGGCGAGATTTATGGCGATGGGATTTGGAGTTGGAGGGGAGCGTGGACCGCGGGTCTCTTAGCGGAGCGGAGACGATGCCGATCAGACGTCGGAGGAGGTGACAACGAGGTGTGTGTTGGTGGTGAGCGCAGCGGAGCGGAGGCGGGCGATTTTCTGGGCAGTGGCCATCTCCTGACTTGTGCAGGTCACTCGTGTGCACCTCGCCCGGTGGGATCCGTGCGGCACCGGGGTGCGAGCGCGGGGTTGAACTGGCGCGGATACCGGTGGGCAGAGCGGAAGCTTCTTGGATGCCGATAAGGCCTTCCGCAGTGTGGGAGCCTCGCCCAAAAAAAAAGTGCCCCCCACGTGTAGGATGGAGCACCGACGCCAAACAAACTGCAATGTGGATAAATACTCGGCACCGCATCCATCTGCTATCTCTAGGGCCCACATCCAATAAAATCTCCTTTCCCTTTCTCCTTCATCCTCCGTGCTATACCAAATCCTGCCATGGATCTCTCTCGACCAAACTTGCTCTTCCAGATCCTGCTTCTCTTGTCAATCTCGGTGGCGATGTCGCAGAAGACGTCGCCATCGGAGCCGCCATCGCCGTCGGGGCCGCCACCGCTGCCTAGCAGCCAGAGCAGATCGAGTCCGGTGGTGGCGCCGCCAGCAGCGCGGCAGCAGACACCGGTGCCGCTGGTGGCGCAAGGGCGGGGCCAGCGGATAGCAGGCTCCGGCGCAGTCCCCGCCTCATTCGCTGCCAGCTCTTGGTGTGTCCGCGCGAGGCGGCGAGGTCGTGCGTGGGTTTCTGACCCAGAGGCGGCGACGCACGCAGACTGCTGCTGCCTTATTTCGTGGTGCTGTTGCAGGTACTACTTGAGTTCCTCATTAATCTTGACCTCAAGTGATTGTGGAACACTTTAGTTATGCTAAGTGCAAACAAAGAAAAATGAATATTTTTGAGTCTCCACGGAACGCAATCCAAACGAGATACTACATATTACAATACAAATACAAACTTAAATAGTACATATTAATGCATACACTTCGACACTAATAGAGTTTATACATAACAGCACAATTATTTTAATGAAAAACTACATGTACTGGTACAAACATTTTGATACAAAATAAAATAAATCTAAGCTTGGCCGCCTCCAAAGCATTGAAATATATGCTCAACCGAGTCCGCCTTTAGACGACGATGCACTTCTCGATCACGGATGTCTTCTTGTATCTCTAGAGCCCTTGAGAATCCATGAATGGGCCCATGTCCATATCCTAACAATGGTGTGGATGAGATACTCTCGTGGTACCCAAGCTCGTAGTTGTCATCATATCGAACTCTGAATGTACCCCTTTCATCCTCCACAATTATGTTATGCAATATAATACATGCATAAATAATTTTAGCGAGTGATCGGACTTGCCACATACGTGCTGGGCTTCATAGAATGGCAAATCGAGCTTGCAAAACACCAAAAGCACGTTCCACATCTTTTCTTGCTCCCTCTTGGTGTTCTGCAAATAATTTGTCTTTTCCACATTGAGGCAAACGAATAGTTTTCACAAATGCTGCCTACTCTGGATAAATACCATCTGCTAGGTAGTATCCCATGTTGTACTCATTGCCATTGACTGTGAAATGAACCTCTGGAGCTCTCCCTTGTATTACATCAGTGAACAAAGGTGATCGATTAAGGACATTGATATCATTATTTGGCCTAGCAACACCAAAAAAAGCATGCCATATCCAAAGGTCGTGTGAGGCAACTGCCTCTAACATGACCGTGGGTCCACATTGATCTCCATGAGTATATTGTCCCTTCCATGCCACCGGACAGTTCCTCCATCGCCAATGCATGCAATCCACACTACCCAACATGCCTGGAAATCCAGGCGCTTCGCCAATATGAAGTAACCTTTGGATATCTTCTGTAGTTGGTTTTCTTAAATATGTAGGACCAAAACACTCAATGACACCTCTACAGAAATTATTCATGCACTCAATAACTGTAGTTTCAGCAATTCGCAGATTTTCACCCCATAAATCAGCAGGTGTTCTATATGCTAACATCCTCATAGCAACGGTACATTTGTGCAAAGGTGAAAAGCCCACCTTTCCAAATGCATCACTCTGTTGGCAAAAATAAGGAGACCATGAACTAAGGGTCTGCACAATGTGAAGAAATAGGTGTCGCTTCATTCTATACCTCCGTCTAAGTTGGAAATCATTGTATACTGGATTTTCTGAGAAGTAATCAGACATTAACCGATCCCTAGCAGCTCCACGCCCTCTTTCAATGTACCTTCTATGAAACCTTCGGCTTGCAGTAGACGTACCTATATGTTGTGCCTCGATCTGAGCTCTGATTTTTGCCTCCATTTGAGCCTCAACTGGATCATTCATGAAGTCCCAAATGAATTGGTCAACTTCAGCATCACTATCAGAGGCATCATCAACCTCTGGAGAAAAGTTTTGCTCCATGGGAACTTCTTTAGTGAATTTGGATTCTTGGCTGGTAGAGTAGAACTCCCTGGTGGAGATGATATGGTCTTTGCATGATGGACTGCAGGGCCCTCCTTTTATACAAGGGAGATCACAACGGCTCCTTTCACAACACTAGTCTTTTTACAACAGCTACTATTGACAGAGTAACATTTCTTTTTGCAACAGCTATATTGACAGAGCATCTTTTCTTTTTGCAACAGCTATATTGACAGAACATCTTTTCTTTTTCTAACAGCTATATTGACAGAGTATCTTTTCTTTTTCGAACAGCTATATTGACAGACCAACTCTTCGTTTTACAGCAGTTGTATTGTCAGACCAATGTTTTTTTCACAACAGCTATATAGTCAGAACAACTATTCTTGTTTCTTATTAATTTTGGCTAGTTAGTTTCTGTTCTGATGTATATTTTTGTTTCTTACAGGTCACTCTATGCCATGGGTACTTAAACAAATAAGGCAAGATATGTGAGTAATGCATGCAGAATCAAGTTAATACATTGATACAAGGTAGCACATTCAAACTTACAGGTCTTCTACATAGATAGTACATTCATACAGTTGGAAAAAGATAATAAATTGCTACGTAGCCTGAATTTAGAGAGGTATTACATGTGGACCAACCAAGTGAAAGAAAAATATTTTAACTAAAAAGCTTTTCAGATAAGTATGCTAGCATTTGTTTGTGCCCTTTCTTGGCTTCTTCATCATAGCCTGAAATGACTTTATCTAATAGGGCCATGTACATACCCAATGACTGCAGCTTTGCCTTTTCCTTCTCATTATCTGCCATCTTACTTTCAGCTTCAGCTTTAGCTTTTACAGCTTCAGCTTTAATAAGTGTTGCTTCAGCTATTTTTTCAGTAGCAATAGTTTTTCTCAACTGAAGTTCATTGAACAGGTTCACATTTTCATTTGAGATGGTATCTTCTGAATGTACTGACTTGCATTTGCCTTTGTGTTGAGCTTTGGCTGCATTTCGGCCTATTGGTCGACACCTAAGTGCAGGATCTGCCTCTTCACTATCTTGATTTGAAGAAGTGTAAGTTCCTGATGCATTTACCTTGGTTCTCTTGTTCATCATCTCTTCAATTGGGTAAGCTTTACTCCACTTTGGTTGATCCTTCACCGCTTTCCACATATACTCTAGTGCAAAAGGCCTCTTTTTCATGGCGGCTCCTTTGTAGTCAGCACGAGCTCTTCCATGACTTGATCATCGGATTCCCCACTACCATGATCTCTTTTTGCCTTTTCATAGCATGCATTGAACCTGGTAATTAAAGGGATAGTCCTTGCTCCAATGGTTTTTCAATTGAGCACCTGTTCTTCTTCGATCTTTGGACGTGTTCAAGTTGTATTCTGCTGCAACATCCTTCCAGTACCTATCTCCTCTTCTATCAACTCCAACGATTGGATCTGTGGAATGTTTCAGCCAAGCACTAACTAAACGAAGGTTTTCCTCCTCACTCCAAAATGCACGGCCTTCTTTCTTTTCACTTTCATCTGGGCTGATGTCATTATCACTCCAAACTGGTGTGTTTCCAGGATCCACACCTGTCTGTTGTTGCTCTTGGGAAACCGGAGAAGCTGAACCAATAGGGCTGCTTTCATCAACTCACGAATCAGTCCCTCGGCTTACCTTGGAAGAAACCCATGGATCCAATTGGTGACCCATCACCAACCCCTTGTGGGTATTGTACCATCCCCTGGTAAGAGGAACCATGATAGCTTCCTTGTGATGAGAATGGGAACTGTGGGTAGTTTGATTGAGATCCAAATGGATTGAACATGTGTGAATATTGGGGGTGGAAATTGGCAGGAAATTGTGGTGGATAGTTCATGGGGTATTGAGGTGTAGGGAAATGCTGTTGTTGCCTAGTTGGATTTTGTGGCTCACTACTTGTCATTGCAAAGTTCATCATATTGGTGAAAGATGAAGCTGTGTTCTCCATGGCTACGGAGGGAGAGGAAGAGAGAGAGAGAGAGAGAGAGAGAGAGAGATTTGTGTAATGTACAGATAGTCACTTGCATATATATAGACCTTTGCCAACGGGCATATGCAGTTTGAACAAGGCCTGTGTGCAGCGCCCGTGAGGCCAATGATCGTGTGTGTGAAATGTGAAATGTAATCGTTCTGGCAGTTCTGACAGCTACAGGAAATTATTATATTTTACTCTTTTGTCACCGGTGAATGAAGATTCACCACTCCCACTTTTGTTGGCTCTACTCCAAATAGGCATCACTAGTTGTAGTGTGGGGCGTGATGCCCAAACACTCTCTCTCTTCTTTTGGGCATCACTCCAAGACCACACTGCAGAAGGCCTAATAAGGCCATGTTTAGATTCACCATAAAATATAAAATATTTCGTCACATCAATTTTTAGACACATGAATGGAGTATTAAATGTTGATAAAAACTAAAACTAATTTGACAGCATCACAAAATGTCGTGAGACGAAACTTTTGAGCCTACTTAGGGCATGATTGGACACTTATTGCAAAAATTAGCATGTTGCTATAGTAACTCATTTTGTAAAATGAATCTCGTCCCCACGTTGTCGACGGCAAGACGTCTGCAGTGGTGGGCGGTGCGGCGTGCACGCGTGGCAGGTGCGGTGGTGGCTGGAGCAGCGGACAAACTTGGCCAATTCTGTGCAAGGAGTGAGGTGCCATGGCGAAAGCTTTGCCACTCTTGGGCCGTTGACGGCGACGTCTCCTGACGTCGTTTTCTTTGTTGGAAGCGTCATTGGATCGGCCCTCCTCCCGTTGCGAGGTTTGTCTTCCTGGGTGAAAACCTGGATCTTCTGATCAGGCGATGACGGCGCCAGAGGCGTCGTGATCCTCCTTGGAGGCGTCGTTTTGGAAGCTGGTGCTCGGTCAGTCCACTGCAGCAGATATCGTCGTGGCGAGGAAGGTGTGACCTAATTGAAGGTTCAATTTTGCGATGTCAACGATGGAAGAAGGCAGCCATGAGGAGGACGTTGGCGTGGTGATTCGAGGGCCCTGTATCTGCTGGCAGTGGAGGGCGACGGTTTGGTAAGAGTAAGACCATACGTCAGTTGAGACCACGATGTTGGCAAGAAGCGCACGTGGAAGGTGCCCACGAAGTTGGCATGGAGGCCGGCGTGGGAGGCATTGGCCAGTAGATTTGAGGTACTAAGTTGACCTGCGTGGAATGACGGTGCACGGTCTCGCACTATGGCAAATGTTTTCGGTGCAAGGAGGCGTTCTGACTGGCAGCTGGAGGACGTGTGTGGCACTTGTATTTTTGAGGCGGAATAGTCAAATTCGTCCTTGAACTATCGCCGAAAGCTCAGTTTAGTCCCTAAACTATAAAAACGGCTGTTTTAGTCCTCAAACTTTCACAGCCGGCTCAATTTCGTCCCTAAACTATGAAAACGACCGTTCTCGTCCTCAAACTTTCGCAGCCAGGTCAATTTCGTCCTTAAACTATGAAAACGACCGTTCTCGTCCTCAAACTTTCGCAGCCAGCTCAATTTCGTCTCTGGTCCGATGTGGAGCGCCACGCTGGCTTGTCTCGTCATTACCCAGTCAGCTGGAATCAGTTTTCGAAAGCCTGTAACTGATTTATTCTCATTCTAACTTGTCGCAACTAGTTGTAACTCTTCAATACAAAATGGGATGAAGATGATTTTTTTTCATAAAAATTGTAGATCTCGATAAGATCTATAACTTTCTAGTTTTAATGTTTTTTATTTGAGGACATTAAGATAATCAAAAAGTTCATATTATAGTGCTAAAATTTTATATTAACTTTTATATTAATTACAAGCAGCAGCAGGTAATTATTATGGTGCTAAAATTTTATATTAACTTTTTGAACATCTTAACATCCTTAAATAAAAAAAATTAAAACTAAAAATTTATAGATTTTATTGAGATCTACAATTAAAAATCATCTTCATCAATGTTGTATTGAAGAGTTACAACTTGTTGCAACCAGTTGGAATAAGAATAAATCAGTTGCAGACATTCAAAAACTGATTCTAGCTGACTAGGCGATGACGAGACGAGCCAGCGTGGCGCTCCACATCAGACCAGAGACGAAATTGAGCCGGCTGCGAAAGTTTAAGGACGAGAACAGTCGTTTTCATAGTTTAAGGATGAAATTGAGTCGGCTGCGAAAGTTTGAGGACGAGAACGGTCGTTTTCATAGTTTAGGGACGAAATTGAGCCGGCTGTGAAAGTTTGAGGACTAAAACGGCCGTTTTCATAGTTCAGGGACTAAACTGAGTTTCGGTGATAGTTCAAGGACGAATTTGACTATTTCGCCTATTTTTGATGAGGCAACCAGGTTTGAAAGGCTCGGTAGGCGTGTATTGTGTTTTGTTTTTGTGAGTTTTGTCCTGTAATAAGAAATAGTTATATGCATTGGTCGATACAGAGACTAGGATATCAATATATTTCTTTTTCTAAAAAGAAAAAAAATAAGTGAATCTAAACAGGCCCGTCTCAGGAAACGTGGCAGTGGCCAGTGGCGGATAACTGAGCTTGCACGAAATATCCTGGCTGGAGTTTAGGATATTCTGGCGGAGTACTGTGTTTAGAAGAAGGCGAGATCTGGAAAAAAACGCTGTCCGGCTGGATCTGAATGGTATCCTACTCCCTCGTTATAGGAAAAAGATGATGTTTAGAACAATGATATGACCTTTAACGCATCACTTTAACTTTCATATTCCTAAAAAGTATTTATTCAAAATAATATATGTATACTTTTATAAAAATATATTTAAAGATAAATTTATTTATATAGTTTTTTATTTTTAAACTCAATAATTTAAAAGTTATTAATGATTTATATTTTTAATGTTTGATTCAAATCTTTTTCAAAACGTCGTTTTTTTCTATAGGAAGGAAGTACTTGCTTTGAGCAAGGAAATCACGAGATGAGATGACGCGGCAGCACTTGGGAACCGTAACCATTGGGTTATATAAGCACAAGTTCTCCATTTGTAGGCACCCTTAATGACGTACTGTATTCCTACTCGTTTGGTCTAAAAGAAATCATTCTCACTTTCTAGAAGGTTAGCAATCTTTAATTTTGACCAAATATATAATAAAATATTTATATTTATATAATTAGTATTAATGTATTATTGGATAGATTTTGAATGTATTTTCATATATAATAAGTATAGTTGAAGCTATAAATGTTACATGCATCTTCTACGAACATAGTCGAAGTTCAGAAAGTTTAGAACAGACGCAGTAAATAAATACGGTATGAATTCAGACATATTTTTTTCTTGACGCAAAGAAAATTGTAGAAGTCGAACTAATACTTTTTTTTTTCTTATCTTAAGCTAAAAGGACGTCTCAAGCGGAAGCATATAATTTCAGTCAAAAAAAGGAAGCATATAAATATTTTTTCTCCCTGGGAATTCAATAAAATCATTGGTCTATGCCTTTGCCCTATTCACTATAAGGGCGTTAGGCTAGCGGGGCCTTTAAAAGTGATCCATCGACGAGAATGGGCATCACTATTTTTGACTGCAGCTCTACGTGACAGGTAAAATAGATTGATAAATAATAAAAGCAATGATAGCTTGAGAGAGTAGGAGATTAAGCATGCATATTTTCAGATTATTTATGATGCTCTGACCTTATTGGTCCATTTGGAATACCACTTTAAACCAACACTATATGGAGATGGAGGGCCTTAGCACCGCTCTCCAATTAGCTCCTTTTTGTTCATACCAGTTTAGTTGGGAGCTATAGTTGAGTTGAAATAAGCTTACTTTCCAAAAGTAGTCTTTTGAGCGTCTAGTACAGCTCATGTGTATCCTTTCTTTTTTCTTTTGTAAGACATTTAAGATATCAATATAGTGCTCGTGCCTGATTCTACTAGCTATGACTGTGACCACAATAGCCGCAGGACATAGCTACACAGGAGTTTTACTATATAGCTATGTCTTATAGTAGTATATGACTATAACAGTCAAATAAAAGTATGATACCTTTGAAATACTTAAGGATGAAGTGCTATTTGGTATTATGTTTGCTTGCAAAATTAATTAATTGAGCATAAGAAATATCAACAAAAGCAATGAGCAACTCTAGTAGAACCTTAAGTGATTAGAGGCTTAATTAATAAAGAAGTGGTGAAACGTTCATCGCCCCTCAATATGTGATATAACAAAGCCTAACAAGTTGTAGTGCTTGATAATCTGAGTTACAGAGGACATTACATATAAATAGGAGAGAGCAGGGCCCAAAGGGCCAGCCAGCCTGGAGGAGGCGGCACATATCTATAGGAGATTAATGCAAAACATAGGGGAGCCCAAAGGGCTTAGCCAGCCAATAGAGGGTGGCGCATAACAGGGAAATAAATACTCTAACCCCCCCCGCAGTCGGAACGTTCAGACTGGATCAAAAAATCCATGAAGACAGATGAAGGAAGCCCCTTGGTGAAGACATCGGCGAACTACGACGTGGTAGGGACGTGGAGAACATGGACCGCCCCAAGGGCGACCCGTTCTCGGACGAGGTGGAGATCAATTTCCACATGCTTGGTGCGCTGGTGCTGGACGGGGTTGGTGGAGAGGTAGACGGCGCTGACGTTGTCGCAGTAGACGAGGCAGGCGGACTGCAGTGGCAGGTGCAACTCCTGCAGGAGTTGGCGCAGCCAGGAGGCCTCGGCCACACCGTTGGCAACAGCCCTGTACTCAGCCTCGGCGCTGGACTGAGAGACAGTGGGTTGGCGCTTGGAGGACCAAGAGACAAGGCTGCCACCGAGGAAGACGGCGTAACCGGAGGTGGAGCGGCGGGTGTCAGGGCAGTCAGCCCATTCGGCGTCGGTGTAAACAGTGAGCTGAGTTGGAGCAGAGTGGGGAATGACCAGGCCATGATTGAGGGTGCCCTGCAGGTAGCGAAGAATGTGCTTGGCAGCAACAAGGTGTGTCTCCCGGGGGTCATGCATGTGGAGGCAAACTTGTTGGACGGTGTAGGCAATGTCGGGTCGGGTGAATGTGAGATACTGGAGAGCACCCAAAAGGCTGCGGTAGGCGGTAGGATCAGCCACAGAGGGACCAGCATCAGCAGCGATCTTGGCACAGGTGTCGACCGGCGTTGCAGAAGGTTTGTAGTCGCTCATGCCATGGCGAGTGAGAATGTCCAAGGTGTACCGCCGCTGGGACAGGAATAGAGAGTCGCTGCGGTGTTGAACAGCCACGCCAAGGAAGTGATGTAGAGGACCGAGATCCTTCATGGCGGACTCGTTCTTCAGAGCAGCAATGACACGGTGAAGAAGTTGCTGAGAGGAGGCAGTGAGCACAATATCATCCACATAGAGGAGCAAGTAGGCTGTCTCGGTGCCGCGGCGGTATATGAATAGGGAGGTGTCGGACTTAGCTTTAGTAAAGCCCAGTGACAGTAGGTGAGATGCAAACCGGGTATGCCATGCACGTGGTGCCTGTTTTAAACCATAGAGAGACTTGTTGAGCCGGCAAACATGTTCAGGAAGAGCAGGATCAACAAACCCCGTGGGCTGAGAACAGTACACCGTTTCTGACAAAATCCCATGGAGAAAGGCATTCTTCACATCAAGTTGATGAATAGGCCAGTCCCGTGAGTGAGCCAAGGTGAGGACAGTGCGGACAGTGACGACAGTACTAAATGTATCATCATAGTCAACACCAGGGCGCTGTATAAATCCGCGAAGGACCCAGCGAGCTTTGTATATGTCCAGGGAGCCATCAGCATGGAACTTATGTTTGAATATCCATTTCCCGGTGACCACATTTGCTTGAGCAGGGCGAGGGATGAGGTCCCAAGTGTGATTGTCCCGCAGGGCAGTGAATTCATCTTCCATGGCCTGACGCCAGTGGGGATCAGCAAAAGCATCCTAGCAGGACCGCGGGAGTGGAGATAAAACTGCAGCATGAAGAGCGAGGCGAGGCTGACGATAGCCGGTCTTCCCACGGGTGGCCATGTCATGAGTGTTGGCAACTGGTGGGATGGGAACGGCTCCCGTGGGAAGAGGAGGGTCCTGCTTGACATAGCATGGTGGGGGAGGCAACCATGCTGGAGCGTCGAGGAGGAGGCCGCGGAGGGGACGCCGGCGGTGAGCCGGTCAGGCGGTGGTGAGTCAGCGGTCGGTGGAGAGGAGGTGGCTGAGGTACATCGAGTGTAGACAAGCACGATGGGCGGTTTGGTAAAGGTCGGAGTAGCGGGCGCTGGTACTAGGCGAAGGGTCTGCCGACGCGTGCTGCTGGGGCAGCAGCTGTACAGGAGGCACCGCCAGGGAGGGCGCCTGAGCCGGAGGCGCTGTGGGTGCTGCTGGTGGAGGCAGCAAGATAGGCGCCAAGGCCTGGGGTGCCGGGGGCCAAGGGGTATCGAAGCCGGGTGGAGGACCTAGCGAGGCCCCCGTCGGTCGGGGCAGAGCTGCTGGCAGGGTGCCAACCACCCCAGGTGTACCTGCAGCAAGGAACGGAACTGACAGGGAATCGTCATCAGTTAGAAAATCGAGCTGAGGAGTAGGAGAGTGAGCCCGACGAGTGGAGAAGGGAAATGTTGTTTCATAAAAAACGACGTGACGGGAGATAATGACCCGATTAGAGGTGATGTCGAGGCACTTGTAGCCTTTATGGTCAGAGGAGTACCCAAGGAAGGTGCACATGGAATAGTGAGGAGCAAGTTTGTGAGGGGTGGTGGCGGTGAGATTGGGGTAGCAGGTGCACCCGAAGGCCCGGAGGTCATGATAGGAGGGGTTGGAGCCGTAGAGTGCGAAGAAGGGAGTGCTCATGTTGAGGGTCTTGGTAGGGAGGCGGTTCAGAAGGTGGGTGGCTGTAGCAAGCGCATCAGCCCAATAGGAGGGGAGCATGGAAGCTTGGAACAGTAAGGTGTGAATGACATTGTTGGTGGTACGAATGGTGCGTTCAGCCTTGCCGTTCTATTTTGAGGTATAGGGACAGGACATACGAAGGGTGGCCCCGTTGGCAAGGAAAAAGGCGCGAGAGGCGGAGTTGTCGAAGTCACGCTCATTGTCACATTGCACAGACTTGATGGTACAGCCGAACTGAGTGTGCACATACTTGAAAAAATTGGAGAGGGTAGGGAAAGTGTCAGACTTCAGGCGAAGAGGAAAAGTCCAAAGAAAATGAGAGCAATCATCCAGAATAACAAGATAATACTTAAACCCAGATATGCTCATAACAGGGAAAGTCCACAGATCACAGTGGATGACATCGAAATGTTTTGATGCACGCGACAAGGAAGTAGTAAAAGGTAAACGAACATGGCGCCCGAGTTGGCAAGCATGACAGAGGGAGTTGTCCTTAGGTGTGCTGCAGATGATGGAGGACGACTGAACAAGGCTCTAAAGGATAGCCTTGCCGGGATGACCAAGACGTCGATGCCAGGTGGTCGGTGAGGGAGTCGCCACAAGAGCACAGGGACCGGCGGGAGAGGACGGCAGCTGGAGGTTGTAGAGGGGCCCCGAGCTGTTACATCGAAGGAGGATGTTCCTGGTATGGAGATCCTTCATAGAAATACCAGAAGGGTCAAATTCAACCGAAACACGGTTATTAGTAGTGAACTGATGAACAGATAGAAGGTTCTGAATAATGTCAGGGTGACAAGTACGTTATTCAGGCGAAAAGGGCCAGAAACAGTAGACTATCCGGTGCCCACGACCGGGAGGGTGGCACCGTTCCCCATGATAATGGAAGATGGAAACAAGGAGGAAGGCAACATGGTGACCATACCAGGTGTTGACGGTGGATATACCATAAAAATCCACACTCAAACACCGTCAACATGCCTCGGTTTCAAGGAAGAATAAGCATGACATGAATATATTTTATCCAATAACTAGTTCCACTTGTACTCTTAGCTTGTGAATGCAGAGAATATCAAACATCTCAAAAATGAGCAGCTGGAGGCCACAAGTGTGGGTCGGCCGACCCACATATGGTGACACCAGACCATGAGAATCCAAGATACGGTGCATAACACCACATAGAAGAGAGTGGAGCTCAAGGTGGGCCCATGCATGGGTCAGCCGACCCATGTATGGGGCCCACAGGGCTCTGGTGACATGGCACGATTCTCGTGACACTCCACTCAGCTCATTTTTACCTTCGAATCAGAGTTGTGTTTCCATTCAACGGTGGAGAAGCAAAGCACAAGGATCAAGGCGTAAACCGACACGATCAAAACCAAACCAGCACAAGGACATGCTCTATGACAGGTGGGGACCATGGTGGTGGGCCCACCCTGTCATAGGGGGGTCGGCCGACCCCCCATGGTGGTTCCAGGCCACCGCCATGGTTCACCGACCTTCTGCATGTTTCCCACGTGTTGGTTTCATCACTGCCGTCCATCTTGAGGCAGTTATGAGGCGGTTTATCCAAGGGTGGAGAGGCAAGGAGCACACGGATCGCTGACGTGGCACCTCTCCACTCTCCCCTATAAATAGAGGCAGCCACCACCCTCTTCAAGACACACCAAGAAGGTAACAAGCAATCTAGAGTCAAGTTCCACTCTTTAGTAGTACCATTAGTCTAGCGTGGGAGTTAGAGTCGAGTCGAGCTAAGCTCGGGATCTCCGGAGTCGTCTGCTGGAGAGTCTGGTATAGCTCTTGTACCTTTCCTTCTGTAAGACTTTACTTTTATCAATATATTATCTTTGCTTTACTTTACTGAGTCTTTACTTAGTGCTTTACTATTCATTATAGTATTATTGTGTCTTATCTTAGCTTATAGTTGAATTATACTAGATTGTGATCCTGTAACCAGCTATTGTGTGCTGTTCATCGCCTGTCATAGGGTGTTTTAGTTGCTTTGTACACAACTAGAGTAGTGAGAATTAGTGTAAGCGTGGTGCTTATCCTAAATCTTGCCTTTGATTGTCGCTTGTCGCACAGATTGTTTATGGGTACTAGCAGGTGGCCGACCCATGTTTAAAGCCACCTTTGAAAAATTTTGTCAGCAATCAATTAGATTCCCTGTGCAAAGGTGAAAGCAGCTCGAAACCTCACATAGGGGGGTCGGACGACCTAGCCCTTCTCCCCCTATAAATACCCTTGCATTGTGTGCTCATTCCCACACCAAAACCAGCTGAATCATCTCGAGCACACAATCCTTCTCTTTCTCTCTAGTTGAGCAAGTCTCTTCTCAAGTTTAGTAGTAATTAGCCACTCAAAACAAAAATCCAAAAATATTATAGTAGTAGAACCTTGTCTTTGCTCTCAAGAACACGTTTGTGGAGTACTCCTACCCACAAGAACGGTATTGTGGAGGTGACCTTACAGCGCAAGGACTACTAACATTGGGACAACTAACGCTAATGCTAATCTTTGTTGTCCTAGTGTGTTCTTGTGTTATCT
Organism: Eremochloa ophiuroides; assembly: GCA_038502445.1. Lineage (NCBI taxonomy): Eukaryota > Viridiplantae > Streptophyta > Magnoliopsida > Poales > Poaceae > Eremochloa > Eremochloa ophiuroides. Next base: position 103,794,232 of record JAHLJS010000002.1, on the reverse strand, counting down.
CATTACTGCAGAAAGATGAAGAAGTTCTCCTCCGCGTTCAAGAAGGCCAAGGGTGCCATGGGGTGCTCCTCCCGATGACCCCGCATGACGAAGAAGAAGAAAGAGAAGCTTCACCAAGAGAAGGCCACGAATTGCTAGACGTGCCTCCCGAGAGAACACTCGATCCTGAGAGCGGCCTCACGTTGAACCAACAAGAGTACCAAAGGTATTTTTCCATCCGACACCGCGGGTTTGAACATACCGACATAATCGACCCTGTCCTTTTGGACAGCACCGGTATGACCGCAGAATTTAATACTGTGTTCAATACAATTGGTTGCGAAAGCTTTTGGGAAGTTCCTGAACTTCGGATTAAAAAGCTCACTATACAATTCCTATGCTCTTTACAAGTCACAGATGATAATGTTCACTTTCTGTTTAATAAAGAATATAATTTGACTTGGGGAGTTTTTAGTATGGCTGTTGGTTTTGATAACGCCTGTCAGCTAGAAGTTACCCAGGCCTGAGTGGTAGGGTGGCATCGACCTTGGCAAGCAAGCACCCTGAATTCTGCCTAGATAATTGTACAGCATCGATGATGGCTAATCTTGTGAGTAGTAAAACCTCTGCAGAGTGTTATGGTTGATTGTTGGTATAAATTAATTGCACTCTACTTAAATAAGATTGTATTCAGATTATCCGCAAGCGCACAGATAAAATACCGCTGTCACATTTCACTCGGAGGTTTTAAATATCGAATCCACAAGGAACAGTACGTGATAATGACTAAGCCGATGAACTTAACCCCTACAATTAGGCTAGATAATATTAAGAAAGAGGAAATAGCTAATGATTATCTACTTCCAACAACCGGTAAACTTTGAATAATATCGTTCTAATTGGGCAGTGACATGAATAAGAGGCGAAATCAGAGTTCCCTCCTACCAGACACTTATACACCTATCGATCCTATCAACGGGAAGTGGACTACAGAGGACTCAACGCAGCTGTCATCTACGCGATCTACCACTATCCGGCCAATCAGGGGACATTCACAAGTAAACCTAGCTTAGGCACCACGCCTACACTACGAAATACTATTTCAATCAAGTAATGACCAAGATCAAAACACTCAATATGAGTTGCAAACTTAAGAACGAATAAGAACAAATGTTTACTTGAATTAGAAGTTGAATACAAAAGTACCTCAGAACGCAGCTCCGGGCGAGGAAGCTGAATCCAGAAGAATACAGCCATGAAGAAGCACCGATAGGCCGAAACTCCTCCAGAATCTCTACTCTCCTACTCTATCTCTCTAATCTCTAAACAAGACAAGATCTAGATGAACTAGTCTCTCCTAACTGCTACAACTAGATGAACTAGAACTAGATGAACTAGAACTAGATCAACTAGAGGGACCCTAACCCTAATTTATGTAGAGAATATGAAGCACCGGGGTGTAGAATGCCTTCTGGAGGGGGCCTGGGGCGTCCTTATATAGGCCAAGGTGGAGTAGGGGGCAAGGAACCGCCACGTCATCGATCCGCGTCTCATGTTACGTGCATCGTCGGATCAAACCGACTTTAGATCGACGGAGGGATGCTTTACTTGGGTGCCAAGGAAGCGTGGGAGGAACATTCCAGAAGGTGGAGCCCAGACTCAGCAGGGGAGCGCCGGCCGGCCCCACCCTAGGGCCGGCCGGCCCCACTTTGTGGGATCCGGGGCCCCGCTTGCTCGGGTGTCTTCTAGATCCTTCCAGGGTCTTCGTGATGATGTTTTCTTGGTGGTTAAGTTTCCTGTCTTTTATGCTCTTTAACCCCTCTTTTACGCTTTTCTGGAATAGCCCCTGGAAAATACAGAACATGCAAAACTCGTGAAAACTGTCAGTTAAAACCCTAGACTAGTGTGTATTCATGTGTCCTTTCATGTCTAAAGTTCTAATAAAAGTTGACGTTATCCACCATCAACATTGATCGATCGATACATATGCCGATTCGTCGGCTATGGACCTTTCATAATGTTTCTGCAACCACTATTAGGAGTGGTGTATTCTTTTCTCCCCCTGGATGATGATTGTCCGGCAGTGTGCCCGTCGTGGCAGTGTGCCGTTGAGGCGGGACCCGAGAGGGAGTTGGGCCTGTCGACTGAGTGCGAGGTGTGTGAGGTGGTGTATGGGCTGGATAATGAATTGGGATGGATTGGATGGTGTTGAGATGGGTTAAAACTTGACAAACTATTATAATATTTACTACTTGATACTGCTTAGCATGCGCTAGGGATGCAAACCACGGCCAAATAATAGGATCGCCAGATCCCTTGTTTTCTCATTTTCACTAAAGTTCATCGGTGCTGACCATGGCCTGCACATATCTGGCGGTGTGCAGATTTCCTGTTTAACATAGATGTTGAGATAAGAAGGATTAGAAGGACTCGTGCCTACGCTCAAGTTTGGTTCAGGAGATGAAGACTATGCTGTGCCAAAAGCAACTCTGATGACATTCGTGAAGGAGGAGCCTTCACAGGACGACTCGTTTCGCCAACTCTGATGACGTCTAGATACGCTTCTGCTAGAGTAACCCAGCAATAGGTGTAACAACCCTAAAATCCAAACACCAACAAAATCCCAACCAATTAAAATTTTTCATTTATTTATTATGAAAACCCATTTTTCTTGTGCAAGCATATAGGTTCCGTTATGAATTTGGTAAATAAAGGAGTATAGCTTGCATTTAATTCCATTCACATAGAATAATAACTTATGCATCACATTTGGGATTTATTGCAATTCATGTTTGTAATTACACAACATTTAAAAATAGGTAATATATGTATTTATACACATAAGTGAAAATAGAAAAAGGAAAAAAGAAAAAGAAGAAGAGAAAAGAGGGAGACCGGCCAGTGCAGCCCAGCCCAACCGGCCGCATTCCTTCCCCACGCGCACGCCCGCGCAGACGTTGCTGGGCCGGCCCATCTCGCAGCCCAAACCACCACGCGCGCGCAGCCTGGGCACACACGCGCGTAGCGCCATTCACAGCAGCTGCCAACCGGGACCCGCTTGCCAGTCACTCTTTCCCTTCCCCTATTTCTCTTCTCCGTGAAGGCGACGCCACCGGGTCACGCAAATGGCGTGACCGACAGCGCCACGCATGGCAGAGGCCCTGGCCCCGCTGTTCCCCGCCTGTCCCCTGCCTTGCTCGCCAAGTAGCCCGCGCGCACCACCAGAACCCTAGCTCGCGCAAGCCACAGCCCTCCGATCGGCCCGAGCAGATCAGAGCCGCCCGCCATAGGTAGCCACCCGAGCTCCACTATAAATTGGAGCACATCACGGCGCCCTAGCCTCGTTCCACTCGTCGCCACCACTGGTGGCACCACTCTACGCCACAACACCACACCGTGTGAGAGAGGGAGAAGGAAGAAGGGCGGAGCAGAGGAGGAGGAGCTGCCGGAGCGCCGCCGCCGCGGAGCACGCCGGAGCCGGACACGGAGGGGAAGCCCGAGCTGCGGACGAGGAGCGGCACGGCACTGCGATCACTCTGCACAGCGTCACCTCGTCACTGCACATCCATCCTTACCTCACCAGCCCCACGGTGAGCCACCGAGCACCTCATCCAACCTTGCCGTGCTACCGGTCATGGCGCTCGGCTTCACGAGCGCGTAGGCCACGGGTCGATTCCGACCCTGGAACACCGCGCACACACGCACACGAGACCTGCCAAGCCAAACGGGTGACGCGCATAGACACTGGAGTGACTTCGACGGGCACCGCAGTCATGGGCGTTTGGAGCGCCGCCGTCTCGTCGGCGTTCCCGAGCACCTAAGCCAGTAGCATCGTCCTGCCACCCATCGGCGTGACCACTAGCTCCACGGGCATGTCAGACTAGCCTGACTCGCGAAGACCGACCATCCATGGCCCCGGAGCGCAGCACGACGCGCCCGCGGGAAGACGTGCTCACCATGGCACGTTCTGGCGCGGCGAAGACCGTTCAGGGCCTAGCTGAGTATCTCGCGCGGTAGGAGGGAGCCAAGATGGTACACCGAGACCTCGCGAACGAACCCGCCTCGCGGGATTGAAGCCGGAACCACCCGAATCGCCTCGGCCGCGTGCGCCGCGACCTTACCGGAGCGCCGCCGCGAGCCGTCGCCAAAAGAGGGCCATGCCATGACTAAAGTTCGCCACTGGAGTGTTGTATGCCTCTCTGGCCTCACCAATTTGACAAGACCGCGTTCGATTGAGCCTGATCATGACCGTAGCCGCCTCACCGACGTCCGCCACCGCCGGAATAGCGCCGCCGCTGTGAACGGATGCCCTGGAACCCTGCTAGCACCAAATTGAACGTCGGATCCCTGTCAACAGAGTTCGGGGTGGCGGATTCACCACTCCTCAGATCTTGTCGCGCCTCGCCGGAGCCCTGTCGGCGCAACGGCCTCACCGGCAGCGACCGGAGCATCCCAATACCACGACCGGGAACAAAAACCACCCCCGACCACCTTTTGGACTCTAGAACACACCACTAGCCCGCCGGCTAACTGTGAGAACCACCCCCGACCACCGTCGAGCTCGCCGGACCACCGCCGAGCTACGCCGAGGCCGACGACCCTCTGGGAACTCACGTCGAACACTTGGCGCGCGCTGACGTGGGCACAGGCGTCAGCTAGGTGCACAACTCACCCGCAGCGCCACCTCCACAGACCCGGTCCACCGTAAGCCGAAGAGAGAAGAGAGAGGAATGGACGTGGTCTACGTGCACCCGTGAGAACGGTGCACTGGACACCAAGCCGCGGGTCCACCGTGGACCAGGTGCTGTGCGCCGAGCCGCACCGCGGGCCAGGCGCGCCGCGTGGCACAACCACGTGCTGACGCGTGTCCGGGCAGGTGACGTCATGATGACGTCACCGTGACGTCACCCGACCCCGCTGGCCAGACGCCGTTGACTTGGGCAACGCTGACGTCAGCAATGACGTCATGCTGACGTCAGCAGACCAGTGCCAGCCAGACCGTTGACCTGGTCAACGTGAACAGTGCCCGACCAATCAGAAGCTGCCACGTGTCACCCCCTGATTTAATGGCTATTTTTCCATTTTCAGAAAATAGGATAATCTTCGGAAATTCATAACTTATTCATACGATGTCCAAAAATTGCGCACCATATATCAAAATTCTCAGAAAAATGAGATCTACAATCTAAGACTATGTTTGTATCCATTTTGGTCTTTATTTTATTGGATTTTTCTGAAGTACTCTATAGGCGTCGATGACGTGACTATTTCGTGATCGATTTCAGAGCCGGAGGAGAATCTGACTGAGGAAGACGACCACGAGTACCTTCAGGAGCTAGGAGATGACTACGAAGGTGCCACATCCCACCAAATCCTTAGCTCCTATTACGCATTGCTAATGATTGTTTATGCCATTGCGATATAATCACATGTATATCTGCATTGGTTGCATGGTAGAATTATTGTTTTTCCCTACCTTGATTAAACTTTATCCTGCTACCCGCTGATAGGTTAGCTACTGCTTTACTACTGTTACATTTCCACTACTTGCTACCTGCTATGTGTGCTATGTGGTGGAATTGGGACGGTTTATATGAGAACCTGAAAATAACCACTGGGAGAGTGTGCTGCGTGTGTCTTGGGTGCGTGGTGAGGGAGTCAAGTCGACCAAGTGGGGTATGAGACGAGCCCGAGGGGCAAGTTGTGCCGGGGGTGCAACCTGGGCATCCCCACGTGAGATACCTATGGCGGGTAAATGGTGTACGAGGTGGTTCCGGGTGGGATAGCCTTTGTGGTTTGAAGCCCGAGGACGGAGGTGCTGTGATGGCACGGGGAGAGTATCCCCTGAGGGAAGATGCCTGCTTGGTCAAACCTAGGACGGACTAGTTTCAGGTTCATGGGAATCCTTTTCTACTCACTCGCTTCTGATGGGCGGGAGACGGCTGGACTACTTGGTAGGACGGTGCCACTACTGCTAGGTTGAAAGGTGATAAGGGTGGGCGGAGACGGTCGATGGGTTCCCGCTCCGTTCTAGATGCGCAGTACCACTGGATGGGCCCGGTACTGTGTCTCCTAGTCTCAGCATAACGGTGTTGGATCCAGAATATCCCAGGGCTGAGTGGTAGGGTGGCATCGACCTAGGCAAGCAAGCACCCGGAATTCTGCCTAGGTGTTTGCGCAACACCTATGATGGCTAATCTTGTGAGTAGTGAAACCTCTGCAGAGTGTGTGGTTGATCGATCGATACATACGTCAACTTGTTGGCTATGGACCTTTCCTGTGAAGCTTCTACTGGTGTAGTGAGTGATTATTCTTTTCTCCCCCTGGATAATGCCTTCCGGCAGTGTACCCGCTGTGGTAGTGTGCCGCTGAGATAGGCCCGAGAGGGAGTTGGGACTGTCGAGTGAGCGTGAGGTGTGGGTAGGTGAGATGTGGTGATGGGAAGGGAATGATGGTGTTAATTAGAGATAAAACTTGACTACTTAAACATTGATTACAGCTGCATAGGAAACCCCAGCCTATAGGTCTTCTTGAATAGCCTTGCATCCACTTTCCACAAAGCAAATGCTGCATAGGTGGGCTCCGTGGCCAGTACAAATCGTACTGATAAATTTGCTGTCAGGTGACGAGAATGAGTACGACTTCGAGGGAGATGATGACGAGGAATAGGGTCACGTGCTACACTCAAGTTGGCCTTGAAGGATGAATCGCTTCCGCATCTCCGAAGCTTCTTTTAAATGTTGATTCCGCCAATGTGGCGATGTAATAAATGTTTATGTAAGACTTAATTACCGTTGTATGGATCCTGGTATCAACTGAGATATGGGCAATTTCATGGATTGTTCCAAGCAATCTGTTGAATTACAATTCGAGCCTGTGGATTTCCCTTCGCGGAAATCGAGGTCGTTTCAGTTGGTATCGGAGCGATACTTGACTGTACGACGAGACCCATAGAAAATGGACGTTAGATTAGGAAGCCAGACTCTCTTTCGGTTATATTACCGACTAGCCTTGGACCACCACTTCGTCCACTGTACGACGGCACTATTGAAATCCTGATCAATGGGAGGAACCACGGCAGATTTGCCATGGTATTACGCCAGGTGTTGGAGGAGCTGGGAGCACCGTCTAACCAGATCCAGTACTTCTGCCGAGGGAAGCTTGTCGAGGCTGAGAGATTTGAAGGACCTGTCACTACCAGAGTTGAGACACCCATCAGCCTAACCCTCCCAGTGATGCCGGTTTTTACTGACTACACTGCTGGAGAGACTGTGGAGGATGGAGTACGGTCCGTCTCTCGCAAGGTACTGCGCGCAGTTGCGTACACAGCCTACGAGTACCTTAAGGGGACCCACTTCCGTCTGCTACCTCAGGCCTTGGAGCTAGCACCCTGACCCTATCCTGAGGATTCTGTACACCAGCCAGATCGTTCAGGCCGAGACTGACCCCTGTCTACGCACAGTGGCACACCACCTCCAGGAGCAGGACGAGTTCATCAGCTCATTGGAGCAAAGGAGGGCAGCGTGACCGAGCACGCATGGCAGAGGTCGACGACAGTTTGCAGAAAGGGACTCAGACCCTGGAGAGTTTGAGCAGGGCAGTCACTGACTTGCAGCTGGAGATGCAGCGCCGTGACGAGTTGCACCGAGCTGAGATCGCCGACTTGCGAGACAAGATCGGGGATTTTGGGCTTCGCAACGACTACCTGAACAACAGAGTGTTGGGTTTACAGAGGAGGCTGGATGACAAGGAGAGATCACTTGCTGAGAGGGAGCAGAGGAGTTGAGATGATCACGTTGCGCTCCAGGATCAGGGAGCTGGAGAAGCAGCTGGAGAAAGCCGAGGAGAAGTCCACCCGCAACCTAGGGATTCTGATCGACCGAGTGAAGATGGTGGAGTTCTTGAAGGACAAGCTACGGAGGACAGAGACAGCTTGGAAGCAGTCCGATGCCAAGAGAGCTTATTGAGGTCCGGAAGGTGCAGAGTCCGCTTCCCCCACTAGAGATGGTGAAGCCCCGGGAGGCAGACTTCCGCGTGCCACCCACTACGCTCAACATGGGAGCATGTCCGTCTCTGAGGATGCAGGAGATTGAGGCCACTCCAGAGCTAGCTGTAGCACTCGACTACGTCAAGCGCTTGACCATGACCGACGACGAGATCGAGGCAGAGGACAGCCGCATCCCCGACGCCGTACTTGACCTTATGCACCAGTAGCTTATGGGACCCTGTGTGGCCCTTAGTCCAGTACTACAATGAGTTATCCTGTCATTGGCTATCTGCGCATAGCACGATCTTCATAGCAGCTAGGAACACCCTTTATGTAATAATAACCCATGTGATGAGTGACATTTGGATTTTATGCTTCTTATGGTTCTCTATGCTTCTTTGGTTGAGTGTAGGATAGAGTGAAAAATATTTTAATTCATTTAAATCATTGAAAACACCTAAATCCTACTTAAACCACTACATAATTATCACTACACTGAGAACATACCTAATATTTCCAGATGTCGATGAGACATTCCACGAGTCTGGAGAACCGCTAGCCCTCCCCCGCACCTGCGACAGGACGCGGGCGTGGTCGCAACCGTGGACGCCCAGCTGGCAGGCGTGCTGGAGTTAACCTGGAAGAAGAGCTGCGCCGGGCAGAGGATGCACCGCTTGGTGAACGATCCGCCACCACAGGGCGAGAATGTGCCTCCGCCACCTCCGCCACCGCCACCGCCGCCGCCACCGACGTTGGCGGAAGTGATGGCTCAGCAGACCCAGCTGTTGAATGCCATTGCTACAGGGATAAACAGGCACCACGGGCCACCCTAGAATGACTTCCAAAGGAAGCTGGAAGGATTCCTGAAGCTGAGGCCACCCACCTTCGACGGGACCGACAGCGATCCCCTCGCTGCCGACGATTGGCTTAAGGAGATGGAGAAGAAGCTGGACCTGACCACTTGCTCCGACGAGGAGTGTGTTGGGATTGCTAGCCACCAGCTGACCGGTGCTGCACGAGCATGGTGGGACAACTACACCTAGCGCTCACGAGGACCCCGCCCGCATTGACTGGGATGAGTTCACCGAGGCTTTTCGTGACCACCACATTCCTGAGGGAGTTATGGAGGCCAAGGAGAACGAGTTTCGCAACATTTCCCAGGGAGCCGATCGGATCCACGAGTACACCACCCGCTTCAACTGCCTACTCCGCTACGCACCTGTGTCTTGTGTGAGTTCCGAGAAGGAAAAGATGTACTACTGACAGGAAGGGACTACAGACCAAGATCAGGTTGGCGCTCTCAGGCAACAAGAGCTACACCCTCCATGAGTTGATTGACCGCTGCATTGAGATCGAGAAGGATCGCATGGAGGCACGTCTGGAGTTCGAGGCCCAGAACAAGGGGAAGAAGCACCGCTCTGAGGGACCCGCTCACATTGCTCCACCCCAGAGAAAGCGAACGGGTGCACCCCCACCTTTCCGGACTCGCCAGGGACCTCCTTCGGGTACGAGCCGTGGTGGTGGTACCTACAACAGCAACTACCACTGCCCCGCTCAAACGTACCCTGCGTCGACTCGGACCGTGCAAAACACACCCGCCCCAGCTACCAACACGCCTGAGGACAAGCAACTGGAAGGCTCCTGCGACAACCACAGCAGGTAGTGCGCCTTTCACTTGCTTTGGATGCGGAAAGCCTGGACACCGTGTGGCTGTGTGCCCCGACCTCAACCGTGCACCAGCAGCTGCACAGGGCACACCGAACCGGGGATCCGCTACCCGTGGAAGGCTGAATCACATGACCGCTGAGGAAGCTGAAGCTGCTCCTGACGCTTGTGTACTGGTACGTTCCTAGTATAGGGTAACATGGCTACAGTTCTATTCGATTCAGGAGCTACATGTTCATATATTTCATCTGCATATGCACGTAAGCATAACATACCTGTAACCCCGAGAGTAAACCCCATCCTAACTAGCTCGCCCTTAGGAACCTTCAGAAGCATTCACATATGTAGGGGAGTGATAATCACAATTGAGGGACTTGACTTTCGAGCTGACCTAACCCTACTACCCTCCAACAGCTTAGATGTCATCTTAGGCATGGACTGGCTAACCAAACACCGGGGAGTGATATCTTGTTCACCTAGATATGTACAGGTAACCCACCCTTGGGGAACAGCTGTCCGATGTGTACCCCAAACCGAGAGAGTCCAAGCCCTCCTATGTGCCCTGGAGACTAAGGCAGATAAGATAGAGCTGACATTCAGAGATGTGCCAGTGGTCTGTGAGTTCAATGACGTATTCCCAGAGGAGTTGCCAGGTATGCCACTAGATAGAGATGTGGAGTTTGTTATAGAGCTGATGCCAGGAACTGCACCAATTGCCAAAAGACCCTACAGAATGTCGGCTGATGAGTTGAATGAACTCAAGAAGCAGCTGGGGGAATTGCTGGAGAAGGGCTTCATTAGTCCTAGTGCCTCGCCCTGGGGATCTCCTATTTTGTTTGTCAAGAAGAAGGATGGCACGATGAGGATGTGCATTGACTACCGGAATCTGAATGCGGTCACAGTCAAGAACAAGTACCCACTGCCCCGCATCGATGATCTGTTAGATCAATTGAGTAAGGCCAAGTACTTCTCAAAGATCGATCTCCAATCAGGGTACCATCAGATGAAGATCAGGGAAGAGGATATTCTGAAGACTGCGTTTGTCACTAGATATGGGCAGTATGAGTGCACAGTAGTCTCATTCAGACTCACTAATGCTCCAGTGTACTTCATGAACATGATGAACAAGATCTTCATGAATGAGCTAGACAAGTTTGTGGTGGTATTCATTGATGATATATTGGTTTATTCAGCCACAAAAGAGGAACATGAACATCATCTGAGGACCGTATTGGAGAGGTTGTCTCGCAACCAGCTATACGCCAAATTCTCCAAATGCGAGTTCTGGCTAGAGGAAGTTGCTTTCCTTGGTCACGTACTGTCAGGAGAAGGAGTTGCAGTGGACCCAGCCAAGATTGAAGCTGTAAAAGAGTGGGAGCAACCCCGTAATGTGTCAGAAATCTGAAGCTTTTTGGGACTTGCCGGGTACTACCGCAGATTTATTGAGAATTTCTCCAAGATTGCAAGACCCATGACCAACTTGCTGAAAAAAGAGAACAAGTTCATATGGACTCCTGAATGTGAGAAAAGTTTCCAGACTTTGAAGGAGAAGCTCACTACTACACCTGTACTAGCCCTACCTGATATTCACAAAGATTTTGTTGTATATTGTGATGCCTCTCGGCAAGGTTTGGGCTATGTACTAATGCAAGATGGTAGAGTGATAGCTTATGCCTCGAGACAGCTGAAGGAGCATGAACAGAGATACCCAACTCATGACCTAGATCTTGCAGCCGTAGTGCATGCACTCAAGATTTGGAGGCACTATCTGATGAGCAACAAGTGTGACATATACACCGATCACAAGAGCCTGAAGTACTTCTTTACACAAGAAGATCTGAATATGAGGCAGTGCAGATGGCTAGAACTCATCAAGGACTATGATCTTGAGATCCATTACCACCCAGGGAAGGCTAACGTTGTCGCTGATGCTCTTAGCCGCAAGAGCCACTGCCATACTCTCATTGCCGAGTCTAAGCCTTCAGAACTTAAGAAGGAATTCGATGCATTCCAACTCGAGATAGTATCTCACGGTATGCTGAATGAGCTACGTGTCGAGTACCACCTCACCTCACGAATCCGTGAAGCACAAAAGAACTGTCCTGAGATAGACTATATCCGTGGTTTGATGAAGCTGGGGAGAGGCTCCGAATACCGAGAAGATGAGCAGGGAACTGTATGGTACAAAGACAGAATCTGTGTACCGATGGATTCAGCATTACGAGAAGAGATCCTATCGGAAGGGCATGACTCCAAATATTGTATTCACCCAGGGTCAGCCAAGATGTACCACAATCTAAGGAAGCACTTCTGGTGGGAGAATATGAAGACAGACATTGCAGGGCATGTAGCCCGATGTGATACATGCAATAGAATCAAGGCCGAGCATCAGAGACCAGCAGGGTTGCTACAACCAGTTGAGATACCAGAATGGAAGTGGGAGTGCATATCCATGGACTTCATAATAGGATTGCCCCGATCCGAGCATGGGTATGACTCTATATGGGTAATAGTGGACCGTCTGACCAAAGTTGCACATTTTGTACCGGTCAAAAGGAAGTATAGAGCGGAAAAGCTGGCAGATCTGTACATAGCAAACATTTTGAAGTTACATGGGGCGCCTCTGAGTGTTATATGTGACCGAGGCTCACAGTTCGTATCACAGTTCTGGAAATCCTTGCACAAGTCCATCGGGACCAAGCTTGACTACAGCACAGCATACCACCCGCAAACGGACGGGTAAACAGAAAGAGTGAACCAGATTCTTGAGGACATATTACGTGCTTGCGTAATGAGGTACAAGGAAGGATGGGAGAGCTGTCTACCCCACGCCGAGTTCTCATACAACAACAGTTATCAGGTAAGCATTAAGATGTCTCCATTTAAAGCGTTGTATGGAAGACCTTGCAGAACCCCGCTAATGTGGTCGGAACCAGGTGAAAGGTCATTCTTTGGTCCCGCCAAGATAGTAGAGGCCGAAGAAGGTGTTGCACAAGTCCGGGAGAATTTGCGAATCGCCCAGAGCAGACAGAAAAGCTATGCGGACAAAAGACGAAGGGAACTTGAGTTCAAAATTGGAGATTATGTCTACCTCAAGGTATCCCCGCTCCGCGGTACGGTCAGGTTCCATGTGAAAGGAAAGTTAGCTCCGAGATATGTTGGGCCGTACAAGATCTGCAAAAGGATTGGAAAGCTTGCCTACAAGCTAGAATTACCGGAAGAGTTGTCAGGGGTACACCCCGTGTTCCATGTCTCGAAACTACGGAAGTGCTTGAGGTTGCCCGAGAAACAGGTTCCTTCGGATGCACTAGATTTACAGGACACACTCCAATACAAAGAACATCCAGTCAAGATATTGGCACGAGATACAAGTAACAACCCTAAAAATCTACACAATCCAAAAATCCCAACCAATTAAATTTTTTCATTTATTTATTTTGAAAACCCATTTTTCTTGTGCAAGCATATAGGTTTCATTATGAATTTGGTAAATAAAGGAGTGTAGTTTGCATTTTAATTCCATTAACATAGAATAATAACTTATGCATCACATTTGGGATTTATTGCAATTTATGTTTGTATTTACTCAATATTTAAAATGGGCAATATATGTATATATACACTAAAATGAAAATAGAAAAGGAGAAAGAGAGTTAGGCCAGCCATTCGGCCAGCCGGTCTGCTAAGCCAGCCCAAGCCAGCCCGGCCTTCCTCTCCTCACCTCACCCGCGCGCGGCCCACGTTGCGGCTCGGCAGCGCGTGCGCGACCGGCACACACACGCTCGCGCTCGCTGCCAACCCGGCCCCGCCTGTCAGCCAATCTCGCCCCCCACTGTTCTTCTTCCTCACGAAGGCGACGTGCCTGCCGGGGGTGTCACGCGAATGGCGAGACCCCGGTCCCACAGCCGACAGCATGGCAGAGCCCTGACCCCGCTGTCCCCCTCCTGTCCCCTCCTTTCTTGGCCGCCAAGCGAACCCGCGCCCATCCAGAGCCTAAGATCCACTCGAGCCACGGCCCTTCGATCGGTCGAGCGCGATCAGGACCGTTCGCCATTGGAGCTGGCCAAGCTCGCCTATAAAAAGGAGCTCACCCCGAAGCCCTACCCTCATTTCCCCTCGCCGCCATCGCAGCACAGACTGGCACACTGCACCAAACCGAGAGAGAGAGCGTAGGAGAAGGGCGGAGCAGAGGAGGAGAAGCTGCCGGAGCGCCGCCGCCGCGGAGCACGCCGGAGCCGGACACGGAGGAGAAGCCCGAGCTGCGGACGAGGAGCGGCACGGCACTGCGATCGCTCTGCACGGCTCCAACTCGCCACTGCACCGCCATCCTAGCTTCACCGACACCACGGTGAGCCATCGCACGCCATGTCCGAACCTTGCCCTGCTTTTGCCATGGCGTTCCACCCCTGGGACGCGCAGGCACGAGCCTTTACCAGCTCGGGAAGATCACCTGTACCATGCACTCATTCGACCGGCCAAAACCCCCGGACTACAAGCTTGCTAGACCGAGAACGCAGCACGACGCGTTCTCGACGGAGCGCGCTCACCACCGACGCGTTCCGACGCCGAATCACCCGTTCTGAGCAATCCGACTAGCACCCGTATAGGTTAGAGCGTCGTGGAGCACCGCCACAACCCCTTGAGCTAGCTACGTGGATCTAAGCGCTAGAGGAAGCCTGAATCGCCCTGGCCGCGTGCGCCACGACCTTACCGGAGCGCCGCCGCGAGCCGTCGCCAAAAGAAGGTCATGCCATGGCTAAAGTTCGCCACCAGAGTGTTGTATGCTTTTCTGGCCTCACCAATTTGACAAGACCACATTCGATTGAACCAATACTTGGTCGTAGCCGCGTTGCCGCCTTCCGCCGTCGTCGGCGACATGCCGCCGCCACAACCGAGCACCTTGGGAGTCTCAGTAGCCAAAATTGGTAGTTGGTATACCATCGCCATAGACTCTGGACGTGTATACATCTCCTAGAAGACCTCCTTAGCCCCGCCGGAACCTCACAGTCGCGGCGACATCGCCGCCGACACGTTCCGCCTCGCCTAAAATCCGTTCCGAGTATCCCCGATCGCCTCGCGCTGCGAAGAGAGGCCGCCGAGGTTCGCCAAGTCTGCCTCGGCACCGCCGCTAGATAGCCGAGCCCCGAATCACGACTGTCGCCTTGGCTACGTGCGCCTCCACCTCGTCGGAGAACCACCGTATGCCGAGGGAGAGAAGGAGGCCATACCACGACTCTAACCCGCCACCATCTGGTCGGACGACTGCCTGAGCACGCCAATTTGGGAAAGCCGAGCCCTGTCTTGCCGAAATATGGACATCGCCGCCCAGTCATCATCCGCCGCACCGGAGAGACACCGCCGCCTTAAACAGACGCCCTGCAACCCTGCTAGCACCAAATCTCCGATTCGCCCGAGCCTCCCCAGGAGAGCTCGAGAGAGCAGCCCCCTTCGGCGCCCAAATTTCCGATTCGCCCGAACCTCCCCGGTAGACCTCGGGAGAGCGGCACCCTCGGCGCCCAAATGTCCGATTCGCCCGAGCCTCCCCGGTAGACCTCGGGAGAGCGGCCCCCTCGGCGCCCGAATTTCCGATTCGACCGAGCCCCGCCGAGGTACGCCGAACCCCGCTGGGCTACGCCGAGCTATGCCGAGCTACGCCGAGCCCCGCCGAGCTACCCCCGACCACCACCGAACTACGCCGAGCCCCGCCGAGCTACCCCCGACCACCGCCGAACCACCGCCGAGCTCCGCCGAGCTACGCCGACGCCGGCGACTCTATGGGAACCAGCATCGAACACCTGGTGGGCGACCATCGGGTCTGTGTTCTGATGAGGCGCCACATGCCGCACTACTGGACCCGCGCGCCACGTGGACCAATCCCGAGCTGCCCCGGATTAACCGACCAATTTTCCATTTTCAGAAAATAGGATAATCTTCGGAAATTCATAACTTATTCATACGATGTCCAAAAATTGCGCACCATATATCAAAATTCTCAGAAAAATGAGATCTACAATCTAAGACTATGTTTGTGTGCATTTGGCTCTTTATTTTATTGGATTTTTCTGAAATACTCTATAGGAGTCGCTGACGCGACTATTTCGTGTTCGATTTCAGAGCCGGAGGAGGATCTGACTAAGGAAGACGACCACGAGTACTTTCAGGAGCTAGGAGACGACTACAAAGGTGCCACGTCCCACCAAATCCTTAGATCCTATTTACGCATTGCAAATGACATTGTTGCTATTGCTTTATGATTATGTATGGATTGGTTGCATGGTAGTACATTTGAATTCCCTGCCTTGATAAGACTTTACCCTGCTATCCGCTGTTAGGTTAGCTGCTGCTTAATTTACTGCTACTCTTCCACTACTTACTACATGCTATATGCTATGTGGTGGAATTGGGACGGTGTATAACTGATTATAACCACTGGGAGAGAGTGCTGCGTGCGTCTTGGGTGCGTGGTAAGGGTTGATGCCGACCAAGTGGGATGTGAGACAAGCCCATGGGGCAAGTCGTGCCGGGGGTGCAACCTGGGCATCCCCAAGCGAGATACCTGTGGCGGGTAAAGTTGTTGAGGAGGTTCCGGGTGGGATAGCCTTGGTGGTTTGAAGCCCGTGGACGGAGGTGCCGTGATGGCACGGGGAGAGTATCCCCTAAGTGGAGATGCCTGCTTGGTCACAACCTAGGATCTGACTAGTGACCGGAAACATCTGGATTCCCTTGCTACTCGCTCGCTTCTGATGGGCGGGAGACGGCTGGACTACTTGGTAGGGCGGTGCCACTACTGCTAGGTTGAGAGGTGATAAGGGTGGACGGTGACGGATGGCAGATTCCCGTACCGCTCTAGATGCGCAGTACCACTGATGGGGCCCGGTACTACGTCTCCCAGTCTCAGTGTGATGGTGTTGGATCCGGAATGTCCCAGGGCCAAGTGGCAGGGTGGCATCGACCTAGGCAAGCAAGCACCCGGAATTCTGCCTAGATGATTGTACAGCATCGATGATGGCTAATCTTGTGAGTAGTAAAACCTCTGCAGAGTGTATGGTTGATCGATCGATACATAAGCCAACTCGTTGGCTATGGACCTTTCCTAATGTTTCTGCAACCACTATTAGATGAGAGCATATTCTTTTCTCCCCCTGGATAACATTTTTCCGGCAGTGTACCCGTTGTGGTGGTGTGCCACTGAGATAGGCCCGAGAGGGAGTTGGGCCTGTCGAATGAGAGTGAGGTGTGGGTATGTGAGGTGTGGTGATGGGAAAAGGGATAATGGTGTTAACTGGTGATAAAACTTGACTAATTAAACATTGATTATAGCTGCATAGGAAAACCTCAGCCTATAGGTCTGCTTGTATAGCCTTGCATCCACTTTCCACAAAGCAAATGCTGCATAGGTGGGCTCCGTGGCCAGTACAAATCGTACTGATAAATTTGCTGTCAGGTGACGAGAATGAGTACGACTTCGAGGAAGACGATGGCAAAGAATAGGGTCACGTGCTACACTCAAGTTGGCCGTGAAGGATGAATCGTTTCCGCATCTTCTAAAGCTTCTCTGATTGTTGATTCCGCCAGTGTGGCGATGTAATAAGTGTTTATGTAAGACTTAATTACCGTTGTATGGATTCTGGTGTCAACTGAGATATGGGTAATTTCATGGATTGTCCCAAGCAATCTGTTGAATTACAATTCGAGCCTGTGGATTTTCCTTCACGGAAATCGAGGTCGTTTCAGAGACTCGAAGCAAGATCATTCCAATGTGCAAGGTACAATGGAGCAATCACACTGAAAGGGAAGCTACGTGGGAGAAAGAATCGGACTTGCGGATTATGTTTCCTTATCTCTTCGGAGGGTATGACATCTCTTTAATCTCGAGGTCGAGATCCTATTGAGGGGGAGGACTGTAACAACCCTAAAATCCAAACACCAAAAAAATCCCAACCAATTAAAATTTTTCATTTATTTATTATGAAAACCCATTTTTCTTGTGCAAGCATATAGGTTCCATTATGAATTTGGTAAATAAAGGAGTATAGCTTGCATTTTAATTCCATTCACATAGAATAATAACTTATGCATCACATTTGGGATTTATTGCAATTCATGTTTGTAATTACACAATATTTAAAAACAGGTAATATATGTATTTATACACTTAAGTGAAAATAGAAAAAGGAAAAAAGAAAAAGAAGAAGAGAAAAGAGGGAGACCAGCCAGTGCAGCCCAGCCCAACCGGCCGCATTCCTTCCCCACGCGCACGCCCGCGCAGACGTTGCTGGGCCGGCCCATCTCGCAGCCCAAACCACCACGCGCGCGCAGCCTGGGCACACACGCGCGTAGCGCCATTCACAGCAGCTGCCAACCGGGACCCGCTTGCCAGTCACTCTTTCCCTTCCCCTATTTCTCTTCTCCGTGAAGGCGACGCCACCGGGTCACGCAAATGGCGTGACCGACAGCGCCACGCATGGCAGAGGCCCTGGCCCCGCTGTTCCCCGCCTGTCCCCTGCCTTGCTCGCCAAGTAGCCCGCGCGCACCACCGGAACCCTAGCTCGCGCAAGCCACAGCCCTCCGATCGGCCCGAGCAGATCAGAGCCGCCCGCCATAGGTAGCCACCCGAGCTCCACTATAAATTGGAGCACCTCACGGCGCCCTAGCCTCGTTCCACTCGCCGCCGCCACTGGTGGCACCACTCTACGCCACAACACCACACCGTGTGAGAGAGGGAGAAGGAAGAAGGGCGGAGCAGAGGAGGAGGAGCTGCCGGAGCGCCGCCGCCGCGGAGCACGCCGGAGCCGGACACGGAGGGGAAGCCCGAGCTGCGGACGAGGAGCGGCACGGCACTGCGATCACTCTGCACAGCGTCACCTCGTCACTGCACATCCATCCTTACCTCACCAGCCCCACGGTGAGCCACCGAGCACCTCATCCAACCTTGCCGTGCTACCGGTCATGGCGCTTGGCTTCACGAGCGCGTAGGCCACGGGTCGATTCCGACCCTGGAACACCGCGCACACACGCACACGAGACCTGCCAAGCCAAACGGGTGACGCGCATAGACACTGGAGTGACTTCGACGGGCACCGCAGTCATGGGCGTTTGGAGCGCCGCCGTCTCGTCGGCGTTCCCGAGCACCTAAGCCAGTAGCATCGTCCTGCCACCCATCGGCGCGACCACTAGCTCCACGGGCATGTCAGACTAGCCTGACTCGCGAAGACCGACCATCCATGGCCCCGGAGCGCAGCACGACGCGCCCGCGGGAAGACGTGCTCACCATGGCACGTTCTGGCGCGGCGAAGACCGTTCAGGGCCTAGCTGAGTATCTCGCGCGGTAGGAGGGAGCCAAGATGGTACACCGAGACCTCGCGAACGAACCCGCCTCGCGGGATTGAAGCCGGAACCACCCGAATCGCCTCGGCCGCGTGCGCCGCGACCTTACCGGAGCGCCGCCGCGAGCCGTCGCCAAAAGAGGGCCATGCCATGACTAAAGTTCGCCACTGGAGTGTTGTATGCCTCTCTGACCTCACCAATTTGACAAGACCGCGTTCGATTGAGCCTGATCATGACCGTAGCCGCCTCACCGATGTCCGCCACCGCCGGAATAGCGCCGCCGCTGTGAACGGATGCCCTGGAACCCTGCTAGCACCAAATTGAACGTCGGATCCCTGTCAACAGAGTTCGGGGTGGCGGATTCACCACTCCTCAGATCTTGTCGCGCCTCGCCGGAGCCCTGTCGGCGCAACGGCCTCACCGGCAGCGACCGGAGCATCCCAATACCATGACCGGGAACAAAAACCACCCTCGACCACCTTTTGGACTCTAGAACACACCACTAGCCCGCCGGCTAACTGTGAGAACCACCCCCGACCACCGTCGAGCTCGCCGGACCACCGCCGAGCTACGCCGAGGCCGGCGACCCTCTGGGAACTCACGTCGAACACTTGGCGCGCGCTGATGTGGGCACAGGCGTCAGCTAGGTGCACAACTCACCCGCAGCGCCACCTCCACAGACCCGGTCCACCGTAAGCCGAAGAGAGAAGAGAGAGGAATGGACGTGGTCCACGTGCACCCGTGAGAACGGTGCACTGGACACCAAGCCGCGGGTCCACCGTGGACCAGGTGCTGTGCGCCGAGCCGCACCGCGGGCCAGGCGCGCCGCGTGGCACAACCACGTGCTGACGCGTGTCCGGGCAGGTGACGTCATGATGACGTCACCGTGACGTCACCCTACCCCGCTGGCCAGACGCCGTTGACTTGGGCAACGCTGACGTCAGCAATGACGTCATGCTGACGTCAGCAGACCAGTGCCAGCCAGACCGTTGACCTGGTCAACGTGAACAGTGCCCGACCAATCAGAAGCTGCCACGTGTCACCCCCTGATTTAATGGCTATTTTTCCATTTTCAGAAAATAGGATAATCTTCGGAAATTCATAACTTATTCATACGATGTCCAAAAATTGCGCACCATATATCAAAATTCTCAGAAAAATGAGATCTACAATCTAAGACTATGTTTGTGTCCATTTTGGTCTTTATTTTATTGGATTTTTCTGAAGTACTCTATAGGAGTCGCTGACGCGACTATTTCGTGATCGATTTCAGAGCCGGAGGAGAATCTGACTGAGGAAGACGACCACGAGTACCTTCAGAAGCTAGGAGACGACTACGAAGGTGCCACATCCCACCAAATCCTTAGCTCCTATTACGCATTGCTAATGATTGTTTATGCCATTGCGATATAATCACATGTATATCTGCATTGGTTGCATGGTAGAATTATTGTTTTTCCCTACCTTGATTAAACTTTATCCTGCTACCCGCTGATAGGTTAGCTACTGCTTTACTACTGTTACATTTCCACTACTTGCTACCTGCTATGTGTGCTATGTGGTGGAATTGGGACGGTTTATATGAGAACCTGAAAATAACCACTGGGAGAGTGTGCTGCGTGTGTCTTGGGTGCGTGGTGAGGGAGTCAAGTCGACCAAGTGGGGTATGAGACGAGCCCGAGGGGCAAGTTGTGCCGGGGGTGCAACCTGGGCATCCCCACGTGAGATACCTGTGGCGGGTAAATGGTGTACGAGGTGGTTCCGGGTGGGATAGCCTTTGTGGTTTGAAGCCCGAGGACGGAGGTGCTGTGATGGCACGGGGAGAGTATCCCCTAAGGGAAGATGCCTGCTTGGTCAAACCTAGGACGGACTAGTTTCAGGTTCATGGGAATCCTTTTCTACTCACTCGCTTTTGATGGGCGGGAGACGGCTGGACTACTTGGTAGGACGGTGCCACTACTGCTAGGTTGAAAGGTGATAAGGGTGGGCGGAGACGGTCGATGGGTTCCCGCTCCGTTCTAGATGCGCAGTACCACTGGATGGGCCCGGTACTGTGTCTCCCAGTCTCAGCATAACGGTGTTGGATCCAGAATATCCCAGGGCTGAGTGGTAGAGTGGCATCGACCTAGGCAAGCAAGCACCCGGAATTCTGTCTAGGTGTTTGCGCAACACCTATGATGGCTAATCTTGTGAGTAGTGAAACCTCTGCAGAGTGTGTGGTTGATCGATCGATACATACGTCAACTTGTTGGCTATGGACCTTTCCTGTGAAGCTTCTACTGGTGTAGTGAGTGATTATTCTTTTCTCCCCCTGGATAATGCCTTCCGGCAGTGTACCCGCTGTGGTAGTGTGCCGCTGAGATAGGCCCGAGAGGGAGTTGGGACTGTCGAGTGAGCGTGAGGTGTGGGTAGGTGAGATGTGGTGATGGGAAGGGAATGATGGTGTTAATTAGAGATAAAACTTGACTACTTAAACATTGATTACAGCTGCATAGGAAACCCCAGCCTATAGGTCTTCTTGAATAGCCTTGCATCCACTTTCCACAAAGCAAATGCTGCATAGGTGGGCTCTGTGGCTAGCACAAATCGTACTAATAAATTTGCTGTCAGGTGACGAGAATGAGTACGACTTCGAGGGAGATGATGACGAGGAATAGGGTCACGTGCTACACTCAAGTTGGCCGTGAAGGATGAATCGCTTCCGCATCTCCAAAGCTTCTTTTAAATGTTGATTCCGCCAATGTGGCGATGTAATAAATGTTTATGTAAGACTTAATTACCATTGTATGGATCCTGGTATCAACTGAGATATGGGTAATTTTGTGGATTGTTCCAAGCAATCTGATGAATTACAATTCGAGCCTGTGGATTTCCCTTCGCGGAAATCAAGGTCGTTTCAATAGGTGTATCCTCCAGAGAGGTAATGTCTTGTAAAGCTTGTATCTTACGATGTATGACTGTGATTTGAACTGATATATGATAATGCGATGAAATCAAACTTTGGTTTTATCACATTATAGCTCATTCTGTGGATTTTCCCTTCGTGGAAAATTGAGGATATTTCAGTTGGTATCAGAGCCATGCTTGACCTTAGGACGAGACCATTAGGACTAGATACTAGTGTACGAGCTAACAACTCTGTCTAAAAAGTATTTGCGAAAACGCTTTCCCCCTCTGCCTTGAGTTTCGATGCTAACTCTTGATTCCTTTAGCTAACTCATCTTACCTATTCTGAAAAGTTGACCCTTAGGAAATGGACTCCCCTTTTTGTTGCCCACGTTAGATTGATAGACGTGTGAGACTATAAGGGCTTAGAAGTCACCTTAAGTTGACACTATGCTTATAGAGTTGTAATGCTGCTTGATTGCCTGGGTCTTTTTGCTTCTTATGCTTCTTATGATCCTTGCGTTTATAATGCCTGAATGTAGGCTACAAAACTATTTTATATACGTGAGACTCCAGGAACCATCCATAATCCACAGGTCCCAGGATTGAAACCTGGCTAGCTGAAAAAAAAAACCAAGACCGCTATATGCTCAAACGAGCAACCCTGACCACCAAATGGGCAATACAAGACCGATGCAGCATATCTTTACCATTCGATTTCAAAATATTTTCAGGTTTTCAACTCCATGCATAATTAAAAATTGCCTCTTCACCTTGGTTTGAAAATATTCCTTCTTCTCAATTTTTAAAGTAACTCCATGAAAAATGATTTCAAACCTTCTGATCTTCCAAAAGAAAACGATCTCTATTCTCTTCCCTACCTGTCATGTATTCAAAAGCTACTTACAAAATGATTTGAAAACCCACTCTCATTTCAAAAGGTGTTACAAAATTGCTTTAAAAAGCCAAAGGTTTTACTCTTCGGCAAAATGATTCCAAAACAAGAAAATCACCGGCACAAATTTTGTTTGAAAGCTTCTGATATCACCCAAACCTCCTATTTATTTTTAAGTTAACTCTGTTTTCAATGTACACAGCAACATGATTTATTAAACAAATACTTATGAAAATGGTATTCTCAACTCTTGTAAAAAGAATTTAGCAAAACCAAAATAAGTTTTTCAAAACCTGTGTTCAGTGGAGTATTACCTTAGAAAAAGACAAGATTCGAAAACCAATTTGATTTCAAAAGTCATGCTCTTCAAAAACGAGAAATGATTTCGAACCCATCATCGAAAACCGGTTTTGTTTAAAGTAAACAAAAGGGTGTGATGCATTAATTCAAAAACTGAACCGAATTTTGAAAAGTGTTTCGGAAAAGAAAACATCCAAAAGATTTTGATTTCAAAACTCGCATCAATTTCAAAACTCTTCCGAAATTTTTCCCGATTCTAAAGCCTCACAAAAACGCTCCCCATTTTCCAAACAAGGCTTCAAATCAACCATCTTAAAAGGTTTTTGACAATTGTAAAATGTCTTCTTCAAAATGGTTTCAACTCGTATATCACCATTTTAAAACATTTCCGAAAGTCTGTTGCAAAAAAAGGGATTATAAAATGACTTAATTTTTGAATTCTTCTTTCAAAAGTCACTAATACCTTAGAGTTTCAAAAGACAAAAAGGGGTACCACCAATTTCAAAAAGTTTTGTGTTGATTCCGAAATTTTGGGTTGTAGCTCCCTCTTCTACAAGTTTGTGAAATAAAAATAATTTAAAAATGAGTTTCAAAAGAATAAACTTTTAAATCATTTGAAACATATTTCTCAAAAAGACTCTTTTCTCCCTCTTGCTGGAATATCAATCCGACGCCAGCTCCCGAATGGGATAAGTCGTTTCCGGCTTACGGTGCCGCTACGAAACTTGGGGCCCCATGTGTGCATCCACATAGCTTGCCACCGGGGCGTGTGCTGGTATCGTAGAATGATCGTGACCGCCCCCAAACGGTACTTGCCTTGATTGAATTTTCGAGTTGGACTCTATTAAAATCCTTTTGCAAAGAAAAAAATCGAGTTCATGAAAAGCTACCATTGTGAAAACCAATTTGTTTTAAAAAGGTTCAAAACCCCTCCCAGTACCCCGTCTTGTTATAAAAAGAGAATAGAATTCATCTCAAACATTTACAAATGCGAAACTCCCCTGTTTTAAAAATGAGAACCATATTTTTAAAGAAAAACAAAAATTCAACGAACATCACGATAAGTTTCCTTACCAGCGATTTCCCCTTCTATTTCAAAGTGTCGCTTAAAATTAAGTTTCGAAAACTCCGTGGCCTCCCTCTCCAAATTTTGGGGAAATTCTTATTCTTTAACGACTATTTCTAGAAGCAAGGATTTATGAAAAACTTTATTCCAAAAGCTCTTCTAAAAGAAATGTTTTGCGAAACACCATTCAAAACCTCTTGCGTGTGTTTTCAAAATTTTGGGAAAAACTTATTTCCATTTGAAAAGATGTTTTCAAAAGGTTTATGCAAACCTAAAAATTTAAAAGCTTTCGAAAAATCCTTACGAATTTACAAGCTACTCGAACTCCAAAAGTAATCCACAGAGATTTGTTTTCTAAATAAGAGCTATCGATAATAAGATCTACCCCGTACCCTGATTTGATTCACAAAATGATCGAACAGATCTTCTGCAAAAATAAGTTGTGCGAATTGCTTTCCCCGTTTTATCATCATTCTCTCCATTTCAAAGAGGATTTCACGAAAAATGTTTTGACAAAACCCTTCTTCAAAATCTACACTTGCAAACCCAATGCATCGGAATATACCTTCATCTGACACTAACTCTTAAATCTCGAGGACGAGATTCCTGTAAGGGAGGGTGGACTGTAACAACCCGGGTTTTTGGGAAAGCCAAAATTCAAACTTTTTAAAACTTTTCTTGTAAATGTATGAAGCATGTAGTATCTAGGTCGAACCATGACTAACCCATTAACAATTAGTTGCATTCATATAGTATTGTTT
Source organism: Eremochloa ophiuroides (assembly GCA_038502445.1). Taxonomy (NCBI): domain Eukaryota; kingdom Viridiplantae; phylum Streptophyta; class Magnoliopsida; order Poales; family Poaceae; genus Eremochloa; species Eremochloa ophiuroides. The sequence goes on along the minus strand of JAHLJS010000002.1, from coordinate 103,769,366 downwards.
CCAGAAGTGTGCCAGTCGTGAGTCAGTTTTGGGTTTCGAGCCTCGTGTGTTGTTTGGAGAAGCACAAGTCCGTAGCAATAACTTTCGAATCCTTCCTTAAATCTCGTTCCAACTCTCCTGATCAAAAATCTAAATTAACAACTCATTTTCAAATTTCCCTCAGGCTCCATTTATTTCCATGTCAATGATTTAGAAAGGGAAAAGAGTCCTTTTTCCCTCCTTTCCATCCTCCAAATCTATTCCAGTTTATCCTTTCCTGTTACACCAAGCAGCAGCACATATCCACTAAATAGCCTTGCTCCTAATCTAGCTGTTACCCGCTCGTGGCCGCTTGCATGGTCCTGTAGACTAGCAGCCTCCTATGACCTTCGATCTCTAGAACAAGGGCATGCACGGACGGAAACCGAGCAAGACCAGGCCTGAACAGAACACGTACACCACCAGTCAACCAAACAAGAGGTCTACACGTATCTAGCTCGTATACATGTACGTACCAATACATAGTCAGCTTCAAGTGCAAGCACTCGGCCTCTCTCTGACCCTCGTGCGTCCGGCCCAGCTCCTCACAGCCCACACACGTGCTCCACAGCTCGGCCGTGCGCCCTCCTTTTGGCCCACACGCGTGCGCCAGCGGCCCACCCGGCCCAGGTCTCGGTGCCTCTATCCCAAACCCTAAGGCGCACAGCACCCGGGGTACCTCCCAGCCGCCGCCGCCGCCAAGTTGATGCACGGGCACGACTGACCCCGTGCCCTGGCCTTCCGATGCGTGTCGCGTGCCCCTACACGAGCACGGACGACGAGGATGAACGGAGCCATCCGAACCCTAGCATTTCGCGTATGAAATGCAACAGTCATCGCACGTCCGACCTCTCCACTGCGCCGCCGCCATGCCCGACTCCTTTCCCCGCTCCTTCCTGCTCACCATCCTCCGCCCTCGTGCTGTGCAGTTCGTCGCTGCCGGCCACGCCGCGCACAGCCGCAGCCGCCTGCTGCCCTCTGTGCCAACCGAGCAGGACTGCCGCACCGCTCTGCCCGCGCCGAGCTGTGCTAGCAGCGCAAGCACCGTGCGTCAGGGAGCCGCGTCGAGCCCATCGCTGCCGTGTGCAGCAACGCCTCGTAGCGTCCTCGTCGGCACCTGCACGGAGCCCCTCCGCCATGACGTTGTCACCTCACCGGTTCATGCTGCCTGCGACCACGACTTCGCCATGCCGCGTCGTCCCCGAGCCGACCGTCTCTGTCAGGCTCGAGCTCCGCCGACGAGAGACCACTGGACCACCACCGGGAAGCCGGACACCGACCATCGCACCGACGCCTTCATCCCTGGTGACCGCATGCCGACGCAGCAACCTCACTGCCGGCCTTGACATGAGCAGCAACCCGGAGCACCGCCACACCAAGCTCCGCCATCAACTCTTCGGCCGTGAACTGCAGCAGCACCACGTCTCCGACCCTAGCGCAGCAAGCTGCCACCTCACTTGCCCCGAGCTAACCGCTGCAACACCGACACACGGCGCCCCCTGCGTCCTCTCCTCGCCAAGTAGGCACCACCACCACGCGTGCTGCTGTGGCCGTGCCCCGACGGACCTCTGCTGCCTCGTCCTCAACGGAGCCCTCCCCGTTCGCGCTCTGCCGGCAACGAGCCCGACCCGTGTCAAGCGACCTTCCGTCCGCAAGCCCTCGGTGAGCTGACCAAAGGCCAAACATTTCCAACCCCTGCTGCCGGCGAGATGCCGATGAACCTTCTGCCTTTACCCCTACTCACCTGCTGCGGCCCAAGGCCGATGATCCCTCCATGTGTCTGGCCTTCGAGCCGTGTTTTCTGCATGGATCTCGTCGACCGTGTGGAGCAGACGATAGTAGGCACAATGCACACACACGCACTCGACGTGTTCTTTCGTGGCACTCACGCCTCGGATGACACCGGCATGAACCCGAACTCGTCGTTCAGTCGAGTGCCTTGGCATGACTCTTGTGGTGTAGCCAAGGGGCACCTTTGCCACTCACACTTGTGCTAGTTTAGCTCTCATACCACTGGCTCAGGAAGAACACAATGCACTCACGCACACTGGACTAAACCCAGCCAATCGGATGACAGACCATGAACGCTTGGAACAACCATGACGGGCATCGCCGTCACGTGCACCCGGGGCACCGCCATCTTGACGGTGTTCTCGCGCGTTGCAGCTACTCAACCACGACGAGCATCGCCGTCGCGTGCACCTTGCCATTTGACATCGGCCTTCGTGCTGTGATTCCATGCCTTGTTGGGATCCCGGATACGCCTGGACAACCACAGTCTGCCTCTGGCCACTCCGGCCAGCCCCTGGCCAGTCACAGCCAGCCTGCAGCCGGCCACGGCTAGCCGCAACCAGCCAATAGCAAGCCATAGTTGGTCAGAAGCTACCAACAGCTGGCCAAGAGGAGTAGGAACGTGTAGCAGCAAGCCTCACCGTTTTCCTTCGACACCGATCCTGTCCGGCCTTCGTGCCGTAGCCCCGTTGCCAGACCTTGAGGCCCCATAGATGATGCTGGCCTGTTGGAAAGCCTAAATTATAGATGATGCTGGACTGTTGAAAAACCCAATCGATAGATGATGTTGGACAGTTGGAAGCCAAAGTGATATACGACGCTGGACTTTTGAAGAGCCCTTTCTCTTACTTCCTGTACACATGTCCACCATGTTGTACCCTATCCTTAAGATCTGTCTGTTCATATATCTGTTGTACCCTATCCTTACACTCTTACATGTATCTGTAATACAAGATCCATCCATCTTCGATCTATGGAATTGTGCTACTCTACTGTCTTGTCGAGTTGTTTTGTCTCGTGGTCGTGTCATTGGATCTTATTGCGGGTTGTTCTTGTTGTCTGTCTGTGTGCCGTGCCTTTGAGCCGGCTGAGGGATCGTACTTCGTTCGGATATTACGATCACGGAAATTCGTCCCGCCATGACCGTAATGTCAGGTGTAACTTGACCTCTCGCTTTTTAGTTGACCTGTAGAGCTACGAGGGTTAGCCCCTACCTTCGACCCTAGGATGTGGTTGTGTTGGACTTGATATTGATGTTTTAGTATCAATGCAGATCTTACCCGCTCACATCGAGCCTATCGTGATCTAGTCCTGTGGGAGATGACCTAGGAGATAACAACCGTGGAACGATGGGTGCCAACTCTCGTTGGTGTAGCTTGTGGCTGCGGGTGCACCTCGCCATGACCATGGAGCTATACTCCGTTTGTCGTTCTTTGATTCTTCGTGCCCAAGCCCTCGTATGCTTGTACCCTGTGCGACCGCTGCATTTCTTCGATCCTTGCGGTGACAACCGCACCGCTATAAATCTGAGAAATGACTCAGGTCGTGGTACCCTACGAGTGGTTTGCGTACTTGTATTCTTCTGTGTGTCGCTCCTTTCTGATGCCCCGTCTATTGCTGTGGCGTGTGTGTTGGAAGAAGTTGACATCTCCCTCTGGTGTTTTTGGATCTTCCAGCGTCTCGTCGTCTTTTTGAGTATTGTGTGATTTATTGCCTTGTGTCGCTTCGTGGAGTAGCCGATTCCGAATTAACAACGATCGGATCGAGACCGCTGGAGGAAGAGAACGTGGACGACGAAAGGACCCGTGGAGTGGAGTCACCCTAGGAGGAGGTGACCCAGCTGATCAACTACACTAACTGGAGAACTCTTGTACTACTACTACCTCGACAACGCAGGTGTCATGGCAGCACCTTCTTTTAGAGAATCCTATTAGACATTGCATATTTAGAATTGCTAGCGCTTTATATTTACTCCTTCGCTAGTATATGATGCATACTACTACCTAAGCTGTTATTACCCTGCTTGCAACCACTCTCTACCATGCTACCCAACTTCACGCTCACGCTCTCTTATATATATTTACCTGCTTGCTTGCATGCTACATCACCATATTTATCAACTCCACTCGCATTGTATCTGTGATGTGATGCTGGTGGTGAACCTCTGGGAATGGTTTGGCTTGGGATGCCAGACTGGTGGACTGTGAGCATGCTGCATGTGTCTTGGGTGTGTGGTGAGGGTCGAGTCGACCAAGTGGGATACACGACGAGCTGTGTAAGCAAGTCTTGCCGGGAGTTGCATCTGGGCATTCCCACGAGAAATACCTGTGGCGGGTAATGGTTTATGAGGAGGTTCTGGGATGGATAGCCTGCGTGGTTTGAAACCCCGTGAATGGAGGTGCCGTGATGGCACGGGGAGAGTATCCCCTAAGTGAAGATGCCCGCTTGGTCAAACCTAGGAACTGGCTAGTGACCGAAAACATCTGGAATCCTTTGCTACTCACTCGCTCCTGAATGGGCGGGAGATGGCTGGACTGCTTGGTAGGGCGGTGCCACTACTGCTAGGTTGTAAGGTGATAGGGTGGGCGGTGGCGGATGCCGAAAGTTCCCGCACCGTCCTGGTATGTCAGTACCACTGATTGGGCCCGGTACTGTCTCTCCCAGTCTCAGCGTTTCGGTTCGTGCCCGAAGTTACCCAAGGCTGAGTGGTAGGGTGGCATCGACCTAGGCAAGCAAGCACCCTGAATTCTGCCTAGATGATTGTACAACATCGATGATGGCTAATCTTGTTAGTAGTAAAACCTCTGCAGAGTGTTATGGTTGATCGATCGATACATATGCCGATTCGTCGGCTATGGACCTTTCCTAATGTTTGTGCAACCATTATTAGGAGTGGTCTATTCTTTTCTCCCACTGGATGATGATTGTCCGGCAGTGTGCCCGTCGTGGCAGTGTGCCGTTGAGGCAGGACCCGAGAGGGAGTTGGGCCTGTCGACTGAGTGCGAGGTGTGTGAGGTGGTGTATGGGTTGGATAATGAATTGGGATGGATTGGATGGTGTTGAGATGGGTTAAAACTTGACAAACTATTATAATATTTACTACTTGATACTGCTTCGCATGCAATAGGGATGCAAACCACGGCCAAATAATAGGATCACCAGATCCCTTGTTTTCTCATTTCCACTAAAGCTCATCGGTGCTGACCATGGCCTGCACATATCTGGCGGTGTGCAGATTTCTTGTTTAACATAGATGTCGAGATAAGAAGGATTAGAAGGACTCGTGCCTACGCTCAAGTTTGGTTCAGAAGATGAAGACTATGCTGTGTCAAAAGCAACTCTGATGACATTCGTGAAGGAGGAGCCTTCACCGGACGACTCGTTTCGCCAACTCTGATGACGTCTAGATATGCTTCTGCTAGAGTAACCCTGTAATAGGTGTATCCTCCAGAGAGGTAATATCTTGTAAAGCTTGTATCTTACAATGTATGACTGTGATTTCAACTGATATATGATAATGTGATGAAATCAAACTTTGGTTTTATCACATTATAGCTCATTCTGTGGATTTTCCCTTCGTGGAAAATCGAGGATGTTTCAACGGCCCGTACAGAGAATTGAGAATTCCGTGATCGGCCCCGACGGCACGGGGCATCCAGATTCGAGAGGAGGCCAAGTGCAGTTCGGGAAGGTTGAGGCCTAAGCCCACGCCGCCCGACGCTGCTGCTGCTTTGTGATCGGCAATTTGCGTTGCCGGTGCTCCTCTCCTGGCTCCTGCCTCCTGCCAGGCCAACGACGGCTGGGTTTTGAATCCAAAAACTCACCGTGCTACTGCCCTATCACTCCGAATGCAGCAGCATTTAGGCTATCCGCACTCGTCGTGTTCTAAATTCATCCTTAAAAGGAGTATTCCGTCCTAGTCATCGAGATTCTCTACTCTATACTACTTTCTCCCGCACCCATCCATACTCTATATCACCCTCTAAACACTGTGGGACCCACACCTCAGATTTTTTTCTCTTTTTTTCCTCCCTCCCCACTTGCTCTCTCTCCCCGTTCGCTCGAGCAGGCCGAGGACGAGGGCGGGCCCCTCCCTACGCCGGCGAGCTGACCTCCTCCGGCGAGCCTCGGGCCGGCCTCCCCCTCCCCGTGCAGATCCGGCGACGGCGAGCCCCGGGCCAGCCTCTCCCACCCGGCGGCGAGCGGCGAGCTTCTTCCCTCCCTGCTCCCACCGGCAGCGGGAGCGGTCCCCTCCCTCCTCCCTCCGGTGGCCCTCCCCGCCCGGCCCCGAGCTCCACCGGCGCGGCCCCCTCCCTGCTCTCTCTAGTGGCGGGCGTGGTGGAGCTCCCTTCACCGGCCCCGACGAGGTTGCGGAGGCTGCGGCGGCGGATGGGCGCGAGGGCGAGGCGGGCCCTCCACCGGCGGGCTCGGGGCGGCGGGCACTCCCTCCACCAGCGGTCTCAAGGCGGCGAGCGCTCCCTCCACCGGCTTCCCTGCGGCGGTGGCGTCCCCTGTCTCCTCCTCTGCTCACCATGGGAGTCGCGGCGCACGGCATTGGTGGGCCCGTGCCGCGCGGGCGGGTAGCGGGCTTCCTGTCTCGCGCTACATATACCGCCTGCAAGAGCTCACGCTATTTTAGTGTGACCTTTAAAGGGCTGCGGTGCAGCTCCTCCATACGGTATATGCTCCTTCAGTAGCATATACCGTTGCCCCAGTGCAGACAGCCTTACTCGCATTTATCTAGATTTCCTACCATTCCCGGGTGGAACGTTACAAATTCAAGCTCAACTTTTTTTTTTTTTTTGAGAAACATATTCAAACTCAACAGACAATGAGGAGAACTATTGCCATCCTGCACTGAATGTAGCATCTAATGTCATTTATCCGCATTTCCTACCATTCCCATTTCTTGGGCGTTGATATCTCTTCTGGACGTTGGTATTCAAATTCAAATCAAATGCAAAAGAGTGTAAACAATCGCGCATGCCTATAAGACTCGCCACCACCCGATCTGATAATGGTACAGGTCCAGAACAGGAGCCACCAACCGATGATGGATTAGCCGTTTCGTTGTCGAGTGCCATCTCATGATCTCATCGCATCGCACTTCCCTTTCTTGAAGCCACCGCAACCAACACCCAAACAAATCCTCAATTACAACGACGCACCACCGAAGAAGCCCAAGCGACGCCACGGCACTCCTTTTAAAATCCCCGCAGCCACCGAACGGATCGAGAGCTCCCTCACCTCACCACACCCCCGTGCGACCCTAGGGTTCGCAACTCTTCCGGAAGCTTCCAAAAATGGCCACTGACGAGCTCGCCCCCACCCCCGCTCCGGCCGCCGTCGCCGCAGCCCCGGCCGGGGGCGACCACTCCCCGGCCTTCTCGTTCAGCATCTGGCCGCCGACGCAGCGCACGCGGGACGCGGTCGTGCGGCGCCTCGTGGAGACGCTCGCGGGGGACACCATCCTCTGCAAGCGCTACGGCGCGGTGCCGGCCGCGGACGCCGAGCCCGCGGCGCGCGCCATCGAGGCCGAGGCCTTCGACGCCGCGGCAGCCACGGGAGGCGCCGCCGCCTCCGTGGAGGAGGGGATCGAGGCGCTGCAGTTCTACTCCAAGGAGGTGAGCCGCCGCCTCCTCGACTTCGTCAAGTCCCGCTCCGCGGACGCCAAGGCCGACCCGCCGTCCGAGGAGGCCCAGGCCCCCGCCGCGCCCGAGGCCGAGGCCGCGGAGCCCGCGGCGTGAGCGCAGGATAGCCATTCATTCCGTTTCAATTTCCTGAGATGAGATGAGTTGCATCTGGAATTTGTCTGGCGACTGCAGACTGTGTGGCTTGGGTCCGAGTTTGTATGACTTGAATGTTAGCTGTTTGCACATCTATGCAATTCGTGTTCTTCCATGAACAGCCCTGTTTTAGTTCGTGCTCTTATTTTTCTTCTTGCAATCCCTGCCTCTGACCAAGGATTATGTTCAGTTTGCTGTGACTCGCATGCGGCATGCATCCTGTAATAACCCAGTTTTGTGCCCTGCCGCCCCTGAGCTTTGCAACTCAGGAAGACTCGCTGTCGCTGATAACCGAATTGGTCCGAAGTAACAAGCAATAAGGTTGCTTCCGTAATGAAATTCGGCCATGGCCATTGTGGGGGAGAAAAAAAGCAATATTAATCCTCCTATATTCGAAGCCACGTTTTTATTTTGTAACTGTCATCGTTGATTTGAAATCTGATCATGGGTCATATATACCGTTGAGTATGAATCCTCAGCGATCAAACGTCTTTATCACTGTCTTCTGTGTAGTATTCGCTTGCATATATCGTTAAAGCGTGGCCTCGCTGATGATTGTTGAATGATTCGTCTTGTCTCTCACCTTTCGTTCACACTGATCAATGCTGCACGATGGCTTGTTTGTGTACATGAATTCAGAGAGCATTAGTTCGAGGCAGGGGCGGGCCTATAGTAGTGCAATGGTATTCAGTCGAATACCTTTTTTTTTTTTCAAAAAATTCATATATATAGTGTACACATGTAAATATATTAGAAAAAGAAAAATACAGTCAAACTGTATATAACAATCAGCCCAAAACTCAATTGTGTGTTATATAATTGTTATATATTAATTAGAACCACGTGGTGTTATATATGCCAATTGCAAAATATTAGGATTTAGGCGGTGTTTAGATTCTAGATAGTTTGAATTTTGGGTACTGTAGTACATGTGCTAACTTTATAATAAGTGTCCAATTATAGTTTAAAACGATTGGTTTACATACAATCTGTGTAATTAGTTTCTTTTTTTCTCTATATTTAAAACTCAATCTATGCGTCCAAACATTTAATAGAGACATAAATTTTTGGTGGAACTAAACAGGGTCTTGAGAGTTTAGGTTATTAAAAAAATTGACACTCTTCTATATTTTTAAATACACAGGCAAAAATTCTGGGCCCGCCACTGGTTCGAGGACCCGTATCTTTACTCGGATGTAGATTAATATGAATCACATACGGATCGAGCACACGATGGATAATCAGCGTCTTTCTCGGATCTTCAGATACGTGGGCGTTCCCTTGAAAGTGCCCTCCTTCCATGGGTGTACTCCTTCCATTCCAAATTGTAAGTTATTTCAAGAATTTTAGAGAGTCAAACTTTCTCAACTTTGACCAAGTTTATATAATAGAATTTTAGAGAGTCAAACTTTCTCAACTTTGACCAAGTTTATATAATAGAGAAATTTTACAGTGCTTGGGGATAATATGAGCCTTCCGTTTCATCAAATCTGATGGTTAAAAAATAGGAAGAGCCAGACAAGAGGAACTTAAGTTGTAGACCGAAACCAAAAGAAACATGGGTCCGGAACTAGGTTTTAATTAATTCTGAAGGATATAACGGTAAATTAATATCTCAGGAGGTGAGAATCTAAATCGCTGCTTATATATGAATTAATAAAATTATCGGAATGTTTCTGATCCCCAGCTCCATCGCTCCGCTCCGCCCTTCCGCTCGAGAACGCGACAGCCTGTACTGTCCGATCCGTCTCCGCCTCGTCGGAGGACCGCCCCATCTGCTCCCTCTGGCTGCCGCACGCCCAATATGGCCCCGCAATAGCTCTGAACCCTCTCTGGACATCGCACTCGATGGCCGCGGCGGCGCATCCCCAAAGCCCTCCAGCTCCGATGGCAGCTGCAGGCACTAGGAGTCACTGGCACGGCCGTGGTGGCCAACGTGGGGCCTCACCAGCGCCCGGTCCTCGGTGGGCAGGCCCTGCAACTCCGTCCATCTCCTAGCGCGTGGGGGCTCACTTGCGCAAGAGCACTAGACACTAGTCCAGGCATCCAACTCCGGCGGCGGCTGCTCCAGATAACTAGCGCTCGGGCAAGGGCGCGTGCGCATCCGAGGTAAGCGGCGGTAGCTGCTGATCCAGCTGGGTTGGTCGGCTGCAGTTTCAGGCTCCTGGTCTAGGAGACCAAACAAGTGTCGTAGACTATGTATAATATGAACACAGTTTCTGCTGCATACGTCGATTGGGAAGATGTGCAATCCAACCGGCGGTGGACGGTGAGAGGCAAGATCCCGCGAAGCAGGGCAGAACGACTCGAGTCCGTGAATTGGGTGAAGTTACACATGGATTAAAAGTTCTAAACTGCCCTTAAGAATAATTAACTAATTTTATTAATTAAGAATTACCATTCCTCCCAAGCATCATAAAAAAATCTCTATATAATAAGATAATAATATTTACAATATCAACTAAATATTATTAGATTCTTCATCAAATATATTTTCATGGTACATTTATTTGGTGTCATAATTCTTTATATTTTTTTCTATAATTTTGATCAAAGTTAAGATAGTTTAACTCTTCAAGATTCTTCGAACGACTGAGTGGAGGGAGTATTTGTCGATTCCTTTCCCAGTTCAAAGACTGATTGTTTGGTTCCAGGGACATGGTCCGTGTCACATTTAATGTTTCATGATTTTTAAATCTAATTAATCCATTGTTAGGACATGTCAAATAACTGATTAGTAGGATACGTTTATTGTATCACTACATTGTCAAAGGACTATGTAAACTCAAAAAATTCGCCTTGCAAAAAACCTCTATCTTACAAAATTCATCTTGCAAGAAACCTATTTGTAAAATTAGTTTTTAATTAGTTTTTTTTAGTATTATAAATTAATGTCTAAACATCCGATATGATGGAGACTACTTTTTAGATTAGGGGAACCAAACACTTGTCATCGGGAAAAAAATCTGAGCCACCGTTGTTTCAGTTACAGGAGTGTTCGTTGAAAAGAAACGCTACATCTGCTCCTCTTAGCTTAGTACTCAAGTTCATGTTCGTCCGTGCTACTGCTGAGCAGTTAAGACCTATGGATGGGTGCCACGAGAGACCACAGACATGTGAGTTTCTAGTGGAGCAGGACATTTGGCTCGATCGAGGACTCCAGTGATAGTCGAGCCTCTGTTAGTCTTGCAAGACAAGCAGACAAGCAACAATTTGTCGGCACCACCTTCTGCGGATCAAGGTAAGGCATGGCAATTAGTGGTTCTAAACTTGTTAATAGACCACTGGCTTGGCACCCTATTGTCTAGTAATGGCGCATGCGTAGCCAGTCTCGTCGTAGAACTAGCTATCTCTCCGCTGGTGGAGCTTAGAGATATGGCCCTCTATCGATTGTTTTCTAGTCATAACCCACCCCTCCCATTGGGTATTATGGATTAGTGAAGTATGAGCTCGCCTTATTCCTATCATATATCTAGTTCTTATCTCATTCCAAATATCTAAGCACCACCTAATCTTTTCAGTGCTCCAACAAAGGCACACAATCGTCGTCGTTTTTTCCAGCCTATTTAATAAGACTTTCGCTCCATAAAAATATTTGTTTTCTTCTCTGAAGTGGTTGTTATTTTGGTAAAAATTTACAATTTCTCCTAATAGAGACGAAGGTTTAAATGTTCATAATACTTTTATTTTCTCTTTCTTTTTTGTTCTTTTCATTTTTTCTTCTTTTAATTATTTTGTTTTTTCCCTTAACCCATAGCTCTATAGGGAAACAAGGATTCATGGCTCGCGCACAACACATGTCACAGTCTTTCTTTCATCTACGCCGTCTCATAGCTTCCACTTGAACTACCACTATCGATCCGCACCTCCCGTGACCAAAAATAACAACGGGTATGACTATGTTTTTTCCATGGGTTTTAGATTCGCTTCCACTTGAACTACCACTATCGTTCTGGAATCTTCCAATTGGGTCAAGACGAGACGGGTTTCCACGGTCCTTTAGATTCGAATATTCGAATTGGGTCAAGACGAGACGGGTTTCGATGGTCCTCTAGGTTTTCACCAAACAATTAGGGTTCATAACCGGCATCAGCCCACCGGCCCCACTCCCTCCCAGGCTCCAACCAATTCCCAACCCCGCTCCCAATTCCATTCCCATCCGCGGCGGTCCGGCGGTCGCAGAAGCCGAATCCCTCTCTCCCTCAGATTCCTCCCGTCCTCCGGCGGCCGGCGCGCTCCATTCCGCAGGCAAGGACACGAACAGGTGACCCTCGGCAACTCCCTCTCCCCTCTTTTCTCATCCCTGCGCTTTCGGTCGTCGGTTCGTCGCTCGTGGCCGCCGAGCGAGGAGCGACGGCGCGCATCCGCCCCTCCCGCTCTGCTTCCCGCGCCGTCTCGCCTCTCATCACCGCCCCGTCTCCCTCTGTCGTTCCTGGCCGCTAGTCTTCTTCTCCATCGCCGGGTACGCGCTTGAGGAGGGAGGAGGAGCCGCAGCGCGTGGATCCAGGGGCGGCGGCGTCAATCCCGCGTGAGGTGGGAAAAAGGATCCAGTGAGATATCTACTCGCAGCTCTGTCTCAGCGCGTTTTGCGGAGATTCTTCGGTGGAGCTAGTTGGTGTACCACGCCTCTGGTGCACCACGCGCTGCCGGCTGGCAGCGGGAGCCAGCAGCCGCTGCTCCACCAAGGCGGTCGCTCCGCTTTGGGAGCGCTTATGCCCCAAAGCAAAGCGTTGCCTGTCCGCTTGCGCCCTGAAGCGTGCGCTTAGTGCCGCCTTTTGGAACCATGATATTCGGTTCTATCTCGTCTGCACAAACTGTTGCCTGATCTTACGACCTGTGCTGTTGCAGCCTTGTGTGCTGGTCTACGCGGTGTCATTGCAAGACAAGATGGTTTCCTTCGAGATGAATGACCTCAAGAGTATGGGCTTGTCACCACTCTTTTTAAATTGTCTTCCCAGTTTTTGTTCTATTTATTTCTGCTAGGAGCATAGATAGTGTGCTGGGCAGTGAATGTGTATGTGATTTGCTTGCCCTCCTTTGTTTCTGCTTCATACTCCGTAATTCAGAACTTAACAAGCTACATATTTGCAAATTGTAATGTGGACACACTCATGTGATGAATGTGAAAGTCATCCTCAGGGATGCTACTTTGTTTTTTAAAGGTTTGCTGTTTTTTAACTGATATTTGGTGATTTGTCAATCATATCCGTGACATGTACATAATATCATGTAAGCAGTAGTTTTAATGAATTTGACCCATCAGGGTAATATATCATGTGTGGAATGTGCTGTATAACTTAACCTGCATTTTTTTGTAATTATGTGATAATTGAGAATTGACTATGATACATTAGTGTCGCAGGGTCATGTACTGTGTGCCTGTGTGGTATATAATATGTGAATATCACTTGATTGGTAGTTTTCGGAGGCAACAAACTGCTATTTTTTTTTTCTTTAAGGGTGGACCGGGGATGTTATTAGAAAAAACAAGTATAGGGATTAGCATGTGTGATATACTGATATCGTAGCTGTTTGTTGCTGTGGCTAATCTCAACAGAGTTTGTCCAAAAATACAGAAATATTGGCTCAAATGTACCAACTGGTAAAGCTTTTAGGCAAAGCAAAGATTATAGTTTAAGATCTTCTGCTGGTAGGCTTACACACTTGCCATACTACACAAGTACTAACCGCAGAGCTGCTGGCTGACTGCTGAATCTCTGAAAGATACTTGGATTGAGTTGAAACTGGCATCAGATATGCTGCTGCTGCAAGGTCAATCCTAGTTTCTAATTGACCAGTAAGGAACAGATACTCAACCATTTCGAAACCTTCTTGTTCTGTCTGGGTTTTGATTCAAATTTTCAGTGAATCTCGGTAGAATCATCGAACTTAAAATACCCCCATTTTGAGTGTTTTTGGCTGTATTAAGAAGAGCATGTTCAATGTTCGAAGCGTGATGAAAAATTCTGGCTTGCGAAATCTTGTCTGTTGTTGTAAAAGCATATTCGCTGGTTTAGATATAACAGTCTATTATTCCAACTCATTGATCTGTGATGTGACTGATGTCTGAATTTCATCATGGACAGAGATTGGGCTTGGCTTGACAGGCTTTGGAATATTCTTCTCCTTTCTGGGAATTGTTTTCTTCTTTGACAAGGGGCTCATTGCAATGGGCAATGTAAGTGAACTTCCATTTTGAAATTTGCTTTTGAATCTTTTGAGGATCTAAGTTAACTCACCGTGCGTATGGTTCACCTTTTTCTCTTAATGGCATTTCAGATTCTTTTCCTGTCAGGTTTGGGTTTGACAATTGGTCTGAAATCAACTATGCAGTTCTTCACCAAGCCAAAGAATTATAAGGTTTGCAACCACTGTATTTGCCAGGGCTGTTGCCCTTAAACATGTCTAACATCTCATTCTCATTAACTGCTCCAATGAACAGGGTACTATCTCATTTGGTGCTGGTTTTTTTCTGGTTCTCATTGGGTGGCCGTTTTTTGGCATGCTCTTAGAGGCATATGGCTTTATTGTACTCTTCAGGTAGGAGAATTTACATGTGACCGACTGATCCTTTCTCAAATTCTTAGATAGTAAAAAAGAAAATCATTGCTGCAAATAGATATTTGTTTCTAATGAACCACCATTTTTCTTTAAAAAGGTTGCTTATGCCTGGGCACTGACTTTGCAATTCCATTGCAGTGGGTTCTGGCCAACACTTGCTGTTTTCTTGCAGAGGATTCCTATCATTGGCTGGATTTTCCAACAACCATTTGTAACATCGGTAAGAAGCCGCAACACATAATGTTCATCTTTGGTTACTGAGACTAGAAGCTTGGCCAATTGCACATTTTGACAAGACCACTTTTCCCTTGTGTCTGCAGTTCCTTGATCGCTACAGAGGAAAACGTGTTCCAGTCTAGCAACCTTTTGCTGCATATGCTTACTTGCGGTGTAGCAACTAGCAACCTGTGTTTTTTACAACAGTAGCAATCTGGTTGTACCGGTGTCTGATCCTTCATGTTTATAATATGTTTTGTTTAGTTCCCAATAGGATTGTTCTTTGTAAATTACAACCCCAAACTGGCCAAACCAAAGCTCCATTCCGTTGAGACCAGGATGCAGGCTCACCCATGAAATGTATTTTTTGAAGAAACTCTTCAGCTTGTTGAGAGCATTGTCTCTGAAAGAAAAGCTAATATGTTCTTTTAGAGGGTAATAAGTTATATATTTCTTGTGGACTGAATTTCTGAGCACAAAGTTGCGGTTCATGCATCTGGGTCAATATAGGATTCCTAGACCCTCCAATTTCTTATGGGGTTTTTCTAAATGATTCACAATATAACAAGCAAAACCTTAAGATGCCACAAATGAGTCGCTGAACATGCTAGTTTGATGTGTCTCACGTTACATTTGTATGAGAATCAACATTTTTTTTTGTGAGGGAGAATATATAAACAAATTCTACTATGCATTTTTGGCAAAATCACAAGTCAGAAGATGCCATCTATTTTATGGTCTTGGAGATGGAAGATTAGAGGTCAAGTCATTTGTTAGACAACTTATAGAGAGACTTCATTACTTTTTCTAGCAACATAGATTTTGCTATGAACCTAAATATATGAAGGCTATGTTTAGAAAAAGGCCATATAAAGGCTATGTCTAGAAAAAGCTAGACAGGCTTGGAATGCAGGGAGTAAGGCCCCGTTTGGCATAACTCAATTTCACAAGTGAATCTGTTTTTTTTAGAAAATAGCTTTATGAGCAACATGTTTGATGAAGCTGAACTGTTTTGAGAATGTTGTAGTTTTACCAACAATTTCATGCATGGTTGAGAGAGAGAAATGAGGGAAAAAGTTAGGACGAATTATTTTTTTTCAGCTTCATGACAACTCATCCTTTTGTGAGAGAGGGAGAAAAATAGGTTCACCCATAAAGTTATTTTTAAAAAAGGTGTTTGAAAAAAAAAAGCTAGTATGTGGCAGAGTGGCGGTAAATTGAGCAAATCAACTAAAGGCTCATGATCTTAGTACCCCAAACATGAGTCTTGTAGCAGTGACAATCCTGAAACCTATGTTCGTATTTTGTTGGTTCATCCTCCGAGCGAAGCACGTCACCGCTGATTCTTTCCCACTCGCAAGTCGCTCTCCTCTCGGAGTGAACTACGGGTATTGGACTATTGTGGAGTGCCGATCTGATCCATTCGAAATTGGTTCTGGAGATGCTACGCTATCGCGGCTTGGCCCAACCGCCCAAGTGCCAAGAACCAGATACCATTGTTCTTGCTCGGGCTCCAGATGGGCAACCCGGTACAGATCGTTGTTGCTTCCAGGCTCACCGTGTGGTAAGTCACCCGCTCACACCGGTCTTTGTGCTCCGGTGCCGACGCCGGAGCAATTTATTCTCAAAACAAATTAGAACCTTATATATACGAGTTTCATTGTCAGAACCCTATATATACGAGCTCCACTACTTAACATGATCAGACAGCAGCGGTAAACCATGAGATTTCGACAAATAGCAATTTGGATCAAGCTCAGCAAGCACAATGGCATCAAATTCACATTTTGCCAAAGGCGACAATGGAAGCCAAAGAAGTGACAACCAGCACCGAAAGCAGTTTTACAGACATGTAATGGGATGAATTTGGCCATCTAGAACTAATCCAAATCCCCACATGTAATCAGACAAATTAAGCACCTAAACCTAAACCTAAAGCCGGAGACTAGTCAATGCCTTGTCAACATCGCTCTAGGAACCAGAATTAAGGACATTTGCGTTAGCTACAAAACCTTCAGATGATGTCATGAGCAAATCAGCTGGAGGGCCTCCCTGACTAGAATTCAGAAAGACATTGGCCCAGTTTGACGATCTGTGCACAATTCTTGAAGGTATGCGGTCGCTATCTTCACCTCCTGATGCTTCGTAACCATCGCTAGACGATCTTTTAAACTCGATGCCCTTGTGAGCTGAATGTGTGATGGCTCCCTGCATCTCATCAGCTGTGGCTGAGGAACTGCGGAAGGGGTGGAGATCAGGCGAGTCAAAGCTACTTTCAGGTGATGAAGTAACATTTCTTGTGGATGCTGCAGTACTAGGTTGGAAAGCACTTCTTGCTTCGAGCTGTAATGGGGCTAAACTGCCACAAATTTCTGTTGCTGTGTCACTGTAGTTGCTTTCAGTGCCGCTCGCGGATAGAGTTGCAAGTGGGTCAAGAGAAAGCCCAGAAGGGAAACCTCTTCTATCTAGTCGTCTCTTGTAGCTGGGCATATGATCTGGTTTACTGCCATTGTCTGGGGTGCCATGTTTTGCTATTGGTTTCAGGATTTTGGATTTCTTCCTTGCCTCCGCGGCTGCCTTTGAAACTTCCTCTGCATTTAGCCGTGCCAATGTCCATGGACTAATTTTCACTGCTCCATTTTTTCTCCTTGCTCCTTCCTCGGTTTTCTTGTTGCCTGACTGTGAAATGCCGACCTCTGGAGGAATGGCATCGAACTGTGAAAGAGAGAAGCAAGCAATAAATATCAACTGCTGAAGATGGAAGAAGGGGAACTACAGTCTTGATTTATTGTCCAATTGTCACAAAAAATCTATACTATTTGTTGGAAAACAAATTTAGCATACTTCAACAATCATGAATCATGATAACTTGAAGCACGTACAGATGCAAGCACTTGAAACTTCAGAAGTTCAGATGCTACTATCAAGAAGTCTTTTTCACATATAGTGAAGTTTGATTTCAGTTGGTTTTATATGTAGAACACAAATGAGGACATATTCACCTAATTAACAAAACAACACATGCAATATCCAGGACATATTCAGTCATGTATCACGGCGTGTTGTCTTTGGCTATCCAAGATCTTTTTGCCCTTAGCTGCCTAAGGCTTTTTACAGAAATGGGTGATTATCTCATACCTGGTCCTCCAGAAACAATCTTGGTGGTGTGCACCATGAACCACGATGAAGAGGTCCAAAAGAACTGGCTGTGCTAAAACCAGTAACAGAACTAATAATAGACATCTGTGGACTTTGGTGTCCAGGAACCTCTTGTTGATCCGCCTGCTCCCTCAAAGCTATGATGTAATCATATGTGCTAATTCCCTGGACACGCATGAAGAGGATTGCAATTTAACCTCAAGTTGTATGGAAAAAAAAAGAACGGCAAGAAATTAAATGCACAAAATTGTCTACTTTTCTTGCAAAACTCCCCAACCAATTATAGGCAACTCATAGTATGTGTTTTGACTTATTTCCACAGAAAATGTGACCAAAACAATCGACTCCAGTGCTACCAAATGCTTCTTGTTTCTTACTAAGGGGATAGTTAATTTGAGTTTCATAACAGTATCCATGTAGTGGATCAAGAAAATAGTACTGATCAAGCAGTCCATTTCAGGAAGCAGGAAAGTAGATAACAGAGATGGGCCAAAAATGAAAACTGCAAGCATGTCTATTATTGCTATTGTACGATACCAATTAAGGAGTCCCCAATTGAACCTCAAGAGCAACTTACCTTTTTGACAAGAAGGATATGAAAACATAAAAGCTGGACAAGTGGCACGGTTGCAACCATTGCTAAAATGGTGCAGGTTGCCTGCAAAAAATTTAACATCCTGTTACCAATTTTGCAACCTTTTTTCAAAGATGGCAGAATTGTTTTAGTTTACCAACAAATTATATGCAGCAGACTCATATTCGACAACGAAAGGAAGGAAAAACTGTTCAACTCACCACAACAATTACAAAAGCTACAGTTGAGAAGCTGCTTCCCAACTTTGTGACAACCTGCCTAGAGAATTCTCCCCGCTTCACAATACAGAGAATCAACACAAGTGCCCCCGACAACCACTGCATCACAAGCTGGATCAAGTTGTACAAACAATGGAGATCTGTCAATAAACTACCAGAATGCTGAACAACATTGCTAACTATATGCATTGCCCCCACTTGGTTGCAGATGTTAAAGGTAAATGCAATTGCACAAGGGTCCTCTTTACATTCCAATTTGTATCAGTTTGTCATTTGTCAAGAGATCCACGCTTACCAGGATAACTGCAGAAGCCATTAGAGCAAAGAAACCTTTGTAGTTCCTTTTCCCTATGCAATTGTTAAGCCACTACAAAAGAACAGAGGCAGCAGGCAAAACAAGACCCATTAATTGTGAGGAAATAAGACCATAATTCTTAGAGGAATCATATTTTTTCGCATCATGGGAAATCATAAGAAAAAAACATATCTTACTCTGCAGTGATGGTCAAATCCATCAACACACTTGTCACATACTCTACAATGCTTACTGTTCTTCAGAACCTGGGAATGACATCCAAATCAAAAGGCGAAGAATTATGCTAGCTTTTCATAAGATGTTAGAAACAATGAAGACACTAATCAAGATCACAAAAGTATCAGAAGAGTGACTTTCCATTCGGCTATAACCGTTCAATCAGAAATTTGGAGCATAATTAGAAAAATGCTTAAATGACTTTATTTGATCCAAAACACTAGCCCTCCTGCTTATGTAAACTCAGTATAGTTTGCTACAATAGCCTGAATTTCATGGGTTTCCCTCATAAGTTCATTACATCTACAGTGTCAAAGCTCTATTGATTACTGATTAGCAAACTGAGTATTGGCAAAATTTAATGTACAAACATGAACTACATAAGCACATGCCAAGCTAAAGCATAAAATGCTGAAAGATGTAAAACTCACTGTACAAGTTTTTACTAAGTTTTCTGCATAGTTTTAAGGTGGCCTTAAAAACTAAGCTTGCAGACCAGTATAGCTTGAAGAAACAGGACTGTATGTTCAGGTATGATTATTCAAGTACAGCGTGTGAGCATAAGCAACAGCTAGGAGATAGAACCCTCGACAGAAAAAAAAATTAATCTGATACTTATGAATAGCCCCAAGGGTAATATAGAGTACATGATTGTAATACAAGGAATAGGAAAAGGACTCCTAATGATACCTCTGCTTCGCATAAGCTGCAGAAAAACATGCCTTCTTCACACATTTTCTGTTCTGAAGGTTGACTGTCTGATTGGAGGCATCGTTGGCAAAGGCAAGAGAATGGGAGACAGAATAGGGAAAGAATTCCAGAAAATCTGGGCCAAGAAGGCGAATCTTTCCTCTCAAGCATGCTGCTCAGCTTCTCACTGTTATCAGCAGCACTTAATGGCCTTCCTCCATGATTAATTCCCTGATGCGAATTTGCATAGGAGTGCTTTTCATGCTTATCTAGCTTCAAATTCTTTGTTGAATCGAAGATGCCAGGGTCTCCAGGATTTGTTGCCGCACACCATACGTATAACACAACAACACATGCAATCTGCGAAAGAGACATTAATCATTCTCTAGGTAAAATTGTTCAACCACTCAAGTGAGTAATGGTACTATATAGTCTAACGGGTGTCATATCATCATTCCTATGTGCAACAAGTGCAAAGCAGATGACGTTCTCTACCAGTGTCTGAACTTGCAATGCCTGACGGGGCAAGCACCAAGAACTGTAAAGCGTGGGACGGCTGGCAGCGAAACAAACACCCAACTCCAGATCTATGCATACTAGCGAATTTAACCACTGAAAAGGGCAGGAACCTCACCAATGGGGTGTAGATAGCCATGGCCACAATCTGGAACGGCTTCGTCCCCACGAACGGCACGAAGAAGACGTAGAAGGCGAATCCCAGTGCCGAGAACACAGCTATCGCAACCACCTGCGGAACACTATGTGAGTGAGGCAAATGCGAGGAACAGCAAGAACAATGCGAGATGGGAAAGCCGAACGCACAATCCCTCGCTGGTGAGTGGATTATTATACCTGGAGAGGGTGGTATGGCAGCTGCCACCCGTTCTTCCTCATGGCTGAGTTAACCCCAGAACCTGCACTCCAACTCCAAGGACGAGAGGATGCCAATGCCGAGGCCCGAGGGCTACCAAAATGTAGAGAACCCGGGTGCCTCACGAACTATGGCGCATTTCTTTCTCAGACCCATCCATACTCAGTAGAACCAAGAAACGCCTTGCTCCCGCGATGCCCAGAGGCCAGAACCAGAGATTGCGGGAGGGTGAACCAAGAAGGCAAGGACCAAGAAGCAGAGAATGCTGCTTGGGTCAGCGACAATGGAAAGCGGCAGATTCCAGCGGGGGTAGACAGGTAGAGGGAGCATCCAATGCGGCGTCTCGGGGAGTATGACGACTGACGACTGTGGCCATCCCTCCGGCGCCTCTTGGATTTATTGTGCAGGGGCAGTGTGCTGCTGCCTGCTGCTGAGTCGTTGAGGCATCGGTCTTCGGTCACTAGACTACTCAAGGACAAAGTATGCATAATCCGAATTTGATTTCGGGAGCATTTCAAATGCACAAACTAACTTCATGTAGAAAGTTTTACACGAAACAGTTTTTAGTAAAGCCTGAGTACGAGTAGTCAGTAAGCCTTTGCCACACACTAGACAAGCTTTGGAAAAACATTGGCGGGAGAGTAGACGCGCTAGAAAAGAAGAGTGGGAGTAATACGCAAAACCAATTCCCGGCCATTACTGTTTCAAAAAAAAAATTCCCGGCCATTACGGAAAAAAGCGCCTAGGCATGAGCCTACGCAGCCTGAATCCCTGTCCCTGCACAACAGCACCAGCTTTTCTGGCTACCAACAGAGGAAATGAAAAAGGATTGTCGCTTTGTGGGTGGGTGGGTGGGTGGGGGAAATAGACCAGGAAGACTATAACTTAAGACCATGTTTACATTAACCACTAAGGGGGTGTTTAGTTCCTCTCCAAAATCTCAAAATTTCCGTCACATCAAATTTACGGCACATACGTGGAATATTAAATGTAGACGAAACTTTGATATGTTTGCACAGTTTGCCTGTAAATCACGAGACGAATCTTTCGAGTCTACTTGGCTATAATTGGACAATTATTGTAAAATATTCCTCGCTGCTACAGTGCCAAAATCCAAAAAAAAATTAGGATCTAAACACCCCCTAAATACCAAAAGTTCTGTCATATCAATATTTGGACACAAGTATGGAGCATTAAATGTTAATAAAAATTGAAAATAATCTGTAAGCTTCACAAAATATTGTGAAACAATTTTTTAAATTAATTTGGACATGATTTGACACTTGTTGTAAAAAATAGCACGTTGACAATCTAAACACCCTCTAGTTAAAATGGATCAACTTTATCTATAAAATTGACCCTGGGATCATGGTCAGATCTAAAGACATGACCAGGTCAACACATTCCAAAATAGCATAAAAATGCCGGCCAAGGGCCAAACTCTATCCATAGGAGGGCAAGGTTTACGTGGCCATGGACTCCAACGTTGGCATCTTTTGGCACAACTTGTGGAGAGGCTTTAGCTTATCCACTCAGTTTACATGAGCTAGTGAAACCATGGTAGATTGACTTCATCAGCTTCTAGTTGTTTTGAGGTAGGACAGAGAGCTCGACTTAATAAACAGTCAAGATACAATACTGAACATTATCTAAATAGTGTCAATGTCACAGAAGCTAAAGCCATGCCATGTACTAAGGGCCTATTTGGTGGAACTCCACCTGATCTTAATTCTCTATGCAAGCTAATTATAAGAGAAGCGATTCTCTCTGACTATTTTGCATAAACTCTCAAAATCACATAGAAAATCACTTCAATAATCAAGAGAAGCTATCTTTTTAGCTCAGTCTCTTATTTTATTCTAGAAAATTATTTCACATAATCAGTAGAGAATTACTTCTCTCTGAAAAACTGTTTGACGGCCTTCTCAATCCAACAGAGAGAATCCTGATAGTTCTACCAAACAGCACCTCAAGAGTAGCTTCAGGCTGTTCGTCCGGCTCCCATGCGGCCATGCCGGAGAGCTGCCGGCAAAAAACGAGGTAAAAACCGGACCGCACTGGTCCTTGGTTGAGAATAAAGTAAACGCTGGACCTGGGTGATAGGGCGAGCAAGTTCAAAAGCTGGGGAGAGCGCTGCATGGTGCATGCTGAATTGCTGAGCCTTTTGGTTGCCTCAAAAGCAGGAGCGCCCCGTGGAGCGTCGACTGTCGTCGGCTAGAACGGAATAAAGAAAGGAATGCGAAGATGACACCACGGCTGTGATCTCAGCAAGACAGCAGTGGCAATCGGCGGTTCCGCAACGGCATGAAACAGTATATTTCTCTCGTAACAAATCAGCACGAGCCAAAATCATGTTTAAAAAGAACATGCTAATGTGCCACCGGAACTGGATTGGGGAGGCACACTGTGATCGGCTCCCATGGAATCGGACGGGACAAGAGATGAGAGCAAATCCCATACCGTTCTGTGTGGACAGTTCGCGTCTAGTCGGCAGCCTACAATGCGATCCCGATCCCAGCGCAAACTCTCCATGGACGGCGAGACCCTAAATTTAAAATCTTAAGACATCTTAAATTTTTTTTAGCAAAATCGATTAAAATTCATTTAACACAACAACCAATTACTGACCTACTATGTATATTAGTGCGTCAAAGTCAACATGTCAACCCCATGTTAGAAATCTAAGGTAGACATTAGAAACTACTCTCTCAAGTCCAAAGATATCCAATGGACATTGAATTATTTGAAGTCGCTCTCAAATGAAATTTGAATATTATTGAATCATATGGGGATGGATATCCAAATCCACATGGACCTTATCCAAGCATATCCAAGGCAACAAATATTCGATTAGATTTTGGATGATCCAAATCCGCTGCCAGCTCTACTTGCAAACATCCAAGCTTTCTTTCAGGCAGAGTATCAGGATCACTTGTGGGTTTTTTTTTTTTTTGTGGGGGGGGGGGGGGGGGGGGGGGGGCGCGGCTATCTACGCGATACAATGTGTGAAACGTTAGCAAAGAACAAATTTCAGGAACAGATAGGCTAAAGATTTTTTCAAAAAAATAAAAAATAAAATGATACACTGTTATTTTTTTCTTTTCAGCGATGCTGATGAATTGTTCCACCAGAAACTATGCCTCTACAAGTCCTTTGCTGCGTGCTTTCTTCTTCCCACCTTTTGCTGCTTTTGAACTTGCTTGGGCATCCTCTTCCGTCTCAGTTTCTATCCTTGCAAAAACTGGCTTTGGCTCCGACATTACCTGGCCTGCTTTAAGGCCTCCCCATTTCGTATCCTCCTAATGAAATAACTGAAAATGATTACACGCTCTGGAAAAGATTGAGGCAGATTCATAAAAGATTGAAGACTGCATTTTCCTGATGATGCCTGGTTGTATTTCTGCGGATGAACATATATAAATAGGAACAGAATCATATAGCATTTTCTGTGATATAAGAACGTACCCATCTCAACAATCTAAACTGGTCTTCTGTGAAACCAAGCTGTGTGTAAATCCTCAGAGAAAGGCTTGGAGTGATAGGAGATAGTGCGATTGCAATTATCCTCATTGTCTCTAAAATAAGTACAAGATCCTGTAGATAAGTGGAGACAGATTAACCGACGTAGGCATATCACAGAACTACAGAAGTGGAGTGCAATTTCTTTAGAATGGGTATCATAGCTCGCCAAACATCTGAAATATCACTTGTTTATGGTTCAATCCAAATATTTCACATCAATGGAGCAAGTTTTGTAGAGAGTTAATAAGTAGCTTCATGTGTCATATACATCAGATAACATTAGATAAATCATTGACCATTTAAAAAGGCCTTAAGATATATTGGCAGCACATATAAGATTTATTGCTGATGTTAGATATCACAGAGAGAATACCAGTAATGGTAAAATCAGAGCTAGTAGGACGCTGTCAGAATAGTCAGATGTATAACAACAATAGTATTTTCAAGCTCCAAGGGAGGTCACTTTCATAAGCTACAAATTGATTAGATGTTTTGACTTTTCAAATTCGAATTTTCAGCATTTAAGATTGGGAAAATACATCTGAAACATAGGTGAAAAGTTGAGAGTAAAAAATAGTTTTACATGTTTACCTTTGCAGCCTTTTCAGCACTCTCACCCCCTTGCTTGAAACAGGACCATGGTGCTTGCTCATCGATGTACAAGTTTCCAAGGTTACCAATCTCTAAAACAGTTTCACATGCTGATGACAGCAAAAGATTTTCATAATGGTGTTTTGCCTTGTCCACCTGTAAAAACAATTTCACGGTGATTCGAACAGACACACGACAGGGCATGTTATTAGGCAATAGGAGATTGTATATTTAGGCAAGGCGGTCAGTTAGGATCAGACTTGCCATGTTTAGAGATAGCCTAGAGACTGATTGGGAGGATTTATTCCTTTCCTTGTATTTGTAAACTGCCATATATAGCAGCAGCCGCTGCCCTATAATACAGGCGCCCCTCTCCCATTGAGAGTGTGGCTGATTGCCCCCAACTTCATCTTTCTACATGGTATCAGAGCAATCTGATCTTGGCCCTCCCTCTCATTCCCCAAACTTGCGCCGCTCTCTCCCTGAGCGCCGCCCAACCTTGCTGCGCCGCCCAACAGCCGCGCCATCATGTCCACAGAATCCTCCACCACCTCCGCCACCTCTACAACCATGGCTGACGCCATCAACCCAGCCGTTTGCCCCTATGCTCTGGTAAACGTGAAGACCCACATCCCCATGACCCTCGAGCTGCGACCCTCCAACTACACCAAGTGGTCCACAACCTTCCACGCTATGTGTGGCAAATTCGGACTGCTCTCGCACCTTGCCGTCGTCTCCCCTACGCCCACCGATGACGCATGGGTGCAGGCTGACTTTTGCACCCGCAGCTGGATCTTCGGCACCGTCTCCGACTCCGTCCTCAACCTCGCTATGACCGGCGCCCAGCAGACCGCCGGCCAGCTCTGGACAGCCATCGCCGACCTGTACCAAGCTAACAAGGCGCCCCGCGCCGTCTTCCTGAGTCACGAGTTCCACTCGATGACCCAGGGCGACTCCTCCATCGACGAGTACTGCGTGCGCATGAAGGAGGCTGCCGACAATCTTCGCGATGCCGGGCAGACCATCACCGAGCCCAACCTCGTCCTCAATCTGCTCCACGGCCTCAACGAGAAGTACCAATCCGTCGCCGACAACATCGCTGCCCAGGAACCTCTCACATTTGCTGTTGCCAGGGACCAACTCCTCCTCAAGGAGCTGCGTCTCAAGAACGAGGACAAGGTCCGCGCCGCTTTAGCCCTTCTCGCTGCCTTCAACGGCGCCCCTGGTGGCGCCCCACCGGCCGGAGTCCAGCAGCAGCAGCAGCGTGGCAACGGCGGCCGCCGCGACAACACTCGGCGCGACAGCAAGCGCTAGCCCTGGGGTTTTGATCCTTGGACTGGCGCACGTGTCAACCCCGGCGAGCGCGTCATACCTCCCTGGGAGTGCGACCAGGGCGGTTCCGGCGCCCCTGGCAGCCACCCATGGCAGCCCCCACGCCAACAGGGGGTGCTCGGCGCCCCTCCTCAGGCACACACGGCGTTCGCCCCCCGTCCAGGCTTCCTCCACCAACACTGGTGGACCGACATGGGACTCGGCTGGCCTCATTGCTGCCCTGCAGCACCTGGCTGTCCAGGGCAGCCCCTCGTGGGTTGTTGACTCCGGCACTTCGTCCCACATGACATCTTCCGATGGTATGCTCCTCCAGCGCCTACCCCCCCTCCACCTCCTCTATAACAGTAAGCAATGGCACTAGTATTCCGGTCACGTCTAGAGGTCACTCCATCCTACCCACCGCCACAGCAAACTTCTCCCTTAATAACATTCTCGTCGCCCGTCCCTCGTTCGTAATCTTTTATCCGTTCGTCAATTCACCCGTGACAATCGCTGCTCTCTTGAATTTGACGCTCTTGGTTTTTCTGTTAAGGATACCCAGATGAGACGCGTGATTCATCGCTGCAATAGTACCGGCGACATCTACACCATACCTGCTATCCCTCCGACCGCTGGCGCCTCCTCACATGCTCTCCTGGCTGCTTCGTCGACCCTGTGGCACCAGCGTCTCGGCCATCCAGCCCCTGCTGCATTAGAACATTTAAATAAAATACACGTTGTTTCCTGTAATAAAGTAGACCGCTCCCTCTGCCATTCATGTCAGCTAGGCAAGCATACGCGTCTACCTTTCAGTGCCTCTCAGTCTTGTACTCATGCACCGTTTGAACTAGTTCATTGTGAGGTTTGGACCTCTCCCATCCCTAGTATATCTTGTTTTTCATACTATATAGTCTGCCTGGATGATTACAGTCACTATTGTTGGGTTTTTCCTCTTCGCCGCAAATCCGAGGTACACCAACACTTAGTTGAGCTCACAGCTCTTGCACAAACCCAATTTAACCTCCCTCTCAAATGCTTCCAAACCGACAATGGCACCGAATTCGTCAACACAGCCACCACCACCTTCTTCGCTGCTCGGAGAACACTTCTCCGTCTCTCCTGCCCATACACTTCCCCTCAAAATGGCAAGGCGGAACGCACCATCCGCACACTCAACAACTCAATCCGCACCATGCTGCTCCACGCTTCCATGCCGCCTGCATACTGGGCTGAGGCTCTTGCTGCCGCCTGCTACTTACTCAACAGGCGCCCTTCCTCCTCCATAGCCCATGAGGTTCCCTTCACTCGCCTCCATGGACAGCCACCCACCTACAGCCACCTTAGCGTCTTTGGGTGCCTATGCTACCCAAACCTACAGGCCACCTCCCCACATAAGCTCGTACCTCGCTCCGCGGCATGTATTTTCCTTGGGTATCCATCCTCTCATAAGGGTTATCGGTGCCTTAACCTGACAACTCAACGCATCATTATTTCTCGTCATGTTGTGTTCGATAGACTAATTTACCCTTTTCCACCACCAGCGTCGTCCCATTCCCTCGCTCCTGGATTTCCTTCTAGACAACGATTCGGTTTCGGTGCCTTGCTCTACTGTTCCTGCAGGTGGAGGTCCCTCCTCGACGACCGCGGTTGCTCCGTCCACCTTGGACGTTGAGCAGCCGCCCCTTGATGATGAGCCGGACCCGGCTCTTCTCCTGCCTGGGGGGCGCAGCCCCAGTTTGGCTTCTCCACCACCAGACGGGTGTGGTCACGTGCCCCCGCCTGGCCTTCCTGTGGTTCCGTTCCCACGGACCTACAGTCGACGACCCCAGCCAGTGCCTACGCCATCGGCTGCCCCTGCAGCACCGGCGCCCCAGGCTGAGTCCGTGGCTACACCCCCATCTCCGCCGCTCACGCGCACCAGGACCGGCGCCCTCCCGCGTGTGAGCTACGAGGGGCTCGCTGCCACCTCCTCGCCCTCACCATCGCCTCTACCGGCGAACTACCGCAGCGCCCTGGCCGATGCCAACTGGCGGGCTGCGATGATGGATGAGTACTAGGCACTCGTCGACAACAACACCTGACGTCTTGTTCCGTGCCCTCCTGGCACGAACGTTGTGACGGGCAAGTGGATTTCCGGCACAAATTCCATGCCGATGGGTCCCTCGCTCGTCACAAGGCTCGCTGGGTGGTCCGCGGGGTTTCTCAACGACAAGGCATTGACTACGACGAGACCTTCAGTCCGGTGGTCAAACAGGCCACCATTCGGACCGTTCTCAGCATTGCCGTCTCCCGAGCCTGGCCTATCCACCAGCTGGACGTGAATGCCTTTCTTCACGGCCACCTCGACGAGACGGTCTACTGCCAGCAGCCACCAGGTTTCGTCGATCCCGCCGCTGCAGATCACGTCTGTCTCCTGCAAAAGTCCCTGTACGGACTGAAGCAGGCCCCGCGGGCTTGGTACCAGCGGTTCGCGGCCTTCCTTCGACAGCTCGGCTTCGTCGCCTCCACCTCCGACACGTCCCTCTTTGTTCTCACCAAGGGGACGAGTCTCACCTACTTGCTACTCTACGTCGACGACATCATCCTCACCGCCTCGACTCCCGCTCTTCTGCAGCGACTCATGGCCTGACTCCAGTCTGAGCTCGCCATGACCGACTTGAGTGCTCTTCACCACTTCCTCGGCGTCGCTGTCACTCGCACCTCCGACGGCCTGTTCTTGTCGCAGCGACAGTACGCCGTCGATCTCCTCCAGCGGGCGGGCATGGCTGAGTGTCATCCTGCGGCAACCCCTGTTGACACTCAGGCCAAGCTCTCCGCCCATGAAGGCGACAAACTGTCAGACAAGGACAGCTCAGAGTACAGGAGCACCGCAGGGGCTCTTCAGTACCTGACTCTGACGCGTCCTGATCTGGCTTATGCAGTTCAACAGGTGTGTCTCTTCATGTACGCCCCGACGGAGCCCCACCATGCGCTGATCAAGCGCATTCTGCGCTATGTGAAGGGCACGCTATCCTCCGGTCTTCACATTGGCGCCGACTCCATCCAGACGCTGACCACATACTCCGATGCTGACTGGGCTGGCTGCCCTGACTCCAGGCGGTCCACCTCTGGTTTCTATGTCTATCTCAGCGACAACCTGGTCTCCTGGTCCTCCAAACGCCAGGCCACGGTCTCCCGCTCCAGTGCTGAGGCAGAATACCGTGTTGTGGCTCACGTTGTGGCCGAGTGCTGTTGGTTGCGGCAACTCCTTCAGGAGCTCCATATTCAGCTGCCCCAAGCTACGGTGGTCTTCTGCAACAATGTCAGCGCCGTCTACATGACGGCCAATCCGGTCAACCACAAGCGCACGAAGCATATTGAGATTGACATTCACTTTGTGCGCGAGAAGGTGGCCCTTGGCGAGATTCGGGTCCTTCATGTTCCTTCGTCTCATCAGTTCGCTGACATTATGACGAAAGGGCTCCCAACGCCACTGTTTACAGATTTCAGAACCAGCCTGTGCGTCCGCGAGCCTCCCGCTTCGGCTGCGGGCGGGTATTAGGCAATAGGAGATTGTGTATTGTATATTTAGGCAAAGCGGTCAATTAGGATCAGACTTGCCATGTTTAGAGATAGCCTAGAGACTGATTGGGAGGATTTATTCCTTTCCTTGTATTTGTAAACTGCCATATATAGCAGCAGCCGCTGCCCTATAATACAGGCGCCCCTCTTCCATTGAGAGTGTGGCTGATTGCCCCCAACTTCATCTTTCTACACATGTGAATATGTGGTACTTCTTAGGCAGACTAAGCAGACCATCATCGTTTCATGAGTTCAAACTACAGATGGACTCACCACATCATCGGCAACACTTGTTGAAAGAGTAAAAAAAATTCACTGTTGTAGACCTTATATTTTTAACCTTTATACAGTTGGTTACAAACATACTAGACTACCATTTCAATATCAAACTCGTGGTTTATAATTAAATCCTTTATCATCCACTCCTCTTATCATAGTTTAAAAGGTACTATGAAAACCTACTTACCAGGTTTTCTATGTTATCTCTGAACAAACCTCCATCTGCAGCAGCAATTGAATCAAAAGCTAATTTGGATTGACAATTCTTTTTTAGTAGCCCAAGTGTACGATTAAGGAGGTTTCCTGTTCAAGTGAATAAGTGAGATCATTATTGAGCCGTAAAGATGCATACATAAACAAACAAGGAGCATCAAGTGAAGAAAGAAGGCAAATGACATAACAATTTCAGCACACATGAAGAGTACATACATGTTTCAGAAACAAAGGTAATTTAAGTAGAAATACCAATTGTATTAGCAAGATGAGCATTGACAATATTGATAAAGCGTTCTTCTGAATAGTCCCCATCATTGCCGAATTCTACTTCCCGCAAGAAGAAGTACCTAACAGCATCAGCACCAAATCTTTCTACCAGATCGTTTGGTTCAAGTGTGTTGCCTAATGACTTTCCCATCTTCATGCCATCCTAGAATTTTCAAAAAAGAAGCCATTGGTGCGTGAAATAAAACAGACGTGCTGAGATAAAACATAAAAGGTGACTGGGAATCTAGATAGTAGATACATTTGTTCCCTTGTTTTTTTTACTTTATCTGCTCACCAAGACAACCTTTCTTACAGAAAGTCAGACAGACATTTATTTCCAAAAAAAGAAGGTAGAAGACAAAATTGTAACAGCTAAAAAGGTGTGAAGAATATAGAAACTTTACGTTCTTTGAAAGATATAGGAGGTTTAGAAATAGAACTCAGGATAAATGAAGCATATGGCAAAAGGTCAGCCATTTTCTATGAGTTACAATACCAGTACTTACATAACTATATTTGAGATCCCTTGGACAGTACCATTTTCAGTAGGGTATAGTTAGTAGTTATTATCACAAAAGATTCACATTATACTGTACAATTTAACATGTTGTAAGATACTGATCTGAAGGAAAAGGCTAATAAAGGATCCATAAATAAATACTACTCCCTCCATCCCAAATTGTAAGTCATTCCAAAAATCTTGGAGAGTCAAACCATCTCCACTTTGACTAAATTTGTATGATAAGATAATAATATTTATAACATCAACTAATTATCATTAGATTCTTCACCGAATATATTTTTATAGTACATTTGTTTGATGTCCTAAATCTTTTTATTTCTCTCAATAATTTTGGTCAAACCTGAGATGCTTTGACTTTCCAAGATTCTTAGAATGACTTACAATTTGAGATGGAGGGAGTAAAAAGCAAGGCATCAAATTGGTTCATGCTACTAAAATTCAAATTTCGATAGGCCAGGCTAAAGAGCTAAGGCAGGAACAGTGATTTATAAGTAAGACTTTATGCTACCAAAGAAAAAAAATCAAAATAGGCCAGGCTAAAGAGGTAAGTCAGGAACAGTGATGGATAAGTATAACATTATGCTACACAAACAAACTAATCACTCAGCAACCTAAATCCACATATTATGATGGGAACATTTATAGACAATAGCAGGAAATGCAATTTAAAGAAATGTAGTGTTCTCATATTTTATGCTCACTCTTTTTTTAGATATAATTACGATTGCTACTACTCTCATTGTTGGTCATTTATGGTAGAGTGCTATACTGTCATCAGGGCTTTAGAAGTGGAAACAGGTACATTTGTAAATAAGTAAGATCACCTTTGTCAAGAATCCATGACCAAAAACTGTATCAGGAACACTTAAACCTGCTGACATTAACATGGCTGGCCAATAAACTGCATGAAACCGTAATATGTCCTGAGACAAAAAAAAAAAAAAAACCCAGCACATATAAAATATCAGAATCCATACAATATTCTTCCTTGCCAAATCAACATCTATATGTTAGCATTGGCTACTTTGCATTTCACAATTGTTGGGGGGGAAGGGTGGAGCACTAATAAAATACTGTGTATCCAGAGAGTTAATGTTGGTATTAACGGGTGTTGGAATCCAAGCACAAGACTACTCCTTAAGGTGCATTTTGATTTTAAAAAAATTAAACCTTTCCAATCAAATGCAGCGAGGCTGGCCAACCATGATCAACAGCTTGCTGCAAACTTGCCTGCTCGCCATCATCTAATAATGCTGAAATATACCTACAGAGACATAGGGCAAGTAGGCTGAACCACATAAGATCATTTACGGTTGTTGGGAACAAGAAAAAGGAGATACAATTTCATTTTCATTCATGATTCAAGCCGTCAACCAAATAGCAGAGCAGAATAAAGACCACGAGCTCCCTGTTCTTTTATTGCATGCATGGGCTTACTGCTTACATTATGCTTAAGTAATAAAGTGTCCATTACCCAATATAAAAATGGATTAGATGTCTTTACTGTAAAATGAAACAAGTATATGAAATTACAAAATAGAAACATACATCGCTTTCCGGAAAATGAAACAAAAACAGCATGCATGAACAGTGCACAGTGTACTAAAAAAAATCTGCTAGTTAAAGAGGATATAAACAAGAGATCACTAAGAAGAGCCTTCACTGGTACCCTCTGACAAACTCCTAGATCCAGATTCCAGTAATGTTATATGGAAGACACAACAAGTAGAAATAACAAATTCACAGGATTCAAAGCATCCAAAAGACGTGAACATGGTCATCTGGTTTTCACCAGACAAGCTTAACAAGAGAAGCTTGTGTATTGCAACTTACAGTTTGGAAAGAGAACGCTTAAGTTACTCTAATAAATTGCAAAGGAAAGTAAATAAAAGAAGCTGTTACTTGCCAAGTAGTACTAAGCAACATAAAACAATGGCACAAAAAATACATATATAACAGAATGGTTATAAAAACATAAAATAGCAAGTCTCCATTCCTAACCACATGCAAATAAGCAGGTACAGAAGTGAGAAACATACCCTAAGAGAGCATCAAACCATACGTATATTGTCTGCTTGGTATCGTTTGGCACTGGAATGCCCCATTCTACAGATGCACGGGAAATAGAAAAGTCCCTTAATCCGCTTTTAATCCAGCCTTGGACCTACAAGCTGTGTCTTTGTGAGACTAAGGAATATGTACGTTGTAAAACCATGAAAATAAGCCCATACAAACTGAAAGATTGAAGAAATGAAACAACCCAGGTTATGTTGCCACTGGAAGCTAAAGTATGAATATTTTAGTCAATAAACAAAAATAATATCCCCTATTGAAAATCGAATCCAATAGAGATACAATCGTGATACCTACACTGCAAACTGAGTAAGATGCCAGTCCTTTGTTCAAACAACTATAGAATTCACTACATGAAATCATTACGACTATCGTCGGACCTTGCTCTCAACATGCACATGCACTATGAGCATATTTGATTCGAGGAGTCAAGGCAAGCTTACCTTGAAACAGCAAAGAAAAAAATTCAGACACCAAAAACTTAGCTTTGTTTATATTTATATTCACAATCAATAATGTACTGGCCCAACTGCACAAACTAAGAATGAAAAGGAACAGTTTGCTCCTCATAGCCTCACCACTGTCTATTAACTACTGAGTTTGCTTTCCCCTTATCCCCTATATAGAGCAATACTGGCAGTACTCTTTTTCAAGAATTGCTAAGTATTGTCATCATGGTGTCCATATTTAACCTTGTCAGGATGTCATCTGAGTCACTACCAGAGATGATACACACAGGAAAATGTATCACAAGGATTTTTGTTGAATATGCCAAAGCACAATACATTGTTTGGTTAGTACATACTTGACAACACAGATATGATCAAGAAAATTGTGTCAAGTTTCATGGAGAAATATGTCAATTTTGTGTTTAGGAGTTAGAACTTGTCTCTAACCTATGTTTGAATCACCTGGTATCCATTTTTACAAAAACAGTTTTACATTTTCCACCATAATTTGCAATGGTGTACAGTAACTCAGCAATAACAGAAACACTGAACAATAGCATATAAAAAATAGGACTAAAACCTCACCTCGTTCAAGCGATATGATGGCCTTACAAAATCAGGATTTTTTGTCAGTAGCTCTTCCAACTTATGCTGGTACTTTGACAAGGCAAAGAAATAGTTATCTTCTTTTCTTTCTACACAAGGCTTCAGATGCACAGGGCAACAATTGTTTTCCAATAGCTCTTTTTCATCCTGTGTTCAGTCAAACTAAAGCATCAGTAATAGTAGTAGTATTAAAAAGAGGATTCATCTATATAGGTGCACATGGCACAAGAAAACTGCATACGTAAAAAAAAAGTATTTCAAACATTTTCTTACTTTAGCCAACAATTTCTAAAAGGGAGTATTTATTGACAAATGACAACACAAGATCGAAGTAAATTGATTGACCATGAAAAATACTTTTGCATTATATAATTCTTTTCTATTTATAATAACATTTTTCTTATACATATTGTTAGTGGAAGTGTATATTGGAGACTGTCGATGTCCTCATGGACTAATATAACAGATCAGAAGAAGTAGAAAACTAAAATTGAGCACACACAATAGTATACATCTCTGATGTGTTAAAATAGCAAGTTTTGCAGTTCCACCACTACTGATTGTGCATAACAATTTTGAAGAGCCAAAAGATTAAACCACACCATAATCCAAACTAATACTTAAGAGAGGTTAGGTGCTGCAACCGATGTTGGCACCAGTCCCCTCCCCTAAAAAATGGACGGATAGCCAAGATCTATCCATGTAAATCCAGAAAAGCAATGTGGCTCAGAAAACCACTTATTAGACAATTCTGTTAATAATATCATAGCATCAAATCAAATATGTGTACTGATTAAAATATTTAATTGTACTACCATAATGGATTGGAAACAGCTTGATACGATGCAAGGAAGCTGAGACAGAAACTTACCTTGTACTCCTCACAGCTCACACAGTAAAGTCCTTCATAATCAGCTCTATATATGTCACCACTGTTCAATACTCTGGAATAGAATTCGTTCACAACAGCCTCGTGCTTAGGATCCGTTGTGCGAATAAACTTGTCGTATTCTATGTCTAACTGCAAGAGATGTGAAACCAAATTTGGAGGGCAAAACTGAGCTCATGATTTAGTGATTTACTATGTAGTGGAAAGTATTGTAAACTGAAACTTGGTGTTGTAGATGTACATCAGCCCAGAGCTTCTTATATGAACTTGAAATTGCATCACAATGCTCCTTTGGGTTTCTACCACTGGCCTCCGCAGAAGCGGCTATTTTCTCACCATGTTCATCTGTTCCAGTAATAAATATAACATTCTTCTCTTGCAACCTCTGCAACCACATAAGAACCATCACCGGACTGCTGGATAATTAGACTCAGCAACTGAAGTCCAATAATTCAATTGGAAAAGGAAAGGATACATGTAAAATTCACACACCAAGCCATTAGCAACTTCACCAAGGGCATGACTAGAAAGTGGAATAGTCTGAAGTTATTATGAACTAATTCAGGTTATGGAAAATATGCAGCCCCTTTTCTCGTGCAATGCATGTGCAACGGACTGGCGCATCACCACCTGATCATCCAACAGTACATCGCCTCACACGTTTCTCACAGCAGTACAGGTGCACAACAGCCACTTGACAAAATATTTGTCCCCATGTTGGTAAGGTTGGTGCTGCAGTGGATCTCGTGCAACCCACGCATGTGCGGATGTGCCAATTTGCTCTTGCAGGTTCGACAGCTAACTGTTCGGAAATACAGTCGTTGCAATCGTGTGTGGAGGCTTGCCTGGAAGCGGGCGATGGCGTCCGCCGCGATGGTGGTGTAGGCGCTTCCCATATGCGGCGGAGCGTTGACGTAGTAGAGTGGCGTGGTGAGGACGTAGGGCTCCGGCGAGGAGGCCGAGTCGGGGGACGAGGACGCGGAGGCGATGCAGCGACCGCGAACGCCGCAGCGGAGAGCGGGGGTGATGGTCCGGGGCAAAGGGGAAGCGAAGGCAAGGCGGCGGGCGCCGGCGGCGAGGGAGGAGCACGGCGCGCCGAGTAAGGCCCGCCCGGCGGCCATGGCGGTCGAGACCGGAGGAGGGGATGAATGGGTTTGGGGTCGCGCCCGTGAGGGGGAGTGGATTGGGGCGGTCGTTATGGAGGATGTCAAGTGTGCTGGGCTGGACCGATGGATAAGCTTTGGGCTGGATCGTTAGCTCGACGAGCCTGTTGGATGTTTGCGTTATCGATGAGCCCACTAATAAGAAGAGACAAAAAAAAAGAGTAAAATTTACCATGATAATCAATTTGTGACAAGCAAAAGTTGCTAAAAGTTAGTAGAAATATTTACCAGATATTTAGCAAGCCAAGTGTGAGAGGTTAGATAATTTTAATAGCAAACCAAATAGAAGCAAAAAAAAAAAAAAAAAAACTGGTAAAACATGTGGTGGAAACCACCTACAAGATGGAAACATGGAAACCAATAAAAACATATTTTTGGCAATTTAAAAAAAGCAGAAAAAAAAAGTCAAGATGCAAACATCAAACTATAAAATCATGAGAAAAATTGCCAAACATGAGGTTTATGTGCCCTAAAAGACAAAATCTAGAATTTTTGTCTTATAGTGCACATCAACCTAAAATTTGTCATTCTCGTATGAATTTTTCAAATACGAGTTTAAATTCCATTCCAACTTTTCCATGTGATACATATTCACGAGTTCAGGCTCTGTGGCGCCAAGCCTGAAACGGAACATTCACTTGTACTTCATATTCAGCACCTTTCCCAGCGTCAGGGGTGCCGCCCTGGACGGCGTCCCTGACGTAAGAGACGGCGTCCGCGTCGGCTTCGGCCTCCCCCGCGCGGGCGTAGTCGGATAAGCCCTCTCGCGCGCCGCCGCCGGGCGCCAGCCGTCCTCCGAGTCCGACGTCGCGCCCCGCCGCGACGGGGCGCGCTTCCTCCTGATCTCCTCCCGCAGCTCCCGCTCCAGCGCCGCCTTGGCCTCCTCGGCCAGCTCCGCCCGCCGCACGGCCTCCTCCAGGCCGAACCGCAGGTCGCTGATCTCCGTGCGCGCCTCGTCCAGCTGCTTGTCCTTCACCGCGACGTCGGCGCCGCCGCCGCCCTTCGACACGAGCACGTACCCGTCCACCACCTGCTTGGCCCCCTGCCCTGCCGGCTCGGCCTCCAGCTCCTTCGTGTAGAGCTCCTCCTCGCCTTCGGACACGATTTCCGTGACGACGACGCGGGTATCTGAGCCGCCGCGTTCTCGCGGCGTGGAGCTCCTCCTCGGAGCTGCGGCCGGCTCTGCTCCTGGTTCTTGGTTCGCCGAGCTCGCGACGTTGTCAGGCTCTGCGATGCCGATGACGTCCTTGGCATCAGAGTGCACGCCCTGGAAATCGTCCCTGGAGCTCTCAAGGACGAAGCTGCTGTCAGTGTCAGCTTCGATGATTCTGCCACGCGGTTGAATGGCATGGTGATCTTCTCCAGAGATTTTAGCAACAAGGCATCTTGTCTGTTGAGCATCGGAGTTCCCTTCAGCAACTGTCGTGTCCCCAACCATTATTACTGCTGCTCCTTGTTTATTCTCATTCTCAGGTAAATCCTCGGAAACATCAATTCCCACCGTGCTGCCACTAGATGGAACGGCGTGAGAATCCTTTCTGAAGATCCCAGTGAGTGGTGAAACGTGAATTCCGGTGAATTCCGGTGAGTGCTGAAACGTGAATTCCGGGTCCGCTTCACTCTCTTCCACTGCAGTTTCACGTCCCTGAACCGGCTGAACCTGATCATGTCCATCCAAGTTTCTGCAACCGGCAGCAGCAGTGACCACCGTCGTCGTCGTTGCATCAGAACCTCGCATTAGCGGCGACGCGTAAATCTCCTTGGCCTGCTTCAGCTCCGCCCGCAGGTACTCGATTTCCACCGTCTTGGCGAGCAGCTCCGCCTCCATGCGCTCCATCATCTCCATTTGCCTCCTGACCGCCTCCAGGTTCCTGTCACTGTCAGAGCTCAAGAACTGGAGCGTGGCCTCCTGGAAGAAGACGGACCTCTCCTCCTCCGCCCTGATGGCGGCGACGGCGGAGGACAGGACCGTCTCGTTGAGCAGCAGGATCCGCGCGAGGGCGTCCTTGGTGCCCTCCCTCTCGAGGATGGCCCTCGTCTCCATGGCCTCCACCTCCCGCAGCACGAAGGCGACGGACGCCCTGGCGGCGTCGAGGTCGGCCCTCACGGCGGCCAGCTCGCCCCGCAGCGCCTCGCACTCGCCGTCCGTCTCCGACTGCCGGCTCATGATGCTAACGTTCTCCGCCTCCAGCTGCGCGATGCGGAGGTGCGCGTCCGTGCACTCCTTCTCGTGCTGCCCCGACAGCGCCTGCACCGCCTTCTTCAGAGCCTCTGTCTGCATCGTCGCCTGCTTGTGCTGGCTCTCTCTCACCTCCAGCTGCAGCTTGCAGGTCGCCAGCTCCTTGGTTAAGATGGCGATCTGATCTTCCTCCTGCATATGCGTTTTAATTAGTACCAACAACAGCAACAGCAAGCATGTGTGTGGTTGATTTATGACTGTCAGCGTTAGAAGTTTGAACAAATTAAGCGAAATGGAAACAGCAAGTGCAATTACAGCTAGTGACGCACATTCGCGTCTGGAGTAAGCAGCCTGCTCTGATCGCTTCCACGGTCGAAGAGATCCACCGCTGCCTTCACGGACTCTAATGGTGTAGTGTCGATCTCAGCCATCGGTTTGTCGTGCGGTTTCCTGCACTCCGTCAGCAATACGTAACATTTGATATCTATGTGTACACAGTGACAACTCAGAGATCGATCGAACGAGATGGGTGAGTGAAGAGATTTTTTTTGCAGCTCCCAAGATATCGACAGGAAAGCAAGCTTACGTGCCTAGTGCAAGAGCTGAGCTGAGCTGAGCAGGTCATTCACAGCACAGGTGCATCGACAGATCTCACTGGACTGGACAGACAAAGTGCCCAAGCGTGCGTGCTAGACGATGGGGCGCCGACAGTGCGTGCGACGAGGAGATCGAGGGCAAACAGGGGTAGATATATAGGCAAATCCGCAGGGACACGCGGAGCCGGCAAAGACGAGGCGCCGTGGCAAACGAGACGAGAGAGGGCGCACGCGTGCCCGTTGCAATCCAAGGAAACTGCCCACGAGCACGACGAGGCCACGACGCGACGCAAGGCTTTGTTTGGTCGTGGAGACCGCGGCGCCGATGCGGTCGCTTGGCTTGGATAACAAGCCGAGCTGGCTCGGTTAGGCCTGGGCATCCGGGTTCCCCGAAAAATTCAGGTCGAATAATTCGGGTATTTGAAAATTCGGGTTTTAAAAATTGTTACCTGATTTTTGTCTTCAAAAAGCACTATCCAAAGTTTCGGGTACCCGATAATTCAGATTCGGGTTTGGGTTTTTCCTGATTTACCCGGAACTCATAAAACTAGGCATTTTAGGAGAATTATAATCACATTGTATAATAAACAACAATAGTCATACAAATCATATCATGTCTTTATATAAATTAACAACAAATCAACTATCAAGTTAGCATAAATTGCATTGTTGCATAATAAATAATATATTTATGTTATACTAAACCACTTCATGTCTTCATATTTGAGACATTTCGGGTAATTTGGGTGGTTCGGGTATTGGGGAACGTTATCGGAATTAGCCAAACTAAATTCGGGTTTCTACAATTACTATCCGAAATTGTGATCGGGTATTTCGGGTTCGGGTACTTTGGGTCCGGATTCGGGTAATTCGGGTTCGGGAATTGGGTATCGGGTATTTTGCCCACCCTTAGGCTCGGTTCGGCTCGGCTCGTTCTAGCTCGTTTAGATAACGAGCTAGTTCGGCTCGCCTTGTTATCCTAATGAGCCAGAAAATCAGCTTGGCTCGGCTCGTTAAAAGCTCGAGCTGGCTCATTAGGCTCGCGAACTAGGTATAAAAAATACACAAAAAAATAATATTTGTATTTATATACATGTTGAGAAGAGTAATAACACAAAAGTAATACATCTAGCCGTCTTAAATTGAACAAAAAAAATATTTTGTGTTAATGTGTCGGTGCTAGTTTTGGCGGGGCTAACACCGGCTAGTAAATATATGTTTTGCGGTTGAGGCTACGGATGGTGTGCAAGGGGGAACACAGGGATTATACTGGTTCAGGCCAAGCAAGCCCTACGTCCAGTGGAGAGGAGAGTCGTGTTGCCTTGCACCGGGGTGTTTGTAGTAGGGGGTTACAAGCTAGGCGAGAGAGGGAAGCGCTCCCAGGTCTCTTGTGTGTGTCTAAGTGTTTACAAGTCGTTTGCTATGGGTATGTTTGTGTGGGTGAGAATTTAGAACTTCTCCGTCGTCCTAAAGCTGGCCTCTGCTCTCCCTTTTATAGTCGCAAGGGAGAGGCAAGGGCGGCTACGTATTTTACAGTGAGGAGTTGCTGTTCCCCGTTTGACTGGCTACTGCCTTTTCTCCGCGTCTCCGGGGTATGGCTGTCTTGGTTCGCGCGATCTTGGTGAGTTCTAAGGTGGGAACAGTCGTCTGGCTACGTCATGTCGTCAGCTCTTTGGGTCTCCAGGATATGGCCGTCGTGGTTCGCACGACCTTGGTGAGTTCCAAGGCGGCAGCAGTCGTTGGATTACGACATGCCATAGGGTCACACCTACCGGCTATCCTTCCGTACGATGTGACAATAGGGTGAGTCACCTTAGGGCGTTGTCTCCCGAGGCTCGGGACTCTGAAGGCGTGATGGGATGGAGCGGGTGAAAGGTCCTTATTTGGTTTTGGTAATTGAGTGACAACTTATGTGGACTAATATGTGTTTAAGTGTTGATTACACAGGTGATTAGTCCACAGGTACATGTGTGTGAGCATCTATGCCATGGAGGTGAAAATGGCTTGGAGATGATGCTTAGCTCACACATATGGTATGAAGGAGCTAAACGCATGAGACATGACATGGAGTCATGTGGCTAGGTGAAGAAGATCAAGACAAGGCTTCGCGTCGATGGACCAGTTGCAAGTGTGAAGGGC
Organism: Eremochloa ophiuroides; assembly: GCA_038502445.1. Taxonomy (NCBI): domain Eukaryota; kingdom Viridiplantae; phylum Streptophyta; class Magnoliopsida; order Poales; family Poaceae; genus Eremochloa; species Eremochloa ophiuroides. The sequence goes on along the minus strand of JAHLJS010000002.1, from coordinate 103,728,565 downwards.
AAGTCGGGTGATCTAGCTGTTCGAAGGGCCTAAAGCGTCGGACCTTTGAGGTATAGTCCGACGCTACAGTTCGACGCTATTTAGCTCTCGGGAAACTTGTCTGTAGACCGTCGGACCCTAAGAATTGGTCCGACGCTCCACGGTCCGACGCTCCCAGAGAGCCGTTAGAGCGCGGTAACGGTTGGATTCAAACGGCTAGTGACACGTGGCGCTTATCCAAGGCGTCGGACCGTGAGAATTAGTCCGACGGTTGCGCGGTTGACGGTCCGACGCTCGGTCCGACGGCCGGTTTGAGTTGATAACGGCTCCTTTGGCTTGAGGGCTATTTATAGGAGTGTGTGGCCGGCTGTGAGAGGGGTCTTGCACCTTGGGAATGTGTCTCCCTTGTTTGTGCATGGCTTAGTGCTCTCCAACTCACTTGTGCTCATAGAATTCACAATCGAGGAGTGAGTGATCGATCGATAGTGCGTTGCATTGAGAGATTGCATCGTGTGGCACTAGGTGATCGAGTTGCAAGCCGGTGGTGCTTGTTACTCTTGGAGGTCGCCACCTCCTAGACGGCTTGGTGGCGAGAGGCTCCATGGAAGCAAACAAGAAGATTGTGCTTAGCTCCGGAGAAGCTTTGTGAGGGGTTGGAGCTCACCCCGCGGGAGATCGCAAAGAACATCGCTAGTAGAGCGAGACGTGAAGAGCGACAAGTGATCCGGCCGAGTCAAGTGCTAGAGCTTGTGGTAAGCACTCCACGTGGGAGAGTGTGACTTGCGGGTCACCACTAGCAAGAGGACCGGCGGCAACCTTGGAGCTTGTCTCAACGGAGGACGTAGCTTGTGGCGACAAGTGAACCTCCGGGAAATAAGTCACCGCGTCAACATCTTCCCATCCTTCGCGGTGGTTTGCTCCCTTCTACACAAGTTATTTATATTGTGCATTACTTTATTTGTGTAGTTATAGTTGCTCTTGTGAGACCGGTTAGCTTGTGTAGCTTGCCACTCACCTTCTTAGCTTGTGTAGCTTAGAAGTAGTTCTCACTTAGTTTGTGTAGCTAAAGTGAGTTGCGCCCTTTGATTTGGATTGTGTATCCTTGTCATTGAGCAAGTAGTGAGTTTAGGTGCTTAGTGCTTTTTGCTTACTAGTTAATAGGAGTTTCCCCGGTGCTTAAAGTACTAGCACTTAGGTTTGTGTGATCTTGCGCTAGAACGGTTTAGGGAAGCTCAAGCTAGACTTGCACTTTTGCTTCTCGCTAGGATCTTTGGCAAGGTGTTTAGAGTCTTAGTTAGAGGGGTGAATTGTCGCTAGGACCGATTAGGTTTTATTCCGCTGCGATTAGTTGTTATAAAGGACTATTCACCCCCCTCTAGTCCGCCATCTCGACCCTACACGTGGTATCAGAGCTTTGTCTCTCAATTGCAGTCTTAACCGACCCGAGAGGATGGCGACTTATGGGCTAGATGTTGATTGTCCATACACATTTGATGGCACACACTTTGCACGTTGGAGAAATTGGATGGAATGTAATATTAAATTTATTTCTCCCCAAATGTGGTGGATCGTAGATGTAGGCTTTTCCCATGCGATTGATGAGGACAATCCTACCGAAGCGCAAGGGAAATGTTTACAACTCGGTTACCAAGCTATTAACATGTTTTATAGAGCTTTGGATGATAGCATCTTCGGAAGGATCATGCACTTTGAGACCGCTCATGAAATTTGGGTGTATCTCAATGAAAACTATGGCGCGCTCTCCGAAGATGAAGATGATGCCAAAGATATGAAGCTTGGTGATCAAGAGCACCTTCACAACTCCATGATTGTGAAGAGTTGTTCTTCCTCTTCGTCAAGTGATGATGTTGATACTACCACAAGAGCACTTGACAAGGGAGTTGATAAAGCCACAAGTGATGTACATGATGATTCTACCTCAAGCTCACTTGATGATGGCTATGAGAGTGATGCATCCACAAGCTCTTCATCCTCATCGCATTGCTACACATCACTTGGTGATGGCAAGGTATCAATTGGCAATGTGGTTATTGATTGTGATGATCCAAATTTTGAGCTTGTGTGCAAACTCTTTAATGCTTTAGAAAATGAGATGAATAAAACAAAGAATCTGACCAATGAAAACTCTTTTCTAAAGGACACATGTGAACAACAAAAGCATCTACTTTATGTCATGAGTTATTCACATGAGGAGCTAAAATTGACTCATAAGGAGCTTAGTGTTGCTCATGAGAATTTGGTAAAAGACCATGCTTTTCTCACTAAGGAGTTTTCCAATGAAAAATCTAAAACTAGTGAGAGCTCATCACTTGGGTCAAATGATCAATCACATATTGCAACTAACCCTTGTGATGTAGGCATGAAGAGTGTATCCATCTCTTGTGATGATTTATTGGATATGACTTGTTCTTCACAATTACATACTTGTTCTACTTCTATGTCTTGTGAGACTAACCTTTTGAAGAAGAACAATGAGCTCAAAAGTCAAGTGAAGAACATGAGTGACAAAATAGAAAGGTGGAACAACTCAAGTGTCACCATCAATAACATGTTAAAGAATACAAAAATTGTCGGTGACAAGAGTGGCCTTGGGTACATCAAAAAGAAATGGGACATGACCAAAGGTGAAAGAAAGAGAACTAGAAAAGAGAAGAAGCAAGAGCGAGAAAGACTTGCTCATTTCATGTGCTTTATATGCCATGAAATGGGTCATCTAGCTTTGTCATGCTCTACCAAAGAGAAGCCCAAGAAGAAAGAAGAAGTGAGGCTCACACATCCACAATGTCCCAAGTGTAGCACTAGAAGTGATATCCCTTCTACGTGCCTATACAAGAGATTTGTGAGGCTTCAACAAAAGCCACAAGACAAGACACCCCAAGATCTAGTCAAGACCAACCATGAAGTATGCTATGGTGACTTGAAGAAGAAGAAAACAAGAAGGGGTAATGGAAGAGGAAGGCGTCAAACTCATATTCATGATGCCAAGTTGATGATGAGCAAGACTCAAGAGAAGAACAAGATGGCTCACATCAAGTGTTTCAAATGTGAAGACATGGGTCACTTTGCCTCGAAGTGTCCTAACAAGCTTGAGAAGAAGGCTCAAGCAACTCAAGAGAGGCGAGGCAATGAGAAGCACAACATGAGCAAGAAAGAGAAGGCTCAAGCAAAGTAAAAGTGCTACTCATGCCGGGAAAGGGGACACATGGCTAATTCATGTCCCCTAGGTAACACTCCTAAGCCTATTTCAATTCATGCAAATAATTTACTTAGGAAGGATGATGTAATACCCCGGGTATTACGGATAATTAAATATGCCATGTCATCATGTTTAAGTTAATTAATTTGCATATGATTGTGCTTAGGACCCTAGAGTGGTTTGGGCTAATGTGATTTTGAATTAGGAATTAGAAATTCGAATTTAGGATCCGAATAAACCCTAATCTTACCCTAAAACCCTAATTCAAAATCTAGAAGGAATCTTGAGATGGCACCTAAATGAAAGTTGTAGATCTTTTAAAATGTGACAACTTTTATTTTTGGAGATTTTGAAGTTCTATTATAAAAATTTGAATTTAGCTCAAATCAATGAATTGAAAAATGAATTTGAAACACCATTTCAAAAATTATATGGAATCTGACCAAACTTCCTAAATAAAAGTTGTAAATCTCACTGAGTAGAACAACTTCTATTTTGGCTATTTTTCAAGTTGTTATGTAAAATCAAAAGTAATTTTAAAAAAATACGATTTGAAATTCAAAAACCTAGTTTACCCCTTTTGCTGTAGTTTCAAAACTACTTCGAATTTGAACTTGGTTCCAAAAGCAAAGATGTTCAGAATTTCAAAATCTACAACTTTTGTTTTTGAACTTTTTCAAGTTTGTATTTGAAATCGGTCGCAATTTGGTCAAAACCGACAGCCCTATAACCCTACTGCTACAGTACTCTGCCCCTCCCCTACTCTGCTCGCACAGCGCCGGCAGCGCCCGTGCCGGCCGCGCGCGCGCGGCGGCCGTGCCGGGCGGGATCTTGCGCCCCGGTGGCCGTTGACAGGCGATACGCGTGCGCCGCGTCGTGCCGCGCCTGCTCCCCTCGCCTTTGCCCTCTAAAAGGCGACGGTCGCCCCTCCCCGTCATTTTCTCCTTTCCCGGCCACCTCCAAGCTCTCTCGGTCGCCGGCCAAATTCGCCGAGCCTCCGCCATCTCCGCCCTCTCCATCTCACAGTGTGCTAGCTGGCGTCCGTGCGCATCGTTTGCGTCCACTGGTGAGAGCCGTGGAGCTTCGTAGCCGCCGGAACGCTGTTGTCTTCCTCGCGGGCGGGCAGAGCGCCGCCGCGAGCTCCGCCGTCGTCACGAGCTAGATTGGGTGAGCTCCGGGCCTCGGTTTGGCGCGCAGCATGTTTCCCGTGACCCCTTGATCCTCATCCTGGTGTCGGTGTGTCCTCTTGTTCCCTAGGTTCGCCGGAACGCGAGGTCGCCTTCGTGCCGAGCCGCCGGGATCCGCCGCCGTCGTCAAGCCGATCCCTCCGAGCCGTCTCCGTCCTCACCGGCCTGCTAGTCAGCTTCGTGGTGAGCTCCTAGACCTCCCCAACCCCTTGGATTCCTTGCTATTGGTTCACCGTGGCTGGAACGGCTTCGCCGTGCCGCCGCTCCCGCCATGGCCGTGGAGGGCTCGTCGGTGATGTTCGAGGCTAGGCTAGAGTCGTTAGGTGGTTAGAGTGATCCTAGGGGTATGGTTGGGCCGCTCGGGTTCGTCGTTGGGGTCGCCGGCGGCGAGCGCCGTCGCGGCCGTGCGCGTGCGCGTGCGCGTGCGCGCGCACCGGGGGCCGGCCGGAGGAAGGGGACGACCCTGACCGGCCGGACCCGCCTGTCAGCGTCAGCGGGCGCGGGCGTGGGCCGCGCGCGCGGGTGGACGCGCGGGAGCGCTCGCGGGCCGCGGCTGGGCCGGCCTGGCCAGCTGGGCCGCCTCGGTCGTTTGGGCCGCCTTCTTTATTTCCAGCGAATTTTTCAAATGCTTTTCTTATTTATATTTGTATGAATAGTGCTGATACTTGTTATTTTCATATGAATAAATCTGTTGGTTCAAAAATTTTGAAAATATTTGTGTATGCTCTCTGTAACATGTAGTATTTGTTAAAAATATGAAATGTGGTTCCCCAGTACATTTTTCCTGGTAAATAAATCAGTAGATTAATTGATATTAGCAAGTTTGTGCATTTTTAATTAATTCTCTGTAAATCCAAAAATCATGAAATTAATTGTGGCTCTGTTTCTGGATAAAATCTATCTGTTGGTAAAATTTGGGCACATTTGAACTAGTTTGGTCAGATAGTAAATATATGTTAATTAGGGAAAAATAAATAAAATGGATAGGAGAAATGGATTTAGGTTTGTTGTGTGGCTTTTGGGTTGAATGAAGACCAAGGGTCTTTCACTATGTGATCCTTGGCAAACTTGATAACCTAGTACCTTGTAGTAGTCATCAAGCTGTGCAGCGGCTTTCTATGACTGTAAAATAGGTTTTAAAGTAAAACGCCGATTTACTTTTTGAGATCTCGTTTACGGCTTCTCCGTGAAGGAAAGTTGTACTCAAGATATTGATATTTGATTATCGCATTTCTATTTATGTATTGCATCATGTTAAGCATGCATCATTGCACACGTGTAGTGACCGGGAACGACGAAGTGAAGGTCGAGGCCACTGCGGGAGAGGTCAATCCGGAGGCGATCCAGGGTTTCGACATCTGCGGGACCGACCCCGATCCCACCCTCTTCTCCGTCCAAGGCAAGCCCCGGTGCATTAACCCTCTATTGTGAAATTCTTTATAATTCGAATTAAATTATTGCATTAAGTTAATAGGAGTTGATTGTCACCTATCCAGATGCATTGTCCCAAATAATAACCCTGAAAACCTGATTTAAATAAAAAGTTTGAAAAATGCTTAGTCATGCTTAATGAACTTAGCTTTGCAAAAAGAAAAACTATTTTCTGTGCTATGATTATGTTATGATTGGTGAAAAACTTGTTATCCGTTGGTTGATGTGTATTCGGGTTAGAGTCCCGATGCACGATCGCCTTCGGAATAGTTTGGAACTGGTCGGTATCACCAGAAATGTGTTTCGCCGGGTGTTGTGCTCTTGGGACGGCGTTTCCCATGACTTGGTACCCGGCAGGCACGAACCAAAAATAAAAGTAGGGACCGCTCGTTGTCGGAGTGCTGGATCGAGATGAACAGCCTAGCCACATACCAATGTGGAAAGCCTAGAGTCAGGTGGCTCTATTGCTGGAACCGACAACCACGCACTGGGAGTGGAGAGATGGCGGGAGTAGCATGTACCCACGTGGCCGGCGTGCCTGGAGACGAGTGGAGTACTGTGCTCCCGGGTGGCGCAGGACCGGTTCCGGGATAGAAAGACCTAGATGAAGGGTTGGTATATGTATGCCGGCGTGCTGCATATGCAGTGTGGTTAGAATCCCCAGCTGGGTTTATTTCTGGATTCGAATCGACGTGCTCCTCGGTTAATGGAGACTCAATCCACTTTCCTACCCCGAGAAGTGGTTCTCAACTAGGTCAACTGATTGAATGAAGGAAATGGATGAATGATGATGGTTGAGGTTGATTATTAGAACTATGGATACAATTATAATATCAATAAAATAAAATATTGCTTAGTAATGCTTTTCCGCAAATTCTTATCCTCTGCTAGCCCTACCTATGACCTGCATTCCTGAGTCTCATTTTACACCCTTAGTCGGGTAAGTCTTGCGGAGTACCCCAAGTACTCAGGGTTTGTAACCCATGCTGCAGGTGAACCGCCATCGGAGGTCTGCCTTGCTCCGTGCTGCATGACCATCATCCAGGAGGGCAGTGAGGAAGAGTAAAGTGGGACCCGTGGGCAGGGTCCAAGTTATCATATTCATAATGTTGTATAATTATTCAACTGCTACCGCCACTATCTATGGTTTGTAATAATAGTACTTAAATTCTATTTGGAACAACTGGTTTGTAAACTTAAGTTATGTAATATTCCGCTTCTGTACTCTGATGTAATTTATTATGAAATGTTGTAATCCTGTGATGATTCTGCAAGGGTGATCCTGCGGAGTTTAGGGCGCTGATGTAGCCCGACAGATCTGCCTAGATCATTTGGGACACGGGCCCGGCTGTCAGAAGTCATTAGTGACAATGATAGGCGCCTGTGGGCCAGGTGATTTAGCCGGTTCTGTTACAGTTGGTACCAGAGCATTACCTTGCTAATCATTACGGATTACTTTTCGAAAACTTCAAAAGGTTTTGGATCATAAAACTTAATATGTTATTTTGGGTCCAAATTGCTTCTATTCTTGACTTATTCCGTAGTATTAATTTAACCTATATTTAATATTATGTGGCTATAGTAGCATGAGGAATAATGCTATTATTATTAGCCCTATGTTAAAAGTTTATTTATTTATGTATGTGTTTACTTGCATAATTTAAAATTCGTAAGTACGTGCATGCATCATGTTAATCACACATTAAATAACTTCCTCCTTAAAAGTGGGTTTTTGGGATAAGTTACCAAACCTATTCTTGCTAACCCGTATTACTTATAAATCCACTTACCTTCTCCAGATGGCCCGTTGCAAGCTCACCGCCAGGAAGATGACAGGACCGCGTGGTGTTCCGCACCACCAGTTGGCGCCACGTACCGGGGAGGGCGAGGCTTCTGGGAGTCGCTCACCCCGTCGCAGCAGCGAGGAGTTGGAGGCCGAGGTCGGGAGACTTCGGGAGTTGGTCAGGCAGTGGGAGGAGGAGTATCAGGTAGCTCGTCGCAACCACTACCGCGACGTGAGGACCAACCGTGACCTGCGTCGGGAGGTCGACCGCCTGACGCAGCAGCGGGATGAGGCTTGGGAGCGCGAGGATGCGATCGTCGACAGGATGCTGGAGGCGGAGCAGCGTACCGCGCAGCTTGAGGCGGACAACATCGCCTTGCAGGAGGAGGTGCACCAGCTCAACGATCAGCTCTACCCTATCCCGGCACCTGAGGAGGAGGATCCGGAGTTTGGAGTTGTCCTTGGTGAGGATGAGGACATGGAGGACGTTGACGAGGAGGTTGAGCCTCTCGAGGTTGAGGAGCCAGACTCTGAGGAGGACTCCGAGGGCAGCGACGAGGACTCCGAGGAGAGTGACGAGGACATCGAGGAGGACCTCGAGGACAGTGACGCTTCTGGCGCGTCGGAGATCGACGAGGACTAGGCCAGTGTGGTCTAGAGTTGTCAGCTAGTTCCTCTCTTTTGTCTATCTTAGGTGCTTGTCTAGAAAAACCTTAGTTATGGGTTGTGGCTTTGCCTGGGTGCAAGCCTTATTGTATGAACTTGGTATTGTATTATTTCTGTGTGTGCTATTATGTTCCACCTATGTAATATAAGTCCTAAGTGGTTTGCTTGCCAACAGATGGGAGACAACTCTGCTCATGGGACCGGTATTCCCCAACCACCCCCACTTCCGAACACTCTGGCAGAGGCTATCACCGCGCTTACCAATGTCGCAACCATGCTAGCTCAGAGTCAGCAAGACCGTGGTGGACGTCGTGGTCGCCGCGACAATGAAGAGACCACCTATGTTGACTTCACTGACACTCGCCCACCTGTGTTCACCAAGGCAGACGAACCTCTGGAAGCAGATGATTGGCTCCGCACTATGGAGCAGAAGTTCAGTTTGATCCGCTGTACTGAGATACAGAAGCCCCTGTTTGCAGCTCAGCAGCTCCGTGGTCCTGCGACCACTTGGTATGCCAACCTGTTGGCTGCACAGGGTGATGGACATCAACTCACCTGGCAAGAGTTTCGCGAGGCGTTCCGTGCTCATTACATCCCTGCGGGTGTGATGAGGCTGAAACTAGACCAGTTCCTAGCACTAAAGCAGAATGAATCCACTGTCACTCAGTACTTGGGGCAGTTCAATCACCTGGCACAGTATGCCCCCGAACACACCAACACCGATGAAAAGAAGAAGGCCTGTTTCATCAGAGGTCTCAACTACAAGATTCAGCGCAGCTTGTCCAATAACCTGAAGTGTACTTTCCATGAGGCTGTTGATTGTGCCTTAGCTTTTGAAGAAAGCAACCGTCAACTTCAGGAGGAGAAGAAGAAAAACAAGAGGCCTGCATTCTCTGGCAGTCAGAAACGCCAGAAGTTCATCTATCACCCCACTCACCAAAATCGTCCATCCTACCCCCAACAGCAAGTGGTTGTGCGCACCGCCGCCACCTCCCACACCTCAAATCAACAAAATGCCACTCAGCCGAATGCCCCTGGCGTTCGCGTTACTACTCCTCAAACCACCTACAATCATCCTTGCTACAACTGTGGCAAGATGGGACACTGGTCACGCAATTGTCCTTTTCCCAAGAGGTACAACCAGAATGCACCTGGTGGTCAGCAGCAACAACAGCAGCAGCAGCAGGGTCAGCACCGTGGTCGTCCGCAGCATGCTCAGAGGGGCAAAGTTGTCAAGAAAGCAGGTCAGGTCTATTACACTCAGATTGAGGATATTCCTGCTGGAGAGCCCGTCATGATGGGTAGGTTCCCTGTTGCCGGTCACCCTGCACTTACGCTTTTTGATTCTGGTGCATCACATTCATTCATCAACCGAACATTTGTGGTAAAGCATGAAATACCTATTGGGGAAATAAAGGAAGATTTCCTTATACATTCGCCCGGGGGGCGTATGTCTACTAAAGAGGTAGTTCAGGGAGTGCCAATAGAGTTGGGAGGGCATAAGTTCCCTACTACTATGATAGTGCTAAAAGATCAGGATATAGATGTGATATTAGGTATGAATTGGATGTCTCAGCACAAGGTCTTGATTGATGTGTTGAATAGAACCGTAAGGGTGAACATACCTAATAGTCAAACTCAGCTTCTCATCCAACTTCCCCTACCAATAAGAAAGGTGGAGAAATCCGTGCAAAGGCTGTGTGCTACCTCAGTGGAAGAAGTGATGAAGATTCCTGTGGTCTGTGAATTCCCAGACGTGTTTCCTGACGAATTGCCTGGTTTGCCACCTGATCGGGATGTTGAATTTGCCATTGAGCTTAAGCCTGGAACAGCTCCTATCTCTCGTAGAGCTTATAGGATGCCTCCCAAGGAATTGGCGGAGCTTAAAGTGCAGCTACAAGATTTGCTTGATAAGGGTTTCATCAGACCTAGCTCATCTCCTTGGGGTTGCCCTGCCATCTTTGTCAAGAAAAAGGACAAATCCCTTCGACTCTGTATCGACTATCGTCCGCTCAACGAGGTTACTGTCAAAAACAAATATCCGTTGCCTCGTATTGACCTACTCTTTGACCAACTGGCTGGAGCTAAGGTGTTTTCCAAAATTGACCTTAGGTCTGGCTACCACCAAATCAAAATCCGTCCCGAAGACATTCCAAAGACAGCTTTCACCACTAGATATGGCCTATATGAGTACCTAGTCATGTCTTTCGGCTTAACCAACGCACCTGCCTACTTCATGTATCTCATGAATTCCGTCTTCATGCCCGAGCTCGACAAATTCGTTGTCGTGTTCATCGATGATATCCTTATCTATTCCAAAACACCTGAAGAACATGCCAACCACCTTCGCATTGTCCTAACTCGCTTGAGAGAGCACCAGCTTTATGCAAAGTTCAGCAAGTGTGAGTTCTGGTTAAATAAAGTTCCTTTTCTCGGACATATTCTCTCCGCTGAGGGAGTATCTGTTGATCCAAGTAAGGTAGAGGAAATCCTAAATTGGAAGCCGCCAACCACTGTTCATCAAGTTCGCAGTTTTATGGGTATGGCGGGATATTACCGCCGTTTCATCCCTGACTTCTCAAGAATAGCCAAACCAATCACCAACTTACTGAAGAATCAAGTCAAGTTTGTGTGGTCGTCAGAGTGTGAGACAGCATTCCAAACCTTGAAGAAGTGTTTGACCACTGCACCAGTCCTAGCTCAGCCGGATATCGAGAAGCCATTCGATGTGTATTGTGATGCGTCGGGTACTGGCCTTGGTTGTGTTTTGATGCAAGAAGGCAGAGTTATTGCATATGCTTCACGACAACTCCGACCCCATGAAGAAAACTATCCCACTCATGATCTTGAATTGGCAGCTGTGGTTCATGCATTGAAGATCTGGCGTCACTATTTGCTAGGCAGCACATGCAATGTGTACACTGACCACAAAAGCTTGAAGTACATCTTTACCCAAGAAGAGCTGAACATGAGGCAGCGAAGATGGCTAGAATTGATTAAAGACTATGATATTGAAGTACATTATCACCCTGGCAAGGCAAACGTAGTTGCTGATGCGCTCAGTCGGAAGGCTCATTGTAATTGTTTGACTGTGAGGCCTTACAATCTGTCGTTGTGCTGTGAGTTAGAAAAGTTGGGCATAGAAATAGTTCCACAGGGCAGTCTGGCTAACATCAGTATTGAAACTTCCATCCGTGATGAGATCGTGACCGCTCAGAAAGGAAGCAAGGGCATTAAGCATATCAAAGAAAAAGTCCAAGCAGGAAAAGCAGATTGTTTCAGGATTGATGATGAAGGCATCGTGTGGTTCAAGAATCGTTTGGTAGTCCCAAAAGTCCCAGAGCTACGTCGCAAAATTCTTGATGAAGCGCATCTTACAAGGTACTCTATCCACCCAGGAAGCAACAAGATGTACCAGGATTTGAAACAGAATTTCTGGTGGACTAAGATGAAAATAGAAATTGCACAGTATGTGTCAAGATGTGATACCTGTCAGAAGGTTAAAGCTGTACACATGAAGCCTGGTGGAGAGCTACAACCGTTACCGGTTCCTGCATGGAAATGGGAAGACATTAGTATGGATTTCGTCGTGGGATTGCCCAGGACATCTAGGGGATTTAACTCGATCTGGGTCATTGTGGATCGTCTCACGAAGCAAGCCCATTTCATGCCAGTTAAAGATACCTACACTGCGGTTACTTATGCCAAGATGTATATAGAACACATGATGAGACTTCATGGGGTGCCGAAGACAATTGTCTCTGATCGAGGTACTCAGTTCGTATCCAAGTTTTGGAGATCCTTCCATGAATCGTTGGGTACTAAACTTCTGCACAGTACGGCCTATCATCCGCAGACTGACGGACAAACAGAAAGAATTAATCAAGTGCTTGAGGATATGTTGAGAGCCTGTGCACTGAATTACCCCGACAAGTGGGACGAGTGCTTGGCATTGGCCGAATTCTCGTACAACAACAGTACCAAGAAAGCATCAAGATGGCTCCGTTCGAGGCAGTGTACGGCCGCAGATGTCGTACTCCGTTAAATTGGTCCGAACCCGGTGAAAGATGGTTTTATGGAGTTGACCTAGTCAATGAAGCCGAAGAGAAAGTTCGAGTAATACAAGAGAATCTAAAAGTGGCTCAGTCTCGGCAGAAAAGCTATGCCGATCAGCGGCGTAGACCCCTAGCATTCAAGGTTGGAGACTATGTATACTTGAAGGTTTCACCTATGAAAGGAGTCAATCGCTTTGGAGTCAGAGGTAAGTTAGCCCCGCGCTACATTGGACCATTCTTAATCACCGAGCGTGTGGGAAAAGTTGCCTATCGGTTGCAGTTACCAGATAACCTGTCAGAGGTACACAATGTGTTTCACGTATCCCAGCTAAAGAAGTGTTTGCGAGTTCCCGACCAAGTGACTGATGTAGAAGGTGTGGTACTGGAGCCCGAACTGACATATTCAGAATACCCAGTACGGGTCTTGGATATCAAGGACCGTGTTACCAGGAGAAGAACCACCAGGTGGTACAAGATCCAATGGGACCAACATTCCGAAGATGAAGCTACCTGGGAATCCGAGGACTATCTCGCAGAAAACTTTCCGGAATTCTTTGCCACCTTATGAATGTAATGGTCTGACTAGTATCTTCTGTATCAAAAACCCTTCTACTTATTTTGTGAGCTCGTGTAAAATATTTTGTCCCATGTATTTTCTTTTCCATTACTTTGTTTCAGTTTCTAGAATAGCTAATCTCGGGACGAGATTTCTTTTAGGGGGGAAGGCTGTAATACCCCGGGTATTACGGATAATTAAATATGCCATGTCATCATGTTTAAGTTAATTAATTTGCATATGATTGTGCTTAGGACCCTAGAGTGGTTTGGGCTAATGTGATTTTGAATTAGGAATTAGAAATTCGAATTTAGGATCCGAATAAACCCTAATCTTACCCTAAAACCCTAATTCAAAATCTAGAAGGAATCTTGAGATGGCACCTAAATGAAAGTTGTAGATCTTTTAAAATGTGACAACTTTTATTTTTGGAGATTTTGAAGTTCTATTATAAAAATTTGAATTTAGCTCAAATCAATGAATTGAAAAATGAATTTGAAACACCATTTCAAAAATTATATGGAATCTGACCAAACTTCCTAAATAAAAGTTGTAAATCTCACTGAGTAGAACAACTTCTATTTTGGCTATTTTTCAAGTTGTTATGTAAAATCAAAAGTAATTTTAAAAAAATACGATTTGAAATTCAAAAACCTAGTTTACCCCTTTTGCTGTAGTTTCAAAACTACTTCGAATTTGAACTTGGTTCCAAAAGCAAAGATGTTCAGAATTTCAAAATCTACAACTTTTGTTTTTGAACTTTTTCAAGTTTGTATTTGAAATCGGTCGCAATTTGGTCAAAACCGACAGCCCTATAACCCTACTGCTACAGTACTCTGCCCCTCCCCTACTCTGCTCGCACAGCGCCGGCAGCGCCCGTGCCGGCCGCGCGCGCGCGGCGGCCGTGCCGGGCGGGATCTTGCGCCCCGGTGGCCGTTGACAGGCGATACGCGTGCGCCGCGTCGTGCCGCGCCTGCTCCCCTCGCCTTTGCCCTCTAAAAGGCGACGGTCGCCCCTCCCCGTCATTTTCTCCTTTCCCGGCCACCTCCAAGCTCTCTCGGTCGCCGGCCAAATTCGCCGAGCCTCCGCCATCTCCGCCCTCTCCATCTCACAGTGTGCTAGCTGGCGTCCGTGCGCATCGTTTGCGTCCACTGGTGAGAGCCGTGGAGCTTCGTAGCCGCCGGAACGCTGTTGTCTTCCTCGCGGGCGGGCAGAGCGCCGCCGCGAGCTCCGCCGTCGTCACGAGCTAGATTGGGTGAGCTCCGGGCCTCGGTTTGGCGCGCAGCATGTTTCCCGTGACCCCTTGATCCTCATCCTGGTGTCGGTGTGTCCTCTTGTTCCCTAGGTTCGCCGGAACGCGAGGTCGCCTTCGTGCCGAGCCGCCGGGATCCGCCGCCGTCGTCAAGCCGATCCCTCCGAGCCGTCTCCGTCCTCACCGGCCTGCTAGTCAGCTTCGTGGTGAGCTCCTAGACCTCCCCAACCCCTTGGATTCCTTGCTATTGGTTCACCGTGGCTGGAACGGCTTCGCCGTGCCGCCGCTCCCGCCATGGCCGTGGAGGGCTCGTCGGTGATGTTCGAGGCTAGGCTAGAGTCGTTAGGTGGTTAGAGTGATCCTAGGGGTATGGTTGGGCCGCTCGGGTTCGTCGTTGGGGTCGCCGGCGGCGAGCGCCGTCGCGGCCGTGCGCGTGCGCGTGCGCGTGCGCGCGCACCGGGGGCCGGCCGGAGGAAGGGGACGACCCTGACCGGCCGGACCCGCCTGTCAGCGTCAGCGGGCGCGGGCGTGGGCCGCGCGCGCGGGTGGACGCGCGGGAGCGCTCGCGGGCCGCGGCTGGGCCGGCCTGGCCAGCTGGGCCGCCTCGGTCGTTTGGGCCGCCTTCTTTATTTCCAGCGAATTTTTCAAATGCTTTTCTTATTTATATTTGTATGAATAGTGCTGATACTTGTTATTTTCATATGAATAAATCTGTTGGTTCAAAAATTTTGAAAATATTTGTGTATGCTCTCTGTAACATGTAGTATTTGTTAAAAATATGAAATGTGGTTCCCCAGTACATTTTTCCTGGTAAATAAATCAGTAGATTAATTGATATTAGCAAGTTTGTGCATTTTTAATTAATTCTCTGTAAATCCAAAAATCATGAAATTAATTGTGGCTCTGTTTCTGGATAAAATCTATCTGTTGGTAAAATTTGGGCACATTTGAACTAGTTTGGTCAGATAGTAAATATATGTTAATTAGGGAAAAATAAATAAAATGGATAGGAGAAATGGATTTAGGTTTGTTGTGTGGCTTTTGGGTTGAATGAAGACCAAGGGTCTTTCACTATGTGATCCTTGGCAAACTTGATAACCTAGTACCTTGTAGTAGTCATCAAGCTGTGCAGCGGCTTTCTATGACTGTAAAATAGGTTTTAAAGTAAAACGCCGATTTACTTTTTGAGATCTCGTTTACGGCTTCTCCGTGAAGGAAAGTTGTACTCAAGATATTGATATTTGATTATCGCATTTCTATTTATGTATTGCATCATGTTAAGCATGCATCATTGCACACGTGTAGTGACCGGGAACGACGAAGTGAAGGTCGAGGCCACTGCGGGAGAGGTCAATCCGGAGGCGATCCAGGGTTTCGACATCTGCGGGACCGACCCCGATCCCACCCTCTTCTCCGTCCAAGGCAAGCCCCGGTGCATTAACCCTCTATTGTGAAATTCTTTATAATTCGAATTAAATTATTGCATTAAGTTAATAGGAGTTGATTGTCACCTATCCAGATGCATTGTCCCAAATAATAACCCTGAAAACCTGATTTAAATAAAAAGTTTGAAAAATGCTTAGTCATGCTTAATGAACTTAGCTTTGCAAAAAGAAAAACTATTTTCTGTGCTATGATTATGTTATGATTGGTGAAAAACTTGTTATCCGTTGGTTGATGTGTATTCGGGTTAGAGTCCCGATGCACGATCGCCTTCGGAATAGTTTGGAACTGGTCGGTATCACCAGAAATGTGTTTCGCCGGGTGTTGTGCTCTTGGGACGGCGTTTCCCATGACTTGGTACCCGGCAGGCACGAACCAAAAATAAAAGTAGGGACCGCTCGTTGTCGGAGTGCTGGATCGAGATGAACAGCCTAGCCACATACCAATGTGGAAAGCCTAGAGTCAGGTGGCTCTATTGCTGGAACCGACAACCACGCACTGGGAGTGGAGAGATGGCGGGAGTAGCATGTACCCACGTGGCCGGCGTGCCTGGAGACGAGTGGAGTACTGTGCTCCCGGGTGGCGTAGGACCGGTTCCGGGATAGAAAGACCTAGATGAAGGGTTGGTATATGTATGCCGGCGTGCTGCATATGCAGTGTGGTTAGAATCCCCAGCTGGGTTTATTTCTGGATTCGAATCGACGTGCTCCTCGGTTAATGGAGACTCAATCCACTTTCCTACCCCGAGAAGTGGTTCTCAACTAGGTCAACTGATTGAATGAAGGAAATGGATGAATGATGATGGTTGAGGTTGATTATTAGAACTATGGATACAATTATAATATCAATAAAATAAAATATTGCTTAGTAATGCTTTTCCGCAAATTCTTATCCTCTGCTAGCCCTACCTATGACCTGCATTCCTGAGTCTCATTTTACACCCTTAGTCGGGTAAGTCTTGCGGAGTACCCCAAGTACTCAGGGTTTGTAACCCATGCTGCAGGTGAACCGCCATCGGAGGTCTGCCTTGCTCCGTGCTGCATGACCATCATCCAGGAGGGCAGTGAGGAAGAGTAAAGTGGGACCCGTGGGCAGGGTCCAAGTTATCATATTCATAATGTTGTATAATTATTCAACTGCTACCGCCACTATCTATGGTTTGTAATAATAGTACTTAAATTCTATTTGGAACAACTGGTTTGTAAACTTAAGTTATGTAATATTCCACTTCTGTACTCTGATGTAATTTATTATGAAATGTTGTAATCCTGTGATGATTCTGCAAGGGTGATCCTGCGGAGTTTAGGGCGCTGATGTAGCCCGACAGATCTGCCTAGATCATTTGGGACACGGGCCCGGCTGTCAGAAGTCATTAGTGACAATGACAGGCGCCTGTGGGCCAGGTGATTTAGCCGGTTCTGTTACAGATGACAATGGTACCTCATCGGTTGCTATTGCAAAACATCCCGCTATCCATACTAAGGCAATGCCTAAGTATGTTGCTCCTAACTTGAGAGGACCCAAACTAGTTTGGGTACCATCAAAAAGTGGATGATTGCGTGTAGGTACCATGGCATTGGAGGCTTGATTCAATTGGCATTCTTATTGATCATCATATATTGAGTCAAGTCATGAAATCTAGTGCAAATCCAAACCAATGCCAAGTCAAATAAAGTGATGTCCAAGTGCTATAACATACAAGTGCAAAAGTTCAAGTTGTGGGTGATCTTTTGGTTAATTATTTGATGACTTGCAAACAATTGAGTTGAAGCTTGAAAATGGATAATCATGAACTATCAAGGTATATCATTTGTTGATCAAACTTATTTGGATGCATATGAGTTGATTGAATTGGATAAATATGCATATGTTGCTTGCAATAAGAAGTTTGAATGGAATAATTGCTTAGTGATCAAATTTGAGTAGATTTGGTTGGATATAATCACAAGATGACATTTAGTAAGTGGATTGAATGGATTTATGTCTTGTGAAAGTATTCAAGTAAGTTTAGTTCAAGTTTGGTTCAATTTGATGAAGATTAGCTCAATTGGTCAAAATCTGTCCAAAATTATGAAACTGAGCTAGCTGAGAACATGGCCATGTTTGAGTAATCAAAACTATTTGGATTAGCTTGAAAAATTGATATACATGCTCTAGACTTATGGTACAAATTGCTGTGAAGATCTCATAAGAATTGGATAAGGATTACATTGGTTTTGGAGTAGTTCTTGTCAACTATAGTGCAGCAGTTTTTTCAGCATGTAGTAGTGTGGAGAAAAATGATGGTTGGCAGTCTATACTTGGTCAAATGAAGCTCAAATTTTTGTGGTTGCTAGTAGACTCATAGAAGGTCATCTCCACAAAATTTCATGGCAATTGGACATGTACATTGGGAGATATAGCATATTCTTTAAAAGGTACAGAATCTGTCCACAAGAGAGAATTATTGAAAATATTTGGTATCTCTTGCATTGAAAGGCTCTCAAGTTGGAATTATGATTACAAGTGGTTGAGAGTTTCAATTGTTTGGTTTTGGATCATGAAGATTGGTTCTCAAGTGAAGGTCAAGACCAAGCAAAGAGAAGATGAAGCTTAAGTCCTAATGATGATTAGAGAACAATTGGATAGAAAGAAATAGAAAGAAAAGGACTTTAAGAAGTAGAAAGAAAAGGACTTAAAGAAGGAATTCAAGTTGATTATCATGTTAAGTCCTTAGATCAATCAAGGAAAGGCAATTCAAATAAGTATTGAAAATGTTTCTTTGGAGAGATGTCACTTCTCCCGATTGTCGGGGCGTGCCGCCTTATGTAGGTAAACCAAGTGGGTGATGCTTGGATGGCTAATATGGAAGTGGTGATCTGAAGAATCATTGAAGATGCTTAGTTGAAGAAATTAAAAGGATTGATCTAAAGAGCAAGCAACGTACCAAATAAGAAGTCAAATATTCACAAGTGGTACTCATGCAAATCCAAGTGGTATTCTCTCATGCAAAGCTTGATCAAGAAAAGAAGCAAGTAAACCACAACATTGAAGTTAGCACTTGATCATATGGGTGAAGAATATAATTCATGATGATAATTGGTCTTCACCAAGCTCTCCAAATGGACTGCACTATTGCTATTTTAGAGATTGATTGAAAATGACTATCCTATACTCCGAGATAGCAAAGGTATTATTGTATGGCATATGCATCCATATTTTGATAAGGACTTGATTAGAGCATATAGTCATACATAGATGAGCATTCATAAAAAAAAAATTCAAATGATTTTAAGTTCATATGATGCCACTATTGTTTCTATGTCTTGTTTGATCTAGTGACTAAATATGACTTGTTCATGAGCATGTGAACCTAGTGTTTGAACTAGTTGAATGAGCAAAAAGGATCTAATTCAACATAGGCAAGATAACCCCTAGTGGCGTGAAGAAGCTTGTCTTTGGTTCAAACCGAGTTAGATTACTTGTGCAAGTTTGCTAGTTTGAACTAATCAAGAAAGAAGCTCTTGAAAATAATCTAAGTTCAAGAAGCACAAGACATCAATTAAAATGGATATCAAGTTATTTCTTCACGTGATACTCATCTACACGAGGTATTTTCAAGTGGTATCCGACAAGATGTGCAATTGATCCTCAACTTTTAGTGATCATCAAGATGAAGACTTCCCACACCAAAAGAGCTCAAGTTCAAGTGGATGACCGATCATATGACATAGGGGAGATACTTATTCATTTGGTATCAAGAGATGCAAGGTCCTACATGTGGTATCTCATTCTTTGGATGGTTTTCAAGTGGCGTCATTCCAACTCAAAATGGTGGTGTCCATCAAATGCGCAAGAATCTACCCTCAACATCCCTACCACACACCTTTGTCACAATAGAGCATTGACTTTTATGGAAATTGATGGCAAAGGGGGAGAGATTTGGACAAAGATATGAAATTGTGTGATGAGGAAGAGATAATCAAGATGGATGGAAGTACGCAATGAACCATTATGGAGGCCGATGATGGGAGAGCAATAGGCCAACAAGAAGGATGATCCACAAGATTGAAGATTATAAGGGGATCAAAATTCTTGGACAAGAGAAGCACACAAGTAGGGGGAGCAAGCTCATGGACATGGTTGATTGCATTTGAAATGTGCATATTCATATGCTTGCTTGCATTTGCACTTAGTTTTCTACACATGGTATGTTACTTGTGTGGTGTATGCTAGTATAGGTTTGAATGATGATTTGATAACTAGCATGCATAGGTTGTTAGCTTGACTTGTGTTTATCAAGTATTTACTAGAACCTTACCCTTTAATGTTGATCTCACGGGGTATCTAGTATTCTTGCTTGTCTAGCTAATCTTGATGCTAAGGGTGGACTTAATGGTGCAACTTCAATTGGCTTCAAGCAATTGGTATCGAGCAATTGGTATCACGCTACAAAGGTTTATTCTATACACCTTAGCATCACTTAGTAGTGTTGGCACTCCCACAAGTTTCATATTTATGCATGTGTGAAAATTTGAAACCAAACCATTTGAGCACACATGTAGGGGGAGTTAACACTACCAAGTCGGGTTTTATGGAGTTTATCCAAGTCTAAAGATTTGAGCTTAAAGATGGATAAGTAACATAAAATTCAACCCAAGTTAGTAATTTACACTTGTGTAAAGAGCTAACTTGGTTAATGCGCTTAATTTCCATATCTTTGTAGAGTTATCATCAATTACCAAAAAGGGGGAGATTGAAAGGTCCTTGTTTGGTTTTGGTAATTGAGTGACAACTTATGTGGACTAATATGTGTTTAAGTGTTGATTACACAGGTGATTAGTCCACAGGTACATGTGTGTGAGCATCTATGCCATGGAGGTGAAAATGGCTTGGAGATGATGTTTAGCTCACACATATGGTATGAAGGAGCTAAACGCATGAGACATGACATGGAGTCATGTGGCTAGGTGAAGAAGATCAAGACAAGGCTTCGCGTCGATGGACCGGTTGCAAGTGTGAAGGGCAAGTCGGGTGATGGCTTGGCGCCGATGGACCAACGCAACGGTGAAGAGCAAGCAAGTCAAGGATCGATGAACCAAAAGCCACGTGATGATATGAAGTGGATCATATTATTCATGAGGTGTTGGTGCATGTGTTGCACCGGCATCGATGGTGTCGGAGATGGTGATGAAGACGGTGATCGAAATGGAAAGCGCAAGGCAAAGGTATAACCTAGGGCATTTCCATTTCACCGGTCTAAGGTTGAGTAGAGAAGTGCTTGACCGGATTTAGGATAGATGGCCGTACTATCAAGAGGGGCAAACTTGTTTGTATATCGGTCATCTAGTGCCACTCGGAGTGATCTAACTTTGCATTGCTAGGATCGAGTGGCGTGGCAAGAAAGAGTGAAAAAACCCTTTGGAAAATATTTGTGAAAATGCTAACCCATATGCACAAGGTTGTAGAACACTTTGGAGTTGGCACATTTGCAAAAGGGTGGAAGTTTCGAGCTCGCAGGAAGCTTGGTTAGATCTTGGATGGATAAAATGTTTTTATCCTTTGAGTTTTAGATCAAGCAATCATATGGGTTGTGTAGCCCTCTGAATAAGCTTTCCAAAATGTCCTAGATCATCAAAATCGGAGTTCGGAGCTAAGAGATATCGCCGTTTTACCGAACGGGGGTAGGCGTCGGACCCTGGGAAACTATAGTCCGACGCTAACCGTCGGACCAGTCCGACGCCCTGAAAATAGCCGTTCGAAGGGCCTAAAGCGTCGGACCTTTGAGGTATAGTCCGACGCCCACCCCGGGACAGTCCGACGCTACAGTCCGACGCTATTTAGCTCTCGGGAAACTTGTCTGTAGACCGTCGGACCCTAAGAATTGGTCCGACGCTCCACGGTCCGACGCTCCCAGAGAGCCGTTAGAGCGCGGTAACGGTTGGATTCAAACGGCTAGTGACACGTGGCGCTTATCCAAGGCGTCGGACCGTGAGAATTAGTCCGACGGTTGCGCGGTTGACGGTCCGACGCTCGGTCCGACGGCCGGTTTGAGTTGATAACGGCTCCTTTGGCTTGAGGGCTATTTATAGGAGTGTGTGGCCGGCTGTGAGAGGGGTCTTGCACCTTGGGAATGTGTCTCCCTTGTTTGTGCATGGCTTAGTGCTCTCCAACTCACTTGTGCTCATAGAATTCACAATCGAGGAGTGAGTGATCGATCGATAGTGCGTTGCATTGAGAGATTGCATCGTGTGGCACTAGGTGATCGAGTTGCAAGCCGGTGGTGCTTGTTACTCTTGGAGGTCGCCACCTCCTAGACGGCTTGGTGGCAAGAGGCTCCGTGGAAGCAAGCAAGAAGATTGTGCTTAGCTCCGGAGAAGCTTTGTGAGGGGTTGGAGCTCACCCCGCGGGAGATCGCAAAGAGCATCGCTATTAGAGCGAGACGTGAAGAGCGACAAGTGGTCCGGCCGAGTCAAGTGCTAGAGCTTGTGGTAAGCACTCCACGTGGGAGAGTGTGACTTGCGGGTCACCATTAGCAAGAGGACCGGCGGCAACCTTGGAGCTTGTCTCAACGGAGGACGTAGCTTGTGGCGACAAGTGAACCTCCGGGAAATAAATCACCGCGTCAACATCTTCCCATCCTTCGCGGTGGTTTGTTCCCTTCTACACAAGTTATTTATATTGTGCATTACTTTATTTGTGTAGTTGTAATTGCTCTTGTGAGACCGGTTAGCTTGTGTAGCTTGCCACTCACCTTCTTAGCTTGTGTAGCTTAGAAGTAGTTCTCACTTAGTTTGTGTAGCTAAAGTGAGTTGCGCCCTTTGATTTGGATTGTGTATCCTTGTCATTGAGCAAGTAGTGAGTTTAGGTGCTTAGTGCTTTTTGCTTACTAGTTAATAGGAGTTTCCCCGGTGCTTAAAGTACTAGCGCTTAGGTTTGTGTGATCTTGCGCTAGAACGGTTTAGGGAAGCTCAAGCTAGACTTGCACCTTTGCTTCTCGCTAGGATCTTTGGCAAGGTGTTTAGAGTCTTAGTTAGAGGGGTGAATTGTCGCTAGGACCGATTAGGTTTTATTCCGCTGCGATTAGTTGTTATAAAGGACTATTCACCCCCCCTCTAGTCCGCCATCTCGACCCTACAGCGGGGGATATCTCCCCTGGTCATATTTCCAGTCTTTGAACAGCTCTTTCCGAGGGTCAGACGGGCCCGGATGGAAGGCGTGCTCGTCCTTTCGAGTGGACAGCGCAGTAGGCGCCTTTCCCGTTCTTGCGTAGCCCGTCGTCAGGCGCTTGGACTGTCACAGTCGAAGTTGATAGATCCCGACGAAAAACGGGGCGGCGCACCGTAGACCATACCGTGGAGGACGGCCGTAGTGGGCCTATCAAATCCGCTGCCAGGGAAATCCTGACATGTGGTATGGCCGTCAGGGGCGTGCGAAGCACAGTCGCGTCGAGAGTCTCGCCTGACGGGACAGTGCTTGTAAAGTGGTCAGAGAGATCTCTTGTGGTCCAAGATTACTCCGCTGACATCACCTGTGCCTTGGATGCCTTTGCGAGATTGCGCTTGAGAGGATGCAGCTCTTCCGAGCTCTCCCGAGGAGGCTCGGGCGAATCGGAGGTTTGGGCGCCGAGGATGCCACTCTCCCGAGCTCTCCCGAGGAGGCTCGGGCGAATCGGAGGTTTGGGCGCCGAGGAGGCCGCTCTCCCGAGCTCTCCCGAGGAGGCTCGGGCGAATCGGAGGTTTGGGCGCCGAGGACGCCGCTCTCCCGAGCTCTCCCGAGGAGGCTCGGGGGAATCGGAGATTTGGGCGCCGAGGACGCCGCTCTCCCGAGCTCTCTCGAGGAGGCTGTCATTAGTGGAATGATGTCGTGGGCCTCTGTAGACGCGGCCTTCGTGGACTTCCACTGGCCTTACTTGGGCCAGGCTATGTTGGGAATGAGCGTTTTTCATCGAAGTTGGGTACCCCTAACTTTGATACCCGACATAATGTATATTATATATTACACCATACATCCATGATTTATATTCCATATCGTACATAATACGATCCATGAGTATCTATGCATCTATTAAAAATAAAATTATGTAAGTCATAATAATCCCAAGTTCATAGGGTCTAATCAACCATCAATCAATTATAAAGTATAAGACATGAAGTAGTACAATATTAATATAAGTTCTATTATTTTTTTATGTAAGCGTGGCTCGTTTGGCTTGTGAGCTGGCTCGAGTTGGCTCGTTATAGCTGACGAGCTAAAATCTTAGCTCGGCTCAGCTCGTTATTCTAACAAGCCGAATCGAGCCGAACCAACTACGAGCCAAGCGAGCTAACGAGTTTTGAGTTTTTCTTCCGGTCTTACTTAGCTCCACGCCATCACTCGTGCCTGCTGACGCGATCGATTTCGGCTTCTGAAGCTATCGGTGCGTTCGAGTTCGACCGAGCGCGGCTTGTCCCACGTATTGGGTCTCGTGTCCACCGTGCTGGCCGCGTCGAAGTCAAAATATCCCCCGCATCGCTGCGCCAAATGCCGAACGCATGCCTGAATATTCTCGCATTGCCGCGATTGCTACGGGCACGAGCGTGCGTATGCACTGCCATACAGTACAGGCATAAACACATGGCGGCCAGTTTATGAATTATGACAGTACACCATATGTCCCAAAATAAATAAATTTCTAGGGTCATTCTAAGTCATATTATTTTAAATTTGATAAAATTTAAATAGAGAAAATGCACCAATACCTATAATATTTATGACGTCAAATTAGTATCATTATGTAAACCCCATAAAATACATTTCAGAATATGCTTATTTGGTGTTGTATATATTGGTACTCTTATAAAGTTACTGAGTCTCCCTTCCAAAACAGTCATGAATCTCCCTTTCAAATTAGTCAAATTCAAGATAGTTTGATTTAGAGCCCGTTTGGATCCCAAGAATAAAAATTTGAAAATGGATTAAACATGAACTAATCATATACTAATAATAAAGGCTAATGGGCTCTAACCACAAATTAGCTTTTATTAGCCCAGAATTAACCACATTTAGAAGTTCCTATTGGTATCCAAAACATATGCTAATTATTAGCTCCGGGAGTAATCTTTTGAGACAGATATCAGTGAGCCGGACCATTAGCTTAAAATTTGTTCGGAGGGCTTAACCAGTGAGCGTGCTTGACTGGAATTCGCTATCACCAGTGGCATAAACGGTGAATAATGCCGATTATATGTTCGTGTGCATGGTTAACACCGCTCTTTTCAACGGTAAAGATTATGCTATTGCAATAAAACAATGGCACTTCCTAGCGACATTAGCGACAAAAATGCTGACTATACAAATCTCAAATTTGTTCTCAAGTGACCATCTCGTCGATAACATCCGTCTAAAGGGGAGCTAAACAATGGCAGTACAGAGGGTCTTGCGATGCCTGCTGTTTAAACTGCAGAACCATATGCAAAAAAGGCAGATTAACAGGCTTGCCAGATCGCCATCAAAGATTACTTATCAGTAGTAGGTTGTGCCATAATAAGGTTGAGGAGCTGCCGCAGGTTGCTGAGGGTAAGCTGACGCAGGTGTAGGTGCTGGCACCTGGTGCTGCCGGAATTGCTGCAGGCTGTGCGTAGCTTTGTTGTGTATAGGCCTACAGTATGTACAACAGTTTGCATCAGAC
The DNA here is from genome assembly GCA_038502445.1 of Eremochloa ophiuroides. NCBI lineage: Eukaryota > Viridiplantae > Streptophyta > Magnoliopsida > Poales > Poaceae > Eremochloa > Eremochloa ophiuroides. Next base: position 103,703,347 of record JAHLJS010000002.1, on the reverse strand, counting down.
AGAATCCTTCAACAATTTCAAAGCTACTGTAGTGACCAAGATAGGAAAAAGATTACGGGACAATCAGGTATATCAAGTACCTTCAGTTAAACCTGATAGCTAAATGCTAATAGCAAGCATGATACTTCCTCTCAAGACCAATGCCCATGTAACATCTGTAACTACATAAGCTACAGCATAACTGCCACTGAATACACCGACTGTATATTCATATATGATGTGGCTAAGTAGGCACCACCAATGCCAAGCTGACTGAAAACTATGCAGATTCCAGTCAGATATATATATCCAACTTCGAATGCCAAACCACTAAACCAGTGGGCCCAGCAACCTGTAACGGTGTTTTCCTCGCACGTTTTTCAGTTCGTCGCCCCACCCCCACCCAATATCTACATCTCCAGCAGCTCTCCTGACGCTCTCCAGCAGTTCAATTTTTTCTCCCCCACCCTGGAAATCCATCAGCCATCACCTATCCCAATTCCGGTGTCGTTCTACGGTCCTAGGCTCCTAGCGCACCACCCATACCTGCCAGAACTACTCCATGTACACAAGCCTGACCACCGGAGGTGAAAGACTTTGGCAAGCCCACTGCCCTCTAACCCTATATCTCACCAACCACATGTTCACAGTCAGCTGAGCGGATTCTTGTTTTCAGTCACCTGAACAATAAGTCATGCCAGGAAAAAAAAAACAGTCGTGGCCAGTAGACTTAATGTTATCACCTGCTTAGTTAAACAGATCACATGCAACTATCAAACAGTGCCATGTTTGGGTAAAGACTACTTCAGAACTACTCCCTCCTGTCCCTTTAAACATGCAACTCCGTGTTGCGTGCCAGATAAAGTAGTTCACGTTTGACTAAGTTTCTAGTGAATAGTATTCATATTTATAGCTCCAAATTAATATATTATGAAAATACATTTTATAATTAATCTATTGGTTTTTATTTGACATTATAAATATTTATAGTTTTTTATTTATAATTGGTCAAAGTTGGTACACTGAAACATGCTACTGTGCTAGAATTGCATAATCAATGGGATGGAGGGAGTAGTGCACAGCAGAATAGAGCAAGCTATGAACTTTAGGAAATTCTTGAAAGAAAGAACTAAAGACCAAACAGTTACAACCCAAAACACAAATGCCGGCAGCTTAACTCTGTTGTGACCCGCCTTTTTAAACTCAAATTGATACCGTAATGTTATTTTCCTGATTTCGAATCTGAATACTAGATTATCTGGAGGAAGGGAAGAGTGCATGACATGTCATTCATTCATTTGCAACAAAATTTGGGAAGATACCATAATAATGTGTTATAATTGAGAAGCATTATGTAAATTTTGGCAGAAATCAAACACAATACCTGAGCAGAGTATGTTGGAGGATAAGCACCATAGGCAGCTGCTTGAGGAGCAGGCTGTGGCATTTGGTGGCTGTAGTCATAAGTTCCATACGCAGGATACGCAGCCTACAATTCAAAAAAAAAAGCTTAAGTTGATACATAAAAATACGGTCAAACCATTATAAGACAAATTTATAGATAAACAATAATAAGAGTGACTACTTGTATAAAAATAAAAAACTCTATGGATGCAATGATTCAAACCTAAGTTGCGAAAGAACCATGTGAATAAAAAACAACTCGCAAAAAGGGTTCCAGTATCAACATGTTTCAACATTGCAATAGCTTAGTGAATGTGCATGACAGCTACAAATTCACAAAGAGCATTGAGAGAAATAACCACTAAACTTATGTCCACTGTTTGGGAGTAATTAGAGATGCAATCAGGCAATGTCGTTTTTCTTTTCCAAAATGTATCTTATCTTTGAGCAGTGCAGCAAAGAAAGTCATAGAACTAAAACATGCAGATTTAAATGAATATGTGACCTGCTGAGCATAAGAAGCTCCCCATTGATGCCCAGCTGCTTCAGAAGTTGCAGGCCAAACAGGAGGATTAGAAGCATTTGGATCAGCTCCTATGGCTGACTGAGTAGCCCCAGTTTTTGCAAATTTGTCCCTGTCTGATACAACAGCATCATCTGCTTTCCGTTTCTTTGATGGCAGAATGCTTCTCTTACATGAAAAAAGAGTTGTATGCCGAGTTAAAGCCTTCTTGATTGACTTTGCATCCCCAAAGAGATCCAAAAACTGCAGACAAATCACAGATATATCAATAATCTATCAAGCTGGATGAGGCAACCGATAAAATAGCAAAAACTTTGATTTTAGGTCAGAAACCCCAAATAGAAGTCCACCTTACATATAACTAACATTAGAAAATTACCATATTCCCTATTTGATAACTGTGCATACAAAGATCATCAATATTAATGCAACCATGGTTCCGCTAGGCGGCGACTAGGCGGCGATTAGGCGCGACTGGGCGCTCGGCGAGGGGGTTCCGCCTCGCCTATGGGGGTAGGCGGACCCCTAGGCGGGCTGAGGTCGCCGGCGAGGGAGGAGCAGGCTGCGGCCGTGGCAGAGGAGGCGGAGATGGGGGCGACGGACAGCGCGGAGGAGCCGGGGCGGCGGCGGCGGCGGCGAACGGCGCGGAGGACGCAGGGACGAGGGCGGCGTCGCGGTACGACGAGGGCGAGAGAAGGGCGAGGGCGTGCTGTCTTCAGGATGAAGAGAAGAGATAGGGTTGGGGATAAGGATAAGGTTAGGATATGGGCTTGAGCTGTTTTATGGGCCTTTCTATAGAATTATTGGCCCACACGTATACTGAAGTCCACTTATTTCCTATTTCCTTTTTCTTTTTTACACATATATAAATATATATACTAACGCCTAGAAAAACGCCTAGAAACGCCTAGGCACGATTAATCCCGACTAGTCGCTAGGCTGAGGGTTAGCGCCTAGATTCCGCCTAGCGCCTAGCTGAACCTTGAGCAACTCTGACTTTAAGGAGAGTTCCACATCTATATACTTTTCTCTTGCGTTACCTAAACAAAAAAAGAAAAGCATGCAGAACTTCGCTCGAAATCAAAATTTCCAATGAGTATTAAAATCTACTTCAAGTTCCCAAAGACAAGCAATCATACTTAACTGTTAAATATGATGATGATCCAAGATTTAAAACAGATCATATCTCGTGTTACCAAATGATCATACTCCCTCTGTCCCAAAATAGTTGACACTTTAGCTATTAATTGTGAAGATTCATAGCTGAAGTGTCATCTATTTTGGGACGGAGGGAGTACTTAATAGTTAATACTTCAAGCTCTCAAATGATTACGGTTAACATTTATCCTTAACAGCAATTAAATGGTATTACAATCTACTTTATGTTCCCAAAACCAAACCAAGAAGGAGCTGTAATATTCAATGAAGCTTTTAGGTATTTTACCTCTAAAAATATGGAAGATATTTCTTCTTTGTCAACCAGACTTGCCACCTCTCCCTGAGATGATTCAGGTGAAACAAACTTCTCCACAAGTAAGTCTAAAAATTCAATACGCTTTTTGCATGGAAAAATCGACTCCAGATGGATGACAGCCTGTAAAATAAATGTAACAATAGTTAAGTTAAGGGCAAAGAAGAAGAAAAGAAATTGAAATATTTTTATACGAGTCAGTAAAAGTTTTAACCTCAAGCACTGGTTTTGTTACAGGTAACTGCTCATGCAGCACAGTTAATATTTCTCTTGCCTTCTCCAAGTCTCCGATGGCCTACACATTTCAAGGAAGACATTAAATTCACTAATGTGGGTGTTAACTCAATCAACTACAGGACAAACAGGGGGAAAAAGGACATCTGCTAGATGTATGGTAGATGAAATCATCTTCCCATAAGTTTTGACCGTCTGAAAACTTACAGAAAGGCGTATTTTTGTATAATAATTTAGACAGGCATGTGAATGATGGATTTTCACAGTTTAATAATAATCAATGATATATGATGTGATAAAAACTTACCAAAAATAAGAAACGGGAGTACTGAATAAGCAATGTTGGCAAGAGTTGGCTCTGTTCCTTTTCCTTCTCAGCAGCGATGGCCTTTTCATAAACTGAACATGATAGTTGTTTATCTCCCTACAAACATAGACAGTTGGTACAAACTCTTGCACATTTAAAAGGAAAAGGGAAAAAGATAGTTGTCAGTACAAAGTCATACCAGTCGGTGTTCCATATTAGAATGCTTTACAATGGCCTCTAGAAAGCCAGGGCACAAATCTGAGTAAAGATGCTGATATTCTGCACGTGCTCCAGAAATATCCCCATTGAGCTCCTTAAAGCGCGCACTAAACAGATGGATCTCCGGCTGCTTCTGTAAAACAGAAAAAAGAACCAGTGTGTAGCTATTAGCAATATATTCTCATTTAGGTCATGGTATTTCAGCGAACTTTATTTCAGATCTTATAAACCAAAATTGAACATGACAGTATAGTTTCAAGTTTTAATGCTTCTCAAAGTATCAGAGCCCAAACTGAAGTTTTGGAAATCCAATCCCAAATCTGAATACCATCAGCAAAAATTCATAGAAGATATACAAATTAGAATTTCCTACAAACCAAGTAAATTTTATGTATTGTGTTTTGTTCTTTTTGCTGTCGTTTCTTAATGGCAATATGGAATCTGGAATAGAAGAAACACTCATCTAAGATGACATGCCGCAGCGAAAAATATGAGACAGAATTTTGGTTAGATCCAAATTGAAACCTAGATCATAGTACATATGCATACAGGAGTATACGGAACATGCGTGATAAGAGGAAGTGGAATGCTGCAAGGTAAAAACATAAAGTGTCATCAAGTAGTCCTTTAAGGTATTCTTTGATCATTAATTTCTCTTGCATTATCAATTACTAAAAAATAATTTATTACAAAAATACATGTGAACATAAATCTATTGATGCATCTTCTGTGCACTAAACATACATATATTTTTACTAATTGGTGACCAAAGTTTACAGGGTTTGACTTTTCTGAAACCTAATACACCCTACACTAGGGAGAAGCACATTGCCATACTAGTTATGAAATAATACCTTAACAAACACATGAGTAGCACGAGCCAGGGCATTGTTTGCTAGGTCTAGACTTCCTTTATCCTCCATACATTGCACATAGCGAATCCAGAATTCTGAATAACTAGCACATGCAATCACACACCTTTCATACAATTTGATAACCTGAAAACAGTTTAGCATACCATCAGAAATCTTGTATTATGAGAGGAAATAAAGGGGGTAAATAATGATAGTAAGAATATTGTATTGACAAAAAAAAAGAGAAGTTCACACAGATTACTCCATTAGCTGATTACGGAGGCCCCTCCATAAGAAAGGAGGGACCATCCTGCTTGATAGATAGATGGTTAAGAAGGTGAGCATTATGCAAATACCTGCATATATGAGATTAAAAATTCAAAACTGGTATTTGGTTACCATATATCATGAACCCAGAACGACCACTGCCAAATGAAAGTTTGGAGTACTTAGCCTCATCGAAACCAAACATTATGTCCACGCTCTATCCTCAGTTCAATATCCCATTACAAAGGAAGCTTCGTCCAAATACTAGCCGTTAAAGGATATAGCGGAGCCAATAAGACTGGATTGTAAGTTATAAGATTCCAAGCGTTCCATAATAAAAACTACTAAATAAAAAGGAGAAGAGGTTTCTAGAAGTGTAAAAGCATACCTTATTAATGTCTTCTTCCTTCTCGATAAAGTCAAGGTAGTTATGCCAATTTTCAAGCTCTGGATTGTCAAGAGGCTTGACGTGAAAATATGGCCTTCTAATAGCTAGCTCAAAACCAATGATCTTAGATTCATACTCTTTAGCCTTCTTGTACATCTCTTCCCTCATGGAGACATACTTTGCAAGGTTCTCTGCATCTGTTGAAGGTGAAATTTCTGGTTGACCAGGCTTATCAACATCATCAGGATGTGCCTCACCATCAGGCGCTTGAGCAGTCGTCTCAGACGTGACAACATACACCGAGGCTTCTTCTGCAGTAAGTATTTCTGAAAGACTGTGCTTCGAAGCCAATTCCTTGAGGCTGCGTTAAAATAAAGATTAGTAACACAAAAGCCACAATGGTATAGTGATGCACATACATTACTTTAGTTGACACATGTCGGACATAACTGTTGTTAATGATACATTTGTTGATCAACTCATCAGACGACAAAGTTATCAATTAGCGCAGATAAACAAAAGATAGATGATATTCATATTTAAAACACAAAAGAAAACTAAAGTTCGAAAATTTGAATATAAACACACAGAAATATGTGAAAGAACTCATACCAATTAAAATACCGATCAAGCTGCTGGATGGGATGCTCCAATACTCTTGTATATATGACAGCTAGATGACTCCAAGCCTCCAGTGACTCTTCATACTTAATATACTCATCCCACAAAATATTGGAACGATAATCTGTTCCAACATATGCCAAGCCACGTTCAAACAGTCTGTAAGAAACCAGAAGGCAGAGAAAGTTACTCCAAAAGTTGAGCAGAGTTAGTGACTCACAACAAAACAAGATACAAAAAACAGAAGTACATCAACGGAACATACAATGGAAGATGCCTGGCAGGTGCAAAGGCAATAGCTTGTAGCTATTTACATCCAAGGAGGACAACATTATGCATGACAGTCATATTTCAACTTTACTTATATGGCAAAGTATATGTAGAGTTTAAAGCATCTTTGATAAAATAAGCATGTTAATAGCTAATATGAAGTATGAACTGAGATAGACTCAAAAGAAATGACTACATCAGGACTGAGCTCACAAAAGGCCAAACAAATAGATTATGCTTAGCCCCTAAAGGTAGGTATAGTATAAACCATTGGCCTATTGCAATTCGGAGGCATAGATCACTCTAATAACACAGATAAACTTTTACATATCCATTTTCAGATAGACTATGCCGCCACACAAGGTGCAGAAGTGAGCATTGAGCTATGACAATTCTCAAGAACTTAATCCAGAATTTATGTATCATAATATAGATTTCAAATGCCCAGCCATTTCAAGTAATCAGAAGTAAGAGAAACCGTAGGTACAGAAGATTCACTGGAACAGTACCTCCGGATAATATCTGGGTCATCATATGTTGAAATTGCGAACTGACAATAGTTATACCAAATGTCCACTGAATAAGTAACTGCTAGAACTGCCCGTTCATACACCTCTAGAACTTTAGTGATGCCATCAAGTCTCGCTTCATGATCAGCATATTTCTTCCAATACCCAAAGCAAAGAGGGAATTCCACAAGAAACGAATCATACACTTTCCGTATCTTCAAAATATTGTTCTGGATGAGAATATACAAAAGTATGCATTAGCATTTAGCATAAAGATTCTCAACGTATCGAGAGCTCTGATTTTTATGAGTGATTAATCACATAGAATTCAAATTAAGTAACTTTATTTCGAAACACAAAATAGCAAAGGCCACTCAAGACTGCAGGGAAAACTAAAGCATCAGATGCATAAACACTTCAAATTGACTATAGGCAACAAGAGGATCTACTAGCAGGATAGAGACAGAAAGAACAGGGAACCAGCTGATTGTACAACAAAATAAATGCATCATTACAGTATGTCCCAAATCAAAGCCATGGGCAAATAATTGCAGATTGACAAATTGCTGATAATTATAAGCTGCTGCCGAAGCCAGCTCATTTACACATAGCTAGCTGCACAAAGAATGTTACAAGAATGGTTGTATCGGCAAGTAGCTAACCAAACATTACCTCAGCATTTTTCTCCGTTTCATCAATAAGTGCAGTCCAGGCATTAAAATCTAAGGAATTCGCAGTAACAACACTCCATAATCTAGCCTCTTCTGCTGAAACCACAGCTGCACAAGCAAGCGGCGCGTTAAGAGCAAACAGAAGGTAGGATACCAAATTAGGCGAGCCTGCAAGCCCAGTATTACCTTCTTCGTAGGATGGCTCAGGAACCGACTCGCCCGTCTCGTTGGTGACGGCTCCGCCGTTCTCTGCAGCTCCTGTAGATTGGTAATTGGCCATATCGCCAGCCGTCCCATTCAACGCCGTGTGCTCGGCCTGGTAGGCAGAGGCATCAGCTGCCTGAGCTCCACCATCGGGGGCCACGGCGCTTCCGCCGGTCACAGCCGAGCTAGTTGGATTGCCAGTCGCAAAATCAAAACCCCCGGCACCAGAGTCCGCGCTTCCGACAGCCGCAATCTGATCTTGCTCCATCGCGTGCGAATCGCAAAAGCCGTACCGCGGACCAACGTGAAGCCCTGAGGCGGAGAGACAGAGAGCGGAAGGTGAAATTAACGCGCAGGAAGTGGAAGGAGGCGTGGAAAGGTGAGAGGGAGGGGCAAGGGGCACGCACCGGAGAGCCGCCGATGAGAGGCACTAGCCGGGAAGTGGAGGCGGGGTAGATGCACCGGCGAGGAGGCGGAGGGGGTTAGGGTTGGATCGGGGGTGTGCGGCGTCGATGGGAGGAGGCGCGGAGAGATGGACTGGAGATGGGTGTACATGGGGGGAGCTCGAGTGCTTGCGGCTAGCAGGCCGACGTCGCACGCGAAGGTTAGCTAGCCCACAAGCTGTGTGCGTTGGAAAAAGTTACGCGGCCTCGGTCCCAGGCCGGATAAAGCTGTCCCGGACCCTGAACATCTCCACCGGGCCCCAAACGAGCCCATATATACTAAAAGTTTCAGGGCTCACGCCAAAATCACATGTCCAATAGGGCCTCTACTCAAGCCCTGAAATCTAGGTGACCCTCAAGCCAGCCCTGATATTTTATTTCAGGATTAAATTGATTTAGAAATTGTCTAAATTGCTAATAGACGCCGCCCGTGAGGTGCTGCCCCTCCGGTAGACAGCGCGGTGGGCGGACCAGGCGGGCTTGGCCGAACCCTGTCAGATGTCCTCTTATTCTTTCTGTGATTTTCCCTTTCAATCTTGATTATTTTAGTGATTGTTTGGAGGTCTATAGAAGAAACAATAGATTTATTTGTTTGATTTCAAGGGTTGTTTCCTAATTCTGAGGTGGTTTGATTTGGGTTTGAATCGTATTTGGAATATGTATCGTAACAGGAGTTGTTCGATTTGTATTGTTAGAGCTCGGTAGTATGATTTGGATTTAGATCGTATTTGGTGTAACACCCCTGGTGTTACGACAACTAACACCTGCCATGTCATCATGATTGCATGTAAAAAAAACAACCCGCATAAACTCATTTTTCTGTACAATAACTAAAGTAAAATTTATTCTTACATATGATTGTGTGTAGGTATTGTAGAGTGATTTGGTAATAATAATGTTTGTGTATGTATGCGGGATAGAAATAAAATTAAAGAAATTTAAAAGAAATCATTTATAAACCCTACATCAGACCCGAAACCCTAATTTAGAAACTAAAAGGAATTAAGTGTTGGGCCTTAAACAAAAGTTGTAAATCTTTAAAAGTTGAGCAACTTCTGTTTTGGGCAATTTTGAAGTTATTAAAAATAATTTCAAATAAAGCCTAAATCTATGCTTTAAAGTTTAGAGTTGAAACTTAATTTCAAAAACTAAAAGGAATCTGATGAAAGTGATTTAATAAATATTATAGATCTTTTAAAATAGGGACAACTTTCATTTTTATAGGTTTTGAAGTTTACTGGTGGAAATTTAAATTACACCCCAATTAGTGTTTGTTTATTCAAATTTAAAATGTCCTTTCAAAAACTATCAATAATTTGGGTCAAACTCCCTTAATTAAAGTTGTAAGGCTTTTCAAGTTTAACAACTTTTATATTTGGGTATTTTAAACTTATGCATTGAGATTTCAAATTAAACCCTAATCAGTGTTTTGAAATTTAAATTTGAAACCCAACTTCAAAAATTAACAAGAATCTGACCAAACTTCCTTAATGAAAGCTGTGAATCTCAACAAGTGGAACAACTTTTATATTTGGATATTTTCAAGTTATTGAGAAACTTTTTGAGTTTTAAATTAAATTTGGAATGAAATTCAAATGAAACTTTTACCCCCTTTTGAATTTCTCAAAATCTATTCAAAATTTGAATATGGCCCAATAACCAAAAATGTTCAGCACAAAATTTTCTACAACTCTCATTAAGGTGATTTTTCAAGTTACTATGTAAATTTGAAAGTAATTAGGAAAAGATCATGGGACACAGGGGATGCCGCTACAGTGTTTCTCTGTTCGCGGGCATGGCGCCGGCAGGGGGCCGCGCGGCGCGCGTGTTGCCGGCCGTGCACCCTGCAGGGGGGACAAGCCCGTGGGGGTCCCGGCCGCATTGGCAGTACGTCACAGTCCGATAAAACGCGAAGTCGTCGTCGTTCTCGACCCTCCCTCTTTTCTCCTCGCTGCCGGCACAGCACCGTTCGGCGGTGAAATTTGCCATCCACATTCAATCTCTATCCAATTCACTACGTTCATAGCTCTACTACCTCCCTGCGAACCTGCCCTGACCCGTGGTTGCCGTTCGAAATCTACCGGAAGTCATGACGTAACGCCGTTCCTCTCTCTGCGGGTCGCCATGGCCGCCGAGCTCGCCTCAACGCGGCTAGCCGTCTACAGATAAATTCCCTACCTATTTTCTTGTGTTTTGAACTCTCCTTGATCTTGTGGTTCTGACCAGTTGGATGGTTTCGCTATTTGGGCATAGAACGTGTCGGAACAAGGGCTTGTCGCTCGGAGCGCGCCGCCGTGACCGCGGTGAACGTCGACGACTGACCTCCGAGCCGTATCTACTCCAACCAACCGCACTGGAAATCCTTGGTGAGAACCCTGGACACATCCCACACCTTACCCCAAACCCTATCACGTTCTAGCGACCGGAACGCGGCGTGCCGCCGAGGACCGCGGCCGTCGGCCATGGCTGCGGATGAGCTCGCTGGAGGTGTGTAACCGGTCAACTAGTGACCTAGATCAATTCGCAGGGTTATAGGATACGCGCTGGTACTCTCCCCGTCGCCGTTGAGCTCGCCGGTGACGAGCCGCCGCGGGCTGAGCCGCCATGCGCGCGCGGTCGGTGTCTAGGGAGGGAGAAGGCCAGCTGGGCCACGCAGTGGGCAGGCTGGGCCGGCCCAATAGCGTGGTGAAGCAGCTGAGAGAGAGAGAGAGAGAGAGGAGAGAGCTGGGGGCCGATAGGCCGCAGAGTGGGCCGAGGTGGGCCGGCCTGCTTCGTTGGCTCAATTAGGTTTTAGGGATTTTGCAATTTTCTGAATAATGAATAGTGAAACATATTGTTAATTTCACAGGAATATTTACCGAGCTTGAAAAATTATGAAATTTATTGTGTAGCTTCCCTGGGTAGTATAATATTTATGAAAAATATCAAATATAGGTTTTGGATACTTTCTGCAGGAAATAAAAATGTGTCTTTTAATTAATAGATGGAACTTCCAGGATTTTTGTAGGCCAAAATAATTATCCAAAAATCATAAAAATTGTTTTGTCACTGTTTTGTACTGCAAGCTACCTACACAAAAAAATTTGAGCTCATTTGAAAAAATTTAATTTTTATTCTTATTAGATGTTTATTTAAATAATCGATAAAAGCAAAATTAATAATTAGGACTTAGGGTTTTGTGTGATTTTGGATTGAGAGCTGACCCTGGATCCTTCCCCACAATGATCCTCGGCAATTTAAATGTGACATTTAGGTAGTTATTGAATAGCTGTGCAGCGGCTTTCAACGACGGTTAAAATGGCCAATAAATTAATTATGAGATCACCACATTGCTTAGTGAAGTTGACTTGCAACTTTACCGTTGAAAGCCCTAGTTTGGTTTTGATAATTAATGACATCCTAAGGACTAACCTAGATTGCTAGTGATGGCAAGGTTTTAGGTTGGTCAATCCATGGTGTGAAGCCTAAAGGAAAATGGTGATGACTAAAGGAAGGCTTAATCATGGAAGAAGCAAAGGTGATCAAGTGAGAAGGCAAAGGTATAACCTCAAATAGGCTTTTGTTTAAGTGATCAAGACACCTAGAGGGTGTGATCACATTTAGGATATATAGCCGACTATTAAGGGGAGAACGAGTGTTGGATTACTTTCAAGTGCTTTAGGTCGCATTTCATTTGCATTGAACTAACACAACCTAGAGATCAAAGTTAGAAACCCTTCAAAAATGTTTGCAAAATGCTAACACACTGTGCACAAAGTGTTGAAAACATAGAAGCAAGGAGTGAGAAATAGACTTAAAAAACGCTGAGAAGTGAGCGTTAGACTGTTAGCAGGGGCAGGGTCGGACTATTATCCAAAGTTCGACGCCTAACGCTAGCTCCGGCCAATGGCGAGCGTCGGATGCTCGTTTTACAAGCGTCGGACCATTGCCCACTCCAGTCCGACGGTGCCGAACAGCGAGGTGTGACGCGTGGCGCAATATGAGAGCGTCGGACGCTGAAGCTTAGTCCGACGCAGTTTTAGCGTTTCTGGACCTCTCTGGAAACGTCGGACTCTCGAGTTCGTTAGTCCGATGACCCCTCCGCGAACGTCCGACGGTACGCGCGCAGTGTACTAGGAACAGGGCGTCGGACCGAGAGTGTTAGTCCGACGATCTGCAGTTGCGCGCGAGAAGTAGCCGTTGCGATCCAGCGGCTGTGGTTGAATCGAGCTGACACGTGGCAAGATCTAGAGTGTCGGACGCTAACGCTTGGTCCGACGCTGTCGGTCTGACGGTCGGTCCGACGCCCCGAAAAGCGTGTTAACAGCTGTTTTTCAGTTGGTAACGGCTAGGATTGCACTTAGGGGTATTTATACTCTTTCTCTGGTCACTTGGTGACAGCTCTTGCACACTTGAATCATTTGCATACTCTTTGTGAGCATCCTAAGCCTCCCACTCCCTCACTTGTTTATTTTTTATCATCTTTGTGAGTTGAGTGATTTTCAAGTGCATCATTGCTTAGTGAATTGCATTCTAGAGCACTTGAGAGCAAGCCAAGGCTGAGTTCCTATTCTCTTGGGGCATTGTCGTGTCCCTAGCGACTTGGAGGCGATTCCGGTGTGAGGTTGATTGGAGATTGTTCAAGCCCACACCGAGGTGATTGATTGTGAGAGGTTTTGTGGTTATCCTCGGCGGAGTGCCAAAACCAACTCTAGTGGATTGCTCGTGGTTGATAGCCACTTCTCTTGTGTTGGTGAGCGGCTCCCGGTGAGGGATTGGCGTGTGAAGCCTAGCTCACAATCCACCAAGGAAGACCGGTGCCACAACGAGGAGTAGCGTGACGGCGATCACGTGAATCTCGGTAAAAAATCGAGTGTTCTTTGTCTTCTCCACCATCGAGTGGACTCTTGTCTTTCTTGTATTCTATTGGGTTTGATCATTTGGTTTTCATATTGGATATATCCCGGTGATTGGTCTTTATGGCGTGCGGACTTCACTTCAATCAAGCCCATCGACATAATCCTCTCGATCTCTCTTCCTTGCGCTTAATACTTGTTTAGGTGCCATCTCCTTAGGTTCGGGGGAGTTGGTTTCTTTCGTGTTGAGTGCTTATATTTGTGAGTAACATATCTTGATAGGTGACTTGCATAGAATAGTCTAGAGCTAGCGCTTTGTCTCGCTTGCTTATCAACTAATTTGTGGTCTAGTATTTTGCTAGAATTTTTAATAGGCTATTCACCCCCCTCTAGCCTATACGGTCCTTTCAACCGTGAAGGAAAGTTGTACTCAAGGTTGTTAATTAAATGTTTGTTCTATATTTTTTATTCATGCCATTCCGCACCATGTAAGCATGCATCATTATTTTACGTGTAGTGATCGGGTTCTTGGAAGAATTTCTTGATTGCTCCCCGACGGAAGAATTATTCGTCGAGAGTAGTCAAGTGGGTTTCTCTGGTTTTCTGGCGGAAGTGACAAACCTACAACACAGGCAAGCCCCGGTGCATTCAGCCCCTATCCTTGTAATTTGCAAAACGTTTATAATTTGAGTTAATCTACTGCATTAAGTTGATAGGACTTGATTGGTAACCCAATTGCTGCATTACCAACCTTGACCACTGAAATATCTGGAACCCATTTTAAAATAAAATGTTTGAAAATGCTTAGCCCTGCTTGAATAAATTAGATTTGCATAAAATGTTATTTTGAGCTATTGTGATATATATGCCATTGATTAATTCATGAAAAAGGAATTGGTATATTCTCGTTCAGTGGCTATGCACCTGATCAGTACATTGTCACAGACGAGAAGAGATTTTCTTGCTCGGTGGTTGTGAATTTGGGTTAGAGTCTCAATGCTTGACCATCGGCGGAAAAAAGGGATTTGAAAACCGTGCGGTTACTTGTACTTGGGTTGGAGTCCCAATGCAATGTCTCCGACGAAAAAATGAATTAGGGACCATTCGTTGTAGGCCTGCTGTGATCGAGACTTTGCAACTAGCCACATACTACGAAAAGCCTCTGACTCCGGTGGCTCTACTACTTGAACCGACAACCACGCACTGGGAGTGGAGAGGTGGCGAGAGTAGCGTGTGCCCTCGTGGCCGGCGTGCTTGGAGAGGAGAGGAGTACTGTGCTCTCGGGTGGCGCAGGACTGGTTCAGGGGTAGAAAAGCCGTGGTAGGCGGGGCTGGTATATGCAAGCTTAAGTGCTACATATGCAGTGTGGTTAGGGATCCCCAGCTGGGTATTAATCGATTCGAATAGTCGTTGTTCTTCGGATATGGAGACTTGATCCTTTTGTTGACATCTACTAACGTCGTCAAATATAACTATATAACTTTTAATGCGAGAGGCGAGATTAGAAGATGAATGGTAATTAATTAACTTGTCATTAGCAACTAGCCACTTTTCTATTACCAACATTCTTATGCAAGAACTAGGTTGTCATCCCTAATTAATAATGCTAAGAATAAATAAAGGTTTTATATATTAATCTATGTGACTAGGCAGAAATAAAAATAATATAAACTAAGATCAGTTCTGCAAGCGGACAGATAATTATACCATTGTAGCATTTTACCTAGGGAGTTCTGCTAGGTTGTCGATTTATATTTATACCACTGGGAAGGTCTAGGATAAACTTTAATCTATTATATTGATAGTGATGGTATACAATGGATAAGTGACATTACCGATGTCATTTACTCTACTCATAACAGGTAGTTGTCACAAGGTAAATAAAGATAAAGGTGATAAGTATGATCAAGCATCATAAATAAAAGATAATCATCAGAGCACTTCTCTAGTCATAGTAATAGGTAGCCAATGGATAAACTAAGGAATTAATATCAAAGGTAATTCTATAACTACATCAATGAATAACTCTAATTAGTGTAATTACATCTAACAATCATTGTTAGACTAATCCTATATCATAATCACATGCAAAGGGCGTCATCTAGGAAGGATGTGAAACAGAGTCATCATCTAACTTCACGACCGTGCCTGCTGGCCTACATACGGGGGGTGGACTACAGAGGACTCAACGCAGCTGTCACCTACGCGATTTACCACATGACCCGGCACATCAGGGTGCACTCGCAGATAAATAAAATACCTAGACACCACGTCTACATATTGTTCATCATCTATCCATCGTCCGCATGAATAAATGCTATACGAGCAATTACATGAATTCAATAAGATCAAACCAACTATACTAGACATATAATTAAAGTAGACAAAGATTATTGTAATCAAGAACATATGAACTATTAAGAACAATATTTCCCTAATCATAATGAAGAATACAATAATAGAGAAAGAATTAGAATTATACCGAACTCCGTGCTCCAGACAGACGCAGGGGCTCCAGATCCGCCGAAGAATTAGAACTCCTCTACTTCTAATCTAACTAGACTAGAACTATGAACTAGGAGGCTCTTGATGAACTATGATGCTCTTGATGGCTTAAGGATTTGATGTCTTGAATGAATGATTGGGTTTATTCCTCCAGGGGGTCTGCCCCTCTATTTATAGCCCGGTGGGATGCACGTGCGCCGTAGGATCAAACCGACTTGAAACAAGGGCCGAGATGACTTAAGAGGCGGTGGATGAAGACTCCAGAAGGTGGGCCGAAACCCTAGTGCGGGGGCGCCGGGCGGCGCTAGGGCCGAGATGACTCCAAAGAGGCGGTGGATGAAGACTCCAGAAGGTGGGCCGAAACCCTAGTGGGGGGCGCCGGCCGGCTGAAAGGTCCTAAATGGCTAGAGGGGGGATGAATAGCCTATAAAAATCTACAAACAACACTTTACAAGACGATTAGTAACAATAGCAAGCTTTGCAAAACACTAGCTCTAAACTATGCTATGCAAGCCACCTAGACAAGTATACTACACTATGATCACTAGTTCACACTCAAAGGCTATGTCACTATTATACACTACTCCTAAGTGAGCAACTAACTAACAAGCTACACACGAGAGTAAGTGCACAAAAGTAAAGAGAGAAGGTGATTTCAATACCCCCGGTGTAGAGAAGATATGAAGTCCAATATAACCAATCAATCACAAATAAGGGAAATCCTCGGTAGAGAGATGACACAAAATTTTTTACCGAGGTTCACTTGCTTGCCGGCAAGCTAGTCCTCGTTGTAGCGATACACCCACTTGGAGGTTCACGCGCTAATTGGCATCACACGCCAAACCCTTCTCTAGGGTGCCGCACAACCAACACAAGATGGGGATCCACCAAGCTACGAGCAATCTACTAAAGATGCCTTTCGCGATCTCCCGCGGGGATAGGCTCAAGAACCCCTCACAATACCTTGATCGGAGGCGGAGACAATCACCAACTCCCCTCAACGATCCTCGCAGCTCCAAGCCATCTAGGAGTCAGCAAACTCCAAGAGTAATGAGAGAAACCGCTGCGAATCACCACTACCAAGTGCCTCTAGATGATCTCAATCAATGCAATACACTTGATGCTCTCCAAACTCACCAAATGATGAACACAATCAAGTAGGATGAGTGAGAGTGGAGTGGGAAGGCTCACAAGTATGTTATGATGTTTAGGAGTACCAAGAGATCCTCCCCAAACCGGCCAAGTCGCTATTTATAAGCCACACACAAAGAACTAGCCGTTTAGACTTCACTACGTACCGTCGGACTAATCAGCACGGTCCGACGCCCTGGATGAACGCCACGTGTCACTAGCCGTTTGAAGTCGAACGTTGGATCACAACGGCTAAATTCCCGCGCTAAACGAACCGTCGGACGATAGGCCGTCGGACCAATCCTTACGGTCCGACGTCCACCGCCGTTGCACCGTCGGACTAAAAATACACGGTGCGTCGGACCAAACGAAACCACGGTCCGACGTTTCCAGAGAGCTCCCCGAGCCCTGAAAACCGTCGGACGTTGGTCCAACGCTCACCGTCGGACTAACGCCGAGAGTCCGACGCTCCTCTGCTCTCCACGTGTCACCTCTTCGTCGCTCTGCACCGTCGGACGTTTCGGACAATAGTCCGACGCTCCGAAACTGAGCGTCCGACGCTCTCAGCAGTGTTAGTCGTCGGACCGAGACTAATGGTCCGACGCTCTGTGACAATACGGTCCGACGCTAGTTTTTCTATTGTAACGTTTCCGAAATTCGCCGAATCCTGCCTCGCAAGCTCGGCAGGAGGAAGAGAGGACCAAACCCTCTCTAACCCTCAAACTTCACCCCGTTTCTTAAGGCACTAACACTCCAAAGAATCTCACACTTAAGTGCACGTGTGTTAGCCTTTTCAAAAGAGTTTTCTAAGGGTTTGTTAGTGTCACTAGCATCTATATGCAATGCAATGATCATGAACACCTAGTGGCACTTGATAACCGTATTTCATCAACGATTTCGCCCCTCTTGATAGTATGGCTATCTATCCTAAATTTGATCACTCCCTCTATGGAGTCTTGATCACCAAAACCAAAAGAGCTCCTATTGGTTATACCTTTGCCTTGAGCTCCCGGTTTCTTATCAACTTCCTTCTCATCGCTTGATGGACCTTGTGGACACCTATGATGATGGACTTATATCATTTGCATGGATGTCGTCAATAGGGCTTTCTCCTTTGTTGATGGACTTACACCATTTTCATGGACGCCGTCATTGCCCTTCACTTGTGACCTCCACCGACCCGGTCCTTTGCTCCATCTTGCCATTTGCTAATCAATTCTCATGAAACACTTAGAGCAATCGTTAGCAAACTAGGTTTCATCAATTACCCAAAACCAAACATGGGCTTTCACCGGCCCCATCCTGTTGGGTCTCGGACCCCGGTGCTTTAGTGTGTTCCAGATGCTTCTAGTGTTCTCGTGATGATGTTTCCTTGGCGGTTAAGTTTCGTGGTAACCATGTTCTTTAACCCTTCTTTTATGCTTTTGTGGAATAGCCCCTGGAAAATACAGAACATGCAAAACTCGTGGAAACTGCCAGTTAAAACCCTAGATTAGTGTGTATTCATGTATCCTTTGGTGTCTAAAGTTCTAATAAAAGTTGAGGTTATCCACTGTCAACACCTTTGACCTACAATTAAAAAGTGGTTTGGAACTAAGTGTTTTGAGAATGATTAAAGAATTAGAAAGTATGATGAAATATGATAATGAATTTAAAATTATGTATTGTGCTTAAACTGAGATTGAGGTAAAATATGGAAATAGGGTAATAATGCTTTTCTGCAAAACTCTTTGACTCTTGCTCAAGTCTTACCTTGACTCCCTTCAGCCTGCATTCCTGAGTCTCATCCCCTTTTTCTTTAGTCGGGTAAGTCTTGTAGAGTACCCCATGTACTCAGGGTTTGTTAACCCCTGTTGCAGGTGAGCCGAGAGTGCAACTCTGCTCGAGACCGTGTTGGTTGGCGTATCGGGCATGGATGATGATGTGTAGGATATAACCCTTGGGCAGGGTGTCTAGTTATATGACACTTCTCCACTACAAAACTCTGGTTCGGGATAATGTCATTTATATTTGTAAACCTATATTTATGTAATACTTCCGCACTCTTTACTCTGATTTAAGTTATTGTGTAAACTGTTGTAATACTTGCAGAGCATTTACAATGAGATCCTCGGGGAACTCAGGGTTTCCGAGGAAACCCGGCAGGCCACCTAGGTTGCAAGAGAACTCGTGCAGACTAATCGGAGGTCCTTAGGACACTGATGATGCTTGTGGGCCCTATAATTTAAGCGGTTCTGTCACATTTGGGACTTGTATATTGTTGGATCTCTTCGTGCGCTATGGGAGGGGAAGCAAGACACGGTGATGTTGTTCAAGAAGTGCGATGGCAGCGCTCAGCGCGCTTGTGGCCGCGGTGGCACCGGCGGGCGGAGGGTACCGCGTCGGAGGGTCTGTCACCGTGCAGGCCATGTCGCAGTGCGTAGGGGCCCTCGGTGCCAATCCTGGTCCTACCGCGTCTCGGCCGCGACTGCACAGCTCAAAGTCGGGTGCGGCTACGCCACGGCTGGCGAGGTCTACCTCGACAAGTGTTACGCGCGCTTCTGGCCAACAGCAGCGGAGGTTTCAGCAGCAGTGTTGGGGCTGGGACTCCAGCTGCGGGGGCAGGAGAGGTGGGGGTGGGGGGAGGACACGGCGGAGGTTTCAGCAGCAGTGGCCGAGGGAAGTGGGCTGAGGAGAGTGGGCCGATAGTTGGATAGGGTGGACGAAAAAAAACTGAAATTTACCCTTTTATTTTTAGGTAAAAGTAGGTATATAGATATAGATAACTCGTCGTGGCTAGCTAGTCTTATGCGCTTAATGACCAAAGCGTCATTGTTTATTTGCGTCTACTCAAGGCCTGCTCCACCTATATCCCACCTGATTCCCACATGAATTGAGGTAGATTGGCTAATCTATCCCGACACATACATGGAATGAGATAGATAAGATTGTAGTTAAACAATGCCTTGGAGCAATACGTACTATATGATGCATTCTTCGTGGCGAAAAACAAATAATTTCAGAAGAGATGAAGAGAAACTTTTCTTTTTGTCGCGGAATAAGTTATGAGTAGCTTGCACGCAATTATTCACTGTGCGTTTTTTATAGAACAGTTCGACTAAAAAACAATGATACGTAGTACCTGTAGCATCGCAAAGTATAAATTTATTCCATTGATTGACTGATCGATCACAAGTTTTGCTGACTATATATATAAAAGATATAGTTTTAGCTATGCTAAAACTTCTCTAACACTTCCACCAAAAGATGAGGGTGGGAATGTTTTAGCTTCAAGAACCCTTGGCTCTTCTTTACCTGGCCCATCCTATGCGAAGTGGTCATGAACTCGATGCAGGCATCCTTGAGCTTGCCGCAGTGGTGTCGATCAGCGAGCCCTAAACATCTCGGCCACGTTGTTAACGTCAAGCCTCTTGCAAAGAATGCGCTCGCAGATGAGCTTCAGCCGGTCCACACTGAAACGGTCAGCGGCCGCGAGCAGATCCCAAACCTTGTCATTGTCCTGGCTACCTTCTTCCTCGTCTTGTTGCTGGTTGCTGCTCGCCGGCGAATAATAAGAGTCGGTGTAGATGTAACGGAGCAAAGCCCTGAACGCGTCGGCTGTGATCTCGTGGATCTCGATGGGCCGCGCGCCGCTCTCCTTCATCTCCCCATAGAGCTGCGCTTTGAAGACGCGTGATCGCATGGCAAGCACGATCTTGTGCGCCGGGAAGAGCTCGCCGTCAACGGCGAAGATGACGTCCGCGCCCTCCCTGGTTTCCAGGACTTCGCCGAGCTGGTCCAGTATGTCCGACGGCGGCACGTCGTCAATAAATCCGCTTGTTGCCTACTGTCGTCGTCGTCGCTGGATCATCATCGTTTGGGACGAGATGGTGACCGTGATCTGGAGTACGAGCCGACCGAGGGCGACATCGACGTACCAACAGCAATGGTTCTTTATGTAATCATAGTCTAGGTCCCAGCGGAAGACACTGGGCACGTCCTCCGCCGACACAAAATACCGCGGCGGCGTAGCATACACCGTAATCGGCCGCAGGGTGCTTAGTGGGTCGACGACGCTGAGCTCCCAGAACGCCTTCACCTTGACGCACCTGGACCAGAGGTGCAGGGACATGGACAGGCACGGGTCGCCGCCGTAGGTCTTGTTGTGGCAGACGAATCGGGCGGACCAGTAGTCGTTGCCGGTGGCGAAGAAGTTGGATTCGATGGTGTTGGGCGGGAGAACCACGTACGGGCGGCCGTAGATCGGGCGGTCAATGTATACGCCGTGGTACAACACCGTCGCCGACCCCGTAACAAGGTCGTCCATGGTCGACGGATCCGGCCACCGTGTTGCCCCGCCGCCGTGGTTACTTAGTACGCGTAGTTATTAGGTCTTTCATCTAAATCGGATAGTCGGTTAGTTAAATAGGAGTACCTATAGGATGATGGAAGCCTATATTCTCGGGACAATAGATCCATCTCAAGAGACCCTGTGGATTACGTGCCCACTTCCAGCAACACAGATCTATCCAAATGGCCCACGGTTAATTAACGGTAGGAGTAGAGTCCACAATTCGTAGCTACGGTGCCCTTTTCTAAATATTTACTAGATAATACCCCGCGCGTTGCTGCGGGGATTTTGTAGCGCTATACATGATCAAGGTGGGAGAAAAACTCCTTTATTTCGTTATGATTGTAGCTCCAAATATTAATAGGAAACAACGATCGATCTTTAGTAAAGCCTAAACGGCTATCAATGAAATAGATATCTCGACAATGAAAATACACGTATCTGGTATATGAAAAAGGATGAAGCCATCTAACTGCTCACCTATACAAACTGTAGAAACACATTATGCAGTTTGTCAGGGTGTCGTCTTAGTCTCTAAAATACCACACAGTTGTAGATTATATTCTATCCAAAGAAAAAACACACATGGATAGTTAACAGACCTTATGCAATTTGTCAGGTGCTGTCTTATTTGTCTCAAAAAAAGACCACAACTATAGTTTAGATTTTGTCAGAAAAACATACGAGGATATATAACATACCTACAGTATCATCTTTGAGACCCACGTTAAGAAAACCACCACACGATTTAACATTGCGCTGTTATGTTCCATCTCACTAAAAAAAGTTGTCGCTCCTATCAAAAAGATAAGAAAAAACAACCACTACACTATATAATATGAAAAAACAAATAGTTAAGGCAAATTACTTCACGCGTGACGGCGGCACGGCGCAGTCGCGGGGACACACGGAAGGCATCACGCGCACAAACACGTGGGAGGACGAAGCGCCGCCGAGCAGGCAGAAGCCCGGCGAAGTTGATGCTGAGGCCCCGGACGTCCCTCTTCTCCTTGTCTAGACAGGTATCCTGCTGCCCGCTGGGATGTCGCGACTCACGACACCCCTGGGAGAAGGTGGCACAACACGTACGGTGTGGCACTGCCGAACAAGGCTATTTAAGCTCGAGTACAGCGGCCATTCGTTTTGCTTTGCATGCATTTACAGTGGTTGTTCGGTGCATTTAGTTGCCGCAGAGAAAAACGGTGGTGCGTTCTCGCAGGGGAATCGAAGGTGAATATTTTATACGGCTCTTTGGTTGGCACAGAAGAAGGAACTGGCAAGATGAGTGGCTGTTGCTGTTCAGTTCCTGTAGTGTAAATGGAGAACACGAGAGGTGCTAATCGTAACCGTCACTGTGGGGTATTTTGATGACGTGGCTTCACCAAATCGCAGAGAAATGTGCTAGTGGGTCTCTCCTATTTAGGTATAGTAGATATCTACTAGCAAACGTGTCCGTATGTTACAACGGGAGTATTATGCACTCGATCACCTAGATGACTTGTGGTTTAGAGATAGATATGGTATAATCGTGTCATACGAATTTATTAGTCCATATAGCCATTTGAAAACTTACATCTGGTGAGTGCCTAGGTAGATCCCTCCGCAGACGGAAAAGAGGTGGAGAAACTTTGTCTCCTGACTTCGATGGCATTCGGCTGGTTAACTCGGGTAGTTCGGGAAAAATATCCGAACCCGTATCCGAATTGTCGGGTATCCGAATTTATAGGTAATGAAATTTCAGGGTGCAGATCGGGTAGCGTTTTCTATTACCCGAATTACTTGACTCAAATAATTCGGAACGCCCAGGGTCCCCGTCCGATCGTGAACTTGGCAAAATAGCCTCGGCATCACCGGACTAAACATGCCAATGAGCCTATTATGGTCCCAATCAGACCCTTCAGAGTTCAGGAGATCGGCAACCCGGCACCTTACAACATTCAAATCCAATTATTGTTGCAACTTATAGAAACATCTTATGAAACATCTAGAGGAGCCATAGTGCAACACGAAAGGAAATGACTAACAAATTGAATTGCTCGTTGCACTATGAAACAGCAGGCTACTGCAGCATCGAAACAACACAATTTGGTCTCCATCTCCATCCCCATCAAAAGAAGACAGCCACTGCAATAAACCAACCTGATTCACTTTGTTCGGCTGAGCTAAAATTTGACTGATCTGAATTCTACGGCTGAACTATTGTGAGAGAAAAATACTGTTCTGTGACTGAAATACTATTTGAGACATCTATTTACATTATCTACAACATCCAAAAATATACATGATACCCATCTTCACCTCGATAAAAATATATCAACTCTGTGATGCACAAAAAAGGACGAGTCTTTTTAAGAACAGATAGATTATCAAAATCTGTAAATAAAAACCACAATCATAGATACAGATTAGATCAATACCGGTAAATAAAATTTAGATTGTCAATATCAAATAGCAACGTACATATACTTCCAAAAGCACCAAGCCTGGTGAGTGGTGACTAAAAGTTCCAACTTAAACAAACAGTAAAAAGTGTCCTGAGAAACAGAACATTAAAATTCAGTTAAATAGTACAGAAGTGAGGACCATAGGAACAATACAGAAGTCTGATTCACATTTATCCATTAAAATCTTCATATCTAAAGAACTAATTAATTTTATGTTTGAAAAAACATTTTGACTTGAAGCCAAAATATGTATGCGGTCCTCATGCTTTCATAAATGCTACTTGTTGCCGATCTTCAGGAGTGGTATTCTCTTGATGGTCTTTAGATGAAGCACTTTCAGAATCACCATGGGGAGTATCAAATCCCTGCAGACCATTTGATGGCCTGTATCCAGGGTTGTATCTATAGAAGTCATTGTTATCTTGGACACGTGGCGTGCCAAAACTTGCCCGGTTATGTTGTAACTGAGATTCATGTGACTGCGCTTGAGGGCCACCGTATCCCAGTTGCCCTTGGGTCGATCCATAACCACTTGAATTCCAGTGGGTATCATATGAGGGTTGGCTTGAAGCCACATATGCGGGCGGTGCTACTCGATTTCCAAATCTGACCTTTTCTTGTAGGGGCTCAAAGCGACACCCTGACTGAGGCAATTGAGCACCATACCCAACTTGTGGTGGATGGTTGCTATGTGGAGAGCCAAACTGACCATGCTGATTTCCTGTGTTACTATATCCTGGTACACCCTGAGAAGCACGAAATTGTGTCTGTTGTGGCTGAGACGAATCAACAACACCCTGTACAGGCTGAGGTGCACCATATCCAGGATGCGCTTGAGGAGCACCAAATCCTGAATTACATGAATGAGATGAGCCAAACTCAGGCCGCTGATTTTGATTGTTACTAAATGTTGACTGTTGTGGTTGAGAGTAAGACGAACCAACTACAGCCTGTACAGGCTGAGATGCACCATATCCAGGATGTGCTTGAGCACCAAAACCTGAATTCCATGAACGAGATGAGCCAAACTCAGGCTGCCAATTCTGATTGTTACTAAATGTTGACTGTTGTGGCTGAGAATAAACAAATCCAGGCTCCACCGCTGGAGCAGAGCTAAAGCCAGGTTGTTTTACTTGACCAGCACCAACTGCATTGCGAGAGCGATACTCAGCCCTCAACTGATACTCTGTCCTTGGCTGAGGTGTTGGCATAGGTTTTTCTTCAAAAGCTTTCTCAATTTCTTCCTGTCGATTAGCATTCTTGAAAAAGTCAACAACAGATTCACGGAAATCTGGAGGAGGCACGATACCACCCCTTGCCATGTCCATCACTAGGCCCCTTGCTTGATCCAAGTCCCCTTCCTTGCATAAGGCTTTGACAAGGATTTCAAAAGTGGTCGTGTTTGGTTTGATCTCTTTGTCAGGCATCCTCCCATACACCTTCAAGGCATCATCAATCCGGCCAGCTTCTGTAAGTCCTTCAAACATGCGATTGAAGAAACCAATATTGAACTTTGGCCCATGCTCCCTCCCATCAGCCATTTTGTAGAAATATTGCATTGTATCTTCCACACGGCCTTCCTTGAAGCAAGAGTCAACAAGGTAAGTGTAGGTGTACACATCTGGAAGGACTGACTTCGTCTCCATCTCCTCAAAGAGCTTTTCTGCCTCAGCTAGCATCCCATTCTCACAGAGTTTGCCAATGATGTTGTTGAAGCAACCAACGTCCATCTGGACGTTCTTCCTGGGCTGGCGGTGGAAGACCTCAATGGCCTCCTTGAACTTGCCCTCGCTGAAGCACTGGTTAACCATGACGGTGTAGGACTCAGCGTTGATGCCGATGAAGCTTGGTGGGCTGTGGTTGTCGATCATGGTTTCCCATAGGTCGTTGGC
The DNA here is from genome assembly GCA_038502445.1 of Eremochloa ophiuroides. Taxonomy (NCBI): domain Eukaryota; kingdom Viridiplantae; phylum Streptophyta; class Magnoliopsida; order Poales; family Poaceae; genus Eremochloa; species Eremochloa ophiuroides. The sequence goes on along the minus strand of JAHLJS010000002.1, from coordinate 103,677,846 downwards.
CTCCTTGTGCTTGCCGTGCTTGAAGAGTGTCTCAAGCAGGACGTTGCACGTGGCCGGCGTCATCTTAAAGCCCCGATCAAGAAGGGACTGGTAGTTCTCCATGGCCTCCTTGTCCTTGCCCTGTTTCCAGTAGCCCTCCATGAATGTGGTGTGGACGACACCGTCGTAGACAAGGCACCTCTCTGCGAGCTCGTTGAAGAGCTCGAAGGCCTTGTCCCAGTCGCCGAGGTCGATGTAGCCAGCGATGAGGTTGTTGTAGACGAGGGAGTCGGCGCCAGCGTTGCGGGCGAGCATCTCGCGCAGGAGGTCGAGCGCGTCACGGATGCGGCCGGCAGCGACGAGACCCTTGGTGAGGTGGCGATAGGTGATGGCAGAAGGGGCGAAGGGCGCAGACGCGAGCATGTCGTGGTACACCTGCATCGCGGTGTCCACGCGGCTGGCCTCGCAGTGTGCGAGGATGAGAAAGTTGTAGGAGACGATGTTGGGGACGATATTGGAGCGGCGGAAGAAGAATTCGAAGAGGGCGGCGGCGTCATCGTGGCGGGCGGCGCGGACCATGGCCGCCTCGACGGCGTTGCAGGTGAAGACGGTGGGCCGGACGCGGGAGGAGACGGCGGCGCGGGCGACGGCGGAGGCGCCGTCGAGGTCGCCCGAGCGGATGAGGGACTGGACGCGGTTGTGGAGGCTGAGGCGCGGGCCGACGAGCGCGGAGGTGGTGTCCGGGAGGCGGGGCGCGTTGGGGTCCCGCGGGGGAGGCGGGGAACGGCGGAGCGCGTGGAGCGGAGGCTCGATGCGGAGGCGGCGCTTGCGTCGGCGGCGCTCCGCGGCGGCTTCCTCGGCGGACGAGAAGGCGAAGTGGCGGCGCCCCGTGGGGTTGAGGAGCCCCGCGAGGGTTGCCGGTGGGGGTGAGGAGCAGATGGCGGGGGCGGGCGAGGCGTGGATGTGGAGGTGGGAGAGGCGGCGGAGCAGCAGGATACGCCGGTAGAGCGCCATCCCCACCACTCAGAGGGGCCAGGAATGGGCGTTGTCTCGGTGTGCGGCGGCGGCGGCGGTGGCGGCGGATGGGTGGAAAGAACCGAAGAAAGCGCCCTGCGGCTGCAACCAGCAAAGGCAAGCAGCGAGGGATGAGCCGCTAAACCCGTTGGGCTGACCCGCGCCGCAGGCTCACAAAGGACGGGCGAGGTGTCCAGAAGTGGGCTGTCTGGGTGGGCTTGCCACATCTCGAATGAAGGCCGAAACCTCGGCAGACCCGTGTGTCGGCCTAACTAGCATGGCCCACACTCGTGGCCATGGTTCGGCCCAAGCTAGCTTAAACCCACCAACGGACTATACGAGCCATTCGTGAACGCATTCAGTTCAGCGCCGCGAAGTGCGTCCTCGGCTCCCCGCTCGTCTATTCGCCATCCAGACTGCCTAGCCTGACGGTCACGACGCAGGCATGCGCGCTGGCACCAACGGCCCCGCTCCGCTCCTGCCGGCTGCCGCTGCCCGGCGCGCGGGTCGCACGCACTGCACCAACGTCCACTCTCCGGCTCTCCCGGTGAAAATAACGTGTCCACGCATTCCACCACGCTAATACAATACTTAGGGTGCGTTTGGTTGGAAGGACAAGGTGGGATGAGATGGATCCGTTTTAGTTTTTAGGGGCGGGACGATCCCATATGCTGTTTGGTTAGGATGGATCTATTTTGTTTTTGGTTGAAGGGATAAATAAAAATGGGATGAACTGAGAATTTGACACCGATACCTACTCGTTAGCGGGACCCAGCCACTACTACATAAGTATAGATTGAGTAGTAGTATCAACGGTGGATTTACTTTTACTTTTTTTCCTTTTATTTTTTTCTTCTCTTCTCTCTATTCTCTCTCTCCACGTTATCTAGCAGTAGTACCGCACAGCATCACCGCACCGCACGGGCCTTGGCCTCTCTTCCTTGTCTGCACGACGCACGCCATGAAAGCAGTTCCCAGTTCCTGCGAGTTTCCACCGTCCATGGCGCTGAGGCCAAGCTCGCGATGGGAGCTGGAGCCCGGAGGTTGCCCCGCGGGCGCCGGACCTCGCCAGAGGAGCTTTGCCCGCGCCAGATCTCAGCAGTGGAGGATGGCATCTCATCTGCTGCTCGGCTTTGCTTGACCGGTGCGCGGTGCCAGAGAAGGAAATATTGCCGGAGAGAAAGACGAGTAGCAGTGGAGGAGAGAGAAATCGTTGCAGCTGGAACAAATCCTCACGCCGTCGCAGTGGGACGCCCCCGTCCGAGCTTTTTTCTGGGGCGAGCTCGCCCCTGATTCAAGTGAATATTTCTTGGTGGATATCCAGTTCCCTTCCGACTCTCAACCGAACACCTTCTTTAAGTGGCTCATCCCATCTCTATCCCACCTCATCCTTCCAACCAAACACACCTTTATATTTTTTGTCAGAAAAAACTTGACCTTTTGAGTAACGAACGCCTCTCGAATTCGAGCAAGTCGATTCCATAGATCATAGATGTGGCTGATGAGAATTTCGCACAGAAGACAGGAAATACCCGCTCTAGTTACGGCCATGACAAACACCGCGTTTCGAGATAAAAATAAATGCTGATTTTGACTAATATTAATTTATTGTGGAAGAAAACGCTGATAAGCTAAAGTGAATAGAGGACCCTGTTTAAATACCCTCCAACTTTCAATTTTAACTAGTCACATCAATATTACGACACATGCATAAAGTATTAGCACAGTTTGTAGGTATATCACGAGAATCTCTTAAACATACCTAGGTTATGATTAGACACTTGTTGAAAAAGATTTTCTAATAATACATGTCAAAATTTTAAATTCCAGATACTTAGGGCAAAGTATGGAAGCGAACCAGCCAGCGCCCGAAAAACGAAAGAAAAGCGAAAGAAAGAGGACCAAAAGTTTAGGGCAGCAAATATGGAAGCAGGCCTCACTGTCGCAAAGGATCCGGCGCCGCAGGCCCACGACCGTCTCGATCCGCGAGCCGTTGCCTATTTCATCGGGGGTCCGCCGGGCCGAGCGCCCCAGCTTTGAACCTGGTTCTTCTGTCGCCCATCTTGCGGCACCCACACAGCCACCGGAAGAGCGGCCTAGCGGCGCAGAGAAGAAGAGAGAACCAACCAGCCGAGCGGAGCGGCCGCGCTTCCGTGGGGAAGAATGGACAAGGCTCTCACCAAGCTCGGCAGCTTCACCATCTCTCGCAAGGCCAAGCAGGAGCTCTCCGCCATCGGCGGCGACATCTCCGTGAGTGCTCTGCTCGCCGCCATTCCTCTCTCCTTTTTCCGCCTCGCCTTTCCGCGGCGCAATCGATCGCTCCAGCCTCCCGGCCATTGCGTTGTACTTATGATGTATCTGCTGCTCCCGCTCGATCTTTATTATCCTGTGCTGCCGTGAGTGCCGTCCTGGGGAAGTTGAGATTAGGAATACTACTACTAGTTGCATGGCTCATGGCTGTGCTAATGCGAAGTCCCTTCTGTTTTCTTCTGGCGGTTCTTGTCAGTCCTCAATCCTGACAGCGGATTGAAGTTTGCTTCTTTTCTCTCTTTGATGAGGCTGCACTAAATCCATCCCCATCGTGTTTTACTCGTAGCAAGTACTAGTGGAGCGGTAGAGGAAAAAATCCCCCTTTTATTGAACTGGGGTGACGAAATAGTAGATCAATTTCAACTTTGATCTTACCTGCCTTTGATCTTACCTGCAGCGTTTTTCGAGCACGATGGAGGAGAAGGCAAAATGGGTGTTCGAGAAGCTCAAAGGTACCGTTGTTCTGTTCCATTCCATGGTTGGTTTTGTGGCTGTGAAAATGAGAGTGGCTCTGAAGAGATGTGCATGATGGGCTGTGAAAATGAGAGTGACTCTGAGGAGATGTACATGACGGGCTGTGAAAATGAGAGTGACTGAAGACTTGATGTAGATGATGAATTAGAACCTTCTGGTTGCATGTTAAGTTGTTTTGTCAACATCATCAGTGCAACTATCCATTTCGGTTAGCTTTTCTTTGCCTCATGCGTAAAACTAAAGCAATGCAGGAAAAAGAACTTTTATTTATATGATTATATGTACTGGCTCCCTGATTCCTAGCCTTTCCTCTGATTGGATCTAGCTTTTCTTGGATTTCCTGTACCCTTTTGATCTGCATAGTAGAGTGCACATGGGGGCCAAACTGAAATGACTTTTGTGACATCCTGCTGCTCTGCATTGGTTGGCATTTGGCCCATGTTTTTTTTTTTAATAAAGACCAGTTTTTCGTCGATGCCATTATTAAGACGTCCATAGAGGAGCAGTGGATAGGGGACTTGCTCACCTAACAGCTTGTTTTACGTGCAATCTTGGCATTGTTCCTCATGTATTTGGCTGTATTAGCAAGACTCTGCAGTGTCTGTCCTGGTCGTAGGAAGCACCAACTATAACCAATTGATTTGTCAGCCTGTACTGCAATGCCCATTGTTTGTCATAGCACTTGCTTCTAAGCAGCGTCTAATTTGTTGTGGCCAGAAGAACAAAAGCAATCGATAATGTAGCTGGGCAACCTAACTCCTCTCAAAGCTTTCAGTACAGGATACCTTTGCTCTGAATAGACTGTTTGCAAACTGGGTTCCTCCCTCCTTTCGTGTACTTTCCCTTTTGCCAAATACAGGTCTTGTCAGTAATGTGTTTATAATTTGTGATATCCATTTCAGTATGTCTAATTACTTTTTGATGTCCTTCCCCTGATTTGTTGGTGTATCACAATGATCTTATTTGTCTGGTTGCAATTTCTGTGATGAACAATTGAACAACAATAAAGCATTTTAGTCCCAAAGCAAGTTGGGCTGGTCTATATGATGAATAATTGAAATATTGTAGAAATCTTTTAGTCTCTGTAGCATCGTAAATTTCAGTTGTTATATTTCGTTTGAAATTCTAAGTCTAAATTGCTCTATGAAGTTAGACTTCCCCCTCAAACCCGACACTTTCTGATTCTGAATTATGTTTGTTTATCTCTTCATTAACCACATCCCATAGTACCTTTGTGCAGTTGTATAATCGATATTTCAAAAATATGCACCTGACTTCAGTTTCTTCTGTCCAGGACACAAGAAATCGCTCTCTGATCTACTGCGCGAGCACAACCTCCCTCCAGGTCTCTTCCCTCGTAACATCATCTGCTATGAGTACGACGAATCAACCTCGAAGCTGGTGGTGCACCTGTCTAAGCCCTGCGAGGTGAGCTTCAAGGATTCCTCCACGATACGGTATGCTCCTCGTGTCAAGGCGACTCTGTCCCGAGGCAAACTTTCTGGGGTTGAAGGCATGAAGACCAAGGTGGTGGTATGGGTGAAGGTGGCCAGCGTGAGCATCGAGAGCTACAAGTCTGACAAGCTATGCTTCATCGCCGGTGTGAAGAAGCTGAGGCAGAAGGATGCTTATGAGGTCCCTCGTGAAGCCGTCTCTGTCGAGGAGTTCTGAGCTGGATTGGTTTGCCTTATCCGTAGTATCATTCATTGGTAGCATTTTTTGGGTCCCATGTGATCGGCGATTGGTGTGCTGTGATTTGGTAGATTTGTATATCGGAAAGCATATGGATCTGTTCTGCCTGGCAGAAGACAACCCGTGCATGTTATCTGACGAGTCCTCCGCATGTGTGATGTTTCAGTAATGTGAACATTTAGCATGTGTTCTGGTTCTGCATTGGTTGCTCCTAGAGTTCATGTCTTCCTGTTTTATTTTAATGTATATGGTATTGCATTGCATGTGGTTGGTGGCTGTGTTGCACAGTTTGTTCCAACAGGCAATTCTGGATAGTATGCATTGAACTTAATTTTAGCTATCCAGTTATTGACCTAGTTTGTTTCGGCCAAGCAACTTTAAAACTGAAAAATATTTATTCTAAAAAAAATCTGAAAATATATAACTATTGAATTAGCAATACTGGATAAAGTATCTAATTAGAAAAATAAAAAAAATGTTTCTTAAAATTCATAACTACAAATTGATCGCACAACATCTAGAAATATGGCACTAACAAATTTGGACAATAGTTGGATGGATAAAAATAGACTTCTTTCAAAATAAAAAAATATGGATGGATTACGTCGAGATTGTAATTTGGGTGAACGTTTGTACATCATTATGTTATTTGTAAAGAATAATATAGGCCAAAATAATGCCTTTACTGCCAAAGAGAACTGGAAAAAAAATACATATAACCAAGAGCAATGACTTTTCCAAGCCAAAAAATTACCAATTCATCTCATCCTACATGCATGTATTTACTAGTTCAACAAAGTGAGTGATGGATCCGTCGTTAGTTCTGGTTATGGCAGACTGGGGAGCGTTTTGGAACCGTTTCGCGGAGGCGATAGCCTGTCTGCAGGCTTTACAGAGAGCAGTTGATCTTGGGATTCAGAAGGTGATACAGGAGACAGTGCCACAATGTGGTTCAGGCAGCAACTTCCTCAAGCTTTGATCGGGCTCGGCAAACGGTTTAGTCTGGGAATTAAAGGAATTGCTAATGCATAACTTCAATTATTGTGTAGCTACTCATAATTCACGCTCTTATAATTTGGTTGTCCATGGTCTGAGTCCGGGTACTGTCTCAGTCTTTGACAGTATTACAAATTGTATTCGTGACCTGGCGGCCAAACATTTGGCTACAGTTTATGTATAATGGAGTTTTCCATGATAAAAAAAAGTGAGTAATAGATCGATCCAACGATCTAACCAAAACAGAAATTGCATCCCAACACACAAGACATTAATGAACCATGTCCAATTTGAAGAGAATCAAACTAAATCTGAGGGAAGCATAAACTTCTGGATGATGATATTCAGTATAGAAAGCCAATGTAAAATATATGGGATTATTAATGATATTATATACTCCCTCAGTATCGGAAAAAGATAACGTTTTAGAAAAGGTCTTGGTTAAACATTAGGAATATAAATCATGAATAACTTTTAAATTATTGAGTTTAAAAATATGAAAACTATATAAATAGATTTGTCTTCGAATATACTTTCATAAAAATATGCATATATCACTTTTCAATAAGTATTTTTATAGAAATATGAAGTCAAAGTCATGCTTTGGAGACCGTGTCATTGTTTTAAACATCATCTAATTCCGATACGGAGGGAGTATTATACTTCTGGTAGACCACCTTCTAGTAAACAAATTACAGAAGAAGATCATATTCGAACAAACAAATTACATCCGAAGATCATCTACTATAGCACTTACTTTAGAGAGGAACGATATCCTCTGGAAGTTACATTGTACTCCCTCCATTCTAAATTATATAACATTTTGCTTTTCTAGATGTATTGCTTTTATAATATATCTTGACATAGTATATATCTAAGTGCATAACAAAACCTATGTATCTATAAAAACCAAATCGCCTTATTTAAAATGGAGGGAGTAATAGTCGGTATTGAATGAAGATACATAATCAAACAACCTCTTTAGGCCTTGTTTGGATTGGATGTAGTCGGATTCGTTTCAATCCACGTGTTGAGGTAGATTGGAGTGGAATTTGAACTAAATTTTGCCCTACTCCACCACAACACATATGAATTGAGGTGAATCCAATAACATCCAAACAAGGTCTTAGGTGAGTTAATACGAATACAGTATTTGCAGACATCAAACAAGGTCTTAGGTGAGTTAATACTTGCAGACATACAAGAATCAAATATTGGTACCCCATCGATTCAGGAAATAATCTGTGTGTGTTTTCAGCAGCTCTTGGCCCAAGTCCACGGAATTCATACTGCACCCCTTCTGACTACATGCCAGCATGTTGACCTTGCTCCTTCAAGAACGGGCCGTCCCATCTTTCCTTTGACGTTGAAGGGTGACTGCTTTCCAGATCATTACCAAACCGATCATCTTTCTCAGAAATTTGATTGGATGATGCACGTCAGTACATTTTTTTTTTCGACACGAGGCAATTGATGTCAACGGAAATACAGTGTAGCTGAGATTACAGATAAAGGCAAACAACTTACTACTGCTACCCAAACCAAAAGGAGCATCGCCTCCATCAGACAATCTACATCGGGCAATATCAGAACACTAGAGTTTCTAAACAGAACGAAGAGTGGGTACACTGTCCCTAGAATCACACCATTGCCAATATATACATGGTAACCAAGCAGAACCAGAACACACAGAACACCAACAACAGTGTGATTGATTGTCAGGGCGACCTCATTCCTCTTGACTGTTCCCTTGGCCATCTTCCAACGCAGGTTGCTTCCGCTTCTTCAGATTCTTGTTCAGCAGAATCAGCGCGATCTCCAGCACTGTATTTACTCCGGGTTCCAAAGTTTCTTTGTCAGCATCTAAGAAAAGACCTGCCTAGTAATTCATGAGCGAACATGCATAGCATATAATTGTAGCTGGATTTTTCAAGATTTTTTCCTCGAAGCAAACATTATTCCGAGTTTTCCAAATAGACCAGCAAATAGAAGCAATACAATTTTTTTTTTTTGCCATCGGGAGTACATGCTATAAGTAATATTGATTTGGTTGTTTGGCTGTTCCAATCCCATGAACCTTGTCATCATCATTGATGAGAGGAACTTTTCTATCACAATTCATAAGTGAAACTGATTGGGGGGAGTCTGAATGGTTCAGAAAGATGGGAGAGTCTGAATGACTGATAGGAGACTAAAAGCCGCTGGGTTGAAAGGATACGTAAGGTCTGCAGCCGTAGTGCCATAGTTGTTCAGTCACTTGGAGTCCTAGGGTTTGATTTAAATAAATGAGCACATTGGAACCAATGGGAGGTAGCATGAAGAGGAGAAAAAAATTGCTTGATTGTATAAACAAGCAGCTGAAAAGGGTGCCCTTTTGTGGAAATATTCCATTGAGCTGTGCACTTGTGCCTTTTCTGTTTGCTATGGAATTAAAAGGCAGAATACTAATAAATCTGACGCTGTTTGAAGCTGGTGACATAAGACTACCTGTGGCTCATATTCAGCAATCCTCTTAGCCTCTTGTCTATATGAAATGTTGTTTACTTCCAAGACATTACTTCGATTTAGATACTAAATTACTCATAATGCATCTAGACATAGTGTATGTCTGAGTGCATAACAAAACCTATGTATCTATAAAAAAAAACGTCTTATAATTTGGAATGGAGGGAGTGATAGTTGGTATTGAATTCCATCACATCAATTTTATTAACCAAAGATGATACATAATCAAACAACCTCTTTAGGCCTTGTTTGGATGTAGTCGGATTCGTTTCAATCCACACGTGTCAGGGTAAATTGGAGTGTAATTTGAACTAAATTTCGCTCTAATCCACCACAACGCATATGAATTGAGGTGAATGCAAACATCCAAATAAGATGGGAGGTCGTATGAAGAGGAGAAAAAAAGCTGTTTGATTGTATAAACAAGCAGCTGAAAAGGGTGCCATTTTGTGGAAATATTCCATTGAGCTGTGCACTTGTGCCTTTTCTGTTTGCTATGGAATCAAAAGGCGGAATACCCTGCTTGAAGCGGTGACATAAGACTACCTGTGGCTCAAATTCAGCAATCCTCTTAGCCTCTTGTCTATATGAACCGTTGTTTACTTCCAAGGCATTACTTCGATTTAGATACTAAATTACTGATAGTGTGGCATAAACTAGCAGGCACTGCACAAGGGCCAAGTGAGAAGAGCCATAAACTACTTCTAAAGATAAAAATTGGCCCAATAAAGGAGAAGTTAGTTTAGGCAAGATGCCTCGATGGTTAGTACTAGCCCAGTACCATAAAAAGTTCAAACTATCCATTCAGAGGCTATTTTGAACGGATACGCCTAGAACCACCACCAACAAAGTTGAATAAACATGGCTGGTTAGTTTCTGTGTCTCAGGTTTAGCAAAACTAAAATCAAGTTCAGGAAAAGATGCACATCCACGCATTAGTACGCAACATGATAAGATCAAGAACCAACACATCTACACAGAAATTTCAAACTTAAGGGCCATAACAACAGTAGATAATGAATGAAAACGTACGCAAGAGTTTCACTTATTGTAAGCACAATAACACAGGATACATAATATTTTAAACATGAATAACAGAGCATCCAAGCTTTTATTACCCCAGCAGTATAAGCAGCGCATTAAGCATTCATGTCTTAACACAGAGACACTATGAGCAATGCACTTGTATTACATCCTATCATGGAAAACCTCGAGACTTTCACTCCTTGGAGACAATAAACAGGACAAGAGACTAACCAAACACAAGCCCTTCCTGAATCGTGGCATGGAAAATTAATCAGCGCTTCTTCAAGAAACCTTCAGCAAGCTTTAAGTAATCTCCCATGCCACCCCCACTCTCCCCTTCCCCATCCTGTTTATTCATGAAACCCTGTGCCAACTTCAGGTAATCTCCAATACCGCCACCCTCTGACTCATCCTCACCATGTTTCTTCTTTTTATTGTCATCTTCTTGCTTGCCATACTTCCCTCCAGTATGGCCACTAGTCTTCTTGTACCCCTCCTCTTCCTCATAGTGCCCCCCTGAGTGCCCACTAGGCTTCTTCTTGTAGTTTTCTTCTTCGTACCTTCCTCCATGGCCTCCACCACTGGAAGCCCCGTAACCATATCCACCGCCACTGGGATTCTTGTACTCATCATCTTCCCCATACCTCCCTCCGCCATGAGCACCAGCTGGCTTCTTGCTGTACTCATCTTCATATCTTCCTCCACCTCCATATCCACCAGCACTAGGTTTCTTCCTATAATCATCTTCATCCTCATACCTTCCTCCACCATAGCCACCACCACTCGGCTTCTTCCTATACTCATCATCTTCTTCATACCTGCCTCCACCATAGCTAATGCCACCACCACTCGGAGGCCTCTTATATTCATTTTCCTGCTCATACCTTCCGCCACCATAGCCGCCACTTGTAGGCTTCTTCTTGTAACCATCTTCTTGCTCATACCTCCCGCCACCATAGCCACCACTTGTGGGTTTCTTCCTGTAATCATCTTCTTCCTCATACCTTCCTCCACCATAGCCACCACTGCTTGGCTTCTTCCTGTAGTCATCTTCATCCTCGTACTTTCCCCCTCCATAGCCGCCACTGCTTGGCTTCTTCTTGTAGCCATCTTCTTCCTCGTACCTTCCACCTCCATAGCTACTACCACTGCCACCACCAGGCTTCTTCTTGTACTCATCCTCCTCATACCTCCCGCCACTAGGCTTCTTCTTATACCCCTCCTCGTCCTCCTCTTCCTCCTCATACCTTCCCCCTCCATGACCACCTCCGGGCTTCTTACCGTACTTGCCTTCCCCCTCCTCGTGATGCATGCCGCCACCGCCGCCCCCTTCCTTGGGGCCGTACTGGTGGAGGTACTCCTCGGCCTTCTCGAGGTACCCGCCGACAGGCTTGCCCTCGAGCTTGCCGTACTGGGAGGCGGCATGGAGCAGGTCGGCCGCGGCGCCGGCGACGCGGCCCTTGTCCACCTTCTCCAGGCTGTGGTCCTGCAGGGCCAGCTTTGCCGCCTCCGCCACGAGCTTCGCGCTCGAGGCAAGGTCGCCGCTGCCCCCGCCGGACGGGCGGTGCTGCGACTGCGAAGGACGGCGGCGGCCCGCGTCCTCGTCGCCGTCGTAGGAGGCCATCTCGAGTTGGGGGTGGATCTAGAGAGAAAGACAGGCGAACAAAGGGGTTCTTTTGCTTTGGGTGGTGCGTGCGATGCCGATGCCGTGTTGGGGCGGGTATATGTTCTTGCCCCGCTCGTCGGCGGCCGTCGTGGGAGGGCACTACTGCTAGCTCCTTCGACGCGGAGCTTCCGCCTCGGCAAAGCGTGGGCCGTGTGGTGGGGAACTGGGATGCCGCGTGCCCGCGTCCGGAAACACGGCTGACGGGGCGACGGCTTCGAAGGCGAGAGACCAGAGATGTGTGGAATTCTGAATCATGGTTAAAAAAAATGCAATTCCCATTTGCCAATAAAATTAAATAATTTTTAAGTTTAGTGAACTCTATAAAATTACACCGATTAAATATTATTAAATTAATTATGTAAAAAATTAAAATCTAATTAAGGACACAAATATTGATAAAATTTGATCAGAATTTGAAAAAAAACATTATTTGTCCAAATTCCCGGATTCCATACTTTTTTGGGACGGAAGGAATAGCCGGCAGCCCCAAGTCCCTACCACCGGAAACCAACGAATGGCATTATACTTTAGGGGTGTTTAAATTGAGGGTGTAAAAGTTTTGCTTGTCCCATCAAATATTTAATTGCAATATTTAATGGGATGTCAGAAGGATTTTTTAGATATAATAATTAAAAATCTAATTACATAACTCTTTTGTAAACCGTGAGATAACGTTATTAAGCCTACTTAATCTGTCATCAGCAAATGTTTATTATAGCACGATATTATCGAATTATGGACTAATTAGACTTAAAAATGTGTCTCACAATTTACATACAATCTATGTAATTAATTATTTTTTCGTGCATATGTTCAAATATCCGATGTGATATGTGTAAAAATTTTACGGTGCAAACTAAATATGTCCTTACTCATACAGCTTGACGTAATTCTCAGGGTCCAACTCTAAAAGACACCTTAGTCTACTAAAAAATCCCCATATTTAAGATTCACTGTCTATACACTGATACACACAAACTCGAGGAGCATAGGCAAATTTCCAAGACAAGTCAAGTGCACGCAAAAAAGATCAAGGAGTGTAATCTCCAGATCGTGTTTTGGCTTTTAGTTAGTGGCTTAGAAGAGAGCGAGTCGGCACCAATCCTTTCCCACCGGCGACCTGCCCCCACCAATCCGCTAGCGCTACATGCCTACTACTTCTCCATCCAATCCATCCATCCATCCTCCTTCCTTCGCATTGCTGGCTGGGCCTTCGCATACTCTGTCAGTCTGCCAGCAAGCGAAGTAGCTAGCCATGCTCGGCCTCCGCGGCGCGCCCCCGGCCGCCGCCGCAGCACCGCCGAAGGGGCGATACAGCGCCGCCCCGCCACCAGCGATGACAGGCCGGGTGTCGCTGGCTGTCCCGGCGGCTGTCTCGCTCTCGCTCGTCCTCTGGTCCAGTCCAGGTACAGCTAGCTACTCTTGCGATCTTGTTCGCCGCCACGGCGCACCTGCTAGTGACACCGGTTCAACACAGAATCAGGCACACTTGATGGAACGTAAAACTGTTGAGATGATCAGAACATTCACAGATTCGCCGCCTGTGTTTCCAAACTAACATTTTGTTCACCAACTGCAGTGAACGCCGGCATCCTGTCCGGTTTCTCGGGACTGGAGTCGACTCCCGGCCCCGACCTCCCCCGGCTCGAGTTCCTGGAGAAATGGAATGGTTAGTTTAAGTTGCGATTGCTCGCCTCATTTACCTGTTGAGTCATTGGCTCATTACTGCAAGATTACCATTCGGGCCTTATTGACTGATGGAAACTATATGTCTTCCTGTTGCGCTCGCAAGCGGAGAACCAGAAGAAGTATGCCGAGTTCGATGACAGGTTCAAGAAGTCCAAGGTGCTGCAGGACCTGCTCGAGAAGTCCAGGAAGAACAAAGAGAAGTAAAAAAAAAACATATTTGCTTACGGTCCTTAAGATCGCTTTGGTCATACATGTTCAAAGCTCAAGCTATGATTTTGGCAGGAACGAGAGGCTGATCCAGGACAAGTACTGCCTGCGGGGCGCCGAGTGGGGCGTCGGGGACTGCTCCACGGAGGGCATGTCTGACCAGGAGAGGGAGGACTTCATTGCGGAGCTCAAGAAGAGAACTGGAGCTGAATAGCGAGCTGAGCACGTCATTCAGTTTCAGCAGACGAAGTATGGGCGCACTTCGCCGCCACTGTAGCATTCCAGGGAATTGGCCATTTTACTCGTCAATACCCTGATTACCAGGGGAAATACGCAAACAATCTAGACAGTACATAGGCCACAAGGAGTTCGAGAATGTTCACCAACATCATGCGAGCTCAGAATTTGCAATGCATATGTACCCATTGTAAAATGCCATCTGCAAAGATTCTCAAGATCCCTATAAATTCCTCTTGTTCTTTAAAAATCGGAAGTGTGCTGCTGTAACCTATAAAACTGTCGCTCTCTGCATAACTGAATGGTGAACTCGGTTCTGGGAATAACAATCATCATGGATGAAACTACCCTGAGAATAATTTGCATCACAATGCCCAGGCAGAGAAACATGCGGACACCCCAACACACAGTAAACACGGAATGGAACCGAGGAAGATTGGCATGGATGACTTTTTACTCGTGCCTTGAGTATTCTGGAGGCATCCCTCCCTTCAGAACGAGAATTTGTTTCCTACGATTCACTTAACTCATAGTGCATCTAAGTTAAAGTTTGCTGTGTGTAACATGAGCTTAATCCTACCTAAAAATGGTACGAGGATTCATTATTAGCTTTCGCTTACACACGCCCAGACACATTAAAACCCAAAGCATTCCAGATTGTTTCTGATGCAGCAGATGCTTGTTCCTGCTCCATCCAAACTAATATTGTCATTACCATTGACACAATTCATATAATGAGATGGACAGAACACAGTTCATCCTTGCTCATAATCTTCAGTTCAATTCTGGGTTTGGCGGTTCCATGATTTGTTCTGAAGATAGTTGTTTTGATTCCAGGAAGCACCATTTGTGACTGGTAAAATAACCTGCTGGTAATTGATGCCTCTTTTGACGGTATTCACAATTCAGTGCTTCTGAGCGAGATCATGAAGCACCAAGAAACCAGCTAGGGCATATACTTGGTTTTTTTTGGTGGCTGCTGATGGCTCAACCACCTGCACCCATGCAGGATATGATCACAAGGGGTGGACCGAAATATTGCTATCACAAGGTTTCAATGCCAGAAACCAAGTGATCAAGCCATCATATGAAGACTCAACTACCTTCAAAGCAAACAGAGACACAAATTTCAGCACGACAAATGATGTTAAATACTTGCAGGTAAATACATAAATCAACTCATAGAAGCAAACTGCATAAATGATGGCAACCATAATCCCTGATGTGGAACTAATTTAATGTGGTTAAGCACTAATTTATACATTTGAAACTAGATACCAGGAGCTAATTTTACAGCTCCGAGTGTCGGTTCAACACACTTTGTTTTGTGCATACTTTGGACTTCATGTAGGCCACAAGCAACAAAAAATGAGCACATATTGATAATGTATGCAAATGAGGTTACTGGCCATTATCATCAACATGACGAAGTAACCATGAGAGAATGACTATTCTCACTCTGAAAGATCCACTGAGGAATGAAAATAAAATGATTTAGAACTTTTGTTCTGTGGCTTGAATATACCATTCTATCCATTTTTTTTTATCAACCATGAGAGAATGGCTATTCTCATTAAACTTACCCTATCTAATTTGCACACGGCTGCATGTTCATGTACCAGATTCTTCAACATATGAGAAGTTAACAAATTTGAATTTTCAGGACTCCATCATTGTCTTTCAATTTTACCTATAGGTCAAGTAACTTACTATTGAAAACTGATTTAATGCATTTATTCTGCTAATATAGATGAAAGCATGATGAGTTGTTTTTTACAGATAACATAAAGTTTTGTTACATATTCATGATGTGAATTTTTCAGACTGCTCATACTAAAACGTTGAAAATAAAACAGTGATAAACAAAGAATATAATAAGTATTAGTGTATTACCGACGAGGCTGAGGTGAGGATGGTTGATCAGGAGATGAATGAGAGGAACCACCCCTATGTGGACCACGTCTTTGCCCATAAAACCCATTAGGCATTACTTGGCGGGTCGACCTTGGTATCTCATCACTATCTGCTGCAGGAAGTGGCCCAAGAGATCCAAATTCAATTGGTTCAGATGAGGAAGCACCATGATTTGAGCCTTGTTCGTAAGAGTACACCATAAAAAATGGTGGTCCTGGTGGGCCAGATAAAGCGCTAGCACCGTTTGAAGACGTAGATGGTGGTGTATAAACCCCATGCGCTGTGTTTCCTGGTTTGCGCATAGAGCTTGTGGATCCAAAAGGTTGGCCCTGCACAAGATACTGAGAGCTTGCCTCATGCCGGTACGAGTCATTTCTATAAGTTCGCCGTTGTCTATCAGACTGGCTCTCGTCAGTGATCTGTCTATCAGACCTCATGCCAGACCTCTCTGACTGGCTACGTCCATAGCCACGGTTCGGATTTCGTTGTTTTGAGTTTATCCAGCTTCCCTCCTTATCACTATAGTCACCCCTGTCGCCATTGTAACCTCCTCTGTAGTTTCTTGAATTTGAGTGCCGGTCCCTAAAAGGAACCTTCTGAACAGAAGGCATATAATTGACAGCTTAGTATTACACAGTCCAGACTATCAAATTCATAATCATTGCTTAATAAATCTATCTCTTGTTAAACATGGAAACCAAAGTGCCATGACCCAAGACAAACAGAAGGTAGAACTACCCTAAAGGAAACCTACATCACATATAATCTAGTACTCCCTCCGTATTGTTAAAAGATAACGTTTTGGAAAAGATCTTGGTCAAATATTGGGAATATAAATCATGAATAAATTTTAAATTATTAAGTTTGAAAATATGAAAACTATATAAATAGATTTGTCTTCAAATATATTTTCATAAAAGTATACATATATCACTTTTCAATAAATATTTTTATAGAAATATGAAGTCAAAATCATACGTAGAATACCGTGTCGTTGTCCTAAACGTCATCTTTTACCAATACGGAGGGAGTATATCTTAATCCAGTCACAAAATGGACTGAGTTTTCTTCATGCGGCAACTCATAAGTCCAATAACTAGACATAGCACAATTAGGCTGTGATTCATTCATTGGTGATTAAACATTTTCAACAATTGTATTATTCTAGTATGTGCACCTTAACCATTATCAGTGTACAGTGGTGTAGCTTGCCACCAAGGGTACGGAGGGGGATGCTGGTTTGCAAGGCCTAGGTTGGCCTTAAAGAAGCTCCAACAAATTTGATGGATGGAATGATCAAGAACCCATACAATCACATCTTCGATTAGTCAATTATTTCCCAGCTCTGGATAAACATGGACCTTACAGGCCTCTTGCTCTCTGTTATAAGATATACACTCTAATTCTATGACAATTTCCATGGAAAAGTCAGCAGAAAAATTTATTTCTGATGGAGTAACCTTTTTGAACTAGATTGTTAAAGAACAACAGAACATGGGTGGCCAACAATCTCAAGCCCAAAACTGCTGTGCAACAAGCTTGGATGAGTATGAAGTCTAGAAAGCAAAGTTTGATATAAGTATACTGATAACGTTATGTTCTCAGCTAACCAACGTATTAAAATTGCAATGCTGTAATACAATAAAGGATTGTTCAGTCTTTTTCCACGACATATTATTATTATTATTATTATTATTATTACTAACAGGCGCTCTATGCATGATACAAGATACTGAAAGAAATATTAGGTTCTTACAGGATTTGGCAAGTAGGTTCCTGTGCCACCACGGTATCTGGGTGCATCTTCACTATAGTGCTGAAGAACACCAGTTCTTTCTGTAGAAGGTTGTACAGGCATCACAGGAAATACTCGTTGACCACCCACCATTTGTGTCCAGTTAACATTTGGTGCAGCTGGTCTTCCAGGCCCATCCCATGGAGCATGGCCCTGTAAATACATTGGCGGCACCGGAACAGGGTATAGAACAGGACCCATGGGACGAGGATTCTGGCAGAATCGCCCATACTGTAAATTCTGCCAATGGCTGGCGAAATCACTATTCAAGATATCAGGCTTGTGTTCACCAGAAGGCTCAGTCATAGTACTGGATGATACTGTTGAAGTAACACTGGAATCTTGTTGGTGAACATCATTACGTGAACCAAAAAATTGACCTACAGTATTGGCAGGAAGCTGATCAATTCCTTCGCTTCTCTCAAACTGGGGACCAGAACCATCACTATTCCCTGGAACAATTGGGAACACAACATAAGGAACTAGTGGACCTCCTGTTGGAACAAAAGTAAGTCCAGAGCTATCAGCCTGCCTATGCTGTGGGGATCCAATAAGAAAAGGTGCAAACACTGGATTAGGCATGCCAATTTGTGATGGATCAAAATCATTTGGTTGACTAGTTCTTGATTGTGTTGAAAAAGAATCAGACCCTGTTACTATCTCAGAAGCTTCAGTAATCATTGGTACCACTGTCCCATTTCTGGGGCTATCATTAACTTCAGCTGGGAGATGCTCAGTGGTATTTCCCATCTGCCACCCAGTCTTTCCATGCATGGTCGTGGCAGGTGCCGCAAAGGCAGATCTTTTTCCCCATTTTTCTCTTGGTGGTCTTGTTGTATTTACAGTCATTTCATCCCATGGACTCGAATCCAGAGTTTTGCCTTTGGATGAACTGGCATGTGAAGGAACATTCACATAACCACTCCTCTTAGAGTAATCTACAGCAGCTTCTCTACTTGTATGATTTTGGAACATGCCAGTATAAGTTTCATCATCTACACCATTATTCTCAACTGTAAATTTCATCTGCCTTTCCAAGGGAGCACTTGCTACACCATTAGGCAAAGAGGAATGTTCTTTGCCATCAAGACCATAGATGTGAGGATCTCTTGCTTCAGGATCAAACTGTCTAGAAAACCCAACACCATACTCATGCCAAGTTTTGCCAGCATCATGATTCACATCTGATGTATTAGGCTTTTCAGTCTCAGTACCATCCTCAATGTTTGGTCCAAAATTTGGATTGTGTATGTAATGGGCCATAGGAGGTTGAACAAATCCATGGAGGAATTGCATGTTGGGTAACCATGGTGTCCCAATTAAGTTAGCTGGTGGAACCCCAGCCAAATGCTTTTGTGAAAAAGTTGTTGGAGCCAGTAAAGGAGGGTGTGCTACGGACATATGAGAAGGTATTTGGATTGGCAATTGAATCTGTCCATTGAATCCATGCAACTTCACGGATTCCATTAAATTAACCATAACTTGTTCGTCATGGTGCATATCCGATGATTCAGAAACAGAAGGGAGTTCTTCATTCATCACAAAACCATCATCATCACGATAGCTGCTTGAAACACTATTTGAGTCAGCAGCTGCCATTGCACTAGGGTGAGATGAACTGTTCAAGGAAGACACTGATTCATCATGTGAAGACTTAGTGCTATGGTTGCTATTGCTAGACACTTCTGAAACCAAGATGTTTCTTCTGCTGCTGTAATCAACACCCAAAGCTTTTTCCATACCAACTGCATTAGTCCGCCTACCACGAAATCCTTCTGCAGAAGAGTCTGTGAGTTCAGGACTTGACCGGGTTCTTGCAAATCTAGACCTGTTCTGCCCATTTCTGTCATTGAAAAAGAGACCATTTGGCACTCTCTTATCCCTTTCACTTTGCATCAATCCAGCTGAGTTATTTCTTTCAAGCTGTTCCGAGACCTTAGCACTGCCTTGTGCTGTATAACTTTTTCGGTGCTGAACATGAGAAACAGAAGGATTAACTGCTCTTGACAGATTACGATAATGTATGTCACTTTTGTGAATTGGCTGAGAAGGGTCAGTATAAATGTGACCAACTTCAGTGAGATTATCTTGATTCGGACGAAGATTATCCTCATTAGCATGAAGCTTAAGATATTCAACCTTTTTCTTGAATGCTGTTACACTTCTCTGGTTACTTGACACTACAGAAGGATGTTCCTTCAGAGGCCGCACATCAACTAGATTTGGGGTAGGCACATCAGGACGATTGCCACTCCCATGTCTTATCCATGTATTCGTGAAGAACTGGTTTAATTCAGCAATTAAATTTTCTTTTGGACATTCAAGTAACTTTCCAAGCCTTTTCGCTCCGTATGCAAAAGCACTGCGTATTCTATAGAAATTTCCTGCAAAACCAAAACTTTTCACTGAACATGTCTTCTTAAGAGGCTGGACATAATTAGCAACAAAGGATAAGACAAAGTAATGACAAGAATTCTTTTCCAAGTAAAGAGCACACGGAATAATCTATCATATTTAAGTATTAAAAGATTAAAGTATGCGAACCTTAATTAGCATACTCAAAAAGTCAATATATATAAGAGTGAATATAGGTGTCACTTCAGAAAACTGCTCAAGTAGAATCTATTACGGATCACATTCTTACAAAATGCTGTCAGCATTGACATAAATTGTAACAAACCCAAAATAAAGTGCACCTAGTTGCTGGTCAAGGCCTGTTTGAATCTCTTACCAATTATACGAAAAATTTCCAGTTAATGAAATCTGCCAAGGAGGGATGCATGGAGCTTAAAATTGCTAGCTCAGCAGATATTATTTAGGCCAAAAGATTTGGCCAAGTTGGCACTAGCAAGACTGGATCACCACATTCAAATTATATACTCGCATAATGATTAACATGCAACAGAGGAATGATGAGAACATATAGCTTCAACATGAGGCTGCTATTTTGTTCAAGTACCAGACATCTTAGCATGGCTAGATAGACCAGAATAGACCAATAAAGTAAACTACATCTACAGAGGACCTGTCACAGCATAAGAAAAGAATGAAAATCTTAGTGCCAGTATTAGGTTGATTTGCTAGAAAATGTATATGTATATATCTGCAGAACAGTGACATTCCACCGCGACATAAGCTACAATGAATTACAGTTATGTGGAATTTTGAGTTTTGACCAAATACTTCTGCTAA
The DNA here is from genome assembly GCA_038502445.1 of Eremochloa ophiuroides. Lineage (NCBI taxonomy): Eukaryota > Viridiplantae > Streptophyta > Magnoliopsida > Poales > Poaceae > Eremochloa > Eremochloa ophiuroides. The sequence continues at coordinate 103,657,150 of JAHLJS010000002.1, read as the reverse complement.
CAGAAAATGTGCCATAACGAGTTAAACTGATTAAATCTCAAAATATAGTTTATTAATTATGCTAACAACCAAACAGCTACTGTGACAGCAAAAGAATACAGCCAGAAAAATCCCCATACAAAAGAAGCAACAAAAAAACTGGAACAGTCAGACATTAAGGTAGCAAATTAGCAATCAATTACCACGTAACAATGCATGATATAGATGTCTAGGATTACAAATACCACAGAATCACAGGAAAATCATTAAATCAAACACAGCACACCATCAATTGTATGGAAATAAGTGAAACCAAACTACAAAAGAACATTGACTCTGTTCAATTCACCAGTAAGATAAATCTTAAAAAGAATGTTCCTACTTCATAGTTACCTTTACTGACACTTCTTCCAAGATTGTTGTTTGTACGTAAAGGATCAATAACATTAAAATGCTTTGAAACAAATGGTTGGCCCTGGTTCTCCTGGGTGCGAGGTACAACTCCATAGAAAGAATTACAAGTATCCAGGAAGGACTTGTTCAGCAATAATTCACCACTGTCCATACGTGGGGGTTCCGCTGCATGATGTAAAATGAATGACCACAACATGCATGTCACAATCAAGCATTGATCAATGTTTACAAATCGTCTAGTCGAACCTAGTCGCCATAGGACCGACTAGGGCGATTAATCGCGATTAATCACGATTAATCGGACGACTTGTACAAGTCGACACTACCCCTAATCGATCACCAGGGACCGACTAGGACGACTAATCGCGATTAATCGCGATTAGTCGGACGACTTGAAAACAATGGCATTGATATATCAAAACAAAGCAATGCATGTAGATTACCGGTCATATCTGGAAGTGAACTAATAGGAACTGGGCCCCACAAGCTCAAACAAAATTTCTCCCAATCAAAGTTACTGAAAAATTCTAAGAAGCGGTACAGCACCTGCACATGCATGACTAGAAAATAAGCACTGGTTTCATGTCAGGATACATATAAAATACAAGAAAGTAAAGTCACCTCAAGAGGTCCGGTGAAAGAGTTGTTGAATATATGAAATATGTACAGAACAAGCGTCTCCAATGCGTAAGTAGATATAAGACCATGGTGAGCTCCGAGAATACGACTCTCGTAGAAACACCATGCCTTTATCAATATGATACTCCTCTTGAATAAATGGTCTCGGCTGATCAAGTTGTCAATCTATTGAAATGCAGAAACATTAGAAGCAAATATAGGCAGAAAATCAATCATACAGTTGAACTTTTTACAGGATTATAAGATATAAATGGTAAAGTTTCCAGCACGAGCTCTGCATCTACAAGTTAAGGTGGATTTGGAAAGTACGAACAGACCTCTTCAAGAAAACATAATGTGCATAGTCCACCGACTTGATTAAATGAGATGTCAACAACAATGTTTTCCACAAGACACTTTATAATCTTGACCTGTACATGATACATGAAACATGAGAGAATGACACAAATGTATGAAAAAAAAATATTTGTCAAATCCTTAAACATGGTATATCCCCTGAAAGAAGACAAGGGAAGGGAGCAAGAAAAAAGTATATCATATGTATTTTCTGTACTAGGAACTAAGGATGATGCTAGAAGTGTCTTCAAAAACATAGTCCTCCTAATTTAATAGTATATTAGCATAGCAGTTTTTCCCACACTACATTCTGCAAAGAACTGTATTAAAGGAGCAACGGCCACATAATACACTGAATTTTAACTTAGATATTTTGTTACTTTCTGTTCTGTACAGATTCATATGGCACACCATGCAATAGGCAACTTCTGGTAATAACTTCGACACAATCATAAAGTCGTAAATGCAGCCATGAGCCCATGATACTAATTTAAACTCTATTATTATAGGTACACGTTTAGCAGAGGCGTAACCTCATATTGAGCTTCTCTGATGCTTATACAGCAACTAAAAGAGATATCACAGGGAAAAATACCTCTGCCTGAATATACTGAACTTCTTTTACATGAAATTCAGCATTTTCATTTTTCTCTTCACGCTCCAATGCATCCCGGACAAGATTTGCCCAAATCTCCTTTAATTCTTCACTATTACTAAAAGCAGTGACATCAATGTCACCATCAGGTAAGTAAGTCTTGAGAGGGACTGACCCAAAGGTAAAAACCTGCAGAGAGGAAGAGACCAATTATCTGTGAAGCATATATAGTCAACTGGATAACTGGATGCTGAAGATAAGAGCAGAAACGTCCAAAATGCTAGTGAAAAAAAAATAATCCCCCCTTGACATGCATATGACAAACAAATAAGTCTATTCCAATCATCAAAGAAGCATGAAGTAACATAAAAGTGGTACCAAAATGCTAGTGAAACAATCCTCCGTTGACATGCTTACGACAAACAAACAAGTCTATTTCAATCATCAAAGAAGCATGAAGCAAGGTAAAAAGTGTATCCCGATGCACCTCCTAGCAAGGAAATAAATAGCCGGCTATAGGTACCGCTATAGACAGCTATAGCTGTTTTGAGCAGTACACTATTTGTACTCACATTCAGTTTAGCTGTTTTAGCCCGCTATAGCTGTGTCTTGGCCTCAAGAAAAGCCCTGCCGCTACATGTGCATAGCCCGCTATTTATTACACTCCCTCCTAGGCTGCGCAGCAAATGCTCACCCCAATAGACAAGCCAGGATTTTCATACAGCCACGTATGGCTATTGATTATAACTATTAAACAGTATTTTCATACACCTCATGTTACAGGAATGTGTATAGAGAGGGGAATACAGTTCAACTATACACTATCCAGGATCTCTATTCATGCTCTTCCCCAAAGCATAGATTACTTTGTCCAGTAATCCCCATTGTATGAAAGCTTCATGCTTCTAAACAAGTATCAGATCCGAAGCATTGGTGTTAAGTGAACAGAGGCCCTCTGGAACCATAAGCCACCATTTCCAATGAGCACTCTCTCCAGAATAAGCTACGGTTGCTCAGACAAACATTTGAATAGCAGAAAGTAAAACATCGATTATTATACGCTAGCCAGTTCTAAAGTAGCAGTCTCATCTATGCAACCACACAGCAGTCCTCGCCGCCTCTATGAGAGTGCTACTTCAGACAGATGCTAATATCCACTGCTACCTGTGGTGGGCAATCGGACCACTTGGTAAGCAGGTACCCTACCTGGCAGGAGAGGCAGTTCATGATGAGCCGCTGCACGTAGTGGTACACGGCCAACCTCCGCCCCTCTGAGTACGCGTTGGGCTGGATGCGCGCGATCAACTCCGCCGTGCGGCCCTCCGCGACCGCCCAACGCTCGGGGTCCAGCCGCCGCGTCACCCCGGCGGACGCACTGGGCAGGAGCCCGTTGGGCACCATCCCCATGCGCACGCCAACCAATGCACCCTCCTCCGCCTGGAGGACCTAAAACCCTAGTCTCCGACACCAGCGGCAGCCGACGGCAGAGCACCCCCGCAGCAGTGGGCTACAGCGGCGACGGGTGGCTAAGAGCTCGGAGCAGCCGCCCTCGGCGCGAATCGAACCAGGACGGTGGAGCCCCAGGAGGGGGGCGGTCGGAAACCCTAGCGCGAGCGATGGATCGATGCGGTTGTGGGGATGAGTAGGCGGCGGCGGCGGCGGCGATGAGGAAGGGAGTGGTCGGCGTGAGGAGGGGGAGGGGAAGACAAGGGGAGGGTTGTGTTGGGGAGAGGGGAGGACCGGAAGAGAGGCGTGCGGTTCGGGTCGGTGTCTGGTTTGGGCCGTCCCGATGCACCGGGCAAACGTCTCAAACACTTCGATGTAGCGTGGCCGCGTGGGGCCTTTTTGGTTTCGAGCGGGAGCATCCACTAGGGACTTGCTAGATGCGCGTGGAACGGGGTTGTTGGATTTTCGGAATTTTGCGTGTATAGATAATAGATTGTACTCCATCTCCGTTTAAAAAAGAAACAACTATACAATTTGTGCTGGACGAATTTGCACAGCGATTGGTATTAATATTTATGCCTCAAATATGATTTCTTACAAAAATATACTCCATCATTAATCTATTGATACTTATTTTATATTATAATTGTTACTATTTTTGCGTATAATTCTATTCAAAATTAAACTCACTTGACTCCTCGAGAAACAATAATTACGCTCTTTTTAGGACGGAGAAAGTAATTTGTAAATGAGGTACTTGAGCCAAGAGTATAGTTTTTTTACAAAGAATCATTAGTAAAGTCAGTCATCATTGAAATTGGATCCAAATTCTTAACTGAATGTAAAAGGGTAACCATGATAATAGCAACATAGTGACGAAGGAGTTAAAAGTTGCGACAGGTGTCTGCACCTTAGGTGTTGTTTAGTTCTAATTGGTAGTGATCTCTTGATGGCAACCGAAAGAGAATGAACAGTTACACTATTTTATTTGGTTCGGTGGTGGTAACCATACCAGCACGAATGCAGTTAGTTGCCCTAGATGATCGTACATGACTCGCTCATTGAAGGTCTAGGATAATTTTTTGTCTCGTTCGTTAGCATATATACATAAACAGACAAAAACTGATTGAAGTCAAATCTAGCAACATTGTGATCGTCATGCTAAAAAAACAAGCAAACAACACTTCATTAGACTCTTGATACAAACTTAAGGCATGTTCCTACCTCAGTGGACGTTTATCTTGAAGATGTATACGTCATCTATGCATTACCTCTAAAACAAAACCAAAACAAAACCAAAAGTCTTTATTTATCTCGCACATGTTTTAGAAAACTAGTGCTACATATAGCCAAGTCTTTATAGCCAGCATTATCTATCTATCACCTTATAAATCTAAACCATAATATTTCTTTGTGCCACGCGTGTTTTAAGAACTAGCATTACATAGCCACATCGCAAGATAGGCTGCTACTGAATAACATTTATTTTATATTATAATTGTTACTAATTTTGCGTATGATTTGTTCCTACGAAATTTGTTAAAAAAAAGGTTCCTATGAAATTTGTTCAAAAAAAAAGTTCCTATGAAATTTGACATCCCAATCTATGTATTTTTCCTATTGCAGTATTTCTCATATCATGTGTTTCGAAGAGGATTAAGCCAAAGTCTTTACTCTTGTCCCACATGTGTTTTAGGAATTAGTGTTACATAGCCATGTCAAAATTGTCATTAGTAAATAAAAAAATTAGTTATTCTCTTACAGCTATTTTTTTTTCCAGCCGAACACTCTAAAAATCAATAGATATTTTTTTAGCTCTACGCCACATTCTCTGGTTCTCTAAGCACACGTCTAGTCTGTTCCGGTGACCACCTAAAAACAAGCACGCATGTTCTCCGAAATGTTGGTCGCGGTCGCGGGTTCTTGAGTAAATTTTTGAATCGGTCGAATTGGAGAATGTATTGCGGTGGACCTTGCTAAAACTCACGCTGTGCAAGGAGAAATCAACCCAACGCAGCCCACAAATAACTCAAAAGTCCTCGGTGGTCAGCGGCAGTATCGAAGGACATTGGACAGCCATACGTGGAAGCCTTTTGCTGGGCTTTGCTGCTAACACACGTGTGGTCGAGAACCAACGAGCGATAAAAAACCAGGCACAGCCGCACAGCTGAGCCGCTCAAAAGGGTACAGTGCACGCCGCCGCGCGCCCGGCGCCAGCTGAACGGCATGCCGCGGCTGCACGCCGGCGCCAGCACCGCTGCTCGCGCTTGCGCTCCCGCCCCGGGCCGCCGCCGCCTCGGGGCGTGCAGGTGCAGCGCGAAGAAGAACGAGGACGACCCGCGGCGGGCGGGAGGCGGCGTGCTCTCCACGACCACGACCAGGACCGTGCTGATGCGGGCCGGCGTCGCGCTCTTCGCCCTCGGCTTCGTCGACGCCGGGTGAGCTTCCACGCGCGCGTACGCCGCCAGTGGTAGTTGCGCCGCGCCATGCATCCCGCGGCATTGCCTGCTGCTGCTGTTGCTCGGACCTTAATTGCCTTACAGTGGGTAGCTGCTTGCTGCTGGTGATGGTGCTCCGCAGGTACAGCGGCGACTGGTCTCGCATCGGCGCCATCTCCAAGGACACCGAGGAGCTGCTCAAGCTGGGCGCCTACGTCGTCGTGCCGCTCTCTCTGGCCCTCGTGTTTTCGTTATCCGAAGACAATAACGGCGGCCGTAATAAACCGTAGGCCTTATTGCATTGTAGATTTGGCGCTTAATTAATCTTTTTAATTTCGTGTTGTGGGTTGGGTCGGGATGAAATCAAGATGCACTCGTGTATGTCTTCGGCGGTGAATTGATAAGTTTTCGGAAGAGAAAGTGCAGTTTTTTTTTAAACAACAAACAAGTTTGTTTCAGCAGCAGGTTGCTCTTACATTGAGCAGTGATTCCCTCAAGGAACACTGAACCTGTGTATGCCCATGATCGGAGCAACCCGCATAAAAATTAAAATCGGGTTGAAGTAAATAAGCGGCGATGTACAAGACAGGTTTATCAGTTTTTTTTTCTGAGGATAGAAAACGGATCAGAACTTCAGTATCAGCGTGAATTGCTCACTGTGTACTTTTGGATCGGGACGACGTGTGTTGACTATCATATCAGACTATAGAGGTGGAGTGGAGGCCCTCACTACGATAGAAGTAGCACCTAAGGCATCTTGAACAAATGTCTCATTGCCCGCAGCATTTTTTTTTCGACATTTCGACTCTGTTCGGTTGACTGGTCCAGTCAGCCATTCAGCAGTATTTTTCTCTTAAAACAATCAGCCAGTCAGCCGTACCGTAGCAACCAGCAGAACAGAGTGTTCCTGCTTGACAGGAGAAGGGATCAAACCATGCGTGCCGCGACGGTGCAAGTAACCGCTGCGTGACCCACGAGTAGTATCAGGTGCTTCTTTCACAGGAATCTCCTGATTCTACTCTACCATGGATCATGCGTGATCCAGGAAGCACCACGGTCCACGGCCGGGACAGAGGAGGAGCGTTTGCCGTTGCTCTTGTCTCTCCGTTTCGTTGGCTCGTTGGGTCGTCACAACTCCCCTCCTGCAGTTTGCAGTTGCGGGACGCCTGTCAGGGCAGAGGTCTCGTTTCAGGTCGCTACCACGCTCTTCACGCACCGACGACGTCACACAGTCCGTCCATGAGCGGGCATCCTTTACACCATCCCGGTCCGGGGATGACATTTTCTAATGGCAGATCAGCAATGACACGAAGCCCCGTTTACTTCCCAACATGTGCCACTATTCCCCATCATATTAATTATACTTTTCGTCTGTATGGAGCACTAAATGAAATGAAGTAGCAGCTGTTGCATGTTTGTACTTTTTGTCTGACTAGGTCGAAATGAATCTTTTAAATCTACTTAGGCCGTGATTAGACAAAAGTTGTCAAATACAAACAAAAATGATACAGTACAACTTTTCATCTCTTTCTCCACCTTTTTCCCAACTAAACGGAGGCCTAAGGAATTTGTTGTGAGTTCAAGCCAACAGGCTGATTGACCTTTTATTTTCCTTTTTCTTTTTTTTTAAAGGTTGTGCCTTCTCACTGATCTACTAGAAGCAGAACAGGTGGCGCTTCGTCCAGACCGTCCAAAGGAGGAAGCGAGCGGCCCAGATCTCGCACAACGGCAACACTCAGCGTCTCTGCGGCAGGAGCATTGTGGGTCTTCTTCCTCCTCTTCCGCCCCTCCACTGCTCTTCTCTCGCGGCCTCTCGATCTCTCACGGGCTCTCCATCGTTCGACCTCGCAACGCGGCAAGCAGGGGGCAGCGGCGGCGGCGGCCTTCGCGGAGATGAGCACCATCATGATCACCGGAACCTATCTCTCGCGACACTCCCCTCTCCCCGTGCTCTGCTAGACGGAGAGATCCGGGCTCTTCCTTGGTAAGCCGCTGCCTCCTTTCCCCAATACTCTTGTGCCCTGCCTGCCTGATTCTCCCGCGCTTACACACTTGTTGGCGATTTCTGCTTACTGGGATGCATGGCCCGTGCTCGAGCTGAATTGTCGATCATAGATCAATGGCTTTCGAATATCCGATGGTTGTATTTGTATCCGAAAACGTTCGTCTCAAGGGAGTGGGTGCCTTGTGCATACGAAAGGGAGGAGAATGGATGTGAAAATATCAAAATATTGGTTAGGTTAGGGTTGGTTCATGTCTTGGTGGGAGCGGTAACACTGATGAGCTGCTGATAATTGTCTTTTTGCGGGGCAACTGGTAGACACAGTAATTTGTGTGATATACATATGTTGGGATCTCATGTTTACGGGGTGCACTGTGCACCAAAATAAGCTAGGGATCGTTTACAAATACACTTGAGTCCTGTCCTGTTAATCATGGTAACTGAAAGTTGCAAGAGGATAGAGCATAGAACCCACTCGTCTAGCTGGGTTGCAGGGTTGATTGAGGTTTTATCTGGGAATTGGCACATCCTCGTTGCCTGTTAGGTAGCTTATCTCTTTATTGAAGCTGTCTTAAGGAAACCTGTTGAAGGCTATATGATGATGAACATCTCATCTGTTGCAATGTTGCACCTTTGCAGGTCTATTGAATGAAAAATCACATCCTGTTTTCAGGATTGCTGTTTTTGTTCTGACTTGGATGAATTAAAAACAACCCAATTTTGGTTTCTGTGCATCTACAAGTAAATTCACAATCCTGAATTTTGTTATTCTACATTTTTCTGCAGTACACTCTTCCAGTTGTAGCCTTCTAGGATCTGTTACTTCGTCCAACTCATACGCCTGTGTATCCAATGCGCTCTTATAAGTTATTTGTAAATATATTTTGTATTGGCATGTCTTAAACTCATTTTCTCTCACAGAACCCACTCCTGAATGTCCCCTGTTGTATAATGTGACTTTGGAGCTGTTAATCAGTTCCTTTTACTTTATGTGTTACAGAATATAATCTACTGCTGTTGATTTTGAACATAGATTCTCATGTAGGACTAGAATCTGATGTTCCGTCTATGTATTCCTTCTAAATTCTAAAAGCAACAAGACTAGTACAAGAAGCTGTTTTCTTATCAATATTATTGGCCATTGGGGTTGCAATGCAAACTGAGCAATATTTCAGTGGTGTGGTAGGTCGCTGTTATGACGGGTCTACAGTACACCAGGCGCCAGCCCAATAGTGGCTAATAAGCCATATCAATTAATTTCGGGATTTATTCTTTATATAATTAGCTGAGAGGATGAGGGGTTATTTAGCAAAAGGGATATTTAATCCTATAAATAGTTTGTAATCAGGATTATTGGAATTAAGCAGAAACAGATTGTTTCCGGCTTCCTTTAGGGAGCCGGGAGATTTCAGCCCTAGCCGCCACCTCCTCTTGCGCCTCTGCCCTAGCCGTCACCTCCCTCTCTCCCTGCGACCACGGCGCCTCGCCGCCGATCGACGTTCAAGCCCCGTCCCCCGATCGTGCACAACTACAACCTCCGATCCGTGCGAGGAAGAGAGCAGCAGCATATCATTCACGGTCCTTAATTATAATGCCATGGGGGTTGTTCTTCCTCCACTGGTCGATTTTTTTTTAATTAACCATTGGGGCCCTTATTTTGAAGAAGAAAAGGCTACAGACCAGAGACTGTTTTTCCCAATTTATGTGCAATTTGGATAATTCTCGGGTTGCTGGTATTGCTGTTTCTCTGCATGACCTAGTCCTGTTTTGTATTTTCATCAGAATTTTTTCCTAATCCTTCAAGAACCAGATGTAACTATCTGACTCATGGCAATTCATTGTGTAGACGTCTGGTTGATGTATAGTTTACCATTTCAGCATGTTAGTTTCAGTTTTTTTTCCCGCGTATAAGCTTTCTTTGTCTTCAGAACTTGGACTTTGTGCCTAATATTTCTCTTGTGCATAGTATATAGTGGATTTTGTGGTCAACCATACAGGAGCCAGTCATATCTTTACCCTGAAGTATTGATTGCATTCTATCAAATACTGAAGATTGTTTTCTCAGGTTTGTTTGGTGAGAACATCATGTGGAGCTTTGCATCAAATGCCATAGCTGGAAGCTTAAAGAAAAGGCGCAACCCTCAAAATGCAGCATATCCAATCCAGATTGTTCCGATGATGAAGTTTCTTCATGTACAAGCAGAGAGGAAGGCCTTGATTGTCCAATATGCTGGGAATCCTTCAACCTTGTGGAGAATGTTCCCTATGTCTTGTGGTGTGGCCACACAATGTGCAAAAACTGCATCCTTGGTCTTCAATGGGCAGTTGTCAAGTTTCCGTCCCTTCCTATCCAGTTGCCTTTGTTCATCTCATGCCCCTGGTGCAACCTGCTGTCTTTCCGTCTGGTTTACAAGGGCAACCTCAGGTTCCCACGCAAGAACTACTTTCTGCTGTGGATGGTCGAGAGCATGAACGGTGAGAGAGCAAAATTTCATTCCACTAATCACGACGAGCATCATTCCTCCTGGCATTCAAGTGCCGGCACAAGTTCCAATCATCGACACCGAAGGAATGCTACTGTACGATCAGAGAGCTCTTCTAGTTCTGCCAGAGATACAAGCGTCGTCCGTAACATTTTCCACACTGACAACATTAGTGCTTCTCTGCAAAAGCTTATGGTGTGCTTCATGCAGCTGACAGCCAAGTTTCCACTTGTGATAATCTTCCTGCTGATAGTCCTCTATGCTGTCCCTGCAAGTGCAGCTGTTCTGGTCCTGTATGCCCTTGTCACGTTTTTGTTTGCACTGCCCTCATTTTTGATCCTCTACTTTGCTTATCCCAGCTTGGATTGGCTTGTTAGAGAGATCTTTGCTTAATTCGTGTTGTCTGAAATGTCAACGCAGTTCGTATCCCTGTGACACATGATATATTATGTATTTCATTGCCACCTACCCTCGTGTGCCCTGTATATTTTATTCTGATTTTCTGTCCTCTGTCCTTCTAGTACCCTATTGCTGTTGTAACTATCTGTTTATTAAAAAATGCTCTTCTATCCTTTTATTTGTGGTTCTATGTTTGCTTGTTTCTGGTTCTGGTTGAACAAACTGTGTTCCATGAAATGTTAATCATTCAAAAATCTTTATTCACTATAAGAATAAACTTGTAATGCCGATGCAACAAAATGTTTGTAAGCTGAGGTAAAATTAGGCAAGCAATGTTTGTAAGCTGAGATGGACGTCAGCATTCTCCACTCCACCTCAGTTAGAGCAAATATAATAAGAGTATGTAAACCGGCTAAATATTGACGTGGAGGAGAGAGGGAAGAAGAGGGAAGAGAAGTAGGCCGTAAGCATACAACTGACTTGAACATAAGAATCAAAAAACTCTGTGAGAGTAAAATACTGACGGGTACTATACAAGTAGACTGAGAGTAACAAATCTTATAACCAACAGGTCGACTTTATTATTAGGCTTGCTCTTAGAGTGATGGACAGAACGTGCTATGCACGGGGCATACCGGGATTTGGGCATCTTTCCTGTTTTATGGCAGCAGCAGTGCCGACCTTGATCGAGGTTGCAAAGTGCAAATCCGTGTCGAAAAAAGTAAACAGACTTGGGAGTTGAAACGAAATTTCCCTATCTAGAAAATCTAAAACATCTTATATTTGAATAAAGAGATAATAAAAATCTTTTATTGTTCAAAAGAAAAACATTATAGTTGACCGAATCAGTTGTTAACGACATAAGAGCATCTCTAAGAGTTTGGTATATTTTACCTAAATTATAGAATTTGGCAACTCCTAAATTAATATAGGGAGAAAAAAAGAGATTCCGTCTCCAATAATTCCCTATAATCAGCGCATTTATTTCTTTTCTCTGTCAGGTCGCGTCTTGTTGCGGCACAGCAAGCCGTTCACGCACCGCCGTCGCCGCTGCCACCGCTCACCGGTTGTTGTCGAAGCAAGCGCCGCCCTCGGCGTAGCACTGCAGTACAACCCTTGCCCTCCTCCGATGCTGCCATGGAGCCCAACCTTCACCTGCTGCCTGTAGGCTTCCATGGCCACCGGCCACCAGATGATGCCGCCGCGGAGCCCATATCCTGGAGGCAACGATTCCCCAAAGCAAGGAACGAGAAAGCTGGAGTCGCCATCCAAGAAATAAAGAACCAAGCAACATGCAATTCCTACACGGGCGGAGCGGGGCTTGAGGCAGCGGTGCACGGCGACAGGCGCAGATGCAGAGGTGGTCCTATGCGGCGCGGGCGCCGGTGAAGGAGAAGAAAGAACGTGAGAATACGGATGCGCGCTCACTAGACACGCGCAAAGCAGCGTGATTTGGCAAGTTGCTAAAGATGAAGAAGTGAGATGCCAAGCTATTGGAACAGAGTTCTTTTATTTTTCCTAAAAAAAATAAGAATAAGAAACTACCCTGTTGAACATGCTCTAAGTTCCACGTATCATTTAATAGCACCACCTCGCTTAGGGTCTGTTTAAATTCACTAGTTACTAGTTATCTGATTTTGTCTAGATAATGAGATATAGTCGTTATCTAGAAATCTAACTAATAAACATTCATCTACTATCTATATCAATTTGGATTTGGATTCAAAAGAGAACCAAACGGGACCTTAATAACGAGTCATCAATTGCAGTCACCCGAAGTTGTAAACTTGTAATGGAGAAAGGAAAGCATTAAGACAGGATCATGAGAAACGACAGCATTACCAAGTACAAGGTAGATTTGCGGCATACAACAGGCAAAGTTAGCCATAAAAAACCCCAGTTTTTCACTGCTTGTTTGTCGTCCATCAGTCAAAGCAAAATGAGCAGCAACCACATTTCAAAACGTGGATCCCAAAACCCTCGGACCACACATCAAACTATATAAAACTACGTACATCTTTAAGCTAAGGCTAACCACCAACGCTCAAACAAAAGAACTCTGCTCAAAGTGCTATTCTGGCAATAGTAAATAACTTCAGTGCAGGTTCATCTCAGCCTCTACTCTGGGATCATCTGCTCATTGTCAGCATCGCCCTCAGTTTCAATTTGGGGTTGCTTTGGAGCTGAGGCTCCAGGAGCCTGCTTCTTCTTGATACCGCTGACAATGTCATCGATTCTCAAAAGCATGCAAGCAGCCTCGATTGCTGTCTTGAACGTCTGCGCTTTAACGCTGTAGGAATCCCAGATCTAAATTGGACAACAGTGTGGTTAGACATGCAAACAAACATTGGTCAAACTTGTATTTGTGCAGATAAAGAGAGATACCTTTCGCTCTTTCATATCAACAATATCACCACTCCTTCCATCAATGCCAACCCAGGCATTTTCACCATTAGCATGCTGATGCAAGGGAAAAAAAAACATATATGTAATCAACATAAAGTAGCTGTTTCTTCTAATAATCAATCATAACAAACATCTCAAATCCATTATAACCCTATATTCTCCAAACTCGGATTTTAAGGCAGTTAGTTAAATCTGAAAGGGGAAAAAATATTGACCTTACAAGGGCCCTGTCTGGAAGAGAGTAATTCTAGGAACTTAGGATAACAAAATAAATCACATGGAACTATGTCACAATTGCCCATATCCACAGGAAATTTGTTGCGTTTTTTGTATTTATTTTGCACCTTCAATAGTTCAATTATTACTACTTAGTCCCCATCATGAATAATTTCTGGCTCCTCCCCTGCTAAATAGGGCCCCAGTGCAGTACTTCCAAAATGGCATCCAAGATTGCATGTAGATACTTGGATAAGTTCTCAAACATTTTCAAGGTGCAGTTTTAATTGAATTTCTGCACTAGGAGAACCCACAACACCCTCTATCCCACAATTCCGAGCATTTCCTAAATGCCAAGTTTATGATGCCTTCTAATAGAAGACATTACCAGTACCACTTCCATAAAGGGACAAGTTCACAGAAACATAAGAGTTTTGGGATTCTTACCTTTCCCTGAAGTTGTGTCATTATCCTAATAACATTCAAACCACAATTTTGGGCCAAAGTCCTTGGAATTGCCTCAAATGCTAGAGCAGCAGCTTCATAGGGCCACTGACATAAAAAACAAAATCAATCAGGAATCGCACATCAAAGAATGGTGCAATAATATACTAATCACAATAACATCACATTGACAAAGTATATGCGGTCATAACTCACAACCTTACAGAATTAAGCACTGTTGCACTAAACATCCACGTAACTATAGCTTAATCATACAATACAATACATGTACTCAACAGTAACAAAACAATACCTTTTCCACGCCTTCAACTGAAGAACTCTTTTGCTTCAGTGTTGCTGATACAGTCAGCTCTGTAGCACCACCGCCAGGAAGGAGTTTTGGATTTTTCAAAATGTTTCTTGCAACAGACATGGCATCCTGCATTGAAAATGTAGAGACCATTATATTAGCCTAAACTTGGGCATGCTTTGAGGGAAATGAGTGCTCATTATAGGTAGTTGGGTTCCTAATAAAATTAAAATATTTGTATATTTTGTTACAGTAAAAGAGCTAATGAGGGAAATTAAAACAGGAGGGGACCAAACATCCAATGATACTCAGACACGCATGTTGCTTAGATGGTCAAAAGGATTCTACTGGCCATCAATGAAACAGAATGCTGGAATTCGAATTTGCAGGCAATACCTGCCAACTAATAAAAGAAAGCTTTCTAGAACAAGTTTTGCACAAGGAGTACAGATACATGGAAATGTGGAGGAAGAAATACCTGCAGGTTTCTCTCAACTTCATTCAATACATCCTTGCTTGCTCCCCTCAACAGAACAGTACATGCCTTGGGATCTTTACAGTCAACAATAAAGGCAAAGAATTCATCACCTATCTTCTTGACCTCAAACAGGCCAGCTCCTGTTCCCACATCAGATTCTTGGAGCTCCTCAGGCCTGTTTACTATAACTGCTCCACAAGCTTTAGCAATCCTGTTGTTGTCAGTTTTCCTAAGTCTACGGATTGCACTAACACCAGCCTTGCTCAAATAATGGATAGCGAGATCACTGAGCCCTTTCTCTGTGATGACTAAATCAGGCTTGAATTTTAGAATTTGAGCGCACAGGTTCTTTATGTATTCTTCCTCCATCTCTAGCAGAACCTGCCTGCAATAAAGTTTGCCACGTAATATACCTTAGAATCCTACCAGAATACTTCAAAACTATGCATGCATTGCATTTCAGTAAGATCATTGCGGTACATGGATATCTCTTACCAATCTTCTTCCTTCATCAACTCAGCGTTGGTCTGATTTTCTCCTTTCTTGTACTCAACAGGGCAGTCCAACAGAATGATACGGGGGTTAACTATCTTTCTCCTCATTTTTCCAGGAGCCACAACATCCTTATTGATCATAACTCCTTTAAGGACTCTAGAATCCTCCAACTGACCACCAGGAACCTTTTCAACTTTAATGTATTTCTTGATATCAACTTCACGCATACCCTGACCAAGGTCAACGCCTGCGGTTGTAGTAGCATCAATAGCAAGGTCCTGAATACAACAACATGAGTTATCAAATAAGTAAAATCCAAGGTTGGATAGGTAGTACAACCCCCACCTCCACACCCAATTTAAAATTACTTAATCATTTTGGCATTGTCCTATGTCAAACTTCTGTAACTTTAAAGAAAGTTTTTAGAAAAAAAAATATTACCATCCACAAATTCAAATAAATACACTATCAAAACATATTTCATGGAGAATTTATAGGTCATTTTGGCTTTTATAGATACACAACTTTTGCTATGTATCTGTCTAAAAAAACCTTTTGCTATGTGTCTAGACATATCGTAGATCTAGGTGCATAACAAAAGCTATGTATCTAGAAAAATCCAAAACGACCTATAATTTGGGACAGAATGGTGGTACTAATTTGATGTTGTTGATGTTAGGCTGTTTGTTTTTTTCTTGTTTGTAAACTTGGTCAAAGTAAAATAAGTTTGACTTAGGACAAAGCCAAGTGAACTATAATTTGGAGGGAATTATTCAAGTTCCACATGGAATAAAGATGCTTACAGCAATAAGGTCACCAAACTGGCCAGTGAATTTTGTACCAATGGAGCTCTTCACAAGGCCTAGCATTGCCCCACCTGCATTAATGGTATATCGGTCACATCAGTCTAACTTTTTAGCATATGGTGTATGAAAGAGAAAAGAGCTAATTCCTTAAGGACAAATGTGCCATTGACGAAGTGCCAGGACCAAGTGTAAAACATATGTTCACTGTGAACTTACGATCATTCACATCAACGGGCATTGCAATTTTGTCAAGTACAGCAATAGCATCATCAAGCGCTTTGGTGTATGCTGAAGATGAGAAAAATACAAGTTTCAGAAGACAAGAGATCAAGAAATAAAACAAGTATTACCCTTGTAAATTGCAGTACTGAGAACAAAGGAATCTTACCTCGGCAAATAACAGTTGGATGGTAGTTCTTGTCAATGAATGCCTGTGCAACATGTAGCATCTCTCCAGCTAGAAAAGAAATGAAAAGGTGTATTGTGAACTAATAATAAGAGGTAAAAATAAAGATATGTCTGTTAAAGTTGGTGTTGTAAAGGAAATGTCTGATCTTATGGAAATCCTTAAGGATGCATGACCACTTAATTAGAATCAATGTATCAAATGTGATACAGATCATGTTTTTTAGGCATTGGGGCATCATGTGGCGCTGGGACTATGCCTCGATGCCTAGGCACAAACCTTGTGGCATCAATAGGGTCTGAAACCAGTCATTTATGTCTTGTATCCATCTTGCTAGAATGATGGTCTGAAACATATTGTCATTTTAGTAAGGTTTGATAGTGTCTCATGATCCCTTCACACTTATACTGGTTTTGGTCACAAACATCTGTATTCCGTTAGACGACTAATGGAAATTAGGTTGGCCTCGAGACGCACACACACACACAAAAAAAAAAAAAAAAAAAAAAAAAAAAAAAAAAAAAACTTGTGGCATCCTGTGACACCAGCACCTGGTGTGCCTGGACGCCTATGCGACACCTCAAAAAGCATGGTAGAGATTATCTAGAATTTTATTATTAGTAGGCATCAATTTGCACAGCAAGTCGCTTGTTCTTAACATGCTTTTGAGAAATACTAGTTGTGGTAGATAGTAACAACCAACTGCTAAGCTCGATTAGAAACAGATTCAACAGTAACACCACAATTAGATGATACTACAAACTACAAACAGCACTGCTTTAGTTTGATGCAAATAAATTGCATTGTTGTTGTTCGTCATAGCCATCAACTTCCCCAAAACAAATGTCACAAAAAATATGCATACCTAGAACAATGACAGATGTAGTGCCATCACCAACTTCTTCATCCTGTGTACGACTTAGTTCAATCATAGACTGCACATTAACACAACCACAGTTAGGTACATGGGACTCACAACATGAATCATAGACAAATACAATTAGGTATGGGTCTCGCAAGACAAATTGATCCATCGTACAGGAAAAAATATGTGATCGTTGACTATTAATTTCATCAGAATTCTTTCACAGCTGAGCAACCAACATAATTTGGCATACCTTGGCAGCAGGGTGTGCGATGTCTATTTCCCTCAAAATAGCATTACCATCATTAGTAACCACAATACCTGAAGAAAAGTAGCCGAAACATAATAAAACACTGTACAGACTCAAAATAGGCAATACATACACGATTGTGATGCAATAACCAATAGTGCAATTGATGTTATTTGTCACATAAAAGGAGACCAATGTTCATTGGCAACTGAAAAGGGGGGAAATAAGTATTACACCATAGTATTGATATTTTAATTTCTAAATAGTGACTGCTATACAAGCATTGGTATAGGGATATACTTCCTCATGTGTTACTCTGTAAATCATTTCACAGTCAAATATGCATTAGCCCACAAATAATGTATGTTCATCTAATCATATTACATCAATATTCTCAGTAAACCAGAAGTATTTAGTGAAAGGAATCTAGCAAAGTTCATAGAGAGGATAATATCAGCATTAAAAGCATATGTAGCAAAAAATATTTCAACAGAAGAACTGTAAACTGAAACATTGGCAATATCAAGCATCATAGAGGCAACAACTTAATTAGCAGTTCACATTCCAGAGCTGATTTATCTTAGCTCTGACACAAAGGATATTTGCAAATGTCCAACTCCATATGGCAACCAAGCCCAACAGGATGAGTTGTTAAGCCTGACCAATGTTATTAAATCGTCTAATCGAACCTAGTCGCCAGAGCACCAACCAGCCCGACTAATCATCTAATTCGTAGTGCACAGCTGATCGACATGGCACCGATTAGCCTCGGACGATCTGATAACATTGAGCCTAACACACCACACAATCAAGTATGTAAAATTCATTCTTTGTTACCAGTCATCAAAGTTATTCAACAGAAATGATTTATATTAACCTTTGTCCAACAATGCAATACATAGACTACAAACAAGCCTTTCGCATACCTCCACCAGCATCCAGAAGCATTTTCAGCATGGATCTAGGACCCAATGTAGTGCGTATGATGTCAGCAACAGCCTGTGAAAAAGAAATATTGAACATGGAATATTATTGAACATTGAGTACAGTACAGTCAAATGGCTGACTGCAGCCTTCATAAAAATTAATTTGCACGACATGAGAAGACCAATGGTTCAATTACAAAATGTACTGTTCCACAGTACAACTGAATTAATCGAACTACATTCTACTGCATTCTTAGAGTCCAAGGGACCACTAAAGCTAACGAACGAAGCTGCTTGAGAATCCGTACCTTGGCCGCCTGGATGTTAGCTCGGTGAACCTTCGCTCCAGACTCCCGCTTCAGCGAGTCCTCTGCTCAGACCAAACGACAAACCGAAACAGGTTGAGACAAATTTCACAGAAACACACAAGGGAGGAGAACGGATCAGACAGGATTGATTGAGCCTTAAAAGGTCGAAACAAAGCAAATCGTGGGTCCCAGAGACGGGATCAGCAGATTTCGACACAAACAACACAAGAAACGGCCTAAATCAAGAACCTAGAAGTGAGAAAACATCAATACATCACGGGCGATAAAACGACAGCGCGCACGCCAGAAGGGGGAGAATAGGGGCCGCTTACTCAGCACGAGGACCGGGGCGTGGAGCGCCATGGTGAAGCAGCGACTTCGAGGGGGGCGACGATAAGATGGGGAGCGGAGAGAATAGGGTGGCAAGATGGAGTACGCTGCAGACAGCAGACTAGATGCGAGTCCGCCGGCGCTGCTGAGGCCCTCGCCCTGGCGCTCGCCTTCGACGCTCCCAGGGAGAGAAACGGAGTCGGCTGGCAGCTGGTGCAGTCCGCAGTGGTGAAGCTAGCGGCGGCGGTCGCGGCTTCTGAAGTGAATGCATTTTTAGGGTTATTATTCGCGGATGGGCCGGATCCAAATGGGCCTTAGACGGGCCTTCTGTGCGTCCAATCGCCTTTACTGTATGAGTTATGCCCGGTACCGCGGGTCGGGTTAGCGGGAAACGGGGGGGAACCGTGCTGGTCCTCGTGATCGCCGACACGATGAGGAAATACCATGAGCTAGAAAATACTCATCCTGCACAGTGTCCGATTGATCACTGTAACATGGACTTTTTTTCCAATTGGTACTCAATATTATATCATCTGAATGTTCTGAACTACAAAACTAAATTAGGATAGGAGTTTCGACATATGGAAACATATATTTCAAAACTAACTACAAAGTTTACTTTCAAAAACTAACTACAGAGTACAAAGAACTTAAATAAATCCTTGTGGAGCCTATGCAATTTTCTGTATTCCTTAGTGAGAGAACAAATACACTAATGTGGTTAGGGGAGTATTGCTGCTGGCCATCCATCTCCGCCCCAAGCGTCTATTGGGCTATCCCGAGGATGCAATTGAGCTCAACAAAAAAACAGCCCGCAATTCCAGTGCTTGTTTACCGTTGATTTAATCAACCGTTGAGATTGCTTCTTGAGAAAAATATAAGCAAAAACCTAGTATTCACTCTAGAGACACTGCTGATGTTGTGAGTGACAGAGAGCAGAATGCACACCACAACATGGTAACAGAGGAAAGAGAAGGAGAAGAGAAATCTGCCCATATTTCATGGCTCAGAACCGGTCATTCTCAAGCCAGTGATCTGCGGCTCAAATGTGGTTGAATTGGCACCAAACTTGGGGACCTCGCTTCGGTTTGAGGATCGGTTGAGAAGAGCATCATATTTGAGAGGAGTTTTGTCAATTTGGGTGACTATACTTCCAGAACAGAGCAATTTTGATAGATGATTTCTTTGAGTGGTCACGATGTCCGACTATGCTAAATTTTGGTTAGTGGTTAGGGGACTTGTGGATTTATATGCCTACCAAAATTTGTGCACAGTGAGGCTGAGTTTGTGAGATATGAACTGATTATCGAGAGGGCAGCACTTCTCTATTTGGTTGAATCCTCTTGATAGAAGGTTGTGGATGCAGTTGGTTGCAACGAGAGTTTTAACTTGACGAATGTGTTGTTGCTAGTGTAGTTCTCTAGATGATCTAGAGAAGACTCCTTGTGCTCGTTGTTGATTATAGAGAAAGCTTGGAGTGGACCGATTGGTCCCGTGGTCTTAGACTCCTTACCTTGAGGTTTTCTGCGTAAATCGTTGCGTCTATTATGCATGTGATTGTTAATTTCCATTGGTGATCTCATGATAGATGTTCTCCTCATGATTCATCACAATATGTGTGATTGTTTGTGCATTATTTTTTTTGCCCATTTATCTCAGCAGCATCACCATTCAATCTTGCACAGAATCATCTTCATCTTCTTTTGGTCTGCCTCTCGTAAGAAGTTCTATCGATCAAACGCTTTTAACTCATTAATTATGTTCTGGGCGCTGGTCATTGTCTATCGGCTCATAGCAACACCAATTAGTAGGCCAACCATTGTGATATTTAATATTGTAAAATAATGTCCAAACATCCGATGTGAGAGGGACTGTTTTTAAGATGTGGAACCAAACAACCTCTTAAGGCTCTCCATTGATACTCTCTACTTTTTTAGAAAAAAAACACTGCTTGAATTATCAGTCTATCTGAATTCTTATCATCTGCCGTGCGCTGAATTGATCGGCAGACGACACGCACTAAGCATTTGTTTTCATTAATGCATGATTTCGTTTTTTTTAAATTACTTCTTCCCTAGTCCCCTGGATCTTCCAATCACCGGAAATTGAATATATAATTTGGCTAGCTAGTAGCTGCAGTGATCGTTGAAGTGAGGGGTGGGTGAAAAGAGGGTGAAAAGTATACTGTAGCACTTTTGTTTATATTTGACAACTTTTGTTCAATTATAGGCCAAGTAAACTCAAAAGATTTATCTCGAGCTAGCCAGACAAAAAGTATAAATATGCAACCGCTGCTACTTCATTTCTTCCATGCAGACGTAAAGTATAATTGATATGATGGGGAAAGAGAAACTTTTTTAAAAAAATAAATAGAGCCTGAAGTAGCGAAAGGATGCAGGCCAGCTACCTCATGTTGTTGTTGCTGAGCTGTGGTAGAGAAAAGACAGGCGAAGTTGTATTTTCTGGCCGGTCGAGCAACAGGGTAAAGTGCCATTGGTTGGGTGTATGCTGATTGCTGAATAATTGTGCTAGGAGGGACGGGGTAGGGGGCCTTTGGTTTCTTTCAGACGGTAAATCGTAAATTCCCTTCTTCTGTCCCTGTGCTGTGTTTTTATTCACAGACGAATCTTGGCGTCGGCAGGCATCCACACATTAATGTCAGCAGATTTCATAATCGTCTTCTGATGATATATCATCAGAACAACGTGTTCGCTTCAACTTTTCCACTCCTTTTTTTCAGCTATAAAACTATATTTCTCTCTCAATAAATTAGCATATGCTAAAATCAGCAAGTTCTTTTAAGCCACCTCAACAGCTTAGAGCCTACAGTAGGCCGGCCGGACCCAGCGAAATGGAGCAGCAATGATTCATCAACCAATTCAAAGAAGGAAACGGAATGGAGGAAGAAAAGAGAAGTTAGCTGCTAACGCGATCATCATTCTTTAGGCCCACCGATGACTGGATGGACATTTTGTTTTCTCGTCGCACTCGCGTGGCCTCTAAGCATAGTATGCATGCATGCGTCTTATTTGATGCGGCAGTACTACCACTACGTCTGTACTACAGGCATCTTTCAAACTTCTAACTGATCATTAGTTGCGATCAAAGCAGAGCTACGCTGCAATCAAGGTGCTAATTAATCCTGACCCAACTAATCATTTGATGTGCATACTTTCCGCAGGCCGGACGGCCGCCTAATCGACCCTTTTCCTTCTTTTTTTTTGTTTATATAATCTATCTATCTATATCATTCTATCTAACATCTTCTTGTTGTTACCAGTGCTGATAAATAAATTTAATATGTAACTTATATATAGCTGAAAATTTTCAGATAGGCTTTATTCCACTACTATATTAATTTTTATTAAAACGGACAAAATTGATTAACTAAGGTGGTTTTTCCAAACGCCTCGGTTAATCGTGAAAAACAAAAAAAATAAAAAACGGTGGATAAACCCGTTGGCCCATTCACGGACTTGTCGATGCCTACTTTCTCGCTGGTCCGCTAGTTTTCGGTCGCCCGACGTTGGCTCTGGTCGCTCGCCGTTGGATCTAGCCTCCGGTCACCGGGATCCAACCACCCCCGCCGCCGGAGTTGATGCCCATGTTGCCGGACCTGGCCTTTATCGCCGTCACATTGGATCTGTGAGGGAGAGAGGGTGAAGGATGAATTTGAAAGAGGAGAGAGTGTAAGGGATGAGGACATACTAGGGAGGTAGCGCAAGGAATCGTTGAATGTGCACTGCCACTATACACTCGCCGGAGGAAGAGGGAGGCCGCACCGAGTGAGGAAGATCGGGAGGTCATGCCGCGGGTAGCAACGTATGCGCCCGCGCCCTAGTAGCCACCATCGCGTTCTGCCAGAAGGGATGGGGAGAGGGCCGCCGGGAGGAAGGGGAGGGGGTGTGTCGAGCGCTGAGAGAGAAGGGAGGGAGCATGGTGGGTGAGGATTAGAGTGAGAGACCATATAAGAGTGAGATGGGCTAGGGTTTCATTCTGGTATATATATTGTGATCTTCGTGTCAGACCAAGATGGTCTGAGATGGAATTGGAGTTGGCTCAACAAATTAGTCTCAACAAATTCATCTCATAAATTACACATAATATATGCAATTAGTTATTCTTAATCTACATTTAATACTTAGTACACGTGCCAAACATACTGATAGGACCT
Organism: Eremochloa ophiuroides; assembly: GCA_038502445.1. Classification (NCBI taxonomy): domain Eukaryota; kingdom Viridiplantae; phylum Streptophyta; class Magnoliopsida; order Poales; family Poaceae; genus Eremochloa; species Eremochloa ophiuroides. The sequence continues at coordinate 103,634,005 of JAHLJS010000002.1, read as the reverse complement.
AGAGAAACAAAACGAGACCTTACTGTTAGGAAAAAATTGGGTGAGATCCGGGCCTCACCGTATAAGGTGAGGACTGTGCAACTGACGCGTGGGATATAATCACCATGCAGTATCATTTTAACTGTTTGCATAGTGATCATAGCTCACGCGTTAACTGCACATTTCTCACCATACAAAGTACGGATAGGCCTTATTCAATTTTACTGTTATCGCGTCTTTCAACACGAAGCCCAGGGCTAAAAGGGTGGGGGTGGCTGCGCATGTGCTTGGCGCTTGCTCTTCAAATCATCGGTGGACAGGATCGGGGGCAACCGCACGTCAGAACTGCAAAGGGCATGGGCTCGTCGTAGCAACCATCATAGCAAAGCAATCCTGTTTAGATACACTGCAACTTACAATTGCAACTATGAGAAATAGAGGGAACGAGATGACCTTGATGGTCTCTCGGCTGCGTGTTATATAGGTGTTGACGGTAATTATTGTATGATTTTACCCGTCAACTAAATATGAAATAAGGATATAAATACAAACACCACCATAAAATAGGGCTTTAACTGACAGAATTTCACAGTTTTGGTGAATCAATATTTTGCAGGGGTTATTCGGAAAAGAATCAAGGGAGACCCACATGTCCGATTAAAATGATGAATTCCACCGCGAAAGGAGATCAAGAACATTCTAAAGAACACCAGAGACACGCCCGACGAAGCGGGGCCCACTTGGCAGAGACAGAGGGTCAGCCGACCCTGTCAGGACTCCTTTTCGCGTGCGCTTTGACGTGGACCCACATCCCAAAATTTCATGCAATCTCAACCGCCCGTCGAAGTCGGTTTAATCCAAGGGTTACGGTTCATCCCACCGGCCTATATAAGGCCCCCCAGACCCCAGGGTTTCATATCAATTCAGTTATTAATCAGTTCAACCCAGTTGTAGAGAGCCAGAAACCCTAAAATCATTAGAGCTTCACCATCTAAAGCATAGCTACATAGGTTAGAAGTAGAAGGAGGCGAGTTCTACTCGAGTTCTGGAGCTAGAAGGCTTCCCGGAGCCATTGTAAGCTCTCTCTTGTATTTTAAACCTCTTTTGAGTGATTGAGATAAAGTTGATTGACATTGTTCTACTATTGATTATGTTCTCAATTATGTTATTCATTACTTATCTAGATTGTATATTTTGCATAGTTAGGATACATTCATATTCATACATAGGTTTGTATAGCGCTCATTCATTGATATCATGGGTAGGTGATGAACAACATGTAAGCATGATGCTTAGATGTGGTTTGTCTGCAAATGCGCCTTATATTCTGGGTTCTGTGGTAGATCGCGGATGTGACACTCCCGTTGAGTCCTTTGTAGTCCACACTCCGAATGTAGGGAGAGTAGGTAGTTATTATTACTTTAGAAGGCTGGCTATGATCTTGATCTTCCTTAGTAATATTTCATTAAGTATGAATATGAAGTATCTTCGCCATGATTGTTAGTATAATTGCACCAATCTAATATGTCTTTGATAGTATAGTTAGAATGACTTAGAATATCCTTATGCCTCAATCTAATCCATGCTAGTGCCTAGATAGGAAGTGCTCTAAGTGATCATTATTATTATATACTGATTGATTGGATTGATCATTATGCTTATCATATATATCATTATTATTGTGACATAACCACTCTTCTGAGAATATGGGTCATGCATGGTTATCTCCATATTTGCATATGCACATGACGTCTATCTATCTACTTACATCCCATTTATTGCCAATCCTTCCCAGTGGTAAAAATATAAATGACAACCCGGAATATTCCTGGGTAAAATGCTACAATGGTATAATTAATCTGTGCGCTTGCAGATACTAATATTTTATATCCTCTTTAGTTACTTGCATCTATAATAACTGCTTAGTATTATTTTGGGTAGTTTCCATACATGTCTCTTATATTCATGTTAGGGATGATAACTTAGTTATGGTAAGAGATGTAGGTTTAAAAGAGGTGGCTAAGTAATTTACCAAGTGACAATTAATACCATCAAGCATTTTTGGCGCCGTTGCCGGGGATAGAGTCTAACTCTATTTTTGGTGATGACGTTAGAAATGCCAACAATAGGTGAGGAAAAGCCCCTCACGTGGCTTACAAGATTGGTTTACAAGATCTCAGGTTGTTACAACAAACACTAGATATACATGACTTATCTCCTAGATACATGGCAACAACCTGAGTATACATGACACAATTAGATACATGCTAACAACCACAGCCGAATGAATCTATATCCTTTAACACTCCCCCTCAATCTTAGCCACTAACAAGGCCAAGATTGTTTCTGAATTGCTTCAACTTGACAGCAGGAACAGCCTTTGTGAAACCATCAGCAAGCTGATCTGCAGAATTAATGAATCGAATATCCAGTAATTTTTGAGCCACATGTTCACGGACAAAATGGAAATGAATCTCTATGTGCTTCGTACGAGCATGGAAAATAGGATTCGCAGAACTTAGCCCCGAGATTATCACACCATAGTCTAGCAGCTGGAGGGTGACGAACCTGGAGTTCACGAAGCAATTTTTGGACTCAAATCATCTCGGCAGTGGCATTGGCCAAGGCATTGTACTCCACCTCGGTGCTTGACCGCGAAACAGTGGCTTGCTTCCTTGCCATCCATGAGATGAGATTACCTCCCAGAAAAACTGTAAACCCACCAGTGGAGTGACGATCATCAGGGCATCCAGCCTCAGCATCAGAGAAGGCACTTACTAAGGTGGAGTTGGACTTGGTGATCTTAAGACCGAGTGTGACAGTGCCACAGATGTACCTCAAGATGCGTTTTACCACGCTCCAATGAACCGTGCTCGGAGCATGAAGGTATTGGCACACTTTGTTCACCGCAAAGGAGATGTCTGGCCGGGTAAGGGTGAGATATTGTAGTGCGCCTACCACACTCCGATATTTGGTGGAATCATCAGGTCCCAAGGGATCACCATCCGTGAGACTAAGTTTTTCTGAAGGAGACAATGGAGTATCAACGGGCTTGGCCTTATCCATAGCAGACCGAGACAAGATATCCAAGGAATACCTTCCTTGAGACAACACAAGACCATCCGTGGTACGTTTGACTTCAATGCTGTAACACCCGGTTTTCCGAAGAATACCAAGCGTTAATTATATGTGTGCCCAGGATGTCCACACAACACATATAGTGACAAATATGGTAAATATCATAAGCAATGCTTAATTATATAGCGAAACATATTTACATTAAGACTTACAAATATATCAAAGCACAACGAAAACTATTCTTCATCTTCTATCTTTGGGTCACCAAACTCCACAGGGACGGTTGACTGGGGGAGCACTCGCCTAGTACTCTTGGAACAGCTTATGGAAGTGCTTTACTTGAACCACCATCTGGTACCCATCCGGGATTTTTATTCGTGACAACCACAAGTGTCAGCTCACCATGCTCAGCAAGTATAACATGAGGGGATGCAAGGCTCAAAAGGCTAACACAGTTGAACTGCGGTAAGCACTTTTAGTTGGTCACATTTTATTTATTAAGAGACTATGTAACTAAGTTATGCTTAGCACCCCAGGTGAGAGTATAATAATTATTATCAAGATTAATTCATCATCCCAAAGCCATCCATAGAATCATCTGTCTTGAAAAGGATTCAGGCCGGTCATGTCCGTGAGCACGGCTGATATATCAGTTTGATCAAACTTTGCAGAGTGTGTACACTTTCACCATGGGTCGTGAATTCCCATATGCCCCGAGGCGGCCAACCTCTTATCACTTCCAAGGTGAGCAGACAGGGAACCACTACGAAGCCTTTCAATAGTCACTCTAACAAGTTAGTAGACGCAAGGTTTCAGTTAGGCGAATGGAGGCCCCCTTCAAGATTGGCAAACCATGTGACCGTAGCCCAGCACACATCTTGACAGGCTCGGAACCCATTCTTTAACCTAGGCCCCCCTCTAGCGCCTTTCGGTAACTACTAACAAGCTAGAGAAGATCTAGTTACTCATCTAAGACCAGAGCCATGTAGTTCTCATGGTTGTACGGTAAATCCTGGGTGGCCGCTTTAAGATTCAGATGCATTCGGAGGGCAGACTAGAGGGACCAAAAAGACCCAATGCTCTAACCCTCTTATGTCCATTTTTCTTAAAAGCATCTTTCATCCATAGTTGGATAAATAAATAATCAGTATTATAAATCATTATAGTTGGTGATAGCAAACTAAGCCAATCTACCCATATGCAATAACCCATAGGTAACAAGGATACAAGATATCAACAATTCTAGGTAAAATCCTTATATGTTTATCATATTAGACACATGCATATGAAAGGTGATTAAATGTTTATTAGGTAACAAGGGAACTCATGCTACACTTGCCTCCAAAAGCTTTTCAGCCTCTCCAATTTCTTCACGATCATCCTTGCATAGCTCCATTTCTAACGATTGCAACAACTAGCACAATCCTCATATTCAAACCTAGAAACAGTACACCAAGCATTATAAAAATAAATTACAAAGGTTTTGAAAACCTATGGCTTGTTCTATAATCGTGTGAGCGCAAAAACTAAACAAAACAAGAAACCACAATTAAAGGATGTGAGAGTTGAAAGGTGTATATGGCAAGGATTGGATTAGATGAGCAAGGTGGAATTTGGACAAGAACATAACTAACATATAAAAAGGATTGAATATGTATTAGGTTTTAAGCATAAGGTTTGGCTTTGGAGAGAATGATATGTATTATGGTGTGTGGTAGAGAAAGATTGCATTGGAGAATAAGATTGAATTGATATACATCATGTGGCATTCTCCTAGGGATCTATGATAATTGTGATATGATGTTTCCATCACTAAGTTAGAGTGACATATCAAGGTTGATAGTAAGGATAGATGTTTATTTGTGGTGATGATGTAGTTTAGGAGAGTTGATAAAGCATGAATTGAATAGGACAAGAGTTTTACTGATCACAAGCTTATGGTTCTTATTGGATGATGTAAATGATTACAAAAATATAAAGAAGAATATCCATGCAACATGTGAGGGCATGCCGTATGAAGAGAGCATGTTGATCAGAGATGCACTTAGGACGGAGCAAATTTGCAAGTTGGTGGTATGCTGATTAGCACCATTGGAGGACATGGATTGAATAATGGATAACATGATATGACATTGATGACAAGATTTATATCTGCTTATAGAACATCACATGACAAATATGGTGGCGGTGGTTGGGACATGTAGATTATGTAAAGTGCATGGAGACCATGGATTTAAGATGGGAAGAGAGGTTACACAAATAGCTTGAGTTATGAATATTTCTTAGAGATATGTGGGAATGATTTTGGATAAGTGAATAGGTTACTTTGGAACATTTCATGACCAACAAATGTACTAATGTAACACCCCTGGTGTTACGATAACTAAAACCTGTCATATCATCATGATTACCTGCACATCATCCCGCATAAAATCTTGTTACTGTGCATTTATTAAAGTAAAATTTATTTTATTATTACTAAATGTGATTGTGCATATGTGATCTAGAGTGAATTGATTATCTAAGTGCTTGGGTGAAAATTTAATTTAAAAACAAATCAGAAATCAGAAGAAAATGATTTATAAAACCCTAAATGGTCCCAAAACCCTAAATCAAAAACTAAGTAGAATTTGAGGTTGGGCCTTAAACAAAAGTTGTAGCTCTTGGAAAGTCGAGCAACTTTTATTTTGGAAGAATTTAAAGTTATTATTTAAAATTTCAAATAAAATCCTAATCTATGTTTAAAGGTTTAAGTTTAAATTCTTATTTTGGAAATTTTTAAGAATTAAACAAAACTTATTATATGAAAGTTGTAAGGTTCACTGAATGGAACAACTTTAGTATTTGGATATTTTGAAGTTATTATATAAAATTTTGATTTTTGGGTTTCTGTTCAGACTCCCGTTTAAATCCTATTTAGCCCATTTTTCATAATTCAAAAACCACTTAAAATATTGGATTCCTTCCAAAAGCAAAGTTGTTCAGCAATAAATTCTATGCAACTTCTATTTTGGGAATTTTTTGAGTTGCTATGAAAAATAAAATGTAATTTCGCAAAAACAGAAACAGGTGAAAATGACTAGCTACAGTAACTCGCCCCTGATTCCTCTGTACGCGAACAGAGCCGACCGTACCGCCGCGTGACACCATCGTCCTCACTGTCGGTCGCGCGTCCGCCGGGAGGGGGTCGAGCTCGTGGGGGCCTTGGCCACGTCTCGGAGTCGCCCCAGCCCTTTATAAGCCACCGGCGAGCCCCTCCTCCATTTCTTCCCTCTGTGTAAATTCGTCGTACACGCTCAACCAACGCCATCTCCATCTCGCGGCTAGTAAATTCACTTCGTTGCGCATCATTTCAGCCCGTTTGTGCCTGCTATTGTTGCCGGAGTCAGCCGAACCCGTGGTGCCCGTCTCTGCGTGCAGCCATGGCCGCCGAGCCCATGCTCGCCGTGGCTAGCCGCCTCTAGCTTCTCTTCCTTCCTTCTCTCTTTTGTTCTAGGTTCTCCTTGGAACTGTGAAGCTCTTCGGCTTGACGGTTTAACTTTTCATCCACCGGTCGTATCGGAACGCCAGTTGCCAGTGCAACCGTTCGCCATGAACGCGGAGCAGAGCGGCCGCCACCACTGTTCCTCTTCCTCCGGTCATCCTCCGGCCAAACCACCTACACCATCACTTTCCTTGAGCTCCACCATCCTTTCCTACCATCTTTTTCCGGCGTCTCTGTGCTCCAGCGCCGTCGCTGTCGGAGTGACTGCCACCGGCGTCGTCCGCACGCGTGGCCAGGACACCACGGGCCACCCCGAGCCAAGCCGAGGCCACCAACGGGTGCGCACGAGCCTTGGGATGTTCCCCACCTCTTCCCCGCCGTCCACGAGCACCTCCCTCACCAGAACCGGCGTCCCCGTACGGTCCTTCTGCCTGAAAATCGCGGCCAAGGACCCCTGCTGGGAAGATGACTCTTTCCAGGGGGTTTTCTGCTTGTGATTCAAGTGAATAGTACCAATAGTGCAGTTTTTCTTTTTCCTTTTCAGAATATGTGCTGAACTTGTGAATTTCATATCTAATTCTTGGTGCACGCTAAAATCATGAAAATTTGTGTGTAGCCTATTTATTATGTATTCTTCTAGGAAAAATATGAAACTTGGATTTTGGATAATTTTTGTATGTTTTAAAATTACCTCTTTTAATTAATAAATGGACCTTCCCTGATTTTTATAGGATAAAATATATATTCAATGGTCATGAAATTTTGTGTGTGTCTGTTTTATGTCGATATCTGCCTTCACAAAAAGTTTGGGATTAATTTGACAATGTTTAGTTATACCCTTAATTATATGCTTTAATTATTAGTTGATAATTATAGAAATGATAAGCACAAATCATGAACTGACTTGGGTGATTTTTTAGTTGATTGTGGACCTTGGAACATGAAACTCCTGCTGTTCCTTGGCATCTTAATTACTTCTATGATGTAGTTGTAATCCATTTGTTAGTTAATAATTAAAGCGACTTATTGAAATATTTCTTTGGTGGATGCATGTATATAGTTGTGATTGCTGTTGGCATTTCTTAACGTCGTTACAAAGATAGACTAAAAGTCCATCCCCGGCAACGACGCTAGAAATGTTTGTTGGCTTTTCTTAGCATTACTACTAAAGATAGACTACAGGTCCGTTCTTAATAATAATACTTAGAAACATAAGTTGACATTCCCAACCACCGTTACTTCAGAAAGGTAATCCTTGGCCCTTAGTGGCGCCGGCTTAGGTAATGCAGTCTGGTAATAGCAGCTAGAAGTGCCGAATTGGCCTTCCTAACCGTCATTACTTACGATATGTAAAACTGTGGCACGGCGCCGTGGGGTGCAACAAGAATTATAATCCTTAACTAACGGTACTTAGGTACGCCAATCGATAGCTCAGTAAGGAATAAGATTACTCTGCAAGCGCATAGAACTATCATTGTAGCATTTCAACCCGTGAGTAGGGTGTCGTATTTATAATTTCCCGTAGGAGGGCAATATGCATCAAGCGTGGTGTAAACATGATCACTTATTGAGTGCAATGGTAGGCATAGAGTAAACAGGAATAAAACATGATTTCAAGATAGTGGACACACATATGGATCAACCTCAAGGATAAAAGGAAAATAAAGAATAAAATAATATATCTAACTAAGCAGGCATTGGTCATATATAATTATGCAAAGAACTGTTAGTAAATCATCTAATTAGTAGTTCTAGTATCAGGACTAAGTCTGGGGTGATAGGGAGATCCCCGCATCTGGTCTGCCAGCCGATAGAGACTTTACGAACTCCTACTCGATATCCGAACAGTGGGGGAATGCTAAGGATGGACAGGGCTGTCACCACCTGTCCACCTACCCCTCTGCCCGTGGGATACCGACATATCCACCGATCTCCGCATACCCAAGCTCCATGTTTGCGTACTTGGAAACAACTCCTAACCCCCGCGGACCCCAACCCTTCGGATTGACAGGCTAGGTTAAGAGTAACCATGACAGCACGACGAACCATCACCTCATTCCTAGTTCTTCCTCTATTCATACTAATTCGATGAACAATGAAGAACGATGATGAATAAGTCACGAACATGATACATAAACTATGTTCTACCTCATGTACTATGCTCAAAGCAAGATCATAACTAGACTCTAGTTCATATGCATAATCATATAAGTATGATAAGAACTTGCTCATGGAAGAGGACCGAATTGTATTCATACCAAGATGATCCTTTTCTTCCAAGGAGACAAGCTCTCCTTGATAGCTCTTGCCTTGCTCACAAACTACTAATACTACTCTAAAGATACAAGTGAGAAGTGTGAGGTAGATGACTTCAAAATGATGTGTGTGTTGAAGGGGATAGAGCACCATCTATTTATAGTGGTACTATGACGGTTTGGCGCATCTAAACATGGAAGGAGATGAAACCGCCATCAGCAAACCGCCATCAGCACCGCCTCCGAAGATGGGCCCGAGAGGCCCCACCTGGGGGGCGGTCGCCCCCGGGGGCGGTCGGTCCCTGGGGAACGCCATCTGGCCACCGCCTTCGAGTGGTCGGTTGCTCCCTGGGCCTGGGCCTCTCCCGTGGTTGCGGATGGATCCAATTACGCTTTGAAGGTGGGCTTCTTTAGTATTCTTTGTTTGCGCATTTGTCGGATTCGTTATTTGACTTTGCGCTTTCTCCATGTTGATGCGTATTTCCACTTGTTATGCCATAAAACCTGTAAAACATGAATGCTAGGGGTACAAGTGGAACTTGTTAGTAGTAAAGGCATATGTGCTAGAATATGATTGTTAATCCTCTTTTTAGTCTAAGTTGGTGGTATAAAATTTATCCATAAGGACCACCAACAATTGCCTCTTGTATGCAACCACATGGGTAAAATGCTGAATTATTTCTATTTTAGGGTATTGATGGATGTAGTCTTTTAATTTATAATTAAATAACTTAATAATTAAATAAAAGAACATGTTTTCATAATCAAACACCCTAGTTCTTTTGTGAAGGAAAGTTATATGAACTTTCCAATCCATATTTACTTTCTATTAATGTATTTATGAGCTTTCATTGTATACATCATGGCATGCATTCCATTATATTAAAGCATGCATCATTCCATTACGTGTAGTGAACGCGAAAAGAAAATTATTATCTGAAGAAAGTCCCGAGTAAGGTCTTCACTCGGTGGACGTGGACCCTTCTCGGTGGTTGACTTCAGGATTCTATCGGCTCCAAGCAACAGGCAAGCCCCGGTGCATTCAACCCCTCTCCTTGTGATTTGAAAAACGTTTATAACTTGAGTTAATCTACTGCATTAAGTTGATAGGAGTTGATTGATAACCCAATTGCTGCATTACCAACCTTGACCACTGAAATATCTGGAACCCATTTTAAAATAAAATGTTTGAAAATGCTTAGCTCTGCTTGAATAAATTAGATTTGCATAAAATGCTATATTTTGAGCTATTGTGATATATATATATATATATATATATATATATATGCCATTGATTAATTCATGAAAAAGGGAATTGGTATATTCTCGTTTAGTGGCTGTGCACCTGATCAGTACATTGTCACAGACGTGAAGGGATTTTCTTGCTCGGTGGTTGTGAATTTGGGTTAGAGTCCCAATGCTTGACCACCGACGGAAAAAGGGATTTGAAAACCGTGCGATTACTTGTACTTGGGTTAGAGTCCTAATGCAATGTCTCCGACGGGAAAATGAATTAGGGACCATTCGTTGTAGGCCTGCTGTGATCTAGACTTTGCAACTAGCCACATACTGCGGAAAGTCTTTGACTCCGGTGGCTCTACTACTTGAACCGACAACCACGCACTGGGAGTGGAGAGATGGCGAGAGTAGCGTGTACCCTCATGGCCGGCGTGCCTGGAGAGGAGAGGAGTACTGTGCTCTCGAGTGCCGTAGGACCGGTTTAGGGGTAGAAAAGCCATGGTAGGTGGGGTTGGTATATGCAATCTTAAGTGCCACATATGCAGTGTGGATAGGGACCTCCAGCTGGGTACTAATCGATTCGAATCGTCGTTGCTCCTCGGATATGGAGACTTGATCCTTTGACCTACAATTGAAAAGTGGTTCGGAACTAGGTGTTTTGAGAATGATTAAAGAATTGGAAAGTATGATGAAAAATGATAATGGATTTGGAATTATGTATTATGCTTAAACTAAGATTAAAGTAAAATATGGAAATAGGATAGTAATGCTTTTCTGCAAAACTCTTTGACTCTTGCTCAAGCCTTACCTTGACTCCCTTCAGCCTGCATTCCTGAGTCTCATCCCTTTTTTCTTTAGTCGGGTAAGTCTTGCGGAGTACCCCATGTACTTAGGGTTTGTTAACCCCTGTTGCAGGTGAGCCGAGTGTATAGTTCGGCGTGGGACCATGTTGGTTGACGGATCGCGCATGATCAAGGATGTGTATATGATATAACCCTTGGGCAAGGGTATAGTTGTACACTGCTTATCCACTGCGAAACTCTGGTTTGGGATGATGTCATTTATATTTGTAAACTTATGTTTATGTAGCACTTCCGCACTCTTCACTCTGATTTGTATTATTTGTGTAAACTATTGTAATACTTGCAACGTCCTTACAATGAGATCCTCGGGTGGATTAGGGTTTCCGAGGAAACCCGGCAGGCCACCTAGGTCAAGGGGAACTCGTGTAGACTGATCGTGGGTCCTTAGGGCCGATGACGGTGCACGTGGGCCCTATGATTAAGGCGGTTTTGTCACAACTAAGGTGGATGCTAGATCAAAGGAAAACATGACTACGGCGATTTGTGCATCGGTTGAGCGTAACCGGTGATGGACAATGGCAAATATGATTATAGATTGCATGGTTATAACAAAGATAAATGGAAATTTTTTTGTGGGGTTTCTAGGTACTTCATGAGGGAGGTTATGGCAAAAGGAGGTGATGTTGTGATCATGCATTTGTCGGAGAACATGATCGCAAGATAGGACTATGTGGCTGTTTGGCATGGCAAGGGCAGCGACACGGTGATCACTGTAACTCAAGTGTCATGATTCATATGATCAAGCCAACTTGTAGGGATGTGTGTAGGTATATGAGGCACAATGTGGTTGAAGGGCTTGATCACCGGAGTGACGAATCATCGGGAACACGCATGCCAACCGGCATCAGTACGGCTGCAGGGCAGCAAGGATAGCGAGAATAATATAGGAACATATCTCTTTCATCATGGATCCTATAGACATGAAAATTTGCAGAGACATGTGCAACTATATGAAAGATATTCTATCCAGAGGATGCATCATTTTCTTCAATGGATCAAAGGGAACGCCATTGCCAAAAATAGTGTGTCTGCTGTTTGGACAACATGGGTAAAAGACACTTCGGTCTCAATATCTCGGCTATCATGGATTGGATAGACAAACCAACTTGTGGGATCATGTGCAGGTATGTCATAAACAAGTAGATTCAATGGCTTGGTGATTTGGATAAAGGATTAGCAGGGAACGCCAAAACCACTAAGAGCTGCAAACTACCTAGACAGCAGGAACAGCGGGCATGGAGATGACGATATCTGTAGTTTCTCAACTCATATGGCAAAAACATTTTGCAGGGGTGTGTTCAAGTATATGAAATACAATTACACCAATGAGATTGATGATTTGATCAAAGGAACAGCGAGGAACGCCGTTACCACAAACAGAAGTGCTGCTGACCGCCAAGACAGCAAGACATACAACATGTATACTTCATCGGGGATCAACCATACGTCATCAAAGGTACTTGATATTCAGAGAAGAACATGAACACATTATGGGAGATATGATGAAGGGTTCTCACCATGGGGATTGGTGTGGTGGAGCGGGGAAGCACTTCGACGACGAGCAGTGATGACAACGCGGTTCAACGGCGCATCCTTCTCGCGCAGTTGATCACGGCGACATCCATGGTGGTAGAAGCCTTCATCACACCATGAACAGAAGGTAGGGTGATGGTGTTCTCCTCCAAATCCTTGTTGGGTACTTGGAAAGAGAAATCAAGGAGGCAATGCGGGTTCCAATCGTCGAGATGCATCGTTTTCATGGAGGGGAAGGGGAGGAAGGTTGGGGATTGGTTGGGGCAGCCATGGGGGAGGATGAGGAGGAGCAGGGACGTCTCCCCTTTGTTCTTGATGTGATAAATGAAGGGGGAGGCGTGAGGGGGCTGTGGGGGAGGTATATGTGAAGGGGATAGGGTGGGAGACCAAAGGGTTGGATGGCAAAGGGTCTTGTCTTGATATTTTGGTGCCTTGGTTGATATTTTTATGCAAGATGGAGAGGTTTTCAGGTGGGTGGATGTGGGAGAGGGGAGGGAAAGTGGTAGAGGGCTGGTTGGACTTGATGTTGAACCACAAAGGAGGGGAGGATGGTTGGGCTTTGACCCGCGATGAGAGATAACGCAAAGTTTGGACCGGATTCTGCTCGGAGCAATGTCGGAGGACGAAATGAGTTGGGTTGACCCATTAGAAAAAGAAAGAGAGATGGGGAAGATGGTTTAATAATGGGATAGATTAGTTGCTTGTACAAATAGAAGAATATAATATGGAATGGTAATGTTGGGCTCGGGTCGATAAACTCTCAGCGACACAATTAGGGTTTCCGAAACATTTAGAGCTTCAAAAGGGGACACCAAAGCAATACAATTTCAAAAGATGGTAAACAACAAGTTTGTCTTTGATTAAGAGGAGAAGAGGTAGAGGCGAAAGAGTCCAAGTGGATGTTGCCCAAGCTAAAGTGAGGAAAGAAAAGTAAGTCACAACTGAGATTATCATGGGTACACGACATGTGATTGATTTGACATGAACAAAATGATGGTAGGATTGTGTAAGAGAGAAGAGATACAATGATTTGTCATCTAGCATAGACTTAAATGATTTGGAGAAGACTCAATATCAAAAATGATTAGGAGCTCAAATATAAGAGGAGAAAGAATGAACAAGTGAGAATGTGAATAATTAGGGATTTAGAGAACCTGAGCTCGGGTGTTTGTCAAGATGAAAGTTTAGAGTTTGCAACAAGATTATTTTGGAACAAGGATCAAGGTATATGGTTCCAAGGTTTTAATCATAGATGGAGACTTGATCAAAGATCTTGAGACATTTGATTCCAATAAAACCCTATGCGCGTTTGAAAACTTTTGAAATCATTTTTCATACAAAACACTATGTAGAGGCATGAATGCAACACACCATTAAATTATTCACAAAATTTTTGGAAACTCATATTTTCCTCTATCTAAATTGTAAACAACTTAAGCTAAGTCGGAATTTTTAGAAAATGGTGAAAATATTTTATTTTGTTTTTAATATTTTCTATTCACATCCCAAAATATAAATTTTGGGGTGTGACAAATGCCAAGGAAGTAGTGCAAGGCACTCAAGTCCTTGAGAGCAAAATCTTGCTGAAGATCCTTGAGCAGTGCTTCGGTGGCTTGGGAGGAGGAGCTAGCAACAATGATGTCATCAACATAAACAAGCACAAACATGCTGTGACCACCACAATCAAAATAGAACAGAGAGGTGTCGGCTTTGGAGGCCACAAATCCAAGTGCTTCCAGCCTTCGACACAATCGTGCATACCAAGCTCGCAGCGCCTGTTTCAAACCATAAAGACTAAAGAGCCTTATCCAGTTTACACACATATGAGGGATGTGTTTTATCAGCATACCCAGGAGGCTGAGACATATAAACATCTTCATCAAGGAGTCCATGGAGAAAAGCATTTTGGACATCCAATTGCCGAAGCGACCACCCACGAGAAACAGCTATTGATAGAACCAACCGAATTGTGGCAGCCTTGACGACAGGACTGAAAGTTTCTTCGTAATCAATGCCGTATTGTTGCTGGAATCCCTTAGCCACAAGACAAGATTTATACCGATCAATGCTGCCATCAGCCTTGCGCTTGATGCGGTAGACCCATTTACAGCCAACAATGTTCTTGTCTTTAGGTCGGGGCACAAGATGCCAGGTCTTGTTTTTTATCAGAGCTGCGTACTCATCATCCATAGCGGCGGCCCAATGTGGGCTATCCAGAGCTTCATGCACGGTGGCAGGTTCATCGGTTGGAGTGTTGACAAGCAGAGCCAAAGGAACAGTGCCATCAGTATACGTTTTTGGCTTGCGAATACGTTGAGAGAGGCGTGTGTTGTGCTGATGAACTTGCGGCGCTGGTTGGGCCACAGGCGCAGAGTCCGCAGGAAATCCAGATGAGGAGATCTCGACGGGGCTCGGAGGTGCAGTATCCTGGCGACCGGGATCCGTCTGTGGCGCAGGGTTGGGTGCAGAAGATCCCGCGCCCCGGTCGCTGGTGGAGGCATGGCAGAAGGCGACGAGGAGACAGGCGCTGCAGCGTGCGTTCCCGAGGTTGATGCGCCGGCAGATTCTAACGCTGGCGATGAGGTGGCAGGGGGATCGACTTCGGATCCCATGCTGTGCCCACGCGGGAGACACATGAGATGATGTGCGTTGAAGCCTTGAATCTCCTCCGTTTCTGGACGATTGTCGCTCAAATTTGTTCCTGTGTTAGGCACATAATCAAAGGACCTTGGTCCGGCATTAGTAAGGTTAGGAGATGCACTAAGTTGGTCAGGTAAAATCGTATTCCCATAGGTAGTAGATGGAGGAAGAAGAAGATCCGGGAGGAGCTGAAGCTCTTTGCGCAGGAGAGCACCAGCGTTGGGATGAAGGCTAGCAAAGGGGAAACTTGTTCATCAAATACCACGTCGTGTGAAATGTACACACGACCCGTTTTAGGTTCAAGACATTTGTACCCTTTATGGAGCGTGCTATATCCTATGAAAACACATTGGGCGGATCAGAAGGAGAGCTTTCTAGGATTATAAGGTCGAAGAAGCGGCCACACCGCACAGCCGAATGTACGGAGAAAATTATAATCTGGTTTTTGATGGAGAAGACGTTCTGTTAACACCAAATTTTGGGCTGGGAGCCAATAGCCGATACCAGAGGAAGATAGCCGATACCGGAGGAAGATAGCCGATTTCGAAAGCAGATTCCGTCCAGCGGAAGGAAGGAAATAGCCGATTGCACGCTGAATCGGTTATCGGGCCAAGGTGACCGGAGGCGCGTAGCGTCGGTATTGATGACGTCATCCAGAGTCCGCGCCGCCAGGATGCGATCACGATCGGAGTCCGTTATGGAAAGGAAAGGTGGGACTCCAAGTTACCTTAGATATAGGATAGTTTGTTGGTTTCCTTATTCATTGATGAGTTTTAATTCGACTAGGACTCTATCTAGGCTCAGGGTATAAATATAAGCCCTCGGCCATTGAAAAAACAACAACATCAATACAACACAACTTGCGGTTCCGGCCAACAAACTCTATAGTCAGTCGAGTCCGGCGAGTTACTTCATCCAGGCTGGGTGTCATCCGGTGGACGCAGGCTTGCTTGTAAGTATCGTCAACCCCCTGTTAAACTACGTCCTTTTAGCGTCATCCGGTGGACGTGGAAGCATGGCGGACCAGGGTCCTTGCTAAGCTCTGTTTCTTTGACGTCATCCGGTGGACGTGGGAAGCACAGTGAGTCAAGGATGATTCACGCTGGTTTACCCGATCAATCTATGTTAACCGTCATCCGGTGGACGAGATGCAGATTAGGACGGTTTTCACGAGCGGATTAGTTATGGATTCATGTTTGTTTGCTTGATTAATCTATTAGTTAATGTCATCCGGTAGACAGGCTATAGATTGAGATGATTTGCACGCATGGATTAGTTATCGGCTCTAGCTAAATATGGCAATTTAGTTAGATTCATTAAGTTATCAAGATGTTATTTGTTGTTTATTGTTTATTTATCAATATAACATCTCTCTGCCCGATCAAGATTGATAGATTTGGCCTTAGATTCACTTGAATCTGATCGTCGTTCATGCTTTCTTATGCTTATTTTACCATGATGATCGGTTCCATGCTTACATCGGCTAATTCCCTATCAATCTTGTTCGTTACATGTTGTGCGTTCGGTGCTAGTTGAGACATAAGTAGTTCTGAGGTTATCGTAAGTCTTATTTTTGTGTCCTTGTTTAAGTTAAACTGAGTGTCATCCGGTGGAACAGGTTTAACCTAAACAAGTGTCGCTAGATTAGACTTGCTTTAATTTGAGGTCTGTTTATGACTACGATGGCATTCGTTCGTGCTTCATGGACCCTGCATCGGCTAAAGAGCCGATTCAGTTATGCTTTTACGAATAGATCATGTATATAGACTTATTTGGATATCAAACGATCTAGCTTTGTTTGCTAGGTTTGTTGAAGCCCGCTAGCCGTTAGACCAGGTGAACGCAGACTTGGTGAACTTAACGAAGAGGATTTACTGAAGCCGCCGGCCTTCTAGACCAGCTTTAGTAGATCTCTGCTTGTTTGATGTACAGATCAAATCTGTACACATGATCTATTTTCTTTTATACACATTAACTGAATTAGATGGGCTAGCACGTCATTATCTTCATATGAGTATCCTGATAGCCGTTTTACTTCATTATTATACTATCGGTTCATAACATGACGGAATCGGCTTTCTAGTCGATCTCCGATTATACTGGCTCTTTGAGCCGTACAGTTGGAACTATCTGGACTCACCAGTTAGTTCCGCCTTGGGTTACTGATTATATCTGTTTCCTTGTCAATTGCAGGTCAAATTGACTGGCACGCTTGGGTGTTACCGACACTCTCAGACCGGGTTCGAAGCTAGCTGGATCTGCGAGAGCTCTACTGCCTTCAAGGGTCGTTTCCGGCTTCGCTGGTGTGTTGGGCTTAGGGAACCACTTTTTGCACCAACACACTTTTTGGCATGCCCGGTGGGACCTTTCACTGAAGATCATGGCAAAAGGGAAGACCGCGGCAGACGGCACCTCGAAGGATGACGGTGTCCTCAGGGTCAGGATCGAAGATCTCAACGAGGAGGACGCGGCAGTGCTGAACAAGATCGTTGAAGAATTCGCTTATGCCTGCCTGCTTTCATTCAGCAAGCAGCGTGATGGCTCCATAGTGAAGAAGAATGCATTCCCGAGGTGGATCATGGACGGCCATTCTGATAAATATGAAGAGGAGTGCAAGGCCGACCTCAAACAAATGCTGGAAGAAGCGACCTGGGAGGCCGCCTATTCAGCAGTCGGCCACCACCACAAATCCTTCCTGCAAATGTTCTATAACATCATGAAGACCGTTCTCAAGCGGCAGGATTGGGAGTCTTTGGGTCCAGTTTACTTTAACATACCCGCAGAAGACGCAGATCCAAAAGCAGCGGCAGGGACCTCCAATTCCTCACCGCAACAGCCGAGCCAGCCGAAAGCGCCAGTGCAAGGTGCCACGGTGGCCGGTTCGGCTCAAAAAATAGCAGCTTCTCCCAGATTATACAAAGATCATACTCAAGAGGAGATCGCCGCTTTCATGCAGGCCACCGGGCAGACGGTGAATTCGATGAACTCATCAGCAGTGAACCCGGCGGCTAGAAATACGCCGGTGGCAGACACGGCCAATCCTACCCCTGGATATCACGAGGGGATTACATATCAAGACCTTCAGGCAGCGCCGCATCCGGGGTACGCCCAGACGCCCAACAATTAGCTGCTGGAGCAGATGAGTGCCATTCTCCGTGATACGTTCGGTTTGCAGCCGAAGACCGGGACTGGAATCAAGTACAGACGTCCTTACCCCGAGTGGTACGATCGAGTGACGTTGCCGCCCAGGTATGGCTTGCTCGACTTCTCCAAGTTCAGTGGGCAGGACGACGTCACCACCATGGAGCACATCAGCTGCTACCTGACCCAGCTCGGCGAAGCCTCATATGAGGTAGCTCACAGGGTCCGGCTCTTTCTACTATCACTGACAGGGCCGGCGTTTAGCTGGTTCGCGTCCATGGAGCCTGGCTCAATTCAAGGTTGGGAAGATCTGGAGACTAAGTTCCATAATTACTTCTTCTCTGGCACCGGGGAGAAAGACATCACAGATCTCACCAACATGCGCCAAAGGCCGAATGAACTTGGATCGGCTTTCATCAGGCAATTCAGGGAGACCAGGAACATGTGCTACTCTTTAAACCTAAACGACAAACAGCTCGCCAAGATAGTGGTCAGTGGGCTGCTCCCACACGTCCAAGAAAAGCTGGTGGGCACCAACTTCAACAGCATCAGCGAAGTGATGCAGAGGGTGGCCGCATTAGAACAGCAGGCCCAGAGCTTCAAGAAGGAATCGAAATACAAGCAGTTGGCTTACGTCTGTAATTCCGACTCAGAGGATGGGGAGAATGAAGAAGTGGCTGCTGTTGAGCTCAAATGGGGTATGAAGCCCATGGCCGTACCGAAAGGTCGGAGCGCGGAGGATCAATACGACTTTGACACGCGCAAGCTGGACAAGCTCTTTGACCTGTTAGTTAGCGCGGGCCACATCACCTTCCCGGCTGACTACGTCAAGCCGTCTCCTGAAGATTTACAGGGGAAACCGTTCTGCCAGTACCACGGCCTCACCTCACACTCCATAAACAACTGTCGCAATTTCAAAGCAGCAATCCAGAATGCTATTAGGCGCGGCCTGTTGAAATTTGAGGCCCCTCCCAAGGGGAAGATGAAGATCGACATATTCTCATTCCCGAAGGGGCAGAACATGGTCCAGATCACAAACCCCCCGACCAAAGTAAAGGTGTTGACCTCCGAACGGGCCAAGAAGAACTCCTCGGTTGATACCAATGTGCAGATCACAGCTGAGGAGCTGGCGCTGATCAAAGAAAGGAGGGAGCAGAACCAGAGGCACCTGGAGAAGGGAGAGTCCAGCGGCACCAAGAGCAGGAGGCCCACGCACCAGCATCTCCTGAATAAGTGGCGGCGACAGAAAGAGAAGGAACATAAGAGGCAGCTGCAGCGCGAAGAGGAGGAGTACTGCAGGTGGCTCCGCGAGGAAGAAGAGGCACGCTATCAGGAAGAAATGGCTCGCCACCGGGAAGTTGAGGAGGATCACTGGCATTGCCCGTTCTTCCGACACTGCTGGAACGAAGGCTTGAGACTACCAACGCTGCGTAACTGTCCAGAGTGCAGCGATCAGTACCAAGAGTACAGGCAGTCCCAGATCAACCGCCGGTCTGTGCACCAGAGGCTAGGGAGCCCCCGTAGCCCGCGGGATCGGCGTGAAAAAAGGGACCTGCGCGATCGGCTTGATGAGGCGGTGGTTGAACGCTGACAGCCGGTTTAGCAGGAGAACCAGTGGTGCCCGGGAGATGTAACTAGAAGCCAAAGGCGCCGGGTGCAGCGGCTCAGGAACAGGGAGCTCCAGGCTGAGGGGCGTGCCAAGCAGGTGTGGCGCGAAAAGCCTTCACAAAGTAATGGGAAAGCTGTAGCCGACGCACAGATGGTGTTTGTGCTACCTGCAGAGTTCAGAGCCAAGAAATACGATACCGATTCTGACTCAGACGATTCGGGATCAGAAGAAGAAGTGGCCAAGTTAGTGCTCGCATAGCAAGCTACTTTTGACAAGTCGGCCAAGTATCGACATCTGAAAGCCCTCTACCTCAAAGGTTATGTTGACGGCATGCCCATGACGAAGATGCTGGTGGACGGCGGCGCCATGGTCAATCTCATGCCCTACACCACATTTTGCAAGCTAGGCAAGGGTCCCGATGATCTGATAGAAACCGATCTGATGCTCAAGGATTTCGGGGCAATTCTTCCAACACTCGGGGGGCAATCAACGTCGAGCTGACAGTGGGCAAGAAGACACTGCTCACCACCTTTTTCGTGATCGATAGTAAGGGTGCCTACAGCTTGTTGCTCGGACGCGATTGGATTCATGCCAACTGCTGCGTGCCATCCACCATGCATCAGTGCCTCATTCAGTGGCATGGCGATGAGGTCGAAGTGGTCCCGGCCGACGACTCGGTCAGCGTGGCGACGGCGGATGCCGCGTACTGGGAAGCCGGGGATCATGACTGTTTCTCTGGCAAGGTTTGGGGAGGAGGCTCCATCAAGGTCAGCGATGAGAGTCAACAGCCGATCAGGGTAATCGGCTCTGAGTCTTTTTATTAAATGGAGAACCCGATCGACGGTACAGAGGGTAAGTTACGGCAAGGATTCACGTCGGCCGACAACCTCGAAGAAGTGGATGTTGGACCCGGCGACTGGCCAAGGCCGACATTTATTGCCGCCAACCTAGACCCAGATTTCAGGCAGGAGCTGATTCAACTGCTGAAGGAGTACAAAGATTGCTTCGCCTGGGAATATTATGAGATGCTTGGATTGGACAAATCTATTGTTGAGCATAGGCTACCTATCAAGCCAGGGTTTCGGCTACACAAGCAGCCTCCATGTCGGTTTAGAGAGGATGCTCTGCCCGACATTAAGGCTGAAATCACGTGGCTGTTAGAAGCCAAGTTCATTCGAGCTTGCCGATATGCCGAGTAGATATCGAACATCGTCCCTGTGTACAAGAAAAATGGTAAATTGCGAGTCTGCATTGACTTCAGGGATTTAAATAGAGCTACACCGATGGATGGCTACCCTATGCCAATGGCCGATATGTTGGTAGACTCGGCCGCTGGGTACCAGGTTATTAGCTTCATAGATGGCAATGCTGGTTATAATCAAATTTTTATGGCTGATAAAGACATCCCGAAGACTGCTTTCAGGTGTCCTGGTGCGCTTGGTTTGTTCGAATGAGTGGTCATGACGTTTGGTTTGAAGAATGCCGGTGCAACTTATCAGAGAGCTATGAATTACATATTTCACAAGTTGATCGGCAAAATCGTTGAAATTTATATAGATGACGTGGTGGTGAAATCCAAGAGCTATAAAGATCACCTGACCGATCTGAGGGCCACTCTGGAGTGCACAAGGAGACATGGTTTGAAGATGAATCCTAACAAGTGTGCATTCGGCGTGTCGGCTGGCGAATTCCTGGGATTCATGGTCCACCGCAAAGGGATAGAGATCGGCAGCAAGAGCAAGAAGGCGATCGATGAACTTGTACCTCCAACCAACAAGAAAGAATTGCAATCCTTGCTCGGTGAGATTAACTTTATCAGAAGATTCATCGCCAACTTGTCGGAGAAGGTGCTGCCGTTCTCGTCATTGTTGAAGCTCAAGAATGATCAAGAGTTCAAATGGGGTGACGTGCAACAGAAGGCTTTTCACGAAATCAGAGAATACATGAAAACTCCACTTGTCTTAGTACCGCCACGGACAGGGAAGCCTTTTAAGTTGTACGTGGCGGCCGAAAGCCATACTATTGGATCGACCCTTTTTCAAGAATTCGAAGGGAAGGAGAGAGCAGTTTTCTACCTGAGCAGGCGGCTCCTTGACCCTGAGACAAGATATACACCTTCCGAGAAGTTGTGCTTGCGCCTATTCTATTCATGTACCAAGTTGAGGCACTACCTGCTTGCCTCGGAGTGTGTGGTGGTGTCCAAGGAGGATGTCATCAAGCACATGGTTTCGATGCCAATTTTAAATGGTCGGATCGGCAAATGAATCCTGGTGCTCTCAGAGTTTGACTTGAGGTTCGAATCAGCTAAGGCAGTCAAAGGTCAGGCGATAGCCGATTTCATCACACAGCATCACGGAGGATCAGTTAATGTAGTGGATATAGCGCCATGGACTATGTTCTTTGATGGCTCTTCGTGCAAGCAAGGTGGTGGCGCCGGAGTAGTGCTCATCTCACCGCGGGGTGTGCGCTTTGAGTATGCTTTCCAGATCGGGCCGATTGTCACAAACAATCAGGCTGAATATGAAGCCGCGTGGAAAGGTTTTCAGCTTCTGCATGAAGCAAGAGCCGATGCAGTTGAAGTATTTGGTGATTCACAACTAGTCATCAACTAATTGCTCAGCCTGTATGAGTGTAAAGACGAGATACTCAGAGGCTATTATGATCAGTGCCAGGCTCTCATCAAGAAGTTCATAACGGTATCTCTTTGTCACATCCTAAGGGCCCAGAACCAGGAAGCTAATCGGCTGGCGCAGAACACGTCGGGTTATCGGCCGATGCAGGAGATTTGTAACAGCGGGCAATCAGCTGATGACTGGGGGGTCGGGATAGCAGGTTACCTGGCAAATCCTTCACAACGAGTCAACAGAAAACTAAGGTACAAAGCCACCAAGTATGTTTTGCTGGATGGTCAGTTGTATTACAAGACTGTTGAAGGAGTGCTGCTCAAATGCCTGGGGATAGAGGAATCAGTGAAGCTGATGAGCGAAGTACACGATGGAGTCTACGGTGCACATCAATCGGCTCACAAGATGAAGTGGATCATCAGGAGGACTGGTTACTATTGGCCTACGATGCTGGAAGATTATTTCAAATATTATAAAGGGTGTCAAGAATGCCAGAAGTTCGGGAATATACAGAAGTCTCCAGCCTCTGCTATGAATCCTATAATCAAGCCATGGCCGTTTAGAGGATGGAGTATTGATCTAATCGGCCAAATCTACCCACCATCGAGCAAGGGTCACAAATGGATCCTGGTGGCGACTGATTACTTCACCAAGTGGGTAGAAGCCATTCCTTTGAGGAACGCCACTTCAGCTGACGTGATCGAATTTGTAAAGGAGCATATTATTTACAGGTTTGGCATAGCTCAGACGATCACAACCGATCAGGGGACAATGTTCACTTCAGAGGAGTTTATGACCTTTGCCGACGACATGGGCATCAAGATTTATGATTCATCGCCGTATTATGCCCAAGCCAATGGACAAGCAGAAGCCTCCAATAAAATTTTGATCAAGGTCATCAAGAAAAGATTGAGCAGAACCCCAGAAAGTGGTATTTGCATCTGAGCGAGGCGCTATGGGCATATCGCATGGCACAACATGGATCGATCAAAGCTTCACCTTATGAGCTAGTCTATGGATACGCTGCTGTCCTGCCATGGGAAATTCAGTCTGAGACACGGCGCGTCACGTTGCAAAACAAGCTTACAGCCAGTGAATACAAAGACATTATGATGGACACTTTAGAAGATTTGCACTGCCATCGGCTTAGGGCTTTGGAATACATTGAAAGGAACAAGGTACGGGTGGCCAAGTATTACAACACTAAGGTAAGAAGCAAGAGCTTCACTGAATCAGAGCTAGTATGGAAAGTCATTCTGCCTATTGGTACAAAAGATAGCCGATTCGGTAAGTGGTCGCCAAACTGGGAAGACCCGTATCGTGTGGTTGAATGCGCCCCGGGTAATGCTTACATCCTTGAAGATTTAGAAGGACAGAGACTCGCCAGAACCATCAACGGGAAGCATCTGAAGAAATACTACCCTAGCATCCCAGTTGGGGGGTGATAGCCGATTCATGTGAATCTGGCTCTAACAGCCGATGCCGTGCAAGCGGGTCGCCTTCAGGACAAAAATGGCCGACATCGTAGTAACGAGTCACCCTTAGCACAAAAATGAAATACCCTCGATGGGGTGTAACAGCCGATGCGATAGGCATCGTCTTTAGAGCAAAAAATAAAAACAAAATATACAGCCTTGTAGATTGGATTGTTTCGGGCATAACGAGTTCAGAAGTATCATATACATCAAAATGCCTAATACAATCTAGTTTGGATTATTGACGCCATCCCGGATCACGTCCTCGGCGTCGATGGACACGGAGAGACCGTCGGCATGAGGAACGAAGGTGACCATCAGCGTGCCGAACTCCTCCATGTCTTGGCCTACCAGGATCCTCGGTTCGACGTTCTCCAACACGATGCCGGAGTTGATCTGGGCGGCGGCCAGAGCTCCCGCGGCACCATGACGGACGCCGCTCATCGCCACCTGGCGGACGCGGTGGTGCACGTCCGCAAGCTGCTCCACCTGCGTTTGGCCCCGCGCACGGAGGACGTTGGTGGCACTCGCCGCGGCCACGCACAGTTCATGCAGCTGCGCCGTCAGGGCTGCATAAACAGGGAAGGTCAGTGCTGGAAAACGCGCCGTGCACGCCATTGGACAAAGCGAGAGATTACCTGCCACGGCGGCCTGCGATTCCACGAGGTTGGCCCGCGCCTCCGTCAAATCGATGTTGGCGGCAACGAGCGCGATAGCCTGGTCCTCATTCTCCTTCTCCAGCCGGCCGGCTTCTTTGGTAGCCTCGGAGTAAAGATTGCGGTACCGCACCATCTCATGGTGGAAGTGGCGGCCGTCGGCGGCGGTGTAGGAGTCGCGGGAACTCGAAGATGAGTCCGAGTTCGATCCTGTTCCGGAGGTGGTGCTGCGAGCCGGAGCGTGATAGAGCTTCGGTTGTGGCGTCGTGCGACGCATCGAAGAACTGGCGCCGATCGGTGCACCGGAAGGCAGATGGAGCGGGGAACGTTGGCTGAAAGGAACCATCACATTAGGCACCCAGATTTAGCCAGATTTAAAGATTGGCGAAAAGGGCGAATAAGATACCTGCTATGGACTCCCCGTCCGCTGACTTGCATCATACGCCTAATTAGAGCCCTTACAGGAGCAGAGGGCCCGGCGGCGTCACCAGCGGCAGGGGTTTCCGGGGCGGCCGTCCCAATTGCAGGAACAGCGTCACCATCCGCCAGGGCTGCCCATGGAAGATCAGCACCGGGGGCAGGGGTGCTCAGGCCGGCTAAGGAACCAACAATGCCGCTGACGAAAGATGGCCGGTGACTGCGGAAACAGATCGATTCAGACAGAAACAGCAAGGAGATGGTAGGCTGACGGTTGAACTTACCCTAACGTCTGCTCGATTCGGGCGACGCTGGCCCAGATGCGGCGGATGCTCCGTTCCATCTCATCGCCGTCGGCGGGCTCAGACGCCGGGCGCTTCCCACGGTCTCCATTGCCGGCCATGGTCGTGAATGAAGATTGAGAGAGCGGAAGTGAAGTAGATACAAGGAGGCGTCCGAAAGAGTTGGTCGGCGAGACGGATACGATGGCGTGTGACAGTGCCTCAAGTCTGCCAACTATTTATAAGACAGCACTGGCACCGAGGCGGTTTCTTTGGGAAGCGAGACGGCATGGCAGATCTTAGGTTGCGGTTAATCCGCGTTTCTTGAATCCGGAACAGTTGCCAGATCAGGGAGATGAAGCGCCGCCATCAATGGTCGCACACCGATCGGCTTTTTGGGTCAGGCTGTTTAGCCGATCCTATTGTGAGTGCCCACAAGCCGATTCGTAGTGAATCAGGCTGAGGGGTTAATTCTAAGGGAAAGCAGAACAAAGCCGATGCTAAGAAGCAGGCCCGTAAGCCGATTCGTATGCAGAACGGATCAGGCTGAGTAATCGATTCTAAGGTACAATGCAAGCCTGAGAGCCGATTCGCATGCAGAAACGTATCAGGCTGAACAAAGTCAATTCGAAACAGGACAAAGCCAATATTAAGGTATGAAATCAAAGGCAGATCAGGCTAAATTTTCAAACTCAGGGTGAAACAGCACGAAGACAAAGTTGCAAACAGAAAAGAACATGCCAAGTAGTACACCCATCATGTTAGAAAGTTAATAAAGATCGGATCAGTTCTACTAATTCCGCACGGAGCGCATGGCCAGCCTGCAGCAATTGTTGATCTTGGTTTTCAGTGGACTGCAACAGGTCCAGGCGTTGGCATGTCTTCCTGCCTGCAACGACATGCCTGCAACGACCAAGCTGCTGATTTCCTTCTTTTTCTGAGAGAGCTCGATCGTGCTGGTGGAAATGGTGATTTCGCGCTCACTGATAGCCGACTCAACTGCTTCCAGTTCTTTTCTCAGCTGGTCTCGTCTCGTTTTCAATGTCTCTAGTTCTGTTTCGGCTGTGCTGATTGAAGATTTGAGCAGCCTGGCTCGATCGGCTAATCCGGTGGCCTCTTGTCTGTTGGCCGATTTGTTGCTCCTCAGCTGTTCAAGCTCTGCCAGGTTCCCATGAGCAGTGATAATCTCTGATGCTGTAACTTTAAGATCACCAAGTCTCTGCAGGGATTTCAAGGCTGTCAGATTGGGTTGCTGCTGGACAAGTTTGATTATTTGATCAACCAGTCCGGGATTGGAGGCCAGAGCAACTAGATCACCCTCTAGATGGGGTAGAAGTGCACTCAGCCGTTTGTTGAAATCTGGCTCTGAAAGTTTCTCGGACGAGGAGGCAAGTTCGTCTCTATCACAGAATTCTCCTATGTCGAATGAATAGCCGGGAGAATACATACATTCTCTCATCAGAAAAGGTACAATATAGGTTAATTGTTTTCTGGCAGAGAAAGGATACCTGAATGAGGCCTGAGGGTTGTAGGGTTGATGCCGATGTTGCTTGTTCGACTAAGGCAGTTTTGTCTCTTACGGCATGCGGATCCTCAGCTGTCATTGCCCCGGGCAGATGGGTTTCTGCAAACTAGAAGTAAGAGCAGTATGGAAGCAAGGATAATTGCTAACAGCCGAATAGGAGTTACCTGGATTCCTCTCAGGGGGCGACTCTTCTTCTTCAAGGTTCGCCCAGACTTCGTCGGAAGGGCTGTTCGGCTGTATTTTTGAAAAGAAGATTTGGTCAATCAGGGCATTTGCGCCGAGGAAAGAAAAGCCTAACGAGTAATACCTGAGTTTTGGCTCCTTCTTCCTGGATCCCTTCTTCTGGAGCAGCTGACTCCTCATGGCCGGTGGATTCTGGTGGTTCTTCGGCCTGTTTCTCTCCCAAGGTATCTTGAATTGGCTGGGGTTTCACCTGGTAGAAAGCCGATTTAAGAGTCGGAGCATACTGCAGTAAAGGAAGATGCTACTTTTGGATACCTGAACTTTTCTTATCGAACGGCGTTTCTTGGGTGCTTGCTTTTGAAACTGAGATGCAGCTGGCCGTTTTGAAGCAGAAGGGGGTGTCAGTACAGCAGGGCCTAACATTAATTGTCGCAGCGTCGGTGCTCGAGAACCTAGCCTTGCTGTCGGACAAGGGGGACAGTATTTCACTCGCTCTGGTGGATTGGATGATGAGTCCTGCGAGAAACATCTATTAAGTAACATGTTTGACTAAAGCCGTTTTTACTAGAATCGGCTGAGAACACTTACTGCTCGGGAAGATTGGAAGTTCGAGTCCAGGGCTCTGCATTTGTCATGGACAGTCTGGCAGAACAAGTGAGCGTGCCATCGCTGCCACCAGTCATCAAAACTCTGATGGGTGATGCAGATTTGATTCCACGACTTCGGCGAGAATGTGGGCAGGTTTGCTCTGAGTTGAAAAATTCTACTGGCCTGAAGGATCTCTGTAATGTTCTCCCTGAGTTTCAAGGTATTCAAGAAAGGGAGCTGAGGGGGCAATTGGCCAAAGCCTAGCTGTCTTGCCGCTATATTTGGGTGATAAAATTCATAAGAGGGATAGCTAGTTGGCTTGCCGGTCGCACTCCGAAGGTGTTTGAAATCTACTGGCAAGGCACAAGGTTTTATGATTGCATTCAAGATGCTGATAGCCTCATCATCAGAGCACCCGTTGTTGAACTTGAAGCTGGAGGGCGCTGGAAATTCATCTTCATCCTCATAGGGGAACCAGGTAGTAACCTTTGGTCCTAAGCCCCTGTATAATGTTTCCAGCATGTTGCCCTTTGAAGTTGGGATGGTTATGGCAGAAGCTGCTTCACCATAGCTTTGACAGCCTCTGGTTTTTGGATCCTCCTCCTCTGAGTACTCGGTGGATGGAAAGTTGAGGCCCTGAAGTTGTGTTCTTACCAGCTTATGCAGATACAGGTTGAGCCATAACTGTACTAGCCACTAAGGGCCTGTTATGCATTGTACTTCTTCACCTATAATCAAGGAACTGAACACCCGGTTCATAAGCCTGTATGCTGCACCCAACAGGAGTTTGCCCAGGGGGATGGAGTGTCCTTGAGCCAGTTTCTCTGCTAAGACCCGATAAGGGTATGCTGGTCCGGCAGTGGCGCCACAGAACACGAATCTCTCAAGCCACATGGTCAAAAATGCAACGTATTCTTTCTCACTGACGGAAGAGGAGGATTTCTGGTGGTGTTGAACATAGCCACTCCACCCTTTGTATGTGTCCAGCTTCGGGAAGTACGGGTCCTTCTTGCCACTGGAGCAGAGATCCCAGAAGTCATATGATCCAGTGATCTGAAGCCCGGTGAGCATATGGATATCGCCCAGGGTAATGGTTTTTGGACTGTCTCCGAATACAAAAGCATTCAGGGAGTTGGACCAAAAGTGACTGGCGGCTATCAGGAGCGGTTCATTCCTTGCCATCTCTGATAATGATAGGTCAAGACATTGGCTCAGATGGCGCATCTCCCAGTCCGCGCATTTCTTCGCCGCGACGCGGCGGAACCAGTTTCTCCATCCAGCAGGTACGCTTGGCCAGTTTCTGAAGGATTTGGCCCAAGAAGAGGCGCCCATCATGGAGCTTCAGAATGGGAACTGGTTGGTTTCTTGAACAATGAAATCTTTGGGGACCGGATCACCCATCGGACCTAGGTAGTAGGTGTCGGGGATGTCCTTCAGCAGAATCAGAATATCATTCCTCAGTACCTGGATTTGAAACTCGTGCTCAGTGAGGTTGAAGAGGGATTCACAAATCAGGAGGTGGATCGATGAAATTGATACCTCAGAGACCTCGGAAGGAGTCGCCATTAGCTCGGGGATAGCTTGACGGCGGCGAATCGAAGCTGACGGCGGCGGATTGAAGCCCGTGGCGGAAGTTACGACGGTTTAGGGTTTCGTTTTGGTGCGAAAGTTTGAAGCGCCGAGAGGGAAGCTGCAGTTTGACTATTTGAAGGCTCAAGCGCTAATTTCGGAATAAACCAGTTTATTCCAAAATTGGGGGGCATGTGTTAACACCAAATTTTGGGCTGGGAGCCGATAGCCGATACCAGAGGAAGATAGCCGATACCGGAGGAAGATAGGCAATTTCGAAAGTAGATTTCGTCCAGCGGAAGGAAGGAAATAGCCGATTGCACAGTGAATCGGTTATCGGGCCAAGGTGACAGGAGGCGCGCAGCGTCGGTATTGATGACGTCATCCAGAGTCCGCGCCACCAGGATGCGATTACGATCGGAGTCCGTTATGGAAAGGGAAGGTGGGACTCCAAGTTACCTTAGATATAGGATAGTTTGTTAGTTTCCTTATTCATTGATGAGTTGTAATTCGACTAGGACTCTATCTACGCTCAGGGTATAAATATAAGCCCTCGGCCATTGAAAAAACAACAACATCAATACAACACAACTTGCGGCTCCGGCCAACAAACTCTAGAGTCAGTCGAGTCTGGCGAGTTACTTCATCCAGGCTGGGTGTCATCCGGTGGACGCAGGCTTGCTTGTAAGTATCGTCAACCCCTGTTAAACTATGTCCTTTTAGCGTCATCCGGTGGACGTGGAAGCATGGCGGACCAGGGTCCTTGCTAAGCTCTATTTCTTTGACATCATCTGGTGGACGTGGGAAGCACAGTGAGTCAAGGATGATTCACGCTGGTTTACCCGATCAATCTGTGTTAACCGTCATCCGGTGGATGAGATGCAGATTAGGACGGTTTTCACGCGCGGATTAGTTATCGATTCGTGTTTGTTTGCTTGATTAATCTATTAGTTAATGTCATCCGGTAGACAGGCTATAGATTGAAATGGTTTGCACGCATGGATTAGTTATCGGCTCTAGCTAAATATGGCAATTTAGTTAGATTCATTAAGTTATCAAGATGTTATTTGTTGTTTATTGTTTATTTATCAATATAACATCTCTCTGCCCGATCAAGATTGATAGATTTGGCCTTAGATTCACTTGAATCTGATCGTCGTTCATGCTTTCTTATGCTTATTTTACCATGATGATCGGTTCCCTGCTTACATCGGCTAATTCCCTATCAATCTTGTTCGTTACATGTTGTGCATTCGGTGCTAGTTGAGACATAAGTAGTTCTGAGGTTATCGTAAGTCTTATTTTCGTATCCTTGTTTAAGTTAAACTGAGTGTCATCCGGTGGAACAGGTTTAACCTAAACAAGTGTCGCTAGATTAGACTTGCTTTAATTTGAGGTCTGTTTATGACTACGATAGCATTCGTTCGTACTTCATGGACCCTGCATCGGCTAAAGAGCCGATTCTGGTATGCTTTCACAAATAGATTGTGTATATAGACTTATTTGGATATCAAACGATCTAGCTTTGTTTGCTGGGTTTGTTGAAGCCCGCTGGCTGTTAGACCAGGTGAACGCAGACTTGGTGAACTTAGCGAAGAGGATTTACTGAAGCCGCCAGCCTTCTAGACCAGCTTTAGTAGATCTCTGCTTGTTTGATGTATAGATCAGATCTGTACACATGATCTATTTTCTTTTATACACATTAACTGAATTAGATCGGCTAGCACGTCATTATCTTCATATGAGTATCCTGATAGCCGTTTTACTTCATTATTATAACATCGGTTCATAACATGACGGAATCGGCTTTCTAGTCGATCTCCGATTATACTGGCTCTTTGAGCCGTACAGTTGGAACTATCTGGACTCACTAGTTAGTTCCGCCTTGGGTTACTGATTATATCTGTTTCCTTGTCAATTGCAGGTCAAATTGACTGGCACGCTTGGGTGTTACCGACACTCTCAGACCGGGTTCGAAGCTAGCTGGATCTGCGAGAGCTCTACTGCCTTCAAGGGTCGTTTCCGGCTTCGCTGGTGTGTTGGGCTTAGGGAACCACTTTTTGCGCCAACACGTTCATATGGCGTATCATCATCGATTACTCTAGATGGTAGCCGGTTAATAAGATAGGTGGCGGTGGAGAAAGCCTAGCCTCATCCCAAAATTTGAGGGGCATTGAGGCATGAGCTAGGAGTGTAAGGCCCATCTCAACTATATGGCGATGCTTGCGCTCGGCTGAGCCATTCTGTTGATGTGCATGCGGGCAAGAGACTTGGTGAACAATGCCAATTCGTTTAAAGAAAGAGTGCAAAGCTTGATATTCCCCACCCTAGTTTGTTTGAATAGCCTTAATCTTGCGACCATATTGACGCTCAACAAGACTTTGGAATTCATGGAATACAGAGAAAACTTCAGATTTATGTCGTAATAAATAAAGCCAAGTAGATTTGGAGTAGTCATCAATGAAGCTAACATAATAGGAATATCGTCCAACTGAATTTGGGGCAGGACCCCATACATCGGAAAAAATGAGGTCCATGGGACCAGCAAACACACTCGTCAACTTTGGATGTGGAATTTAATGACTCCTGCCTTGCTGACAGGCATCACAAATCCTATGTTTATTGGAATCATGGGAAAAATAAAGTTGGAAACGATCTAAAACTTGCTTAACGACGATGCATGGCCTAGACGATGATGCCACAGGGAGATCGACGACTTGGATGCACCCAAGACTTGTTTATTCAAAGATGATGACGACGTGGACGGACGCAAAGGGTAGAGACCGCCCTCACATGTGCCTCTGTGAAGGACTCTCTTCGTCACCTGCTCCTTGATCAAAAAATGATTGGGATGAAACTCAAGGTAGACATTATTATCTCGGGCAAGGCGATTAACAGAGCAAAGATTTTTGTGTGCTTTTGGGACATGGAGAATATTATTCAGGCGAAGATTTCTACTAGGGGAATAGAAAGTACTATGACCAAAATGTGCTATCTCCATACCTGCCCCATCCGCAGCGTGAACTTGCTCGTTGCCGGTGTGCTTGTTGTGCCTGGTGAGACGTTCCAGCTCGCCGGTGATGTGGTCGGTGGCTGTTGACGGTGGATAACGTCAACTTTTATTAGAACTTTAGACAGGAAAGGACACATGAATACACACTAGCCTAGGGTTTTAACTGACAATTTCCAAGAGTTTTGCATATTCTATATTTTCCAGGGATTACTCCAGAAAAGCGTAAAAGAGGGATTAAAGTGCGTAAAAGACACAAAACATAACCACGAAGGCAAACATCGTTATCAGAACCCTAGAAGCATCTAGAAGACACCCGAGCAACCGGAGCCTCAGACCCTGCCAGGTGGGGCCAGCCGACCCCAAGGGGGGGCCGGGCGGCGCCCTCCTCTAGGGGTTGGCCCCCGCCTTCCGGAGTCTTCCTCCACCGCCTATGAGGAGTCATCTCGGCCCTTGGTTAAGTCGGTTTGATTCTATGGTGCACGTTTATTTCACCGGGCTATAAATAAAGGGGCAGACCCCTCCCTAGAGGCATCAAGTCATTTGGAGATCAAGCCATCCAAAGCCTCTCTAGTTCATCAGAACCTCTCTCGTTCATAGCTTTAGCTTAGTCAGATTAGAAGTAGAGGAGTTCTAGTTCTTCAGGGAGATCTGGAGCCCCTGGCTTCTATCTGGAGCGCGGAGTTCGGTATAGTTCTAGTTCTTTTCTCTTATTGTATTCAACATTATGATTTGGGAAACATTGTTCTTAACATTATATATGTTCTTAATTGCAATAGTCATTGTTCACTTTGATTATATGTTTAGCATAGTTAGTTTGATCCTATTGAATTTATGTAATTGCTCGTATAGCGTTCGTCCAGAGATATCGTGGATGAATGATTGGTAGTATGTAGACGTGGTGTTTAGATATCTTGCTTATCTGCGAGTGCACCCTGATGTGCCGGGTCGTGTGGTAGTTCGCGTAGGTGACAGCTACGTTGATTCCTCTGTAGTCCACCCCCCGTATGTAGGTCTAGCAGAGCACGGTCGCGAAGGAGGTGACCCTTGTGTCTTAATATCCTCATTAGATGATTCTCCTTTACATTTAATCATGATATAGGTAGAGCTAAACAATGATTGGTAGATGTAATTGCACTAATCATAGTATTCATTGACGTAGTTATGGAATTACTTTAGATATTAATTCCTTTATCTATCCATTGGCTAGCTATTGTTATGACTAGATGAGCTCTGATGTTTACCTATTTATGATGATGACTGATCATATTTATCCTATATATCTTTATCATGTGACTTATCCCTACTATGAGTAGGATTATAGTTATGGTTTATCTTTTACATCAGCAGTATAAGTTGCAGATATAAATCCTACTAGACCTTCCCAGTGGTATAAATATAAATCGACAACCTGGTAATACTCTAGGTAAAATTCTATAATGGTATAATTATCTGTCCGCTTGCAGAATTATTCTTTAGTTCATATTCTTATATTTATTTCTGCCTAGTTGTTGACGGTGGATATACCCTAAAATTCCACATTCAAACACCGTCAACAGGACTCGGATCCAAGGGAGAATAAATACAACATGAGCATATTTTATCAATAACAAGTTCCACTTGTACTCTTAGCTTGTGATTGCAGGGAACACCAAAACAGTGCAAAAGTGAGCAGCTAGGGGCTAACTACATGGTTCGGCCAAACCATGTCATGTTGCCCCAGGCCACCACCTTTCAACACAGTGCATACAACATCAAATGGAAGAGATCAGAGCCAAGCGTGGGCCCACCCATGGGTCCGCCGAACTGCCCATGGGGCCCACCTGGTTGACGTGGCAGGATCCGTGTGACATTCCAACCAAGTCATTTCAACCATCCGATCAACTTGTGCTTTCATTCAACGGTGGAGATCAAAGGCACAAGGATTGAAGCATGAAACGAAGCAATCAAGACAGAACCAACACATAGGAAGAGTCTATGACAGATGAGGACCACGGTGGTGGGCCCCACCCACCAGGGGTGGGTCGGCCGAACTGCCAAAAGTGGAACCAAGCCACTTACACACTCAGTGGCAAGTGGGGACTCCTTCTAGAAGACCCTGGCTTGGCCCACCAGTCATAGGGGGTCGGCCGAACCCCCCTGGTGCCCAGCCAGGTCGGTTGGCCTCCACCGACTCCAAGCATGTTTCCCATGTGCTCAAATCACCAAAGCCGTCCATCTTGAGGCCGTTACAAGGCAGTGGATCCAAGGGTGGAGAGGCAAGGAGCACGCGGATCGCTGACGTGGCACCCCCTCATCCTCCACTATAAATAGAGGCTGCCCACTCCTCTTCAAGACACACCATACAACACAAGAAGCAAGCTAGAGTGAAGTTCGACTCTTTAGTAGTAGTATTAGTCTAGTGTGGGAGTTAGAGTCGAGTCGAGCTACGCTCGGAGTCTTCGGAGTCATCTACTGGAGAGTCTGGTATAGCTCTTGTGCCTTTCCTTCTGCAAGACTTTATCCTTATCAATATATATTATCTTTACTTTACCTCACTAAGTTCTTACTTAGCGTTTACTATTCTTTATAGTATTGTTGTGTCTTGTCTTTTTCTATAGTTGTTTTATACTTGATAGTGATCTTGTCCTAACTCAACGTGTGTTAGTTCATCGCCTGTCATAGGGTGTTCTAGTTGTTGGTACGCAGCTAGAATAGTGAGACTTTGTGTAAACGTGGTGCTTAGACTAGATCTTGCCTTTGATTACCGCTTGTCGCACGGATTATTTGTGGGTGCTAGCAGGTGGTGACAGCCCTGTCTAGTCTTAGTATCCCTCCACGTGTTTTAGGCAAATTCTTAAAAGGTAGGCTCCCATAAGAGTGTAGGCGCTTCGGGTAGAGGTTTTGTCCTCTATTGTCTCGCACTACCCACTGCACACCGGTAGTAAGGTAACTATCTTAGTATAAGTCATCTATTTGATAAGGTAAGTCACACGAGTAAAGTAAGTGTCATAGGAGTCTTATACTCACTCGTTGTCCTCCCACCTAGTTATACTCTACTAGTTATCTTTTAGTTATCTTAATACTTGTTGTGTGTTGGTGTCATTACCTTTTCCTCTACCTATCGATTTACCCCCTACCACTAGCTGGTACTAAGTTGGTATAGACTTAAAGATCTCTCTTTCTTTTTATTAATTATTCCTAACAACTGCTTTCCCTTGGAATAAAAAATAAATAACGATACCTTGGAATACTCCCGGGTAAAGTGCTACAGCGGTATATTCTGTGCGCTTGCGGAATTATCCAATAGACATAAGAAATACCCTCAAGCACTTCTGGCGCCGTTATCAGAGATAGCCTAACACCCTGTCTCTGGTGGTTGCGCTAAGATGTGTCAACAAGCATTTCTGGCACCGTTGCTGGGGAAAGCATCAGTCTAAGAATATTAATAAAAAAATAAATCCGGAGTCTAATATCAATTTAGTTATCGATTAGTGTTAGGGGTTTACCCCTGTCTGTGTTTCTCGTTATCGTGAAGCTAGACAGTGTATGAGCGGTTTCCAATTGCCGTCGAATTATATTGAAGATCCCGAGCAATTGTTGAGAAGAACTAGACGCCGTCAAGTTCCACTTCAAAGGTTCATTTCAAACCTGAATCCGTTCGAGGAAAGAGGCTCCGCATTATCAATCAAGGAAGCTATGGCCCAAAAGACCATCTCTAAGTTCTCTGCGCCGTCCGCTGACAACGTTGCCACAGGACCGCAGCTCAACTTTGGAGATGCTACCTTTGAGCTCAAGCCTGCACTCATCAACATGGTGCAACCTAACCCATTCTGTGGAAAGCCACACGAAAACGACAATGCCCATCTCCAGCACTTTCTGGAGGTGTGTGGGACTTTCACCATCAAGAACATCTCGGCTGACGCCATCCGTCTTCGCCTGTTCCCATTCTCACTACTTGGGAAAGCGAAGCAATGGTTCTATGCCAACAAGAGTGAAGTCACCACCTGGGAGAAATGTGCCAATGCTTTTCTCAAGAAGTTCTTCTCAATGGGCAAACCAAGCGCTCTCCGTGGCAAAATTTCAAGCTTCCAACAACATGCGGACGAGACAATTCCCGAAGCATGGGAATGTCTCCAGGAGTACATTCGTGCCTGTCCTCATCATGGGATTGAAGAATGGCTCCTAATCCAAGGTTTCTACCATGGGCTAACTGGATTAGCCCGTAGTCACCTTGATGCTGCCGCTGGAGGAGCATTCCTGCAGCACAATGTTAAGGATACTAAGGACCTCATTGAGAAAATGTTTATCAACCAAGGATGAAATAGGTAACGCCTCCAACCCAAGAAAAGGGGTATGCACACCGTTCATGAGGTGGACATGCTCTCAGCAAAAATAGACCTCTTGATGAAAAATATTGAAGAAAGTTCCAAGAAGGAACAAGAGGCCATTAGACCCACTGCCACCGCATGAGCAATTGAAGCTGATCCATGGTGCGAGGTATGTGGTGGATAAGATCATTCGGGCAACAACTGCCCCGAGACGAAGGAGGAAGTGAGCTTCATCAATAACAACAACAACGGGTATCGACCCCAGCAACAAGGAGGATGGAACTCGCGCCCCATCTACCAAGGAAATCAAGGTAATGGTTACAGCAATAATTTCAATAATTCTTATGGTAATCAACCTTCTCTTAAAGATCTTGTCTTAGGCCAATCTAAAATTAATGATAGAATAAACAAGAAAATAATGGCTAATGATAAGATTCTTGAAAATCTTAGTGAGAAAATGGATAGCTTTAACACTGCTATGAAAAATCAATTGAGCTTCAATAAAATGTTAGAAACCTAATTAGCTCAAATAGCAGCAGCTGTCCCATCGTTCGAATAAGGTAAGATCTTAGGGAAACCTGAGGAACCAATTGAAGGTGTTAAGTTAATTTCCACGAGGTTTGGTAAGCCTCCGGTTAGACAAAACCCGGGTTATCCTCTTGATCCGCCATTCATGGCCAAGAAGAGTGACCCCGGCCATCCTACCATCACCTGGGAGATCGGACCACACACCTTCAACAACGCCTTCTACGAACTTGGATCTGGAGTGAACATCATGTCCAAGGTAATGTACGAGAACATGCTAGGGGGACCTTTGTACCCTACTTTTGTCAAACTGCAGATGGCCGATCAATCCATCCGGTTCCCCGAGGGATTGGCAAGGGACATCCTTGTCAAAGTTCAAGATGAATACATCCCCGCCGACTTCATCATTCTTGACATGGGGGCCGATGACGAAGTCCCCGTCATCCTGGGAAGGCCATTCCTCAACACCGTGAATGCCATCATCTACGTGGGATCCGGCCAAGTCCACTTGCAACTCCCAGGTAAGAGAATCAAATGTCCTTTCAATAGTTATAAATCGATGCAACAGGCAAGGAAGAATCTGTGGAGAAACAAGCCACAATATGCATCCAGCCGAAAGAATCAACCGTCAAGGTCCAAAAAGGCCGAACTGGTAAGTAAGGCTGAGGTGGTAAACAAGGCTGACTCCGCTGAATCACAAACATCAACCAAGAAGGAATGGCGGAAGAAAGAGGTGCGATCATCACGGTCTCCATCTCTGGGACCGATCGAAGCACCCGAAGAATAAACCCGAAATGGAGAGGTCCTGCTCTATGGATCTAAAACATGGAGCCCTTACTGGTAAGGTAAATCAGTATTTATCTCATATTTAATTCCTGTATTTCAATGTTTGCATTTTCTTCATTGCATTTCATATTTAAATTTTGCAATAATTTATTTCGACAAAATAAAATACTTAGATGAATAAAACTTGAGAATGAACAGTAGTGCTCACACCTGAGGTGGCGGGACCACCTAGGTGGGGTCGGCCGACCCCACCATGGGGCCCACCCACCTCTGGTGGTGTTGGCCTGGTGTAGTGATTCATTTCCTGAAATTTGAACACCAGCTCCTTCTTGAATTTGGTCATGATCACTTTCATTTGCTCCAAGGAGAATCCAACACCCACATCCATCCAAATTTTGAAAAGTGGACACTTTGGCATGAATGAGTGCTCTCATGGTCCATGGAAATTACTTTAAACATGTCCCCACTTTTGTCATTCACTTTTTAGCTTCACAAAACACTGGACAAAAGAATCTCTGAAAATTTTAAACTTTTGGTCCACCACTAGTCTCTACTTTTCTGGACACACTATTTAAAGATGAAAGGGGATAAACCCTGGTTCGGCCGAACCATGTTTTGGCTCCTTTTAAGAAAGTGGAGTTTGAATTCAAATAGATTCCCTGTGCAAAGGTAAAAACAACACTGAACCTGACTTATGTGGTTCGGCCGACCCACTATTTAGGGCCTCTCTGCAGAGTTGCATTTGAATTCAAATAGATTCCCGGCCGACCCATCAATGAATAGTTGTCAGCAAGGTCAAGTTTGAATTCAAATAGATTCCCTGTCCAAAGTTGAAAACATCAAAAACCAGGTCACGGGGGGTCGGCCGAACTGGGCCTAGTGGCCTGACCACCAGCCCTTCTCCCCCTATAAATACTCTTGCATTGTGTGCTCAAATCCACACCCAAACCAGCTGATTTTTGCCCAGCACACAATTTCTCTTCTTCCCTCCATTTGAGCAAGGTCTTTCTCAAGTTTAGTTTAAGTTTACCACTCAAACCAAAAACCCAAAAATATTATAGTAGTAGAAGCTTGTCTCACTCTCATCTTTGATCTCAAATTCTTGTTTGTGGAGGTAGCCTTACCCCACAAGGACTACTAACAGTAGGATATCTAACGCTAACGCTAACGCTAATCCCTATTGTTGTAATGTGTTCTTGTGTGAGCTCATTGTTGCAGGATGAAGAAGTTCTCCTCCGCACTCAAGAAGACCAAGAGTGTCATAGAGAGTTCCTCCCGACGACCCCGCCATGATGAAGATGAAGGAAGAGAAGCCCCACCAAGATGAAGTTTTGGAGTGCCTTCCGAGAGGATGTTCGACCCCAAGAGCGGGCTCATGCTAAATCAAGAAGTGTACCAAAGGTACACCTCCATCCGACACCGAGGGTATGAACATACTGGCATCATCGACCCTGTCCTTTTGGACAGCACATGTATGACCGTGGAATTTAATACTATTTTCAATACAATCGGTTGGGGAAGTTTTTTGGAAGTGCAAGAACTTGGAATAGAAAACCTCACCATTGAATTTCTATGCTCTTTACAAGCCACTGAAAATAATGTCTACTTTCGCATGTTCAACCAAGAGTATAATTTAACATGGGGAGTTTTTAACATGGCACTTGGTTTTGATTATGACTGTCATCTAGATCTTGTTAATGCAACAAGAAGATTTGATAAAGCTGAATTTTGGAAAGCTATAACTGGATCTAATGATTGCTCTGACCCTAAAACCAATGAAATTCATAATCCTACTTTGCGCTTGATCCGATATTGGATGGCTATAACTTTTCTTCCCGGCTCTAATGTGCAAGTTCTTTACAATGATGAATTAAGACTGCTCTATGCCATGACAAAGAAAATAAAAGTTTCACCTGCTAAGATGTTAGTCCACTTTTGGCTTGGTATTTTCCATAGAAGCGAGCCCATATTCTTCACTTCTTTTATCATGCGAATTGCTGAAACAATGGACATGCTAGATGGAGAACATTACTTTGAATACATTGTCTCTCCTAGAGATATTGTAACTGAAGATTTCTTCATAAGCACTCAAGTCCTAAAAAGAGATGAAAATGGTGATATAAAAATAATTTATCCCAGCCATACAGCCGAAATCTCTCTCCCTTGTGAGAGGCGTCGGTTGTATGCGCTGCACACACTAACCATAAACTGGGACTGAGAGGCAAGAAGCCAAAATGTTGCAGGACCAAGAAGGGTGACAAGGAGTATGTCACAAGCCGCTCAATTTGAGCAAGGCGGCACATCACGAGCTGCAGGGAGATATGAAG
This sequence comes from Eremochloa ophiuroides, assembly GCA_038502445.1. Classification (NCBI taxonomy): domain Eukaryota; kingdom Viridiplantae; phylum Streptophyta; class Magnoliopsida; order Poales; family Poaceae; genus Eremochloa; species Eremochloa ophiuroides. The sequence goes on along the minus strand of JAHLJS010000002.1, from coordinate 103,593,908 downwards.
AAGAAGGCGATGAGGCAAGTTCCATGGACATTTCAAGGTCCACGGAACGGCCTCAACAGCACACTTCAAGAGTGCGCACTCCCCGTCCGTCCACACGGGCGAGGGGCCGTCGAAGCCAAGGATCGGAAATGGATCAACTCATCAATGACATGGGCGCAATGCAAGTTGAGCAAGACGCAACTCTGAATATGGCACAACAAAATGCTCAACTATTGCAAGCTATCCAAGACGAAGAAGCACAACGCTGGGCGGGATGGTTCCAATACTACCCGCCATCACAATGAGCAAAAGGAGAAGCTTGGGGGAGATCCTCTCCCCCACCAAGGTAAGTATTCTATCCTATCTATTTACATTATTTTAATTTATTGCATTTAAAAAAATTGCATAAGATAAAAATTGTAACAACCCTAAAATCCACACAACCTAAAAATCCCAACCAGTTAAAATTTTTCATTTATTTATTGTGAAAACCTATTTTTCTTGTGCAAGCATATAGGTTTCATTATAAATTTGGTAATAAAGGAGTATAGCTTGTATTTTAATTCCATTGACATAGAATAATAACTTATGCATCACATTTGGGATTTATTGCAATTTATGTTTGTATTTACTCAATATTTAAAATGGGTAATATATGTATTTATACCCTTAAGTGAAAATAGAAAAAGAAAAAGAAAAAGAAGAAGAGAGAAAGAGGAAGAGCAGATTTGGCCCGGCCAGCCGGCCCGTCTCCTCTTTATCACACCCGCGCGCGCGTTGAGTCACTGCCTCAACGACCCCACCCGTCAGCGTTTTTCCTCTCGCTACTGTTCTTCTTCTCACCTCGCGAAAGACGGTGGCTTACAGAGTCATGCAAATGGCGTGACCGACAGCGCCACGCATGGCAGAGCCCTGACCCCGCTGTCCCTCGCCTGTCCCCTGCCTTGCTCGCCAAGAAGCCCGCGCGCACCACCAGAACCCTAGCTCGCGCAAGCCATAGCCCTCCGATCGGCCCGAGCAGATCAGAGCCGCCCGCCATAGGTAGCCACCCGAGCTCCGCTATAAATTGGAGCACCTCATGGCGCCCTAGCCTCGTTCCACTCACCGCCGCCACTGGTGGCACCAACCACGCCACAACACCACACCGTGTGAGAGAGGGAGAAGGAAGAGGGGCGGAGCAGAGAGAGGGGAGCACCGTCGAAGCGCTGCCGCCGCAGAACACGCCGGAGCCGGGCACGGAGGAGAAGCCCGAGCTGCAGACGAGGAGCGGCACGGCACTACGATCGCTCTGCATGGCTCCGACTCGCCACTGCACCGCCATCCTAGCTTCACCAACACCACGGTGAGCCACCGCACGCCATGTCCGAACCTCGCCCTGCATTTGCCATGGCGTTCCGCCCACGGGACGCGCAGGCACGAGCCTTTACTGGCTCAGGAAGATCACCTGCACCATGCACTCATGCGACCGGCCGAAACCCCTGGACTACAAGCTTTGCTAGACCGAGAACGCAGCACGACGCATTCTCGGTGGAGCGCGCTCACCACCGACGCGTTCCAACGCCGAATCACCCGTTCCGAGCATTCCGACTAGCACCCGGATAGGTTAGAGCGTCGTGGAGCACCGCCACGACCCCCCCCGAGCTAGCTACGCGGATCTAAGCGCTAGGGGAAGCCTCGTCCGCCCTGCTCGTGTGCGTCGCGACCTCGTCGGAGAACCGCCGTATGCCGTGGGAGAGAAGGAGGCCATACCACGACTCTAACCCGCTACCATCTGGTCGGACGACTGCCTGAGCACGTCCAATTGGGGAAAGCCAAGCCCTGTCTTGCCGAAATATGGTCATCGCCGCCCTGTCATTGTCCGCCGCACCGGAGAGACACCGCCGCCTTGAACAGACGCCCTGGAACCCAGCTAGCACCAAATTGAACGTCGGATCCCTGTCAACAGAGCTCGGGGTGGCGGATTCGCCACCCCTCAGACCTTGTCGCGCCTCGCCGGAGCCCTGCCGGCGCAACGGCCTCACCGCCGGCGACCGGAGCTTCTCAATACCGCGACCAGGAACAAAAACCGACACCTTTTGGACTCTAGAACACACCACTAGCCCGACGGCTGACTGTGAGAACCACCCCCGACCACTGAGAACCACCCCCGACCTCTGAGAACCACCCCCGACCACTGAGAACCACCCCCGACCACCGTCGAGCTCCCCCGACCACCGCCGAGCTACGCCGAGCGACGCCGAGCTACGCCGAGCTACGCCGACGCCGGCGACTCTCTTGGAACCAGCATCGAACACTTGGTGGGCGACCATCGGGTCTGTGTTCTGTTGAGGCGCCACATGCCGCACTACTGGACCCGCGCGCCACGTGGACCAATCCTGAGCTGCCATCCCCTGATTAATCGGCCATTTTCCATAGGATAATCTTCGGAAATTGATAACTTATTCATACGATGTCCAAAAATTACGCACCATATATCAAAATTCTCAGAAAAATGAGATCTACAATCTAAGACTATGTTTGTGTGCATTTGGCTCTTTATTTTATTGGATTTTTCTGAAATACTCTATAGGAGTCGTTGACGCGACTATTTCGTGTTCGATTTCAGAGCCGGAGGAGGATCTGACTAAGGAAGATGACCACGAGTACCTTCAGGAGCTAGGAGATGACTACGAAGGTGCCACGTCCCACCAAATCCTTAGATCCTATTTACGCATTGCAAATGACATTGTTGCTATTGCTTTACGATTATGTATGAATTGGTTGCATGATAGTGTATTTGAATTCCCTGCCTTGATAAGACTTTACCCTGCTGTCCGCTGCTAGGATAGCTGCTGCTTAATTTACTGTTACTCTTCCACTACTTACTACTTGCTATATGCTGTGTGGAGGAATTGGGACGGTGTATAACTGATTATAATCACTGGGAGAGAGTGCTGCGTGCGTCTTTGGTGCGTGGTAAGGGTTGATGTCGACCAAGTGGGATATGAGACAAGCCCACGGGGCAAGTCGTGCCGGGGGTGCAACCTGGGCATCCCCAAGCGAGATACCTGTGGCGGGTAAAGTTGTTGAGGAGGTTCCGGGTGGGATAGCCTTGGTGGTTTGAAGCCCGTGGACGGAGGTGCTGTGATGGCACGGGGAGAGTATCCCCTAAGTGAAGATGCCTGCTTGGTCAAACCTAGGACGGACTAGTTTCAGGTTCATGGGAATCCTTTTCTACTCACTCGCTTCTGATGGGCGGGAGACGGCTGGACTACTTGGTAGGACGGTGCCACTACTGCTAGGTTGTGAGGTGATAAGGGTGGGCGGAGACGGTCGATGGGTTCCCGTTCTGTTCTAGATGCGCAGTACCACTGGATGGGCCCGGTACTGTGTCTCCCAGTCTCAACATAATGGTGTAGGATCCGGAATATCCCAGGGCTGAGTGGTAGGGTGGCATCGACCTAGGCAAGCAAGCACCCGGAATTCTGCCTAGGTGTTTGCGCAACACCTATGATGGCTAATCTTGTGGGTAGTGAAACCTCTGCAGAGTGTATGGTTGATCGATCGATACATATGCCAACCTGTTGGCTATGGACCTTTCCTGTGAAGCTTCTACTAGTGTAGTGAGTGTTCTCTTCTCCCCCTGGATGACATTTTTCCGGCAGTGTACCCGTTGTGGTAGTGTGCCACTGAGATAGGCCCGAGAGGGAGTTGGGCCTGTCGAATGAGAGTGAGGTGTGGGTATGTGAGATGTGGTGATGGGAAAAGGGATGATGGTGTTAACTAGAGATAAAACTTGACTAATCAAACATTGTTTACAGCTGCATAGGAAACCTCAGCCTATAGGTCTGCTTGTATAGCCTTGCATCCACTTTCCACAAAGCAAATGCTGCATAGGTGGGCTCCGTGGCCAGTACATATCGTACTGATAAATTTGCTGTCAGGTGACGAGAATGAGTACGACTTCGAGGAAGATGATGGCGAGGAATAGGGTCACGTGCTACACTCAAGTTGGCCGTGAAGGATGAATCGTTTCCGCATCTTCTAAAGCTTCTCTGAATGTTTATTCCGCCAGTGTGGCGATGTAATAAATGTTTATGTAAGACTTAATTACCGTTGTATGGATCCTGGTGTCAACTGAGATATGGGTAATTTCATGGATTGTCCCAAGCAATCTGTTGAATTACAATTCGAGCCTGTGGATTTCCCTTCGCGGAAATCGAGGTCGTTTCAAAAATACCAAAAATATTTCTCTTATTCCCATATATCTCATGAATATTTATCATCCTCATGAAAATGATGAATAGTTGCTCTGTTAATGTTTGTTTAACACCTAGTTTACAACTTAGTATTTCTTTGAGTATGGATCACTTGGCTCATTTTAAATCATCATGAACCTGAAAACTTTATGGATGCTAAGAGCTAGAACTAAGTCTAAGTTGTTGTGAGGTACGATATAGTGAAACAAGATCTACGATATAGTAAAACAAGAGCTACTATAATATTATTCTAAGCATGCATGATAACTGGAGATTTATTTCTTAAATCAATCAAAACCTTATTGTTCCTCAATGGTGATAAATTCCTACCATAGCCATATATGTTACACATGTCTAAAACCTTCCACTTAAGTTATTTGCTTTGTATTGAGTGTTGTCAATTCTTGTTGACCCTTATTGAGAGTCTTATCATGCTCCCAAGATCAAGATCATGTACACACCATATGTACATGCTGCTTCTGCACTGGAAGTACGCAACCACATGCCTTTCATTTCCACCAAATAAATGCTCCATGTGTTAAAGCCATAGAAAATCTCTCTTAGTCATTATGGTAGAGGAGACAAAAGGTTATGGAAAGTAAAAAGAAAGAAAGATGGACACAAGAGAGTCCATAGAAAAGAAAATAAAAATATTTGAGCAAGTCTAGACTCATAAATAAAAAAGGAAAAATGATAGCCATGTCTCTAAAATTTGTTAGAGAGAGATACAATTCAAATAGAGGAGCATTATATAGCATCATCATCCACACACTTGCACATCTTGATCTAAGGGCATAACACTTCTCTCTTTGGATCCAAGCTTTGACTCTACAACATATGCAAAGTAAGTGTGCTATATTCTTTCATTCCTACTTTAAGCTCCACATAAGCCATTTTTAGAAGTAGGATGATAAAGAGAAGGCAACATTTACTTTATGCCTTGGTAAGGAATCATACACCATTCGAGCGACATGAGAGAACCATATGAGGAACATTAAGTTTTCTTTTGCAAAACATTGCTAAAACCTCCAGTATGAAACTTGCAAAGAATGAGAAAAGTAGTGCTCAAGTTAAACTATTCTGTCTCTCAACCACCTAAGGCAAAGGGAAAGTCATTAGCCCCATAAAATACTAAGGTAAAATGGATGAATTTCTATAGCCAAATTTTTTCATTCAAAAGAGAAGTATATAGTTGTACACATGGTATTATTGAAACATGAACATTGTAGCAACTCCTGATCCACCGAGGCTAAGTTTAATTATTTGCTCGGGACGAGCAAAGGTTAAACTTGGGGGATCTTGTTGATGGTGGATATACCCTAAAATTCCACATTCAAACACCGTCAACAGGCCTCGGATCCAAGGGAGAATAAATACAACATGAGCATATTTTATCAATAACGAGTTCCACTTGTACTCTTAGCTTGTGATTGCAGGGAACACCAAAACAGTGCAAAAGTGAGCAGCTAGGGGCCAACTACATGGTTCGTCCGAACCATGTCATGTTGCCCTAGGCCACCACGTTTCAACACAGTGCATACAACATCAATTGGAAGAGATCAGAGCCAAGGGTGGGCCCACCCATGGGTCGGCCGAACTGCCCATGGGGCCCACCTGGCTCTGGTGACGTGGCAGGATCCGTGTGACATTCCAACCAAGTCATTTGAACCATCGGATCAACTTGTGCTTTCATTCAACGGTGGAGATCAAAGGCACAAGGATTGAGGCATGAAACGAAGCAATCAAGATAGAAGCAACACATAGGAAGAGTCTATGACAGATGGGGACCACGGTGGTGGGCCCTACCCACCAGGGGTGTGTCGGCCGAACTGCCAAAAGTGGAACCAAGCCACTTACACACTCAGTGACAAGTGGAGACTCCTTCTAGAAGACCCTGGCTGGGCCCACCAGTCATAGGGGGGTCGGCCGAACCCCCCTGGTGCCCAGCCAAGTCGGTTGGCCTCCACCGACTCCAAGCATGTTTCTCATGTGCTCAAATCACCAAAGCCGTCCATCTTGAGGCCGTTACAAGGCGGTGGATCCAAGGGTGGAGAGGCAAGGAGCACGCAGATTGCTGACGTGGCACCCCCTCATCCTCCACTATAAATAGAGGCTGCCCACTCCTCTTCAAGACACACCATACAACACAAAAAGCAAGCTAGAGTGAAGTTTGACTCTTTAGTAGTTGTATTAGTCTAGTGTGGGAGTTAGAGTCGAGTTGAGCTACGCTCGGAGTCGTCTACTGAGAGTCTGGTATAGCTCTTGTGCCTTTCCTTCTGCAAGACTTTATTCTTATCAATATATATTATCTTTACTTTACTTCACTAAGTTTTTACTTAGTCTTTACTATTCTTTATAGTATTGTTGTGTCTTATCTTTGTCGGGTACCAAAGTTAGGGGTACCCAACTTCGATGCAAAAACGCTCATTCCCAACATGGCCTGGCCCAAGTAAGGCCAGTGGAAGCCCACGAAGGCCGCGCCCGAAGCCCACGATGGCCGCGTCTACAGAGGCCCACGACGTCATTGCACTAATGACAGCCAACCCTCGGGAGAGCGGCACCCTCGGCGCCCAAATCTTCGATTCGCCCGAGCCTCCCCGGGAGAGCTCGGGAGAGCGGCACCCTCGGCGCCGGCACCCTCGGCGCCCAAATCTTCGATTCGCCCGAGCCTCCCCGGGAGAGCTCGGGAGAGCGGCACCCTCGGCGCCCAAATCTCCGATTCGCCCGAGCCTCCCCGGGAGAGCTCGGGAGAGCGGCACCCTCGGCGCCCAAATCTCCGATTCGCCCGAGCTTCCCCATCCCCCTCGAGCGCAATCTCACAAAGGCATCGAAGGCACCGGTGATGTCAGCAGAGCAATCTTGGACCAAAAGAGACCTCCCTGACCAGTTTACAGGCACTGTCCCGTCAGGCGAGATCCTCGACGCAACTGTGCTTCGCACGCCCCTGACGGCCATACCATTTGTCAGGGTTTCCCTGGCAGAGGGTTTGATAAGCCCACTATGGCCGTCCTCTCCACGGTATGGTCTACAGTCCTGACGACGGGCTACGCAAGAACGGGAAAGGCGCCTACTGCACTGTCCAGTCGAAAGGACGTGCACGCCTTCCATCCGGGCCCACCTAACCTGTTCAAAGGCCGAAAATATGACCAGGGGAGATATCCCCCACTCCATGCCATCACGCCTTCAGGAGTCCCGAGCCTCGGGAGACAACGCCCTGAGGCGACTCACCCTCTTGTCACATCGTACGGAAGGATAGCCGATAGGTGTGACCCTACGGCACGCCGTAATCCGACGACTGTTCCCGCCTTGGAACTCACCAAGATCGTGCGAACCACGACGGCCATACCCCGGAGACGCGGAGAAAAGGCAGTAGCTGACCATAGTCAAACAGGGAACAGCAACTCCTCACTGTCACATACGTAGCATTGTAAGCGCTGCCCTTGCCTCTCCCTTGCGACTATAAAAGGGAGAGCAGAGGCCAGCTTTAGGGGGACGAGGGAGAAGTTCTAAGTTCTCACCCACACATACACACCCACAGCAAACGACTTGTAAACACTTAGACACTCACAAGAGACCTGGGAGCACTTCCCTCTCTCGCCTAGCTTGTAACCCCCTACTACAAGCACCCCGGTGCAAGGCAACACGATTCTCCTCTCCACTGGACGTAGGGCTTGCTTGGCCTGAACCAGTATAATCCCCGTGCTCCACCTTGCACACCATCCGTAGCCTCAACCGCAAAACACATATTTACTAGCCGGTGTTAGCCCCGCTAAAACTAGCACCGACAGTTGGCGCGCCAGGTAGGGGCCTTTTGCGCGTTGACGTAGGTTTCGGATGGCAGCCAGCTCCACCACGCTTCCCGCTGGCGCGGTACTCCGGTTCGGGGCTCTCGAGTTCTTGGCCACTAGCCAGGGGCTCGAGACGAACCTGCTCCCAATCAGGCCCCGCGTCGTTGTCGTCCCAACTCCGGCCCCGCAGGCGACCGGAGAAAGGACCCCCACAACGCTTCCACCCGCCTGGAAGGACGGGGGAAACGTTGCACGCCGCTCTCGGCGGATCAGGAGGAGGAGGCGCAGTGGCGCCAACCAGCCTCCCGCCGCGGGAGATGCGGCCCATCAGGCACCCCCAACGGGGTAGCCAATACTGCGCCGGCCGCGGTCCCGGGATCTCCGGCACCAGCGGTCACGTATCCGCTTACTGCCCGAAGGACGGCGAGGGCGGAAACGCGAAGCCAACCGATTTTTCTCTCTGCCCTCACCGGCGGAGGGGAACGGCGCCGTCGTCCCTCTTTGGGCTCCAAACCGCCATGGACGCCCACGTTCGTGCAGTTCATGCATTATTGCACGAACTGTCGGATGCTCCAGTCCAGCGCCTCGAGCGCTAGGGCAGCCTCGTGGGAGACCACGTGGCATCCTCACCGCCATCCCCTGGGAAAAGTGCCAGGACACATGGCGGTGGGGAAACAGACACCACCGTCAACCTCGCCCCTCGACAACACTCGGAGGGGGGAATCGTTATGACCAGAACTCGTCTCGTCGTAGCTACAGCGACGATGATGACGAATTCTGGGCAAATGTGGACCACGTCGCCCACACCGACGACTCGGGGGAGAACGCACCGAGCGTCATCTCCAGCTCAGACAACTCCTACATCGACCCCTCTCGGGAGTGCTACAACTTGATGCACCCTGATGAGGGGCAGGTGGAGGATGTCCACTCGGGGGGCAATGAAGAAATACCCCCTCCGTCGCAACCCCAGCACAAACAAGTCACGCCCCCTCCAGTGGCCCCGCGGCCCGCACGGTCAGCCCCGCCGCTGGATCAAGGGGCAGGAACTTCTTGCCCCGCACCTCAAACCTCGGAGCTAGAGCAGCTCTGGGAGCTTGAGGCACGGATGGACGAGGACCGCTTGCGCCTCACCCAGCTGTGAGCTACGCTAGAGCTCGGCGAGTGGCAAACCGATGGAGGAGCAGCTCGACGTCGTGCCCGAGATGTCCAGGCCCGAATCGTTGCTGACGACGGGGCCGAGACACCGGGGGCCACCCCTCGGGCAAGCCTGAAAGCTCGCGGAAGCAGCCATGCTACTCCGGAGCATACCTGAGCCCTCCTCCGAGGAGGCACGACAGCTCAGGAATCGGCTCAAAGACCTCCTGGAGGATGCAGCCGTCCTCCAGGCGGAAAGTTCAGCATCGCGACACCGTGGCACCAAAAGTCACCAGCGTGGTGGCATAGCACGTCACGAGCACGAAGCCTCGGTTCGACCCGAGGCTCCAAGGGCTCCGCCAGTCTACCAACGGCTTGGCAAGGACGTCGACGTCCGAGCCATTCTACAAGCCCACGGTCGGCGAAAGACTGATGGAGCCGCGCGTGGCTACAGCGTCCATCGGGGCGGGCGCTACGACTCAGATGGGGATCGTGAACCCTCACCCGAGCCCTCAGGACCACGCGTCTTCAGCGAGGCCATCCAAAGGGCCAAGTTCCCATCCCGATTCCGACAACCGGCCAACATAGGCAAGTACTCAGGGGAAACTAACCCTGAACTCTGGTTAGCGGACTACCGTCTTGCGCGCCAGCTTGGCGGCGCACAGGATGACCTCATCATCATCCGCAACCTTCCCCTGTTCCTCGCCGACTCTACAAGAGCTTGGCTGGAACACCTTCCCCCGCGGAAGATCTTCGACTGGAGCGATCTAGTCAAGATCTTCGTAGGAAACTTCCAGGACACGTACGTACGCCCTGGTAACTCCTGGGACCTCCGCAGCTGCAAGCAGAAACCGGGCGAGTCCCTCCGGGACTACATCCGGCGCTTCTCCAAGCAGTACAACGAGCTGCCCCAGGTCGCCGACTCCGACGTCGTCGGAGTGTTTGCCACGGGAACCTCCTGCAAAGAGCATGTTCATGAGCTCGGACGCCGGACACCCACCAGTGTCTCCGAGCTCATGAAGATCGCTACCAGCTTCGCCTCGGGGGATGAGGCGGTAGGAGCCCTCTTCTCCGACCCCAAGGGCAAACGGAAGGAGGAGGCCCCCGAGGGCACCTCTTCCCGAGGCCCGAACAACAAGAAGAAGAAGGGGAAGGGAAAGGACCCGCTCCGCGACAACTCCCTCGTGGCGGCCACCGAACCCAAGAGGGAACGACCCCCTCGAGGCCGCTTCGACGACACGCTCAGCAAGCCGTGCCCTTATCACCAGGGTCCAGTACATCACACACTCGGACAGTGTGTGATGCTCAAGAAGCAGTACAGCCGGTAGCCGTTCAAGGACGACGCCGGCAAGAAGCCCGCCAGGGATCAGGAGGACAAGGGCGGGAAGGACGATGAGTTCCCGCTCATCGACAAATGCCTCATGATCTTCGGCGGGCCCGGGACCGCCCCTACGCCGCGGCAACGAAAGCGCAAGCGCAGGGAGGTCTACTCCATCGGACCAGCGACACCATGCTTCCTTGACTGGTCCCACGACGCTATCACCTTTAGCCGGGACGACCACCCGGACTACGTCCCATCACCGGGACGCTACCCACTTGTTGTCGACCCTGTCGTCGGCAACACGAGGCTCTCCAAAGTCCTCATGGACGGAGGCAGCGGCCTCAACATTCTCTACGCTGAAACCCTCGACTTGATGGGGATCAGTCGCTCGCTCCTCCGGGCCACGACATCCCCGTTCCATGGGATAGTGCCCGGAAAGAGCGTGCAACCCCTCGGGCAGATCGATCTGCCCGTCTACTTCGGGACTCCTGACAACTTCAGGAAGGAGCCCCTGACATTTGAAGTGGTAGGCTTCCACGGCACCTACCACGCCATCCTCGGGAGGCCATGCTACGCCAAGTTCATGGCAGTTCCGAACTACGCCTATCTCAAGCTCAAGATGCCAGGGCCAAAAGGGGTGATTACCATCAGCGCCTCCTACCAGCACGCGTATTGGTGCGACGTCGAGTGCTGCGAGTACGCCGGCGCGCTGGTGGAGTCAGAGGCCCTCATGACCGACCTCGACAGGTTGGAAAAAGAGGTCCCCGACCCCAAGAAGGCCACGGGCACCTTTAAGTCCGCTGAGGGGGTAAAGGAGGTTCTCCTCGACCCGAGCTCCCCCGACGGCAGGGCGCTGAAAATTAGCGTCACCCTCGACCCAAAATAGGAGGCAGTGCTCGTCGACTTCCTCCGCAAACACGCCGACATGTTTGCATGGAGTCCCTCGAATATGCCAGGCATCCCGAGGGAGGTCACCGAGCACTCCTTAGACATCCGGGCCGGGTCCAAGCCGGTGAAGCAGCGCCTGCGCCGATTCGACGAGGAGAAGCGCCGGGTCATCGGGGAGGAGGTGCAGAAGCTTTTGGCGGCCGGATTCATCAAGGAGGTCTTCCATCCAGAATGGTTAGCAAATCCTGTTTTGGTTAAAAAGAAAAATGGAAAATGGCGAATGTGTGTCGATTACACTAGTTTAAATAAAGCTTGTCCTAAGTATCCATTTCTATTACCTCGCATTAACCAAATAGTAGATTCTACTGCTGGCTGTGAGCGGCTTTGCTTTCTTAATGTTTATTCCGGTTACAATCAGATCCACATGAAAGAGTCCGACGAATTAGCGACCTCTTTCATTACTCCTTTTGGCACATATTGTTACGTAACCATGCCATTTGGCCTCAAAAACGCGGGCGCAACTTACCAGCGTTGCATGCTCAAAGTTTTTGGGGACCTCATCGGGCGAACCATTGAGGCTTACGTAGACGATATAGTGATAAAATCCAGGAAGGCGAGTGACTTAGTAGCCGACCTAGAAAAGGCATTCGACTGCCTTAAAAAGAAAAACATAAAGCTAAACCCCGAGAAGTGTGTTTTCGGGGTCCCACGGGGCATGCTCCTCGGGTTCATCGTTTTCGAGCGTGGCATCGAAGCCAACCCGGAAAAGATATCGGCCATCACACAGATGGGTCCGATCCGAAACCTCAAGGGCGTGCAGAAGCTCTTGGGATGTCTCGTGGCCTTGAGTCGATTTATCTCAAGGCTCGGCAAAAAGGGCCTTCCCTTGTATCGGTTGCTTAAGAAAAACGAGCACTTTACCTGGACCACTGAGGCCCAGGAAGCCCTCGAAAGGCTTAAGACTCTACTTTCAAAAGCGCCGGTTCTTGTGCCTCCTACGAAGGAGGAGAATTTCTTGCTATATGTCGTGGCTACCAACCAGGTTGTGAGTGCAGCGATCGTCGTAGAGCGGCAAGAAGAAGGACACGCCTTACCGGTACAGTGACCGGTCTACTTCATCAGTGAAGTCTTGTCCGAGACCAAGACACGCTATCCTCAGATCCAGAAGCTAGTATACGCGATCGTTCTTGCTCGACGCAAGTTGCGGCACAACTTCGAATCCCATCCCGTGACCGTGGTGTTGTCCTTCCCCCTCGGGGAGGTGATCCAAAATCGGGAAACGACGGGGAGGATCGCCAAGTGGGCCATCGAGCTCATGGGTGACGGCATCACCTACGCGCCACGCAAAGCCATCAAGTCCCAGGTGCTTGCGGACTTCGTGGCAGAGTGGACCGAGACACAACTACCGCCACTCCCGACCCAAGAGGAATATTGGGTCATGAACTTCGACGGGTCGATGATGAAGACTGGTGCTGGCGCAGGCATCGTCTTCATCTCACCCCTCGGGGTCCGGCTCAAGTACCTACTGCGGCTACACTTCATGGCTTCCAACAACGTGGCCGAATACGAGGCTCTAGTCAACGGTCTCCACATCGCCATCGAGCTTTGGATCCGACGCCTCGAGGTCCGAGGTGACTCCCAGCTCGTAGTGGATCAGGTCATGAAGGAGTCGACGTGCCAGAACACCAGAATGGCCGCCTACTGCAAGCTAGTACGGTTGCTCGAGGAAAAATTTGAATGGCCTCGAGCTCAACCACATCGCGCGTCGGTACAACGAGGAGGCCGATGAGTTGGCAAAAATTGCATCCGAAAGGGCCACGGTCCCGACGGGCGTATTCGCCAATGACCTCCACAAGCCCTCGGTCAATGCCGATCCCTCGGGGGCTGAGGGAAAGAAGATGACCCCCGAACCCCCGGGAGAACCCGGACCGCCCCCAAGCCACGCAAGCCCCTCAGGGGCTGCCGACCCTTCCGGTAAAGGGGAGTCACCCGAGATCATGGGTGAGGACGGCGACAAAGCCGAGGCAATGGAGATTGAAGCCGAGATGGACGACGACGAACTAGACTGGCGCGAGCCGCTGGTCAGTTGGCTAGTCCGAGGCATTTTGCCCCCGGACAAGACCAGAGCACGACGATTGGCTCGCAAAGCCAAGTCTTTCGCCATGATCGACGGTAGCCTCTACCGGCGGAGTCCCTCTGGCGTACTTCAGTGCTGTATTCTTTTCAGTCAGGGCAAACGCCTGCTCGAAGAGATACACGCCGGAGCCTGCGATCACCACGCAGCGCCGAGAACCTTGGTCGGTAACGCCTTTCGACAAGGCTTCTACTGGCCAACCGCCGTGGCCGATGCTACTGAGGTGGTACGCTCCTGCGAAGGGTGCCAGTACTATGCTCGGCAGACTCACTTGCCGGCACAAGCCCTCCAGACAATCCCGCTCACTTGGCCGTTCGCTGTTTGGGGACTAGACCTTGTCGGGCCCCTCCAGAAGGCGCCCGGGGGCTTCACCCACTTGCTTGTCGCCATCGACAAGTTCTCCAAGTGGATCGAGGCTCGGCCGATCGCCCAAATCAGCTCGGCTCAAGCAGTGTTGTTCTTCACCGACATCGTCCACCGCTTTGGCATCCCGAACTCCATTATCACGGACAACGGCACGCAGTTCACCGGAAAGAAATTTCTGGCTTTCTGCGACGAGTACCACATACGAGTGGACTGGGCAGCCGTCACCCACCTGAGAACGAACAGCTAGGTAGAACGCGCCAATGGCATGGTTCTCCAAGGCCTTAAGCCAAGGATATTCAACCGATTGAATAAATTCGGCAAGAGGTGGCTGACGGAGCTCCCGGCAATGATATGGAGTCTAAGGACTACGCCAAGTCGAGCCACGGGCTTCACGCCCTTCTTCATGGTGTACGGTGCAGAGGCCGTCCTCCCTACGGACCTGGAGTGCGGCGCCCCGAGGGTCCGAGCTTACGATGAACAAGGCAATCAAACGTCTCGGGAAGACACGCTGGACCAAGCCGACGAAGCTCGGGACGTGGCCCTGCTGCACTCGGCCAAATACCAGCAATCCCTACGCAAGTACCATGCTCGGCGCGTCCAAGGTCGAGCCTTCAGCGTAGGCGATCTGGTGCTACGGCTCAGGCAGGACAAAAAAGGGCGCCACAAGCTCACTCCGCCGTGGGAAGGACCGTTCATCGTCGCCGAGGTGCTACGCCCCGGCACATACAAGCTCGCGAACGAGAAGAACGAGGTCTACAGCAACGCTTGGAACATCGAACAGCTACGTCGTTTCTATCCTTAAGATTCCAAGCATTGTACTATTTTGAAAATCATGAAATCGATGAAAAGACCCGACTTCTACTCTTTTTACATGATTTTAGATTTTCAATCAGAGCCTACACTCGGGAGTGAAATGACCCTTTATTTCATCGCACAGTAAAAGCAAGGCTCAGCCTAACCTACGAAAAGGCCGACCGTCCCTCGGGGGCTAGGATAGGGGGAACCCCCGGACTCTCCCAAGGTTCAACAATTTTGGGAATGCAAAAAATTTCAAAATTTGTCGAACTCGTTTCTCCCTAAAATACGCTTCCTTCCGGAAATCAAGCATGAACTTATAGAATTCGAAGAATGAGGGAAGCCCCAGAGGACAGAGCCGGTCGAGTCGGAGACCGCTTATGCTCCAGGGCCACAGCATCTTCCCTCGCCACTCCGTGTTCGAAGGCTAACCCGCACTTGGAAGAAAACCTATAAGATCTACGCTCGGCCAAGGGAGGAAGCTCGGGAGGAACACCTAAGCTTCTTTTCTAAGGATTCTTTCTGCCAAAGCTCCTAGGACATCGGCTGCGTCTATGCCACTAAAGCTACGACACCCAAAAAGCGTCCCCCGAGGCTCGATGGCCCGGGCACAGGATCGGCAAGAAAAAATGCCTAAGGAAAAAAGCATGAAACAAAACGAAACAAACATTCAGCAAATATTTACATAAATGTTGAGGCCACGAAGGGCCATATTGTTTGTTTCCTTTCAAACCACTCCCGAAAGGTTACTTTTTACAAGGGCACTATGGCCTGCTTCTTCTTCACGGCAGGTTCAGAGGAGGGAGCTCGACCTCGGCTTGGAAGAGGCCCGCCAGCACTTCTCCCGGCTCCTTCATCGAATCCTCCAGCGCCAGGAGCTCGGCGTCGTCGGCTTCAAGGAAGCCCTCGCTGACAGGGCCGGCGTCAAAATTCTCGTAGTGGGACTTCACGACCGCTAGTGTCTTTTGGACACCCGTCAGAAGGGCCTCCTTGACGCGGCCGCTCATGCTGCCATGGAGTGCCTCCAGTCGGCTCCGAAGTGACATCCCGGAAGGTTCTCCACCGGTGCCGACGGAGTCACACAGCGCCAGCGCGACCTTCTGCAGGTCCATGTGTTCGGCCACCTCGCCATCGTAAGACCTGCAGAACTGAGGGAACAAAGCATGAAATACAACGAGCAACCGAGACGAGCAGAATGGAAAAAATACAACGCCGTGCTTACGGTTAGCCTCTTCCCGAGCCTTCTGTGCCTCCTTCCCGGCCAAGTCCGCCACGGTGAGCGCCAGGCGCAACGCGTCCTGAGTCTCATCCAGGTCGAGAGCCAAGGCCTCGATGGCCGAAATCTTCTCGGCGGTGAGCTCTCGGGCGGCGTCGCGCTCCCTCGTCATCGCGGCCAGGGCGCTCTCCAACTCCTGCACTCGTGTCGCCGAGGTAGCAGCTCGGCCCTGCGCCTCCGCGACCTCCCCCTTCAGGATAGTGTTGTCGACACTAACTTCGGCAAGCTTGGAGGTCGCGGTGGCGAGCTCGCCCTGGGCGCGGGCAAGGGCTTTCCCCTTGAGGTCGAGCTGCTTCCAGAGCCCGAGCCCGCCACGAAGGAAGCTCTGGAAGCGGGACTTGTCCCAGGAGGTGTGCATGAGGTCCTGGAAAAAAGGAAGAAGCGAAAACTGGTAAGAACGATGCTCACATGCAGAAAAATTTTACAAGACGCAGGGATTTACCTGGAGCTGAGCCGGGAGGTCCTTCTCGAGGACGTCGGCGATCGCGCGGAGCCCCGCCGCCGAGCTAAACCCGAGCTCCTGAACGGCGTCCCACTTGGGGGCCTCGAGGTCATCCCGGAGCGAGAAGACGGGCGGCGCCTGAGGGTCCGCGCGGTCCGCCCACTCGATCCGGGAGGCGGTCAGCTCCCGAGGCTGAGGTCCCCTCAAGGCCAGCGCCCAGGGGCCTTCCTCACGGGCGGGGGAGCTCCGGCGCTGACATCCGCGGCCGATGACCCCGTGGTGGCGGGCTCCGTGGGGGCGGCATCGGCTGGCGCTCCTGAGGCATCTCCGGAACCGATGGTCGAAGCTTCGAAAGCCCGCGCTGGCTCCGCCTCCAGGTCGAGCACGGGCACGACGACGGCGGCGACCGCCGAGATAGCCTCCCCCGAGGGAGGAGCCTCGGACGCCACGGGCGGACCCGTGGGGGGCGGACTTCCTCGCCCGCCGACCGGGCACTCCCCCCGGCCGTGTCATGGCCCCTCACCTTCAGGACCTTTAGGTGCCATACCTGGAGGTCCGCCCCCGAGCGTTTCCTGAACCAGAGAAGGAAGAAAGGAGCGCTCATGAAGGGATCCCCACTAGAAGGAATTACAGGTAAAGATACTTACCTTGTTTTCGGAATCACCCTCCTCTTCTTCGCAGCGCCCATGCTCGGCGAGACGATGGACGGTGTGGGCTGCGCCGACGGCGGAGGAGTGGGCGCCAACCTGGCGTCCGGGCCAGCGCCGCCCAGTGACGAGGGCTCCGCCTGGGCGCCGGGGGTCGTCCCGACGTCACCGCCCCTCGGCGGGGAAGCTTGAGCCTGGGAGGGCCCAAGCTCAAGCGCCGGTGTCTTGGCGCCGGTGGGCTCCGACTCTGGCGGCGTCTTCCCAGCACTCCCCCCGCCTTCGGTCGCCGCGCCGACAAACGACGCGTCGGCTGGGAGGGTCCGCCGAAACAGGGGACTCTCGGTCCCCCTGCTGGAACCTCGGGGCATCTCGGGCGCCGGGCCTGAGCCCGTCCCCGGCCCCTCCAGCCGAACCACGCTGCTGACGGTGGGCGGAGCCCCGCCTCCTGATGTCGCCCTGCCAAGAGCCGCGTCCTTGAACGCAGTCTCCGGCAGGTTTGCCCGAGGGTTCGGATCATGAACCCTGGCACTTCCGCCGGCGGACGCTGACAGCGGAGCCTTTCCAGGCTCGTCAGCGCCCACCGCGGGGTGTGTGGCCGCAAGCGGCCAGTCAGACTCCATTAGATCAAAAATAGAAAAATCATCTTCTTCTTCTTCTTCGTCGTCGTCGGCGTCATCGTCGGTGGGGGTATCCACCTCAGGTTCCCCGGCCTCCCTCAGGTGACGGCGGCGCTGGGAGGACTCCTCCACCTTATGCGCCCTCTTCTGCTTCCGGGCAGTCACCTTGTCCTTCCTCGCCTTCTCCTCCGTGGCCCGGAGGCGGTTCTGGGTTCGCCGCTCTTTATCCTCCGGGACGGGCGGAAGGGAAGTCTTCCGGTCCTCGAGAGGCCCTACGAAGAACGAAGAAAGGTCAGAAGAAAGACGGGGAAGCCAGCGGCCCGATCGAATGAACAACACTTACCAACGCCGGGAAGCCCGCGCAGGGACGCATTGGCACCTGGTTCACCTCCTCCCAGGTGGGATAACCCCCCACCATATAGCCGACCCGGCGCATGACCTCCGCTTCGCCAAGGTCACGAGGCAGCATCGCGGTACCTTCCCGCCGCGACCCAGTCACCATCTGATGAAGCGCCAGGCGCGCCTGGCGATCCATCAGAGGTAACATCGTCCGCATGTGGAAGTTCCCCGCCACGCCGGCCCCGATAAGGCCCCTCCTGTTCAACTCTTTGAGCGCGCCGAAGTACGCGTCCAGGTGCTTCGACTCCTTCGCCGGGCACCCCAACTCCCATTGGGGAAGGGGGGCTATGAGTGCCCTTCCCGTGAACTTGGGGAAGAGACCCCCATCGTTGCGGAGGTAGAACCAGCCGTTGTGCCACCCCTTGTTGGAGGAGGGGGCCTTACAAGGGATGTACAACGAAGAGCGGATCACGAGGCCGCATCCCCCCGCGCGCTGGATCTCCCGCGGTTTCCTTGCGCCGACCCACTTGGTGTACCAGTCGACGCGGGAAATGCGGCGCCACAGGTTCTAGTGCGGGGGCACCCCGAAGTATCCTTCACACAGGGCGGCGAAAATCGACGCCTGCGTGATGGAATTCGGGGTGAGGTTGTGGAGCTCCAGCCCGTTCTCAAAGAGGATGGCCCGGCAGAAGCGCGAGCCCACGCTTGTGGTAAGCAACGAAGCTCACCACGTACCCTTCACCGGGGTTCGGCTCCACGTGGTCGCGCGGTGGCACGAACCACTCCGGGTGCTGCGCGTCGGTACGAGGACGCAGCAGCCCCAAGAATAAAATGGGATGCATAATCTTATGTGTGCCCAGAGATCAGTCACACACATAAGCCAACAAATTGCATAAATTGTATCATAACCAATGTTTAATACATAGCGAATAATATCAAAGTCATTACACAGCGGAAAATAAAGATAACTCTTGCGGTAGCTCCATAGCACAGGGACGTCGACTGGTGAAGCACAATTCTAGTAGTCCTCTGGGTAGTCTTCATCACTATCACCATCTGTTACCCATCCGGGATTTTTAACCGAGTATTGAAAAATAAACAAGCGTAAGTACGTGTCGTACTCAACAAGACTAGCATGGGTTAATGAGGCTCAAAAGGTTGACACGGTTTTAACAGCAGGTTGCTTTTAATTAATCATCTTTTATGCAGTTGGATAGCAACAAGTTAATATGCCCAATCTCATGATCATAGTAAACATAATTAACGAGCAGCAATAAATAGATTTAGCAACAAGTAAGCATCACTCCAAAAGAATAACTACTCCATAAGACGTCCAAGGCCGCTCTTGACCGTGAGCTCGGCTAGTATACCAGTTTTACACTCTGCAGAGGTTGTGCACTTTCACTATGAGCCGTGATTCCCATCTGCTCGGGGTAATTACTCCCATAACACTACCAAGGTGAGAGAGCTGGGTTTCACTATGAAGCCTTTCAAAGGTTCGTCTAACATGTTAGGGCTGCGAGGTTTCCTCGGCAAGCAGATGTAGAGCCCCCCTTCCATATGGCACAAGGTCACGCAGGTTATACACATATGGACAGAGGCCGCACTATACCCGAGTCGGCAAGCCCCTCTTGCGCTTTTCGGTAACCTCTAACAAGTTAGAAAAGGTCCTCATACTATGCTAAAACCAGAGCCATATAGCCCTCATAGTTGCACTGTCAATCCCGGTGTCATACTTACAGATCATTATCAAAGGTGAAGGATTTTGAGCATCACAAAACTATGCTCGAATCCCCTAGTTCCCTGTTGCTAAAAAGGCATCTTTTAATCATATTGCATAATCAATTAATCAAGTTTACACGATCATGATTCCCAAAAGCGCACTAGCAACATTTACCAGATGCATAATCCCATAGGTGGCAAGGAACAGGGTAACAATGTTAGGAAATAGCTATGGTTAACAAGGAAGACACATGCAAATGCAATTATTTATTTGGTGAATAGGACAACAAGGATGATCCATACTAATACTTGCCTTGATCAGCAAACTCCTGGTGATCCGGGTTGTCACAGTACTGATCTTGATCACCCGCGTAAAGCTCACCGTCTATACTCGATCCATCATAACAACACACACGTATACAGGGGCAATCATGCATACAAACAAGAGTTTTCATTAGAACAGTACACCAACAGAGAGAAAATAAATTGAAAAGGTTATAAAACAAATCTACACGTTTCTACGATCACATCGATATCAAGTTTGCGCAAATCGGATTTAAAACGAGGAAGATATGAATTTTACAAGATTTATAATAGAATGATAATAGATTAAATATAATCTCAAATTTTAAGAGTGGAAAATATATGAAACAGTGGTACCATCAGATAGATTATGAAATTACGAATCTAACATAATTTGAATCGTTCAAATCGGAGCTAAAACGTGGAAATTATAAATGAAACAATTTTGAATTCAAATCTGAAAACACATTTTCATATATACCGAAAATAAATAAACCTTCAAACGTAATCTACTGATTATGCTGAGGGCTGCGGCTAAGCCTTAAAAACTGTAGGGGGTTATTCGCAAAAACACCGGCCGAATCGGTATGGGCTGCTCTGCGGCCGTCCGATTCAAAATCGGCGGATCAGATTAAAAGAGGGGAGGGGTGGCGGTGCTCTCGGCCGGAAAACAGAGACCGACGGCGGCGCCATGGCCGGAGGGCCGCCGAAGAAGGTGAACTCGGCCTTCGGTGCATGAAATAGGTCGGGAAGGGTACCCATAGATCGGGAAGAGCGTCGCAAGCTCACCTAGGGTAATGGGAAGGTCGGAAATCGACTCGGTGATAGCTCGCGGCGTGATCCGGCGGACGGTGGATCTCTGCAACGGCGGCGGAGGCGTGTCAGTGCACAAATCGAAGGGGGAAAGTGCTCGGGAACTTCACAAGATCACAGCGAAGCTCCTCAAAGGCTTACCGGGAGGAATTTGGTGGCGAATCGAGCTAATTGCTCGCGGCGGCGGCTGCTCGGTTCTCGCGGGAGCTCGGCAATGGCGGCGAGAAGAGGCGGCTAGGGTTAGGTGACGGCTACGGGGGGGGGGGGGTGTGGCGCTGCTTAAATACTCCCGAGGTGTGGCGACAATCTCGGAGATTGAAACAAACTCGGCGAGCGGAGAAATCGGCTTCGGCCGTTTCTTCTCTGCTACGGGCTCTCAGCGCGGCGACGAACTCGGCTTCGGCCGTTTCTTTCTTGCCCGCGTCGGACTCTCGGCGAGCAGCAGAGGGAAACAGGGGAGGGGCTGTTCTGTGGGTCCACAGGTCGGTAGCACCGAGCGCTGGGGTCGGGCTGGCAGTCACGGCAGAGGGACGCTTCGCGCGCGCGTGCTCGGCCACGGCGGATGAACACGGCAGCGGCGTCTCTGTTCGCGCGGCGAGGGAGGTGTAGAAGGAAGGGCTGACCCATGGATCCCACTCGTCAGTCAGATGGGGTAAGGGGAAGGGAGGGAGCAGGTCGGCCGAGCTGTCCTCGGGCCATCCGACCTGGGCCTGGTGGGGCCAGGGAGTGGAGAACAGGCCAAGCTGCTGCTCGGAGCCAGAAAGAGAGGAGAAGGGCTCTGTTCTAATTCTTTTTTTTCTTTCCATTTTCCAAAAGGATTTTCAAATTAGGTTTTGAAATATTTGAGAAATTCAAATAAGCTACAACAGTACAAAGAAGAAATGCTCCAGCATGAATGCATCATACATGTGTATGACCTAGATTTGATTTTATATTTGAGAATAATTATTATTTCCCTATATTGGAATGATCAATTAATTGCACAATTAAATAAATTTCTACTATTTAAAAGAATGCAATTTTTCGGGTGTTACAATTCTACCCCCCTTAAAAATAATCTCGTCCTCGAGATTCAGTTGGTGCTTACTCAAACAACTCCGGGTACTTTTCTCTGAGATCTTCCTCTCTTTCCCAGGTAGCTTCTTCCTCAGAGTACCGATGCCACTGCACCTTGCACATCTTTATAACTCGACTTCTTGTAACTCTTTCTGCGGTCTCCAAAATTTTCACTGGATGTTCCTCATAAGTGAGACCCTCCTTGAAAACTATTTCCTCGACAGGAACCTGCTCTTCCGGTACTCTCAAACACTTTCTCAACTGAGATATGTGGAACACATCATGCACACCGGACAAGCTTTCCGGAAGTTCTAGCTGATATGCCACTTCTCCACGTCTCTCTAGGATCTTGAAAGGACCAATATACCTTGGTGCCAATTTTCCTTTGCTGTTAAACCTCTTCACACTTCTCATCAGGAACACTTTAAGATATACATAGTCTCCTACATTAAAAGCTAGTTCTCTTCTCCGTGTATCCGCATAGCTCTTCTGTCTAGATTGTGCTATTCTCAAGTTCTCTCTTATTGTCTGGACTTGCTCCTCTGCGTCTCTCAACACATCCGGTCCAAACACTTGACTTTCTCCAGTTTGATTCCAAAACAAGGGTGTCCTGCACTTGCGTCCATACAATGCTTCGAAGGGTGCCATCTTGAGACTTTTCTGGTAACTATTATTATAAGAGAACTTCGCATACGGCAGACTCTTATCCCAACTTGTTCCATACTGTAAAGCACAAGCTCTCAACATATCTTCCAAAATCTGATTAATCCGTTCAGTTTGACCGTCAGTTTGAGGTTGATATGCAGAACTGAAATTCAACCGTGTTCCCAATGATCTATGCACTTGTTGCCAAAACTGTGAGGTGTACTGCGTACCCCTATCGGACACTATCTTCTTTGGAACTCCATGTAGACACACAATCCTTTCCATATACAACTCTGCAAGTCTTGCTCCGGTATAGGTGGTCTTGACGGGGAGGAAATGAGCAACTTTAGTCAGTCGATCCACAATTACCCAGATTGAATCATAACCTCTCTGAGTACGTGGCAATCCAACTATGAAGTCCATACCGACTTCTTCCCACTTCCACTCAGGTATCTTTAGTGGTTGTAGCAATCCTGCAGGTCTCTGGTGTTCAGCTTTAACTCTCTGACAGGTATCACATATAGCCACATATTCTGCTACATCACGCTTTAGTCCAATCCACCAATATTTTTTCTTCAGATCCAAATACATCTTGGTACTTCCTGGGTGTATAGAATATGCTGACTCATGAGCTTCACGCAATATAGCGTCTCGGATGGATTTCACTTCGGGTACACAGAGTCTCTTCCCAAACCATAAGGTTCCATTCTCATCTAGCCTAAATCCGGGTGATTTTCCAACCACAATGTTCTCTGCTATTTCTTTGAGCTTCTCATCATCCAACTGAGCCTTTCGTATCTCTTGCTCTAGTGTGGGTTCAACCTCCATCTCAACAGCATTGATCACAATTCCCAAGTTGAGACGCTCCATCTCTGCACACAACTCTGCTGGAATAGTGGTTGCTCGAATCTCATTAGCATAACTTTTTCTACTAAGAGCATCGGCCACAACATTTGCTTTGCCTGGATGATAATGCAATTCCAGGTCATAATCCTTTATCAATTCCAGCCAACGACGTTGCCTCAAACTCAACTCTGATTGGGTGAAGATATACTTCAAGCTCTTATGATCTGTATAGATGTCACACTTATGACCAATCAGATAATGCCTCCATAACTTCAGAGCGTGAACCACAGCTGCTAGCTCCAAATCATGAGTAGGATAATTCAACTCATGCTTCCTCAACTGTCTCGATGCATATGCTACGACTCTTCCTTCTTGCATGAGAACACAACCAAGACCTAGGCGGGAAGCATCACAATAGATAGAGAACTTCTTACTCAGATCCGGCAAAACCAACACTGGGGCTGTTGTCAATCTCTTCTTCAATTCTTCAAAACTAGCTTGGCACTTCTCAGACCACACATACTTGGCATTCTTCTCTAGCAAGGAAGTCATTGGCTTCGCAAGCTTGGAGAATCCTTCAATGAACCTTCGGTAGTAACCAGCTAAACCAAGGAAACTACGAATGCCAGTCACATCAGTTGGCGGCTTCCAATTCAACACGTCTGCCACCTTGCTTGGGTCTACAGAAATTCCACCATTAGACACAATATGTCCTAGAAAAGCAACTTCTCTCAACCAGAACTCGCACTTGCTTCGCTTGGCATACAGCTTATGTTCTCTGAGCTTCTGCAAAACCAATCTCAGATGCTCAGCATGCTCTTCTTCATTCTTGGAGTAGATCAAGATATCATCAATGAACACCACAACAAACTTATCCAAGAATTCCATGAATACCTTGTTCATCAGATACATGAAGTAGGCAGGTGCATTAGTCAAACCAAAAGATATTACCGTATACTCATACAATCCATACCGAGTAGTGAATGCAGTCTTAGGTATGTCAGAGTCACGAATCTTCAACTGATGATAACCTGAACGGAGATCAATCTTGGAAAACACACAAGCACCTCTCAACTGATCAAATAAGTCATCAATTCTAGGCAACGGATACTTGTTCTTAATGGTGACCTCATTCAGTGATCGATAATCAACACACATCCTTTGACTACCATCTTTCTTATCAACAAAAATAACCGGGGCTCCCCAAGGTGAAGAACTAGGACGAATGAAACCTTTTTCTGACAGTTCTTTGATTTGTTTCTTAAGTTCTTCTAATTCTTTAACTCCCATTCTATATGGACGTTTAGCTATAGGTGCAGTACCAGGTAACAACTCAATGATAAATTCAATGTCACGGTCAGGCGGCATACCTGGTAACTCATCGGGAAACACATCTTCAAACTCATCCACCACTGAGTTATCCGGCTGCACTTCTTCTCGGAGCTGATGTACTGTGGCTTGTTGTTGCACTTGCAGAGCAACCTCAACTCGGACCTCATCTCCCTTTGGTGTAGTGACAGTTACAACCTTCTCCTTACACCCTATGTTCGTGTTGTATTTCTTCATCCAATCCATACCCAGGATAAGATCAATTCCGGCAGTATTTAGCACAGTAGGGGTTATCTCGAATTCTACCTCCCTTAATGAGACAGTAATCGGGAGACACTGAAGAGTAGCTTGCATAACACCACCCGGAGAAGAAACCATGATAGGATGTTTCATGACACTAAGGGGAATACCATGCTTTCTAACAAATGTGTGCGAAATGAAAGTATGCGAAGCACCAGAGTCAAAAAGAACTGTAGCGGGGATGGAGTCGATATTGAACGTACCCATCATGACCTCTGGAGTCTCCTGTGCCGTATCAACCGACACATGGTTCACCTTCCCGGTGCGAGGTGGCACTCTCTGCTGGTTGTTCTGCTTCTGGGAGACTTGGGGATTCTGCTTCTCAGGGCAATTGTAGGACAAGTGTCCTTCCTTGCCACAGCGGAAACACTTGTTGGGGGCACCATTCTTCACTGGGATGTTGTTGGGAGCAGTCAGTTGTGGCGCCTGATTGCCACCTTGCTGCTGGTACTGGGAACGCTGCTGGTTTTGGGAACATTGTTGATTCTGGAAATTGTTCTTGAATCCAGACTGTCCCTGGAAACGTTATTGCTGCTGAGGCTGCTGTTGGTTGTTACGGAAGCGGCTGTTGCTTCCAGACGACTGCCCCTGAAACTTCCTGTTCTTCTTCTTCTCATCTATCTCACGGCGCTTGCTCTCGATGATCAAAGCTTTGTCTACCAACTGTTGGAAGTTGGCGAAAGTGTGGGAGAGCAACTGGTACTGGAGGTGATCATTCAGTCCTTCCAAGAAGAGCTCTTGCTTCTTGGCATCATCTTCAACCTCTTTTGGAGCATAGCGCGACAATTGGATGAACTTGTCACGGTACTCGGCAACTAGCATTCCTCCCTGCTTCAGAGAAAGAAACTCCTTCTTCTTCAACTTCATCAACCCTGCAGGCACATGATGATTGCGGAATCCCTCACGGAATTGCCGCCAAGAGATGGGGTCGGCACGTCCAAAACGGAAAGACTCCCACCAATCCAGAGCAGCTCCCTACAACTGCCCGGATGCATAGAGAACTTTCTCGACGTCGTTGCATTGGGCGATCTCCAGCTGCCTTTCTATTGCACACAGCCAATCATCAGCTTGGAGAGGATCATTGGAATGATCGAAGGTGGGCGGGCGTCCCTTCAAGAATTCGCTTCTCTTGTCACGGGGTGGTGGAGGTGGGTTCCCATTGCCATTGTTTTGCTGCAGCAGTTGAATGTTCTGGGCCATCTGTTGCATCAGCTGTGTTTGCATCATCATCAGCTGCTCCATGTTAGGCTGTGGCGGAGGTGGTGGTGGATTAGCATTTTCTTCAGAGGTACCATCACCCCTTGGGTTCCTCCTGGTGTGGGCCATCTGCTGTTCAAATCATTGAAGTGAGGTTTAGAATTCTTTTCCATTGAAATAACACTAAAAAGACTAGAATGGAAAATTCTGGGCGCGATCCAACAACGGCAGAGTAGAAAAACAGTCATATCTGGAGTTCCCGAAGTCAAACAGAGACATGCTATACAGGGTTGGAAAGCATGAGAAAAACTCTACAACTTTTATTCATACCATCTCTCTAGATTCTGTCGTTAAGTTTATCAAAACAAATTTGATTCGAACTGTTTCAGAGTAACAGACAGCGCAGAAACTTTGTTTTGTGACATTTGTTTCTCCCAAACCGTAACTGATATTGAGATGATTTTTGCGTCCAAAGAAAACTATAGAAGTCTAGTTTTTCACAAAAATTTCTCATGATTTTTGGTCGTTTATAATTAAATAGGAAATATAACTAAGGCAGAGAGGTCTGAAAAACAGCACTGCTGGAAACTGAGATAATCAACCCAAACTATTATGCATTAATTCAAACCTATATAAAGAGATTTGCGGACATGCCCACAATCTCAGCACTCATTACAAACTCCAAATCAAGCATTGTTCATAAGGAAAAGCAATCTAGCACAAATGTTCACAAGACACGAACTAGACTCGACTTGACTCAACTTGCGCTTCTAGCATCTTTTATTACTAACTGGGGGTAACTCCTCTAGGGGTCGATGTCGGTGCGGGTGTGAGCATCTCCATGGTCTCCTCGGTTCCTTGGCGGTGATTCAGCTGGACACCTTGGTGATGGCGGAGGGGGTCCAACACCGAGTTGCCTGTTCAACCCATCCACTGCCCGGCTGAGCTTGTAGTTAGCTTCAGTCCTGGTGTTCAGCTCATCCAGTGTCTGGTCCAGAAAAGTGTTGGTCTGAGCCAAACATTCCAAGGCAGCGTGGAGTCGGGCATTCACTTCTCCAAGTGGACCGGCGATACTGCAGTTAGCTTGGCCACTCTGACGGCGGGGAAGGTAGCGGTGCATCTCCCACTTGATGATGTCCCAATTCTCATGGCGGTGCACCATAAGAGCTTGTCGTGCGGCATCCTTGATGGCGGCAGCTTTGGAGAGTCGAATGGAGACAGCATAGTGGATGTTCTTCACCTGGCTTCCCTCCTTGATGTACACCCTCGTCTCATAGTAGGCGGCGTAGTCAGGATGCTTCCAGTACTCCGTGTTGTACAGCACCGAGGCGTTGGGGTAGAAGCGGCGCACCAAGCCGAGAAGCAGCGGGTGGTAGTAGTCATCACCATGATGATCATAGTGAATCATTCCCACCCAGGGTTTTCCACCTTGGTCTCCATCATCATCGCCATCGTCTTCGGGGTCGTCGGAGTCATCCGAGTTGCCTCCATCATCTCCGTCGTCAGGGTCGCCAGCACAATCCTGGTCACCCCGCGGCTCCACCTTCTCAGGTTCATCTTTCTGAGGGCCCTCCATAGGTACGTCTTCAGAGCTGTCGCCCAAGGGCTCTTCACTGGGCTCCCCTGCGGGCACCTCGTGCTGGGACTCCTCCACTGGTACAACTTCCACGGGTACCTCCGGTCGGGAAACACGTCCGCCAGAGATGAAGCGCTGCAGGTACCTCTTAGGTGGCATGACACGCTTGCGAGCAGTGCGCTTAAGATTGGCCATCTACAAGAATTAAGATTAAGTCAAAATTTTGCAATGGACAAGGGTAGGATATCAGCAAAAACTTGTAGCAAATTAATATAACAAGTAAAAAGAGATAATAAAGCTAAGGGCTATCCAGTGCTAATTAGGCTTGCGTCCTACAGTCAACACGGCTCTGATACCAATTTGTCACACCCAATTTTAAGAATAAAATGGGATGCATAATCTTATGTGCGCCCAGAGATCAGTCACACACATAAGCCAACAAATTGCATAAATTGTATCATAACCAATGTTTAATACATAGCGAATAATATCAAAGTCATTACACAGCGGAAAATAAAGATAACTCTCGCGGTAGCTCCATAGCACAGGGACGTCGACTGGTGAAGCACAAGTCTAGTAGTCCTCTGGGTAGTCTTCATCACTATCACCATCTGTTACCCATCCGGGATTTTTAACCGAGTATTGAAAAATAAACAAGCGTAAGTACGTGTCGTACTCAACAAGACTAGCATGGGTTAATGAGGCTCAAAAGGTTGACACGGTTTTAACAGCAGGTTGCTTTTAATTAATCATCTTTTATGCAGTTGGATAGCAACAAGTTAATATGCCCAATCTCATGATCATAGTAAACATAATTAACGAGCAGCAATAAATAGATTTAGCAACAAGTAAGCATCACTCCAAAAGAATAACTACTCCATAAGACGTCCAAGGCCGCTCTTGACCGTGAGCTCGGCTAGTATACCAGTTTTACACTCTGCAGAGGTTGTGCACTTTCACTATGAGCCGTGATTCCCATCTGCTCGGGGTAATTACTCCCATAACACTACCAAGGTGAGAGAGCAGGGTTTCACTATGAAGCCTTTCAAAAGTTCGTCTAACATGTTAGGGCCGCGAGGTTTCCTCGGCAAGCAGATGTAGAGCCCCCTTCCATATGGCACAAGGTCACGCAGGTTATACACATATGGACAGAGGCCGCACTATACCCGAGTCGGCAAGCCCCTCTTGCGCCTTTCGGTAACCTCTAACAAGCTAGAAAAGGTCCTCATACTGAGCTAAAACCAGAGCCATATAGCCCTCATAGTTGCACTGTCAATCCCGGTGTCAAACTTACAGATCATTATCAAAGGTGAAGGATTTTGAGCATCACAAAACTATGCTCGAATCCCCTAGTTCCCTGTTGCTAAAAAGGCATCTTTTAATCATATTGCATAATCAATTAATCAAGTTTACACGATCATGATTCCCAAAAGCGCACTAGCAACATTTACCAGATGCATAATCCCATAGGTGGCAAGGAACAGGGTAACAATGCTAGGAAATAGCTATGGTTAACCAGGAAGACACATGCAAATGCAATTATTTATTTGGTGAATAGGACAACAAGGATGATCCATACTAATACTTGCCTTGATCAGCAAACTCCTGGTGATCCGGGTTGTCGCAGTACTGATCTTGATCACCCACGTAAAGCTCACCGTCTATACTCGATCCATCATAACAACACACACGCATACAGGGGCAATCATGCATACAAACAAGAGTTTTCATTAGAACAGTACACCAACAGAGAGAAAATAAATTGAAAAGGTTATAAAACAAATCTACACGTTTCTACGATCACATCGATATCAAGTTTGCGCAAATCGGATTTAAAACGAGGAAGATATGAATTTTACAAGATTTATAATAGAATGATAATAGATTAAATATAATCTCAAATTTTAAGAGTGGAAAATATATGAAACAGTGGTACCATCAGATAGATTATGAAATTACAAATCTAACGCAATTTGAATCGTTCAAATCGGAGCTAAAACGTGGAAATTATAAATGAAACAATTTTGAATTCAAATCTGAAAACACATTTTCATATATACCGAAAATAAATAAACCTTCAAACGTAATCTACTGATTATGCTGAGGGCTGCGGCTAAGCCTTAAAAACTGTAGGGGGTTATTCGCAAAAACGCCGGCCAAATCGGTATGGGCTGCTCTGCGGCCGTCCGACTCAAAATCGGCGGATCAGATTAAAAGAGGGGAGGGGTGGCGGTGCTCTCGGCCGGAAAACAGAGACCGACGGCGGCGCCATGGCCGGAGGGCCGCCGAAGAAGGTGAACTCGGCCTTCGGTGCATGAAATAGGTCGGGAAGGGTACCCATAGATCGGGAAGAGCGTCGCAAGCTCACCTAGGGTAATGGGAAGGTCGGAAATCGACTCGGTGATAGCTCGCGGCGTGATCCGGCGGACGGTGGATCTCTGCAACGGCGGCGGAGGCGTGTCAGTGCACAAATCGAAGGGGGAAAGTGCTCGGGAACTTCACAAGATCACAGCGAAGCTCCTCAAAGGCTTACCGGGAGGAATTTGGTGGCGAATCGAGCTAATTGCTCGCGGCGGCGGCTGCTCGGTTCTCGCGGGAGCTCGGCAATGGCGGCGAGAAGAGGCGGCTAGGGTTAGGTGACGGCTACGGGGGGGGGGGGTGTGGCGCTGCTTAAATACTCCCGAGGTGTGGCGACAATCTCGGAGATTGAAACAAACTCGGCGAGTGGAGAAATCGGCTTCGGCCGTTTCTTCTCTGCTACGGGCTCTCAGCGCGGCGACGAACTCGGCTTCGGCCGTTTCTTTCTTGCCCGTGTCGGACTCTCGGCGAGCAGCAGAGGGAAACAGGGGAGGGGCTGTTCTGTGGGTCCACAGGTCGGTAGCACCGAGCGCTGGGGTCGGGTTGGCAGTCACGGCAGAGGGACGCTTCGCGCGCGCGTGCTCGGCCACGGCGGATGAACACGGCAGCGGCGTCTCTGTTCGCGCGGCGAGGGAGGTGTAGAAGGAAGGGCTGACCCGTGGATCCCACTGTCAGTCAGATGGGGTAAGGGGAAGGGAGGGAGCAGGTCGGCCGAGCTGTCCTCGGGCCATCCGACCTGGGCCTGGTGGGGCCAGGGAGCGGAGAACAGGCCAAGCTGCTGCTCGGGCCAGAAAGGAGAGGAGAAGGGCTCTGTTCTAATTCTTTTTTTCTTTCCATTTTCCAAAAGGATTTTCAAATTAGGTTTTGAAATATTTGAGAAATTCAAATAAGCTACAACAGTACAAAGAAGAAATGCTCCAGCATGAATGCATCATACATGTGTATGACCTAGATTTGATTTTATATTTGAGAATAATTATTATTTCCCTATATTGGAATGATCAATTAATTGCACAATTAAATAAATTTCTACTATTTAAAAGAATGCAATTTTTCGGGTGTTACATTAGGCCACTAGCCGACCCTTAACGAGCGGGGCACGGACCTCCACTTGGACCAACCCGTTTGTAGCTCACCGGAAGTGCCGACTCGTGCCCCAGCGGGGAAGTCGAGCAGGACCCAACCTTCCTCTTCAAGAAAAAAGAACGTGAAGGCCGAATTTAAAAAGACAGGGAAGAACCCGACCGATCTCCGATACAAAAACGGAGGCTCGGGAACTTGCCCTGCACCTTGGAAAGACCACCGAATGACCTCACAACATGATGGGAGGCTCGGGGGCTCCGCTTCCAAGGAAACAACCCACCTAAATAAATCAAAAAACACCCAAGGACTAACAAACAAGGTTCTAAGCCTTTGAAGGGATATATCATCCCTCCAAAGCCTCGGGGGCTACACCCGGCGGGTGCGCTCGCGCGCACCCACCGGAAAAAACAACCCACACTTTATCTTTTTTGACAGGAAGAACCAGCGTGAACCTGTGGAGGAGTGCCTTCACTCCGCCACAGGCTCGGGGGCTACTGTCGGGTACCAAAGTTAGGGGTACCCAACTTTGATGCAAAAACGCTCATTCCCAACATGGCCTGGCCCAAGTAAGGCCAGTGGAAGCCCACGAAGGCCACGCCCGAAGCCCACGAAGGCCGCGTCTACAGAGGCCCATAACGTCATTGCACTAATGACAGCCAACCCTCGGGAGAGCGGCACCCTCGGCGCCCAAATCTCCGATTCGCCCGAGCCTCCCCGGGAGAGCTCGGGAGAGCGGCACCCTCGGCGCCCAAATCTCCGATTCGCCCGAGCTCCCCATCCCCCTCGAGCGCAATCTCACAAAGGAATCCAAGGCACCGGTGATGTCAGCAGAGAAATCTTGGACCACAAGAGACCTCCCTGACCACTTTACAGGCACTGTCCCGTCAGGCGAGATCCTCGACGCAACTGTGCTTCGCACGCCCCTGACGGCCATACCATCTGTCAGGGTTTCCCTGGCAGAGGGTTTGATAGGCCCACTACGGCCGTCCTCTCCACGATATGGTCTACAGTGCGCCGCCCCGTTTTCCGCCGGGGTCTACCAACTCCGACTGCGACAGTTCGAGCGCCTGATGACGAGCTACGCAAGAACGGGAAAGGCTCCTACTGCACTGTCCACTCGAAAGGACGTGCACGCCTTCCATCCGGGCCCACCTAGCCCTCGGGAAGTGCTGTTCAAAGGCCAGAAATATGACCAGGGGAGATATCCGCCACTCCATCCCATCACGCCTTCAGGAGTCCCGAGCCTCGGGAGACAACGCCCTGAGGCGACTCACCCTCTTGTCACATCGTACGGAAGGATAGCCGATAGGTGTGACCCTACGACACGCCGTAATCCAACGACTATTCCCGCCTTGGAACTCACCAAGATCCTGCGAACCACGACGGCCATACCCCGGAGACGCGGAGAAAAGGCAGTAGCTGACCATAGTCAAACGGGGAACAGCAACTCCTCACTGTAACATACGTAGCATTGTAAGCGCTGCCCTTGCCTCTCCCTTGCGATTATAAAAGGGAGAGCAGAGGCCAGCTTTAGGGGGACGAGGGAGAAGTTCTAAGTTCTCACCCACACATACACACCCACAGCAAACGACTTATAAACACTTAGACACTCACAAGAGACCTGGGAGCACTTCCCTCTCTCGCCTAGCTTGTAACCCCCTACTACAAGCACCCCGGTGCAAGGCAACATGACTCTCCTCTCCACTGGACGTAGGGCTTGCTTGGCCTGAACCAGTATAATCCCCGTGCTCCACCTTGCACACCATCCGTAGCCTCAACCGCAAAACACATATTTACTAGCCGGTGTTAGCCCCGCTAAAACTAGCACCGACAATCTTTTTCTATAGTTGTTTTATACTTGATAGTGATCTTGTCCCAACTCAACGTGTGTTAGTTCATTGCCTGTCATAGGGTGTTCTAGTTGTTGGTACGCAGCTCGAATAGTGAGACTTAGTGTAAGCGTGGTGCTTAGACTAGATCTTGCCTTTGATTACCGCTTGTCGCACGGATTATTTGTGGGTGCTAGCAGGTGGTGACAGCCCTGTCTAGTCTTAGTATCCCTCCACGTGTTTTAGGCAAGTTCTTAAAAGGTAGGCTCCCATAAGAGTGTAGGCGTTTCGGGTAGAGGTTTTGTCCTCTATTGTCTCGCACTACCCCCTGCACATCGGTAGTATGGTAACTATCTTAGTATAAGTCTTCTATTTGATAAGGTAAGTCACAAGAGTAAAGTAAGTGTCATAGGTGTCCTATACTCACTCGTTGTCCTCCCACCTAGCTGTGACAGAACTGCCTTAATCATTGGGCCCACGTGCCCCGTCATCGTCCCTAAGCACCCACGATCAGTCTGCACGAGTTCCCCTTGACCTAGGTGGCCTGCCTGGTTCCCTAGGAAACCCTAACTTCCCGTGGATCTCATTGTAAGCATTGCAGTATTACAACAGCTTACACAAATGAAATGAATCAGAGTAAAGAGTGCGGAAGTATTACATAACCATAGGTTTACAAATATAGATTACATTAGCCCGAACCAGAGTTTCGTAGTGGATAAGTAATGTACAACTATACCCTTGCCCAAGGGTTGTATCATATACACATTCTTGATCATGCGCGATCCGTCAACCAACACGGTCCCAAGCCGAACTGTACACTTGGCTCACCTGCAACAGGGGTTAACAAACCCTGAGTACTGGGGTACTCCGCAAGACTTACCCGAATAAGAAAAGGAATGAGACTCAGGAATGCAGGCTGAAGGGGGTCAAGGTAAGGCTTGAGCAAGAATCAAAGGGTTTTGTAGAAAAGCATTACGATCCTATTTCAATATTTTACTCAATCTTATTTTAATCATAATACATAATTTCAAATTCATTCTCATATATCACCATACTTTCAAATTCTTAATTATTCCCAAAAACACCTAGTTCCGAACCACTTTTCAATTGTAGGTCAAAGGATCAAGTCTCCATATCCGAGGAGCAACAACGATTCGAATCGATTAGTACCCAGCTGGGGATCCCTATCCACACTGCATATGTAGCACTTAAGCTTGCATATACCAACCCCGCCTACCACGGCTTTTCTACCCCTGAACCGGTCCTGCGCCACCCGAGAGCACAGTATTCCTCTCCTCTCCAGGCACGCCGGCCACGAGGGTACACGCTACTCTCGCCATCTCGCCACTCCCAGTGCGTGGTTGTCGGTTCAAGTAGTAGAGCCACCGGAGTTAGGGCTTTCCGTAGTGTGTGGCTAGTTGCAAAGTCTCGATCACAGCAGGCCTACAACGAACGGTCCCTAATTCTTTTTCCGCCGGCGACATTGCATTGGGACTCTAACCCAAGTACAGGTGTCCCAACGGTTTTCAAACCCCTTTTCCGCCGGTGGTCAAGCATTGGGACTCTAACCCAAATTCACAACCACCGAGCAAGAAAATCCCTTCTCGTCGGTGACAATATACTGATCAGGTGCACAGCCACCGAACGAGAATATACCAATTCCCTTTTCCATGAATTAATCATTAGCATATATATATCACACAGCTCAAAAATAGCATTTTATGCAAAATCTAATTTATTTAAGCAGGGCTAAGCATTTCAAACATTTTATTTTAAAATGGGTTCTAGATATTTCAGTGGTCAAGATTGGTAATGCAGCAATTGGGTCATCAATCAACTCCTATGAACTTAATGCAGTAAATTAACTCAAGTTATAAACGTTTTTCAAATCACAAGAAGAGGGGCTGAATGCACCGGGGATTGCCTGTGTTGCAGGTTTGATACTTCCGTCAGAAAACCAGGGAAACCCTCTTGACTTCTCCTGACGAATAATTCTTCCATCGAGGAGCAATCAAGAATTCCTTCCGAGCATCCGATCACTACACGTAAAATAATGATGCATGTTTACACGGTGCGGAATGACATGAATGAAAAATGTAGAACAAATATTTAATTAACAACCTTGAGTACAACTTTCCTTTATGGTAAAGTTGCAAAACATTTCTCAAAAGGTAAAAGGGTGTTTTCGTATTTCTTTTTTTTATTGACCATTTCAACAGTCATAGAAAGCCGCTGCACAACTTGTTCAATATCTATCGCACTGCACCAGCTAACATGCCTAGGATCCCCATAGTGAATGCCCTAGGGTTAACAATCAGTCCAAAAGTCACTCAAAACCTAGTTTATTAGGGTTTTCTATTTATTTTATTAATCGATTAATGAGGTATAAAATATTAAATCTATAAACTATTTCCAATTGAGCTCAAACTTTTCTATAGCTGAATCTAGTTTATTAGGGTTTTCTATTTATTTTATTAATCGATTAATGAGGTATAAAATATTAAATCTATAAACTATTTCCAATTGAGCTCAAACTTTTCTATAGCTGAATCTCATCCTAAAACAGTGCCCATTCAAATCTCGTGATTTTTGGATAATCCTATTGGCCTATAAAAATCCTAGAAGCTTCATTTATTAATTAAAAGACATATTTTTACCATATACAGATAACACCCAAATTTCATATTTTATATTTTTTATCAAATACTACACACTGCAGAGAGTATATAGAATTAATTTCATAATTTTTAGAGCCATACATTTATTCCTACAAAAATTACAAACTGGTCTACTGTTCATTTATCAGAAAATTGAAAAACAAAATCCTTAAACTATTCGGGCCACTCCGCTGGACCGGCCCACCGCGGCCCAGCTTCTCCCTCCCCTCTCTCAGCGCACCCCTGCGCCTCTGGGCTGGCCCGAAATGGCCTGCACGGCCCAGATTCCCCCCTTCCCCGTCTTCCTCCTCCCGCTAGCGCCTTCTCGCGCGCGTACGCGACGTCGCGGCCGCAGCGGCCGGCCGCCGGTGGTCCCCGGCGAACCCGAAGGCACCAACGCTCTCCCCATACTCTGGCGGACTAAGCTAGTGACTTAACCCGGCTCCTAGACCATCGCAGCGCAAGC
Source organism: Eremochloa ophiuroides (assembly GCA_038502445.1). Lineage (NCBI taxonomy): Eukaryota > Viridiplantae > Streptophyta > Magnoliopsida > Poales > Poaceae > Eremochloa > Eremochloa ophiuroides. The sequence goes on along the minus strand of JAHLJS010000002.1, from coordinate 103,557,764 downwards.
AGCAGCGACCATGGCGGCTCGGTGGCGGAGCACACCGCGGCAAGGTCATGTTCAGACGAAACTAATGCAGTAGAGCTGGATTAAACGGCACGGATAGCAATAGGGATTCACTAAGACTTCGAAACAGTACCAGATTGAGTCAAAACCGGACTGGGGAGGTGGGCTTGACGACGGTGGCGGCTCGGCGGCCTGAAAGCAGTGGCACGACCTCGTTTCGACGTACCCTGCAGGAGAGCAACGAACCTATCTAGCTTACCATCTTCACGGCATTACAAGGAACACGAAACGAGAGACGAAAGCAAGAGTAGCTCACTGGGTGAGGTTAACCACAACAAGGTAGAGGTCGGCGGCGTTTTGCCGGTCGCAGAGAAGGAGAGGATGGTGTCGAAGCTTCGGATGATGAGAGGACGTCTCCAGCAGCTCGATCGACACGCAAAGAGCTAAACTACGGCCTTGGGAGATGGAGAGGGTGAAGGTGGCTTGTGCACGATGAATTCGTTGACGAACCGAAGCTCGAAGGCGGCGGCCATGGAGGAGAGGATGGAGAAAAACGATGGCTACGGGCTTTATAAGCGAGCGAGAAGGTGGGGAGGTGGTCGACAGCTTCACGGGGCCCCCCATGACCCCGACACATCAACGACAGGCAGCCGGCCGGCCCGGGTGGCGCCGGCGAGTGGCGCGGCATGCACTGCCCTGAGCTCGAACAGAGGAAGGAGGCGATTCAATGCCGAGCACTGTAGCAATTTCCTTTTCCCCTTTTTTATTTTTCCTCAATTACATTTTAATTCGCATAGTAACTCAAGTGCCAAGATAAGAGTTGTAGTAAATTTCAAACTAGGCAACTTTACTTTTGGACAGAATTTGAAATTTTGCATAATTTTTGAATGATTCAAAAGGGGGTAAATAGGCCTTTTAAATTCAAATTCTAATCCAGTTTAATTCTCACAATTTTTCTCAATAACTTGAAAATCTTCAAAAATAAAAGTTGTTCTACTCGACAAGCCCTATAACTTTCATTAAATGAGTTTTGTCAGATTCTTGATAATTTTTAAAATAGCATTTTAAATTTGATTTTCAAAACACTCTTTTGGGTTTAATTTGAAATTCCATCCAATAACTCCAAAATATCCAAAAGTGAAAGTTTTTCCATTATAAAAGGGTTAAAACTTTTATTAAGGAACTATCACCAGATTCTTGCTAGTTTTTGAATTTGTATTTCAAATTTAAACTTTAAAACATAGATTACGGTTTTATTTGAAATTCTTTTTAATAACTTCAAAATTGCTCCAAATGGAAGTTGCTCAACTTTTACGGATTTACAACTTTTGTTTAAGGCCCAATCTCTAATTCCATTTAGTTTTTAAATTGGGGTTTTGGGTCCGATTTAGGGTTTCAAAATGATTTTGTTTTTAATTCCCAATGGGATTTGAATAAACACACACAAACATGCATACAATCTAATCACTCTAGATCACCTATGCACAATCACATGTAGAAATAAAACTTATTTTAGTGAATGCATAATAAAAAGGTTTTTATGCGGGATGATTTGCAGATGCACATGATGGCACGGCCGGTTTTAGTTATCGTAACACCAGGGGTGTTACACTAGCTATACTCTACTAGTTATCTTTTAGTTATCTTAATACTTGTGTTGGCACAAAAAGTGGTTCCTCAAGCCCAACACACCAGCGAAGCTGGAAACGACCCTTGAAGGCAGTAGAGCTCTCGCAGATCCAGCTAGCCTTCGAACCCGGTCTGAGAGTGTCAGTAACACCCAAGTGTGCCAGTCAATTTGACCTGCAATTGACAAGGAAAAGATAGTAATCAGTAATCACAGGGCGGAACTAACAGGTGTATCCAAGTAGTTGCAACTGTATGGCTCGAAGAGCCGATGTAATGGGAGATCGACTAGAAAGCCGATTCCGTCATGTTATGAACTGATTATAGCGAAACATGCATTATAACTCAAGTTAACCGATTCAGACATGAATTCAATGACATATACTTGCATTAGATAGAAATATGCTATAAAAGATGTAGTCACAGCAAGCTAACATGATCATAAGATGTCTCAATGTAAAACAAGATGAAATCGGCTACTTCAGCCGATTCAGTGTATACGGGCAACATACAAGCCTATAAAGTAGACAATGTTTCAACTCTCCGGCTAATAGATCTAAATCACAATCTTGCAACAGTGGAGATCGAGCGGATCGAGGCAGTCATGATGAAGTTGCAACTTAAATCCGTTAACCTTTGAATGTAGACAATGTTTATTTTATTACTTGAGTGCGACCCGTATCTAATCTAGATCCAAAATACAACCGGCTGGTGCAAAGCATTCTATCTTATCAATATAAAACAAATGGCAAGCATAATTCGTTGAACATATAGATCTGTTAGATATAAGCCGACGCATATGGATCAAGACGGGTAAATTGATGATTGCTTTAAATAATAAACAATAAACATAAGCAACATCGGTAACTTTATGAATCCAGCTAAACTGCCGAATTTAACTAGAGCCGATAACTAATCCATGCATGCAAACTGTCTCAATCTATAGCCTGTCCACCGGATGACATTAACTAGCAAACAAACACGAATCGATAACTAATCCACGCGTGAAAACCGTCCTAATCTGCATCTCGTCCACCGGATGACGGTTAACACAGATTGATCGGATTAACCAGCGTGAATCATCCTTGACTCACTATGCTTCTCGTGTCCACCGGATGACGCCAAAGAAATAGAGCTTAGCAAGGACCCTGGTCCGCCATGCTTCCACGTCCACCGGATGACGCTAAAAAGACATAGTTTAACAAGGGGTTGACGATACTTACAAGCAAGCCTGCGTCCACCGGATGACACCAGCCTGGATGAAGTAACTCGCCGGACTCGACTGACTCTAGAGTTTGTTGGCCGGAGCCGAAAGTTGCGTTGTATTGATGTTGTTGTTTTTACAATGACCGAGGGCTTATATTTATACCCTGAGCGTAGCTAGAGTCCTAGTCGAATTACAACTCATCAATAGATAAGGAAACCAACAAACTATCATATATCTAAGGTAACTTGGAGTCCCACCTTCCCTTTCATAACGGACTCCGATCGTGATCGCATCTTGGCGGCGCGGACTCTGGATGACGTCACCAATACCGACGCTGCACACCTCCTGTCACCTTCGCCCGATAACCGATTCACCGTGCAATCGGCTATTTTCCTTCCTTCCGCTGGACGGAATCTGCTTTCGAGATATCTTCCTCTGGCATCGGCTATCGGCTCCCAGCCCAAAATTTGGTGTTAACACATGCCCCCCAATTTTGGAATAAACTGGTTTATTCCGAAATTAGCGTTTGAGCCTTCAAATAGCCAAACCGCAGCTTCCCTCTTGGCACTTCAAACTTTCGCACCAAAACGAAACCCTAAACCATCGCAACTTCCGCCACGGGCTTCAATCCGCCGCCGTCAGCTTCGATTCGCCGTCGCCAGCTTTGATTCGTCGCCGTCAAATCACCCCCGAGCTAATGGCGACTCCTTCTGAGGTCCCTGAGGTACCAATTTCATCGATCCGCCCCCTGATTCGTGAATCCCTCTTCAACCTCACTGAGTACGAGTTTCAAATCCAGGTGCTGAGGAATGATATTCTAATTCCACTGAAGGACATCCCCGATACCTACTATCTGGGCCCGATGGGTGATCCGATCCCCAAAGACTTCATCATTCAAGAAACCAACCAGTTCCCATTCCAAAGCTCCATGATGGGCGCCTCTTCTTGGGCCAAATCTTTCAGAAATTGGACAAGCGCACCTGCTGGGTGGAGGAACTGGTTCCGCCGCATCGCGGCAAAGAAGCGCGTGGACTGGGAGATGCGCCATCTGAGCCAATGTCTTGACCTATCATATCAGAGATGGCAAGGAATGAGCCGCTCCTGATTGCCACCAGTCATTTTTGGTCTAACTCCTTGAATGCTTTTGTATTCGGAGATGATCCAAAAACCATCACCCTGGGTGATATCCATATGCTCACCGGGCTCGAGATTACTGGATCATATGACTTCTGGGATCTCTGCTCTAGCGGCAAGAAGGACCCGTACTTCCCGAAACTGGACACATACAAAGGGTGGAGTGGCTATATTCAACACCACCAGAAAAACTCCTCTTCTGTCAGCGAGAAAGAACACGTCGCATTCTTGACCATGTGGCTTGAAAGGTTCGTGTTCTGTGGTGCCACTGCCGGGCCAGCATATCCTTATCGGGTCTTAGCAGAGAAACTAGCTCAAGGGCACTCCATCCCCCTGGGCAAACTCTTGTTGGGTGCAGCATACAGACTTATGAGCCGGGTATTCAGTTCCTTGATTATAGGTGAAGAAGTGCAATGCATAACAGGCCCTTGGTGGCTAGTACAGTTATGGCTCAACCTGTATCTGCATAAGCTGGTAAGGACACAACTCCAAGGCCATAACTTTCCATCCACCGAGTATTCAGAAGAGGAGGACCCAAAAACCAGAGGCTGTCAAAGTTTTGGTGAAGCTGCCTCTGCCATAACCATCCCAACCTCAAAGGGCAATATGCTGGAAACATTATACAGGGGCCTGGGACCAAATATTACTACCTGGTTCCCTTACGAAGATGAAGATGAATTTCCAGCGCCCTCCAGCTTCAAATTCAACAATGGGTGTTCTGATGACGAGGCTATCAGCATCTTGAACGCAATCATCAAACCCTGTGCCTTGTCAGCAGACTTCAAGCACCTTCGGAGAGCAAGCGGCAAGGCAACTAGCTATCCTTCTTATGAATTCTATCACCCAAACATAGCAGCAAGACAGCTAGGTTTCGGCCAATTGCCCCCTTGGCTCCCTTTTTTGAATACCTTGAAACCTAGGGAGAACATTACAGAGCACCTTTAGGCTGTCAGAATTTTTCAACTCGGAGCAAACATGCCCACATTCTCGCCGAAGCCGTGGAATCAAATCTGCATCGCTCATCAGAGTTTTGACGATTGGTGGCAACAATGGGACGCTCACTTGTTCTGCCAAACTGTCCACGACAAATGCAGAGCCCTGGATCCAAACTTCCAATCTCCCCAAGCAATAAGTGTTCTCAGCCGATTCCAATAAAAACGGCTTTATTCAAACATGTTACTTAACAGATATTTCTCGCAGGACCCATCATCCAATCCACCAGAGCGAGTGGAATATTACCCTCCTTGTCCGACAGCGAGGCTAGGCTCCCGAGCACCGACGCTGAGACAACTAATGGCAGGCCCTGCTGTACTGACCTCCCCTTCTGCTTCAAAACGGCTAGCTGCATCTCAGCTTCAAAAGCAAGCTCCTAAGAAACGTCGTTCGATAAGAAAAGTTCAGGTACTCAGTAGCATCTTCCTTCACTACAGTACACCCCGACTCTTAAATCGGCTTTCTATCAGGTGAATCCCCAACCAACTCAAGGTACCTTGGGAGGGAAATAGGCCGAAGAACCACCAGAATCTACCGGCCAAGAGGAATCGGCTGCTCAAGAAGAAGGGATCCAGGAAGGAGCCAAAACTCAGGTACTACTCATTGGGCTTTTCTTTCTTAAATGTCCTGATTGACCAAATCTTCTTTTCAAAAATACAGCCGAACAGCCCTTCTGAAGAAGTCTGGGTGAACCTTGAAGAAGAGGAGTTGCCCCCTGAGAGGAATCCAGGTAACTCCTATTCGGCTGTTAGCAATTATCTTTGCTTCCATACTGCTCTTACTTCTGGTTTGCAGAAACCCAACTACCCGAGGCAGTGACAACCGAGGATCCGCATGCCGCAAAAGACACAACTGGCTTAGTCGAACAAACAGCATCGGCATCAACCCTACAACCTTCAGGCCTCATTCAGGTATCCCATCTCTGCCAGAAAACAATTAATCTATATTGTACCTTTTCTGATGAGAGAATGTATATACTATAGGCACCGAAACCTTTGTCTCCTAGCTATTCATTCGACATAGAAGAGTTTTGTGATAAAGACGAACTGGCCTCCTCCTCCGAGAGACTTTCAGAGCCAGATTTCAACAATCAGCTAAGTGCACTGTTACCCCATCTAGAGGGTGATCTAGTTGCTCTGGCCTCGAATCCCGGACTGATCGATCAAATAATGAAACTTGTCCAGCAGCAACCCAATCTGTCAGCCTTGCAATCCCTGCAAAGACTTGATGATCTTAAAGTTACAGCATCAGGGATTATCACTGCTCACAAGAACCTGGCAGAGCTTGAACAGCTAAGGAGCAACAAATCGATCAACAGACAAGAGGCCACCGGATTAGCCGATCGAGCCAGGTTGCTCAAATCCTCCATCAGCACGGCCGAAACAGAACTGGAGACATTGAAAACAAGACGAGACCAGCTGAGAAAAGAATTGGAAGCAGTTGAGTCGGCTATCAGTGAGCGCGAAATCGCCATCTCCACCAGCACGATCGAGCTCTCCCAGAAAAAGAAGGAAATCAGCAGCTTGGTCGTTGCAGACAGGAAGACATGCCAACACCTAAACCTGTTGCAGTTTACTAAAAACCGAGATCAACAATTGCTGCAGGCTAGCCACGTGCTCCGTGCCGAATTAGTAGAACTGATTCAGTCCTTATTATCTTTGTAATATGATGGGTGTACTGCGTGGCATGTTCTTTTCTATTTGCAACTCTGTCTTCGTGCTGTTCACCCTGAATTTGACAATTTAGCCTGATCTGTCTTAGATTTACACCTTAATACTAGCTTTGTCTTATTTTGAACTGATTTTGTTCAGCCTGATTATTTCTGCATGCGAATCGGCTTTCGAACTGCTTTGTACCTTAGAATCAATTACTCAGCCTGACCCGTTCTGCATACAAATCGGCTTTCGGGCGTGCCTCTTAGCATCGGTTTTGTAGCATCGGCTTTGTTCTGCTTTCCTTTAGAATTAACCCCTCAGCCAGATTCATCACGAATCGGCTTGTGGGAACTCACGATAGGATCGGCTAAACAGCCTGACTCAAAAAACCGATCGGCGTGCGACCATTGATGGCGGCGTTTCGTCTCCCCGATTTGGCAACTGTTCCGGATTCAAGAAACGCGGATTAACTACAACCTAAAATCCGCCGTGCCGTCTCACTTCCCAAAGAAACCGCCTCGGTGCCTGTGTTGTCTTATAAATAGTTGGCAGGTTTGAGGCAATATCACACGCCATCGTATCCGTCTCGCCGACCAACTCTCCCGGCCGCCTCCTTGTATCCACTTCGCTTCCGCTCTCTCAATCCTTGTTCACGACCATGGCCGGCGATGGAGACCGTGGGAAGCGCCCGGCGTCTGAGCCCGCCGACGGCGATGAGATGGAACGGAGCATCCGCCGCATCTGGGCCAGCGTTGCCCGAACCGAACAGACATTATGGTAAGTTCAACCGTCAGCCTACCATCTCCTCGCTGTTTCTATCCGATTTGATCCGTTTTTGCAGTCACCAGCCATCTTTCGTCAGCGGCATTGCTGGCTTCTTAGCTGGCCTGAACACCCCTGCCCCCGGCGCTGATCCTCCTCAGGCAGCCCCGGCGGATGATGACGCCGTTCCTGCAACTAGGACGGTCGCCCCGGAAACCCCCGCTGCTGGTGGCGCCGCCGGGCCCTCTGCTCCTGTAAGGGCTCCAATCAGGCGTATGATGCAAGTCAGCGGACGGGGAGTCCATAGCAGGTATCTTTTTCTCCCTTTTCGTCGATCTTTAAATCCGGCTAAGTCTGGGTGCCTGATATGATAGTCCCTTTCAGCCAACGTCCCCCGCTCCATCTTCCTTCCGGCGCACCGATCGGCGCCAGTTCCTCGGTGCGTCGCACGGCGCCACAACCGAACCTCCCTCACGCTCCGGCTCGTAGCACCACCTCCGGAGCGGAGTCGAACTCGGGGTCATCTTCGAGTTCCCGCGACTCCTACACCGCCGCCGACGGCCGCCACTTCCACCATGAGATGGTGCGGTACAACAACCTCTACTCCGAGGCTACCAAAGAGGTCGGCCAGCTGGACAAGGAGAACGAGGACCAAGCCGCCGCGCTCGTTGCCACCAGCATTGATTTGGCGGAGGCGCAGGCCAACCTCGTGGAGTCGCAGGCCGCCGTGGCAGGTAATCTCCTGCTTCGTCCAACTGTGTGCACGGCGCGTTTCCAACACTGACCTTCCTTGTTTATGCAGCTCTGACGGCGCAGCTGCACGAACTGCGCGTGGCTGCAGCGAACGTCACCGATGTCCTCCGCGCGCGGGGGCAAACGCAGGTGGAACAGCTTGCGGACGTGCACCACCGCGTCCGCCAGGTGGCGATGAGCGGCGTCCGTCACGGTGCCGCGGGAGCTCTGGCCGCCGCCCAGATCAACTCCGGCATCGTGCTGGAGAACGTTGAAATGGGGATCCGGGCAGGCCAAGACGTGGAGGAGTTCGGCACGCTAATGGCCGCTTTCGCATCCCATGCCGATGGTCTCTCCGTGTCCGTCGACGCCGAGGACGTGATCCGGGACGGCGTCAATAATCCAAACTAGATTGTATTAGGCATTCTGATGTATATGATACTTCTGAACTCGTTATGCCCGAAACAATCCAATTTGCAAGACTGTATACTTTGATTTTATTTTTATTATTTTTTTTGTTCTAAAGGCGATGCTTATCACATCGGCTGTTACACCCCATCGAGGGTATTTCATTTTTGTGCTAAGGGCGACTCGTTACTACGATGTCGGCCATTTTTGTCCTGAAGGCGACCCGCTTGCACGGCATCGGCTGTTAGAGCCAGATTCACATGAATCGGCTATTATCCCCCAATTGGGATGCTAGGGTAGTATTTCTTCAGATGCTTCCCGTTGATGGCTCTGGCGAGTCTCTGTCCTTCCAAGTCTTCAAGGATGTAAGCATTACCCGGAGCGCATTCCACCACACGATACGGGCCTTCCCAGTTTGGCGACCATTTACCGAATCGGCTATCTTTTGTACCAACAGGCAGAATGACTTTCCATACTAGCTCTGATTCGGTGAAGCTCTTGCTTCTTACCTTAGTGTTGTAATACTTGGCCACCTATACCTTGTTCTTTTCAATGTATTCCAAAGCCCTAAGCCGATGACAGTGCAAATCTTCTAAACTGTCCATCATAATGTCTTTGTATTCACCGGCTGTAAGCTTGTTTTGCAATGTGACACGCCGTGTCTCAGACTGAATCTCCCATGGCAAGACGGCGGCGTGTCCATAGACTAGCTCATAAGGTGAAGCCTTGATCGATCCATGCTGTGCCATGCGATATGCCCATAGTGCCTCGCTCAAATGCAAATACCATTTTCTGGGGTTCTGCTCAATCTTTTTCTTGATGACCTTGATCAAAATTTTATTGGAGACTTTTGCTTGTCTGTTGGCTTGGGCATAATACGGCGATGAATTATAAATCTTGATGCCCATGTCGTCGGCAAAGGTCATAAACTCCTCTGAAGTGAACATTGTCCCCTGATCGGTTGTGATCGTCTGAAGTATGCCAAACCTGTAAATAATGTGCTCCTTCACAAATTTGATCACGTCAGCTGAAGTGGCGTTCCTTAAAGGAATAGCTTCTACCCACTTGGTGAAGTAATCAGTCGCCACCAAGATCCATTTGTGACCCTTGCTCGATGGTGGGTAGATTTGGCCGATTAAATCAATACCCCATCCTCTAAACGGCCATGGTTTAATTATAGGATTCATAACAGAGGCTGGAGACTTTTGTATATTTCCAAACTTTTGGCATTCTTGACACCCTTTATAATATTTGAAACAATCTTCCAGCATCGTAGGCCAATAGTAACCAGTCCTCCTGATGATCCACTTCATCTTGTGAGCTGATTGATGTGCACCGCAGACTCCATCGTGTACTTCGCTCATCAGCTTCACTGATTCCTCTGTCCCCAGGCATTTGATCAGCACTCCTTCAACAGTCTTGTAATACAACTGACCATCCAGCAACACATACTTGGTGGCTTTGTACCTTAGCTTTCTGTTGACCCGTTGTGAAGGATTTGCCAGGTAACCTGCTATCTCGCCCCTCCAGTCATCAGCTGATTGCTCACTGTTACAAATCTCCTGCATCGGCCGATAACCCGACGCGTTCTGCGCCAGCCGATTAGCTTCCTGGTTCTGGGCCCTGGGGATGTGACAGAGAGATACCGTCATGAACTTCTTGATGAGAGCCTGGCACTGATCATAGTAGCCTCTGAGTATCTCGTCTTTATATTCATACAAGCTGAGCAATTGGTTGATGACTAGTTGTGAATCGCCAAATACTTCAACTGCATCGGCCTTTGCTTCATGCAGAAGCTGAAAACCTTTCCACGCGGCTTCATATTCAGCCTGATTGTTTGTGACAATCGGCCCGATCTGGAAAGCATACTCAAAACGCACACCCCGCGGTGAGATGAGCACTACTCCAGCGCCACCACCTTGCTTGCATGAAGAGCCGTCGAAGAACGTAGTCCATGGCGCTATATCCGTTACATTAGCCGATCCCCCGTGATGTTGCGTGATGAAATCGGCTATCGCCTGGCCTTTGACTGCCTTAGCCGATTCGAACCTCAAGTCAAACTCTGAGAGTGCCAAGATCCATTTGCCAATCTGACCATTTAAAATAGGCATCGAAAGCATGTGCTTGATGACATCCTCCTTTGACACCACCACACACTCCGAGGCAAGCAAGTAGTGCCTCAACTTGGTGCACGAGTAGAATAGGCACAAGCACAACTTCTTGGTCGGTGTGTATCTTGTCTCAGGGTCAAGGAGCCGCCTGCTCAGGTAAGAAACTGCTCTCTCTTTCCCTTCAAACTCTTGAAAAAGGGCCGATCCAATGGTATGGCTTTCGGCCGTCACGTACAAATTAAAAGGCCTCCCTGTCCGTGGCGGTACTAAGACAGGGGGAGTCTTCATGTATTCTCTGATTTCGTCAAAAGCCTTCTATTGCACGTCACCCCATTTGAACTCTTGATCATTCTTGAGCTTCAACAAAGGTGAGAATGGCAGCACCTTCTCTGATAAGTTGGCGATGAACCTTCTAATAAAGTTAATCTTACCAAGCAAAGACTGCAATTCCTTCTTATTGGTTGGAGGTACAAGTTCATCGATCGCCTTCTTACTCTTGCTGCCGATCTCTATCCCTTTGCGGTGGACCATGAATCCCAGAAATTCACCAGCCGACATGCCGAACGCACACTTGTTAGGATTCATCTTCAAACCATGTCTCCTTGTGCACTCCAGAGTGGCCCTCAAATCGGCCAGGTGATCTTTATTGCTCTTGGATTTCACCACCACGTCATCTATATAGATTTCAACGATTTTGCCGATCAGCTTGTGAAATATATAATTCATAGCTCTCTGATAGGTTGCACCGGCATTCTTCAAACCAAACGTCATGACCACCCATTCAAACAAACCAAGCGCACCAGGGCACCTGAAAGCAGTTTTCGGGATGTCTTCATCAGCCATAAAAATTTGATTATAACCCGCATTGCCATCCATGAAGCTAATAACCTGGTGCCCAGCAGCCGAGTCTACCAACATATCAGCTATTGGCATAGGGTAGCCATCCATCGGTGTAGCTCTATTTAAATCCCTGAAGTCAATACAGACTCGCAATTTACCGTTTTTCTTATACACGGGGACGATGTTGATATCCACTCGGCATATCGGCAAGCTCGAATGAACTTGGCTTCTAACAGTCTCGTGATTTCGGCCTTAATGTCGGGTAGAGCGTCCTCTCTAAAACGACGTGGAGGCTGCTTGTGTGGCCGAAACCCTGGCTTGATAGGTAGCCTGTGCTCAACAATAGATTTGTCCAATTCAGGCATCTCATAATATTCCCAGGCGAAGCAATCTTTGTACTCCTTCAGCAGTTGAATCAGCTCCTACCTGAACTCCAGGTCTAAATTGGCGGCAATAAACGTCGGCCTTGGCCTGTCGCCAGGTCCAACATCCACTTCTTCGAGCTTGTCGGCCGACGTGAATCCTTGCCCTAACTTACCCTCTGTGCCGTCGATCGGATTCTCCATTTAATAAAAAGACTCAGAGCCGATTGCCCTGATCGGCTGTTGACTCTCATCGCTGACCTTGATGGAGCCTCCTTCCCAAGCCTTGCCAGAGAAACAATCATGATCCCCAGCTTCCCAGTATGTGGCATCGGCCGTCGCCACGCTGACCGAGTCGTCGGTCAGGACCACTTCGACCTCATCGCCATGCCACTGAATGAGGCACTGATGCATGGTGGATGGCACGCAGCAGTTGGCATTAATCCAGTCGCGTCCGAACAGCAAGCTGTAGGCACCTTTACTGTCGATCACGAAAAAGGTAGTAAGCAGTGTCATTCTTCCCCACTGTCAGCTCGACGTTGATTGCCCCCCGAGTGTTGGAAGAATTGCCCCCGAAATCCTTGAGCATTAGATCAGTTTCTATTAGATCATCGGGACCCTTGCCTAGCTTGCGGAATGTAGTGTAGGGCATGAGATTGACAGTGGCGCCACCGTCCACCAGCATCTTCGTCATGGGCATGCCGTCGACATAACCTTTGAGATAGAGGGCCTTCAGATGTCGATTCTTGGCCGGCTTATCAAAAGTAGCTTGCGGTGCGAGCACTAACTTGGCCACTCCTTCTTCTGATCCCGAATCGTCTGAGTCAGAATCGGTATCATACTTCCTAGCTCTGAACTCTGCCGGCAGCACAAACACCATCTGTGCATCAGCTTTAGCCTTTCCATTATTTTGTGAAGGCTTTTCGCGCCACACCTGTTTGGCGCGCCCCTCAGCCTGGAGCTCCCTGTTCCTAAGCCGCTGCACCCGGCGCCTTTGGCTTCTAGTTAGATCCCCCGGGCACCACTGGTTCTCTTGCCAAACCGGCTGTCGGCGCTCAACTACCGCCTCATCAAGCCGATCGCGCAGGTCCCTTTTTTCACGCCGATCCCGCGGGCTATGGGGATTCCCCAGCCTCTGGTGCACGGACCGGCGGTTGACCTGGGACTGCCTGTACTCTCGGTACTGATCGCTGCATTCAGGACAATTGCGCAGCGTCGGCAGTCTCAAGCCTTCGTTCCAGCAGTGTCGGAAGAATGGATAATGCCAGTGATCCTCCTCACCTTCCCGGTGGCGAGCCATTTCTTCGTGATAGCGCGCCTCTTCTTCCTCGCGGAGCCATCTGCGGTACTCCTCTTCTTCGTACTGCAGCTGCCTCTGATGATCTTTCTCTTTCTGTCGCCGCCACTTATTCAGAAGGTGCTGGTGCGTGGGCCTTCTGCTCTTGGTGCCGCTGGACTCTCCCTGCTCCAGCTGCCTCTGATTCTGCTCCCTCCTTCCTTTGATCAGCGCCAGCTCCTCAGCTGTGATTTGTGCATCGGTATCAACTGAGGAATTCTTCTTGGCCCGTTCGGAGGTTAACACCTTTACTTTGGTCAGAGGATTTGCGATCTGGACCATGTTCTGCCCCTTCGGGAATGGGAATTTGTCGATCTTCATCTTCCCCTTGGGCGGGGCCTCAAATTTCAACAGGCCGCGCCTAATAGCATTCTAGATTGCTGCTTTGAAATTGCGGCAGTTGTTTGTGGAGTGTGAGGTGAGGCCATGGTACTGTCAGAACGGCTTTCCCTGCAAATCTTCAGGAGACGGCTTAACGTAATCAGCCGGGAAGGTAATGTGGCCCGCACTGACTAGCAGGTCGAAGAGCTTGTCCAACTTGCGTGTGTCAAAATCGTATTAATCTTTCGCGCTCCAACCCTTCGGCACGGCCATGGGCTTTGTACCCCATTTGAGCTCAATAGCAGCTACTTCTTCATTCTCCCCATCTTCTGAGTCGGAATTACAGACGTAGGCCGACTGCTTGTATTTTGATTCTTTCTTGAAGCTCTGGGCCTGCTGCTCTAATGCGGCCACCCTCTGCATCACCTCGCTGATGCTGTTGAAGTTGGTGCCCACCAGTTTTTCTTGGACGTGTGGGAGCAACCCACTGACCACTATCTTGGCGAGCTGCTTGTCGTTCAGGTTCAAAGAGTAACACATGTTTCTGGTCTCCCTGAACCACTTGATGAAAGCCGATCCAAGTTCATTTGGCTTTTGGCGCATGTTGGTGAGATCTGTGATGTTGTAACACCTGAAAATTTTCATTCCTTTAAATAGTGGAAATTTATTTAATTATACAATTAGTTGATCATTCCAATATAGGGAAATAATAATTTTTCACAAATATAAAATCAAACCTAGGTCATACACATGTATGATGCATTCATGCTGGAGCATTTCTTCTTTGTACTGTTTGGAGTTTATTTGAATTCTTCAAATGTTCAAAAACAATTATTCAAAATCCCAAATTGAAAATCCTTTTGAAAATGTAACTAGAAAATAGAAAAGGGAAATAGGAAAACCTTCCATCTCTGATTTTGGCCCGAGGGCCCAGTCCTCCTCTTCCTTTCGGCCTACCCCCTCCCTTGCTAACTTGGGCCGAGGCCCAGCTAACTAGCCAGCCAGCCGGCGCAGCAAGCTGAGCGCCCCCTCTTCCCATCTTTGGATGGCAGGCGGGCCCCACAGGGCAGTCCTTCTTCTCCTCCTTCCTTTCTTCTCCCCGGGGCGCCCAAAGCAGAGAGCCACGCCGCGACCGAGCACGCGCGCGCGGAGCATCCCTCTACCGTGACTGCCAGCCCGACCCCAGCGCTCGGTGCTACCGACCTGTGGGACCCACAGGACAGCCCCTCCCCTGTTTCCCTCTGCTGCTCGCCGAGAGTCCGACGCGAGAACGAACAGAGCGAGTTCGTCGCTCGCCGCCCTCGATTCGATCTCCTATATCCGAGGCGAACTCAACTCCCCTATCCCCATCGCCTCGGGACTATATAAGTCCAGGCGGGCCCCTATTTGCCACCATCCAGCCCTAGCGGCATTGCCTCTTCCTGCCCTCGCGCGAACAGAGCCGCCGCTGCTCGAAGCTTTCCGCCGCCGGGATCCTCGGACGAGTCCGGATCTCCTACGCCTCCCTCGCGCCCCTATATAGGTCGGCCGAGCCCTGCCGTCCCTCCCCACAAGTTCCCGAGCAAGCCACGCCCTCCGATCTTGCCCTAGCCGTCGCCCCGAGCTCCGCCGTCGCCCCGAGCTCCGCCGCCGCCGTCGATTTCTCCTCGGGAAGACTTGTCCGTCGAAATTGGTTGTTCTCCAAGCTTCGCAGCAAGGTCAGGAACCTTTCCAACCCCTTTTCCCTCGGTTTTGTGCACTATAGCCATGATGCCGAGCTTTGCAGCCTCCATGGTTCCGCCACCTAGCTCGCCGCATCCTCCCCGAGCTACCTCTGTGGCAACCGAAACCATAGATAGGTTCGGCTTGAACTCTTCTTGCTTCCCGACCAGGTCCCGAGGTGTGCCGAGCTTCCTAGCCCCGAAAACGCCGTCTCCGGCCATCTTGCCGGCGAGGAATCGGCTGGGCGCCGCCCGACTCCGGCGACCAGAGCCGCCCCTCTTTCTCCCGAGCTACCTGCGCCGTCCACGGCCGATCCAACGGCTCACAATGAGAGATACCCTTTCGCCGGCACTTTTGCAGAAAACCCCCTGAGCTTTTTAATGTTCTAACCCGCAGTCCCTTGGCGTCTTTGGTCAAATACGCTTTTGTTTACGAAAAACGTATTTTCCTCGGTTTAGATTCAAAAATACGTTTTCAATATTTACAGATTTGCCACTCAGTTTATTTCGGCCATATTTTATTCGTTTTAGCTCCGATTTGATCCGTTCAAGTCTCGTTAAATTCATAATTTCGTAATCTATCTAATGATGCTACTGATACTCATGTTTTCAACTTTTAAAATTCGAGATTAGATTTAATCTATTATTTTATTAAAGTAAAACTTGTTTATTTCATAACTTTCCCGTTTGAACTCCGATTTTCGTGATCTTTATATCGTTGGAATCATAGCGACGCGTAGATTATTTTTATACACTTTTCAATCTGTTTTTCCACTATTGGTGTACTGTTTCTAATATAGATCTTGTTTGCCTCGTGTATGATTGCCTCGATGATTGTGTGGTGATTTTACGATCGAGTTCAGACGGTGTGCAATACATTGGTGATCAAGAGTACGTTGAGGATCCAAGTTCTCCAGAGTACTTTGATCAAGGCAAGTATAGTTGGATATTCTTCTTGTGACTATGATCTTGTGACTTGATTAATGTTTAAGCAACAAACGTTAAAAATGACTTTTTAGCAACTTGAGGATTTGTCTGTAAGAGAACCTCCGGGATTGACAGTACAACTATGAGGGCTATATGGCTCTGGTTTTAGCTCAGTATGAGGACCTTTTCTAGCATGTTAGAGGTTACCGAAAGGCGCAAGAGGGGCTTGCCGACTCGGGTATAGTGCGGCCTCTGTCCATATATGTATAACCTGCGTGACCTTGTGCCATATGGAAGGGGGGCTCTACATCTGCTTGCCGAGAAAACCTCGCGGCCCTAACATGTTAGACGAACCTTTGAAAGGCTTCATAGTGAACCCTGTCGGCCTTCCTTGGTAGTGGGCTAAGAGGCTGATCACCTCGGGCGAAAGGGTAAATCACGGCTCACAGTGAAAGTGTACACCTCTGCGCAGAGTTTATTAAACTGGTATACTAGCCTTGCTCAAGGACACGAGCGGCCTTGGAATCCTTACATTTAAGATGGTGACTTTTGATTGCTAACATGATCATTTTTACTGTTTTATGCTTTCACATTATTTATGTTACATTGATCATGAGATTACTATACTTGTTGAGTTCGACATGGACTCACCCTTGCTATTCCCCCACACATCAGGAGAAGTTTAGGCTTGTGGTCAACCAGTCAGCTGTGTCCCTGTGGAGTTGGCGTCTACACCCGAAGATCGAAGTGTCTTTCCGCTGTTTGCTATTTCAAGGTTATATTCTAATTATATATTACGCTATGTATTTGAGCATTGTCCTTTGATATTATCTTTTATTTGTCGTCTTATGTGTGTGACTGATCCTTGGGCGCACATAAGGTTATGCATTCAATTTTATCCTTAAAATTGGGTGTGACAGATGTCTTTCTCCCCAGTGCCAGAGAAGAAGTAATTATGGAACTTGGTCTCCAGATCTTCCCAACCTTGAATCGAGGCAGGCTCCATAGATGTGAACCAGCTAAACGCTGGCCCTGTCAGTGATAGCGGAAAGAGCCGGACCCTGTGAGCTACCTCATATGAAGCTTCGCCGAGCTGGGTCAGGTAGCGGCTGATGTGTTCCATGGTGGTGATGTCGTCCTGCCCACTGAACTTGGAGAAGTCGGGCAAACGATACCTGGGCGGTAATGTCACTCGGTCGTACCACTCGGGGTAAGGACATCTATACTTGATTCCAGTCCCGGTCTTCGGCTGCAAACCGAACGTATCACGGAGCATGGCACTCATCTGCTCCAGCAGCTGATTGTTGGTCGTCTGGGCATACCCCGGATGCGGCGCTGCCTGAAGGTCTTGATATGTGATCCCCTCATGGTATCCAGGAGTTGGGTTAGCCGTGTCTGCCGCCGACGTATTTCTAGCCATCGGGTTCACTGCTGATGAGTTCATCGAGTTCACCGTCTGCCCAGTGGCTTGCATGAAAGCGGCGAGCTCCTCCGGAGTATGATCTTTGTATAATCTGGGGGAAGCTGCTATTTTTTGAGCCGAACCGGCCGCAGTGGCACCCTGCCCTGGTGTTTTCTGCTGACTCGGCTGTTGCGGTGAGGAATTGGAGGTCCCTGCCGCCGCTTTTGGATCAGCATCTTCTGCGGGTATGTTGAAATAAACTGGGCTCAAAGACTCCCAATCCTGCCGCTTGAGAACGGTCTTCATGATGTTATAGAATGTTTGCAGGAAGGATTTATGTTGATGGCCGACTGCTGAATAGGCGGCCCCCCAGGTCGCTTCTTCCAGCATCTGCTTGAGATCGGCCTTGCACTCCTCTTCAGATTTATCAGAATGGCCGTCCATGATCCACCTTGGGAATGCATTCTTCTTCACTATAGAGCCATCACGCTGCTTGCTGAATGAGAGCAGGCAGGCATCAGCGAATTCTTCAACGATCTTGTTCAGCACGGCCGCGTCCTCCTCGCTGAGATCTTCGACCCTGACCCTGAGGACACCGTCATCCCTGGAGGATCCGTCGGCCGCAGTCTTCCCCTTTGCCATGGTCTTCAGTGAAGGTCCCGCCGAGCGTGCCAAAAAGTGTGTTGGCGCAAAAAGTGGTTCCTCAAGCCCAACACACCAGCGAAGCCGGAAACGACCCTTGAAGGCAGTAGAGCTCTCGCAGATCCAGCTAGCTTCGAACCCGGTCTGAGAGTGTCAGTAACACCCAAGCGTGCCAGTCAATTTGACCTGCAATTGACAAGGAAAAGATAGTAATCAGTAATCACAGGGCGGAACTAACCGGTGAATCCAGGTAGTTCCAACTGTATGGCTCGAAGAGCCGATGTAATGGGAGATCGACTAGAAAGCCGATTCCGTCATATTATGAACCGATTATAGCGAAACATGCATTATAACTCAAGTTAACCGATTCAGACATGAATTCAATGACATATACTTGCATTAGATAGAAATATGCTATAAAAGATGTAGTCACAGCAAGCTAACATGATCATAAGATGTCTCAATGTAAAACAAGATGAAATCGGCTACTTCAGCCGATTCAGTGTATACGGCCAACATACAAGCCTATAAAGTAGACAATGTTTCAACTCTCCGGCTAATAGATCTAAATCACAATCTTGCAACAGTGGAGATCGAGCGGATCGAGGCAGTCATGATGAAGTTGCAACTTAAATCCGTTAACCTTTGAATGTAGACAATGTTTATTTTATTACTTGAGTGCGACCCGTATCTAATCTAGATCCAAAATACAACCGGCTGGTGCAAAGCATTCTATCTTATCAATATAAAACAAATGGCAAGCATAATTCGTTGAACATATAGATCTATTAGATATAAGCCGACGCATATGGATCAAGACGGGCAAATTGATGATTGCTTTAAATAATAAACAATAAACATAAGCAACATCGGTAACTTAATGAATCCAGCTAAACTGCCGAATTTAACTAGAGCCGATAACTAATCCATGCATGCAAACTGTCTCAATCTATAGCCTGTCCACCGGATGACATTAACTAGCAAACAAACACGAATCGATAACTAATCCACGCGTGAAAACCGTCCTAATCTGCATCTCGTCCACCGGATGACGGTTAACACAGATTGATCAGGTAAACCAGCGTGAATCATCCTTGACTCACTATGCTTCTCGCGTCCACCGGATGACGCCAAAGAAACAGAGCTTAGCAAGGACCCTGGTCCGCCATGCTTCCACGTCCACCGGATGACGCTAAAAAGACAGTTTAACAAGGGGTTGACGATACTTACAAGCAAGCCTGCGTCCACCGGATGACACCCAGCCTGGATGAAGTAACTCGCCGGACTCGACTGACTCTAGAGTTTGTTGGCCGGAGCCGAAAGTTGCGTTGTATTGATGTTGTTGTTTTTACAATGACCGAGGGCTTATATTTATACCCTGAGCGTAGCTAGAGTCCTAGTCGAATTACAACTCATCAATAGATAAGGAAACCAACAAACTATCATATATCTAAGGTAACTTGGAGTCCCACCTTCCCTTTCATAACGGACTCCGATCGTGATCGCATCTTGGCGGCGCGGACTCTGGATGACGTCACCAATACCGACGCTGCACACCTCCTGTCACCTTCGCCCGATAACCGATTCACCGTGCAATCGGCTATTTTCCTTCCTTCCGCTGGACGGAATCTGCTTCCGAGATCGGCTATCTTCCTCCGGTATCGGCTATCTTCCTCTGGCATCGGCTATTGGCTCCCAGCCCAAAATTTGGTGTTAACTTGTCGTGTGTTGGTGTCATTACTGTTGGCGGTCCTTATAGATCATTTTTAACCGCCAACTTATGCCTAAAGGGAGAGAAACTATCATACTTTAACACATAGACATGTGCTATTAACAGAGTTCCACTTGTACCCCTAGTGTTTATGTTTTTGCAGGATTTATGGTGAAACAAGTGGAAGTGCACAACACCAATTGGAAAGCGTAAAGGAGAAATGTGAATTCAGAGAATGCGCAACCAAGAATAACAAAGAAGCCCACCTTTATTACAAATCTGGGCCCATTCATAACCATAGGAGGGGTCTAGGCCCAGAGGAGAACCAACCACGCGAAGGCGGTGGCCAAACGGGCCCACCAGGGGACCGACCGGTCACGGGGGCGGCCACCCCCTGGTGGGGCCTCTCGGGCTCAGTTTTCTTCTAGCGGTTGTAGGGTGGTTCCCCAAGGACGGTCCCACCTACGATCAACACAGATGGAAAGTGGAAACCGCCCTTTGGAGGTCGGTTTGGGTCTTTCCATGTGGGGATGAACCTTTTGCACAAAACCCCCTCCTCTCAAGCTATAAAAGGAGGCCTCCTCTCTACACCTATGGAATAAAAAGGGATTCACCAACACAAGAGGTCACAATGTAGAGAGGAAGAGCAAGCTCCATTCCATTAGCTTATAGCTAATTTAGTATAGGAAGTGAGAGAGGGACAAGAGCTGGAGAAAGAGTGGAGTCGAAGCAGTTCTGCCTCCGGGTGGAGGAAGTGCCGGGCTTGTCGGCTCTCGATCCAACTTGTACCTCTACGATCGTCTTGCTACTTAAAGTAAGAAGTTCGTGTTCAACTTTGGTTTGATTCATTAAGCATGTTACTTTCATAAAGCTACTTGTTTGTGGGATCGTCGTTCGTTCTTCGGACGGATGCTCTAGTAAGAGGACTCCTGATAGACGGATGTTCCTGTACGCCACTAGAGTAGTAGTCGCCGTCGTAGACGTGGTGTCTAAGTCAGGGGTCTACCTTCGTATATTGCGCGTGCCCATGGGCAGAGGAGTAGGTGGCAGGTGGTGACAGCCCTGTCCACTCGTATCTGAATTCCCCGGCCACGGAGTAGCACTGATACTGGTATCGGCTGGCAGACCAGCTACGTCAGTGGGCCTGAAGCAGACAAGTAGTAGGGTGTAACACCCGAAAAATTGCATTCTTTTAAATAGTGGAAATTTATTTAATTACGCAATTAGTTGATCATTCCAATATAGGGAAATAATAATTTTTCTCAAATATAAAATCAAACCTAGGTCATACACATGTATGATGCATTCATGCTGGAGCATTTCTTCTTTGTACTGTTGTAGCTTATTTGAATTTTTCAAATATTTCAAAACCCAATTTGAAAATCCTTTTGGAAAATGGAAAAGGAAATAGAGAAGAGCCCTTCCCCTCTCCTTTCTGGCCCACGCAGCAGTTTGGCCTGTTTTCCACTCCCTGGCCCCAGCCGGCCCAGGTCGGATGGCCCGAGGCCAGCTCGGCCGACCTGCTCCCTCCCTTCCCCTTACCCCCTCTGACTGACGACCGGGCCCCACCGGGCAGCCCCTTCCCCCTCCCCTCTGCTTCTTCCATGGACGAGAGGCAGAGCACCGCCGCGGCCGAGCACGCGCGCGCGGAGCGTCCCTCTGCCGTGACTGCCAACCGGGCCCAGCGCCTTGACCCGCTACCGTGGAGGACCCACAGGACAGCCCCTCCCCTGTTTCCCTCTGCTGCTCGCCGAGAGTCCGACACGGGCAAGAAAGAAAACGGCCGAAGCCGAGTTCGTCGCCGCGCCAAGAAGTCCGAAGCAGAGAAGAAACGGCCGAAGCCGATTTCTCCGCTCGCCGTGTTTGTTTTAATCTCCGAGATTGTCGTCACACCTCGGGAGTACTTAAGCAGCGCCACACCCCCTCGTAGCCGTCACCTAACCCTAGCCGCCTCTTCTCGCCGCCACTGCTGAGCTCCCGCGAGAACCGAGCAGCCGCCGCCGCGAGCAATTAGCTCGATTCGCCACCAATTTCCTCTCGGTAAGCCTTTGAGGAGCTTCGCTGTGATCTTGTGAAGTTCCCGAGCACTTTCCCCCTTCGATTTGTGCACTGACACGCCTCCGCCGCCGTTACAGAGAGCCACCGTCCGCCGGGTCACGCCGCGAGCTATCTCCGAGTCGATTTCCGACCTTCCCATCACCCTAGGTGAGCTTGCGATGCTCTTCCCGATCTATGGGTACCCTTCCCGACCTATTTCATGCACCGAAGGCTGAGTTCACCTTCTCCGGTGGCCCTCCGGCCATGGCGCCGCCGTCGGCCTCTGTTCCGGCCGGGAGCACCGCCACCCCTCCTCTCTTTTAATCTGATCCGCCGATTTTGAATCGGACGGCCGAGAGCAGCCCATACCGATTCGGCCGGCATTTTTGCGAATAACCCCCTGCAGTTTTTAATGCTTAACCCGCAGCCCTTAGCGTATTCAGTAGATTACGTTTTCTGTATTTGAAGGCGTATTTATTTTCGGTATATATGAAAATGTGTTTTCAGATTTGAAATCAGAACTGTTTTGTTCGTAGTTTCTCCGTTTTAATTCCGATTTGAACGATTCAAATTGCGTTAGATTCGTAATTTGATGATCTACCAGTTAGTACCACTGTTTCATATGTTATTAACTTTTAAAATTCGAGATTATATTTAATCTATTATTATTCTATTATAAATCTTGTAAAATTCATATCTTCCTCGTTTTAAATCCGATTTGCGCAAACTTTATATCGATGTGATCGTAGCAACGTGTAGATTTGTTTTATAAACTTTTTAATTTATTTTCTCTCTGTTGGTGTACTGTTCTAATGAAAACTCTTGTTTGTATGCATGATTGCCCCTGTATGCGTGTGTGTGGTTATGATGGATCGAGTATAGACGGTGAGCTTTACGTGGGTGATCAAGATCAGTACTTCGACAACCCGGATCACCAGGAGTTTGCTGATCAAGGCAAGTATTAGTATGGATCATCCTTGTTGTCCTATTCACCAAATAAATAATTGCATTTGCATGTGTCTTCCTTGTTAACCATAGTTACTTCCTAGTTTTGTTATCCTGTTCTTTGCAACCTATAGGATCATGCATATGGTAGTTGATGCTAGTGCGTTATTGATATCATGATCATGTAAACTGATTAATTGAATATGCAATAAGGATTAAAAGATGTCTTTTTAGCGACATGAAACTAGGGGATTGGAGCATAGTTTTGTGATGCACCATATCCTTCCCCCTTGGTAATGATCTGTCAGCAAAAGCTGGGACTTACAGTGCAACTATGAGGGCTACATGGCTCTGGTTTTAGTCAAGTATAGGTCCTTTTTCTAGCTTGTTAGAGGTTACCGAAAGGCGTGATGGGGCCTGACGACTCGGGTATAGTGCGGCTCCTGTCCGAGTGTGTATAACCTGCGTGACCTTGTGCCACGAAGAAGGGGGGCTCTACATCTGCTTGCCGGGTCCCTAGCGGCCCTAACTTGTTAGACGAAGTATTTTGAAAGACTTCATAGTGAAACCCTGCTTTCTCACCTTGGTAGTGTTATGGGAGTAATTAACCCGAGCAAATGGGAATCACGGCTCATAGTGAAAGTGCACAACCTCTGCAGAGTGTAAAACTGGTATACTAGCCGCGCTCATGGTCACGAGTGGCCCGGAAAACTCACGGAGTAGTTATCTTTCGGGGTGATGTTTACTTGTTGCTAGTCTATTTATTGCTACTCATTAATTGTGTTTACTATGATCATGAGAATGGGCTTATTAACTTGTTGCTATTCAATTGCATAAAAGGTGATTAATTAAAACAAGTAGCTATTAAACCCGTGTCAACCTTTTGAGCCTCATGAACCCATGCTAGTCTTGTTGAGTACGACATGTACTTACGCTTGTTTATTTTTCATTATTTGGTTAAAAATCCCGGATGGGTAACAGATGGTGATAGTGATGAGGACTACCCAGAGGACTACTAGACTTGTGCTTCACCAGTCGACGTCCCTGTGCTATGGAGTTACCGCGAGAGTTATCTTTATTTTTCCGCTGTGTAATGACTTTGATATTATTCGCTATGTATTAAACATTGGTTATGATACAATTTATGCAATTTGTTGGCTTATGTGTGTGACTGATCTCTGGGCGCACATAAGATTATGCATCCCATTTTATCCTTAAAATTGGGTGTGACAGATTGGTATCAGAGCCGTGTTGATTGTAGGACGCAAGCCTAGTTAGCACTGGATAGCCCTTAGCTTTATTATCTCTTTTTACTTGTTATATTAATTTGTTACAAGTTTTTGCTGATATCCTACCCTTGTCCATTGCAAAATTTTGACTTAATCTTAATTCTTGTAGATGGCCAACCTTAAGCGCACTGCTCGCAAGCGTGTCATGCCACCTAAGAGGTACCTGCAGCGCTTCAT
The DNA here is from genome assembly GCA_038502445.1 of Eremochloa ophiuroides. Taxonomy (NCBI): domain Eukaryota; kingdom Viridiplantae; phylum Streptophyta; class Magnoliopsida; order Poales; family Poaceae; genus Eremochloa; species Eremochloa ophiuroides. The sequence goes on along the minus strand of JAHLJS010000002.1, from coordinate 103,533,450 downwards.
CTCTGGCGGACGTGTTTCCCGACCGGAGGTACCCGTGGAAGACGTACCAGTGGAGGAGCCCCAGCAGGAGGTGCCCACAGAGGAGTCCAGTGAAGAGCCCTTGGAAGACAGCTCTGAAGACGTACCAATGGAGGACCCTCAGGAAGATGAACCCGAGAAGGTGGAGCCGCAGGGTGACCAGGATTGTGCTGGCGACCCTGATGACGAAGATGATGGAGGCGACTCGGATGACTCCGACGACCCCGATGACGATGGCGACGATGATGGAGACCAAGGTGGAAAACCCTGGGTGGGAATGATTCACTACGATCATCATGGTGATGACTACTACCACCCGCTGCTTCTCGACTTGGTGCGCCGCTTCTACCCCAACGCCTCGGTGCTGTACAAGACGGAGCACTGGAAGCACCTTGACTACGCCGACTACTATGAGACGAGGGTGTACATCAAGGAGAGAAGCCAGGTGAAGAATATCCACTATGCTGTCTCCATTCGACTGTCACACCCAATTTTAAGGATAAAATTGAATGAACCAACTTATGTGCGCCCAGAGATCAATCACACACATAAGCGACAAATTACATAGTACCATCACAAGGTTCAATATATAACGAATAATATCACAGAGTCTTTACATAAATAACAGAGGAATAATATAGATAACTCTCTCGTAGAATCTCCATTCCACAGGGAATAGTTGACTGGTGAACACAATCCTAATAATCCTCAGAAGAATCCTCATAGTCATTGTTACCCATCCGAGATTTTTATCCAAATATGAAAAATAAAGCAAGCGTAAGTACATGTCATACTCAACAAGAATAGCATGGGTTTATGAGGTTCAAATAAGGCAAGACACTGGTTGACAGCGGTTGCTTTTAGTTGATCACATTTTAGCAATTCGAGTAGCAGCAATAGATTATACCAAGGAACAAGATTTGCATGATCATATAAACATGATAATTAATATGGAATAAACATCAATAGAAACTTCAAAATAAATCAATATTAAATTAGTTAAGTTCCTGTAAGACGTCCAAGGCCGCTCGTGACCGTGAGCACGGCTGATATATCAGTTTTACACTCTGCAGAGGTTGCACACTTTCACCATGAGTCATGATTTACCCTTTCTCTCGAGGTGATCAGCCTCTCGATCCACTACCAAGATAGATCGGCGGGGTTCACTATGAAGTCTTTCAAAAGCCTCGCTAACATGTCACTAATCAATCCGGGCGCAATGGCAAGGGGCGGTAGAGCCCTCCTTCCAGTGGCACACACACGCTGCAGTACACACAAGGACAGGAGCCGCAAAACAACCAGCTCGGCAAGGAACCTTTCAAGATTAATAGCATGGTAGAAAGTAACTCCATACTTGACTAAAGCCAGAGCCATATAGCCCCCATGGTTGCGCTGTAAGTCCCAGTGTCATACTTACAGATAAGTCCTTAGTCCATGTTGCTAAAAAGCATCTTTTAATCTTTATCTCATAATTAATTAATCAAGTTCATAAGATCATGACATCATCAAGCACTAGCATCACTACTCAAATGCAATCTCATAGGTAGCAAGGATCAAGTGATCAAAGCTAGGAATAAATACTATGGTTGCCAAGGTAGACACATGCATCATGAATTTAGTGATTAAGGTGAATAGGCAACAAGGATGGTCCATGCTATACTTGCCTTGATCAAAGTGCTCTGGAGAACTTGGATCCTCCGTGTACTCTTGATCACCTACGTATTGCTCACCGTCTGAACTCGATCATAAAATCACCACACAATCATCGTAGCAATCATACACGAAGCAAACAATATCTATATTAGAAACAGTACACCAACAGTGAAAAAAAACAGATTGAAAAGTGTATAAAAATAATCTACGCGTCGCTACGATTCCAACGATATAAAGTTCACGCAAATCGGAGTTCAAACGGGAAAGTTATGAAATAAACAAGTTTTACTTTAATAAAATAATAGATTAAATCTAATCTCGAATTTTAAAAGTTGAAAACATGAGTAACAGTAGCATCATTAGATAGATTACAAAATTACGAATCTAACGAGACTTGAACGGATCAAATCGGAGCTAAAACGAATAAAATATGGCCGAAATAAACTGAGTGGCAAATCTATAAATATTGAAAACGCCTTTTGAATTAAAACCGAGGAAATACGTTTTCTAAATAGGAAAGCGTAATCTGAGAAATACGCCAAAGGACCGCGGGTTAGAACATTAAAAAGCTTAGGGGGTTTTCTGCAAAAGTGCCGGCGAAAGGGTATCTCTCACTGTGAGCCGTTGGATCAGCCGTGGACGGCGCAGGTAGCTCGGGGGAAAGAGGGGCGGCTCTGGTCGCCGTAGTCGGGCGGCGCCCGGCCGATTCCTCGCCGGATGATGGCCGGAGACGGCATTTTCGGGGCTAGGAAGCTCGGCACACCTCGGGATCTGGTCGGGAAACAAGAGGAGTTCAAGCCAAACCTATCTATGGTTTCGGTTGCCACAGAGGTAGCTCGGGGAGGATGCGGTGTCACAGAACCGACCAATTTATACGAGCACAAGTACAACGATCGCATTTTAATCGCAATCCAGTCGCACTTGAGCCAATATAAACCCGGTAGTCCGGAAATCTCGAAGGATTTCAAACATTTCATACCCCAAGGATCATTCATTCAGCAATACCCGATCACATGACACATAAGTTCGCAACCGAATTTAAACATCAGAGTACAACATAGTCTTTTACACAAATATAGTAGTAGCGGAAGTCAACATAGTTTTACACCACAGAGTTCAAATACGAGTACCATCAAATGACCCTGTCACAGCATTCTTACAACATCTAAGAATAGATAATGACCCTGCCCTCGGGTCTAGTCTTCTTCGCCCGCAGGGGTGAAGCAATTCCTGCAATACGCGTAGTAGACTACACCATCTGCAACAATGGGAATAAAACCCTGAGTACTCAATTGTACTCAGCTAGACTTACCCGACAGGAAGTAAATAAAAAGACTCTCAAGGATATGCAAGGCTTATTTGGTGGAGCTCAGAGGGTAGCATCATTTTTGCATCAAAAGCATTACTACAGTAGAACCTCAACTTATTCATTTTAATTGTGATAAGCTTCGATTTCAGTTAAGCTATTTACTAAGATTAGCCACTATACTAAGCATTCACTGAATATTGTAGCAACCAATAAAACCATATGATTTCCGATATCCACAGATATCAACCTCATCTCACCATAATCATTAGGTTCAAGTTATTAGCCTCTACCTCACCAGAAGATCAGTTCAGTTTCTCACTAACCAGGAGAGATGGTGATTCAAATCGATTGTACCAGCTGGCAAATATGCCAATCACAAATCCTGTCAGCCGAGCCACTGGCTTCTTGGGCCACTGTTAAATCTTTCTGAGACATAATATGTATCGCGGGCTTGGAGGGGTCCATATTCTCAGAGACAAACCCACTTCCAGGATGCATCAGGTCCCTGACCTGCCCTTGGTAAGATGGTGTCTCCGCACATCCTTCCTACCTCCAGAATATGTCTGCCTTATCACACCCAATTCCCGGCTCAGAAAGAAATACTCGGCTTCGCGGTCAGAACGACTTATCTGGCCAGCTATGTGACGACGTCTTTCAATCTCAACTGATGTCTGGTGGCCTCAGTCCTAGCCGGCCGCAAGCAGCACCGAAGACGGCATGACCTCAACCATGTCATGCGGCTCCCCGCTACCTAGCCTTGATTCTCTCATTAGACACTGTGGCATGGTGGCACATATAGTCCATCATGTGGAATCCAACCCCATCATCATTAGTAACCACCTATGCTCGCGAAGGACAGGAAATCCCTCGACTTCTACCGGTCTAAGCATGGCTAAGCATAAGATCGAACCCATCCCTTATCTAGTAATACTTCAGGATCAAGTATAAGTGGACAAGGTATAAATGCAGCAACGGTATCATATCAACTCCTATACTTAAGTGCACAATCATACGATTTAATAAAGATCAGTGCATTTGTAAAAAGAGTAGGTGGAGACTTAGGGATGCTCCGGGGCTTGCCTTTCACAAAGTTAGTAGGTTGGTGATCCGGGCACTCTGGAAGTTCAGCTTCTTCTTCCTGACCTTCGGGAACCTCTGGCACTTTAATCTCCGGCGGAACTCCCTCCTCCGGTGGATCGAACTGCAACAGCGTCACGCCTCCCGGCGATCCTGTATGCATGATATGCATATATGAGAACTGAGAATGCACATGAAATGCAAGATAGAGATGCACAAATTAACCCATGATATGCAATCAGTTTAACAATCCATACTCATTTACTAAGTACGTGCATATTTCTTCCCTAGACAACCAACTCATACTCACCCTTCTTAAGCAAAGCATAGAACAATTTCTAGTCCCGGGTGAGGGGTCTACAACCTGCACTTAATAATTAACATGCATGAACTAACCTACCACAACCAACTTAGAATTAACAAGCGCGAGCAACATCATATAAACAAAATATTAACCTTGCTGCCCTAAGCTCAAAGTAGGATTAGCTCTACTGTTTAACACAGGTGGTAATGCTGAGCATCACAGAAATGCATAAAAACACTCCCCACCCAAAAGATATTTGCTTAAAAACAATTAAATAAGCCTTAGCCTATAACTGGACCTACTGTTTACTGTGACTAGAAAAATCCATAAAAATTACAGTAGCTATTACACATCTAGACTAGCCTACTGACAAAATTTCAAGTCATTTGGACAAGTATAACAGTCTACACAAAAATAACAAGCAACCAGCCTTTTTAACAATGGAAAATACTTAACACAGTGAAAAGTATCAAACAACAGATTTCCTAATTTTCTTAGCTTCTTTCCAACATAACATAGTCCAGGAAAAATATTCATGACCATAACCTTAACACATTAAGCATGGTGATTTTTGCAAGATTAAAGCATAAAAGGCACATTATACTAGACATCATATAAATAACAGTGAAACACCAGCAAACATATTTTTCATAGATTCTACTTCCCTAAACAAGATGAATGCAAGTGGAATCACATTTTTAGCACATTCCTGCAATTACTTATGCATTTATCAAGTTTGCAAGCAATTAACAATTTAATTATAACTGCACAGAAAAAGTATTTCAAAAGTACATTTTATATTTTCTCCTGATAGAGCTCAGAAATACAAACATAAGAAAATTTGGTTCACCCCAAATGGACACTCCTAACTCCAGATATGAATTTTGGAAGATTTTACACATTTTCTGGAAATTCATTTTATAAATCATAAAACCCAAACCCGATAGAAACTGCTACGTGCACCTGGCTCAGTGAACTAGAGGCGCACCCGAACGGCTGACTCACGGGCCCCGGGGTCAACCCGACCCCATGCGTCAGAGAGAGGAGCAGAGCCGCCGGCGCTGACCGGCGAGAGCTCGCCGACGGCGAGGTCTCCGGCGACGCCGAGGCTACCTACCGACTCGTCGCAACGAGACGAACCCAATGGACCAACTGCCGAGAGTCGTACCCCACCGGAGCGAGCTCGACGGAGGCAATGGCGGACGGCGGTGGTCCGGCGAGCTTGCGCCGGCCGATTCCGGCCGTTACTCGCGCGGCTAAGTTTCGTTCCGTGTCCCTGGAACCCTAGCGGACCTATGCGTGCGACGAATCGAACTATTGCGCACGGGAGCTCACTGACCGCGCTCGCATGGCGGCACGGCGGCGAGCGGGTTCACGGCGAGCTCGGGTTCCGGCGAACCTACGGCGAGATCGACCTATCCGACGGCCTAGAATGGATCTACGGCTAACGGTGACTCCTAGACGAGTAATGGAGAGAGAAGCCGACCCCGGCATCGCCCTCGTCGCGGCGACCCTGAGAGCTCGGCGGTGCTCCGGCAATGGCGCGGCGGCGAGAAGCTCGCTGGAGCTATACCTTAGGTCGGCTGAGGTCGGCAACGGGTAGAGGATGAAGAGCAGAGCAAGGCGAAGCTACGGCGAAGATGGAGCGGTCGGAGACGGCTCGGTGGCGGCGGATTTCACCGCGGCGACGGCGCGGTGGAAATGGCGACGGCGGAGGGGAAAGAGGAGAGCAGAGAGGCGAGAGCGAGCGAGTGAGAGTGAAGGAGCGTGCGGGGGACAGGATGGAGTGTCGCCTTTGTAAAGCCGACCGGCGCGGCAGGGCAACGACGGCGTACGGCGCCACCTGGCGGCCGATGCCTGACGGTGAGCCGCGTCAGCCCCTGCCCGATTCAGTTTGAATCGGTTTTGATTCAGTTCTGAAAACCGACTGAAACTCGACTTTTGATCGATCTCTAGCTCGTGATCCAGGGCGTTTCTGCGAAAACTTCACTAATATGGATTGAAGAGCTACATGAGTAGATCATTTGGTATTAAGACACTTTACTCTAGATCGGCCTGGATTGAGAGATACAGGTCGATGAACATGGGTACACCGAAACTGAAAACCAGTTTTAGACTTAGCAAATTTTTGAAACTTCAAAACAACTCCAAATCTGCACTAATCCAACTTTTTGACCACCTTCCACCCATTTTCATGAGTTGACCCAAAAATAAAGTTTGTTGCTTATAAATTTCTACACAACTTTGATTAAGGGTGCACTGACATGCAAAATCTCTAAAATGCCCTTCTTGTTTGGTCAAACAGAATAGCTTTTAGAGGGCTCTCTAGTCAACTATGAGCTAGAGGGTTATTTTGGGGATTTCACCATCATGAACATTGTTCCAAATGTTATCCCAAACATGTCTAAAGCATTTAGAACAGTAAACAAGCATCACATTTGCATGCTAACATATCTACCACACATAAGCATAAAGGAAACATATAGTATATAAGAAATGCAATTGACTTGAATATTGATGATGCATGAAATGACATGATAGGTGCTTGATGACGTGCAAATGCAAGTGTGAAAATAGTAACTAACACTAGGGTGTTACATGCGGCGAGCTAGGTGGCGGAATTATGGTGGCGGCGAAGCTTGGCATCATGGCTGTAGTGCACAAAACCGAGGGAGAAGGGCTCGGAAAGGTTCCTGACCTTGCTGCGAAGCTTGGAGAACAACCAATTTCGACGGAGAAGTCTTCCCGAGGAGAAATCGACGGCGGCGGCGGAGCTCGGGGCGACGGCGGAGCTCGGGGCGGCGGCTAGGGCAAGATTGGAGGGCGTGGCTTTCTCGGGAACTTGTGGGGAGGGACGGCAGGGCTCGGCCGACCTATATAGGGGCGCGAGGGAGGCGTACTTGGGACGGACTCGGCCGAAAAATCCGGCGGTTGCCTTCTGTCGGAGGCGGCGCTCGTGCTCCGCTCGGACTCCGACTGGAGGAAGGGGATGGCGCGGGGCAGCGGGCCCTACGCGTCAGCGGCGGGGGAAGAGGGTCGCGGCTTCCTTTTATGGGCCGGTGGAGGCGTGCTCGGGATAGACTCGGCCACGCCAAGAGAGGAGGCCGAGGTGGTTACGGCGCGGCCGTGTCCGCTTCGAACACGAGCGGGAGAAAGGAGGTGACCCCGTGCAGCGGGCCCCATCTGTCGGTCACAGAAAGAGAGAGTGAGCGTGTGCTCTGTTGAGTTGGACCAGCCTGCTAGCGCTTGGCCCAAGCGACGCGAGAGAGGGAATGGAGAGCAGCAGACCTGCTCGGTCTTGGGCCAGGAAGGAGTGACCTGAGGGTCCTGCTCCTTTTCCTTTTCCAAAAAGGTTTTCAAATTATATTTTGAAAATACAACAATTTCAAATAAGTCTCAAGCAATACAAACTAGAATGCAGAAGCATGAATGTATTCAACCAAGTTTCTTAATCATGGTTACTTTTAATTTCCAAAAAAAATATTATTCTCTAAATTAAATGCCAAGCAATTGCATAAATAAATCAAATTCTCCCTAATTAATAAATCAAAATTTTTCGGGTGTTACATCGACTCTCCAAAGCTGCCGCCATCAAGGATGCCGCACGACAAGCTCTTATGGTGCACCGCCATGAGAATTGGGACATCATCAAGTGGGAGATGCACCGCTACCTTCCCCGCCGTCAGAGTGGCCAAGCTAACTACAGCATCGCCGGTCCACTTGGAGAAGTGAACGCCCGACTCCACGCTGCCTTGGAATGTTTGGCCCAGACCAACACTTTTCTGGACCAGACATTGGATGAGCTGAACACCAGGACTGAAGCTAACTACAAGCTCAGCCGGGCGGTGGATGAGTTGAACAGGCAACTCGGTGTTGGACCCCCTCCGCCATCACCAAGGTGCCCAGCTGAATCGTCGCCAAGGAACCGAGGTGACCACGGAGATGCTCACACCCGCACCGACATCGACCCCTAGAGGAGTTACCCCCAGTTAGTAGCAAAAGACGCTAGTAGCACAAGTTGAGTCAAGTCGAGTCTAGTTCGTGTCTTGTAAACTTTTGTGCTAGATTGCTTTTTCTTATGAACAATGCTTGATTTGGAGTTTGTAATGAGTGCTGAGATTGTGGGCATGTCCGCAAAATCTCTTTATATAGGTTTGAATTAATGCATAATAGTTTGGGTTGATTATCTCAGTTTCCAGCAGTGCTGTTTTTCAGACCTCTTTGCCTTAGTTATTTTTCCTATTTAATTATATACGACCAAAAATCGTGAAAAATTTTTGTGAAAAACTAGACTTCTGTAGTTTTCTTTGGCCACAAGAATCATCTCAATATCAGTTACGGTTTGGGAGAAACAAATGTCACAAGTCAAAGTTTCTGCGCTGTCTGTTACTCTGAAACAGTTCCGAATCAAATCTGTTTTTGATAAACTTAACGACAGAATCTGCAGAGATGGTCTGAATAAAAGTTGTTGAGTTTTTCTCATGCTTTCCAACCATGTATAGCATGTCTCTGTTTGAGTTCGGGAACTCCAGATATGACTATTTTTCTACTCTATCATTGTTGGATCGCGCCCAGAATTTCCTGTTCTAGTCTTTTAAGTGTTATTTTAATGGAAAAAAATTCTAAACCTTACTTCAATGATTTGAACAGCAGATGGCCCACACCAGGAGGAACCCAAGGGGTGATGGTACCTCTGAAGAAAATGCTAATCCACCACCACCTCCGCCACAGCCTAATATGGAGCAGCTGATGATGATGCAAACACAGCTAATGCAGCAGATGGCCCAGAACATTCAACTGCTGCAGCGAAACAATGGCAATGGGAACCCACTTCCACCACCCCGTGACAAGAGAAGCGAATTCTTGAAGGGACGCCCGCCCACCTTTGATCATTCCAGTGATCCTCTCCAAGCTGATGATTGGCTGCGGGCAATAGAAAGGCAGCTGGAGATCGCCCAATGCAACGACGTCGAGAAGGTTCTCTATGCATCGGGGCAGTTGCAGGGAGCTGCTCTGGATTGGTGGGAGTCTTTCCGTTTTGGACGTGCCGACCCCATCTCTTGGCAGCAATTCCGTGAGGGGTTCCACAATCATCATGTGCCTGCAGGGTTGATGAAGCTGAAGAAGAAGGAGTTTCTTTCTCTGAAGCAGGGAGGTATGCTAGTTGCCGAGTACCGTGACAAGTTCATCCAATTGTCGCGGTATGCTCCAAAAGAGGTTGAAGATGATGCCAAGAAGCAAGAGCTCTTCTTGGAGGGACTGAATGATCATCTCCAGTACCAGTTGCTCTCCCACACTTTCGCCAACTTCCAACAGTTGGTGGACAAAGCTTTGATCATCGAGAGCAAGCGCCATGAGATAGATGAGAAGAAGAAGAAGAGGAAGTTTCAAGGCAGTCGTCTGGAAGCAACAGCCGCTTCCGTAACAACCAGCAGCAGCATCAGCAGCAACAACGTTTCCAGGGACAGTCTGGATTCAAGAACAATTTCCAGAATCAACAACGTTCCCAGAACCAGCAACGTTCCCAGTACCAGCAACAAGGTGGCAACCAGGCGCCACAACTGACTGCTCCCAACAACATCCCAGTGAAGAATGGTGCCCCCAACAAGTGTTTCCGCTGTGGCAAGGAAGGACACTTGTCCTACAATTGTCCTGAGAAGCAGAATCCCCAAGCCTCCCAGAAGCAGAACAACCAGCAGAGAGTGCCACCTCGCACCGGGAAGGTGAACTATGTGTCGGTTGATACGGCACAAGAGACTCCAGAGGTCATGATGGGTACGTTCAATATCGACTCCATTCCCGCTACAGTTCTTTTTGACTCTGGTGCTTCGCATACTTTCATTTCGCACATATTTGTTAGAAAGCATGGTATTCCCCTTAGTGTCATGAAACATCCTATTATGGTTTCTTCTCCGGGTGGTGTTATGCAAGCTACTCTTCAGTGTCTCCCGATTACTGTCTCATTAAGGGAGGTAGAATTTGAGATAACCCCTACTGTGTTAAATACTGCCGGAATTGATCTTATCCTGGGTATGGATTGGATGATGAAGAACGACATCAATATAAAGTGCAAAGAGAAGGTCGTGACTATCACTACCCAGAAGGGAGATGAGGTCAGAGTTGAGGTTGCTTTGCAAGTTCAACAGAAAGCCACAGTACATCAGCTCAGAGAAGAAGTGCAGCCGAATAACTCAGTGGTGGATGAGTTTGAAGATGTGTTTCCAGATGAGTTGCCAGGTATGCCACCTGACCGTGACATTGAATTTATCATTAAGTTGTTACCTGGTACTGCACCTATAGCTAAACGTCCATATAGAATAGGAGTTAAAGAATTAGAAGAACTTAAGAAACAAATTAAAGAACTGTCAGAAAAAAGGTTCATACGTCCTAGTTCTTCACCTTGGGGAGCCCCGGTTATTTTTGTTGATAAGAAAGATGGTAGTCAAAGGATGTGTGTTGATTATCGGTCACTGAATGAGGTCACCATTAAGAACAAGTATCCGTTGCCTAGAACTGATGACTTATTTGATCAGTTGAGAGGTGCCTGTGTGTTTTCCAAGATTGATCTCCGTTCAGGTTATCATCAGTTGAAGATTCGTGACTCTGACATACCTAAGACTGCATTCACTACTCGGTATGGATTGTATGAGTATACGGTAATGTCCTTTGGTTTGACTAATGCACCTGCCTACTTCATGTATCTGATGAACAAGGTATTCATGGAATTCTTGGATAAGTTTGTTGTGGTGTTCATTGATGATATCTTGATCTACTCCAAGAATGAAGAAGAGCATGCCGAACATCTGACATTGGTTTTGCAGAAGCTCAGAGAACACAAGCTGTATGCCAAGCGAAGTAAGTGCGAGTTCTGGTTGAGAGAAGTTGCTTTTCTAGGACATATTGTGTCCAATGGTGGAATTTCTGTAGACCCAAGCAAGGTGGTAGACGTGTTGAATTGGAAGCCGCCAACTGATGTGACTGGCATTCGTACTTTTCTTGGTTTAGCTGGTTACTACCGAAGGTTCATTGAAGGATTCTCCAAGCTTGCGAAGCCAATGACTTCCTTGCTAGAGAAGAATGCCAAGTTTGTATGGTCTGAGAAGTGTCAAGCTAGTTTCGAAGAATTGAAGAAGAGATTGACAACAGCGCCAGTGTTGGTTTTGCCGGACCTAAGTAAGAAGTTCTCTATCTATTGTGATGCTTCCCGCCTAGGTCTTGGTTGTGTACTCATGCAAGAAGGAAGAGTCGTAGCATATGCATCGAGACAGTTGAGGAAGCATGAGTTGAATTATCCTACCCATGATTTGGAGCTAGCAGCTGTGGTTCACGCTCTGAAGTTATGGAGGCATTATCTGATTGGTCATAAGTGTGACATCTATACAGATCATAAGAGCTTGAAGTATATCTTCACCCAGTCAGAGTTGAATTTGAGGCAACGTCGTTGGTTGGAATTGATAAAGGATTATGATTTGGAAGTGCACTATCATCCTGGCAAAGCAAATGTTGTAGCAGATGCTCTTAGTAGAAAGAGTTATGCTAATGAGATTCGAGCAACCACTATACCCGCAGAGTTGTGTGCAGAGATGGAGCGTCTCAACTTGGGAATTGTGATCAATGCTGTTGAGATGGAGGTTGAACCCACACTAGAGCAAGAGATACGAAAGGCTCAGTTGGAAGATGAGAAGCTCAAAGAAATAGCAGAGAACATTGTGGTTGAAAAATCACCTGGATTCAGGCTAGATGAGAATGGAACCTTATGGTTTGGGAAGAGACTCTGTTTACCTGAAGTGAAATCCATCCGAGACGCTATACTGCGTGAAGCTCATGAGTCAGCATATTCTATACACCCAGGAAGTACCAAGATGTATTTGGATCTGAAGGAAAAATATTGGTGGGTTGGACTGAAGCGTGATGTAGCAGAATATGTGGCTATCTGTGATACCTGTCAGAGAGTTAAAGCTGAACACCAGAGGCCTGCAGGATTGCTACAACCACTAAAGATACCTGAGTGGAAGTGGGAAGAAGTCGGTATGAACTTCATAGTTGGATTGCCACGTACTCAGAGAGGTTATGATTCAATCTGGGTAATTGTGGATCGACTGACTAAAGTTGCGAATTTCCTCCCCGTCAAGACCACCTATACCGGAGCAAGACTTGCAGAGTTGTATATGGAAAGGATTGTGTGTCTACATGGAGTTCCAAAGAAGATAGTGTCCAATAGGGGTACGCAGTACACCTCACAGTTTTGGCAACAAGTGCATAGATCATTGGGAACACGGTTGAATTTCAGTTCTGCATATCACCCTCAAACTGACGGTCAAACTGAACGGATTAATCAGATTTTGGAAGATATGTTGAGAGCTTGTGCTTTACAGTATGGAACGAGTTGGGATAAGAGTCTGCTGTATGCGGAGTTCTCTTATAACAATAGTTACCAGAAAAGTCTCAAGATGGCACCCTTCGAAGCATTGTATGGACGCAAGTGCAGGACACCCTTGTTTTGGAATCAAACTGGAGAAAGTCAAGTGTTTGGACCGGATGTGTTGAGAGACGCAGAGGAGCAAGTCCAGACAATAAGAGAGAACTTGAGAATAGCACAATCTACACAGAAGAGCTATGCGGATACACAGAGAAGAGAACTAGCTTTTAATGTAGGAGACTATGTATATCTTAAAATGTCCCCGATGAGAAGTGTGAAGAGGTTCAACAGCAAAGGAAAATTGGCACCAAGGTATATTGGTCCTTTCAAGATCTTAGAGAGACGTGGAGAAGTGGCATATCAGCTAGAACTTCCGAAAAGTTTGTCCAGTGTGCATGATGTGTTCCACATATCTCAATTGTAGGAAGTGTTTGAGAGTACCGAAAGAGCAGGTTCCTGTCGAGGAAATAGTTTTCAAGGAGGGTCTCACATATGAGGAACATCCAGTGAAAATTTTGGAAACCGCAAAAAGAGTTACAAGAAGTCGAGTTATAAAGATGTGCAAGGTGCAGTGGCATCGGTACTCTGAGGAAGAAGCTACTTGGGAAAGAGAGGAAGATCTCAGAGAAAAGTACCCGGAGTTGTTTGAGTAAGCACCAACTGAATCTCGAGGACGAGATTATTTTTAAGGGAGGTAGAATTGTAACACCCGAAAAATTGCATTCTTTTAAATAGTAGGAATTTATTTAATTATGCAATTAGTTGATCATTCCAATATAGGAAAATAATAATTTTTCTCAAATATAAAATCAAACCTAGGTCATACACATGTATGATGCATTCATGCTGGAGCATTTCTTCTTTGTACTGTTGTAGCTTATTTGAATTTTTCAAATATTTCAAAACCCAATTTCAAAATCCTTTTGGAAAATAGAAAAGGAAATAGAGAAGAGCCCTTCCCCTCTCCTTTCTGGCCCAAGCAGCAGCTTGGCCTGTTTTCCACTCCCTGGCCCCAGCCGGCCCAGGTCGGATGGCCCGAGGCCAGCTCAGCCGACCTGCTCCCTCCCTTCCCCTTACCCCCTCTGACTGACGACCGGGCCCCACCAAGTAGCCCCTTCCCCCTCCCCTCTGCTTCTTCCATGGACGAGAGGCAGAGCACCACCGCGGCCGAGCACGCGCGCGCGGAGCGTCCCTCTGCCGTGACTGCCAACCGGGCCCAGCGCCTTGACCCGCTACCGTGGAGGACCCACAGGACAGCCCCTCCCCTGTTTCCCTCTGCTGCTCGCTGAGAGTCCGACGCGGGCAAGAAAGAAAACGGCCGAAGCCGAGTTCGTCGCCGCGCCGAGATGTCCGAAGCAGAGAAGAAACGGCTGAAGCCGATTTCTCCGCTCGCCGTGTTTGTTTCAATCTCCGAGATTGTCGTCACACCTCGGGAGTACTTAAGCAGTGCCACACCCCCTCGTAGCCGTCACCTAACCCTAGCCGCCTCTTCTCGCCGCCACTGCCGAGCTCCCGCGAGAACCGTGCAGCCGCCGCCGCGAGCAATTAGCTCGATTCGCCACCAATTTCCTCTCGGTAAGCCTTTGAGGAGCTTCGCTGTGATCTTGTGAAGTTCCCGAGCACTTTCCCCCTTCGATTTGTGCACTGACACGCCTCCGCCGCCGTTACAGAGAGCCACCATCCGCCGGGTCACGCCGCGAGCTATCTCCGAGTCGATTTCCGACCTTCCCATCACCCTAGGTGAGCTTGCGATGCTCTTCCCGATCTATGGGTACCCTTCCCGACCTATTTCATGCACCGAAGGCCGAGTTCACCTTCTCCGGTGGCCCTCCGGCCATGGCGCCGCCGTCGGCCTCTGTTCCGGCCGAGAGCACCGCCACCCCTCCTCTCTTTTAATCTGATCCGCCGATTTTGAATCGGACGGCCGAGAGCAGCCCATACCGATTCGGCCGGCGTTTTTGCGAATAACCCCCTGCAGTTTTTAATGCTTAACCCGCAGCCCTTAGCGTATTCAGTAGATTATATTTTCTGTATTTGAAGGCGTATTTATTTTCGGTATATATGAAAATGTGTTTTCAGATTTGAAATCAGAACTGTTTTGTTCGTAGTTTCTCCGTTTTAATTCCTATTTGAACGATTCAAATTGCGTTAGATTCGTAATTTGATGATCTACCAGTTAGTACCACTGTTTCATATGTTATTAACTTTTAAAATTTGAGATTATATTTAATCTATTATTATTCTATTATAAATCTTGTAAAATTCATATCTTCCTCGTTTTAAATCCGATTTGCGCAAACTTTATATCGATGTGATCGTAGCAACGTGTAGATTTGTTTTATAAACTTTTTAATTTATTTTCTCTCTGTTGGTGTACTGTTCTAATGAAAACTCTTGTTTGTATGCATGATTGCCCCTGTATGCGTGTGTGTGGTTATGATGGATCGAGTATAGACGGTGAGCTTTACGTGGGTGATCAAGATCAGTACTTCGACAACCCGGATCACCAGGAGTTTGCTGATCAAGGCAAGTATTAGTATGGATCATCCTTGTTGTCCTATTCACCAAATAAATAATTGCATTTGCATGTGTCTTCCTTGTTAACCATAGTTACTTCCTAGTTTTGTTATCCTGTTCCTTGCAACCTATGGGATCATGCATATGGTAGTTGATGCTAGTGCGTTATTGATATCATGATCATGTAAACTGATTAATTGAATATGCAATAAGGATTAAAAGATGCCTTTTTAGCAACATGGAACTAGGGGATTGGAGCATAGTTTTGTGATGCACCATATCCTTCCCCCTTGGTAATGATCTGTCAGCAAAAGCTGGGACTTACAGTGCAACTATGAGGGCTATATGGCTCTGGTTTTAGTCAAGTATAGGTCCTTTTTCTAGCTTGTTAGAGGTTACCGAAAGGCGTGATGGGGCCTGACGACTCGGGTATAGTGCGGCTCCTGTCCGAGTGTGTATAACCTGCGTGACCTCTTGCCACGAAGAAGGAGGGCTCTACATCTGCTTGCCGGGTCCCTAGCGGCCCTAACTTGTTAGACGAAGTATTTTGAAAGACTTCATAGTGAAACCCTGCTTTCTCACCTTGGTAGTGTTATGGGAGTAATTAACCCGAGCAAATGGGAATCACGGCTCATAGTGAAAGTGCACAACCTCTGCAGAGTGTAAAACTGGTATACTAGCCGCGCTCACGGTCACGAGTGGCCCGGAAAACTCACGGAGTAGTTATCTTTCGGGGTGATGTTTACTTGTTGCTAGTCTATTTATTGCTACTCATTAATTGTGTTTACTATTATCATGAGAATGGGCTTATTAACTTGTTGCTATTCAATTGCATAAAAGGTGATTAATTAAAAGCAAGCAGCTGTTAAACCCGTGTCAACCTTTTAAGCCTCATGAACCCATGCTAGTCTTGTTGAGTACGACATGTACTTACGCTTGTTTATTTTTCATTATTTGGTTAAAAATCCCGGATGGGTAACAGATGGTGATAGTGATGAGGACTACCCAGAGGACTACTAGACTTGTGCTTCACCAGTCGACGTCCCTGTGCTATGGAGCTACCGCAAGAGTTATCTTTATTTTTCCGCTGTGTAATGACTTTGATATTATTCGCTATGTATTAAACATTGGTTATGATACAATTTATGCAATTTGTTGGCTTATGTGTGTGACTGATCTCTGGGCGCACATAAGATTATGCATCCCATTTTATCCTTAAAATTGGGTGTGACATGGGGAAGTTACCATCGCTTATATGCGTTTGACCTTAGAAGAACCTCTCTACCCAAGCTATCCCTTCCGTCTCTTCTGAGTAAACTAGTTTAAGAGACTAAGTACAAAGACCGTTCCTCTGGGAAATTACGATACCCTGAATACTTTCGGGTGAAGGCTACAACGGTACGTCCGTGCGCTTGCGGACTTTTCTGCTGACGCTAAGAAGCGCCAACAATTACCTTTTCCTCTACCTATCGATTTACCCCCTACCACTAGCTGGTACTAAGTTGGTATAGACTTAAGGATCTCTCTTTCTTTTTATTAATTATTCCTAGCAACCGCTTTCCCTTGGGATAAAAAATAAATAACGATACCTTGGAATACTCCCAGGTGAAGTGCTACAGCGGTATATTCTGTGCGCTTGCGGAATTATCCAATAGACATAAGAAATACCCTCAGGAACTTCTGGCGTCGTTATCAGAGATAGCCTAACACCCTGTCTCTGGTGGTTGCGCTAAGAAGTGTCAACACTAGTCACATGAAATAATAGATTCATTTAATACTTTATTCCTAGCTAGTATAATTAGGGATGACAACCTAGTACAATGCTTAGGGATGTTGGTGAGAGATAAGTGGCTAGTTGCTAATGACAAGTTAATTTAGTACCATGTGTTTTTAATGTTGTTAAATAGTGATGACGTTAAAAATACCAACAGTTACGCCGGAGTCCATGTACCAGTTCGTGTCTACACCATACGAACTAGTAGATGCCGAGGAAGCGCTCTTCTGTGGTGGTCCGGAGAAGTTGCTGCCGAAACGTTTGTAGCAGTGGTGGGCAGGGTGGCCTTCCTTGCCACAGATGTGGCAAAAGACGCCAGGCTGGAAATTGTGCCCATGTCCACCATAGCCACCGCTGTTGCCACCACGGCCACGGCCACCCCCGCCACGGCCAAAGCCACCACGGCCACCACCGCGGTTGCGGGATTTGTTGGAGGAAGATGATCCATCATGGAAACCGCCCTTGGACGCGACGTTTGTGGAGAACGGCGCCAAACCGTCGCTGTTGTTCAGCCCCTTGTGCTGCTCAGCACTGACGAGCTGCGCGTAGAGCTCGTGTGTAGGGTCAAGATGGCGGACTAGAGGGGGTGAATAGTCCTTTTTAACAACTAATCACAGCGGAATAAAACCTATTCGATTCTAACAACGATTTACCCCTCTAACTATAACTCTAAGCACCTTGTCAAAGATCCTAACAAGAAATAAAGGTGCAAGCTATTGACGGTGGATAACGTCAACTTTTATTAGAACTTTAGACACCAAAGGATACATGAATACACACTAGTCTAGGGTTTTAACTTTAGACACCAAAGGATACATGAACTTTTATTTATGATGCTTGATCATACTTATCACCTTTATCTTTATTTATCTTGTGACATCTACCTGTTATGAGCAGAGTAAATGACATCGGTAGTGTCACTTATCCATTGTATACCATCACTATCAATATAATAGATTAAAGTTTATCCTAGTCCCTCACAGTGGTATAAATATAAATCGACAACCTGGTAGAACTCTCTAGGTAAAATGCTACAATGGTATAATTATCTGTCCGCTTGCAGAACTGATCTTATGTTATATTTATATTTATTTATTTCTGCCTAGTCACATAGATTAATACATAAACCTTTATTTATTCTTAGCATTATTAATTAGGGATGACAACCTAGTTCTTGCATAACAATGTTGGTAATAGAAAAGTGGCTAGTTGCTAATGATAAGTTAATTAATTACCATTCATCTTCTAATCTCGCCTCTCGCATTAAAAGTTATATAGTTATATTTGGCGACGTTAGTAGATGTCAACACAAGCCTAGCTTGACCTTCCCTAAACCGTTCTAGCGCAAGGTCACACAAACCGAAGCACTAGTACTTTAAGCACGGGGGAAAACTCCTACCAACTAGCAAGCAAAAGAGCACTAAGTACCTAAGCTCACTACGTGCTCAATGACAAAGATACACAATCCTAATCAAGGAGTGTAACTCACTTAGTTACACAAACTAAGTGAGACACTACTTCTAAGCTACACAAGGTAAGAAGGTGAGTGGCAAGCTACACAAGCTAACCGGTCACACAAGAGCAACTACAACTACACAAGTAAAGAAATGCATAAAGTAAAAGAATTGTGTAGAAAGGAGCAAACCACCGCGAAGGATGGGAAGATGTTGACGCGCAGATTTATTTCCCGGAGGTTCACTTGTCGCCACAAATTACGTCCTCCGTTGAGACAAGCTCCAAGGTTGCCGCCGGTCCTCTTGCTAGTGGTGACCCACAAGTCACACTCTCCCACACGGAGTGCTTACCATAAGCTCTAGCACTTGACTCGGCCAGACCACTTGTCGCTCTTCACGTCTCCCTCTACTAGCGATGCTCTTCACGATCTCCCGCGGGGTGAGCTCCAACCCCTCACAATCTTCTCCGAAGCCAAGCACAATCTTCTTGCTTGCTTCGACGGAGCCACAAGCCATCAAGCCGTCTAGGAGGTGGCAACCTCCAAGAGTAACAAGCACCACAGGCTTGCAACTCGATCACCTAGTGCCACTCGAAGCAATCTCACAATACGATGCACTAGCGATCGATCTCTCACTCTCAAATGTGATGTCAATTAACACAAGTGAGTAGGAGGGCACCAAGCCAAGCACTAGCAAGGGAAACACATTCCCAAGGTGCCGAGCAACCTCTCTTGGCCAGCCCTCACCTCTAATTTATAGCCCACAAAGAAACAGAGCCGTTACCCCCTTCTTTGGGCTCACTGCGCACGCACCGGACGCGCAGTTACGTTGCACCGGACGCGTCCGGTGCAGGTCCGGTGCTCAAAAACTAGCAGTTACGAACAAGCTGCACACCTGCGGACAGTCCGCCAAAAAGTCCCGGACTGTCCGCCGTTGTATCCGACAACTCCTAACAGATCGGGTGCATTCTGTGCGTGTTTTTACGAATAGCCGGCGGACAGTCCGCCCCTCGGGCCCGTACAGTCCGCAAGTCACCGGATGCTGCTACAGTAGCAGCTGCGCGTCCAGTGCTCTCAAACGAGCGTCCGGTGCAGACATCCACTCACTAAAACGGCGATATCTCTTAGCTCCGAACTCCGATTTCGATGATCTTGGATATTTTGGAAATCTTATTCAGAGGGCTACATAACCCACATGATTGCTTAATCCAAAACTCAAAGGATAAAATCAGTTTATCCATCCAAGTTCTAACCAAGCTTCCCGCGAGTTCGAAACTTCACCCCTTTTGCAAATGTGCCAACTCCAAAGTGTTCCACAACCTTGTGCATGTGAGTTAGCATTTTCACAAATATTTTTCAAAGGGTTTTTCACTTTTTATTGCCATGCCACTTGATCCTATCAATGCATGCAAGTTAGATCACTCAAGTGGCACTAGATGACCAATATGCAAATAAGTTTGCCCTCTTGATAGTACGGCCATCTATCCTAAATCCGGTCAAGCACTTCTCTACTCAACCTTAGACCGGTGAAATGGGAATGCCCAAGATTATACCTTTGCCTTGCGCTTTCCATTCCAATCACCGTCTTCATCTCCGTCTCCGACACCATCGATGCCAGTGCAACACATGCACCAACACCTCAACAATGATATGATCCACTTCATATCATCACATGGCTTTTGGTCCATCGATCCTCGACTTCACTTGCTCTTCACCGTTGCGTTGGTCCATCGGCGCCAAGCCCACTAGCTTGCCCTTCACACTTGCAACTGGTCCGTCGACGCCAAGTCATAGTCTTGATCTTCTCCACCTAGCCACATGACTCCATGTCATGTCTCATGCATTTAGCTCCTTCACCATCACATGTGTGAGCTAAGCAATCATCCTAGCCATTTCCACCTCCATGGCGTGTTGCTCACACACATGTCCTGTGGACTAATCACTTGTGTAATCAACACTTAAACAAATATTAGTCCACCGAAATTGTCACTCAATTACCAAAACCAAAAAAGGACCTTTCAATCTCCCCATTTTTGGTAATTAATGACAACTCTACAAAGATATGAAAATTTAAGCATATTGACCAAGTTAGCTCTTCACACAAGTGCAAATTACTAACTTGGGTTTGGATTTTATGTTACTTATCCATCTTTAACCTTAAATCTTTAGACTTGGATAAGCTCCATAAAACCCAACTTGGTAGTGTTAACTCCCCCTACATGTGTGCTCAAATGGTTTGGTTTCAAATTTTCACACATGCATAAATATGGAATATATGTGAGTGCCAATACTACTAAGTGATGTTAAGGTGCATAGAATAAACCTTTGTAGCGTGATATCAACTTCTTGATACCAATTGCTTGAAGCCAATTAAAGTTGCACCATTGAATTCATCCTTAGCATCATAGTTAGCCAGACAAGCAAAAATACTAGAAACCCCGTGAGATCAACATTATAAGTAAGGTTCTAGTAAAACTTGAAGAACACAAGTCTAGCTAACAACCTGTGCATGCTAGTTATCAAATCATCATTCAAAGCTATACTAGCATACACCACACAAGCAAGGATACACAAGTAAATAAACTAAATGTAAATGCAAGCAAGCATATGAATATGCACATTCAAATGCAATCAATCATGTCCATGAGCTTGCTCCCCCTACTTGTGTGCTTCTCTTATCCAAGAATTTTGATTCCCTTGTAATCTTCAATCTTGTGGATCATCCTTTTTGTTAGCCTATTACTCTCCCATTATCGGCCTCCATGATGGTTCATTGCGTACTTCCATCCATCTTGATCATCTCTCCTCATATCTTTCTTGTCCAATCTCTCCCCCACACTCTTGATTTCATATTTTTGTCCAAATCTCTCCTCCTTTGTCATCAATTTCCATAAAAGGTAAGCTATCTATTGTGACAAAGGTGTGTGATAGGGATGTTGAGGGTAGATATTTGCACATTTGATGGACACCACCATTTTTGAGTTGGAATGACACCACTTGAAAACCATCCATAGGATGGGATACCACATGTGAGGACCTTGCATCTTACCAAATGAATATCCCCTATGTCATATGATCAGTCATCCACTTGAACTTGAGCTCTTGTTAGTGTGGGAAGTCTTTATCTTGATGATCACTTAAAGTTGAGGATCACTTGCACTTCTTGTTGGATACTATTTGTATGATTAATCTAGCCACCACTTGTGAGTACCAATGGGGTTGGACTTATACCACTTGCATGGATGCCGTCATGATGATCATAGTACCACTTGATGTTGAACCACTTGTAGACATACACCATGTGTAGTAATACCACTTTGAAGAATAGTGATACCACTTGTTGAATTAAACATGTACATACTGCTAGTGATTTGGTGAGTCTAGATATATACCACTTGGCAAGAATAACTTGATATCCATTTTCATTGATGTCTTGTGCTTCTTTGAACTTATCTTGTTGTCATGAGCTTCTTTCTTGATTAATTCAAACTAGCAAACTTGCACAAGTAATCTAACTCGGTTTGAACCAAAAACAAGCTTCTTCATGCCACTAGGGGTTATCTTGTCTATGTTGAATTAGATCCTTTTTGCTCATTTAACTAGATCAACCATTAGGTTCACATGCTCATGAACAAGTCATATGTAGCCACTAGATCAAACAAGACATAGAAGCAATAGTGGCATTATTTGAACTCAAAAATATTTGCTTTTTTTATGAATGCTCATCTATGTATGACTATATGCTCTAAACAAGTCCTTATCAAAATATGGATGCATATGCCATACAATGATACATTTGCTATCTTGGAGTAGAGGATAGTCATTTTCAATCAATCTCCGATAATAGCTTGATGAAGTCCATTTGAGAGCTTGGTGAAGACCAATCATCAATAAAGAAATTCATATTCTTCACCATTTGAATTTGAGAACCATATATGATCAAGTGCTAACTTCAAATTGTGGTTGACTTGCTTCTTTTCTTGATCAAGCTTGCATATGAGAATACCAATTGTATGTATATGAAATCTTCTCATTTGGTTGTTGCTTGCTTTCTAGATCAATCCTTTTGATTGCTTCAACTAAGCATCTCCAATGATTTTCCGGATCACCACTTCCATGTTAGCCATCCAAGCATCGCCCACTTGGTTTACCTACATAAGGCGGCACACCCCGACACTCAGGAGAAGTAACCTTTCTCTAAAGAACCATCTTCAACACTCACTTGAATTGCCATTGATTGATTGATCCAAGGACTTAACATGATCAAATGAATTTCTTCTTTAAGTCTTTTTCTTTCTTCTTAATTGCTTGGTCTTGATCTTCACTTGAGTACCAATCTTTATGATCCAAAACCAAACAAATGACTCTCAAACACTTGTAATTATATTTCC
The DNA here is from genome assembly GCA_038502445.1 of Eremochloa ophiuroides. NCBI lineage: Eukaryota > Viridiplantae > Streptophyta > Magnoliopsida > Poales > Poaceae > Eremochloa > Eremochloa ophiuroides. The sequence goes on along the minus strand of JAHLJS010000002.1, from coordinate 103,510,535 downwards.
AACATGAGAGCCTTTCAATGCAAGAAATACCAAAGATTCTCAATAAATCTCACTTGTGGACAGATTCTGTACACTTCAAATAATTTGCTATATAACCCAATTTACCTGTCAAAATACCATGAAATTTTGTGGAGATGAACTTCTATAAGTCTTATAGCAGCCACAAAAATTTGAGCTTCAATTGACCAAATATGAACTGCCAGCCAACAATTTTATCCACACTGATTCATGCTGAAAGCTGCTGCACTTGTGTTGACAAGAACTACTCCAAAACTAAAGTAATCCTTATCCAATTTTCATGAAACTTTCACAGCAACATATACCATAAGTCTACAGCATGCATACCAAATTTCAAGCCAATCCAAATAGTTTTGAATATTCAAACATGGCTTTCTTCTCAGCTAGCTCAGATTTCAGATTTTGGATAGATTTTACCTATTGAGCTATTCTTCAACAAATTGAATCAAACTTGAGATCATCTAGCTTGAATACTTTCACAACACATATATCCATTGAATTCACTTACTAAAGTCATCTCATGATCATATCCAACCAATTTTACCCAAATTTGATTACTAACCAATTATTCCATTCAAACTTCTCATTGCAAGCAACATATGCATATTTATCCAATTCAATCAACTCATATGCATCCAAATGTAATTAATCAACAAAAGATATACCTTGACGGTTCATGATCACCCATTTGCAAGCTTCAACTTGATTTTTTTTGCAAGTCATTAAATAATTAACCGTTGGATCACCCACAACTTGAACTTTTGCACTTGTATGTTATAGCACTTGGACTTCACCTCTTTTGACTTGGCAGTGGTTTGAATGTTGCACTAGGCTTTATGGCTTGACTCAATATATGTTGATCAATATGAATACCAATTGAATCAAGCCTCCAATGCCGTGGTACCTACACATAATCATCCACTTTTTGATGGTACCCAAACTAGTTTAGGTCCTCTCAAGTTAGGAGCAACATACTTAGGCATTGCCTTAGTATGGATAGCGGGATGTTTTGCAATAGAAACCAATGAGGTACCATTGTCATCTTTCCTAAGCAAAGTATATTCATGAATTGAAATAGGCTTAGGATTGTTACCTAGGGGACATGAATTAGCCATATATCCCCTTTCCCGGCATGAGTAGCACCTTTGCTTTGCTTGAGCCTTCTCTTTCTTGCTCATGTGATGCTCTTCCTTGCCTTGCCTCTTGTAGGTTGCTTGAGCCTTCTTATCAAACTTGTTAGGACACTTCAAGGCAAAGTGTCTCATGTCTTCACATTTGAAACACTTGATGTGAGCCATCTTCTTCTTCTTCTCTTGAATCTTACTCATCATCATGTTGGCATCATGGATATGAGTTAGATGCCTTCCTCTTCCACTACCCCTTCTTGTCTTCTTGATTTGAACTTGGGGTGTGTTGACTTGAGGCTTCACAATTCTCTTGTATAAGCTTTGTGAGCGGGTGAGCCTCTTTTCATCCTTCTTCAACTTGAGCTTCTCTCGGTTGGGGCATGATGAAGCTAAGTGGCCCATCTCATGGCATACAAAGCACATGAAATGAGCAAGCTGTTCTTGCTCTAGCTTCTTCATCTCTCTCTCATATTTTCTTTTGCCCCATCTCTTGCCTTTGATATTGCTCTTGTTGAAGTGTATGTCACTTGTATCTTGGCTTCTTTGTGTGTTGACTTTGCTTGATTTGAAACCAAGACCACTCATGTTGCCCACCATTCTTGTGTTCTTCAACATATGGTTGAGGGCGGCATTTGAGTTGTTCTTCCTCTCTATTGTGTTGCTCAAGTTCTTCACTCGACTTTTGAGCTCATTGTTCTCCTTCAAAAGGTTAGCCTCATAAGACATAGAAGTAGAACAAGTATCCAAAAGTGAAGAACAAGGCATAGAGAGTAAATCATCACAAGAGGTGGATACACTCTTCATACCTACATCACAAGGGTTAGCAACATATGATTGATCATTTGACCCAAGTGATGAGCTCTCATTAGTTTTAGATTTTTCATTAGAAAGCTCCTTAGTGAGAAAATCGTGGTCTCTTACCAAATTCTCATGAGCAACACAAAGCTCCTCATGAGTCAATTTTAGCTTCTCATATAAACAAATTATGACATAAAGTAGATGCTTTTGTTGTTCACACGTGTTCTTTAGAAATGAGTTTTCATTTGTCAATTTCTTTGTTTTGTTCATCTTATTTTCTAAAGCATTAAAGAGTTTGCACACAACCTCAAAATTTGAATCATCACAATCAATAACCACATTGCCAATTGATACCTTGCCATCACCGAGTCATGTGTAGCAATGCGATGAGGACGAAGAGCTTGTGGATGCATCACTCTCATAGCCATCGTCAAGTGAGCTTGAGGTAGAATCATCATCTTCCTCACTTGACCTTGAAGAGGAGCACTTCTCCACAATCACCGAGTTGTGGATGTGCTCAACTTTCTCCACTCCATCACCAAGCTTTAGCTCTTTGGCTTCATCATCATCGGAGAGCATACCATAGTTTTCATTGAGATATGGCCAAATCTCATGAGCGGTCTCAAGATGCATGATCTTTCCGAAGATGCTATAATCCAAAGATCTATAAAACATGTCAATTGCTAGGTAACCGAGTTGTAAGCATTTTTCTTGCGCTTCGGTAGGATTGTCCTCATCAATCGCATGGAAAAAGTCTACATCTACGATCCACCACATTTGAGGAGAAATAAACTTAATATTGCATTCCATCCAATTTCTCCAACGTGCAAAGTGCGTGCTATCAAATGTGTATGGACACTCAACATCTAGCCTATAAGTCGCCATCCTCTCAGGTCGGTTAAGACCGCTAAAAGAGAGACCAAGCTCTGATACCACGTGCAGGGTCGAGATGGTGGACTTGAGGGGATGAATAGTCCTTTTTAACAACTAATCGCAGCGGAATAAAACCTATTCGGTTCTAGCAGTGATTCACCCCTCTAACTATAACTCTAAGCACCTTGTCAAAGATCCTAGCCAAAAACAAAGGTGCAAGCCTAACTTGAGCTTTCCTAAATCGTTCTAGCGCAAGGTCACACAAACTGAAGCACTAGTACTTTAAGCACGGGGAAAACTCCTACCAACTAGCAAGCAAAAGAGCACTAAGCAGCTAAGGTCACTACGTGCTCAATGACAAGGATACACAATCCTAATCAAGGAGCGCAACTCACTTAGCTACACAAACTAAGTGAGACACTACTTCTAAGCAACACAAGCTAAGAAGGTGAGTGGCAAGCTACACAAGCTAACCGGTCTCACAAGAGCAACTACAACTACACAAGTAAAGAAATGCACAAAGTAAAAGACTTGTGTAGAAGGGAGCAAACCACCGCGAAGGATGGGAAGATGTTGACGCGGTGATTTATTTCCTGGAGGTTCACTTGTCGCCACAAGTTACGTCCTCCGTTGAGACAAGCTCCAAGGTCGCCGTGGGTCCTCTTGTTAGTGGTGACCCGCAAGTCACACTCTCCCACGTGGAGTGCTTACCATAAACTCTAGCACTTGACTCGGCCGGACCACTTGTCGCTCTTCACGTCTCGCTCTAATAGCGATGCTCTTCGCGATCTCCCGCGTGGTGCGCTCCAACCCCTCACAATCTTCTCTGAAGCCAAGCACAATCTTTTTGCTTGCTTCGATGGAGCCACAAGCCACCAAGCCGTCTAGGAGGTGGCAACCTCCAAGAGTAATAAGCACCTCCGGGTTGCAACTCGATCACCTAGTGCCACTCGAAACAATCTCACAATGCGATGCACTAGCGATCGATCTCTCACTCTCAAATGCGATGTCAATTAGCACAAGTGAGTAGGAGGGCACCAAGCCAAGCACTAGCAAGGGAAACACATTCTCAAGGTGCTGAGCAACCTCTCTTGGCCGGCCCTCACCTCTAATTTATAGCCCACAAAGAAATAGAGCCGTTACCCCCTTCTTTGGGCTCACTGCGCACGCACCAGACGCGCAATTATGTTGCACCGGACGCATCCGGTGCAGCGTCCGGTGCTCAAAAACTAGCCGTTACGAACAAGCTGCACACCTGCGGACAGTCCGCCAAAAAGTCCCGGACTGTCCGCCGTTATATCCGACAACTCCCAACAGATCGGGTGCGTTCTGTGCGTGTTTTTACGAATAGCCGGCGGACAGTCCGCCCCTCGAGCCCGGATAGTCATCGGACGCTGCTACAGTAGCAGCTGCGCGTCCGGTGCAGACCTCCGCTCACTAAAACGACGATATCTCTTAACTCCGAACTCCGATTTTAATGATCTTGGACATTTTGGAAAGATTATTTAGAGGGTTACATGACCCACATGATTGCTTGATCCAAAACTCAAAGGATAAAATTAGTTTATCCATCCAAGATCTAACCAAGCTTCCCGCGAGTTCGAAACTTCACCCCTTTTGCGAATGTGCCAACTCCAAAGTGTTCCACAACCTTGTGCATGTGAGTTAGCATTTTCACAAATATTTTTCAAAGGGTTTTTCACTCTTTCTTGCCATGCCACTTGATCCTATCAATGCATGCAAGTTAGATCACTCAAGTGGCACTAGATGACCGATATGCAAATAAGTTTGTCCTCTTGATAGTACGGCCATCTATCCTAAATCCGATCAAGCACTTCTTTACTCAACCTTAGACCGGTGAAATGGAAATGTCCTAAGTTATACCTTTGCCTTACGCTTTCCATTCCAATCACCGTCTTCATCTCCGTCTCCGACACCATCGATGCCGGTGCAACACATACACCAACACCTCAACAATGATATGATCCACTTCATATCATCACATGGCTTTTAGTCCATCGATTCTCGACTTCACTTGCTCTTCACCGTTGCGTTGGTGCATCGGCGCCAAGACCACTAGCTTGCCCTTCACACTTGCAACCAGTCCGTCGAAACCGAGTCATGTCTTGATCTTCTCTACCTAGCCACATGACTCTATGTCATATCTCATGCGTTTAGATCCTTCACCATCACATGTGTGAGCTAAGCAATCATCCCTAGCCATTTTCACCTCCATGGCATAGTTGCTCACACACGTCCTGTGGACTAATCACCTGTGTAATCAACACTTAAACACATATTAGTCCATCTAAGTTGTCACTCAATTACCAAAACCAAACAAAGACCTTTCATCGTGGATGGTGATGGGTTCCACCCGGGTCGAGATCGCCGTCACGACGGACTCAAACTCCTCACCAAGCCCGGTGAGAATGAAGGTGACGAGGTCATCATCATCAAGCTTTTTGCCCGCCGAGGCCATGTCGTCGGCGAGACCTTTCATCTTGACAAAATAGTCAGCCACAGACATGTTACCTTTGGATGTCGTGGCGACATGCGGGTGGAGATGATCCTGGCGCGAGACTGGGAGGCATGCTGATCCTGGATCGCCGCCCAGAGTTCAGCGGATGTCGTTGCAGCAGACACTTGCGCGAAGATCTCCTTGAACAAGGAGGAGAACAGGTAGCTGAGAACCTGCTGGTCCTGGGACACCCACGTTTCATACGGAGGGTTAGGCACGGGATCTCCCGGTGGCGGCGTCAATAGCACCGTCAAGGAGAGCCGCCGGCGGAGTAGCATCAGGCTTGATGTAGCCAGCAAACTGGGCTCCTTTGAGGGTGGAAGACACCTGCGCATACCACATATTGTAGTTGCCGCAGGTGAGCTTTTCATTGACAGGAAGAAGGAAGCCAAAGTAGAAGTTGAGGCCACCGGTGGCGGCGGCGGAGGAAGAAGCGGCGTAGGGGAAAAAACAGCTCGATATCATATGAGAAATAGAGGGAACGAGATGACCTTGATGGTCTCTCGGCTGCGTGTTATATAGGTGAGGAAAAGCCCCTCACGTGGCTTACAAGATGGGTTTACAAGATCTCATGTTGTTACAACAAACACTAGATATACATAAGTTATCTCCTAGATACATGGCAACAACCTGAGTATATATGACACAATTAGATACATGCTAACAACCACAGCCGAATGAATCTATATCTTTTAACAGCAACTAGTCACATTAACATTGCGGCATATGCATAGAGTATTAAATGTAGACGAAATGTTTGCACGTTTACATAGTTTGCGTGTACATTATGAGACAAATATTTTAAGTCTACTTAGACCATGATTAGACACTTATTGAAAAATATTCTCTATTGCTATAATATCAAAATTGCAAATTGCAACTACGGCTCTGTTCGCTGAAGCTAAAAACCGCTGAAAATAAACGCTGATGCTGATTTTTTATAAGAAGAAAATACTATAAAAAACTAAAAAATAAACGGTTTTAAGGTTTAACCAACAGAGCCTGCATCTAAACGGGGCAATTCTCGGCATCATCGTCGCCTGCTCGTCCTCGCCCGACCAACCGGCAATCGGATCCATCACGTCGGTTCGCTGGTCGATCGATCGTGCCATGGGTTGACCCGCACGGCCGGAACGTGTGTCAGTGTGTGTTGCGTTGCATTGCGTCGATCGGGCGTTGTTGCCAACCTCGTACGTCCTCGATGAAAATGCGAATATAATGAAGGTCCTTCATGTCACGCCTAAGCCTAAGTACTAATTGTAACAAATCATTTACTCTTGTTCATAGCGTTGACCGGAAATCAAACCACTGGAGAGTTTACTAGGCTGAAATCAGAGCTAAGTGGAAGATGAATGTATAGCTGCAGTAACCCATTGCAACCCATAAGCTGAATCCATATAAACTTGAGAAAAAAAAATTCGATTCCATTTGGCTCCGATTTAGGGAATGTTTGGTAGAGCTTTAAGAGTCCAGATGAGCTGGTGGCTCCTATAAATCAGCTTAGGCTCCTCCATATTACATAGAAAAATGACTTGTAAAATGTTTGGCTAGACTCCTTTGCAGGAGCCGAAGTCAGAGCCCTGCTAAATAGAACGCTAATTTACTAGGAAACCCAATCCAATTCATTTGATGTATAAACCAGTTTTTACTTGTCTAAAACAGTCAACGCCACAACCTATGACCTGTTTAGATCCATTAGTACTCAAAATTAGCAGTTAAAATTGAGACTAGTGGATCTAAACAGAATTTCTAAATAAACATACTAATTATTGGTTGAAGGGTTGTTAGTTCTTAGTTCCATTAGCATATTTAGAGTTGCTAGTAGGTGCTAATAGTTGACACACACCTTCAAATCACTATTCAACCACATATTAAAAGGTGGATCCAAATAATCTCCTAAAAACTAGCTAGCTTCTGAAAAAAAAAACATCTAGCTAACAATTAGCTTTTATTAACTATTAGGTAATAACCAATTTTTAGCACTAAGAACATCTGCAATAGTTCCTAAAACCCACTCTTAATTTAGATTTTTTGGGGGCAAAATTGGAAAATGCTATCCAACAACTCTCTACCTCAACAAGTATGAGCGATGAAAACGGTTAGAGGAAGGTAACAAATGTGCTCTCAACTTTTTTAGTCGTTTAAAGATTCATTAATTTCAAAGTGATTTTTAGAAATTATCGAAGATGATATAATGGATCAAAGAGACCCTAGTATGAAAAAATTCCATTTGTACTCAATCTATTACAGCATCTCCATAACTTTTTCATTTTTTCGCAAAACACAGTGTTTGTCAACTCCTCAAATTATGATGGGGATGGAAATGAGAGATCATATTTATGCATGGAGGGAGAGGTTTTGTCAAGTTTCTAAAATTTTTAAAAAATAATTTACAAAACTGTTGGAAATAAAAATTTTCTCCTTTTTCATTAACGTTGCCAAACAGGATAACAATGGATGGAAGCTGTCACTTCAGGGGGTGATTGGTTGCGCGAACCAAACCGGCGACGTATGTTTTTTCTGCTTCATCTCGTTCTAGCGTCGTGTTTGGTTATTCTCCAGCACGGTTTGCCCGTTTCGTCTCATAGACTTAAACAGTTGTCATATAGACTTTTCATTCGTAGAAATTTAGCTTCACTCTCCATACAGGACGACTTGATTATGCAGAATGTAAGGGCACATATGTCATATACTTTAGAACTTTGGTCCATTCATGAAGCCAAACAAGATCTCGTTTCATACTGAATCAACGTCATAGACAACTAAACACAACCACGTGTATGACCTCAACCCAGCTCCTTTAATGCTTTATACCCCAATCATCCTGGATGAAATTTTTTATGCAACCAATCACACCATCACTGATGGCATGGTGCGATGATGAATTGAATTGCTTTGGCTGGAAAATTGCCAAGGCAAATGAATTCAGGTCACCAAAGCTAAGCTGCAAGTCTGTAGGGCAACAGCCAACATCCAGGCGTTACGAAACGAACTAATTTAACGCTGCCAAAGACGCGGAAACGGCCGCCGCCGCACCCTTCGGTTTACGGCCTTCTTCTTTGTTGCGCGCACGACTGCCCCTCCCCCTCCCTCTTCCCACTCCAAAGAAGAGAACAGAAGGTTGGCTGCCGGACAGCTGCCTACCTGCCCAGCGAACCGCGTCGCCTCCGCCTCCGCCACCGCTGTCCGCTACCTCTCCTCCTCAACCGCGGTCGCTGCTCCGTTTGCCTCTGCGGCCGCGAGGGCGGGAGGCTCCGCCGGGGGCTTCTGCCTTCTCTTCTCTGAAAGGTATGATATCTGGTCTTACTCGCTCCGGTTCGATGGGCTTTGTGTGATCGCTTTTGATTCGCCTGGTTCCCCTGCGTTCGGCGATGTGGTTTGGTTGCTGGGGTTTACTAGGACGCCGCTTCGAGTTGTTCCGTGTCAGTTCTTTGTTTGAAAAGAGTAAATTTGAGTATTTGACTAAGAAAGATGAAGTTTTTATGTCAAATAATCTCGTCTCCATATGTATTTCATTTCAGTTTGCTATCCTAGCAATTGCGCTGGCTGCTGGCATGATGCATATGTCTTTGGTTATATATCTGTAGCTTAACAACGATTCTGCTTGGTGTAATACGCGTCAAAAATTGGATTTGGTCTTTCTGAATTCGGTTCCTCAGGTTAGTGATTAGTGATTTCTTTTCAAGGACGGCAAATTGTCATTGAGTGTGCCGCATTTTAAGATTAATGCAGCTGGCCCCTTGTTCCGGTGTTTTTCTTTTACGTATTTTCCGTGGGGACTGGGGACTCTGGTTGGTACTATCTCGCGCTTTTACTCATCATTCAAGTCCTTGCAGTCTCGAGCTGGAAAGGCTAATGCTGGAGCAGTGTGGTCTAGACTCTATACAGCTTGGCTAGGAAAAAATGGCTTTTCTTTAATGATAGGTTAATGACCTATTTATGGAGTAGTAGGATCTTCGATATGATCGCTGCCCAATTCTCTTCGGTTGTTGTACAGGTGGATTACCCTATATTTAGTTCAAACAGTTTCCTAGACCGAGCTCTTCCTCTATTTTAATCTTGACTAGCAGTGGAGTAGCCAAATCTGCTCTTTCCTGAGCATCTTTTGCCACTTGTGGCTCTTTTATTTGTTATAGTAATCAAGTATGACTGGGATAGCTTGATTTAGAAATCCTAGTTTAGACACAGATAGTTGAATTCTTATTTGGTGTTCTGTCACATTCTGGCTGCTCCATTGCTTCTATCGAGAGGAACCTGTCAGATCTTTATGTTCATCCCCTCCTCTATCTCTTTCTGTAGAAAATTTGTACTATGGTTGGTGGTGGGCACTTTATTGGTTAATTAAACTGGTCATGATGTGCACTTTATTTTTTAATATTGAATTTATATGTGATGTGACTGATGACTATGAAATATTGCTGTCTTGATGACTTCGTTTCCTTTCAATTCAGGCCAAATTTTCAAAATGGAATTCGAAAGCACTCTTTAGCAATTGCTTATTGAACAGCGTGGTACCTGGTTTCAGGAGGTATGCTTCTGATGATGTGCAAATATTTTTAATAAATTAGGTTAACTTTTTGTCTTTAATAGTTTTCATTCAAGGACTTCAGCTCTGTAGAAATAAAGTATCATTTCAACTTGGCGAAGTAGATTATTAAAGCAACTAATATTTGTTTTAGTTTGGTTGAATAGTTTAGTTTTGTGGTGTGAATCCTCACCTTACAAGTCCGTAATCTATTGAACCTGTTGATCTCACTCAAGTTTGAAGGATTGTCAAAGATGGTTGGAACCAGTACAAATTCACGAGCCTGCTTGGTTGATGTCCAAAATTTGCCATGCCATAAATTTGGTAAGCCAAAACTTGGACAAAAAACTTGCCAAAGATTTGGCAAGCCAATTGTGAAAGTTTAGCAAGTTTTGGTATCAAACCAAAGGCTAGCCAAAATCATGGCTCGCCAAATGTTTGGCATGGTAAATTTTGGTAGTGAACCAAGCAGGCCCCACATTTTATTTTATTTTTGTAGATTCTTAGTGTGTGGCTGTGCAAAGATCTCGAAATAACAAATTCCCTTTGTTGCAACAGCCTAAAACCTTTCGAGTTCAAAAGAAGAAAATTCATCTGACACCAGCACCACCTCAGCTACTGAAAGACCTCAATGTCCAAAGATTTGGAAAAAGGTTCACCTAGTGGCACCACACCTACGACTTCAGTTTCACGTCTAGAGTCAAAAAAGCATGAGAAGACCGTACCAAATTATCTCAGAGCTACTAGAGGCTCGTGCCATGATTTTTGCAAGTATGGACACAAAAATCCTTCTGAAGAGGAGCCAGGTTTTTCAGGAGGAAGAAAGAAACTTCCTGTTCATCTGAATAATTTGACACTACACAGATCAGCTATCTTGGATAGGTCCAAGGATGTAAAAAATACGAGTGTTTCACTTGCCAAGTCGAGCATATCTCTGGGTGAAGCTGAACGGTTTGCACCCAAGAAAGCATCAGTGAATCAAAAAGGTGTTCCATCCAGTGAGCATATGGTTCCCAGGACAGCTACACCATCTCAGCATAAATCTCCGAACTCTGATGGAAGAAAGATGCATTCAATTATTGCACAGAAGGCTCCAACAAATCTAAGGCGTTCAAATGGAGTTCCAAAAATTGATAAAAAAGAAACAATGCCAGCCAAGGGGGCTATATCTCCCGCCAAATCAAAGTTTCCAGAGAAGACCTTACTGGAGAAATCTAGAAATGTGTATAGAGTCACAATGGCTAATCAATCATTGCAGAAGAGGCCAGCTTCTTCTCCCACTAAGCTCAACATGGTTAAACAGGGGCCTGTTGCATCTCAGGCTTCTAGCAAGCATCTACTTTCAAAACATAAAAATACTCCGGAGGGACCTGTTACAGCAAATATTACTAGAATACATGCTAAATCTGGACAAAGTCCTAAAAGGTCAGGCAATTCAAATATAAATGGGAAGGAAGGCTCAGATATGCCCAGATCACCCCTCTCTTTGGAACCCAAGCTGACTGCTTCTGTGGAAGTACAGATAGATGATCCACAACTTACAGGGTATTATATCGATTCAACATTGACTGAATCCTCTTCAGCTATTACAGAATACATAGACAATTCTCAACCAGCACCAGAAGGAACAAGTAAATCCATTTCAGAGGACGATGGGGTAGGAATAACTGAAAAAAGCAAAGTATTAGGAGGTGAAGCCCTCCTGGAAAGGACCATTGCCCTTGAGCTGCAGCAATCATTAGATGAAAAGGAATTCAGTGCTATCCTAGGTGAATCTGATCTGGAACATAAACTACAAGAGCATCATATTGTTCATAATCAAGCTTCAAAGGATTATGATAGCCAAGCAGATTATGCAACTCTTTGTCAATTACCAGAACAAGTAACAACGGTGGAAAATGCAGATGTGTACGACTTTATATTAACTCAAAGTAATTCAAAAATTGAGGATGATCAAGTTCAAGTCGAAGTCAATGTGTCTGAGGAGTTTATAATCCCTGAAGGTAAGGAAGAAATGGGAATTCATGAAGATTCTGAAAGATCTCCAGGGCTACTGGTACTTGACAAAAAGCATACTGAGGAACCTGAATCTTGTCTTGATCTTGCTTCCGGAAATGCAGCAGAGAATGATATGTCTGGTAAAGTTTTTGACAGTAGGATGAACAACAGTGCCTCCCACTGTCAATCAATTTCAGAAACTTCATCAGATGGTGGACTCCTTGAGGTGCCTAAGTCCATTCTAATTGAACCAAGTGTTTTTGCTGGTGATGAGTTAGCAAGTATCAGTAATGAAAAGGCCTCTGAACAGGGCGGACTGAAGTCAAGGATGTTTGTTCCTCATCAGTCACCAGAAGAACTATCGGATAATGAATTTTATGAAGAGTATGATTTTGAATTAAGTGAGTCAGATGAATCTGGTACAGAGGATGAGGAGACAACAGTCAACAATAATAGGGATGAATCTTTGAAGTCTGGTGGCCAAAGATCAAGAAGAACCTCAGGACTTGAATTGGATGATTCTAGTCTCACACCTTATAAATTGAAGTTTAAGAGGGGTAAAATTGTAGAACTCCCACCAGACAGCATTGGCCCAAGGAGGCTGAAATTTAGAAGAAAGTCTGCAATTGAAGCTTCAAATCGCGAAAGCCAACTAGCCAGAAGGATTTACAGAAGGAACAGCACCAGTAATGCTGTTCCTACTAATGTGGAATCTCCTGGTGTGAAATTGCGACATCAAGATGCACAGGAGAAGAAAGATGCACAAGGATTATTCAATAATGTAATTGAAGAAACTGCAAGCAAGCTAGTTGAGTCCAGGAAAAGCAAGGTAAAAGCTTTAGTTGGTGCTTTTGAAACAGTGATTTCTCTCCAGGATGGCAAACCCACATCATCGACAGCACAAGATGGCAATTCACAAGATTCAATTCCTGATGATGAGGAACATGCACCTAAGGAAACTGGATTGCCTCTTAAATGTTGAAATCTTTGCACTCATGTTTGGGTCTCCTCTTTTATTTGGTTCCAGAATCGGATATGATTGGAAGGATTTTGTTCAGTTAATACAACAAATTTTCCCCTGTAGAACGACAGTTGTGGAAAAAGGTTTGCAGACAGTATATAGTAATGTGTTCAATGTAAGTAGTGCTTTGAAATCTACTTCACTGTAAATCAAATGAGATACTGTAAAACCAATTGTGCTTTTGTGCGGCTTGGGTTTTCTAAATGCAATATTCAAAGAGTTGGTTTTGCTGCACCGACCTCTGATTTGTTTTTCACTGTGGTGGTGGTATTGTTTGTATTGTACATCAAACAATCTGCGATGAGAATCCTAAATTTTCCTCTTTCTGATGAATATATATATGCACTGCTTTCTCATTGTTCTTGGGGCAGTTCCTACTCCATGCTTGATCTTGAATGTTGATGCATGGATCTTTTTTTTTTTCTTAACTCCACATCTTTTAAATATGTTGATGTTGCTTTCAGTGGAAGGCGTCAATATGTTGTGTGTTGGATACAACTCTCTTCTTTTTAAAGGGGGGGTACAACTCTAGACTCATAAGTTGTCAAAGCCAAATACATATTACAATACAGTACGTCACAATTGTGTGCCGTTCAAATCACGTCCTTCTTCATTTGGTTCCAAATTTCAGCGTATACAACTATTCTCAAAAGCAAGCACATGAGCGGGGAGGCTTTCCTGTGGATCTTATCTTGTGCGCCTTCTCTTTGATCTTATTCTCATCGTTGTATTTTCGTTCCTCTGCCATTGATCTTGCTCCTCCAGCAATTTTGCTGATCCTTGTCATCTCCTGGTTGTATTCTTCTAGTGCTTTTGCTCTCTTTCTGTCCAGCTCAGTCTGCATGTTAAGAAGCTCAGCTCTGAGTTTCCTCAAACAATGTGTTTTAATCAACATTTATCATGATGAATTCCTAGCGTTACCATTTTTAGGGTTTGGGGCTTTTACCAGGGATGATTTCGACGAAGGAAATATTGAATTAATAGTGCAATGTTCTTTAAACTATGAATGAATTAACAAAACTAAAACCTCTTTCTGTTCTTTTTGGCGTCTTGCCTTCACCTTCTTCTCAGTTTCCCATTCAGCTATGGTCTCCATCATCTTTTCGTACCTGAATTTGAAGTCCATATCAGCATAACTTCAATCAAATGACTTCCCGAGTCTAAAAATAAACCATACTCACTCCTCTTTAACTCTTGCAAGCTTTGCCTTCTCCCATTCATCAGCCTTAGATCCCGTGCCGCCAATAGCAGTTACTCCTGCTGCGTCTTCTCCATTCCGTCTTGAATGATATGATGTTGTTGGCCTGATGGTCGACGGCGCTTTCTGAACAGCCTGTTCTTGCTCAAACTTCTTGCTCCGTTTCTTGTCTGCTGACTTGCTGGAGGATCCTGAACCCTTCTTCACACTCAGAGAAGTTTCAAGCGTCTTGGATGCCACCTTGTGATCTGCAGGCATATCCTCAGGCTTTCCAGGTGCTGGTTTCAGTGGCCTCCTAACCGATACGTTAACTGAAAGGATATTTCATTTCAGCATTGTCACAAGAGATTTGTAGGTTTTGCTACACTACAGGTGGCAAAAGAATGGGAGTAACCGAGTAAGGGTACAGCATGTTTACAATACCTGGACCGTCGTCGTCATGTTCTAGAGGCTCTTTGCCGCTAAACCATCTTGAGATTTTGTTGCCTCCTGCAGGCTTTTTGGTGCTTTCAGCTCTCTTGACTGGCGACAGGGCTGGGGGCACCTCCTCAATGGGGACTGACTTCTTCTGAGTTGCAAGCTTCTCTTCACGGGCAGCAATTGCAAATGCTGCTGCCGCAATTGTGGCTGCGAATGCAGCATCATATTCCCCGCTGCTGTTCATTTCCGCTGGTCGCATGCCAATTTGTCAGATTATTTTTTCGAAACAGCCGACAGGATTCTGACCAGCTTGTACTGATAAAATTTGTTAGCTTTTTTTTTGTTTCAGTTAGTTCACTACAAGAAAACTAGGGAAACTTAGTTGCTTTCTACACATCCGTGCTAAGAGTGTTTTTGTTTTTTTTCCCACGTAATTTAGAACATCTGAATTTATTCTGTAGCTTACAAGATTCTTTTATATGCATTCAGATAATAATTAATCTATTGAGAGTTCAGTAACACTGGCACAAACACTAGAGTTTCTGGAACCGACTCCTACACTATCAGGCTATAAGCCCCTGCCCACACACAGTAACTAAACACAGATTGAACAGAAAACAGAGCACGAGCATGGTATATTTGATCAATTACCTCTTCCAATAGGCGTGCTTTCTTGCAGTGGTATCGCTGAACCCTGCCGTCCACCTCTACCTCCCTTCCCTACTCCAGAAAACCGAATCCTGAAAAAAGAAATAACTGTGAAATCCGAATCTGCTCGTACCTGACGATCGCAAGAATGCAATGCACTTCCGATTCTAAATCCCCAAAACTAAAATTTTGCCCCTTTTGGCCCAAATAGCCTTTTTCACCTCGGCTTTTAAGAACCAGCAAACCCCAGTTACGATATGACATGAAAAAGAAGATAACCAAAGCCAGACACACAGATGAAATTAAGATCAAACCCCTCAGCAGATGGAGGTCCGGTCCCTGCTGCATGCACCTGTTTTACCTCAGCTTCCTCGAGTCGCCGTCCATGGCGTGCAACGTATTTGTAGAGAAGACCCAATGGCAAGTTCCCAGTCCCAGGCACAAGAAGACCCAGCTTCAGTAACAAGCGAGGAGAGCCTCGTATTTAAAACTGCTTGCTTGCATATAGAGGCGGTGAACCACCGAGGGCAGGAGAGGGCAAGACTGCTGTCTTGCTTGGAGGCAGACAATAGGAGTGGAAATGGGAATGGGATCGCTTTACCCCCATGGAATGGAAGCCTTCAAGAATCCAGTCCAGCACCCCTTTGGGACCCAGCGCGTGTGATATTCTTCCCTCCGTTGTGCCGCCTCCGGTCCTGGCTCAACTCTCAAGACAGCTATTAGCTGACTCGTGGATGGAGTGTGCCTAATTCCTTTGTGACATTCAGAGGATAACTTCCGTGGGCACGAATCGGCATCCTCGCGGGGCTACGTTTGGTAACTATTCGTTCGAGGTTCCTGTGCAATGAACATAGCTAGCAAGGAACCAACCATGCCAGCTTTGCTCATCAGTTACAGATGTCAGTGTGCAATGTTCGAAGTTCAAACTCGTTCGTTGCAATTTCAGATTCACTTCCCACTTTGTGATGTATATCAGTCACCACTGAGTGCTGAATCTGTCCTGTGATGGTGTGGTGGTTGGATGCTAGATTTGCCCTTTTCAAAAATTAAAGAAACCAAAAAACCACTTTATGTCATGTTAGTGCCTTGGAAAGAGGATGGATTTATCTTTGTTCTGTCCTGACAAGAGATACTGATTTACTCCAAGATTTTGTTCTTGCAGAAGTAACTAGCACGTCAAATAGATGAGACAGATAATGGCAATGCCAGCCCGCGACACATCGGTTCTTTTTGTCGTTTCAATGTTCACAGATCGTCACTCAGAATCCGGAGTCACTTTTTTTAGATAATCTACGTCGAAATGCTACACTAACCTTTTTTTTCCAAAAAAATATATTAATAAACCAATCAAAACGGCATTAAAACTATTGGGCCGAATTGGAGTCTGGACGGACTGGATTTTACTTGGGCCAAACTAAATATTCAGGCTCACTAAGAAGAAGGCCCATTTAATACACCGATTCATCCTTGATCCCCCTCATGGCCTCATCCACTCTGCTCCTGTCCCACTGCTCGCCTCCTCTCTACTCATGGTTACTCTCCACCTCGCCGATCCATCTGGGAGTGCCATTTTCCACCCAATTCCGTCGATTCGCCGTTTTTGGATTGGTTCCTCTCCCATATTAGCGAAGAGAGCCCCGCGTGTTGATGAAATTTCTCGATTTCATTACCATTCACGGCGGCCATAACTACAGTTTGGAGCGCACGAACTACGGCTTCTTCGACAAAGAATTGCCCCGGCGACGAGCACCCACCAGGTACGCCCACCCCATCTCTTCCCTTCCCTTATGCTGTGCGAGGCTGAGCACCGAAACCTTAACAAAAAGCTATTTGATTTGACAAGCTTCCTAACTCCGAAGTTTTTGCAGAAATTATTGGGTGTACATGTGTACACCCACATCTCTTCACTGGATCCGCCCCCTGGTGGCAAGAGGCGCGGGCCGCGTCGGCGTCCGACGAGGCCGACCGTTTTTGAGAAGGAGATGGGCGCAAGTAAGTGCTCCACCGGTGATGGCGGCGGAGCCGGACAAGACATCTGAGTTTGGGCGGTCCAGGCTGCACTTCTTGGAGGAGAGGGACGAGGAGACGCTGTCAAGAAGGTTGATAAAGCTCAGCCAAAACAACAAGGTCAGGAGTGCCACTGAGCTGTTTGATTCAATGCGTGCATCTGGGCTTCAGCCAAGCGCACATGCTTGCAACTCCCTGTTGGCTTGCTATGTGCGTAGAAGTTCATTGGCGGATGCAATGAGGATGTTTGAGTTCATGAAGGGGAAAGGAATGGCAACAGGGCACACGTATACCTTGATACTCAAGGCTGCTGCAAGCAATCAGGGTTATGTTTCTGCATTGGAAATGTTCAACAAGATCGAAGAGGAGGAAGATTCAAAGAAAATCATTGATGTGATTGTTTATAATACAATGATATCTATGTGTGGAAGAGCAAAAGAATGGATGCTTGTGGAGAGACTATGGAGAAGGCTAGAGGAAAATTCTTTGAGTGGGACTTTGCTGACATATGATTTGTTAGTCAGCATATTCGTGCAATGTGGACAGTCTGAGTTAGCAATTGCTGCATATCAGGAAATGCTCCAGAAGGGACTTGATCCGAGCGATGATATAATGAAGGCTATCATTGCATCCTGCACTAAAGAAGGGAAGTGGGAGTTTGCACTGTCCACATTTAGCAGAATGCTGAGTGCTGGCATGAAACCCAGTTTAATTTTGTTCAATTCAATTATCAACTCACTGGGGAAGGCTGGTCAAGATGAACTCGCATTTAGGATGTACCATCTGCTGAAAAAATCAGGCCTTAAGCCTGATCAATATACATGGAGCGCACTGTTGTCGGGGTTATACAGGTCTGGGCGATGCTGGGATTGCCTAGAGCTTTTCCAAGGAATCAAAGCCAAGCATCCAGCGCTCTTAAATGATCGTCTCTACAACATTGCTTTGATGTCTTGTGAAAAGCTTGGTCAATGGGAACATGGTTTGCAGCTGTTGTGGATGATGGAAAAAAGTGGACTGGAAATATCAGTGTTATCTTACAATCATGTGATAGGTGCTTGTGAGGTTGCTAGCAAGCCAAGAGTTGCTCTTAAAGTGTACCAGCACATGATTAATCAAAGGTGCTCGCCAGACACGTTCACACATTTATCTGTTATACGAGCTTGCATCTGGGGATCTCTTTGGACTGAAATAGAGGATATATTAGAGGTACTACTTTCGTTTTGCTTAAATGTGGGTTTTTGTACTGCTCTCATACCAAAAGATTGGACGGGCACTCTGACTTTGGTTCTTCAATGCTACATTTATTGTTGCTTAATTATTTAGCAATCTTCTATGGTTAATTAGTTAGTACCAACACTGTGGCTTGATACAAAGATGAAAAATCCTTCTTAGGTGTGTTTTTTCCAGATTTTCTTGGTCATACGAGTGCCTTCTTGTGCATAACTGCAACTGAATTCGAAGAATTAGTTACATGTTGCTCCCAGTAGATTTCTGTTCTCTACACCCGTTATGTTCAGTTCGAACCACATGGTTAATTTTGTACTCTAGTTATTTGGTGTTTGCATTCTTTAGCCTCGAAAGCATTGATTGTATGGTTCCATTTATATATATAATAATTTGCAAGAAATAGCTCGCTCTGACCACATCCATTATTTGAACATCTAGTACAGTGGCTGCCTTTAAGAATGCTGGAACACATTGTATGACAGTATGAGTATAAAGTACTGAGCATTATGCACTTGCAGAATATTATGGATATTAAACTACCTAGCATTAAGAACGTTACAAAGTATGGGGTTGAACTGGCAGAACATCATACTATGCTTACTAGATTCTTTACAGAATCATTCCTAACAACCTGGTAGCAGTCTTGGTGCTTTCATGATTCATTCATTCATAGATGCCCTAGTGATATAATGAAAATTTTGAAACGCGTGCAGGAGGTTGCTCCAGACTCTTCGATCTACAACGCGGTCATCCACGGGCTGTGTTTGCGAGGCAAGATCGGACTGGCCAACAGGGTGTACTCCAAGATGCGGAGCATTGGGCTCGTACCGGACGGCAAGACGAGGGCGTTCATGCTTCAGCACATTGCTACGGATTAGGACTGGCGTCGTGAAGAACAAAGACCGGCGATCTCGTGGCTGCACACAATTCCAAATGAAATGAGCCAGCCAACGCGCATGTATATGCAGGATCAGAAGTGGTAGAGCAGAATTGCTGGGCTGGACACTGCATAGGTATTCAACATTTCAACTTGTCCGCAGATTTCTGCATATGTTTCTCCTACCATTCCATTCTGCTGCTCCTTGCCAACGACGAATGGGTCCCGTACTTGCGTTCCACCGTGCCGGTGCGCGCTCGTGGACCGCGGCGTGTCCGCAAGCGTGTGCACAGGAACCACCACTGATGTATCACGGAATTACGGGCGCCTAGACCAAATGTCCGCGTCGGCTGGTTGCCTGGTTCCCCGGTGGTTGGCCTCGGTCTTTCGCAGATTTTGCTCAGGCTCGTACATCGTGGTTGTACGTTGCATGAGCTTCGCTTCAAGTTTCTTGAAAGAAGCAATTATACCCACACACACAAAAAAAAAAAAAAAAAAAAAAAAAAAAAAAAGCGAAAACACGGTCAAGGTTCCTATCTTCCCTTCGAAACTCGGCTCGCGGCAGCAGCTTCTTCGGAGGAGTCAAAGAGGTAAGAGGAGCCATTTTCCTCTAGACAGTAGAGGAGCTGGAACTGTTTTTTAGATCAGGAGCCAGAGCCACCAAATGTAGCAACTCCTTCAAAGGGACACTTGAGGAGGAGCCTTGCCAAGGTCTTAACTTTAGTGCATGACACACCAACCACTTTGACTTCAGACTGCCTCACTTCCAGAGGAAAATCATTATATTTGTTGAAATCAATGCAAACCAAGTTTATAGAGAAAACTGTCAATTATGATGATCTCAGGATATCTATTTGGTACTATAAATATTGATAATTATAGTTTATAAACTTTGTCAAACACTCAATGTGGTTTGACTTAAGACAAAAAAACCTAAAATCACAAAGGTAAAGTGGCTAATTGCTAATCTACACCCATCTACTGCCTTCTTTTTGTTTGCGTGTCGTTTTAGGTTTATATCGTATAGTTCACATGCTGTAAATAAATCATAACACATGCAAAATCATACCACATACAAAATCAAGTGTATTAGTCCATATACAAAATTATATGATAATGAAAATATATCAAATACAAAGTTACAGAATTTAAAAAATTACCATATTAGTCAAATCTCACATGCATCAATCAAATCTCAACAAAAGATTTTTCATATATAAACTTTCCTTATATATATATATAATATATCCTATTTTACAAAATATAAAAATTAATTAAATATTTATTTCATGTGTGACCTCCTATTATCTAACCACCCGATCTAAATAAATAAATGAACGGAGTATCCTAGCAAAGCCTGCTTGTTAGAAGAAGAAATAAAGAAAACCGAGCGTGATCGAGTTGCCATGGTCGTTCTGTTTCGCGGAAAAAGAAGAAGGTACCAAACGCTACCTTGGTGCACGCGGCAGGAAGCTGGATTCTTGGACTGAACCTGAAGCAACAGAAAGGCACCCTCATGAAACGTGCTTTGTGATTGTGCCCTTGAGCGTTGGATCGTAGTTAGTGGTTACGTACGAGCCAGCGGATTCATGTTTGCACAACGATCATGGATTCATGGTGGAGAAAAACCACGTCATACGGCAACTGATAATGCTGTTGAGCCGGGGCACAAGACAACCATCAAAATCCTCTCTGACTCTGGTTTTAGCTTCTCCAAAAGAGTTGTACCAAAGTTTTTTTTTTAAAAAAAATACATCTTGTATTGAAAAACAGAGAAATCGGATCCGATTGGGAGCCTCTCACGAGAGACACCTTTTTGACCTTTTTTAGGCTGTCCACACCGGGGACCTCTACCCGGCACGCTACGGCAAATATGGAAGTGAGAACGCCGCACCGCAAGACGGTAAACGCGACGGTATGGTTGAGGTCGCTACAGTGAAACTCTACCTCTGGCGTCCCTCTCTCCTCTCGCTATCCACCGTAGCGGGACCCACGCCGCCGCCCGGAGGTAGGCTGCGCCGCCGCGCTTGAGGGAGAAGGGAGGCCGGAGGGCGCGCGCGGAGGGAGCCCTGTGCCGCGGTGCAGGGAGGCCGCCAGGGAGGTCCGCCAGAGGAAGGAGCAGCGCCGGGTCCCGCACTCGGGCCGCGCCGCCGCGCTCGGGCCGCCAGATCTCGCCGCGCTCGACTTGACGGTCCCCGCGCAGGCGAGCTCCGTGGCTGCCCGTGCGTCTGCCACCGCTTGCGCCGTGCCTCCGCGCCGAGAGGCCGCGCCGGAGAGGAGGAAGGGTCAAGGAAGCCGCGCCGGGAAGGTCGGGCCGGCGAGGAGAAGGGGGAGGCGGAGGGAGAGAGAAGGAGCGGATAGCGATGCTGATGGAGGTCGGCGCGCTGCAGCTCCCCTTGACCTCTACCGCTCCTGTCAAGCGGGCCCCGCGCCTGTAGCGTTCGCTCTACAGGTTGCCGGGTGCGGTCAGCCTTAAGCAAGCAATCGCTAGTCTACAGTGAATGAACAGACGATCCCCAATAGGCAGTGGGCACAGTGTCACTGTCTGCCTGCTCTCATGTTCACCCAATTCCACCAACTCCCACGAGTACAGCCAGATGTACCTATCAGAATTCTCAAACTTCACCGCTACCGCTCCTCCCACACGATGGAAGGGCAATTCACTCGTTCTCCCGTGCCGTCCGGCCAGTTTCAGCATATGGGTTATTGGGTTTCTTTCTTGGCGACGAAATCGTTGGCACAGAGACGAAACGAACCTGAAGCTGAATCATCGAACAAATCAACCGCCTGGTGGCGGGTAGGGCGGTAGGTATACAATACAGTATACTTTCCTCTTTCTGCCGTGCCGTCACGTGGCCACGTTGCTCCGCATCCGCGATTCCCGTCCGATTTGCGGTGTTCTACTGCCGCGTAGCAGCGGCAGTCGGCAGCGGCCGCGACGGCATCCCAAAAGGCAGCGACGTCTGTCTGGGGGTCGGGCTTGGACTGGAGGCCCCGGGGATCGGCGGTGGCCAGGCTGAGTGACGCTGAGCTCCCTCCTCCCAGTACGCCGCCGGAGTCCGGATCTGCCCCCCGAGCTCCCGTGGTCTGCTTTCCAGTACGCGGCTCGGCCGGGACTGGGAGCGAGGGACGAGGGTCCTCCCTGCGTCGGCGGGATCGGCGGGCGAGGGGAGCGCTGGAACCCGCGCTTCCTTTCCTTCTCCGGACGGCGGATG
Organism: Eremochloa ophiuroides; assembly: GCA_038502445.1. Classification (NCBI taxonomy): domain Eukaryota; kingdom Viridiplantae; phylum Streptophyta; class Magnoliopsida; order Poales; family Poaceae; genus Eremochloa; species Eremochloa ophiuroides. The sequence goes on along the minus strand of JAHLJS010000002.1, from coordinate 103,488,065 downwards.
CCAGGTCTTGCTCGGGAGAGGTGAACTCTGCGCTTCCTTCTCCGGTTCAACAGTGGCGTCTCTTCTTCCCATACGCAGATTGCTCCTGTGCTGCTGCTGCTGCTGTTCTGGAGCGTTTGCTCTGCTTTGGATTGCATTCCCCAAGTATATATTCGGTGTTCGCTTGTTGAATTCGAAGAGTTCCGGGCGAACTTAAGAGCTGCAAACTGAATTCCTCTCGCTTTTCGCACCTACTAATCGTCGTCATGCTCCCAGAGTTTGTTCCGGTGGAAATGGTGATCATGACACAGATTTGGGTTGTGATTTTGCCTTCTAGGTAACGTAGGAGACCAAACATGGAGATGGAGCTGAGGCTGAGGCTGCTGCTGCTGCTTGCGCTCATCTGCCTGCATGCTCCCCGGTGGGCTTCGGCTCAGCAGCCGGACGAGGCGACGGTCATAGTTAAAGGCTCGAGTAGGATTGCTGCCACGGATGACAACTTTGTCTGTGCTACAATTGATTGGTGGCCGCCGGACAAGTGCAACTACAATCAGTGTCCATGGGGCCAGGCGTCAATTCTTAATCTGGTATGTGCTTTATATTTGTTTTTCTTCTCTTGTTATTGGTGGGCTACACAATGCTGTTTCGACTAACTTTTCATGCCGTCCATTCAGGATTTGGATCACCCATTTCTTGCTCAAGCCATTCAAGGTAGGCCCTTTGACTTACACCCAGTGGTCGCCGGTTCTATATTGAGAAAATTATTTCCTCGGCCCTAAAAAAAGTTCGACTTAGTTTCTTGGCCCTATTTTCATCGAACTTTGTTATTTAGCCCTAAAACGAAATTTGCTTATTTTCTTGGCCCTTCCATCTACTTTAAAAGATCATAACTCTTCGATACGACATCAGATGAAGATGATTTTTATATGAAAATTGTAGGTCTCGATGAGAGCTACAACTTTATAGTTTTAAGTTTTTTCATTTGAGAAATTTCAGATGCCCAAAAACATTAATATAATATATTGATATTTTTGGGCATTTGAACTTACTCAAATGAAAAAACTCAAAACTATAAAGTTGTAGATCTCGTCGAGACCTACAATTTTCATATAAAAATCATCTTCATCCGATGTCATATTAAAGAGTTATGATCTTTCAAAGTGGACGAAAGGGTCAAGAAAATAAGCAAATTTCGTTTTAGGGCCAAATAACAAAGTTCGATGAAAACAGGGTCAAGAAACTAAGTCGAACTTTTTTCAGGGCCGAGGAAATAATTTCCCCATCTATATTTGTCACCCTCATGAGCTTATTATACAAGGACCTAGTAGGCTAGTAGATTGTTGTTTAATTTGTTCCATGTCTGATACTCAAAAAAAAATTTGTTCCATGTCTCAGACAGTCTTTAAAAATTGTTAATTTTATCTGCAGCATTTGACCATTTGAGGATTAGGCTGGGAGGCTCCTTGCAAGACCGAGTTGTTTATGATGTGGGAACAGAAAGTCCATGCTCCCCATTCACAAATGTATCCAATGGCTTGTTTGGTTTCTCAGTTGGTTGCCTTGGTATGGATAGGTGGGACAAACTGAATGATCTATTCCAGAGAACAGGGTGAGACTTCTAATTTTAAGCTTTGTTTTGTTACCACTACTGTGAGAACATAAATTAGCCAGCATAACTTTTGAATGTTCCAAAACCGTGGTATAGCATATGATTTTGTCGAGACAGTCTTATGGTTTCTACACATCTTAAGGAATACTAAATGGTTAGCACAGATGTAATAAGATATGATAAAGTTCAACCTGTCAGTGTAACTACATGTGCATCACATGTTTGTACACAGACATCTGCATATAAATTGAATTTTATTCTTTTTGTATATGGATCGGAAAATGTTTCAATTTCCGCCTGTTTGTTTATCTGATATGAGGTTTCTGCATGCTAAGTGCAACTAGCTAATGGGTGAGCAAACATCTATGTGCAGAGCAATGGTCACATTTGGTGTGAATGCACTCTACGGGAGGTATAATGTTCGGCGTTCCATCTGGGCAGGCAAATGGAACTCCACAAATGCATATGATTTTCTAAAATACACAATCTCAAAGGGATACCCAGTTGGATCTTGGGAATTTGGTAACACTATCTTTTTACTACTGAAACATTCTGTGTCACTCCTTATATTCCAAGATAGATGTTCTCCAAGTTTGTGATGCATGAAATAAGGGGTTGAGAGTGAGACAGTTTGTTTGTTTTGTTAGGCAATGAGCTGAGCGGGCATGGAATCGGAGCAAAAATTGATGCTAAACTTTATGGAAAGGATGTAATTGAATTTAAATCCATCCTTCGGCAGTTGTACAAGGCACCATTGTCCCAGCCACTCCTGTTAGCGCCGGGAGGATTCTTTGATCAACAGTGGTATTCTCAGCTTCTTGAGACTTCAGGTCATGGTGTTGTTAATGCCTTATCTCACCATGTATATAATCTTGGTGGAGGTATGTGATTTATTGTTTTGACTGTAATCTTATCTGTGTAATCCTGTTTCATTGTTCCAAAACCATTGCATGTGCCTACTAAAATTCCAGGATGATACAAATGCTTACGTAGGTAAAACTACACTAAGCTTATCCTGGTGGAATCTGAATAAATGTCTGAACATTTGTAGGCAGAACTGTACCTGCTAAAAGTCTGATAATACAAATGTTTTTGTAACGTAAACAAAATTGTGATCCTACTAAATAAGTAAGTGCACTATAATTTGATTTGATGCCAAATGAAAAGTTATTTAACGGTTCCGCTATTTCAAAGGTACATTGTTGTAATTTGTTGCTTCTTTTATATATATATATATATATATATATATATATATATATATATATATATATATATATATATATATATATATATATATATATATATATATATATATATATATATACACTAAGTTAGTGTAGAGAGTGAAAGAAAGGTTGCATATCAGACAAAATGTATAAACTACCCTTTTTCATCTCTTAAATAGCAACGCCTTCCTTAGGAGATGTAATATTGAGCACTTTTATCCAGTCAGAAATATATGCTGCTATGTTAACCAGGCATGTTCGATTTATCATTAGCAGTGCTACTTATGTAATCATTACACAACAACATGCATCAACAATGACACTTCATTGTCAGGGAATGATGTTCATCTTATAAGGAAGATCTTAGACCCAAAGTACTTAGATCGTGCTGAAGATACTTACAGGGACATGCAACTTACCATCCAAAGGCATGGAACATGGGCTTCTGCTTGGGTCAGTGAAAGTGGCGGTGTATTCAACAATGGTGGTCCACTGGTGTCAAATACATTCATCAACAGCATCTGGTCAGTTCTCTTTTTTAGTTTCATGCGTGGCATGAGTATACTCTGATGTTGGTCTCGAGTATGATGTGTGAGTTTGTGATGGAGTCTTTTTTTCTATGAATGCAGGTATCTAGATCAGCTTGGGATGGCATCTAAGTACAACACAAAAGTGTTCTGCAGGCAGACTCTCATCGGTGGCAACTATGGACTGCTAGACACACAAACGTTTCTGCCATATCCTGATTACTATAGGCAAGGCTACAGTTATGAAATTCTATAAAATGATTTATGTTTGTGATTATAGACAGAGATTTGATATATATTTTGACCACTTCATCAGCGCTCTACTATGGAATCGACTTATGGGCAATGGAGTTCTTTCAGTTGATATAAATGCACCACGCCAAATACGCGCTTATGCTCATTGTAGGAAACAACAGGTATGGGCTGCACCCTTTTGTAAATTAGACTGATTCTTTTTCAACAGAATTGCCAGAGTGATTCCGAGGATTCAATCTTATGTTACTAAATTTTTATTGCTATATGATAATTTTGTGTAGTAATGACCGAGAACACGATCAAGAGAGAGATCGAATTATGTTTGTTATATTATCTATTCTGAACATGATTGCTTAAAAATGCAGCAAGGCATCACGCTCCTGTTGATCAACCTAAGCAACACTACTGGATACAACGTCACTCTCCAGAATGACATCAACGTCAGCCTCCGTAAAGGACCTGACCTTGAGAAGCGCAGTTCGTTCACACACAGGCTCAGGAAAGCAGTCTCATGGCTGGGAAGGAAGCCACCAAGCAACACCAAGAGGAGGGAGGAGTACCATCTGACCGCCAAGGACGGCGATCTCCAGAGCAAGACGATGCTGCTCAACGGGGTCCCGTTAGAACTTGGAGATGCTGGCAGCATTCCAGCTATGGATCCGGTGTTCGTTGCCGTCGATTCACCGGTGCACCTATCGCCAACATCCATCGCCTTCGTTGTTCTACCTAAGTTTGAGGCCAAGGCTTGTTCTTGACATAAGTATTTTTGCTGCAGTATACCTCGAAATATTCCATAGGCCTATTTTTTTGAAAGAAATCATACGACGTGGGACAAAAACGACAAAGCATTGTTGTGTGAGCAGGAAACCACACTAAGCCCTCAACCACAGCCGATAAACTGTGTGGGTCAAACCCATAGAGTCCGTTTCAGTGCTAGGCTTCAATTTCGATTAGCCCGCTCAGGACCTCAGATTTCCTCTCACATTTTCCACAGCCGAGAAGAGGACTACTAGAGGATCTGCTTGGTTTGACTCCAGAGATAGCCACGGCACGGACTCCGGATGCACTGCAAAACAAGTGCTGCGCATGTTTTGAGCGCCAGACTTTTGGCAGGACTCAACCGATGGCAGCAAAATGAAACGCCTAAACGAGTTTGGCTAAACGGCAGTCTGAGCGAAGGAGCACGGGCACTGCGAACTTGCGGCTAGGCAACCTGAGGAAACCATCCAAACACACTGAGTAGTGACTGCCATACTATAGCAATGGTTAAATTTAGTCAAGAGGCCTAGCGTATTTGTCTGAAACAGACAAGAATTTCTGACTCCGGTAGTTTACAAATTACAAGGCAGCCGACAATCAACCATGCAACAGTGGCGTTCCTTGTTCCAGCACTGGCACTCGATGGGCTCAACCATGGGTGACGTAAATTTTGTTCAGTGAATCTGGATCTCTATTTCCCACAGTTCAGCGCAAATACTCTTGAAAGAATTATCTGCACATCTTTAGTATGTCAACAATTGTAACAATATCCTGTAGGTTACTCCACAAACAATGACATCTCTACTACAATCATCTCCAACCTACCAAAGCAATCACAAAACTACCAGAACAAAATTTCAATGACTCGAGTATAAAAAAGAATTAAATGGATGGATGGAAAGCATATAAACTTGCCATCTCATAATATCCGCCTCCTTTCTTCGTCTTGATAAACCAATCATTCAATCTTCTAGCCTTCTGAGTTATTCTGCAACGAAGGATCAGCCCAGTCCCAGAGCTCCTTTTGCGCAGTTACAGTATAGAAAAGAATGATCCAGTATGATACAGATGGTAAGAATTGTGTTCCCCTATAATACAGATGAAAACTCCTGAGGTATTTGAATGCCAGTTTTCACAGGGGATATGGTCAGTTGTATTGAATGCTGGTTGCTGTCTTGATTAACCAGTATATTTATCCAGCAGAAATCAGCCTCTTCAGCCAACAAACAAATCGTAAACTATACTCCCTCGTTGTGTCCAGCATCACTCCTTGACATGCTGAGGCTCCAAAATATGGCAGTTTCTAACGAAGTCGTTGGAGTAGTTTACATGCTTTGTCCAAAATGGTTGTAGGTTCTTAAAAGCAATGTCTAGCCATGGCTTGCACTGGCCATTGTAATGTATCACTGCAGCCCTCCTGACACTCTCGATATCTGTCTTATCTTGGTATCCTAAGCCAAGCAGGTGCCATGATGGGTCTATGCCATGCACATGACCCCTAAATGCTATAAGGGCTGGTGGTAAAGTACCAAATTTCCAGAGTGTAAGACCAGATTTTAGATTCTGCAAAGGAGATAGAAGTTAATGTGAAGACAAATAATGGCAACCAACAACTTTTATCATGTTTCAGGCAGTAGTTAATTATAGTTTTTTATTATTTGTAATTTTCTATGTCTGGAAAAATATAAGCACATGGTGACCGATCCGGGTAGCAGAAAAGGAAAATCGCTTTTTACATTTACACAAGAATGTTGAATCAAGGTTTCTTTTTAAGATTTTGGAACACTGTACACAGTATAAAATCTGCATGCGAAAATACCAGAACGATTAGTCAATGAACTATGGAACATAGAGTAAGGCTGGGAAATGGATATCCTTGTGGGTGTAAAATGCATTACCTCCTTCAACCAGAAATGATATGTATCCCTGATGTTTGTCTTCCTCCAAGCTGCCAGATCAAATATATTCATACCATATGCCCAAGCACATTCATCTGGGTCAAGACTCCGAGCTATCACAGGATGCGAGAAGTTGAAATACGTCCTGAAATGCTTAGACATCACCCAGCTGTCTTCCCCTCTGCATGTTTCCACAGCTCCATTCACCTTCCCTTCAAGATTGATCGCCCAAAGGGGAGACAAGTCACGCTGAACAACAATGTCATCATCGAGGAAGACCACCTTGTTGAGGTTGGGAAAGAGCTGGTTGAAGAAAAGTGAATGGATCAGGTTAAAAGATGTACAAAATCTAAATTACAAATTCACCATCTTTGCTACAGAGTATAAGTATAAGCTAGCTTTAAAGATGTACTAAATGGTAAGTACAACTCAATCATTACTAGAATTGGGAAAAGGGTAATGTAAACTAAAAAGAGGTGATGGAATATAACAGCTCAGCACATAAGCAGCACGCAAAAGTGCACAATCAACACGTGATAATTATCCAGACAAAACAGAAACACATTTGAATATCTTCATTTGAATCAGATATAGAAAGAGAACTAAACATGCATCTTAGTACGGAAATGGTTAGTGGGGTATCTATTAATTATCACAGTTTCAGCAGGCATCACGTGGTAATGATATAGTAACTGTAAAGGTCATGCTAACTAATCCATCAAGCTTTAGCCCATCCAAATGGAGATATCACAGAGTCACAGAGTATTCAGTCAAATTAAATGCACGAGTGAATAAGACAGATCACATGTTCACTACACTGAAGTTGGTTTTGAGTATGTCCTACTACATCTAACAGTAGACTATCCCATCCAACTCTAATCCATGAAAGAAAGCATGTGGCGCTACTTTTCCAAGCTCACTTAATCAGGAGCTTTGAAGACAACCACCTAAACAACCTAATGACCTAGCATAAAGATATGCTAGAAAGCATGATACCATGGAATCTGGTTGACACATCAATATGAAATGCTTAAATAAACAAGTAAAAACAGGAAGTGTGACAAATAGAAAGCCAATGGCAAGGCACCTCAGGCAAATAAATGCGGAGATGGTTCAGCAGGGAAATGTATTTGGGGCTCCGAGCCTGCAACTTTGAAGCAAGCACCCTTGGATTGTCACTTGCGCTGGAAACTGTTCCATGATCTCCATGATAGTGATTTCTAACTCCACGATGGTTTTCTATAGCCTCTAGTACCGGAACATTTTCTCTTGTCAGCCAGTCAAACTGGTGAACACCTTTTACTTCAACTATTGCAGGAGATATGGAATTAAGAGCAAACCATGAATGCATCCCAGGATATGTTTTCTTATCAGTAATAACATGGAAGACTACTTTCTCAGGCACTGAGGAAGATCGTACAGTTGAGCTGACAACAACTGAAGCAGCAAGAATGTTATCACTGGCTAGAATATAATGTTGGTAGGAATTATCAGAAAGCAAAGGTAACAGTTCCGGTGGTGGTAACTGTTTCCGTGCATGAGCATTTGAGGAGTATTCATCAGTAAGGCGCAGAGACAAGCAATGGATTCCTTTTGGAATAGCAGTTGCAGCATAATGTTTATACAGCTGTTCTGCCAACCTTGACCTCTTTACCTCCTTATCCATGCTTTCCATCTGCATCAAGAATAAGTAATAAGAATAAATGTTATAAACCACAATAGTGCTCTAAAGCACCTAATGAGGAGCTAAGGCCAAAGGTCAAGACTTTATTAAGCAGTGTACAACAGAGCAGCAATACAAAATTACACAGAGATGGGAACAACATGCTGAAAAGGATGACCAATTACAGATCCAGGAGCAATACACAATTGCACATTAGCTCCCGTACAATGTAGATATTCACTTAAAACAATTGCGAAATACTTCTGTGACTCTACTTTTTAAGTGATCATGTATTAATATCCTTTATTAAAAAAATAGTTCACACCTTCTTCAGAGAACATATGAAAATAAACCAAGCGCATCTCTAAAGTTCTATAAAGCACAATACATAATGTGATACTATGCAATAATTGCATATTGTCACAGAATATATAATGCAGTATATTGTCACATATTGCCATTCTTGTTCATAAGAGCATGTTCAATAGTTCCTAAAAAAACATTTGGTAAATTGATGAGTTTTCCAAGCATCTAAAAAAAGTTGGGAGCATATTTGTTGGTTTCCTCCAACAGTTTCCAAAATCTGAAGCCTAAAATATAGAAGACAATTTTACATCAGAAATCAATACTATTTCTAAACTATCCTAAACATTTTTATATATTCTTTCTCTCTTGTATATTTGCAGCAGGAACCCTTTCCTACTCTTCATTCTTTCCCACACCCTTCCACCTTTAGCTTGGCAGATTGATACTCGAGTGGTAGGCATGCGGATATATCTATGCGATCGGTCAATTTTTCCAAGCGCTAAAAGATTGGGAGTCGAGATAGGGAGTTGTTGGAGAGTAATTTTTTCAATCTTGCCAAAAAATCAAGATTGGAAGTGGTTTTTGGAAACTCTTTGAGATGCTCTAATGAATGGGTTTTGTTATGTTTAACTACTAGCAAATGTGACATGTATTATTTGAGTACACAAAATCAATATGCATAATCCATATCAATATATCATACTGAAGGCTTCCAAATACACATCACAAAAATCAATTCAGTTTTACTTTAAAAGCTTTCTCATGCAGCACTATAACTTCCAAAAATTCCAATGCAACAGTGTGAATTAAAAAAAAAAAAGGCATACCGTAGCTTTCAACCTAACGGCAAAAGTTCTAGCATCGTAACGGTTATCCTTCATCTCCAAAAGAAAATCCCTGAATGATTCTGGTAACTTTTCATTGGATGGGAATTCCTCATTGTTAACTTGATCAAAAATTCTATACAGATCTTGCACCAGCCTCTGTTAATATTGAGTAAGAAGTGTAAATAAATTGTTTTGCCTCTAGGAAGGCAAACTAAGATTCATGTATTACTCAAAGAAAAGTACAAGGAGTTTAGTAACTCACGGTAGAATCACCCCCCTGCCTACCAAGGAAACTAGGCCCTATTCGCCTCCCCAAGCAATCTGCAAAACAGCATTACAAAGGTTAGAAAACACACAAACTATGAGCTATAATACAAAATGTCAGTTCCGTGAAAAGAAATAAGCTAACCGTGATAAAGCACCCAGGCAACCCGGGGGTTCTACAGTAAACAGTAAAAGTAATACCCCAATCCCAAATGTAGGTCATGCTAAGATCCTATTGGTCAGACTTCTTTTTTACTTGGCCCATCAATGGTCCTGTTTGTTTCCGCTTATAATCGGCTTATCGGTCAAAATAAGCGATAATCCCGCCAAACGCCCTGCTTATTTTCGCTTTTTTTGGCCGCCGCTTTACAAATTTGTACTACGATAAGTGAGAAGCGAGTTGGAGAAAATCGTATCGAAACAGGGCCAATGTATCATGAAAAGTTGCACAGATTAACAATGCATGGTTGATGTCACTAGATTCGTCATGGAAAAATACTTTTATTTATTTATTAAATTATATGCCTATAAGGCTATAACCCAAGTAGAGAGCTTATGACAACCAAAGTTTACACACAGAAATCAAGAACGATCTGCCTCTTTGCAGGTGCTATCAAATCACATTTCATACCATGGATCAAGGCCGATTGCCTGGACTCAAGTGTCCAGTCCCAAATTAGTTTCCTTAGGCTATTAGGACAAGTATCCCTACTCCCTAGGGTATGGATATTAAGGTCATCAAAGTGCCAGAACTGAAGTTCCAGTATTTTGCTTGCACAAATCTAGGAGCAGCTTAAGCATAACTTCTTATGACTGGTACATGGGGAAGTGGAGCACGTTCATCTAAAAGTAATCAGCTGGCCAGGTGCAGAAGTGGAGCGCTTTTACCTACAATTAATCAGCTAGCTAGGAACATCAAGGGGCTATTTATATCCCATTATCCCTATAACTTATATATCCATCCTTCATTCCCAAACAATCAGCAGGGACATGATGAATGGGTACCCATTTCAGAGTTGAAACATATGATGGGTACATAGGGAAGGACTAATCGCATCTTTCAGGAATGGTAGTATGGTTTTTGCTACAGTCTCGCAAGACTCAGCTCAAAACTACAATAAAAAGTTCTTCCACAGCCAACACTGCAGCTGATAGGAGTAAATCCAGTCCCTCAATCCTAACCGAAGTGGTGGGTTTAAAAACTACATTTGCGACCAGTGCAAGGAAATTATATGATCCACAAATCTCCTCAACTGGAAACTGAATCATAAACCCAAATAGTCAAGTCTATCTATTTCAGTTCAGATCAGCACGCCAAACAAATAAGATCGCCCACACCTGAGACGTTGAATCTGAAGCTCGTGGGCGAACAAATCACACGTTCTCGGAGAAGCATTCGTACATTACCACATTCCCACCGACACCGCGAAATCCTAAGCCAAGGGTGCTGAGATCCAAGGTTTACCTCCCCAAACGCACCAAATCAACAACCCAAGCCGCCGCAACCAAACCCAGAAAAAAAAAACGCCACGAGATCGCAGGCGCCCATCTTACCGACGGAGGAGCACTTGCTTCCGCCTGCCTCGAGCGCGGGGACGGCGGCGAGGATGAAGGCGAAGGGCAGGAGGCAACCGAGCGCGACGACGAGCGGGAACGCGACCGCGCGGCAGTACCATCCCCCTCCGCCTCCTCCCCCGCCGCGGCGGGCGGCGGCCCCGTGCGGCGGCGGCGGCGGCGGGGGCGGCTGCGGCGCGACGCGCACCTTCATGGAGTCGACGACGCCATTGCTGCTGGAGATGGTGATGCTGCGCATGCTCGGCGAGATCCGCAGCTGCATCCTCCCCCTCCCCCTCCCCCTCCCCCGCCGACGGGAGCTCCGAGTCCGGCGGCCTAGGGTTCCGGCGACGGCGGCGGCGAGGCGGTGGCATTGGGCAGAGACATGCTAATCGCGCCGGGAGATACTACTAATAGGAAGAAGAAGAAGGAGAAGAAGAAAAGGAAATAGCAATGCGCGTCGCCGCGTGCAAATACAGGGCGGCGCGGGGTGCTATCGGCGAATCCCCAGGGGATTTTGGGGGCGAGGGATTGAGGTGGGGATTGATTTCTCCTACGGGAGGCGGGAGCCCGGGCGGCTAGGCGATGGCCGGCTATGGGGCTATGCTCTGCTCCCGTCTCGCTTGCTTCTCCCCTTCTCTCTCTCTCTCTCTCTCCTCTCTCTCTCTCTTCCGTCCCGGACCCGGAGGAGACAGCAGGGGAGCATTTTGTTTGATTCCTGCTGTTATGTTTTTCTCTTTTTTTTTCTTGTTTTTCTTTTTTTTCTCTCTATTCGGCTGAGCTAAAATTTAGCTGAGCTGAATTATACGTCTAAATTGTTTCGAGGGAAAAATACTATTATGTGGCTAAAATAAGTTGAATCTAGCTCCGTTGAACAGAGTGAACCTTTTCTAAAAAAATAATTCAGAAGAATACAATTCTAGATTTGTATTGAGTTAAATTGAATTTATAGAAAATATTACTAATTTATGTCTTCAAATAGATATATTTCTAATTAGATTAATGGTTATTGATTGATATCACAAATGTTAGTAACTTTTGTATATATCTAGTCAACTTTAATATTATTTGAATTTGAATCCGTAAAAACGGAAATTATGTTTTCAACTTCAGAGTATATTGCTAGTATATATTAACATTTTTTGTTCTTTTTTATTTTAGTTAATGCATACGCATTTTCATCACTCTCATCGCAATTTATAGTTTAAAGAACCTATTCGCATTTGAGGTTGCTGAGGATCAAGATGTTTTGGATATTATGTAGATAATGGTTGATGTTTGCAAGCACATTTCTATCAGTTTTAATACTCACAAGCGTACTCCAACCGTCCCATTGAGATTATCGTTTTTGACTTTTGAACTTCTAATTTGACCACTCGTTTTATTTGAATTTTTTATACGAATAATAACATAATTAAATTATTATTAAAATATATCTAAGGATTAAATAGACCATAATAAAATAAATAACATCTGTACAAAAAATTTGAATAAGATAAATGGTCAAACAAAATGGCGAGACCAAAGTGATAATGGCTCTGTTCGCTTCAGCTGAAAAGCAGAGCTGATTTGGGCTGAAGCTGATTTGTTGTGAGGGAAAATACTGTTTTAAAACTGAAAAATATATGTTGTTTAGTTAAAGCGAACACAGCCAGTCTTAGATGATTTCTTCGTGACAACCAAGGCTGAACGTTTTATAGCGCTAGCTAGTTTCTTGGAAGGGCACTAGGGCAGGGTGGAAGCTAGGCCGAGAAGAGACCAACGGTTGAGTGAATCAATCAACTTGAGTCGTGTCGTGGGGAAAGAGAGGAGAGGACGCCAACGGAGACAGATCGAGTGAGCAGGTGGAACTAAGCGATCAAAGCTTGGAAGATGTCGAATTGACTCACCTGACAGCGACCTCTCATCAACCATACAAGGAAAGAAACGTCCTGTCCATGTGTATATTGCGCAGCCATTAATTCCACTAATGACCCGTTTGTAATTTATTAATAAATAAATAAATAATCGTACAGAAACTCCCTATCGCTGCGGGGAAAAAATGCGATGGTTGGTTGTTGAGAAAGAAACGAAAACGAAAACACGTCGAGCATTTTTCGCACCGACAGGTTTCCTCCGGCTGAACGGCCGGGAAGAGCTCACGTTGACCTCCAGCAGCAAGCTCGCACCGGTCGAGGCTGCCAATTGTCATTACTCATGTGAAGGGAACTTGTTTCCTACCATTTGTATTTTTACCCGACAGATTTTACCGGTTACTGCTACTACTGTGGTGCAGCATAACCTATTTCCTCTATCCCAAATTTAAGCTATTCTAATCTCTAGAACTAAAAAGCCTGGAATAGATCATCTACCCGGCGGTGTTGAAGCATCAACCTACGAAACAATTCCCACCTGGCAAAAAAAAAAAATCCCGCTAATCCCTCCCGATCTGGACTCTTCCCGCTAATCCCGCTAATCGAGCCCTTGTCCACCTTCCCGATAAAAAAGAAAAAAAACTGCTGTGTATCCCTCCCGGATCCCCTGTCCACATTACCGATAAAAAAAAATGCCGTGTGATTGGAGGAAAGAAAAACGAGAAAAGAAATGAAAGAAAAACGAGAAAAGGAAAGAAAATCGAGAGCACCGTCGTCGATTCAAGAAAAGGAACGAGAAAGAACCTCCTCCGTGATTGGAGGAATCTGCGCTGTATCATTCCATTTGGCTTCCGACCTTCCACATGCGCTCGTATCGTGGATGTGGAACAGCGGCAGCATTGATCTCGATTCTCAAATCACGGGATAGTTACTGCATCTGCACGTGGTGCAACAGAAGGAGAGGTCGAGCCCTCCATTGCCCAGGTCTCCAGAAGATTGCTGTTCCATCGCGTTCGTTTGTGTGCCTCTTCAGCCCGGCCACGGCGGCTGACGGCACCTCTGCGTGCTGCGGCCACGGCGGTGTAGGGTCGAGATGGCGGACTAGAGGGGGGGTGAACTTGTTTGCATATCGGTCATCTAGTGCCACTCGAGCGATCTAACTTGCATGCGTTGCTAGAATCGAGTGGCGTGGTGAAAAGAGTGAAAAATCCTTTTGAAAAATGTTTGTGAAAAGCTAACACACATGCACATGAGGTGTACACTTGTTGGTGTTAGCACATTTGCAAAGGTGGTGAAGTTTGGAGTTGAAAGGAGCTCAAAAGGAGCGTCGGACTGTGTGGAGGGATAGCGTCGGACCATTGAGTAGAGTCCGACGCCTAACCCTAGTTCTGGCCAATAGCGAGCGTCGGACGCTCGGTTAACGAGCGTCGGACCATTGCCCGCTTCGGTCCGACGGTGGAGAGCGGTGTCGGCGTGACGCGTGGCGTTCGGGAAAGCGTCGGACGCTAGAGTTTAGTCCGACGGTGAGCGTCGGACTGGAGTCCGACGGTTTTGAGCGCTCGGGGAGCTCTCTGGAAGCGTCGGACCGTGGTGATCATTGGTCCGACGGCTAACCGCGCGAGAGTCCGACGGTAGGCCGAGCTGTGGCCCGTCTGTGAGAGTCGGACGGTCCGACGCCTGGAGCTGTGCGCGCGTCGGACCATCGGCTGGAGCGTCCGACGGTTGGAAAAACGGCGCGAGAAATAGCCGTTGTGATCCAACGTTCGACTTCAAACGGCTAGTGACACGTGGCGGCTATCGAGAGCGTCGGACCGTGAGCTTTGGTCCGACGGTGGCGCGCTGGTTCGGTCCGACGGTCGGTCCGACGGCTGTTTTCAGTTGGCAACGGCTCTTTTGAGCTGAGGGCTATAAATAGAGGGTTGTGGCCGGCTGTTGGAGTGGTCTTGCACCTTGGGAATGTGTCTCCCTTGTTTGTGCATGACTTAGTGCTCTCCAACTCACTTGTGCTCATAGAATTCACATTCGAGGAGTGAGTAATCGATCGATAGTGTGTTGCATTGAGAGAGTGCATCGTGTGGCACTAGGTGATCGTGTTGCAAGCCGGTGGTGCTTGTTACTCTTGGAGGTCGCCACCTCCTAGACGGCTTGGTGGCGAGAGGCTCCGTGGAAGCAAGCAAGAAGATTGTGCTTAGCTCCGGAGAAGCTTTGTGAGGGGTTGGAGCTCACCCCGCGGGAGATCGCAAAGAGCATCGCTAGTAGAGCGAGACGTGAAGAGCGACGAGTGGTCCGGCCGAGTCAAGTGCTAGAGCTTGTGGCAAGCACTCCACGTGGGAGAGTGTGACTTGCGGGTCACCACTAGCAAGAGGACCGGCGGCAACCTTGGAGCTTGTCTCAACGGAGGACGTAGCTTGTGGCGACAAGTGAACCTCCGGGAAATAAATCACCGCGTCAACATCTTCCCATCCTTCGCGGTGGTTTGCTCCCTTCTACACAAGTTATTTATATTGTGCATTACTTTATTTGTGTAGTTGTAGTTGCTCTTGTGAGACCGGTTAGCTTGTGTAGCTTGCCACTCACCTTCTTAGCTTGTGTAGCTTAGAAGTAGTTCTCACTTAGTTTGTGTAGCTAAAGTGAGTTGCGCTCTTTGATTTGGATTGTGTATCCTTGTCATTGAGCAAGTAGTGAGTTTAGGTGCTTAGTGCGTTTTTGCTTGCTAGTTAATAGGAGTTTCCCCGGTGCTTAAAGTACTAGCGCTTAGGTTTGTGTGATCTTGCGCTAGAACGGTTTAGGGAAGCTCAAGCTAGACTTGCACCTTTGCTTCTCGCTAGGATCTTTGGCAAGGTGTTTAGAGTCTTAGTTAGAGGGGTGAATTGTCGCTAGAACCGATTAGGTTTTATTCCGCTACGATTAGTTGTTATAAAGGACTATTCACCCCCCCCTCTAGTCCGCCATCTCGACCCTACAGGCGGGGGCTTCGAGGGAGCTCGGAGTTACAATGCGTGGCGGGACGGGCGGACGACAACTAGGCAAGACGCACAGATTGCATCCGGTGTCGTTGGCGCGGCGCCAGTGGCCGGCAAGCCAGGAGAGACGACGAGCCGCGACTAGAACATACAGGTATTGCCGGCTGCATTCATCTTCTTATTTGCGGAGAACTGTACTCATTACTCATATTATATCTATTTATTTATATGATTGATTTGTTTATATTTTATTCTAACAACTTATATTGAAATTCGAGTCCCGAAAGCGTGGCGTCTGGCGGCGAAGGTGGTGCGGCATCCCGACGGCGGCGGCGGGACGTCTGGCGACGGAGGCAGCGCGACGTCCGGACGAAATAGTCCGTCCGTGCGTTCAGGCGGTGCAGCATCGGCGCGACGTCCGGCTTGTTTTGCACTGACGGATCGGCAAATTTCACGACGGCTTTATCCCGCGCCGGCGTCACCGCGTCTTCCTCTCCATCGGCTTCTTCTCAGGCTCGGTAGTAGGTGACGAGGACCAAGGAAAGAAAGATCGTATACCCGTGTGTTGGAGAGGGCCGTGCAAACGCTGCTGACAGAGGTCGTCCTTCAGGAGATCAACTATTATTTATTTTATTTATCCCACCACTCTAAAATTCTTTCGTCTCTTTTGGATCAGTTGAAAATCCTCTTCTTAAGATTTGCCAAACTAATGGTTTATTGGACGATGTGTGGGTTCAGTTGATTTGGATCCGACATGTTCATTAAAATGAAAATACAGGATTACAAGTAGTCCATATTTAGATCCGTAAAGTTTTTATGACCTTAAACCTCAACCCTAGAAGGTACTACGTTCAATTCTGATCTTAAAACACTATATTTGAACGCTACCATAGACAATGTAAATATGTGATCAAGCAGTCATTTGTCAAATCTCAACAAGGTACATATAGGCTCATGAATTGAAGTAAATATAACATTATTTTCTACACTTTAAGACTATCGGCTCAATTAGCAAACGGGTAAGATTTGGCAAATGTGACCTACGAAGCATCGTGCCCCCTTCTAATATGTGGCACATCAGTGCCTTTATGTCTATGCAATGCAAGCGCGTGTTCCTTGCTGAGGACACTCGAGTGGTGGGAGGCAACGCGCAGTGCAGGCGAGGGGCCGTGGACCGTGGCGGAATCACAAAGTTTGTGAACATTATCTTAAACGTATCACGAAAAGGTCTATATTGTAGAGAGCTTATGAACATGCGACGCCACACTCCCATGACCTTAACATCCGTATTTATTTTCAACGTAATGCAATCTTAATATGTGATTCACATGTTTGTCAAATATTAGTATCTTATTATCATACGATCCATGTGTTTTGTTAAAAGTATAACTATCCCGTAGCAACGCACGGGCACGCTACCTAGTAATCTTGAAGAGGCAAAACATCTCAAATTTGTCCTAAATTATAGATAAAAATATAAAGATTTATAACACCAAATAAATATACTTTGAAAATATATTTGATGAAGAATCTAATGATACTTAGTTGATATTATAAATATTATTATATTATTATATAAACTTGATCAAAGTTAAAATACTTTAACTCTTTAAAATTTTTGGAATAATTTATAATTTGGGACGAAAGAGTAATACATAGAGACAAAAGGCTGACCAAAGAAGTAGTAAAACCGGTGCGAACTGTTTCACTTTGTTGATACGAGTAAAACCGTAAAATCATGGGAAACGATCGGGTTTGGTTATCACGAGTAATTGCGGCGCATGCCTCGCCCCTCTTTGCTCACAGCTGCTACGCAGTGCAGGTGCCCACTGCCTGGTGGTGCCCCATGATGCATCCAAAGGTGATGGTCCATGCCTGATGATGCCTCCAGTGATTCTGTGAGGAAGTGGCGCCTTACATGACCACGTCTATGTCTATTCGTACATTTCTACTTGTGGTTGTGGGGTGCCACGCAAACACGGAAAAAAACGAACAAATAAAAAAGATGACCAAATGGAGCAGACATTTCCATCTCGTTTCAGATCAATAAAAAAAAAATAGCAATTGCGAGAATGAGAGATACTACTACTACTACTGCAGATAGAGGTAGAGGTAGCTTAGCCATGCAGGGGAGGGGTTGATGGGTGCAGATTCCGGAGTGCATGTTCCTCCATTTCCTAGCACAACGAGCAGCACCCAGATCTGGCCGCTACCGCCACGTGCTCACGGCTTAAAATACTTCGCCGTCTGGCTTATTTTTATCGCCGCTAATGGCAGCACCCCAAGGCATGCAGACGCATTGCTGCATTCTGCTTCTTTTTTCTAGCCTTTTGCCCGCGCTTAGTTCATCGTGAATGCACGTCCAAATGGCTAGTAGTATGTTGTAAAAAAAAAAAGGCTAGTAGTATAATACTAGTAGACAAATGTGGTCTCTACCCTACGTGCAGGTAGAATGGACGAGCTCTCCCGGCAATGTTGAGCAGAGCAGATCTGTGCTAGGGACTTGGGGTTGGGCCCCTTGTTTTCAGTTAACTTTTTATTAGTTCTTTTGGGGAGGGGAAAACAAGGCTAAAACAAATGGAGTGCTTTTAGCAGTGACATGGACTGAATTCTTTTGGGGAGGGGAAAACAAGGCTGTGTGGAGGCGAGGCCGGCCGTTTGGTTCGGTGGAGGTGGAAGGTGGTTTTGGTGGCCTCGGGTTGGTACCTGGTCTTGCCATGCCAACACCCAACACCCACTGGTGAGTGACGAGTGACGAGAAGGAAGAAGAGGCTGTAGACCTGAAGATACATAGGCAAAGAATAATAATCGGCACCTGTTCATCAAAAAGACACTTTGATTGTTTCCTCTTGCCATGCATCATCCATTCTTTTGTACTAATCGCGACTACAGTCAGTATTATCCAAACAACTCCATGATCGATCCAACCCTACCGAACCTCTCGTTCCCTCACCCCCTTCGCCAGATGAGAAAAATGGCCCTGGTATGTGGGCGTCCATGCCTCTCGTTGGTGCATCGCTTCGCTCGTGTTTGGTGACAAAACAGGGCCAGAGCCCAGAGGACAGATCTGCCGCGTGCTCCGGCCCCCAGGCTACCGATGCAGATGCAGGCTCTGTTTCGTCTGCCTGCAGACGGGGAAAAGTGTTTAGTTCTTCTTCCTTTAGTTGGGGAAGTTTGTAAAATTTTGTAACTGTAACACTTTCGTTTGTATTTGATAATTTTTATCTAATTATGGCCTAAGTAGACTCAAAAGATTCATCTCGAGATAGACAGGTAAAAAGTACAAACATGCAACAGGTGCTATTTCATTTAGTGTTCCATGCAGACAGAAAATACAATCGATGTGATGGGGAAAGAGAAGGAAAATTTTCAAACTAAACGTAGCCTAAAATCCCAAAACTTCCGTCACATCAATTTTGTGGCACATGTATGGAACATTAAATATAGACGAAACTTTTGCATGTTTGCACAGTTTGCCTGTAAATCGCGAGACGAATCTTACTTGGGCTATAATTAGATATTTATTGTAAAAGATTTCTCGCTGCTATAGTACCAAAATTCTAAAATTTTGGGATCTAAACACCCCAAATGGGAAAAAAAAAACAACGTTGGATTGGGTTGGTCCCACCCGCTCGGGCTGCAACCGTGGCAATCATATCCAGCGGCCAAATACACAGGCCTCGTTTACCGTTTATCGTAACACTTTCGTTTGTATTTAGTAATTATTATTCAATTATGAAGTAAATAGGTTTAAAAGATTCGTCTCGTCATTTACAACTAAACTATATAATTAATTATTTTTTTATTTAAATTTAATGCTCCATATATGTGTCTAAAAATTGCTGTAACGGAGAGAGAGCGGAAAAAAACTTGGAATTTTGGGAGAATCTAAACAAGACCACAGTCAGCTCGTTCGCAGTTTTGCTTGCATTCTCTCGTCCCGTACCTCTGCTTGTTCTTATTCAGGGGTGGTGCTCCAGAATTCGATATGTTATTAATTAATATGTACTAGTGATATAAATAATCCTAGGAAGCAACGCTCACCAAACTCGTGTCGTCAAACCCAACCTTCTGACATCTCCCTAAGATCACACGTCGGTGATGTTGATGCATGCATCGTCAGATCATCACGGCTTTTACCATGATACAGTGTCGAACAGGTGCATTTTCTGCTGCACATTTACTGTCTCCCTAGACTTTTTATTTATTGCTACAATAGAGTTTTACAAGGAGTGTGATGAAGCAACTAGGCATGTATTAACAGTGGACCAGGACCACAGTCCTGGTGAAAGCATCAGGCCTGCGCATGTTTTCTTAAGCTACACCAAGCGATGAAGCGATTGCCCCTGTGTGCTTGTCAATATGCCATTGCCCAAACAAAGACGCCTGTCCTCCACGTGCCTTGGGCAGATCCAAGCCTGAGACAGCTCTTTCCGTCCAGCAAAAAAAAAGATAGCACCGGATTTGCGAGGGAGTCGGAGAACTGGACCATCTGGGGGGCCGGATAGCGACTCTTCACGTCGCTGAAAAACTGAAGGGAAATGTTTCGCTAAGGCAAAACGATCAAGAATTGCTCACTACCATAGATTTTGGGATTCAGAAAGCAATAACAGAAACTGGTAACAACGGTATTGCGATAATGGGCGTACATATATACCAAGACTAAAATTGAAATCGTATAGGATGAAATTGCAATCTGCCATATGCTGTAGTATTCAACTTCAGAATCTGGATAAAATACCAGATGTAGGTCAGGGCATTTGCAACAGTGGCGACATCATCGGATTAGGACATAGATTCTGGGATGCATCCAATTTCTTGGAATGCAATAATCATGATACTACAACAGTGGGAATTCAGAAGGGAACAAAATACAGAAAAAGCAGCATGGACCACAAACAACAAATGTAATGTTGCTAAAGCTATAAATGGTATATAAATGCATGTGACCTGGACAGTATTCTTTGCTGCAACTATCATCCAATCAAACTGTGCAGCATACAAACTATTGGATCTTCTATACCCAAGTTTGCAGAAGACATGGTGGCCACAAAACGCTCTAGTTTCTTTTTGCTATTTTTCTCAACCGGATGCACTACCTTGACTTCCCCCGAGAATTAACCCAGCCCAAGTTCAGTCTTCAGTTCGTAAAGGGAGGGCATGTCTGGAGGCTGGAATGCAGTGATTTTGCATGATCTTTGTTGCAAGTTTCTACTACAGAAATGACTCAATGACCCAGTTCTAGAGCAGTGGCTCGGGCGCCCCTTTTTCTTGGGCAGATCCAGCCTGGTATTAGCAGATTCTCTTCCCCACATGCCCACGCTTTCAAGTATTAGTGGCACCGAATTTGCTTCCAAAAAAAGGCCAGATCATACCCAGTCTGTAACAAAAATATCATTGGCCAACTGATTGTACCAGGACTGTCGGTGCCATGCGATGTGCTGGCGTTACATCTGACCAGCATCTCCATCATCATACAGCGAAGATACAGGGTAAACAATACAACCCGTACACTCATCTAATAATGATGGAAGTGTGACAGTGGCCTCCACTATTCACTGTTTTTTTTCCTCTCTTTTTTTGCAAGAGACTTTTTCAGATGTAAATTTGCCACTGAACAGTGCAGTTACATATATATATATATGCCCTAAAAATAATCGTGGTATCTGCAGCAGTCTACTGCAAGACGCCAGGATCTCAGGTCCCCCCAAATGAGCTTCCTAAACTAAAATGTCAGCATCAGGCAATTCCAGCACCTTGTGTGTTCCTTTTGATCTGCTTCCTGGTCTGAAGTGATTTCGTTCGATGTACCTGCAGCAAAGGCATAGATGTACTTAAATAAATGTACAGTAGAAGTATAATCGAAATCTTCCTGAATAATAAAATATATAATTGAGATTCTGAAGCCAACATACATTTCCTTCAGAAATGGATGCCTGTATAACCCTTCGGGTATCCTCCCAATGAAGTTGTTATTGTCCAAGTACCTGCCACAAACAATTGTAATATGAGAACTCCCCATATAGAATTCAGATAAGGCTTAAGCAGCAAGACTCACAAATAGATCAGCCTTGGAATGTGAACTAGCTTAGGCGATATTGATCCAATCATCTTATTATTGGACAAGTGCCTGAAGAAGGTATAAGCATGATCAGATGATCCAGTATTCCTTAGTTTTCAAGGGAAAATATGACGATGGGTCTCAATGCAATAAAATCTCCAGCTTCCGAGAAGACTTACAAAATCTCAAGGTTTGTCAAATTTGCAATCTGATCTGGCAGCACACCAGTCAACTCATTGTTGTTAAGGTATCTGAGAGACAAAACTTAACAGTCAGCAAAGACAGCACTCACCATTCACGAGAGAAGGATGAGTTTGGTAGCATGCACATACAGATTTCTCAGGGAAGGGAAGCCATTCCCATTGCCGATAAAATCCCTGAGAGTGCCTGTCAGATGGTTGTTGCCAACGTCACTGCAAAAGGAGAATTTATTATTTGCTATAAGCCCACGGCGTCTCACAAACCAGGATGGTTATAATTGAGGCAGTAAATATGACTGGGTTTTCCTTCTAAAGGTGAACAAGAAATAGAAGGAATCAAGTAGAATGTTTACAGGTGACGTAGGTTCTTTAGAGTTCCAAGTTCAGGGGGGATTCGCCCAGTGAAGCGGTTCTCATGAAGGTAAAGATAACGAAGTTCTGGCAGGTTTGCAAGCTCCACTGGAATCTCGCCTTTGAAATTATTGAAGCTCAAATACCTATAATTCCCAATAACACTTAGAGAAAACAGAGGCGAACCATTTATCTAATAAACTCAGTACATTCTAAAAATGAACTTACAAGTGTGTCAGTTTCTTCAGTTCACCAATTTCAGGTGGAAGCACATCTTGAAGCTTATTCCACCTCAGGTTCCTAAGTTTACAAGAACACTTGCTTAGATGAAGAGCAACTATACACAAATTAGCCATGGAATCAAAGGGCAAGAAAGTTGTACTGGTGCAGCATTGATTCAAGGGCTATCATTATCTGAGGACATTGGAGGATTGCAGAGAATAAAGAGACATGTTCAATGTTGCACGAACTGAAATGCTCTAAAGTGCAAACATCTTGACCTGAAAGCATAAACTTCAGTATGCAAAAAGATAATCCATACTTACAATATCCTGAGATGTTTCAACCGTCCAATCTGCGGGGGAATTGGCCCTGTCAACTTGTTATTGTGGAGATCCCTGTTAATGGAATAATTAAGTTGCATGCTGGTCAAAGTCATAAAGTTGTTCTACTGCAGCCCTTCACAAGGTTATTCAATAATAAGTCCGTCTTCAGTTAGTGATATTTTTTTGACAGAAAATAAAATGTGCAACCCAGAGAAATAAACAAAACAGAAGCTGGCATAGTTAAGTTAATAAGTTTGATAATAGTTAAGGGGCAAATCAAGCTTTCCCTTGCGGCAAATGGTCTCACCAAACTCAGGGACAGAGCACAGCAGACATGGAACTTCAATCCTTCTTTTTACAAGAGTGTATAAATCTATCAGATACCTTGCTGTGTGCTCTTAGTACCTTACCACCGAATGGTTATCTTAAAACCAACAGAAACTTAACAGGTATATGAAGAACATGAACCCTGAAGCATCTAGGCCCTAGTGGTTTCGGTGATTAATGACAACGGACGATTATTATGACTAACGTGTGTCTTGCAGGATAACATAGGTCATAATAATATGCAGGTTCATGCCCTAGGATGATGGAATTCGTTTCGGTTTTCAAAGGATGGACGACAAGGTCAAGATAGACTAGGTCTAGGTGCCAATTGGAGTTGAGAGGCATCTAGAGTAGTTTAGGACTTTGTAAGGTCAAGATAGACTAGGTCTAGATGCCAATTGGAGTTGAGAGGCATCTAGAGTAGTTTAGGACTTTGTTTTTTCTTTAACCGTACTATTAAGAGGGGGCATGGATGGGTAGCTTGACCTAGAGTAGGGTTGAAGAGTTTAGGTGTGATGCACACTTGTCAAACTTAGCTCTAGGTGGCTCAGAGAGACGAGAGAGAGAGAGAGAGGATCAAACTTCGTTTTGGAAAGTTTTCGATTCGACGAAGTTTTGATCATTTTTAGGGTGTCGGACCCTGAGTAGACTGGTCGTCGGACCATTGCTCAGAGTCCGACGGCCACGTGGCAGCCCCTGGTTGCTTCTCAAGCACTGGGGAGCGTCGGACTGTCCTTCAGGCAGGTCGTCGGACCATACCTGAGAGTCTGACTGTGCCAGAGAGAGAGGGTGCGTCGGACTGAGTGAATAGTGGAGCGTCGGACCATTGTTTGTCAGGGTCCGACGCTTCTAGAGAGGTTTCCACAGGTTCAGAGAGCGTCGGACTGAGTCCGACGGCCGGCGTCGGACCGTTGTCCAGCGTCCGACGCCCCTTTGACACAGTAACGGCTACATCCGTCTGTGAGAGTCGGACTTAGCTGTTTTGTCCGAAGGTTGCGCCAAAGTAGGGTCCGACGATCTGCAGAAAGCTGAAAAACAGTACAAACGGCTAGTGTGGAGAAGGGGGGTATTTATACTTCACCATCACCTTCATTCTAGCTCTCTTGCCCATTTGTTCAGTTGAAGCAACCCTTGTGACTTTGTGAGAAGCAAGAGCCTAGTGTAGTGAGTGATTTGAGCATCCAATTGAGAGCTTGCTACACTAGAGCAAGATCAAGAGCAGTGTTTTTGAGGCGTCGCCTAATCGTCGCCTAGGCGTCGCCTAGGCGACAAGGCGTGCTCGAGTGCCTGGGCGTCGAGGTCGCCATGACCTCAGCTTGTATGGCGTCCGCTTAATCGGATTAGGCGTCGTGTAGGCGTAGATAGGCGTCAGGCGGACGCCTACAGCCGCGCCGCGGACGCCGGAAGGAAATCGCGGGGGAAGGGCGCCATCGCGGGAAATCGACCGCGCGCCCGCGCGAAAAGTAAGTGGCGCGGGGCTCCTCCGCAGGAAATCGACTACGCGGTCTGCCAGATAGGTTTCTCGCGCGGAAAATCGACCACGCGCTGCATTTTACCGCGAGTGCGGGCGAGGGGAGAGGAAGAGAAAAGGCGGCGGGCGAACCTCGAGCTCCGGTTGCGGCTTATCTGCTCCTCTGCTCGAGTCCAGCGGCCTGTCGGCCCTGCCGCGGAGCTGCCTTTGCATTCCGTGGAGCCGCTCCAGCAGCATCGCACGTTGCTGCAACAACCATTGACCGTCCGCATACTCTGCCTCGAGTCTGCGTGACTGCGCCTCCATCGGCCGTCAGCAGCTGCTCGCCCACCTGTTGTTTGTGCCTCCGTCGTGTACTTCCCCTTCTACCTGGTATGCCTCCCGCCTCCTCTTGCTTACCCAAATTTTTGAGGCGTGTACTCTGCTGTCTGCTTTTCCTTCCCTCCTCTGCAGCCCCGCTTCCCTCTTCCTCTGTTTCTTTCCCTCTTCCTCTTTTTCCTTCCCTGTTCCTCTATTTCTTTCCCTAGCAGCACTAGTTATTAAGTTATATACTTATATTATGTTATTAGAGACTAATTTGTTGCTATTGAGTGATGAGAGATTTCAGATTTGCTATTTTGCTACCTTATGTTGTTCACTAGCACTCTGGTAGCATTATTTATTACGGTATTACATGTTGAGACTTGCAATATTAAGTTATGATTTGCTTCTGAATTTTAGTAGCATTATATGTTGAGATAATCATATGGCGCCTAATAAATGTGTGTATGGCGTCGCCTAGGCGTTGTGAAGGGGGTCTGGCGCCTCGCGTCGCCGCGGCGCCTCAAAAACAATGATCAAGAGTGATAAGTGTGCATTCATCCATCTCTTTGGCCTTGTTCTTGGTCAAGTGAGAGTCTAGGCTTGTTAGTCTTGGTGATCGGCATCACCTAAACGGTTCGGTGGCGATCGGAGGCTTGGTGACCGTCCGAAGAGCTTGTGGGCGGCCCAAGTCAAGCTTATAAGCGGTTGTGGGCGATTCACCGTGCCGGAGAGGCAAAGAATCGGCCCGTAGAGAGCACTTGGTCCTTGCGAGGATCAAGGGGGAGCTACACCCTTGCGTGGGTGCTCCAACGAGGACTGTGGGGAGTGCCGACTCTCCGATACCTTGGGAAAAACTCGGCTTGCATTCTCTATCCCTTTACTTTCCGCACTTTCAATTCCTAGAATAGAATGACTTGAATAGGACTTGGCTCTAGATTGCAAAACTTGTTTTAGGATAGAATCACACTTGTGCACCTGTGGGGTGAAGTTGGGCTAAATTGTGATAGGTTGAATTGTATTTCGAAAAATTTACTAGAAACCCAATTCACCCCCTTCTTGGGCATCCTCGATCCCTTCAAACCCAATCAGTTTATATCAAATAATCATGAAACATAAACAGCCATATGCTCATATTAATAAAATAGGAATGACAAGGACTTACAATCTTCTTAGATCCAACAGTTTAGTTACTGCCGTTGGGAAAGGACCAACTATTGATACGGCATAGACTTCCCTGAAATAAAATACAAAAGTATGGCATTCAAGCATTTATTTGTAAAACGACTAATGATGCATGAAGCTTCAGACAAGCAGTAAACATGATTTCGCAATTCATAGAGTTGAAATCCATTACCAGAACACATGTATTGGTCATGGATGCTAAATTGCAAATTATCTTACTTAGTTCGAATCATGAAAAAAAATATCTATTCAGTAGGAAAGTAGGTATTCCTGCCTTGCTCTAACACAGTTTCTTCTTTCTTTTTTTTCCCCACTTTTGGGTAGCTTTAACAAAAGCCATGTCAAATGGAAGTGTGGAGATATGTGTGTAGCCAAATGGTTTTGTGACAATATTGCAAAGGTCAGGAGCCGTTTCAATTTACCAGATGATAAAGAGTTTCCTCATGTTGGAGAAAAACAAAGTTTTCAACCTTTGAGGCTTCAAGTCTTACACCTTTTTTTATATCTGGAAATAACTTCGCAACCATATATATAATAACTTCAAATGCTCATGCATGCCAGGGCCCAGGAGACAAGGTACAATCAAGAAAATGACAGAATGGTTCTTACAGTTCTGTCACAATTCTGTAATCCCCATGCTGAGAACATGTCACACCGGACCAGGGGGGCAGATCACCATGCCCACAAGGATCATCGCCGACCCATGAGTATACAACTCTCCAGCCTAGTGAAGATTTGATCTCATTCAATGCTTTCACTGCATAAAAATTGACTGATTTTAGTTCCAGCACTTAAGCACTGAGCACCTACTGAACAGTTTATAAACATTGCTAATAACTGTGAGCAATGGCTGCGAGCACAGCTACTCAAGCAATGTTAGCTATCATGAACCATAACACTCATTGGTGGAACTAGGAAATGACACACTACATAATGCATGTTAGCTATCATGATTTTATGAGCAATAGTTCAGTTACAACTCAATCACAAAGTCCCAGCAGTCACCCCTTTTACGAACCAAAATTACCACATATGAAACCAATTTACATCCTAATTGAGATACTAAAGAGTGGATCCGACAGTGCTGCGCCGGAGTTTATGCACGAACATTATATATCACGCGGCTCCAGAAATGCACAGCACAGCCGAGCCCGTGACTCCAAGGGAGGCCAATGCTACCCGTACCAGTAGAACAGACGCCCAATTCAGCGCCGCCGAGCAAAGAAACGCAAGGCTGCGGATGGAAGTTTGGGTTCAGATCTCCAATGGCGCGCACAAAAGAACCGATCTTTCTTCTGAAACGCCGACCCGCAGTAAGCAGCCAGGAGCTCGTGGACGGGATCGGAGGGGGCGTGGAAGGAGGAGAATGAACAGTCACGTACCGTCTCTCTTCACCGTCTTGCCGCGCGCGGAGCCAGCCAGGAGGAAGAGGAGGAGCAGGTGGAGGGATAAGGCGCGCGCGAACGACGCCGCGGCCATGGCTGAGGAGGTGACGGTTGCGCTAGTAGTGGCGCAGCGAGCGGCTGGGCACCATAAGAGACGGCAAGGGGAAGGCCGGAAGGGGAAGGTCGCGCCGCACCACCACCGGGGACGGGGATGGCGTAGTGGCGTAGTGGGAGACTGGGAGTGACCGAGTGGGGTCGGCGGGTAGACACTCACGGTCACCGGGTCACCCTGTCAGTCTCCGTCTGTCTCGCGGATTTCAACTTGCCGCGTCGTCTCGTCGGTGGGTTGGGCAGGTCCGGTACTCCGGTCGTTGCGTCGGGTCGGAGCGCACCGTGGCGGCGGGGCCGTGCTCGCCGACCGGATCTCCGCCTGCTTCGGTACCAGAGACGTGGATTGCCGCCGAACGGAGCCGGACCGTGGCGCAAATTCAGGCGATGGCTTCGCACGAGGAAGCGTTCGATCTGCGGCTAGACTTTTTCCTTTTTCATGATATGGTGCCTAGCTTAGAATTATTTGAAGCATCTAAGTACACTTTTAATATTTATTTACTCACTTTTCTTATAATTCAAGTGCTTGAAAAAATAGAAGATTTCACGCAACGCTCTTATACTATTAACTAGTACAAGTAAAATGTTATTTTTTATGATTTTTTATTTTTCTTTATGTCATGGTATATTGATTTTTTTGACCTTATCTTACTATAGAAATAAGGTAGAGCCTAACGCACGGCCGACCGTATTTTGGTTTACCGCACGGCCTTCCTTTTTGGTAAAAGTGCAATTACTCTATTCTATTTTTGGCAAGGATACTAGTTAGCATTTGTTTTTGGACTTAGCTAAACATGAGTGAATCAGTTCAAAAACTTTCCACGTCAGATAACTTTTATTATTATTATTCTGTGCCGTATGCTGCCAACCAACCAATCCGTTGCAAGATTGGCCTCCGCCAACTTCCCAGCCCCTCCCCTCCGTTAATTAGCACAAGCACCAAGCATCTGGTTCCACTGCCGCCACATCAGAGGAGAAAAGGAGGCAAATTTTCCTAAATTCTGCACAAGTGTACACTAAAGACTACAAGCCACCAAATTTAACTGGCAATAATGCAGAAATAGTAAGATCATGTATGTATGACTTGCTTTGCCCCTGTAAATTTACAATCAAAATCCACAACTTTCTGATTACCCCCTCCCTAAAAAACACATAAAAACATCGCACAAATATTCTTTGCCTTAGATTCACATCTAAAAATTATGAATGCACATGCCGGTTTGCAAAAAGTGACTGCTCGCTTATTGGTGTTCTTGACTTGTACTACAAAGATGAGTGTTGACTTTGCCTGTTTGTTCACTAGATCTGCTTCAAATGCACCACTGTTAGTGTCCCCCTCCCATAAATAAAAACAGTGTGATTTAGTCACGATCAAAGAGACCTCCAAGGGAAGGGTAGCTCCAAGGGAAGGGTAGCTTGATTCCTTTTTGCTGCATGCATCTGAATATCCTTTCTATCTCGCTGTGGCTTAAATACAACAGAAAAAGGCATTAGTAATGGTTTATGTATACAACTATAGCATCAAACAAAAATATTGCACAGCGGAAAGGAGGGAAGGAACACAACTTTGTACAGAATACGGCTCAAAAAAGAAAGCTATGCACTTCAAAAGCATGCACATAGTGTCCAAATCATTAGTAATAAGCGTAGTTGCCTATTAAGAAACAAAAGGATGATCTTGTTACTAGTCAAAAAGACTGCACCACCACCGATGAATCGTCCTTCGATGATGACAGCAGCAGTTTCATGGAAAAAATATAAATCCCCCTGAACTATGGATCTTGGAACACATAACTCTTCAACCTATGAAACGGTCTAATTTACCCCTGAGCGGTTTTCGACGGCGGTTTGCTACAGTAAAACCAGTTTCATTTTTTATTTATTTTCGCTGAGTGTTTGAAAAATTATAGTAAATTATAAAAAAATTATAAAATAGAAAATCTAACTTTATTGGATTTCACATGAGTAGATCTACACATTGAACATATAATATGATATGCTTTATTAAATTTTTTTTTTTTAGATTTACAAGTCATCCGCCATGGTAGGCGAAGCCCGTTCGCGGCAACTGCCACGGCGGCGGCGCACACTCCCACACGGCCACGCCGGTGCCGTGGTGTCTGCGCGTCTGGCTTGCCCTGCCCCTGCCCCTGCCCCTGCCGCTGCCGGCTGCGCCTGCGCTGCCCACGCTCGGCGCGTCAACGGCGTATGGCTCCGGCTCACGGGCGGAGCGCCGGAGCCGCGTGCGTGCCATTCGGTCCGTTGGAACGGTCTGCCCGGCCGCCACGGCAAACCACGCGGTTCGCGGACAAACCGCACACTGCGCACTGCACAGTGCACACCGACACCAAATGCTCACGTGAGTCAAAGGTGTTCTGGACTTCTGCATGCCAACCCAATCAGTGCCAAAAGTGCCGAGCCTTAGCTGGCGCGGCGCGCCTAGGTCCAGTTCCAGGTTTTCCAAGCCAATTTGGCCAAAACTTGTTGGTCAGGATAGTCGCTGTGTAGTGTCAACGTACTATTACCAAATTTTTAGTTAGCTTTCATTGCTTTGTACTGTAGTACTATAAGCACAAATTAAATTAAACAGAGGCTCCATTAGAAACCTAGTGCCAACAGAGACATGCGTATGCTTGTTCACAAAAAAAAGAGACATGCGTACTGCTACGGTGATCCTTCTAATCGTTTGGGGTTAGATCATCCGAAATCATTCTTTGACAGTAAATCCTTTCAATTAACGGTAGCAGAATCATAATCATCAAGAAATGCTTTTAAATACGAAAGATCGCGCTGACATTTTGACTAACTGTGGATCAAACGGGACGGCTGCCCAGTCCAATTAATGGAAAAAAAAAAAAACAACAACCGAATGTGCACGTCTTAAACACAAACGGTCAAATTCCTTTCTCGCTGTAAAAACACAAACGGTGAGATGTTGATGAGTGCATATAAATCCATCGCCTGATGAGATTTCCTTTTTGATCATTTCGTTCTCCACAGGGCGGGCGAGCGTAACAAGCAAGCACGCCCTCAGTCCATATGAGATGACGCTACGAGGAGCGCACAAGTCAAACTTTCTCAACTTTGACTAGATTTATAGAAAATATATATAATATTTTTATTTCTAAATAAATTTATTAAAAAACTAGATTTAAAGATCTTTTCAATGACCCTAGTTATGTATGTTCGATATGAATATTTTTTAATATAAAATTAGTCAAAATTGAAAAAACTGACTTATCGGGAAGCGAGAATGACACCTATTTTAAAACGGAGGGAGCAGGAAGCAAATAAAGAACCTGATTCAGTGATCCTACATGTACACTAGTATTATTATGAAAATAACACCACATCCACACCGGCTAGTCGTTTTCCAGCTGGTGCCTGCCGTCGCGCCATCTTTCTACCACGTGTAGCTGGGTGGTTGGGTAGGACGGTGCATGTCCCACCTGTTGGGTTCCATTCCTGGAATCGACTGGGTGAGACACCCGGGAACAGTAGATTTTTAAAATAATTTCTTACAGTCCCTTAGCGCGTGGCGTCACAATGGGAGAATGATGTGTCCATCGTCTATAGAGGTTGCTCTGGTGATTTTTTCAAGGACGTGACTTAATATCTGTGTATAGTTGTAGGTCTGATTATATACACGTAGTGTGTGCGTGGTGTGATGTGCGTGCGTGTGATATAGGTGTGTGTCTATATATAAATAGATGCTACAGCTGTATTCAGACGAGGGTGTAAAAAAAAAAAGCAGTCTGATACGCACGCCATTGCTGTTTGCTGGTAGAGGCCGCAAGGCGTGCAACTGAAGCAGTCGCAAATGGTTCTGTTGGCAGTCGGTGGGTCAGCTTGGCCACGCCTGGTCCGTGGGCCCCACCCACCGGCGCCGCGGTCCCACATCCGCGTGCCCGCGTGGCGTAGGCGTAGGCGTAGCGTAGGTTCGTTGCGCTCGCACGCACCCTCCTATTTTAACCCCCGCTCCTTCCCTCCCCTCTTCTCAGGACAGGAAACTCCTCTTCCTCTCCAGTCTCCCAACTCCCTCCTCCTCACCCAGATCCAGATCTCGCGGCGAGGCGAGAGGGGCGAAGAAGCCGCCGGGATCGTCGGATTGGCAAGGACTTCAGGAGGTATGTCCCGGCAATCCCATTCCACGTAGCCAGTAGCCACCCGGTCCCGAACCCGCTCCCATTCTTGCTCTGCGCTGCGGTAATCCTCTCTTTGCTGCTGTGACCGAGCACTCGAATCGAAACTACTCACAGTATTGCGCTTGTTTTAGATTTGTGTGCTGCGTGCTGTTTAAGGCGTTTCGGGGGTCAACTTTAGCACTCCACCATAACGATCAGCGTCTGCTTTTGGACCGATTAGACTCAGGAGATCGCTTATACTCCTACTGTCCTACAGCTTAGTGTACTGTAATAGGACCCAGGCTGCGTTATAGCATTTTTGTAGTCTTTATTACTTTGTTTTGGTCTCTAGATATTTCAACGAGGAGGAAACGGTCGTCCTCTGTATGACAGTATGTGTTGTCAAATGCCATAGAGCGGGCAAGACTGGTCATACGTTTAGTTTACTATCACCAAATGCCAGATCTCCACTGGCCATCACCACGTCAAACTACTGCACATATCATTGCCGTTGATCACGAGTCTTACTTAAACACAGCTGTGCACTGAAATCATTGGATGGCTTATAGTGTCATTTGCTTTTCAAAATATGTTATGTGCTCAAAGTTGCTTATTCAGTTACTCGTTCATTTAAAGCTACGGTTTTTGGCTTGCGATTGGTAATCTGAAGTATGTTTAGCTGGCATGAAGATTGCTAGTGGCAATGTTGGCAGTTCCGCGGGTGGCTTGTAGCAACAACTTTAGTGACTGATCTCTGTTGACAAAAGTCGACCAGATTGGTATGCTTCAGCAGTGTACATCTCAGCTGCTGTTAGATCAAATGCACATTGTACACCACTTGTCACGGTATTATTATTTTGGTCTTAAGCCGTTATCGTTACTCATTTATTATTTGTCGCTTCTGGCTTTTCAACAAACAAACTGATTTTTGAATGGTAACGGCAACCAGAAACTTGTACGCTTAACTGCCGTTATCTGGAACAATTTATTCAATGTCTTCTCTTTAGTACTTTGACAGCTTAAAAAGTCCTTTTCTGGAAATATCTGTGGGAGCCATTAATTTTGAGTCTCTGTGCATAATATGTCATAGCAACTATGCTCTTGTTGCAGTAAGCAATGCTTACTAACATAACTAATGCTATTATTGTCATATTCCATATGCAGTCACACTTAGCAAGATGGTGAAGATTTGCTGTCTTGGTGCTGGATATGTTGGTGGTCCAACCATGGCCGTCATTGCACTGAAATGCCCTGCTATTGAAGTTTGTGTTGTCGACATTTCAGTTCCACGCATTGCAGCATGGAACAGTGACCAGCTCCCAATTTATGAGCCAGGCCTTGATGATGTGGTGAAGCAGTGCCGTGGCAGGAACCTATTTTTCAGCAACGACATTGAGAAACATGTTGCTGAGGCTGATATCATCTTCGTCTCTGTCAACACGCCAACCAAGACCCGTGGTCTTGGGGCTGGCAAGGCTGCAGATCTAACCTACTGGGAGAGTGCAGCCCGCATGATAGCAGATGTGGCCAAGTCTGACAAGATTGTTGTTGAGAAGTCCACTGTCCCTGTCAAGACTGCTGAGGCCATTGAGAAGATATTGACACACAATAGTAAGGGAATTAACTTCCAGATCCTCTCAAACCCAGAGTTCCTTGCAGAGGGCACAGCAATTGAGGACCTTTTCAAGCCTGACCGTGTGCTCATCGGTGGTCGGGAGACTCCAGAAGGCCAGAAGGCTGTTAAGGCTCTGAAGGATGTCTATGCCAATTGGGTCCCTGAGGATCGCATTCTCACAACCAACCTATGGTCAGCTGAGCTGTCCAAGCTTGCAGCAAATGCCTTCTTGGCTCAGAGGATCTCTTCAGTGAACGCGATCTCAGCTCTGTGTGAGGCTACTGGTGCCAATGTTGCAGAGGTGGCCTATGCTGTAGGCAAGGATTCAAGGATCGGACCCAGATTCTTGAATGCTAGTGTTGGTTTCGGAGGCTCCTGCTTCCAGAAGGATATCCTCAACCTTGTGTACATCTGCGAGTGCAATGGACTGCCTGAGGTTGCAAACTACTGGAAGCAGGTTATCAAGATTAATGACTACCAGAAGAGCAGATTCGTGAACCGTGTGGTGTCTTCCATGTTCAACACTGTATCTGGAAAGAAGATTGCAGTGCTTGGCTTTGCATTCAAGAAAGACACCGGTGACACGAGGGAGACTGCTGCCATTGATGTCTGCAAGGGCCTTCTTGGAGACAAGGCCAAGATTAGCATATACGACCCACAGGTGACTGAGGACCAGATCCAGCGTGATCTTGCAATGAACAAGTTCGACTGGGACCACCCAATCCACCTGCAGCCAATGAGCCCAACTGCAGTGAAACAGGTCTCTGTGACCTGGGATGCGTATGAAGCCACCAAGGGCGCACATGGTATCTGCATCCTGACTGAGTGGGATGAGTTCAAGGCTCTTGACTACAAGAAGATCTATGACAGCATGCAGAAGCCTGCATTCTTGTTTGATGGCCGCAATGTAATTGATGCTGAGAAGATGCGGGAGATTGGCTTCATTGTTTACTCCATAGGGAAGCCCCTTGACCCCTGGCTCAAGGATATGCCTGCCGTGGCTTAAGTGGTAGAAATTCGATAAAATGTTGCTGTTTGTTCGAGGACTCCAGTCTTCATCCACATTCCCTGCTCTTCATCCCCTATAACGTGTCATATTACTCATATAGGTCATAGTGAACAGGGTCGTTTGCCCCTTGTGTTTTGACACTAATGTACTTCAAATGGTTTGTCTTCGGTTGCCTGGTTACAGATAAATGAATAATGAATAGCAAGAGTTATCAGATGTTCTCTATACTAGCGCATATGTACTTGAAGCTGTCGTCATAAAATGCAGCCAATCAGCTGTGCATCCCTCAATGCTATTAACCACTGGTAAGCTAAATTGTCTTCTCTGTAAGCTACTCGTTGATTCAGTTTTGCAGGGAATTACTGAAGAATCCAGTTGTATGTTTTGTGCAGAATATTGGCCTCCCACCGATGGCTGAATAGGATCTATTATACTCCCTCCGTCCCAATAAATATGCAATTCTCACATATCGAGGAGTCAAAGATCGCAAAGTTTAACTAAAATTATATGAAAAAATACTAACTCTTATAAGACAAAATAAGTACCATTAGATTGGTTACGAAATATATTTTCATAATAAATTTATTTCGAGACATAAATGTTAATACCTTTTGTTATAAACTTGGTCAAAGTTGATACAGTTTGACTGACACACTTCCCATAATTGCATATTCAACCGGACGGAGAGAGTAACTCACAGAAAGGATTGTTGCCTCTGGATATGTCATCTGTGTTAATGTGTATCCGAAGCTGAGGTTGGCAGAGGCAAGAAATGCAACATGCATGTTCTTTCTTTCAGTTAACAAACTTAACCGACAGTCATAAGCCTGTAGTCGTACACCATCTTTTCTTTGCCCTTGCAAAGGACATCACATCATCTTTGTGTTTCAAGGCGTGCATCACCACTCTATAAATGACCGTTAGGCATTTGCATATGCCATCCACCGTGCACTGTTCGACGCTGCTCGATCGACCACCACTGCCCGTCGCAGCTCTCCCCGTGCCGATCAGCGCCATGCGCCCGTCATCATCATCCGTAGCGTCGTCAGGGGACACGGCGACGCCGCGCATGTACTTCATCCCGTTCCCGACGCCGGGGCACGCGCTGCCGATGTCCGACCTCGCTCGCCTCTTCGCGTCCCGCGGCGCCGACGTCACGCTCGTCCTCACGCGCGCCAACGCCGCCAGGCTCGGTGGCCCCGTCGCCCGCGCGGCCGCCGCGGGCCTCCGCATCCGTATCGTCGCGCTCACGCTGCCTGCGGAGGCCGCCGGGCTCACGGGGGGTCACGAGAGCGCCGACGACCTTCCCAACCGCGAGCTCGCGGGGCCCTTCGCGATCGCCGTTGACCTTCTCGCGCCGCTCTTCGCTGATCTGCTGCGCCGGCAGCCCGCCGACGCCGTCGTGTTCGACGGTGTCCTCCCGTGGGCTGCCACTGCCGCCCCGGAGCTCGGCATCCCGCGGTACGCGTTCACCGGCACGGGGTGCTTCGCGCTCTCGGTGCAGCGTGCCCTGCTGCTCCACAGCCCGCAGGATGGCGTGGCGTCGGACACCGAGCCGTTCTTCGTGCCGGGCATCCCCGACGCGGTGCGGCTCACCAGGTCGAGGCTCGCCGAGGCGACGCTCCCGGGCGTGCACTCGCGTGAGTTCTTGAACCGCATGTTCGACGCCGAGCGCGCCACGGCCGGGTGGGTCGTCAACTCGTTCGCGGGCCTCGAGCAGAGGTACATGGAGCACTACGAGAAGGACACGGGGAAGCCGGTGTTCGCCGTCGGGCCAGTCTGCCTCGTCAACGGCGACGGCGACGACACCCTGGAGCGCGGCCGCGGCGGGGAGGCCGATACGGCCTCCGAGGCCGCGCGCGTGCTGAGGTGGCTGGACACGAAACCCGCCCGGTCGGTGGTCTACGTCTGCTTCGGCAGCCTGACCCGGTTCCCGCGGGAGCAGGTGGCCGAGCTCGGCATGGGTCTCGCCGACTCCGGCGCGAACTTCGTGTGGGTCGTCGGGGACAAGAACGCGCCGCCGCCGGCGCTCCCGGACATCGACGGCCGCGGGCTGGTGGTCAGGGGGTGGGCGCCGCAGGTGGCGGTGCTGCGGCACGCGGCGGTGGGCGCGTTCGTGACGCACTGTGGGTGGGGCGCGGTGACGGAGGCGGCGGCGGCGGGCGTCCCGGTGCTGGCGTGGCCGGTGTTCGCGGAGCAGTTCTACAACGAGGCGCTGGTGGTGGGGCTCGCGGGCATGGGCGTCTCCATGGGCGCGGAGAGGGGGTACGTGTGGGGAGGCGAGGCGCTGGGCGGGGTGGTGGTGGGCAGGGCGGCAGTGGCGGAGCGGGTGCGCAGCGCCATGGCGGACGAGGCGCTGCGGGGGAGAGCGGGGGAGGTCGGCGAGCGCGCCCGGCGCGCGGTGGAGGTGGGAGGGTCCTCGTACGAGGCCGTGGGCGCGCTGCTGGAGGATGTGCTGCGGCATCAACGCCTACGCCAGGGCCAGGACGGGCAGACCAGGCGGGATGGTGTGATTTGAACTAAAATGGCTGAGCCTCCGTTGTTGTGTTGGTAATTTGTTTGCTCCCGCGAAATGCGAGGGATGCAAACGGGTTCTGAAATGGACCCATTGATCTGTTCTCTGTTTGGTCTAGGTCCCAAAACTCTATGGTTTACCGCACTCACTAGCAAGTGTGTGCTTCTTGACGTATGTCTGACGTGTCACATTTTTAAATGGTTTGCAAGTAAAATGCTTACCCGACTTTTGCCACTGCCACATGTCAATTGTGGCAAGATGACAAAAGGGATTTGGGTCCAGTTTTGTACCCACGGTTTTCGGATTCAGATACCCAACTGAATAATGGTGGGTTTGGGATGGATTCTTATTTTCCCCACCCAATCCATCTCCCGTCCTCAGCCGCTAGCAGGCTCCAATATAACCATAACGCCAGATTTGCTTGTCGACAACCTATGTCAGGCGATCGGACCCTGACGCTCATAGCAGGCTCCAGGCGCTAGGCGCAGGGGTTGAACCAGGGTGGCGACGCGTCTCCCCCAGGTCCTATCCACAAGGACCAAGAGGAGGATTGGAGGACAAGGACGACCGACGATGTTGACGGGCGGACCCTTTAGTGGCACGTCCTATTTCTTCCCCCGTTAATTTGTGACGTTGTTCTTTATTCAATAATATCAAGTGTCATGTATCATATTTTGAATATTCTGTAAGTTGAAGTATATGACTATGTCTTCCATGTAAGCATGTTCTGTACGTATATTATAAAATATGCAAACTGAACTCTAGAGTTTGGACACAATGTTTTGTACATTGTTGGACTAGTGGACTATGTTCTGAACATGAATGTACATGTCATTGCTGATTTATTGCAATATATATTGTTGGGTTTTAGTGAATCCGTTGGGTTTCGGTGATCCACGTATTTTGAGTTCGGAGATGGATTTTCACCTGGAACAGTGTTCGGGGCGAATTAGGATTTTAGGTTTGGGTTTTGGTTTTGGTATTGATGCCTAGAGACTATCCGATCCAAATCTAATTGTCGTCCTTACAAGCTATGGTCACAGGTCAAATAGGATCTAAGTATAGATGTGTCCATAACTCAGTATGCAAAGCCACCGTACCTTAATTTAACTTTAAAAAAACTCTGGGAGTTCACTATTATCCAAATCACTTTAACTTTAGCGATAGTGGATTATCTCTAAAACCCTTCTCCTTGTCAATATTTCATTCAAGTAACAATGACTCTCCTTCCTTTCTCCTGCCTCTAGTCTTTCTCCACCTATGACCATGCCGACCAAGCCACACACTGATACCCCATCCCATTCTCCTCTTGTCACCACGATAAAACATTGGTGCAAGGCGCCAAGGCCTACTCACCCTACCGATCAACCTTCACCCCCCGCGGGCTGCAGTGCCATACTGGCACAACAACGTCCCAACCACACTGCACACCAACTGCCTCTATAATCAGACCGACACTCCCTTCTAAAGGGGGTTGTCTACCTAGCACTCGAGTGTTCCAGGCAACTTCAACACATGGTTTTTTTTTCAACCGTCGGATGAAGATCCAACAGCCTTTAGTCTTCTTCTACCTCCAGCCTCAAGTTCCACTGCGCTTCCTCCTCCAACCATCCTCGCCCCCGCCGCCGGCCACCGCCCCGCCGCGGGCGCTAGGGCTCGCCGGAGCTCCGGCAACCTAGGGCCACGCGGCGGCCACCCTCTTCCCCCTTCCCCAGCTCCGGTGAGAACCACCGACGCCATGTTCTCCAACTCCGGCGAGCCTTCCCCGCCCTAGACCTGGCCCGGCCGGCTCCCCCGCCGCCAGGACCCTAAACCTGTAACAACCCTAAAAATCCACACAAACTAAAATCCCAACCAATTAAAATTTTTCATTTATTTATTATGAAAACCCATTTTTCTTGTGCAAGCATATAGGTTTCATTATGAATTTGGTAATAAAGGAGTATAGCTTGCATTTTAATTCCATTCACATAGAATAATAACTTATGCATCACATTTGGGATTGATTGCAATTTATGTTTGTATTTACTCAATATTTAAAATGGGTAATATATGTATTAATACACTAAAGTGAAAATAGAAAAAGAAAAAGAAAATGAAAAGGGAGAGAGAGCAAGGCTAGCCATTCGGCCCAGCCGGCCTGCTAAACCAGCCCAAACGCCGCCGCGGCCCATCTCTCGCACGCACTCGCACCAACCACACTGGGCCAGCCCAACATTCGCGACCGCCCTCGACGCTCTCACGCGCGCGCGTTGAGTCACTGCCGCAACGACCCCACCCGTCAGCGTTTTTCCTCTCGCTATTGTTCTTCTTCTCACCTCGCGAAAGACGGTGGCCGACAGAGTCATGCAAATGGCGTGACCGACAGCGCCACGCATGGCAGAGCCCTGACCCCGCTGTCCCCTGCCTGTCCCCTGCCTTGCTCGCCAAGAAGCCCGCGCGCACCACCGGAACCCTAGCTCGCGCAAGCCACAACCCTCCGATCGGCCCGAGCAGATCAGAGCCGCCCGCCATAGGTAGCCACCCGAGTTCCGCTATAAATTGGAGCACCTCACGGCGCCCTAGCCTCGTTCCACTCGCCGCCGCCACTGGTGGCACCAACCACGCCACAACACCACACCGAGAGAGAGAGCGAAGGAGGAAGGCGGAGCGGAGAAGGAGAAGCTGCCGGAGCGCCGCCGCCGCGGAGCACGCCGGAGCCGGACACGGAGGAGAAGCCCGAGCTGCGGACGAGGAGCGGCACGGCACTGCGATCGCTCTGCACGGCTCCGACTCGCCACTGCACCGCCATCCTAGCTTCGCCGACACCACGGTGAGCCACCGCACACCATGTCCGAACCTCGCCCTGCTTTTGCCATGGCGTTCCACCCACGGGACGCGCAGGCACGAGCCTTTACCAGCTCAGAAAGATCACCTGCACCATGCACTCATGCGACCGGCCGAAACCCCCGGACTACAAGCTTTGCTAGACCGAGAACGCAGCACGACGCGTTCTCGGCGGAGCGCGCTCACCACCGACGCGTTCCGACACCGAATCACCCGTTCCGAGCATTCCGACTAGCACCGGATAGGTTAGAGCGTCGTGGAGCACCGCCACGACCCCCCCCGAGCTAGCTACGCGGATCTAAGCTCTAGGGGAAGCCTCGTGCGCCCTGCTCGTGTGCGTCGCGACCTCATCCGAGCTCCGCCGTATGCCGTGGGAGAGAAGGAGGCCATACCACGACTCTAACCCGCCACCATCTGGTCGGACGACTGCCTGAGCACGCCAATTGGGGAAAGCCAAGCCCTGTCTTGCCGAAATATGGTCATCGCCGCCCTGTCATCGTCCGCCGCACCGGAGAGACACCGCCGCCTTGAACAGACGCCCTGGAACCCTGCTAGCACCAAATTGAACATCGGATCCCTGTCAACAGAGCTCGAGGAGGCGGATTCACCACTCCTCAGACCTTGTCGCACCTCGCCGGAGC
Organism: Eremochloa ophiuroides; assembly: GCA_038502445.1. Classification (NCBI taxonomy): domain Eukaryota; kingdom Viridiplantae; phylum Streptophyta; class Magnoliopsida; order Poales; family Poaceae; genus Eremochloa; species Eremochloa ophiuroides. Next base: position 103,447,719 of record JAHLJS010000002.1, on the reverse strand, counting down.
CCTGCCGGCGCAACGGCCTCACCGCCGGCGACCGGAGCATCTCAATACCGCGACCAGGAACAAAAACCGACACCTTTTGGACTCTAGAACACACCACTAGCCCGACGACGAACTGTGAGAACCACCCCCGACCTCTGAGAACCACCCCCGACCACCGTCGAGCTCCCCCGACCACCGCCGAGCTACGCCGACGCCGGCGACTCTCTGGGAACCAGCATCGAACACCTGGTGGGCGACCATCGGGTCTGTGTTCTGTTGAGGCGCCACATGCCGCACTACTGGACCCGCGCGCCACGTGGACCAATCCCGAGCTATCATCCCCTGATTAATCGGCCAATTTCCATTTTCAGAAAATAGGATAATTTTCGAAAATTCATAACTTATTCATACGATGCTCAAAAATTGTGCACCATATATCAAAATTCTCAGAAAAATGAGATCTACAATCTAAGACTATGTTTGTGTGCATTTGGCTCTTTATTTTATTGGATTTTTCTGAAATACTCTATAGGAGTCGCTGACGCGACTATTTCGTGTTCGATTTCAGAGCCGGAGGAGGATCTGACTAAGGAAGACGACCACGAGTACCTTCAGGAGCTAGGAGACGACTACGAAGGTGCCACGTCCCACCAAATCCTTAGATCCTATTTACGCATTGCAAATGATATTGCTGCTATTGCTTTATGATTATGTATGGATTGGTTGCATGATAGTATATTTGAAATCCCTGCCTTGATAAGACTTTACCCTGCTATCCGCTGCTAGGTTAGCTGCTGCTTATTCCACTACTCACTACTTGCTATATGCTATGTGGTGGAATTGGGACGGTGTATATCGGATTATAACTACTGGGAGAGAGTGCTGCGTGCATCTTGGGTGCGTAGTAAGGGTTGATGTCGACCAAGTGGGATGTGAGACAAGCCCATGGGGCAAGTCGTACTGGGGGTGCAACCTGGGCATCCCCAAGCGAGATACCTGTGGCGGGTAAAGTTGTTGAGGAGGTTCCGGGTGGGATAGCCTTGGTGGTTTGAAGCCCGTGGACGGAGGTGCTGTGATGGCACGGGGAGAGTATCCCCTAAGTGAAGATGCCTGCTTGGTCAAACCTAGGACGGACTAGTTTCAGGTTCATGGGAATCCTTTTCTACTCACTCGCTTCTGATGGGCGGGAGACGACTGGACTACTTGGTAGGACGGTGCCACTACTGCTAGGTTGAGAGGTGATAAGGGTGGGCGGAGATGGTCGATGGGTTCCCGTTCCGTTCTAGATGCGCAGTACCACTGGATGGGCCCGGTACTGTGTCTCCCAGTCTCAGCATAACGGTGTAGGATCCGGGATATCCCAGGGCTGAGTGGTAGGGTGGCATCGACCTAGGCAAGCAAGCACCCGGAATTCTGCCTAGGTGTTTGCGCAACACCTATGATGGCTAATCTTGTGGGTAGTGAAACCTCTGCAGAGTGTACGGTTGATCGATCGATACATATGCCAACTTGTTGGCTATGGACCTTTCCTGTGAAGCTTCTACTAGTGTAGTGAGTGTTCTCTTCTCCCCCTGGATGACATTTTCCGGCAGTGTACCCGCTGTGGTAGTGTGCCGCTGAGATAGGCCCGAGAGGGAGTTGGGCCTGTCGAATGAGAGTGAGGTGTGGGTATGTGAGATGTGGTGATGGGAAAAGGGATGATGGTGTTAACTGGAGATAAAACTTGACTAATCAAACATTGTTTACAGCTGCATAGGAAACCTCAGCCTATAGGTCTGCTTGTATAGCCTTGCATCCACTTTCCACAAAGCAAATGCTGCATAGGTGGGCTCCGTGGCCAGTACATATCGTACTGATAAATTTGCTGTCAGGTGACGAGAATGAGTACGACTTCGAGGAAGATGATGGCGAGGAATAGGGTCACGTGCTACACTCAAGTTGGCCGTGAAGGATGAAACGTTTCCGCATCTTCTAAAGCTTCTCTGAATGTTGATTCCACCAGTGTGGCGATGTAATAAATGTTTATGTAAGACTTAATTACCGTTGTATGGATCCTGGTGTCAACTGAGATATGGGTAATTTCATGGATTGTCCCAAGCAATCTGTTGAATTACAAATCGAGCCTGTGGATTTCCCTTCGCGGAAATCGAGGTCGTTTCAGTTGGTATCAGAACCATACTTGACTGTAGGACGAGACCCATAGAGAATGGACGTTAGAATAGGAAGCCAGACTCTCTTTCGGTTATATTACCGACCTTGCATTCACTTTTTATGCAATGGCTTATCTAATACAAGGACCTGCTAATCCGTTTCTTGAAAAATTTGCAGATGACCAGCCTTGGACCATCACTTCGTCCACTGCACGATGGCACTATTGAGATCCCGATCAATGGGAGGAACCACGGCGGATTTGCCATGGTGCTACGCCAGGTGTTGGAGGAACTGGGAGCACCGTCTGACCAGATCCAGTACTTCAGCCGAGGGAAGCTTGTCGAGGCTGAGAGGTTTGAAGGACCTGTCACTACCAGAGTTGAGACACCCGTCAGCCTGACCCTTCCAGGGATGCCGGTTTTTACTGACTACATTGCTGGAGAGACTGTGGAGGACGGAGTACAGTCCGTCTCCCGCAAGGTACTATGCGCAGTTGTGTACACAGCATACGAGTACCTTAAGGGGACCCATTTCCGTCTGCTACCTCAGGCTTTGGAGCTGCACCCTGACCCCATCCGGAGGATTCTGTACACCAGCCAGATCGTTCAGGCCGAGACTGACCCCTGCCTACGCATAGTGGCACACCACCTCCAGGAGCAGGACGAGTTCATCAGCTCATTGGAGCAATGGAGGCAGCGTGACCGAGCACGCATGGCAGAGGTCGAGGACAGTTTGCAGAAAGGGACTCAGACCCTGGAGAGTTTGAGCAGGGCAGTCACTGACTTGCAGCTGGAGATGCAGCACCGTGATGAGTTACACCGAGCCGAGATCGCCGACTTGCGAGACAAGATCGGGGATTTTGGGTTACGCAATGACTACCTGAGCAGCAGAGTATTGGGATTACAGAGGAGGCTGGACGACAAGGAGAGAGCGCTTGCTGAGAGGGAGCAGAGGAGCAGAGACAGAGGAGTTGAGATGAGCACGTTGCGCTCCAGGATCAGGGAGTTGGAGAAGCAGTTGGAGAAAGCCGAGGAGAAGTCCACCCGCAACCAAGGGATTCTGATCGACCGCGTGAAGATGGTGGAGTTCTTAAAGGACAAGCTACGGAGGACAGAGACAGCTTGGAAGTAGTCCGATGCCAAGAGAGCTATTGAGGTCCGGAAGGTGCAGAGTTCGCTTCCCCCACTGGAGATGGTGAAGCCCCGGGAGGGAGACTTCCGCGTACCACCCACTACGCTCAACCTGGGAGCGTGTCCGTCTCTAAGGATGCAGGATATTGAGGCCACTCCAGAGCTAGCTGTAGCACTCGACTACGTCAAGCGCCTGACCATGATTGATGACGAGATCGAGGTAGAGGACAGCCGCATACCCGACGCCGTACTTGACCTTATGCACCAGTAGCTTATGGGACCCTGCGTGGCCCTTAGACTAGTGATACCATGAGTTGTCCTGTCATTGGCTATCTGCGCATAGCACGATCTTCTTAGCAGCTAGGAACATCCTTTATGTAATAATAACCATGTGATGAGTGACATTTGGATCTTATGCTTCTTATGGTTCTCTATGCTTCTTTGGTTGAGTGTAGGATAGCATGAAAAATGTTTTAATTCATTTAAATCGTTGAAAACATCTAACTCCTACTTAAACCACTGCAAGATTATTACTGCACCGAGCACGTACCTAATAATTTCAGATGTCGATGAGACGTTCCGCGCGTCTGGAGAACCGCCAGCCCTCCCCCGCACCTGCCCCAGGACGCGGGCGTGGTCGCAACAGTGGACGCCCAGCTGGCAGACGTGCTGGAGTTAACCTGGAAGAAGAGCTGCGCCGGGCAGAGGATGCACCGCCGGTGAACGATCCGCCACCACAGGGCGAGAACGTGCCTCCGCCACCGCCACCGCCGCCGCCACCGACGTTGGCGGAAGTGATGGCACAGCAGACCCAGGTGCTGAATGCCATAGCTACTGGGATGAACAGGCACCACGGGCCACCCCAGAATGACTTCCAAAGGAAACAGGAGGGTTTCCTGAAGCTGAGGCCACCTACCTTCGACGGGACCGACAGCGATCCCCTCGCTGCCGACGATTGGCTTAAAGAGATGGAGAAGAAGCTGGACTTGACCACTTGCTCTGACGAGGAGTGTGTTGGAATTGCTAGCCATCAGCTGACCGGTGCTGCACGAGCATGGTGGGACAACTACACCAGCGCTCACAAGGACCCAGCCCGCATTGACTAGGATGAGTTCACCGAGGCTTTCCGTGACCACCACATTCCTGAGGGAGTCATGGAGGCCAAGGAGAATGAGTTTCGCAACATCTCCCAGGGAGCTAACCGGATCCACGAGTACACCACCCGCTTCAACTGCTTGCTCCGCTACGCACCTGCGTCTTGCGTGAGTTTCGAGAAGGAAAAGATGTACTACTACAGGAAGGGACTTCAGACCAAGATCAGATTGGCTCTGTCAGGGAACAAGAGCTACACTCTGCGTGAGCTGATTGACCGCTGTATTGAGATCGAGAAGGATCGCATGGAAGCACGTCTGGAGTTCGAGGCCCAGAACAAGGGAAAAAAAGCGCCGCTCTGAGGGACCCGCTCGCACTGCTCTACCTCAGAGACAGCGAACGGGTGCACCCCCGCCTTTCCGGACTCGCCAGGGACCTTCTTCGGGAACGAGCCATGGTGGTGGTACCAACAGCAGCAACTATCACCGCCCCGCTCAGACCTACCCTGCGCCGACTCGAGCTGTGCAGAACACACCCGCCCCGGCTACCAACACACCGAGGACAAGCAACTGGAAGGCTCCTGCGACAGCCACAGCAGGCAGTGCTCCCTTCACTTGCTTTGGATGCGAAAAGCCTGGACACCGTGTGGCTGTGTGCCCCGACCTCAACCGTGCACCAGCAGCTGCACAGGGTACACCGAACCGGGGATCTGCTACTCGAGGAAGACTGAACCACATGACCGCTGAGGAAGCTGAAGCTGCACCTGATGCTGTGTACGGTACGTTCCTAGTTCAGGGTAACATGGCTACAGTTCTGTTCGATTCGGGAGCTACGTGTTCATACATTTCATCTGCATATGCACGTAGGCATAACATACCTGTAACCCCGAGAGCAAACCCCATCCTAACTAGCTCGCCCTTAGGAACCTTCAGAAGCGTTCACATATGTAGGAGAGTGATAATCACAATCGAGGGACTTGACTTTCGAGCTGACCTAACCCTACTACCCTCCAATAGCTTAGATGTCATCTTAGGCATGGACTGGCTAACCAAACACCGGGGAGTGATATCTTGTTCACCTAGATATGTTCAGGTAACCCACCCTTGGGGAACAGCCGTCCGATGTATACCCCAAACCGGGAGAGTCCAAGCCCTCCTATGTGCTCTGGAGACTAAGGCAGATAAAATGAAGCTGACATTCAGAGATGTGCCAGTAGTCTGTGAATTCAATGACGTATTTCCAGAGGAGTTGCCAGGAATGCCACCAGATAGAGATGTGGAGTTTGTTATAGAGCTGATGCCAGGAACTGCACCGATTGCCAAAAGACCCTACAGAATGTCGGCTGATGAGTCGAAGGAACTCAAGAAGCAGCTGGGAGAATTACTGGAGAAGGGCTTCATTAGGCCTAGTGCCTCGCCCTGGGGATCTCCCGTTTTGTTTGTCAAGAAGAAGGATGGCACGATGAGGATGTGCATTGACTACCGGAATCTGAATGCGGTCACAGTCAAGAACAAGTACCCACTGCCCCGCATCGATGATCTGTTAGATCAACTGAGTAAGGCCAAGTACTTCTCAAAGATCGATCTCCGATCAGGGTACCATCAGATGAAGATCAGGGAAGAGGATATCCCGTAGACTGCATTTGTCACTAGATATGGACAGTATGAGTGCACAGTAGTCTCATTTGGACTCACTAATGCTCCAGCATACTTCATGAACATGATGAACAAGATCTTCATGAATGAGCTAGACAAGTTTGTAGTGGTATTTATTGATGATATATTGGTTTACTCAGCCACAAAAGAGGAACATGAACATTATCTGAGGACCGTATTGGAGAGGTTGTCTCGCAACCAACTATACGCCAAATTCTCCAAGTGCGAATTCTGGCTTGAGGAAGTTGCTTTCCTTGGTCACGTACTGTCAGGAGAAGGAGTTGCAGTGGACCCAACCAAGATTGAAGCTGTGAAAGAGTGGGAACAACCCCGTAATGTGTCAGAAATCAGAAGCTTTTTGGGACTTGCAGGATACTATCGCAGATTTATTGAGAACTTCTCCAAGATTGCAAGACCCATGACCAACTTGCTGAAGAAAGAGAACAAGTTTATTTGGACTCCTGAATGTGAGAAGAGTTTTCAGACCTTGAAGGAGAAGCTCACTACTACACCTGTACTAGCCCTGCCCGATATTCACAAAGATTTTGTTGTATATTGTGACGCCTCTCGGCAAGGTTTGGGCTGTGTACTAATGCAAGAAGGAAGGGTGATAGCTTATGCCTCAAGACAGTTGAAGGAACATGAGCAGCGATACCTGACTCATGACCTAGAACATGCAGCCGTGGTACATGCACTCAAGATTTGGAGACACTATCTAATAAGCAACAAGTGTGACATCTACACTGACCACAAGAGGCTGAAGTACTTCTTCACACAAGAAGATCTGAATATGAGGCAGCGCAGATGGCTAGAACTCATCAAGGACTATGATCTTGAGATCCATTACCACCCAGGGAAGGCTAATGTTGTCGCTGATGCACTTAGCCGCAAAAGCTACTGCCATACCCTCATCACCACGTCTATGCCGCCTGAGCTCAGGAGAGAGTTCGACGCATTCCAGCTCGAGGTAGTCTCCTATGGCATGCTAAATGAGCTTCGCGTCGAGTACAATCTCACCTCACGGATCCGTGAAGCACAAAGGAACTGTCCTGAGATAGACTATATCCGTGGTTTGATGAAACTGGGGAGGGGCCCCGAATACCGAGAAGATGAACAGGGAACTGTATGGTACAAAGATAGAATCTGCGTACCGACGGATTCAGCGATACGAGAAGAGATCCTGTCGGATGGGCATGACTCCAAATATTGCATTCACCCAGGGTCAGCCAAGATGTACCATGATCTAAGGAAGCACTTCTGGTGGGAGAATATGAAGACAGACATTGCAGGGCATGTAGCCCGATGTGATACATGCAATAGAATCAAGGCCGAGCATCAGAGACCAGTAGGGTTGCTACAACCAGTTGAGATACCAGAATGGAAGTGGGAGTGCATATCCATGGACTTCATATTAGGACTGCCCCGATCTGAGCATGGATATGATTCTATATGGGTAATAGTGGACCGTCTGACCAAAGTCGCACATTTTATACCGGTCAAAAGGAAGTATAGAGTTGAAAAGCTAGCAGATCTGTACGTATCAAACATTTTGAAGTTACATGGAGCACCTCTGAGTATTATATCTGACCGAGGATCACAGTTTGTATCACAGTTCTGGAAATCCTTGCACAAGTCCATCGGGACCAAGCTCGACTACAGCACAGCATACCACCCGCAAACAGACGGGCAAACAGAAAGAGTGAACCAGATTCTTGAGGACATGTTACATGCTTGCGTATTGAGGTACAAGGAAGGATGGGAGAGCTGTCTGTCCCACGCCGAGTTCTCATACAACAACAGTTATCAGACAAGCATTAAAATGTCGCCATTTGAAGCATTGTACGGAAGACCGTGCAGAACACCGCTAATGTGGTCGGAACCAGGTGAAAGGACATTCTTCGGTCCTGCTAAGATTGTGGAAGCAGAAGAAGGTGTTGCCCAAGTAAGGGAGAATTTGAGGATTGCACAAAGTAGGCAAAAGAGCTATGCAGATAGAAGACGTAGAGAGCTCGAGTTCAAGGTTGGGGATTATGTCTACCTCAAGGTATCTCCGCTTCGTGGCACCGTCAGATTCCACGTAAAAGGAAAATTGGCACCAAGATATGTTGGGCCATACAAGATCTGTAAAAGGGTTGGAAAGCTTGCTTACAAGATGGAACTACCAGAGGAATTATCTGGAGTACACCCCGTGTTCCATGTCTCGCAATTAAGGAAGTGTCTAAAGCTTCCCGAGGAGCAAGTTCCTACGGATGCATTAGACCTGCAAGACACACTTGAATACAAGGAACATCCGATCAAGATCTTGGCACGGGATTCCAAAGAGACGCGAAACAAGACAATTCCAATGTGCAAGGTACAGTGGAGCAATCACACCGAAAGGGAAGCTACGTGGGAGAAAGAATCGGATTTGCGGATTATGTTTCCTTACCTCTTCGAAGGGTACGTTATCTCTGAATCTCGAGGTCGAGATCCTAATGAGGGGGGAGGACTGTAACAACCCTAAAAATCCACACAAACTAAAATCCCAACCAATTAAAATTTTTCATTTATTTATTATGAAAACCCATTTTTCTTGTGCAAGCATATATGTTTCATTATGAATTTGGTAATAAAGGAGTATAGCTTGCATTTTAATTCCATTCACATAGAATAATAACTTATGCATCACATTTGGGATTGATTGCAATTTATGTTTGTATTTACTCAATATTTAAAATGGGTAATATATGTATTAATACACTAAAGTGAAAATAGAAAAAGAAAAAGAAAATGAAAAGGGAGAGAGAGCAAGGCTAGCCATTCGGCCCAGCCGGCCTGCTAAACCAGCCCAAACGCCGCTGCGGCCCATCTCTCACGCGCACTCGCACCAACCACACTGGGCCAGCCCAACATTCGCGACCGCCCTCGACGCTCTCACGCGCGCGCGTTGAGTCAGTGCTGCAACGACCCCACCCGTCAGCGTTTTTCCTCTCGCTACTGTTCTTCTTCTCACCTCGCGAAAGACGGTGGCCGACAGAGTCATGCAAATGGCGTGACCGACAGCGCCACGCATGGCAGAGCCCTGACCCCGCTGTCCCCTGCCTTGCTCGCCAAGAAGCCCGCGCGCACCACCGGAACCCTAGCTCGCGCAAGCCACAGCCCTCCGATCGGCCCGAGCAGATCAGAGCCGCCCGCCATAGGTAGCCACCCGAGCTCCGCTATAAATTGGAGCACCTCACGGCGCCCTAGCCTCGTTCCACTCGCTGCCGCCACTGGTGGCACCAACCACGCCACAACACCACACCGAGAGAGAGAGCGAAGGAGGAAGGCGGAGCGGAGAAGGAGAAGCTGCCGGAGCGCCGCCGCCGCGGAGCACGCCGGAGCCGGACACGGAGGAGAAGCCCGAGCTGCGGACGAGGAGCGGCACGGCACTGCGATCACTCTGCACGGCTCCGACTCGCCACTGCACCGCCATCCTAGCTTCGCTGACACCACGGTGAGCCACCACACGCCATGTCCGAACCTCGCCCTGCTTTTGCCATGGCGTTCCGCCCACGGGACGCGCAGGCACGAGCCTTTACCGGCTCAGAAAGATCACCTGCACCATGCACTCATGCGATCGGCCGAAACCCCCGGACTACAAGCTTTGCTAGACCGAGAACGCAGCACGACGCGTTCTCGGCGGAGCGCGCTCACCACTGACGCGTTCCAACGCCGAATCACCCGTTCCGAGCATTCCGACTAGCACCGGATAGGTTAGAGCGTCGTGGAGCACCGCCACGACCCCCCCCCCCGAGCTAGCTACGCGGATCTAAGCGCTAGGGGAAGCCTCGTCCGCCCTGCTCGTGTGCGTCGCGACCTCATCCGAGCTCCGCCGTATGCCGTGGGAGAGAAGGAGGCCATACCACGACTCTAACCCGCCACCATCTGGTCGGACGACTGCCTGAGCACGCCAATTGGGGAAAGCCAAGCCCTGTCTTGCCGAAATATGGTCATCGCCGCCCTGTCATCGTCCGCCGCACCGGAGAGACACCGCCGCCTTGAACAGACGCCCTGGAACCCTGCTAGCACCAAATTGAACGTCAGATCCCTGTCAACAGAGCTCGAGGAGGCGGATTCACCCCTCCTCAGACCTTGTCGCGCCTCGCCGGAGCCCTGCCGGCGCAACGGCCTCACCGCCGGCGACCGGAGCATCTCAATACCGCGACCAGGAACAAAAACCGACACCTTTTGGACTCTAGAACACACCACTAGCCCGACGGCGAACTGTGAGAACCACCCCCGACCTCTGAGAACCACCCCCGACCACCGTCGAGCTCCCCCGACCACCGCCGAGCTACGCCGACGCCGGCGACTCTCTGGGAACCAGCATCGAACACCTGGTGGGCGACCATCGGGTCTGTGTTCTGTTGAGGCGCCACATGCCGCACTACTGGACCCGCGCGCCACGTGGACCAATCCCGAGCTGTCATCCCCTGATTAATCGGCCAATTTCCATTTTCAGAAAATAGGATAATCTTCGAAAATTCATAACTTATTCATACGATGTTCAAAAATTGTGCACCATATATCAAAATTCTCAGAAAAATGAGATCTACAATATAAGACTATGTTTGTGTGCATTTGGCTCTTTATTTTATTGGATTTTTCTGAAATACTCTATAGGAGTCGCTGACGCGACTATTTCGTGTTCGATTTCAGAGCCGGAGGAGGATCTGACTAAGGAAGACGACCACGAGTACCTTCAGGAGCTAGGAGACGACTACGAAGGTGCCACGTCCCACCAAATCCTTAAATCCTATTTACGCATTGCAAATGATATTGCTGCTATTGCTTTATGATTATGTATGGATTGGTTGCATGATAGTATATTTGAAATTCCTGCCTTGATAAGACTTTACCCTGCTATCCGCTGCTAGGTTAGCTGCTGCTTAATTTACTGTTACTCTTCCACTACTCACTACTTGCTATATGCTATGTGGTGGAATTGGGACGGTGTATATCGGATTATAACTACTGGGAGAGAGTGCTGCGTGCATCTTGGGTGCGTAGTAAGGGTTGATGTCGACCAAGTGGGATGTGAGACAAGCCCATGGGGCAAGTCGTGCCGGGGGTGCAACCTGGGCATCCCCAAGCGAGATACCTGTGGCGGGTAAAGTTGTTGAGGAGGTTCCGGGTGGGATAGCCTTGGTGGTTTGAAGCCCGTGGACGGAGGTGCTGTGATGGCACGGGGAGAGTATCCCCTAAGTGAAGATGCCTGCTTGGTCAAACCTAGGACGGACTAGTTTCAGGTTCATGGGAATCCTTTTCTACTCACTCGCTTCTGATGGGCGGGAGACGGCTGGACTACTTGGTAGGACGGTGCCACTACTGCTAGGTTGAGAGGTGATAAGGGTGGGCGGAGACGGTCGATGGGTTCCCGTTCCGTTCTAGATGCGCAGTACCACTGGATGGGCCCGGTACTGTGTCTCCCAGTCTCAGCATAACGGTGTAGGATCCGGGATATCCCAGGGCTGAGTGGTAGGGTGGCATCGACCTAGGCAAGCAAGCACCCGGAATTCTGCCTAGGTGTTTGCGCAACACCTATGATGGCTAATCTTGTGGGTAGTGAAACCTCTGCAGAGTGTACGGTTGATCGATCGATACATATGCTAACTTGTTGGCTATGGACCTTTCCTGTGAAGCTTCTACTAGTGTAGTGAGTGTTCTCTTCTCCCCCTGGATGACATTTTCCGGCAGTGTACCCGCTGTGGTAGTGTGCCGCTGAGATAGGCCCGAGAGGGAGTTGGGCCTGTCGAATGAGAGTGAGGTGTGGGTATGTGAGATGTGGTGATGGGAAAAGGGATGATGGTGTTAACTGGAGATAAAACTTGACTAATCAAACATTGTTTACAGCTGCATAGGAAACCTCAGCCTATAGGTCTGCTTGTATAGCCTTGCATCCACTTTCCACAAAGCAAATGCTGCATAGGTGGGTTCCGTGGCCAGTACATATCGTACTGATAAATTTGCTGTCAGGTGACGAGAATGAGTACGACTTCGAGGAAGATGATGGCGAGGAATAGGGTCACGTGCTACACTCAAGTTGGCCGTGAAGGATGAAACGTTTCCGCATCTTCTAAAGCTTCTCTGAATGTTGATTCCGCCAGTGTGGCGATGTAATAAATGTTTATGTAAGACTTAATTACCGTTGTATGGATCCTGGTGTCAACTGAGATATGGGTAATTTCATGGATTGTCCCAAGCAATCTGTTGAATTACAAATCGAGCCTGTGGATTTCCCTTCGCGGAAATCGAGGTCGTTTCAAAACCGCCCGCCTCCATCCCCACTTCCGGTCTTCGCTGCCTCCCTCCCGGCCGGCCCCATCTATACCCGCCGGAGTTGGCCGGAACCCTAGCACGGTCGTCTTCATCTCCGGTGAGGAGGAGGAGGAGGAGGGCGCGACCACACGCAGGCGTGGCGCGCGGCAGCGGTGGCGGCGCGGGCATGGGCGGCTGCGGCTCCGCCACAAATCAAACGGCGAGCGTGAATTAGGAAAGAAATCAGACGGTCTCAAAATCGTGTGTTGGATTGCTCCAAAACACTCGGTTGCGCTATAGCATTACCGCTTCTAAAGCTCTAAATCCCCAACTCTACCCACTCCTTTGCATGAAAAAACTACAATACCATAAACCTAACCTACTGTACAAGTATAATCTTATTGGAGACGGAGGAGTAATCTTATTGGAGATGGAGGAGGGAGGAAGAAAAAATGCACTAAAGCTAGAGTAGAGTCTGGAGAAGAGTATCGAGAAGGGAGCGAAACATAGTAGGGCACCTCGGAATAGCAGGTGCCGTTCCTTTGCAGAGTTCCAGATGGCAGTCAGACCCCCGCAACAAAGTGTATATATAGAGTGGTCTTGTTTCATCCTTTTGTCTTTCTAGGAGTAGAGTGTGTGGTTATTGTTTTTTTTTTTCTGTTCTTGTGTGTTTGAGGCCATGCATGGACTCTGGTACGGAAGGCAGTTTTCTTCTCAAGTTTTTCTTTGTAAGGCCGGTAGGGCAGGTAGTTTTCTTCTGAAGGCAATGGACTCGGGTAGGGCAGGTAGTTTTCTGCTTAAGTTTTTTTTAGTGGTTCTTAAATTCTTTGCCATCGGTTGTTTGTCCTAGTCTCTTGTTGTTTTTTTCCTCATCTAATATCCGGCAAAGCTTTTGTTGTCTTTCTATTTTTTTGACTTTCAAATTGCTTTTCTACATTTTGTCCATACTCTAGAAGTCATCCTCATTCTCCATCTTTAGCTAGCGAAAAAACCAAAATGAAGAATATATATCAAGAACTCTAATTAAAAAGACTGTTGGAGGATTCTTTTTACTAAGATATTTATTCCCGTAAATTAATTAAGATCCATACAAAGAGTCTCTTGCTCTGAATCGTCAAATAAGTTCGGTAAACGTAAAGTCCATCGGCATCTACTCCCTATGTCCCAATTTATAAGTCGTTTGACCTTTTTAACTCTATGTTTGACCACTCGTCTTATTAAAAAAATACGTAAAAATAGTTAAATTTGAATCATTCTCGAAGAACTTTTATTAATAAAGTAAACCATAAAAAAAGAAGTGATATTTTGCACAATTTTTGAATAAGACGAGTGGTCAAACTTGGGGATAAAAAGTCAAACAAGTAAACGGAGGAAGTACATCGGAACTTCGTTGCTAGTGAAATTAGAAAAAGATCTTGCGAAACTTCAACATTCAAAGCTGACGAGCCCTCTATGCTACCTAATCAAACGCTCGCAAGTCACACGTCGCAACAAAAAAATTGCTCACGAGGGTGGACACTGGACAATGACATCGGGTTACAGAGGCACAAAAGTCAAGCCACCATACATCAACAATTGATCTTTCGTCCCACATTTGAAACACATACTTACACATGGCGTGCCATCGGCTGAACTCCAGAAGCACTAAAGTCAAGGCACCATACATAAACACACTGTGATCTTTCATCTATCTTCCTTTAGTTTTGAGAGAGTCAAGAATTCGCAAAAAAAAAAAAAGAGTCAAGAAGAGCCCAAAGGCATACCCACACACTCGGAAACCTGTATATACGTCTGTTACGAGGCACTCAACTCATATCACGGATCTCACATTTGCAAACGTAGCTAAGGTACGGTGGAATTCGAGATTTCCAGAACAGGATCTCGTACTCTCCTCGTGGACGAGCACACCCAGACACGATATGTGAAAACGGCATCTCCGGAACCTCCTCCTTAGGCCCTCTCTCGTAAATGTCATAGAGCATACAATACTTGTCAGGTCTCTCTTGCATTAAGCTCCAGAAAAGTCGAGGATGATCCTTGGTGGGCTTGATATCATCTGGGTACTCACCAATCAAGGAGACATTCTTGTCCATGTACTCCCTTGTTCTCGAAAGAAATCTGCGCCAGCTCCGAGCATTGAAGTTCTCTCTCAGCACGACAGCGCCAATGGTTGGATACAGGAAAGATCCATGCATCAGATTCGCCATCTCCATAGCAAGGGACGCCAGCACCGGATACTGCCCCGGGTCTTCGCTTCCAAACAGGGTTGTCCTGAAGAAGTACCAGTAGGCTTCGCGGGGCAAACATTTGAGCCTAAGAGCAGGTGTTGTCCCAAGCCTCGCAATCTTCTCTGACCGACTGGTGACGATGATTCTACTTCCCTCCGGCATGCTTCCCTTGGAAGAACAATGCAGCAGCCTATTCCATGTGTCCTGATCCAGGTCCTCTAAGAGCTCAATCACAATCAGCAGCTTCTTCCCTACGGCTTCATCGTTCCGGTGCCTGATCACACAGTCGTCTCTGAAACTGACCTCTGTCTCTAATTTCAGGTCATTCCGAGTATAGAACAGTATCAAAGAGAAGTGGTCGAGCACCCTTTCGTCACGGCAAACATGCTCTACGAGAGTGCTCTTGCCGATGTGCCTTGGGCCAACGATGGGGAGAACACCCAGTCGTCGTTTTGCTGCACCAGGAGGGTCCTCCTCCATCTGCAGCAAGAACTCCATGACTCTCTGCTTCTCCATGTGGCGCCCGAACATGCACATGTCTATGAACAGATGGGCACTGCAGTAAGGCTGCCGGCGCAAGGGAGGGTAGCTCGCCAGGAACACGACGAACTCCTTCATGTCACCGATCATATCTTCCAGGCTGCGAACCGCCTGCCGCAGCTCTCTCACGCGAAGCGCCGTCGTCGTCGGGCCGCCTTCTGGATTCCCGGAGGGGACGCGGACGCGCTTCGCCGGGTTGAACCCGGACAGGATGAATGCGTGGCGTCTCATCACCGCCGCTGTCGCCGGCGTCTCCTCGTCGTCGTCGCGGCCGTCGTCTGGTCCTCTGGGCGCGGCTTGGCACCTGATGGCGTCGAGGACATAGTAGCCCCGGTGCGTCTCGTCCCTCAGAAACTCGAGCTGCCGGAGCATGGCAGGGTTCGTGACGTGACGCCGCTCGGCCTCCTCGACTATCGTGCTGCTCCTCAGCAGCAGGTGGCACAGCCGCCGCAACAGGTCCTCCCGCGCAGCCGCCGTCGTCTGCTTCTCGCGCTTCTTGGCGAGCAAGAAGGACACAGACCTGCTCACGAGGTCGCTCAGCACCACATCGGAGAGCATCTCCATTGCGGTTTTTGAACACCATGCCATCGTCTCTAGAGAGTGGTGTGTGCAAGAACTCCGCGAGAGAGGTAGAGGAAGGGAAGGGACGAGCTAAGCAACGTGTTGGACGGTGACAAACTGCTATTAAATACGGAATGTGGTCTGTGTTCCGCTGTTGTTCATTGGTGGAGTGGCAGAAAGCGTCAAGCCGCCAGGGTTGAACTTTGGACGATGAAGCCATGAAACCAACCAAAGTCGGTCTACACAGCTTATCAGCGAATCATGGAGCTTAGGGTACATTTGTAGCTACAGAAGGGCAACATCGTGGAGCAATTCGTCAACGAATTTGGCATCCAGTTGCTGTATGTGACTGTGACTATGTCCAACGTCACTAACAAGACCAATAGTAGAACCAAACGTTTGACTATTAGCCAACTTTTTGAGATAAGTCACACATGGTATAATGGTTTCTTATTTGTCTATAAGAACATTTTTGTTTGCTACTAGCCATCTCTCACATTCTCTTTTATAATTCTCATCGAATTCACTTCAAATATGGGTCTACCATTACATATGCTTTTTCGTGCTGAGCTTGCTAGCTGCTAATATGAGAGCCAAGCTCTCCTCTCTCTCTCATATATTTTCTCTTTCACATTCACTTAGCTATAAGTCAATTATTATATTTATTTCAACAACGGCATCCCCGACGAAGCATCCAAATCGCCGGCTGACGTGTGGTGGAAACAAAATAAAAAGAAGTACATCGTATTTTTTATTTATTATCTATGGAAACATGTGGTAGAGCAAAGACAAAGGTTCTGTTGGATGGCGTGCGAGACTATCCCTGAGAGGCTCGCTAGTGAGTTATTTTTCACGCTTTCGCTCCTTCGCAGACATATTCTGACATCAACCATCGATTTTGATAGGCTATTGGAGGTGTCCTAAGGGCACCCTCAACAAGATCAGAATACCAAATTTATACAAGCGTAGTTGGAAGTTGAAAAAATAATACATATGCGACTACATGTGTGGAGGTTCAAAGCTGAGATGTGGAGCTTTCTTGAGGTTTGTGTGAGACTAGCTAGATCGAACGCGCTAGTTCAATACTCACACTCCTCTGCGGCCGATGAAATTGCAGCTAAGCTAGGTAGTCCCAACCTAGAACCATGGCTACTACAGCAGGTCCGTCACAGCCCTGTTCGTAACCCCCATCACCACTGGTTTTGGGCCTCACCAATGAATTTGTGATGGTCAAGGTCATCACCGTCAGTTCCCAACCCTCCACACACACGAGTGGCGCCACCGCTATTTGTTGCTATTGCTAAGAGCCACGTGCAGGTTGTGGCTTGGACTGTGGCGCCCCTGCCATTCACCTCATGGAAGAGGACGAGGTTGTTGGGCGTTGATTAAAGCCTCCCCTATGGACATCGACCCGACCTCTTAGTCATAGAAGCAGCGACCGAGTGGTAGGGTCCTCAGGGAGGTACAATGAGAGAAGGAAAGGGAGCCGAGGAAGCTTGATGTCGTCGAGGTACAATAGGAGAGCGATGATACAATGGAGCATAAGAGGTGTGGAAAAGTAAAGGATGGGGTGATGACGCGCAGAGCTTCGATGACGGCACAATTGGTCGGCAAAAAGGGCAATGCCTATGCACTTGCGACAACTGTGGAGCAAGTGACTACGATGATGAGACGACAGAGGAGCATTCGAGGGCCGTCATAGCTAGCGCCTGAGGATATGAAGATGCCATGGGGGTGGGTGTGTGGGGAGGGGGAGAAGAAGAGCATGAACCAAAGAAATGAAAACTGACAACATCAAAATGGAAAAGCTTATGTGATGTTAGGCCTCGAAGGTTCAAACCATAAACACGCAGATAAAAAAGGAGCACACCGATGGCCTGTAGAGGCAATACACAATGCCACACGTGCTTTATGCACGAGAGGAAGACATAGAGACACCCTCAGCACGACAGCACTGTCCATTTCATTACACGTTGAAAGATCTACTATGAGCGATTGGTTGCCAACACAACCCCTTGTGCAGCCCTCGTGGCACAACTCACCCTTGTTTGGTTTAATGCGCGGATCCATATAGAGTCTAGCATCTTCAAAACAAGCCTACACTTATATCTAATTAGCTGAATCATTAGGGAGGGTACTGCCTTATAAGCCACCAGCTAGGGTTGCAACATGACTTATTCCGCACTATCTTTGTTAAGGATAACAATAAATGAATTCCATGCAATGAAAATAATCCAGATAATAAACTAATCAAAGACATTTATAGGTAGTCTTGCAAGGAAAAAAGACATCAAGAAGGTGATATCCACTAAAAAGAGAGATTCATGGAGCTATGCAAGAAAACTAATAGTTGGCTAAATTTTAGATCACTCGAGCTCAATTATATACTTATGATTTTTCAGACTGTCCAAATGCAGGATCATCAGTCTTATGTAAGATTTCAAATAATCAGATCATAGAACTAAAATAAAGGTTTTAGTTAGATTATCTCTAACAAATATGACCTAAATAGGAGTCACATTCGGTGAAATGTATCACCCTATGCAAAAAGATGTACCTATTTTTACAGGTTTTCAATATGAACGCGAAAGAGCAAGACAACGGGTTTGCCTCGAAGCGGGATTCGCCTTCAACGCAAAATACGACCTCCGTATGCTTAACCAGTTGGAGACTCTTTTTATTAAAGCAACGCGAAAAACGTATTTTAAGTTTATATCGTTACTAGGTAGCATATCCGTGCGTTGCTACGGTATAAATAAACTTTTATACTAAAAAACATTCGGATCGCACGATAAGATAACAATATTGTGAAATTAAATACCAGCATTAAAATAACAATTAATTCAAAAGACAAAGTTTGACATTTTCGTGCGGCTAAGATAATGGTTTATATCGGTAGGAAAAAATCTCAGATATCTATTTCTTTCATGCACTATAAATTCACGAATAAGTTGTGCCACATCTAAATACCATTTCATAAAATATTAGTGCCTGTCACATGGGTAATATTACATATCTTGAAAAATCGCTCACAAAACCTTAAAAGAAAGTATATTATAATCACCATATAAATATGTTACAACGCCATACAAATTGTGTATGGCGTCACCTAGGGATAAAAACGGATCGGATACGAACGGATATTACTGATATCACATTTGTTTTCATATTTCTGGTCGGATTCGGATTCGAATACGGATAGTGTCAGCCATGCCGGATAGGATACGATTGGATGTCGACATCATAAATATATGATTTGCGTATTTGGATACGGATACGGTCTTGGATGTTGAATATCCGAACTCGGATACGTAAAGATCTGAAGACCTCTAAACGGATTCGGTCGAACGAACGGTCGGATAAATATCCGTACCATTTTCATCCCTAGCGTCACCCAAGCGTCCACCATAAACGCCTACACGTTGTGAAGGGGAAGGGCCGTGGCACCTCAAAAATCATGCATTGTAGGCATCGCAGTCACTCAAGCTCGTTGGCTGTCATAATCTTCCTTGAGGGTCCAGCAATTTCAGTATAGCTAAGTAAAAAGGCTAGAAATGAAATAGCACTTTCTATTTACCTTCTTGATGTACATCCTGACCAAATTGACGAGGTCAGTCAACGGTTTGTAGTCACAGTAGCCCTTCAGGGTCCTGTCGTTCAGGAATTTCATTGATTGAATCTTAATGCATCATCCTTCGGGGGCCACAAGCCTAGCACCCCCAGTCCCCAACCCTGAATTTAGAACAGAGCTGTTAAAATCAAGTCTAAATAGCAGACTGTACATGACGCAAAAAAAGCAGATTGTACATGAATGAAACAAAGCACGTGCTTATTGAGGACTTACACTGATGTAATACGTTCAGAAATTCAATCTTTTAAATAAGCAAGGTAATCAAAATTAGTCTATAGTAGAGGTTCACTTGTCATCATATAAGCACAAAAGTATGGACCAACAACACAACAACTACAAAGAAGGCACAGGTGATGGCTGCAGCGATAGCAAAACCTGTTGCCTCTCATCAGCACGCTGTCTCAGCAACTCAATCAAGAACTACCACATCTAGCAGCACAATCTCATAACAAGACTGAAGGTATCAGGCAACCTAGAAAGCTGGTTAATTGTGTGGCGGAACCAGATACTCCTTGCTGTGTCAAGGTAACTGAAATGTTTGAAATAAATAATAGCGTGATTATTAATACATTAAAGCAACCCTTAATAACAGAAATAACGTCTCTAATTTCTGGAAATTCATGTCAGGCCAAGGCATTGGAACTTATACTACAGTAACCTACCCCACACAGAAATGATGCACAATTGCAAGAATTTAACAAGCAGATTAGTCGTACTTCAATGGAAACAAGTAAAATTATCAAGTAATAGCAGGACAATGAAAATCCTTAGATTAATTTATCTAGCATTACACCACACAATTTTCAATATCTAATAGAGACTTAGCAGCCAACCATATTGAACACATGGTCACATACGAGATCACCAGATGTACAAGCAGATAATGCAGACCAAGGGTGATGGAATTAGGAAGGGGGTTGACTCACATACTGTCATAACTACTCTAGGCCAACACACTGCCAAGGCATCGTCTACTGTAGCCGGTCCGACACGGCAGAGCAGGCGTGCCCGCGTTCCGAGTTCCCGCGTGCACGGACCCAACTGGGCTTGACTCCTAGCCAGTAGAGCGGCTGCGCCGTTGGAGCAAGTCCCCGGCCGAGCTGGATGTATAAAGGGCACAGAGAGAGATTGAGAGAGACAAGGATTGTACAACTCTATTAAACCCTTAATCAATCCATCCTCCTCCCTCCTACCTGTGCTGTTCTTGCCCTTCCCCAAGTCTATCCTCCAATTCCTTCCCCAATTCAGCTACCCTAACGTATTTGGTATCAGAGACTCGTCGGTTCCGATCAATCGCTTCCCTCACTTCGTGACGAACCCATACCTTCGGTCGGCCGTGTTCCTGTCGCCCCGTCCCTGGGTCGCCGGTGAGCCGCTGTAATTCCGTTGGTTGTTCTCTGATCTGAGCTGCGATCCCCGATCTGGCGCTTCAAAATTCCCTACCACCACCACCACCTCCACCACCACATCCCCACTTCACCCGATTTGTGAAGAACAAGCACGGCGTCATGAGCCCCGAGGGACAGCAGTTGATGACTGAGATGCAGCGTCTGTTCCGTGAGTAGACGCAGGTGCTCGATCGTCGCTTCCACGAGGCCGAGCAGTCTACGGAGCGCTAGATCGGCGAATCCGAGACACACCTCAACGATCGCATCACCGCTTCGGAGTCTCGCATCGACGGCATCGTCTCCGACGCCGCGCGCCACACCGATCTCTGCCTCACGGCCATCGAGAAGACGACAGGCGGCTTCGAGTCCTGGCGTCAGGATGCCGAGGGGACGCTCGACGATATGCGCCTCAACATCATGAAGTTGACCAAGGCCTGGGCTTGGTCTGTTCTGGAGCACTCTGTCTCCGCACCCGGCTTGATCGGCTCCTTCCCCAACTCTGAGCAGGCCGACATGCGCCCATCTACTGTCACTACGTCTGCTCGGCCCAGCGAGCACGGCGTGGATCCACCTCCACAGGAGAATGAGTTCGGGGTGGTCACAACCCTCTCTCATTCCCCGGCCAATGGTACGCACTCCACTTCTCATTACCATGGCACTGCATATGATCTCTACTCTACTTGTAACAAGCCACCCGACCCCAATCACGGGCATTCCGGTCGCCTCCCTAAGTTTCCTTTCCCTACTTTCCATGGTGGGAATGTCCGGCTTTGGATTTCCAATGCCGAGGATTACTTTGAGATGTACCAAGTGGAATCTCATATGTGGCTTAAGGTTGCGAAACAGCAGTTCAAGGATTCGGCAGCTCGTTGGATCTAATCTATAGAACCCCAACTGAAATCCTTGTCATGGCCTACATTCTGCCGTCTCCTTCATGAGCGATTTGGCCGAGACCAGCATCAAATCCTGATCCGCCGTATGTTTCACATCCACCAAGAGTCCACTGCTGTTGAATATGTCGATCGTTTCTCTGATCTGTTTGATCAGCTTAAGGCCTACAACCCAAACATCGACATGTTATTCTGTACCACACGTTTTGTTGATGGCTTACGCGATGACATCCGTTCTGTTGTTGTTGTTCAACGCCCAAGCGATCTCGATACTGCGTACACTCTGGCCCTTTTGCAGGAAGAGGTCGCTGATCCATCGAGGCGCAAGGATGGACGCAATTTGGGCGCGGTGGCACCGCGTTTCCAACCGCGTGCCCCTCCACGTCTACCGGCTCCAGGCTGAAGCTCCTGCCGACGGCGCTTTCACACCGCCGGCGACTGCCAAGACGGCGGAAGAACGCTTCCGTGCCCTCCAAGCATATCGGCGTTCCCGCGGGCTCTGTGACCATTGTGCTGAGAAATGGTCGCGAGATCACAAGTGCTCCACGTCTGTGGGCTTACACGCCATGCAGGAGGTACTGGAACTTTTCAGTATTTCTGATTGTACTGACGAATCCGACATTGCAGAGACCAGTGCAGAACAGCTGAATTAGGCTCTGTCTCAAGCTGCCACTTCCGGCACTAGTTCCCCACGCACGATGCAGTTCAATGGCAGTATTCTGGGCATCCCTATTATCGTGTTGGTGGACTCCGGCAGTACCGCTTCTTTTCTCAGTCAGCGTATTGCAGCCCAGCTTTCCAATCTCAACCTCTAGGCTGCCAATCATAAGGTTCAGATTGCTGACGGTGGTTTCATGCAGTGCTCTTCTGCTGCTTGTCGCCTGCACGTGGTCCATGGCTTCCCACTGTTTTACTCATTCTCTCAAGTTACTGCCCCTTTAACCATTCGACCTCATTGTTGGAATGGATTGGCTCGAATGTTACAGCCCCATGAAGGTTGATTGGAAGAACAAGTGGATGCAGTTGTCAGTGAATGGTTCGTCAGTTCTTTTATCTGCTTCCCCGGCTATATCAGCGCCTCACGGTCTCATTCAGCTAGCGTCTGTTCAGAATGATGAAGCCGTCCCGGATCTGTCGACGTATCCTTCTGACATACAGCAGATTCTACACCAGTTTGCTGCTGTCTGCCTGCCTCCGAGTGAACTTCCACCAGTTCGGCCGTTTGACCATAGTATTCCTTTGGTGCCAGGTGCCCGTCTGGTCAATATCAGGGCATATCATTACCCTCCTATCTTGAAGGATGAGATCGAAGCCCAAGTTTCCAAGATGCTGCAGCAAGGCCTTATTCAGCCCAGCACTTCACTATTTTCTTCGCCAGTTCTAATGGTCAAGAAAAAAGATGGTACATGGCGTTTTTGCATTGATTATCGGTATCTCAATGATCTGACCGTCAAGAGTTCCTTCCCTATTCCAGTGTTTGATCAGCTAATGGACGAGTTGTCAGGTGCTAAATGGTTTTCCATTCTTGATCTATTTGCTGGGTATCATCAAGTTCGGCTCAAGGATGGTGAGGAGTATAAAACTTCCTTCTCAACCCACTCTGGTCATTTCGAATTCAAGGTCATAGCATTTGGCCTCACAGGTGCTCCAAACACATTTCAATTGGCAATGAATCTCACTTTGGCTTCTCTGCTCAGAAAGTGTGTCATTGTGTTCTTCGACGACATTTTGATCTTCAGCCCAACTTATGAGCAACACCTAGAAGATCTGAAACAGGTGTTTGCTCTGCTGCAATCTGAGCATTGGCATATTAAGCTATCCAAGTGTTGCTTTGCTCAACAACAGATCACCTAACTAGGCCACATTCTTAGCTCCGACGGCATTGCTACTGATCCCGCCAAGGTGGAAGCAATCATTCAATGGTCTACCCCATCCAATGTCAAGGAGTTGCGGAGCTTCTCAGGCCTTGCTGGTTTTTATTGGAAATTCATTCGGCATTTCGCTGTTATTGCCAAGCCACTGACCAACCTGCTGAAAAAGGGCGCCTTCTTTATTTGGACAGAGGATCATTAGCTGGCGTTTGACACATTGAAACAGGCTATGAGCTCGGCCACTGTCTTGGCCTTACCTGATTATACCAAACCCTTTGCCATTGAAACTGACGCTTCCAACATTGGCATTGGTGCAGTATTACTCCAACAAGGCCACCCCTTAGCCTTCATCAGCAAGCCGTTGGGACCACGCACTCAGGGTCTCTCCACCTACGAGAAGGAATACATGGCCATTCTTCTCGCTGTTCAACAATGGCGTTGCTACTTACAGCTTGCTGAGTTCACCATATACACAGATCAACAGAGTTTGGTCCACTTGAATGAGCAGCGCCTCCATACCATATGGCAGCAAAAAGTGTTCACCAAGCTTCTCGGGTTGCAATACCGCATTATGTAAAGAAGGGATCGGACAACCGAGTCGCAGACGCTCTCTCACGTCGTCCTCACCCCGGTGATGCTTCTTGTCTCGCACTAGCTACTGCAATTCCTCAATGGTGCGATGACATCATTTCGGGCTATGCTTCTGACCCTACTGCTCAGGCCTATATAGCTCAGCTAGCAATCTCTCCCACAGCTGGTCCAAATTTCACTCTTACCAATGGTATTCTTCGCTACAAGAATAGAATTTGGCTAGGTAATAATACAGCCTTACAGCACCGCGTGCTTACAGCATTTCATGCCTCAGTTGTGGGAGGCCATTCTGGTGTGCCCGTGGCATATCGTCGAGTGCGACAGTCCTTTGCCTGGCCTGGTCTTAAGCAAGCTGTCCATCAGTTCATCACAAGCTGTTCCACGTGCCAGCAATCAAAGCCTGACCGAGCTCGTTACCCGGGCCTGTTGCAACCATTGCCGGTACCTTCCTCAGCTTGGCAATCCATCTCTATGGATTTTGTGGAAGGATTACCAACATCCAAGGGGTACAATTGCATCATGGTAGTTGTGGATTGCTTCTCCAAGTACAGTCATTTCATACCTCTCAAACACCCCTTTACTGCATTCGATGTTGCCACTGCATTTATGCAGCAGATTTACCATCTCCATGGCATGCCATTGTCCATCGTCTCCGACCGGGACAAAATTTTCCTTAGCAACTTGTGGTAGCATCTTTTCAAACTGGCTGACGTGCAACTCAAGATGAGCTCTTCCTACCATCCTCAGACGGATGGACAGACCGAACGGGTCAATCAATGCATGGAAACGTTTCTTTGTTGCTTCGTCAATGCAGTTCTAGCTCGTTGGTTTGATTGGCTTCATCTCGCAGAATTCTGGTACAATTCTAGCTGGCACTCGGCCCTGGATTGTTCTCCTTTTGAAGTTCTCTATGGCTACAAACCTCATCACTTCGGCATTGATGCTGTCGATGCTTGCCCGTCCATGGAATTATCTACTTGGCTGGAAGACAAACAGGTCATGCATTCCTTGATCAAACTGCACTTGGCCCGCGCTCAGAAACGCATGAAAGATCAAGCTGACAAGAAGCGCTCTGATCGTACCTTTTCTCCTGGAGATTGGGTGTATCTCAAGATGCAACCTTATGTCCAGACATCTCTGGCTCCGAGAGCTAATCAAAAGCTGGCCTTCAAGTTCTTTGGCCCTTATCAGATTCTGAACAAGGTTGGACAAGTGGCGTATCGTCCGCAGCTTCCAGACAGCTCGCGCATCCACCCAGTCTTTCACGTATCCCAACTGAAGCAGGCAGTTCCGACCAACCACTCTGTTGTCGACCTCCCACACTCCCTAGATGGTCTTCAGGTTCCACAGCGCGTTCTGCAGCGTTGTGTAGTCACCACCGATTCAGCTGTTGTTTTGCAGGGTGTCGGTGTTAGTTTTGGCGGGCGCTAACACCGGCTAGTAACTTGTGCTTTGCGGTTGAGGTGTTGGATGGTGTGCAAGGAGGAACACGGGAGATTTATACTGATTCAGGCCAAGAGGTCCCTACGTCCAGTGGAGAGGCGAGTCGTGTTACCTTGCACCGAGGTGCTTGTAGTAGGGTGTTACAGGCTGAGTCGAGAGAGGGAGAGTATCCCAAGTCTCTTGTGTGCGGAAGAGGATGCTTTCATTTTCGTGTAATTGTGTTGTGTGTATGTTGGTGTCATGAACTTGGTGAATCTCTATCTGCGACTGGCCTTCGCCCTCCCTTTTATAGTTACAAGGGAGAAGTTAGAGTTACGTGTGGTGACCTATGATGACGATACTCGGCATGGTGGGATTAGAGGTGATTAGTGGCTATCATCAGCCACGCCATCGTCTTGGCGCTTTGGCGGTATGGCTTCGGTCACTCAACTGATCTTCCACTGTTCGATCGTTGAGTTCCAAGGTGGCACAGTGTATGGGATGTGGCTTGCTGCGTGGTGGTGCGTCACGTCGTCGCGTCTGGTCCTGCACAGTGCAACGAGAAGACTGGTTGACTCTCAAAGATTGACTCCCAAGGCTGGGAGCCTTCCTTGTCGTCGGGAGCGTGACGGGACGGGTCATTAGGGGTGTCCTCCCTCAGGCGTGTTTTCCTCTCATGCGCGGTACTTTCCCGAAGGGCGAACGGTCCTGTTGGTACATTGCCCATACTCCCGGGTCGGCGGGACAGCCGTCACCTCTCCTGTCCCCGCGAGACTCAAGCGTTATGGGCAGGAGCTATCGCTGTCGTAGTTGGAGAATCTCTCCGTCAGCAAGGGGCGTCATCCAGTTGACTGTCCTTGGGACGGAGTGGAAAGAGTGGAACCGTCGTATCGGTCACCGGGGGAGGTATGGCAGTTGGTACGGAGGATGTGCACGAGCGGGGTGCCAGTCGCCTCGCGGCGTCCAGCCAGTGGGGCCGTGCCTGTAAAGTGGTCAGAGGGGTCCCTTGCGGTCCAAGATTGTCCTACTGACATCGACTGTGCATTGGATGCCTTAGAGAGACCGTGCTCGAGGAGGATGAGGAGGCTCGGGCGAATCGGAGATTTAGCGCCCGAGGGTGCCGTTGTCCCGAGCCCTCTCGTGGAGGCTCGGACGAATCGGAGATTTGGCGCTCGAGGCTGCCGCTATCCCGAGCCCTCTCGTGGAGGCTTGGGCGAATCGGAGATTTGGCGCCCGAGGGCGCCGCTGTCTCGAGCCGTGTCGCCGGGCCTTAAGGGGAGGCCACTTTGGGCCTTCACGCGCGTAGCCTTTGTGGGCTTCGGCTGGCCTTATTTGGGCCAGGTTGTGTTGAGGTTGCTTGTTTTTTGTGTTGAAGTTGGGTACCCCATACTTTGGTACCCGACAGTAGCCCCCGAGCCTGTGGGGGAGTGATGGTACTCGTCCATAGGTTCAAGTCTTTACGCCTGCCGTTGTGGTCGGGAGTAGGTGCCTTTTTTCACTGGGTGCGCGCGAGCGCACCCGGCGGGTGTAGCCCCCGAGCCTGTGGGGTGTGAAGGTACTCCTCCACAGGTTTAACACCTTTTCGTCTGTCAAAACAGTAAGGGGTAAGATAATTTTCCGGTGGGTGCGCGCGAGCGCACCCGCCGGGTGTAGCCCCCGAGGCTTTGGAGGGATGTTATAACCCTTCAAAGGCTGAAAATCGTAGTTGCGCGTGCTTGGGTATTTATCAAGGGAAGATGATCCCTCGGAAATGCAGCCCCCGAGCCTCCTATCGTAAAGGGAGTTTATCCAGTGATATTTTCGAGGCGCAGGGCAAGTTCCCAGGCCCCCGTTCTCGTATCGGAGGTCGACCCGGTCCTCCCTGTCTTTTGTAAGTTCGACCTTCGCGCTCTTTTTTCGGAAAGAGGAAGGTTTGGTCGTGCTCGTCTTTCCCGCCGGGGCGCGAGTCGGCATTTCCGGTGAGCTACAAACGGGTTGGTCCAAGTGGAGGTCCGTGCCCCGTTCGTTGGGGGTCGGCTAGTGGCCTGAGCACACTCCAAATGTTTCCCGAGGGTCAGTTAGTGGATGTCGGGTCCCTTCGATGGGTCCCGAGGGCACGATGCCTCCCACGGAGGAATTCCACGTAACCGACTCGCTACTGGGACTTGGACACAGTATGGGATGTCCCTTGTGACGTTTCGGGCGTCGGGATACTGGCCGTTTTCGTGACCCATCCACTAGCTGTCCCTAACTCGGTTTCCCTGGGGCGACTGTTCGAGCCGCTGTGGGCCAGTCCTCGATCTCCTGGGAACGTAATGGGTGCCTGAGCCCAGGGTTCCTTCGTCGGGAAGGAGAGAATATTGGCGGAATCGAGGTGCGCGGTTGTAATGATTTGGCTCACCTTTTGAGGCGCGAAGCCTGACGGACGCGACGGCGTCGGCGCAGTCGAGGCGGTTTGCGTGTGCGGCGATGGCGGTGATGTGGGGATCGTGGCGGGTCCCACATAGTTAATGCGGCGGATTCACTGCGGATCACGGCTCAGGTATATAAGGAAAGATCGTTGTTTCTTTCTTTTTACCTTAGCCATTCGCTCGCACGACTGTTTGCCTTCTCGCTCCCGTCGCCCGTCTCCTCGTCTTTGCTTCCTTGCTAGAGCCATCGTTGCCGCAGCCGTCATTCTCCCCGCAGCCTTTTCCCCTTCGCTCGCCATGGATTCCTCCTCCGCCACTGTCGACGCCACCGCCGATGTCACCGCCACCGACGCTGCCGCGGCCGCCGCCGGCATCCTCAGGCTGGAGCATTGGCCGAGGAGCACCGTGACGGAGGCGCAGCTGGAGCGCCTCGTCACTCTGGGACTGCTGCGTCCACGTACCGACGCGCAGCACCCGGAGTGGGCCGTGCCGCCGTGCGACCATGAAGAGCCGAACCCCGGCGAGGGGTACGTGGTGAGCTTCATCGCCTACCACGAGCCGTGGGCTTGGCTCGCCACCGAGACGCTTCTGCCGGGCCCACCTCTTCGAGAACGGGCAGGAGCTCCACAACCTCACCCCGAATTCCATCACACAGGCGTCGATTTTCGCCGCCCTGTGTGAAGGCTACTTCGGGGTGCCCCCGCACTGGAACCTGTGGCGCCGTGTCTCCCGCGTCGACTGGTACACTAAGTCGGCTGGCGTGAGGAAGCCGCGGGAGATCCAGCGCGCGAGGGGTTGCAGGCTTCGTGATCTGCTCCTCGTCGTACATCCCCTGCAGGGCCCCCTCCTCTAACAAGGGGTGGCACAGTGGCTGGTTCTGCCTTCGCAACGACGGGGGTCTCTTCCCCAAGTTCACGGGAAGGGCACTCATGGCTCCTCTTCCTCAGTGGGAATGGGAGTGCCCGTCGAAGGAGTCCAAACACCTGGCCATCTATTTCGACGCGCTTGAGGAGTTGAACAAAAGGGGCCTCACAGGGGCCGGCGTGGCGGGGAACTTCCACATGCGGACGGTGCTACCTCTGATGGAGCGCCGCCTGGTGCTCCATTAGATGGTGACCGGGTTGCAGCGGGAGGGCACGGCGATGCTGGTCCGCGACCTTGGCGAGGTGGAGGTTATGCGCCGCGTCGGCAACATGGTGGGGGGTCATCCCACCTGGGAGGAGGTGGACCGGGTGCCTATGCGTCCCTGCACGGGCATCCCAGCGCTGGTAAGTGTCGTTCGCTTGATCGGGCCGCTGGTTTCCCCATCTTCTTCCTAACCCTTCTCCTTCGTTCGTCATAAGGCCTCTCCAGGACCCGAAAGGCTTCCCTTCTGCCCGTCCCGGAGGACAAAGAACGGCAAACCCAGAACCGCCTCCGGGCCGCGACGGAGAAAGCGAAGAAGGACAAGGCGACCGCCCGGAACCAGAAGAAGGCGCTGGAAGTTGGAGGAATCCTCCCAGCGTCGCCACCGCCTGAGGGAGGCCGGGGAGCCCGAGGTGGATACCCCCACTGATGACGACGACGACGACGATGATGAAGAAGAAGAAGATTTTTCCATCTTTGACTTGGAGTCTGATCGGCTGCTTGCGGCCACATAGCTCGCGGTGGGCACTGACGAGCCTGGAAAGGATCCGCTGTCAGCATCCGCCAGCAGAAGTGCCGGGGTTCGTGATCCGAACCCTCGGGCAAACCTGCCGGAGACCGCGTCCAAGGACGCGGCTCCTGGCAGGGCAACATCAGGAGGGGGGCTCCGCCTGCCATCAGCAGCGAGGTTCCGCCGGAGGGGCCGGGAACGGGCTCAGGCCCGGCGCCCGAGATGCCCCGAGGCTCCGGCAGGAAAAATCCGACCGGCTCCGGGGCGGCGACAAGGAAGACGAGGATGGTACCGAAGACCACGTAAGTCATATTTCGTGTCGATTTTTCCTGCTGGAGTTTTGTTTCAACGTTATGACATTACCTTTTTCTTGTTGCCGCCGCAGCGCACGGTCCGGTCTATCTCTCCGGGTCTCCCAACAGAAGGTGCTGAAGATCCGGGGAGATGACACGGCCGGGGAGAGAGCCCGCGCCTCGGGCGAGGAGACTAACCCTCCCGTCGGTCTGACGTCGGCGTCGGAGGGACCTTCTACGGGGAGGGTGACTCCGTCCGAGGTTGATGCTGCCGCGTCCTCGGCTACTGCAGAGGCAGTTCCGTTGCCAGCCCCCGGGACTCCGGTCGTCGGTTCCGGAGGCACCTCGCGGGAGCCGACCGTTGACGTCGCCGCGCAACTGGTCGCCAGCAGACTCGGCGGCAGCGGACGCTGCAGCGAGGGCTCCTCCTCTTCGTGAGGAGGGCCCTTGGGCGTTGGCGCTGACGGGCCCGCCCCCTCGGGAGCTAACGTCCTCTCGGATCGAGTGGGCGGATCGGGCGGACCCTCAGGGGCCGCCCGTCTTCTCGCTTCGGGACGACCTTGAGGGCCCCGAGTGGGACGCCGCCCAGGTGCTAGGGTCCGGCTCGGCGGCGACCCTCCGCGCGGTCGCTAATGTCCTCGACACGGAGCTCTCGGATCGGCTTCGGGTGAGCCTCAGTTGCCTTGTAACTTCTCCTGCGTGTAAGTGCTCGACTTACCTGCTGTCGTCTTTTCTTTCCTTCTTAGGGCCTGATGCGCACCTCCCGGGACAAGTCCCGCTTCCTCCGCGGTGGGCTTGGCCTTTGGAGGCAGCTTGACCTCAAGAAGAGGGCACTCGACCGTGCCCAGAGCGAGCTCGCCGCCGTGACCTCCCGATTCACCGAAGTGAGTGTCAGCAACGCCCTCCTGAAGGAGGAGGTTACGGAGGCAGTGGGCCGGGTTGCCGCCTCAACAAGGCGGTCGCAGCAGCTGGAGAGCGCCCTGGCTGAGGCAACGAGGGAGCGCGACGCCGCCCTGCAGCTCACCGCCGAGAAGACCTCCGCCGCCGCATCACTGGTCGACGACCAGAAGGAGACTCAGGCGGCCCTCACTCCGGCGGTCGGCGAGGTTGACTTGGCGCGGGGCGAGGCGTCGAAGGCTCGGAAGCGGCGCAGCTGGCTAAGGAGGAGATCCGGCGGTATGCGTTGTGTCGGGTTCTTTTTGCTTCGTTCGTCTTCGTTGCTTGCTGCCTGAAACCCTGTCTATTTTCTCGTTTCGTACCTTTGCAGCTCTGCAGGCCGCTTATGACGGCGAGGTCCGCGACAACCAGGAGCTGCAGCGGGTGGCACGCGCCCTGTGTGACTCCGTCGGCAGCGGCGGCGAGCCCTCGGGGATGTCGCTCCGCAGCCGACTGGAGGCGCTTCACGGCAGTGTCCGCGACCGCGTTAAGGAGGCCTTGCTGACCGGAGTCCAAAAGACGTTGGCGGTCGCCAAGCCTCACTACGAGAACTTTGACGCCGGCCCCATCAGCGAGGGCTTTGTTGAGGCGGATGACGAGGTGCTCCTGGCGTTGGAGGACTCCATGAGGACGCCTACAGAGGCGCTGGCGAGCCTTTTCGAGCCCGAGGTCGAGCTTCCTCCCCTGTACCTGCCGTGAGAAGAAGTCGGGCCATCGTGCCCTCGGAAAAAATTTGTCGTGAGTAGTTATCAGGGAACAAACATGCGGCCCTTCGTGGCCTTAATATTTATGTAAATATTATTTCATGTTTGCTTTTTGTTCGTTCTCGGCGCTTTTCTCTTAAGTATTTTCTTCTACTGACTCTGTGCCCAGGCCATCGAGCCTCGGGAGACTTTTCCGGGTGTCGTAGCTTTAGGGGCGTAGACGCAGCCGTAGTCTAAGAGTTTCAATGAGAGGGAAAACTTAAGAAAAAATATTGGCTGAGTTTTCCCGAGTCTCCTGCCCTTGCCGAACGTTGATCTTATTAGTTCTCTTCTGAGCTCGAGTTATCCTTCGGACGTGGAGTGGCGAGTGAGGATGCCGTAGCCCGGAGGTGTAGACGGTCCCGCGGCTCGGCTGGCTCTGTCCTCTGGGACTTCTTTTGCTCTTCCGAGCTTTATAAGCCTCGGTTTGACTTGGGTGGGAGATGTGCTCGGGAAAGGAAAAAATTTCAGCGAGTTTTGAAATCTTTAAGTTTCGGATTTTCGTTGCGGCTCAGGAGAGTCCAGGGGATTCCCCCCGTCCTAGCCCCTGAGGGAGGGTCGGCCTTAAAGATAAGGCTGAGCCTCACTTTGTTATGCGCAGAACTTTACAAGTTCGCTTGTTCCCGAGGGTCGGCTCGGGTTAAAATCAATATAAAGAAGGACGAAACGATTCCTTTTATTGATTTCATAATTTATACAATACAATCGATCAAGGTTCAGGGATAGAAGCGACGTAGCTATTCGATATTCCAGGCGTTGCTGTAGACTTCGCCCCCTTCGTTCGCCAGCTTGTACGTCCCGGGCCGCAACACCTCGGCGATGATGAAAGGCCCTTCCCATGACGGCGTCAGCTTGTGACGTCCCCTGTTGTCCTGCCTGAGCCGCAATACCAAGGTCGCCTACATTGAAGGCTCGGCCTCGGATGCGCCGAGCGTGGTACCTGCGAAGGGACTGCTGGTATTTGGCTGAGTGCAGTAGGGCGACGTCCCGAGCCTCGTCGACCTGGTCCAACGCGTCTTCCCGAGAGGTTTGGTTGCCTTGTTCGTCGTAGGCCCGGACCCTCGGGGCACCATACTCCAAGTCCGTGGGGAGAACGGCCTCGGCGCCATAGGCCAAGAAGAAGGGCGTGAACCCCGTGGCTCGGCTCGGCGTAGTCCTCAGGTTCCATATCACCGCGGGAAGCTCGGTTAGCCACCTCTTGCCGAACTTGTTCAGCCTGTTGAAGATCCTGGGCTTGAGGCCTTGGAGGATCATGCCATTGGCACGCTCCACTTGGCCATTTGTTCTCGGGTGGGCTACCACCGACCAATCCACTCGTATGTGGTGCTGGTCGCCGAACACCAGGAATTTCTTCCCTGTGAATTGTGTGCCGTTGTCAGTGATGATGGAGTTTGGGACGCCGAATCGGAGAACGATGTCGGTGAAGAACAGGACCGCCTGGGTTGAGGTGATCTGCGTGAGTTGCCGAGCTTCAATGCACTTGGAGAACTTATCGATGGCAACAAGCAGGTGGGTAAAGCCCCCGGGCGCCTTTTGGACGGGA
This sequence comes from Eremochloa ophiuroides, assembly GCA_038502445.1. Taxonomy (NCBI): domain Eukaryota; kingdom Viridiplantae; phylum Streptophyta; class Magnoliopsida; order Poales; family Poaceae; genus Eremochloa; species Eremochloa ophiuroides. Next base: position 103,414,770 of record JAHLJS010000002.1, on the reverse strand, counting down.
CCGACAAGGTCCAGTCCCTACACGGCGAAAGGCCAGGTGAGAGGGATGTCTGGAGGGTTTGGGCCGGGAGATGTGTCTGCCAAGCATAGTACTGGTATCCTTCGCAGGAGCGTACTACCTCGGTGGCATCTGCTATGGCTGTTGGCCAGTAGAAGCCTTGTCGGAAAGCATTGCCGACGAGGGTCCTCGGTGCGGCATGATGCCCGCAGGCCCCAGCATGTATCTCTTTGATTAAGCATTTACCCTGACTGAAGGGGATACAGCGCTGGAGGATGCCCGAGGGACTTCGTCGGTAAAGTTCTCCGTCTACCATTCTGTAGATCTTGGCTTTACATGCCAGCCGCCGAGTTTTGGTCTTGTCGGAGGGTAGGATCCCTCGGACAAGCCAATTGACCAGTGGCTCACGCCAGTCTGGTTCGTCGTCGTCCGTCTCGGCTTTAGCTTCCGATGCCTCAGCGTCGACCTCCATCGCTTCAGCCTCGGCGTCGCTGTCATCCTTAGCCTCGGCCGGGGGTCGCTTTTCTCCCGAAGGGTCGGCAGCCCCTGAGTGATTCCCGAGGCTCGGGACGGCTTCAAGCCCCTCGGGACGCTCGGGAGCTCATTTCTCCTTGCTTCCTGAGGGGTTGTCATTGATTGTCGGCTTGTAGAGGTCGTTGGCAAACACCCCCGTCAGGACCGAAGTCCTTTCTGATGCGATTTTTGCCAACTCGTCGGCCTCCTCGTTATACCTACGCGCGACGTGGTTGAGCTCGAGGCCGTCAAATTTTTCCTTGAGCCGCCGCACCAACTTGCAGTAGGCCGCCATCTTTGCGTCATGGCACGTCGACTCCTTCATCACCTGGTCCCACCACGAGCTGAGAATCGCCTCGTACCTCGAGGCGTCTGATGCCCAGCTCGATGGCGATGTGAAGTCCATTGACGAGTGCCTCGTACTCCGCCACGTTGTTGGAGGCGGCGAAATGCAGCCTCAGGAGGTACTTGAGTCGGACTCCGAGGGGTGAGACGAACACGATGCCTGCACCGGCACCCGTCTTCATTAACGACCCATCGAAGTACATGACCCAATATTCGTCCCGGGAGAGCTGCGGTGGCAACTGTGTCTCGGTCCACTCCGCCACAAAATCCGCCAACACCTGGGACTTGATGGCCTTGCGTGGCGCGTAGGTGATGCCGTCGCCCATGAGCTCGATTGCCCATTTGGCGATTCTTCCTGTGGCCTCGCGACTCTGTATCACCTCCCCAAGGGGGAATGATGACACCACGGTCACAGGATGTGACTCGAAGTAGTGTCGCAACTTGCGCCGAGCGAGGACGATTGCATACACCAGCTCCTGTATCTGAGGTTAGCACGTCTTGGTTTCGGACAAGACCTCGCTAATGAAGTAAACTGGCTGTTGCACCGGTAGGGCATGCCCTTCCTCTCGTCGTTCGACGACAATTGCTGCACTCACAACCTGGTTAGTGGCAGCAACATACAACAAGAGGTTTTCTTCCTTCGTTGGCGGCACAAGGACCGGTGCTTTGGAAAGTAGAGCTTTCAGCCTTTCAAGGGCTTCCTGGGCCTCGGGGGTTCAGGAAAAGTGCTCATTTTTCTTCAGCAACCGATACAGGGGGAGCCCCTTTTCACCAAGCCTAGAAATGAATCGGCTCAAGGCTGCAAGACATCCTATGAGCTTTTGCACACCCTTGAGGTTTCGGATTGGGCCCATCTGTGTGATGGCCGATATCTTTTCCAGATTGGCTTCGATGCCACGCTTGGAAATGATGAACCCGAGGAGCATGCCCCGATGGACCCCGAAAACGCACTTCTCGAGGTTTAGCTTTATATTTTTCTTCTTGAGGCAGTCGAATGCCTTTTCTAGGTCAGCTATTAAGTCGTTGGCCTTCCTAGACTCTATCACTATATCGTCTACGTACGCCTCAATGGTCCGCCCGATGAGGTCCCCAAAAACTTTAAGCATGCAACGCTGATAAGTTGCGCCCGCATTTTTTAGCCCAAATGGCATGCTTACGTAGCAATATGTGCCAAAAGGAGTAATAAAAAAAGTCGCCAACTCGGTCGGACTCTTTCATGCGAATATGGTGATAGCCGGAATATGCATCAAGAAAACAAAGTCGTTCGCAACCAATAGTAGAATCAACTATTTGGTCAATGCGAGGTAATGGAAATGGATACTTAGGACAAGCTTTATTCAGACCAGTGTAATCGACACACATTCTCTATTTTTTATTTTTCTTTTTAACCAAAACAGGATATGCTAACCATTCTGGATGGAAGACCTCCTTGATGAATCCGACCGCCAAAAGCTTCTGCACCTCCTCCCCGATGGCCCGGCGCTTCTCCTCATCGAATCGGCGCAGGCGCTGCTTCACCGGCTTGGACTCGGCCCGGATGTCCAAGGAGTGCTCGGCGACCTCCCTCGGGATGCCTGGCATGTCTGAGGGACTCCAAGCAAACACGTCGGCGTGCTTGCGAAGAAAGTCGACGAGCACGGCTTCCTATTTGGGGTCGAGGGTGGCGCTGATCTTCAGCACCTTGCCGTTGGCGGAGCTCGGGTCGAGGGGGATCTCTTTCACCCCCTCGACGGGCTTAAAGGTGCCCGTGGTCTTCTTAGGGTCGGGGACCTCCTTCGCCATCTGCTCGAGGTCGGCGATGAGAGCCGACTCCTCCAGTGCGCTGGCATACTCGCAACATTCAACGTCAGATTGGTACGCGTGCTGGTAGGATGTGCCGATGGTGATGACCCCCTTAGGCCCAGGCATCTTGAGCTTGAGGTAGGGGTAGTTCGGGACCGCCATGAACTTGGCGTAACACGACCGCCCGAGGATGGCATGGTAGGTGCCGCGAAAGCCTACCACTTCAAAAGTTAGGACCTCCTTCCTGAAATTGTCAGGGGTCCCAAAGTAAACGGGCAGGTCGATCTGCCCGAGGGGTTGCACGCTCTTCCCGGGCACTACCCCGTGGAATGGGGACGTCGTGGCCCGGAGGAGCGAGCGGCTGATTCCCATCGAATCAAGGGTATCAGCGTAGAGAATGTTGAGGCTGCTACCTCCGTCCATGAGGACTTTGGTGAGCCTCGTGTTGCCAACGACGGGGTCGACAACGAGTGGGTAGCGCCCTGGCGACAGGACGTAGTCCGGGTGGTCATCCCGGATGAAGGTGATCGCGTCGAGCGACCAGTCGAGGAAGCGAGGTGTCGCTGGCCCGACAGGAGTAGACCTCCCGGCGCTCACGTTTTCGCTGGCGCGGTGTAGGGGCGGCCCCTAGTTCGCCAAAGATCATGAGGCACTTGTCGATGGGCGGGAAGTCGTCGTCCTTCTCGTCAGCATTACGCATTGACCGAGCGTGTGCTGTACCGGACCTGCGTGGTACGGGCACGGCTTGGTCAGCATTTCGTCAAAACGGCCCCGAGGGGGCCGTGCCCCCTTGGGCTCGGTGGCTGCCACCAAGGTGTCGCTGCGTGGTAGGGCCTTTCCCTTTCCCTTCTTCTTCTTGTTGGTCAGGGCTCGGGAAGAGGTGCCCTCGGGGGCCTCCTCCTTTCGTTTGCCCTTAGGGTCGGAGAAAAGGGCTCCCACTGCCTCGTCCCCTAAGGCGAAGCTGGTAGCGATCTTCATGAGCTCGGCGACGCTGGTTGGCGTCTGACGCCTTATCTCATGAACTAGCTCTTTGCAGGAAGTTCCTGCAGCGAATGCTCCGACGATGTCGGAGTCGGTGACCTGGGGCAGCTCATTGTACTGCTTGGAGAAGCGACGGATGTAGTCCCGATGGGACTCTCCCGGTTTTTGCTTGCAGCTGCGGAGGTCCCAGGAGTTACCAGGGCGTACGTACGTGCCCTGGAAGTTCCCTACGAAGATCTTGACCAGATCGTTCCAGTCAAAGATCATTCGCAGGGGAAGATGTTCCAGCCAAGCTCTTGCAGAGTCAGCGAGGAACAGGGGGAGGTTGCGGATAATGATGAGGTCATCCTGTGCGCCGCCAAGCTGGCACGCAAGACGATAATCCGCTAACCAAAGCTCGGGGTTCGTCTCCCCCCGAGTATTTGGTTATGTTGGCCGGCTGTCGGAACCGGGGCGGGAACTTGGCCCTTCGGATGGCCTCGCTGAAGACGCGAGGTCATGAGGGCTCGGGTGAGGGTTCGCGATCCTCATCCGAGTCGTAGCGCCCGCCCCGATGGACGCTATAGCCGCGCGCGGCTCCGTCAGTCTTCCGCCGGCCGCAGGCTTGCAGAATGGCTCGGACGTCGACGTACTTCCCAAGCCGTTGGTGGACTGGCGGGGCCCTTGGAGCCACGGGTCAAACCGAGGCTTCGCGTTCGTGGCGAGCTATGCCGCCACGCTGGTGACTTTCAGCGCCACAGTGTCACGACGCTGAGCTTTCTACCTGGAGGACGGCTGCATCCTCCAGGAGGTCCTTGAGTTGATTCCTGAGCTATCGTGCCTCCTCGGTGGAGGGCTCAGGTATGTTCCGGAGCAGCATCGCTGCTTCCGCGAGCTTTCGGCTTGCTCGGGGGCGGCCCCCGGTGTCTCGGCTCCGCCGTCAACAATGATCCGGGCCTGAACATCTCGGGCTCGACGCCGAGCTGCTCCTCCATCGCTCCGCCGCTCGTCGCGCTCCAGCGTGGCTCGCAGCTGGGTGAGGCACAAGCGGTCCTCGTCCATCCGCGCCTTAAGCTCCCGGAGCTGCTCTAGCTCTGGGGTTTGAGGTGCGGGGCGAGATGTTCCTGCCCCCTGATCCAGCGGCGGGGCTGACCGTGCAGGCCACGGGGCCGCTGGAGGGGGCGTGACTTGTTGGTGGTGGGGTTGCGAGGGTGGGGGTATGTCGTCGTTGTCCCCTGAGTGGACGTCCTCCACCCGCCCCTCATCAGGGTGCATCAAGTTGTAGCACTCCCGAGCAGGGTCGATGTAGGACTGGTCCGAGTTGGTGCTGACGCTCAGGGCATTCTCCCCCGAGTCGTCGGTGTGGGCGGCGAAATCCACGTTTGCCCAGAACTCATCATCATCGTCGCTGTAGTTGCGACGAGACGACGAGGTCCAGCCATAACGGTCCCACCCCTCTGAGTGTTCTCGAGGGGTGAGGTTGACGGTGGTATCCGTTTCCCCACCGCCATGCGCCCTGGTACTTTCCCCAGGGGATGACGGTGAGGACGCCACGTGGTCTCCCACGAGGCTATCAGGCGCTCGAGGCGCTGGACTGGAGTGTCCGACAGCTCATGCAACAATGCACGAACTGCACGAACGTGGGCGTCCATGGCGATCTGGAGCCCAAAGAGGGATGACGGCGTCGTTTCCCTCCCCCGGTGAGGGCGGAGAGAAAGTTCGGCCGGCATCGTGTTTCCACTTTCGCCCATCCTTCGGGCAATAGGCGGATGCGTGGCCGCCGGTGCCAGAGATCCCAGGACAGCGGCTGGTGCAGTATTGGCTTCCCCCGTTGGGGGTGCCTGGTTGGCCGCATCTCCCGCGACCAGAGGCTGGTTGGCGCTGGTGCGCCTCCTCCTCCTGGTCCGCCGGGAGCGGCGTGTAACGTTTCCCCCGTCCTCTGGGGTGGGTGGAAGCGTTGCGGGGGTCCCTTCTCCGGCCGCCTGCTGGGCCGGGGTTAGGACGACAAGGACACGGGGCTCGGTCGGGCGCAGGTTCATCTTGAGCCCTTGGCCGGTGGCCACGAACTCGAGAGTCCCGAACCGGAGCACCGCGCCAGCGGGAAGCGTGGTGGAGCTGGCTGCCATCCGAAACCTACGTCAACACGCAAAAGGCCCCTACCTGGCGCGCCAACTGTCGGTGCTAGTTTTGGCGGGCGCTAACACCGGCTAGTAACTTGTGCTTTGCGGTTGAGGTGTCGGATGGTGTGCAAGGAGAAACATGGGAGATTTATACTGGTTCAGGCCAAGAGGGCCCTACGTCCAGTGGAGAGGCGAGTCGTGTTGCCCTGCACCAAGGTGCTTGTAGTAGGGGGGTTACAGGCTGAGTCGAGAGAGGGAGAGTATCCTAAGTCTCTTGTGTGCGGAAGAGGATGCTTTCGTTTTCGTGTAGTTGTGTTGTGTGTATGTTGGTGTCGTGAACTTGGTGAATCTCTATCTGCGACTGGCCTCCGCCCTCCCTTTTATAGTTACAAGGGAGAAGCTAGAGTTACATGTGGTGACCTATGATGACGATACTCGGCATGGTGAGATCAGAGGTGATTAGTGGCTATCGTCAGCCACGCCATCGTCTTGGCGCTTCGGCGGTATGGATTCGGTCATTCGACTGATCTTCCACTATTCGATCGTTGAGTTCCAAGGTGGCACAATGTATGGGACGTGGCTTGCTGCGTGGCGGTGCGTCACGTCGTCGCGTCCGGTCCTACACAGTGCAACGAGAAGACTGGTTGACTCTCAAAGATTGACTCTCGAGGCTGGGAGCCTTCCTTGCCGTCGGGAGCGTGACGGGACGGGTCATTAGGGGTATCCTTCCTCGGGCATGTTTTCCTCTCATGCGCGGTACTTTCCCAAAGGGCGAACGGTCCTGTTGCTACATTGCCCATACTCCCGGGTCGGCGGGACAGCCGTCACCTCTCCTATCCCCGCGAGACTCGAGCGTTATGGGCAGGAGCTATCGCTGTCGTACTTGGAGAATCTCTCTGTTAGCAAGGGGCATCATCCGGGTGACTGTCCTTGGGACGGAGTGGAAAGAGTGGAACCGTCATATCGGTCACCGGAGGAGGTATGGCAGTTGGTACGGAGGACGTGCACGAGCGGGGTGCCGTCGCCTCGCGGCGTCCAGTCAGTGGGGCCGTGCCTGTAAAGTGGTCAGAGGGGTCCCTTGCGGTCCAAGATTGCCCTGCTGACGTCGACTGTGCATTGGATGCCTTAGAGAGACCGTGCTCGAGGAGGATGAGGAGGCTCGGGCGAATCGGAGATTTAGCGCCCGAGGGTGCCGCTGTCCCGAGCCCTTTCGTGGAGGCTCGGGCGAATCGGAGATTTGGCGCCCGAGGGTGCCGCTGTCCCGAGCCCTCTCGTGGAGGCTCGGGCGAATCGGAGATTTGGCGCCCGAGGGTGCTGCTGTCCCGAGCCCTCTCGTGGAGGCTCGGGCGAATCGGAGATTTGGTGCCCGAGGGTGCCGCTGTCCCGAGCCGTCTCGTGGAGGCTCGGGCGAATCGGAGATTTGGCGCCCGAGGGTGCCGCTGTCCCGAGCCGTGCCGCCGGGCCTTATGGGAGGCCACTTTGGGCCTTCACGCGCGTAGCCTTCGTGGGCTTCGGCTGGCCTTATTTGGGCCAGGTTACGCTGAGGTTGCTTGTTTTTTGCGTTGAAGTTGGGTACCCTATACTTTGGTACCCGACACAGGGATTGATTCAGTGGTCACGTCTTCCTCGTTCCATGGCCACCTGGGAGGACCTCGAGGCTCTCAAGCAGCGGTTCCCTCGCGCACCTGCTTGGGGACAAGCAGGTACCAAAGGGGGAGGGGATGTCACAACTACTCCAGGCCAACACCCTGCCAAGGCATCATCTACTGTAGCTGGTCCGATACAGAAGAGCAGGCGCGCCCGCGCTCCGAGTTCCCGCGTGCATGGACCCAACTGGGTTTGACTCCTAAGCCAGTAGAGCGGCTGCACCGCTGGAGCAAGTCCCCGGCCGAGCCGGATGTATAAAGGGCACAGAGAAAGACAAGGATTGTACAACTCTGTTAAACCCTTAATCAATCCATCCTCCTCCCTCCTACCGGTGCTGTTCTTCCCCTTCCCCAAGTCTATCCTCCAATTCCTTCCCCAATCCAGCTACCCTAACACATACCTGTTGATCACATACAGAAAATCTTTGAACGAGATCAAAGTTAGTCGTAGCTGGTCACATGATGATAGTCTTTGAACGAGACCGTCGTAGAGAAGAGAATGGGTGCCATACCGCAGCAGATATAGCAAACTATCTGCGCAACTTCAAGTCCATAATGTGTATATTTATCGAGTTTGTACAAAATACTGCAAAACAGGAGTATCAATAGCTTTTAAAGTAAATTCACATGACACTGCAAAACTCGGTGTATAGAATAACTTTAGGTTATAGAATCCAAACTGAGCTGTGATGCTTCAAGGTCCCATGTGATAGTATTTCGGTGGGTCCTGGATTAAAACACATTGCTGCAACTGCATTAATATAGTCAACAAAGGTAACCAAACTGAAAAAAAATCAAAATAAATTTAAGCTCTGTGTTTCTTAATCCATCCTGAGTATATATATGCAGTAGTATCAAATTGCTTGGGTTTTCAGTGTATGAGATATGGAGATAGAATAGTAAAAATCCACATCCAGCATATCAAGAGCTTTTAGAAAATAAATTAGAAACCCCAGCTTAAATGCTAAGGTAACAAGCATCAGAAATAGTAATACAATGCATAAACCACTTAGAAGCATGCAACTTTCCAGAAGGAAGATTTTTTTTTTCTTCTTTGGAAACAGGAATGGTTGTTTCCTCACCATGAGATATGATGCCCCATCTGCTCTGGTTCCATCTATCCTTCATGATAGCCATCTTTAGATCCTTGATAGTGACAAAATTCAATACTGCAACATTTTTCACAGGAATAAAAGAAGCAGGTAATCACATCACAGAAGAATTCATCAAAAGCATTGCCATTATAATACAACAATTTTTTAGGACCAACAAGGTGCAGGGCAGATCTCCAAACCCACATGGCCACATATCATGTCATAATGACTACTCAATTATACCTAACTGAAGTATCATCTATTGATCATATAATGCCTTGGCCAGACCAAAATCCAATAGTAATTCGCTGCTGCATAGTAAGCACTATGTGTACGCAGTGCAGACAAGGACAACAGCACAGAAGCACAGGGAAAGGTAATCCAATCGCATCAAGATCTGAGGAGGCAGCGAGGGGGGTTGGGATGTCGAGGAGAGGGCGCGCGTCGCAGTTGCAGGCGGGTGACGCGGCCGCCGCCGTGAGCGCCTCCGACGTGCCAGTAGAGCTATGGGCCGATGATGTACGCGGTGAGGCCGAGGCCGAGCAGCGCCACCAACGGTGGGCTCAGGCCTGCTTCCTGCCAGTGCGATCTGTGTAACGCTGAGAGGGTGAGGGCGGAGGAAATGGCTATAACGAGACTTGTTTCGCTATAATGGAACTTTTATCGTTAACATTGCTAAAATGACACCCGAAACATTAACTTCTCGTCATACATGACATTTGGCTCATTTAATTAGTTTTCTCTCCTAGAATACACGTATTTTCACTTGATGAGACCCTATTGCCATACAGCAGATCCGATCGATCCACAAATATCAGTCATCAACATACAGTACAGTACAGACCTCGTCGTTGGTGTTCCTGCTGCTATGCTTGCCTTGGTCCAGCAGCCGGAGCTCCGTCGCCGCCTCTTTGTCACTGCTGGTGCCGGGAAGGAGCTGCACGCATGACGCATGGATCGGTCGTCGTCGTCGTCGTCGTCGTCAGGAAATTAAAGGACAAGTGGCCATTGGGTCGAATCCAAATTAAATGAAGAAAAAACAAGTACTAGCTAGCAGTCGTCGTAACGTATGTTAATGGTGAGGTACTCCACAGCAGGAGATAGAATATCACAAACGAGCCGCCGCAGCCTGCTCCCGGCCACCAGCTGGTCAGGCCAGGGCGCCTGGAGCCGCGGGCAGGCAGCCAGCAGCCGCTGCCAGGCCGTCCAGGCCACCTGCCACCGCGTCTAGGGCAAGAACCCGCGCGGCCAGCGTGCCCAGGCCGCGTCCAGGCCGGAAGGGGGAGCGGCCAGGCCAGCACCTTCATCCATGGCGACGATCTCGCTACGAACAAGGGCGGCGCGGCGTCGGGGTAAGAAGAGGAAACGACGTGAAGCACGGAAGGGCAATACAGTCACATGTGAGCAAAGAGATTAAAAGAAATCAAATGTCATGTATTACGATAAGCTAATGTTTCGAGTGTCGTTTTAGCGATGTCAATGATAGAAGTTCTATTTTAACGAAACACGTTGTCTGGAGTCATATTATAGCAATTTTCTCGTGAGGGCAATGGAGACGACGGCAGTGACAACTAGGGCAAAGTTGATGGCGACGACAACGGCGAGGGCGAGCAGAGGAGATTGCGGAGTGGAGAGGATAGACGAGTTGAGGCCAGGCGATGGGATGTCGCACTCGTAGCCTCGCAGGGGAGGCGAAGTAATTGCTTCTTTTTTTTGCGAACGAGGAGAAGTAATTGCTGCGGAGATTTTTCTTTCTTTTTTTAGGGACAGAAAAGGGTGAGCAATGCCGTCAGGCCGGGCATAGCAGAGGAGCGGGCGGGTGTCGCAGGGAAGGTAGATGGAAGTACTAAACAATTGTCGTACTAAAAGTTGTCTACTTTTTTAGTATTATTAGTTGTAGATATATACACGCTTTGGCTAGTTCTAGGAAAAAAAAAGTTTATATCGTTATAGATAGTCTGTTAGAGATAATATTATAGACAGAGGCCGCTAAAGGCGTCAGGATTCGGTCGTTGCATACACTTGACCTGTACGTACACGTCCCGATCAAGCTGGAGAGATATATCCGGAGACGCCAAGCAACCAGGGTAAGCACACCCTCGGCCCCACCTGCCGGCGACAGAGACATGCCAGTTTGACCCACTGGACAGCGAGAGAACGAGGCGCCGTAGCATACGATTCCCCGGTGGTATAGATCCCACCGCCACCGTCCGGCCGTTTCCCCGCCTCTGCCTCCCTCCATCTAAAGTCGACGACGACGACGACCGACCCAGCCAAAAGTCCACAGCCTTTTCCAAGGAGAAAGGGATGGGCTGCTGCAGCAGCCGGAGCTCCGATTCGCCGGCCAGCCGCGTGACGCGGTGGCGCTCCACAGGGATCGCCGCGCTCCGGGACGCTAGGTTGAAGGTTCGCGCCATCTCTTACCCGCCCCCCCAACTTCGCCCGTCGTCGTAATTATGGTTTTTATTTTTCGATTTTCCCAGTGTTTCTTAGGCTCCACCCAGTTTTTTGTGCCTATGTAGCGATTCTGAGTTACTCGATTATGCCATATAGGGAAAGAATTATGAATGGGGCCTTTCTAAGCTGGCCTCGGTTGGGGAGGTTTCTATGGCAAAGTATTACTAATACAGATACAGTAGTAATCCATCGTCGCTAACAAATGCTGGGTTATTTCTTGGTGGTCTGCAACTTCGATCTTCTCCATGCATACATCATCAATGCTGAGCAGCACTCCTTCTGGCCACCTATAATAAAAGGATAGTGAACTTCTATTGGCGTTTGTGTTTTATTTGACAGATATGATTTAATTTCTGGTCCGTAATTATCACGTCGTGTGCCACAGCTGAATTGGTTATTGATGTGTACAAAAACGTGTACAGTGAAAACTGAATAGGGGATAGGAGCAAATGCATGATGCATAGTTATGTATATCTGGTATCTGGGTTACAAGGAATTGAACATCGTCTTTCTTTTCCAGTGGAAATTATATAAATTAGATAATTAATTAGCAAAAAAATCCGATTCCAGTAAAGAAAATATCATGACATCCTACCAGAACAACTGTTTATAGGTGTGAATGGTTAAATAGAATGGTAATAAAGCAATGAAAAGTAGAACATTTTGGTGCAAGGCACTCACATAAACATTTTAGGCACATGCGAAAACAAGTTTTGAATTATACACGCATTTCCCCTCATAACTAAGAAAGTACCATCTGTTGCTAAACCTTTAAATATTGCAAAACATGTGTTATGCTCCACACTTCCAGTGACTATTTCAGTGATGTATACTTCTTCAGTAGCATTTGAAGGGGTTTTGTGGTTAAGCATAGATTTCAGCGATATTTTTTTTCGGAGGATATGTTGAGAACATGTATACTGAATTTCCGATGTATTAGATTGACACACAAGCATGAAACATTCAAGGTCAACACTAGTGCTTGTTCAGTTGTTTATCGTTATGTATCTTTTTCTACAATATTTCTTTGCATTTGAGAGAAGATGCATATATGTCAACTTATATCTGATGCCTCTACAAGCTCAAGTAGAATTTGTACACCTCTTTTACTGAAATATCACGATTTTCTCTTCTAGTGTTGTTTTATATCAGTGTTCTCTTGCAGGAAGTGCCAAATGAGGTTATACAAGTGGGCAATTCCTTGAGAACTCTGGATTTGACAAATAACAAGCTAGGTAATCAGATTTTGTTCATAGCGGTTTGTTACATTCACTGTTCAATGGACAGATCACTAGTACAAAAGGAATTTTGTGTATAAATAATCTGCAATGTTAGTGTTTGCTTTTGTTTCATTCGCTGGTACTTAGCTACCAAAGTACTTATTGACAAATATTTATTGTTTCTCTCTCTCTTTTATCATTCACATGAGTATCAGTGGGGACACCTTTTCTATTTCACTTGCCTATGGTAAAGTATACTAGCAAAAATGCCCGTGTGTTGCAATGGACGCATGGTTATTATATGATTCTTGTACCAATATTAATAAACTGTCCATTTTTTTTAATTTATTAATTGGGCTTGGTCCAACCTTAAGTAAATCAAATAAATTCTAAGGCCATTTAATTTATTAATTTTGATTGATCCAGCCTTAAGTAAATCAAATAAATTCTAAGGTTTGCCGCCCTCAGTTTGTGTCTTTTTGGTTGGTGGAGACTCAAAGAGAAGAAGAGTGAGTCAATCATTCAAATTATGGAAACCCGGTCCATCCCCTTTGACTCCAAACCAAATAACCCTAGATCAAAGGTCGTCCCATCCCATCCCCGTCATCCTCCAATCCAAAGGTCTTTATTTATATCTGTATATATCTGGATTTACTTCCTAGAGGAATATAGTTGTAGACACGTTATGCTGCCCGACTCCGAGAAAAAAAGAATTCCAAAGAAATAGGAACCAAAACCTACATGGATACTTTTTTTTTGTGTGACTCACCGTGATAAAATAAAACAAAATAGAACTGGAAACATGAAAAAAAAGGTACGAAGCGTGAGGGGCGAACTCTCCCCCAACGTGCATGATGCGGACCCGTAGGATGATTTTTTACTTTGCTTAGAATTCCTATTCAACTGCGGGTCTACAAAATCTATTTGAATTAGGATTAGGATTCTTAGCCCAGCATATGTATAAAATAGGAGGGTCGTTGACATGTTATATATAAGTTCGGACGGAAGGGACCCTCCATTATCCGGGTAGTTAGAGGAGAGCCGGAAGGAAAAAAAATGGATACTGTAAGAAATTTTGGCTCTTTATTATTAGGTATAGATATAGATATACTCGTAGCAAAATTGCTACAGCTGAGTTCTTTTCGGTCTTTTTCCTTTTTTTTTCTCATGGGGAATTCTTTCACAGCTTCTCAAGAGAACTTTCTCATCTTTTTTGGAATTGAGAAAGATTATTCTTTGCACCTCACTTGGGCATAATTTCTGAATATAAATCTGAATAACCTCACCTCCTATAAACTGCATGTGCTCTTTTTTTATATTTACTTCTTGTGGGCAGTATTAATTGATTGTATTTTATGTTGCAGTTGAGATTCCCCAGGAAATTGGCAGGCTTGTGAATATGCAAAGGCTTGTAAGAGTTTCCATTATTAGAAGCCACAATATTTATCATCTGATGAGAAATCAATACTGCAATGTATCCTTGTCTTTTGAATTATGGCCGTTGGAGGCAACTATATCGTCCTTTTCTGTTTCTGTAGGTTTTGGCTGGTAATTTGATTGAAAACATCCCAGCTAACATTGGATACCTGCGGAATCTTAAAATCCTCACACTTGACAGAAATAGGATGTCTATCTTGCCTGAAGAATGTTAGTTCCTATGAACCTATCTTTCTCTAACACAAATACACAATGAAATGAAACATGCAAATTTTTAGTATATGTTTACACATAGCTACAATAAGTGACGTTTGTCAAGGTGTTACAACTTGCAACCTTCATCTTAGCAATTAGAAAATTATAACTTATGTGATACTCTCCATTTCTAACTTTTATTTTTTGTTTCATCCAGTGGGTTCGCTGTCAAACCTTCAGCAACTTTCTGTTTCTCAAAATTCTTTACTGTGCCTGCCTAAGAGTGTTGGAGATTTGCGCAATGTAAGTTTCTGGTTTGGCTCAAAGATAACGAAATATTTTTCTTACTTTTGGAGGTTCTTAAGAGTCATGTCTGGTCACTCAAAAAAAATACGGATAGAGTACTGATTTAGGATATACAACAGAACAAGAATTTATTGCTTGTGTTTTATGAAGTATAAATGTCTTGATTCTAAATTTCATTATCTGAAACTAATTTGATAAATTCGATCGTTTTTCCATTCATAGTAAAAGTTTTCTGAAGTTTTGATTTATAGTGGTCAATGCTCTATCTGATCACTGGGTTACTATCGTTTTACTTTGTGTAATAGATCACTGGGTTACTATCGTTTTACTTTGTGTAATGCAGATGTCACTACTCAATGTATCTGATAACAAACTAAAGGAACTTCCAGAATCAATTGGAGGTTGCAGTTCCCTGGAAGAATTTCAAGCTAATGGTACTCATCAGTTTCTGCAATTCTACCATGATCTCATTTCAGTCCCCCGCCCGCTCCTTTGCTTTCATGTGCATGCACTCGAGAATACTGTTATACGATTAATATATTGTAATATTACCTGCTTACCATTTGCCAATGTACATAAAGCTTGGGTGTCACAATCATATCCTCCATAGGATGCTCTTCTCCTTTATGGTTGGAGTAAAGGTCGACCTTGCTCTGTTTGGAATACAAACTCAGCATGCACCGCACCAGAACATGGGTGCTGCAGAACATTTTCTCTTCCTCATCCCCTATGCTAGCACCTAGCCACCTACAGTCCATTTGACAAGGCCACAAGGGAAAGCCATGTATACTTTTGTGCACCTGTGGTGAAATAATTAAATAGGATTTAGGCATGTAGGCTGTAGCCATTGATAACAGATACAACATACAACATATTTTTCATTTCTTTTTAGCATCTCTACCTCTGTAACTAATCTTGAAGCAAAATATTCAGGAAATGCTATTGAAGATGTGCCATCGTCAATTTGCAAACTAGTTTGCCTTAAATCCTTATCACTGAATGGCAACAAAATTCGTCAGGTATTATGCACTGGATATTTGTTGTTCAGTTACGACAAAATTGCAACAGCCTGTCACCCAATGTGAACTTGCATTTTCAGCTTCCACAAAACTTACTGAAAGACTGCACGGCTCTTCAGAATTTATCCCTGCACGACAACCCAATCAAATTGGACCAGTTCCAACAAGTAAGTTACATGAACCACCTAGAGTTTTCCTGCACCCTAGGCAATCTTGTCATGGTTATAGCCTCTTTTCTTTCTCGTATTTGTTGCAGATGGATGGATTCGAAGAGTTTGAGGCGCGCAGAAGGAAGAAATTTGACAAGCAGATTGATTCAAGGGTCATGATGGGCTCCACGGCTCTGGATGAAGGGGTTGATTTCCACTGATTTTAGAACTCAAGTGACTCCCATTCTTTCTAGTTGGTCAGGACCAATTGTAGATTTGTAGATATCATCAGTCTCACAACCTGCGAAGAAAAGCAACAGGCGCTCATTATAACACATATAAGCGAACTGAATTCATCAATTTTTTTCCCTGAACTAACGCTGTAAGTGGCGCTGTACATCTTGTGTTCATATGAAACGAATTGATTGCAATTGGTGCACTTTGCCCTCCTTTGCTCTGCTATACTAGCGAGGTCCATCATGACAGCAACCATTGCAAAAACATGGCAACTGAGCCCGAGTACTTGCCAACAGTCAAACACAGATTCCACCCTGATGATGCAAGGGAGAAAAGGAATTCAGTAGTGGCTCGTGAACAGGACATTATTGGTGGTGCCTTCGCTTGACCATCGTTGGCTATGACAGGCTCGTATTTTCTACTTTTCTTTTTTGTGTGCGCGGGTGTGGTTGTGGGATAAACATTGAATAACATGCAATGAAGCATAGAGGGGGAGGGGGAGAAAAACCACAGGAATCAAACGCAAGAGTGGATCGCAGCTGCTCCGACAAGACAGGTTAAGAATACGAATAAATTTGAAGGTTTTCATGCTCAACACGATAAATTTGTTGAGTTGTGCTTAAGTGATAACACTTTTATTTGCCTTTTACCTGGATAAAAATTAGCGGCAAAGCTCTTCCAGTCTCTTTTTTTAAACAACTGTACAGCTTGATTAGATAGCATCCGGAAAAACACTTGGGGATACTATTCCAACTGGGTTGATCTGTAATTAAGTTTGAGAAATGACAATTCTTGATTCAGAAATGACAACTGAACAGCAGCTCTGTTACTCTGTACTAACTGTACAAGGCAAACCGCGCCATGTGAGCGCTTTGAACCTGATCACTCGACATAGCAATCACGCAGGCCTCGCCCATGTCTCACCCCAGCAACTCTCTCTGTGCAAGCTCCAGGATGCACTCCATATAGCTCGCCATCGCCCATCTTCTTGTACTCTCTCTCTTTGCCTTGCCGATCCATCCACGAACGGCGACCAAAGACTAGAGAGCGGCCGGAGACTAGAGTTCGTGGTGACGCCACGCCGGCTGGAGTTGGACCTTGGATGGCCACCGCAAAGCTCCAGTAGAGAGCGGACGGCAGCAGCCAACATGTTTGGACAGAGGCGGACCTACCTTTAGGGCGAGCTTGGGCGGCCGCCCTAGGTGCCCTCCGGCAAGTATCAATAATATTTTTTGAGCATATCTATATTTATTACACATACTAGAACTTACTCCCTCCGTCCCTATTTAACTGTCGTTTTCGCTTCCCGATAAATAATTTTGATTAATATTCATAATATATAATAAGTATTATTGGAAAGATCTTTGAATCTATTTCTTTTACAAATTTATTTGGAGATACAAATGTTGCACGTTTTTCTACAAATTGAGTCAAACTTGTGGCACGCACATCAACAGCGACAGTTAAATAGGGACAGAGGGAGTATACTATTTTTCTATCTTTTTTAACTATCAAAGAATGGACGAAAGGAGTTAAAAAAAAGGTGTTAAGCACTAAGCATTTCTAATCTCTTAAGCGTTCAGAATTTTGGTTTTAGACTGGACAAATTAGAGACAAGAGTGGAGAGAAATTGAGAAAGAGCAAATCAATTAATGGCTAGATCCTTCTTAATCTTTCCACTCTTCCCCTTTTATAGGAGTGGTGTGAGGAAAATTTTTCACATTTCCTCCTATGGGACTTGTATTTTAAGAAATGCATCTAGATGCTACAAATGGACCATAACGATTGTCTCACAAGTCTCTTTGCTACGTAACTGGACGCACTGTTCGTCTAAACAGCCGTTTAGTCCATTTAAATGGTAAACAGAAGCCACACGTGTAGTTTAGGCCTAAACGGTGAATTAAACGAATGGACCATTTAAACCCGTTTAAACTATTTAATTTCGTCTAACTGATTAGAATCAATTTAAACATTAACAAATGAGATAAACAACCATTTAATCCATAATTTAGTCAATTAGAGGACTATGACTATGACAGTCAACCCGAAACTAATTAATATTATATAATTATATGAAGTATTGTGAGATTTAGATTTCTTTCTAAAAGATTATTTGGTAGAATATCTGAATTTTATGTGTATAAATAAGTAAGGTTTCTAACATATTTAATTTTTACATACACAAATATGCATATTTTATTGTCATGGTACAAAATCGTTTAGACCATTTAACTCTATCTAAACACCATTTATAAATCCTCTAAACGCTAACAAAGGGCGATCGACTGTTTACTGTTTAGCGTTTAGGATAACATTGTCTGGGTGACATGTAGTGACGCTTCCGCTCCGCTCATAGGGTCTCTCCTCTCTGTCTGTATTATCATCGTCGCCGCCGCCCCTTAGCCCCGAGCCCTTTCTTTCTCTTCACTGGCTACGATCACTAACTAGGTATTTTCACCTCTTATGCTCTCTACTTTTAGTGCGAAATTGTGTACCCAAACTCTAACTTAAAGGTATTTAGATCATATACGAACCCATCTCGCCCTAAATACCCTCTGACGAGTGGTACTGGTATTCTCTAGTTTCCTGACGAGTAGCGATTGTTTCATCAACTCGAGATGAAAGAAAACCAGGCACAGACAGCATTCATGGGCCATCTGGCCACAAGGCCTATTACCACCGCACCGTGCAGGGCGGGCCAAACATCCAGCCCATGTCGTCCTTGGGTAAAGCCAGGCAGAGGGAGCCGCGGCATACCCCTTCCAATCTACTCGGGCACACGCGAGTCGGGACGCGGTGGCGACGCTCCCTCCTGGTTCCTGCGCACGGCGGTGGCACCGGCGGACTGGGCGGCCCTCCCTCTAGGTTCGTGCCTCATGCTCTTCCTTCCCCCTGTGCCTGCGCTGCGCGCGAGAGAGCGGGAGCGGCGTCGGCGACCAGGGGCCAGCGCGCGGCGGCGGCGCAACGGCGGGAAGGGGCCAGCGCGTGGCGAAGGCGCAGCGGCAGGCAGGGGCTCGCCCGAGCTCATATTTTCGGCTCGGTCCGCCATTGGGTTTGGGTTTGGCTCGCATCCCTTGGGCTGCCATGAATTCAGACTCACTTGGCAAAGCGTTTTTTTGACCTGTACATGTTGGGCAGCCACTATCCTAACCGTCCACAGAATCTCGAGATACGTGCAACTGACTCTGACAGCTTCTTTTCTTTATTGCTTCTTCCTCTATATGTTCTCTGTATATACGAGCCTAGTATACTACCGTTATTGACATCTACTAACGTCGCCAAATATAACTATATAACTTTTAATACGAGAGACAAGATTAGAAGATGTATGGTAATTAATTAACTGGTCCTTAGCAACTAGCCACTTATCTATCACCAACATTCTTAAACATGAACGAGGTTGTCATCCCTAACTATATATGCTAAGGATAAATAAAGGGTTCATATACTATTCAATGTGACTAGGCAGAAATGTATAAATATAAACTAAGATCAATTCTGCAAGCGGACAGATAATTATACCATTGTAGCATTTTACCTAGAGTCTACCAGGTTGTCGATCTATATTTATACCACTGGGAAGGACTGGATAAACTTTGATCTATTATATTGATAGTGATTATATACGATGGATAAGTGACATTACCGATGTCATTTACTCTACTCATAATAGGTAGAGGTCACAAGATATTAAAGATAAATAAAGTGATAAGTATGATCAAGTATCATAAATAAAGGATAAATATCAGAGCACTTTCTAGTCATAGTAATAGCTAGCCAATGGATAAACTAAGGAATTAATATCTAAAGTAATTCTATAACTACAACAATGAATAACTCTAATTAGTGCAATTATATCTAGCAATCATTGTTAGATTAGTTCTATATCATGATCACATGTAAAGGGCATCATTTAGGAAGGATGTGAAACAGAGTCATCACCCAACTTCGCGACCGTGCCTGCTTACCTACATACGGGGGGTGGACTACAGAGGACTCAACGCAGCTGTCACCTACGCGATCTACCACACAACCCGGCACATCAGGGTGCACTCGCAGATAAACAGAATATCTAGACACCACGTCCACATATTGTTCATCATCTACCCATTGATCGTATCGATAAACGCTATACGAGCAATTACATGAATTCAATAAGATCAAACCAACTATACTAGACATATAATCAAAGTAGACAAAAACTATTGTAATCAAGAACATATAAACTATTAAGAACAATGTTTCCCTAATCATAATGAAGAATACAATAATAGAGAAAGAACTAGAACTATACCGAACTCTGCGCTCCAGACGGATGCCGGGGCTCCAGATCCCGCCGAAGAACTAGAACTCCTCTACTTCTAATCTAATTAGGCTAAAACTATGAACTAGAAGGCTCTTGATGGCTTGACTAAAGACTTGATGCCTTGGATGAATGATGGGATTGCCTCAGGGGGGTCTGCCCCTTTATTTATAGCCCGGTAGGTTACACGTGCGCCGTAGGATCAAACCAACTTAACTAAGGGCCGAGATGACTCCTCAAAGACGGTGGAAGAGGACTCCAAAAGACGGCGGCGAAACCCTGGGGGGCGCCGGCCGACCCCACCTGTCAGGTGGTGGGGCCCCGGTTGCTTCAGGTGTTCTCTAGATCCTTCCCACGTTCTGATGATGATATTTCCTTCGCGGTTAAGTTTCGTGTCTTTTATGCTCTTTAATCTTTCTTTTATGCTTTTCTAGAATACACGGGTAAACTAGGTTCGGAGATAAAAAGAAAAGATAAAAGATTTTTTTTTATAAAACACAAGGATACACGGGTGAACTAGGTTCGGAGATAAATACGACAACCGTTCCCCGGCAACGGCGCCAGAAAGCTTGTTGGCGCTTCTTAGCGTCAGCAGAAAAGTCCGCAAGTGCACGGAAGTACCGTTGTAGGCTTCACCCGGAAGTATTCAGGGTATCGTAATTTCCCAGAGAAACGGTCTTTGTACTTAGTCTCTTAAACTAGTTTACTCAGAAGAGACGGAAGGGATAGCTTGGGTAGAGAGGTTCTTCTAAGGTCAAACGCATATAAGCGATGGTAACTTTCCCACTACTTGCTTGCTTCAGGCCCACTGACGCACCTGGTCTGCCAAGCGATACCAGTATCAGCGCTATTCCGCGGCCAAACGTGGAGGGATGCTGGTACGAGTGGACAGGGATGTCACCACCTGCCACCTACCCCTCTGCCCGTGGGCGCGCGCAACATACGAAGGTAGACTCTGACCTAGACACCACGTCTACGAAGGCGACTACTACTCTAGCGGCGTACAGGAACATCCGTCTCCATCAGGAATCCTCTTACTAGAGCATCCGTCCAAAGGACGAACGACGATCCCACAAACAAGTAGCTTCATGAAAGTAACATGCTTAATGAATCAAACCAAAGTTGAACACGAACTTCTTACTTCAAGTAGCAAGACGATCGTAGAGGTACAAGTTGGATCGAGAGCCGACAAGCCCGGCACTTCGTCCACCCGGAGGCAGAACTGCTTCGACTCCGCTCTTTCTCCAGCTCTTGTCCCTCTCTCACTCCCAATACCAAATTAGCTAGAAGCTAATGGAATGGAGCTTGCTCTTCCTCTCTACATTGTGACCTCTTGTGTTGGTGAATCAATTGATAAATAGGTGTAGAGAGGAGGCCTCCTTTTATAGCTTGAGAGGAGGGGTTCTATGCAAAAGGATCATCCCCGTATGGAAGGACCCAAACCGACCTCCAAAGGGCGGTTTCCACTTTCCATCTGTGTTGATCGTAGGTGGGACCGTCCTTGTGGAACCGCCCTACAACCGCCAGAAGAAAACTGGGTCCGAGAGGCCCCACCAGGGGGGCGGCCGCCCCCGGGACCGGTCGGTCCCCTGGTGGGCCCGTTTGGCCACCGCCTTCACGTGGTTGGTTCTCCTCTGGGCCTAGACCTCTCCTATGGTTACGAATGGGCCCAGATTTGTAATAAAGGTGGGCTTCTTTGTTATTCTTGGTTGCGCATTCTCTGAATTCACATTTCTCCTTTACGCTTTCCAATTGGTGTTGTGCACTTCCACTTGTTTCACCATAAATCCTGCAAAAACATAAACACTAGGGGTACAAGTGAAACTCTGTTAATAGCATATGTCTATGTGTTAAAGTATGATAGTTTCTCTCCCTTTAGGCATAAGTTGACGGTTAAAAATGATCTCTAAGGACCACCAACACCCGCCGCCGCTCCACTCCGCCGGTACCGCACCGTCGCTTTCTGGTGCTCCACTCCGACACAAGGTCAGTACTGGTTCCCAGATGTACTAGCATTGCCTACTGTTTAGTACATCCTAAGATGCAATTTCTGTAATGTCCATCCTAAAAGTTTTGTACAGATTAACTGATGAGAGATAACAACAAGATGTTTATTGTGCTTTGTCAAGTCATTTGTTCCTGTCTTGCTGTCTTTTCTTATGTTATCTTGGAGTAGATGTTTGGTCATCAGTTTGCAAGATAGTGCTTGTAGATCGCTATATAGCAAGTCATTTGTTCATGTCTTGCTATCTTTTCTTTTGTTATCTTGAGTCATTCTTAGATCTCCATGTTGCATTATTAAATTATAAAGTTCAGATCCATGTGGAGAGAAAAGATGATGGTTGGTACATCAGTGCCCATAGATCACAACATAATCACCCACTTACAGAAACATGTGGAGAGAAAAAGGAGTGGTTTTCACATGGAAGGATTGACCAGTGCACCAAGGACATGATTAGATATCTAAGGGACAACAATGTTTCTCTCACCATGGTGCATTGTTTCTTGGGTAGTATGTTTGGTTCCATGCACAATATTCCAATCACCAAGAGATCTCTTCGTTCTATATGCCACCAGATTGCCAAAGATCAAATGGATGATGAAGTACAGAAGACGTTTAATGTTTTCAAGCAAATCAGATTAGAGGATCCAGCATTTCAGTTTAGTGTCGATTTTGATGAGGACAAAAAAATCAAGACTTTGTTATGGATAAATGGAAAAGGTAGAGATCAGTACAAATGTTTCGGTGATGTGATAACTTTTGATACCACATATTGTACCAATATATATAAGATGCCGTTTGGCCTATTTGTTGGCGTAAACAATCACTTCCAATCCACTATCTTTGGTGGAGTCTTCATGAAGGATGAAACAACTGCAATCTTTGAGTGGGTGTTTTCAGAATTCCTGAGTTTGATGGGTGGAAAGCTACCGCAAACAGTTTTTACAGGTCAGTTGGCATCTTTTATGTTTAAAACATTTGATTGAAATATTGTTTCATCAAAACTATCATTTTACATGTTTGTTGCAGACCAATGTCAGGCCATGGCTGCTGCCCTGTCTAATGTTTGGAATGGTGTGGTGCATCTTTGGTGCAAATGGCATGTTTTCAAGGATGCAAAGGCAAAACTTGGGCCAATATTATATAAGAAAGGTTCTGCTTTTAGGAAAGAGTTTCATAAGATCATTAATGACATAATGACAGTCAAAGAATTTGAAATGGCATGGGATCTTATGTTAGTGCGCTATAGTCTTAAGGACAATGAGTACTTGGCTAACATATATGTCCCAGTGTGTATGGTATTTTAACCGAGTACGGTGTGTGTGTGTGTTTTGACGAGCTCCGCCACCGAAGGAAGTATGTGTGGTCGTTGGCCAGTCAAGACAACATGTTTCAAACACGTAGCATCGATTGAGATTAATTTATGTTGCTTCAAATAATGTTTTGGACATGCGTGTTATTTTGCTTTAAATAAGACCCTATTTAGATGCACCTCTAAATTTAAAAAATTATGTCACATCATGCTTGGACATGTATAAAGCACTAAATGTTGATAAAAATTGAAACTAACTTGACAGCTTCGTGAAAAGTTGCGAGACAAATCTTTTGAGTCTAATTAAGTCATGATTAAACATTTATTGTAAAAGTTAGCATGTTGCTACAATAAAAAAGAGTGCTGTGGATCCCATAAGAAAAAGAGTGTTGCTTAGAAAATGTTTGAAATATGTATTTGCACAATTACTTAGTAAAATAAATAAACAAAAGTAGGGTGAAAGTGTTGCTTAGCGTGCCATAAAATATTTTTTAAAATAAATAGAAAATACTTTGAAAAATATGCATTTATTTATTCTTTAGATATAAATAAATAAACAGTAGTGAAAATGCGTGTGAAATATTAAGAGGAAATAAATCAAGAAATGGGTAGAATAAAAAAGTCTTTCAGGTTAGTGGAAATACTAATTATGAAAAATATATAATAGGTGAAATAATGGTATACTACTTAATTATTGAGAAACCTAAAATAAACGAAGGTTACTTAAAAACGGATGAAGAACGTGGAAAAAAGTAAATAAGAAAATTAGCTAACAAAAAGATAATTAGTGTAAGACTAGAAAGCAGCAGGAAGTGTGTTGAGCCAAAATGTCAAAGAATAGAGTGTCAGGTCTCAGACCAACCGCACTTATCATCTTCTAAATCTCTCCTCTAAAAGAAATATTCCGTCTTGGTCATCGAGATTCTCTTCTCTATACCACATTTTCCCGCATCCATTCATCCTCTATATCTCATCCTCTTCTCTCTCCCATTCACTCTCTCTCTTCTTCCCACCGACGCCCTCGCTCTCCACTGGCGGCCTGCCCTCTCCACTGCCACCCCTCTTCTCGTGGCCGCGCGGCGGCCCTCTCCACCGGCGGCCCGGCGCGTGAGCGGCCGGTGAGCGAGCCGCCGGTGGTCGCGCTCGCCAGCGGCCACCCTGCTCCGCTCGGTGGCGGACCTCGTGGCACGGCACGCGGTGGCCCTCTCCACGCGGTGGCCCGGCGCAGTGGCCCTTCCCTCTCTCTCCCTTTCTCTCTCTCCGTCCCTCGATGCCACGAGACGAGCGACACGGGGCCCACGCGTTGCGGACATCCTGCTCCGTCCCTAGGAACACCGAACGACCGGCCATCCGCTTGGATTCCGGAGGGCCATGGCGGACCCGCTGCGGCTGGATTTCCGGTATCCGTCTCCTACCGGACCCGCTGCAGTTGGTCTCGTGATGTGACTGCTGCTATGCATGCGTGTGTAGGAGGGGTGAGAGAGAGCCAGCACGTGGGTGGGCCCGCATGAGGTGGGTGCTGCAGTGCTGCTGCTGTATTGTGCAGGTGCAGCTGTACTGTTGGGTGATACGGCTCAAAAAAATAGAAATACTGACTGAATACAAGGATGACACAAATCTCGAGACATTATTTGACGGTAGAGATAGTGGCCGCTGAGCATGTACATGCTCTAAGACATTTTCGCTCACTTGGTCACTTCATTGTATATCTGTGCGACTGTGCAGAGCTGGGAGGACGGAGGAGGAGATGGCAGGTCAGAGCAACATGGAGTTCTTCAAGATCCTGCTCCCCGGCATGTACGAGGAGGCACTGGTAATTAAGCTGATCTTGCTTTGCTCTGCGCTGAATCTCGTCGGCTGGGGCGCCGGTGATTAACCAACCTGATCGTGTCCTCCTCCTCCGTGCAGAGGCTGCCTGCTAAGTTCGCTCCGGTCCTCGGAGCTCGCCGGGACCTCAAGCTGCGGCTCTCCGACGGAGAGATGATGCCGCTGTGGGACGTGCAGGTCTTCGCTGGCGAGAAGCACGGCGACATGTACCTCCGCGGCGACGGCTGGAAAAAGTTCGTCCGCTTCCACGACCTCCGCAGAGGCTACGTGCTCGTCTTCCGCTACGACGGCGGCCGCGGCGACCTCACCGTCACGGTCTTTGACCACACCACCTGCCGCAAGGAGTACCTGAACGCCGGCGCCGGTGGTACGTTCGTTCGTCCCCAACCTCTCCTCCGCAGCAGCGTGGTCAAGGACACACAAAATTAACCTTCTGCTTAATTGTGTGCCCAGGCGGCGGTGGCGGCGGCGGCCGGGCGTCGCTGCCCGTCGCAGAGCCGTCGCACTTCGCCGTGACCATCAGGCAGTGCAACCTGGAGGCGAAGCAGAACCAGTACCTGGTGAGCGATCGAGCCGTCTCGTCTCTCCTCTCCTCTCGTTTCTGGTCTCATCATGCAGGTGTTGCCGCAGAACGTACCGGTGGAGTTCCAGGACGCGCATGGATACGTGCGGCGGCGGCGGGTGGAGCTGCAGATGGGCGGGCGGTCGTGGACGGTGAACCTGAAGCGCAGCAAGCGGCCGCTCGGTGACCGCGCCGCCTTCAAGTACGGGTGGCACCAGTTCTGCGTCGACAACAACATCGAGGTCGGCGACGTCTGCTTCTTCCGGGTGATCCGCGAGGGCAGCGGATGCCGCGACGACGAGGACGAAGAGTGGGAGCAGGAGGATGAGGACGATGAGCACGTGCTCAAGGTGGAGGTGCGCAAGAACGACGGCACCTTCGTCTCCTGATCTCATCGATCGCATGACATGATCTATCGACGTCGACCATGCACACGGCGAGAGCTGTTCCTCAGCTGCCAGTAGGAAATCCCTAGCTAGGAGTGTTGTGCTTCTGATGGATTAGATTAATTGTTCATCATCTGAAATGCTCTGGGTGTTCATCATCATCCCCAGTAGTGTTAACCTGTCATCAGTAAGATAACCTCTGTTCTGAATTACTCACGTGGGTTTGAATGGTTTGTAACCAAACCAGATGAACAACGTCCAAGGTAAAGTTAGCAACTCGTTCTGCTGTGGTTGTGATCATGGAATCCCAAAATGCTAGCTTCGGTTCATGAAAAGCGGTAGATTGAGTGTGTTGCTCGTACTTGATGTGCGGGGATCAGAGTTTTTATTCTTTGAAGAATTTTGTGCAGGCCAGGGAGAGTGCTGTCCCTGTCTTGTTTAACTGGGCCATGTGAGTGACAGATCGCATAGATAGATAACTGGAGGTCGTGTACTTGGTCACCCCAAGCATTTTCTTACTTCTGGTACAGTATTTTCAGGGAAGGGTTACTGAGCATATGACATGTCGCATATATTTATGACTGTAATAAGTCACATGATTTTTCATCCTATATGTATAGCAGTGATTAGGCTAACTAAGCCTTGTAGTTGCAGCAATTAGTAACGATGGTCAAGGAAGGGGGAATGCGCATGGACGGAGGCACGCAGCATTGCAGCAAGGGCAGGGGAATCTGTGCATGGACAGAGGCCAGCAAGGGCAGCTTGCATCGCTTGATTCCACAAACTGACCATGGCCATCATGGAGTCATGCATGTGTAGACTGTAGCCTGTAGGTGTCGACTTTCCTGCCCCGTTTCCTTCTCACAACACTATGCAAACCTTGGCTACTATGTTGATGGCCTTTTCTGTTTTGGTAGCGACAAGTGTTGATAGCTCCCATGTGATCGTTTCAAACTTTAAAGAAAGAAGAAGCTTGTGGCTTGTGGAGTTGTGGGTACTCTCTCAGCTCGACGAACCTCTCATGTTCGAAACTTGAAACCGCCGGTTCTTCTCTGCAAGGAAGGGGAATGCACATGGACGGAGGCACACAACATTGCAGCAAGGGCAGGGAAGGGGACTGTGTGCATGGACAGAGGCAGCAGCAAAGGCAGCTTGCATCGCTTGATTCCACAAACTGACCATGGCCCTCATGGAGTCATGTGTACTAGGCTGTAGCCACCTTGGCTACTATGTTGATGGTTTTTTCTCTTTTTGGTAGCGACAAGTGTTGATAGCTCCCATGTGATCGTTTATCAAACTTTATATTAAGAAAGAAGAAGCTTGTGGGTTGTGGGTACTGTCAGCTCTGCGTGTCTCAATCGACGAACCTCTCATGTTCAAAAAACCGGACCGGTTCTTCTCTGCATTGTAATAAGAGGAAAATACACAGCCGGTCCTTCAATTTGGTTTAAGGTGTTATTCAGGCCCCTGAACTTTCAAAGTGTCATCTATAAGTCCTTAAACTTGGTAGCAAATGTCATTTAGATCTCAAACTTTCAAGGTGATCACCCCAGGGCTCTAAACTTGGCAAATGGTGTCATCCAGGTTCAAAATACTGTAGCTCAAAATTAAAAAAGAAAATCTAATTTCGTGTATTGTAGATATGATCGGTAGGATATTTCAAAAATTGTATCTTTTTTCAAAAATTGTAGATACGATATAATTTCGTGTATTGTAGATACGATCGGTAGAATAAAAAATTGTATTTTTTTATTATCTTAAAAGCTTCAAATTAAAACACTCAAAACTAGAAAGTTGTAGATCTCATCGAATGCTACAACTTTCATATAGAAAATATCTCCATTGGATAGCATATAAGAAAGATATAATTTTTCTAAGGCGATAAGCGCTTGTACGCGATTAATATATTACTGAAAACTTATTAAATTTTTTGAGCATCTTATAGACATCAAGTTAAAAAATCTCAAAAACTATAAACTTGTAGACCTCGTCGAAAGCAACAAATGTTGTATAAAAATTATCTTCATCGGAGATCGTATGAAAAAGATATAATTTTTGAAATATCGTACGGATCGTATCTACAGTACCCGAAATTGGATTTCTTTTTTAATTTTGAGATACAGTGTTTGGGATCTGGATGACACCCTTTGTCAAGTTTAGGGGTCTAAAGTGATCAACCTGAAAGTTTGGGACCTAAATGACATCTGTTATCAAGTTTAGGGACCTATAGATACTATTTTGAAAATTTGGAGACCTGAGGACACGTTGAGCCAAGTTGAAGAACCGGCTGTGCATTTTTCTCTTGTAATAAGATGATTTCCCAGCCCCTGGGCCACACGCAGTTTCAGACTATGGGCCTCGGCCTGTTATTGTGTGAAAGGAATAGCGGCCCAGAATACCGCCGCGCGGTCGACATGGTCGATTTCGCTGCCTCTTTTTTCTTTTCCCGTTTTTATAAATAAATCAGCCCGAAAAAAGGACGCGGTCGTGGACCGAACAAACCTTTCCCCAAAATTTCCCCTCCCCCCGCACTGAACGGACCCTCGATCCGATTCCGATCCCTGCAGGGCGGCGCCTCGGCTCACCGATCCGGCCCCGGATCCGCTCGTCGCTCGACGGGATCTCTCGATCGGTACCAGCTTTGCCCCCTCTCTGTGATTCCGTAGGTCCCCGAGGTTAGGGTTTGCGGGGGTGGGTTTCGGGCCCCGATCCGCTCGATTGAGGACGGATTTTGCTCGGGGGCGTCGGATCTATGCGTGTTCTGTAGGTTTCACCTCGGATTGTTGCGATTTCTCGCGTCAATTTTGCGTGATTTTTTTTTTTTGGTGGTCGGATGCCGGGCTAGGGTTTGGTTCGGTCCAGAGCTGTTTGGCACATGTACGCGAATTCTTCGTTACGGTTTCATGCCACGATGTTCGAGCATATTGCTTCAATTAATTAGTGCACGAACAAAAACGTCGTTGTGCTACTGGTTACAGCAATTCATATGTGCCCTTCATCATGGTAGTTGAATATGCACTGTGCATTTGGTCTGGAGTGGTCTCAATAAGGTGTTAATTTGACTTGGGATATAGCTTAAATCATTTATTGTTCCTCCTGAATTATTTATTTCCTTTCAGTTTCGTCCGGTTGACTGTTTGCTAATTAATAACAAGGCCATGTTTGTAATTCATTGACTGTTTGCTAATTAATAACAAGGCCATGTTTGTAATTCATTAGTTCATTCTATCTTCTCAGGAGTCTGTACAAGCATGCTGCATCAGGAGAACAGTGAGGCTTTCGTGAGGCACCATTCTGAGCAGCTTGCATGTGGTAACATGAGGGGTGCAGATAATGGTCGTCCGAATTTCCTTCCTGAGAAATGCCGGATTGCAGGTAATGACTGAACAGCATCCTCTTTACTGCACTAGACATTTGTCTTGGAGCTAATACAGGTTTAGTTTGCCCTGAAGTTTGCCAAAGGGGTGAAAAAGTTGGATTATTCGATGAAGAATTGGTACATGGTGTTCATCTAACCAATCCTACTGATCAGTCACCATTGGTGCCAAGTGGTGTCAAAGAAACACCTATAGTGGATCATAACAAGAGACCTGCATCCAGTGACATGCTGGACATAGTTGAATGCAAACGGCTGAAGCAGGATGATCAAAGTAATAAGTCCATCCTCTCTTTACCAGTAAATAAACTTGTCTTTCCTGAAAGTTTGTGTATGCAGAGACAGTTAGATAATGTACTTGTCTTTAATTTGTTCCAGTAGTAACTAAGGAAGACAACCACACATCTGCCGAGGAGGGTTTTCATGACTACCCCACGTACACGACTTGTGAAAGAAGCTTTGACTCACCACTATATGAGAGCGAGGAAAGTGAAGATGAGGGTGTAGATTCACCTCTCCATTATTCACATGCTCACACTTATGTTGAAGATGATCGATGGCCTGCCAGCTTTCATCAATCTGTGGGCCCTTTTCCCTTGAGGAAACCTGTTCCTATTGGGCCAAATCATCAGGCTGAATTACCTGAGTGCAGGCCATTTGGTGGAAGAACTGAAGAAGGTGAAAGTGTCAAGTGGATCAGAAACGTTGTTGTGCCAATGCCTGGTGCTGATGCATCGTCTTTGGTGTTGGAACCTGTTCACTGCAAGGCAGGCTGTGAGTGTCTTGACGAAGGTTCAATCAATTGTGTGAAAAAGCATGTGAGGGAAGCAAGAGAAAAGCTGAAGGGTTCTGTTGGTGAAGACACCTTCAGGGAGCTGGGTTTCTATGATATGGGAGAAGAGGTTGCCTCAAGGTGGGCAGAAGATGAGGAACATTTGTTCCAGCAAGTGGTCTTGTCAAACCCGGCTTCTCTGCACAGAAACTTTTGGGATGAACTCCCTCTTGCCTTTCCTTCCAAGTCCAGCAAAGAGCTAGTGAGCTACTACTTCAATGTCTTCATGTTGAGGAAGAGGGCTGAGCAGAACAGATTCGACCCAGTGAACATCGACAGTGACGATGACGAATGGCAGGCAAGTGGTGATGGTGAGTTTCCAATCACAGAAAGAGCTGATGAATACTTGCCAACTGAGTCCCTTACTGATCAAGATGATGTTGCATGCAATCCAGTTCCTCTGGAGGGGGATTTCTATGAAGATTCTGATGAAGACGATGAGCTTGACAATTACAGTGGAGACAGGCATAATGGTGAGCAGAGGGCTGGTATATTGTCAGAAGGTCATCCTGTAGTAATACTAGATCAGAATCAACAGACGTTCAAGCTAGATGCAGATGTACAAGATGACTCTTGCACATCATTTGAGGCTCATCAGGTTGGTGTTGGAGGTGGAACACATACTGATATTGCTGATGACAATCACTACAGGAATGACGGCTTTGGTGGTGGTGCAGAACATGGATTCTTTGGTGATCATTGTGACACAAAAGAGTGGGAGTTTGGTTTCAGTACCGGGTGGGAGAAGCATGATTTTTTGTCAACAAACAATGTCATAGAAGAGGTGTTCGGAAAGGGCTCCAGTGAAGATGTAATTGACGCTCCTACTGGCCAGGACCTTATTTGAACCTTTCAGCTGCGAAAACTTTAGCAGTCCCCTGTTCTCTGAATCTGTACAGCAGTAGCTGGCTATTTTGATTTAATGCCTCACTTCTTATAGGAATCTCCCATCCTTGTCCTTGGAACATCATCTGCTTGCGATATCGGTCGCATGATTAATGTACATCCGTAGATGATATCATCTGTCGATGATGTGTTGGTAGGCTGTAGCATGTACGTATCATCTTTGTTGTGACGGTGTCTCTTGACCTGAGCATTTTTTCCATGTGCCAGCGAGGGTCATGTAATAAAAGCTGTTATTGTTCCTTGACCCAAGATGTCTTTCAGCTTTCACACTGAATGAGTGGCCAGCGCGTCGATGCACACCTCCCAAACGCAATTTTTATCTGAATTTTGTTGTCGTTGGCGCGGCTAGTTCGTCATCACTCTTTTCAAACGCGCTCTTGTTTAATCACGCCTCGCATCGTATTATTATTGTTGCAATTGGAGGTTCCCTAAAATCATTAGGGCAGCCCCTGCGCGGGCTAGCAATGATATTTAGGTTCGCGTTCTACTTTTCTTGCATCGGCGTTCTACTTTTGTCGCATCAGTCATGCAAGACAAGAAGCAACAGCTCGTTGGCTCCACCTCCTGCACATAAAGGCAAGGCGTGGTGATTAGTGGTTCTAGACCCGTTAATGGACCACCGACTTAGCACCCATGGTCTTGTAATAGTGCATGCATAGTTGGTCTTGTCATAGAACTTGCTCTCTTCGCTGGTGGAGCTTAGAGTTGTGGCCCTCTATCGATTGTTTTTTTACCATAACTTACTCTTCTCATTGGGTACTATAGATTGGTGAGATATGAGCTTACCTTATCCTATTCTATAACTAGTTCTTATCTCATTCTAAATATCCAAACCCCATTTAATCTTTTCACTGCTCCAACAAAGGCACATAACCGTTGTCGTTTTTTTCCGGCATGTTTCACAAGACTTTCGCTTTATCAAAAACATTTATTTCTTTTTTGAAGTTGTTGCTATTTTGATAAAACAGTTTCTCCTAACAGAGAAAAATGTTTAAATGTCTATAATATCCTTTTTTCTTTTTCTTTTTCCTTTTTCTTCTTTTATTTTTTTTTGTTCTTTCCTTTGTCCCATACCTCTATGGCCTTGTTTGGATATTAAAAAATAAATGATGGGATAAGGAAAATAGATGAATGGTTAAGATCAAATAAGACATAAAAAATGGACTGTTAGGATATAATAATACCCATAGAAGGGGTATCACAATTCCAATCTCAATCCAAACACTTTTAATGGAGGAACGGGAATCCGCTGCTCGCGCACAACTCATATCACACTCTCTCTTTCTTCTACGCTGCCCCAGCTCCCACTTAAACTACCCACGGGTCTGGGGTTTGGGCCCTCCAATTAGATCAAAGCGTTCAGTGGTTCTTACCGATGCCCGTGGGACAATAGGACCCGAAATTAGTCATATAACCAGAATTGAGCCCACATACATATACAACAAGATGAAGCCCACCGCGTCCAGCCCACTGTGCCCCCGCTCCCTCAACTCCGAGACTCCATCCAACTTCCCGACCCCGCTCCAATCCCACCCGCGGCGGACCGGCGGTCGCAGAAGCCGAATCTCTCAGATTCCTCCCGTCCTCCGGCGGCCGGCGCGCTCCATTCCGCAGGCAAGGGGAGGTGGAGGAACAGGTGACCGACGTCTCACTCTCCTGCAGTCCCCTCGGCAACTCCCTCTCTTCTCTTGTCCTTGCGCCTCGGTTCGTCGCTCGTGGCCGCCAAGCGAGGAGCGACGGCGCGCATCCGCCCCTCCCGGTCTGCTTCCCGCGCCGTCTCGCCTCTCGTCGCCGCCCCGTCTCGCTCCGTCGTTCCTGGCCGCCAGTCTTCTTCTCCATCGCCGGGTACGCGCTTGAGGAGGGAGCAGGAGCCGCAGCACGTGGATCCAGGGGCGGCGGCGTCCATCCCGCGTGAGAAGGGAGAAGGATCCAGTGTCCAGTGAGATATCTACTCGCAGCTCGCTCTCAGCGCGTTTTGCGGAGATTCTTCGGTGGAGCTGGTTGGTTTGAACCTTGCGTGCACGCCTCCCGCTCCCTTCCCGCCTCCGGTGCACCATGCGCTGCCGGCTGGCAGCGGGAGCCAGCAGCCGCTGCTCCACCAAGGCGGTCGTTCCGCTTTGGGAGCGCTTATGCCCCAAAGCGAAGCGTTACCTGTCCCGCTTCAGCACCCTGAACTCCGTGCGCTTAGTGCCGCTTTTTGGAACCTATAAAAACTCATTCTGCATTCTTTGTTTCCTATGCTTTTTTCATAATGTTTCATTTGCTTTTCAATGCTGGCTTAGTCTTCACCTGTCATTTTCACTTGCAACAAAAATCTTCAACAAACCTGATTTCCCCCCCCCCCCCCCCCCCCTCCCCACCCCCCCCCCCCCCCCCCCCCCCCCCCCCAAAAAAAAAATCCTGATTGAATCCTTTTATTTTCCTTTCATTGCAGATTCGCCGGTACAGAACTTGAAGTATAGATTGAGATGTCGGTGCCAATGTATAAGAAACAAAACTCATTGGGCACCCCTGCCCACAAGACAAACCCCTTCGATTCTGATTCTGATTCTGAAGGGCCATCAAGGGCACAGTCTGTCCCAGTACGACGCACTAATCAATCTGTGCAAGAACTGGAAGATTATGCTATAACCAAAGCACGAGAAACCACACACAAAGTAAATGATTGTGTCAGGGCTGCTGAAGCCATCAGGGAGGATGCTACACAAACCATGCTAACTTTACACCGTCAAGGTGAGCAGATCACGCGGTCTCATCAAGTAGCAGCTGACATTGAGCAGGACCTTACAATGGTAAGTTCCCTACCTTTTGATCATTGGATAGCTCAAGTATACAATAGTTTCTTCCAACAACTATTATCACAGAGTAGGTTGAACTTCTATACAATATAATATGTTGGTACCAAATTCAGTCATCAGATGCCTTGTCAAACTTTGGCCTTTCTCTAAATATTTGATGGAGACGCGTAGATGTGTACATTACTTGGATAAGGACTTATTTTGATCGACATGCTCCTTTATAAGAAAAAGAACTGTTGTACAGACACATGTTGGTCAGTTATCACTTATCAGACTATGTTCTGTAACTCTCTTCCACTTTTTGTTTCTGTATGTTGTGAATCACCAATTAGGCAATTACTGGGCCAAATCATACTTGATAATTATCAATCAGAGTGATAACTATCTTTGGAATATTATGATTTATCACAGCCAAGCATTAATTGGATGGTACTATTGTACACTGTTTCCTTTCTGTTTTGTTGTCACTATTGCCTTGATGATTCATGGATTTATTTTAATTTTTGTGTGAGCTCTGCATATATAAAGACAACTTGTGATGTTACTATTTTTAAAAATTTATTATCATGCTATAATGTTTGGCCTTGGTCTATTCATTGCAACAATATGTCAAAACTTTTGTTGTCTTCAGAGTGAGAAGCTCCTGGGAAGTCTGGGTGGGCTATTTTCCAAGTCATGGAGACCAAGGAGAAATCAAAATATAAAAGGACCAGTCTCAGGAAGTATGTTATTGTAGATTATAATTAATTTTTCAGACATTTTTTGCTTAGCTAAACCTTTTGAGTTGTGGCAGATAACTATTCTGCGACGACTGCTAACCACAAGGAACAGAGGTGGAAGCTAGGAATTGCCCCAGCCCGTCAAGAATGTTCCAGTCATGTACAAACCACACCTGTATCTGCAATGGAAAAAATTCAGGTCTGTCTTCAGAATTAACTATGAAGTGTGTGACCTATAGAACAAAGTCCTATCTTCTCTGCATTTTTTTGTAGTTCTTCATCAGAGTTAAACATTGATTTCTTTTGTTCTTTTTTTAGGCTGAGAGAGCAAAGCAGGATGATGCACTTTCCGATCTGTGTAGCACGTTGGGACAACTCAAGGAAATGGCAGTGGATATGGGCACAGAAATTGACAGGTCATATTGCCATAGTGATTTCTCAGCACACCATTATAAGCAAACTGGCGCAGAAGACACTCCACTGTGCTATCTAATGTTTATACAGTTTGATGGAGTTTTTTTTAAATCTTTCTTTGCAGGCAAAACAAAGCGCTGGTTCCTTTCAGCGACGACGTCGATGAACTGAATTTCAGGCTGAAAGGCGCGAATCAACGTGGACGCCGGTTGCTGGGCAAGTGATACTGAGCCAGGAACTCAGGCAGTTTGGAGGCCGTCGCCTGGACTGCAGGATTAAGAACCTTGTTGTTTTACATGTTTTAGAGCAAATAGGAAGATCCTACTATTTTTTTCTGGAACGTAAAAATGATCCCTGTAGTGAACTGAGAACATTCCAATTCCATTGTTGTACCTGTATAACAAGCAGCCCAAATTTGTTGAGAGAAAGGGAGTCCGATATGATCGTGCTTTGTTAATGGTCAAAACTTATCTCCACTGGTTTCTCATTTCTGTGCAGTTCAGTTTGATTATGTTACACCTTATGAACAGCGGCAACAAGCAAGCATGCCTTGCGTTGCACCACCCTCCACCTGTTCGATAGAATGTAGAAAGATGCTTGGTACTGTACTATACGCGTTTCGTTCTTACGGCACAAACGGAGCGCGGTCCGGAGGCCACTAGTCCTAGACGGTTGGCCGTGCACCGCCGTGCAAGCGCTACAAGATGGAGGTGATCGCATTTACTCTCTGTGTTTCTGTTCGTTCTTTCTTTAGGTCGTGCCTCTTGTACTCAACGCTCGCCTACGTAAAAACCCAGGCGCCGCCGTTGTCAGTTGTCACCTTCCTTCTTGCAAGCATCGACCGTATTCTTGCACTCGGAACGCACGCGATTTGGGACTGCTAGTGCTACGAGGGCGCCAGGAGTTTGCTTTGCGGCCTACACGAGAGTAGCGTTAGCCACCAGAGCGCGCGGCCGGGCATGTTCCCCGACGACGTCAGGCTCGCGGCGAGCGCGCACCCACACCGCGTAGCGGCGCCGGCGGGCGCGACGCCGAAGAAGCCGAGCGGCGCCCAACCGCTGAGCGCCGAGCGCGACGGGCTGGCCGTCATGGCGGCGGCCGGCGCTGGGCAGCGCGGCACGCTGTACGACTCGTTCGAGCTCAACGCGATGGTCGTGCGGCTGAACCGGGTGCTGATCGGGGACCGCGAAGGGGAAGCGAGGCGGCCGCGCAAGGCCGCCGCTGGCAGCTGGCTCAACACGCCCAAGGTGCTCTTCAGGAAGATCAAGTGCGCGTTCCTTGGCGGCGGCCGGCGTGGCGACGGCTGACGAGCGGTGTGGCGAGGCGTCGTTGTTGCTCGTCTCCACCTCGGCCTCTACGTGCTGTGCGCGTTGGCTTGTGGTGCTGGTCGACGACTCGATCGCTTTTATTATGCCAAAAAAAAACACTGAAACCAAATACAATACGTGATACGAAGTTTGAAGATCTATTTTTTGATATAAATATATATAAACGTTGTGTCTGGCAAACTAGCAGCCGTAAATTTGTTCCTCTTTTCGTCTAACGGAAGAAGCGTAAACGCCGGCTGAGCGTGCCGAACTGCTGAACGTCGATTTGAACTGTTTGCTGAACGTCGATGTTTCTCCCCGTGCTTTTCTTCACTCGCATTTGAGGCTTGTTCTTCTAGACTGAAAATAAGCGCTGATTTCGGCTCGTACTGATTTATTATGAGAGAAAAATACTGTTTCGTGACTGAAAATAAACGCTGGATGACAAAAACACAGTGCCGACCGGTGGCTGAACCCTATATGCGAGCTGGATCGTGAGTAGCCCAGTCGTTGGGGAGGGTATGGGCACACCCGCGCTTGCCCATGCCCACTGGATAATTGAATATTCAAATTACTTTAGTCCGTGTACGTTGCGCCTGTGCTGTTGAAAACCAATCACGTGGCTGCTGCTATACTTGCTACTGAATAAACTAATCACATGGCCGCTACGAAGACCAAAGATAGTAAATAAATGTCAATCACCATTCATCGTGCGAAGCAAATAAATTATAATAATACTGGGCTAAATGATAACAAACTTGTACCGATGTTTAATTTATACAATTCAGTCTCCCACTACATGAATAAATATGACTAGTTGAATAATAATCTCTTAGAAGATCTTAAGCAAAGGGCCATCATCGAAGCATAATTTCAACAAGCTCAGATTGCCTTTTTCTCTTCACCTGTTGAGCTCATCACCACCTGTTAATAGATATAACACAATTAACTGCTGAAGTCAACCAGAACTAAAAGAGTTGCACTACTTTTCCTTCCTTAATGTGGAACCCTTTACATACTTCACACTGTTACGCACATTCTTTATGATAGATTTAATAGTCTTCAAACCATCTTGAACAATTAAATTCAAGATGTGTGCAGAACAGCGAACATGAAAAAAATCTCCATTCAAGTGCAGAACTTTCTTTGGCAAAAGAATGTCCAAGATATTCTGAATAACTACATTATTAACACTACTATTATCCAGAACAAAGGAAAAAAGCTTCCTATCTAGATTCTAGTTATATAACCTCTTGACAAGCTCCCTACCAACATTCTCACCAGTGTGTTGTCCTTTGATATTTACAAATGTAATTATCCTTTTGTGTAGTTTCCAATCAGAATCAATATAATGAACAGTCATGCTCATGTAACATGACATTTCAGTAGCTGTCCATAGATCTGAAGTTATGCTGACCCTGACTTATATTTTGGTTTAATATTCCATAAAGTTTATCCTTCTCGACCTCATAAAGCTTACGACAATCCTCTGTGACACTAGTTCTATGACCTAGCCTAAAGAATGGTTGTAGGCGAGTAATGAAACGTCTTGTGTAATAGTGTTTAGTCATGGAAAATGGATAGTTATGACAAACAATCATACGGGCTAAGTCCTCACGACTTTGTTCTTGGTCAAACTTTGGAATATCTGCCTTAGGTGTACCACCAGTTCTCCTTCTCTTTGAAGACCTAAGCACTGGGCTTGCTTTTAAGTGGTACCTCAAGTGACTAGTCCCATTTTTGTCACCAGCCACTAACTGCGCATTGCAATGATTGCATATTGCTTTCACAGAATTCTCTACAAGTTTAAGTTTGAAATCTTTTCAGACCTTTGACCGAAATTTCTTATTAAGAAGACAATTATCTGAACTACCCTCTTCTTCTATAACAATTAAGTCTACATCACTGCTAAAATAAAACAAGATGTGGAATCTTAGCATTTTCTATAAAAGACATATTACTAGAAATACAAAGAACAAGCATTAGCATATTGCTAGACTAGTATCATGCCTTGATTTGATTTAAATATTAGGAAAGAAACAATATTAATGAGAAATATGTGAAAAAGAAGTCTTACTTAGCACCGTTGCTTCCTTCATATTGCTCATCTATATCATTATCTTCAATCCTGATAGAGCTATCACTAGTACCCATAGTTTCATTGGAACTCCTCGAACCATTTGGACCTATACTCCCTAGGTGGCCTTGCATCACACCCAAAACATTTCCATGGCCAGTGTTTCTGGTTGATTCTAATCCTCTCTGTCTAGCACTGTAAAAATAACTGTTCATTAGGAAAAATTATTGTAAATAACTTAACATTACTAGTAATTTTGTAAGGGACGAATTACACCATTTTTTCTGCAGTACCTAACCACCACCGAAATTTTCAACTAGAAAAATAATGTTCAAAGATAATTTTAAAAAGTTTCAGCAAACTATATACAATGTACTTAATAAGCAGAAAGGTAGTAGTCCTCGTAGTAATAAGCAGAAAGTTTTGCTGAATAGATGCAAAATCACAGGAGGCAAAAGATGTTGACGAACAGAGTCCCAACCCTCTAATTAGCTGCTGCTAGTTGACAGAAACATCCATCCGCCTCCACCCCAAAAGGCACGGAGAAAAGAAAAAGAAAAGACAAGCAAAAGGGGCGCAGTGTAGGCTCCAAAAAACAAAACGTAGCCATAAACTAGTTGAACAGAAACATCTGTCTAGTATAGTAGGATTAGTCTTCACGTTAGCATGGCTAGGGTCGGATCTGGCTTGAGAGCGTGGTGCTGCCGCGGCTGTGCCCGTCGGTCGTGGGGGCCTGGCGAGCTCCCTCTGCCTCTGTCATTCAAATCAGACGGATCTGATCGGGACCATGCACAACCGCTGTTAGGGTTTTGGGAGGAAGGAAAATCACGGACAAATGACATTTATAATACCTTTCTTGGGGCGCTTCAATCCTGGGAGCAAGGTTCTTCCTCGTCGCTGATGACTGGGATGGGCACAAGGGCCGGGACCTGCGGCCGCCGCCGCCGTCGCCGCCGCCACTGAAGACCGGTTAAGATGGAGGCCGGTTGGAGAACAATGAATGAAATAAATGAGTAATACCCTCCCCGTACCCGATGATTCATCGGGTATTACCCATACCCGTGCGGGTACACGATTTGTTATCCATGCCCGACGCGTTTTAGATGGGTATGGATTTGAACAGTGGCTATGAATACCCAGCGGCAGGTTTAATGGTGAGTCAGGGAATTCCGTTGGCCAAGTCAGCTTCCACGTCGAGAAACCACAGCTGACCCAAATCCAACACACACGAAACAAAAACACTTGGATGACGTTGGGGCCCACGAGTCCAGGAGCCCACATGTCACGGACTTACGGCGTCCAATGGGTCGAAGAACTCGCACATCTATTCGAACGCCTCGGGCGGAGCGCCTCGGAAGAACTAGCCGTTGCGCCTCCAGGCTCCAGCCCCACCTCAACGTTCCCTTTTCCCATCGCCGCCTCCTCCGTCCTCCTCCCTCTCCCCCTTCCTTTTTTTCTGTTTCCCATTCGCACGGAAACATCTCATCGACCCAAATCCGTCCACCCACAGCCACAAGGCCACAGCACACCCGGAGGCCGGAGTCCACGATCCAGTCCGATCCCCGCCGCGCGCCGAGCTCCAAACCCTAGCGATGTCGACTGCGGCGGGCGCGAAGACTCCGACCAAGGCCCTGGGCCCCGCTGCCGCGGCCGCGGCTGCCAGGACGCCGACCAAGCCCCAGGCCCCGGCGACGGCCAAGACGCCGTCCAAGACGCCCTGCCCATCTCGCGCGCGGCCCTCCCACGCATCCGAGAACTCCGACCCCAACATCCCGGGCACGCAGCCGACGCCGTCCAAGCCCGTCCTCAAGTCCCCGA
Source organism: Eremochloa ophiuroides (assembly GCA_038502445.1). Classification (NCBI taxonomy): domain Eukaryota; kingdom Viridiplantae; phylum Streptophyta; class Magnoliopsida; order Poales; family Poaceae; genus Eremochloa; species Eremochloa ophiuroides. The sequence continues at coordinate 103,374,654 of JAHLJS010000002.1, read as the reverse complement.
CGGCCGCGGGCGCCAGATCCGCCACCGCGAAGAAGAAGCCCTCCACGCCCGCGCCCGCGCCCGCGCCCGCCGCCGCGCCGCCGGAGCGGGAGCGGGAGCGGGAGCGGCGGTTTCTCGTGGCGAAGAAGGGCGCGCGGCGGAGGCGCAATGTCGGGACCATGGGAAGCGATCGGCGCGGTGGCGGCGAGATCGACTTCGACAAGTGCCGCGAGGCTGCACGCGAGGCGCTGCGCGCGTCGCAGGGGGAGTTCTTCCGCAAGGAGATCGCCGCGTCCACCACCACCGGAGAGGAGCAATTGGGACAGGAGGAGGAGGAGGAGGAGGAGGGGGAAGGGAAGCCGGTGGCTGAAGAGGATGTGAAAGGTGGAGCATGCGAGGAGCGGCAGGAGGAGGAGACCGACGCGGAGCTGGAGGGGAGCAGCAAGGTTAGGGCGATGAGGACGAAGGCTATGGCCAAGGCGATGACCAGCGTTCCAGATCCTGGCTCTGGCCGCGTCAAGCATATGGTGCAGGCCTTCGAGAGCCTGCTCAACATCTCCGGCGCCACCTCCGATGCAGAAAGGGCCGGTGAGGGCTCATGGGCACTGCCAGGGTTGCAGCTGTGGAAGGAGGAGTCTGAGGGAGATCTGGGGTTCCCACCAGTGTCGGTGTTCTCTTCGGCTGATTTCCAGAATGCAGGGTCTGATAGACGCCAGTCGTCGCTAGATGGAAACACTGCAAGGTTGGTTGATTTCGACAAACAAGCAGGTGGAAGTGCTTTGTGATTTTCGCTCAAATGCAATTTTCTTATCACACTTTCTCACTCGTTTTAGGTTGAGCTGGGACAGCAAAACATCAGCTGGGGGGCGCAGGAGCAGGAGAAACGTAAGCCTGAAATAGGTTTTTGTTTCTATCTGGGTTGGGTCATGTTAGAGCATGTTCTAATATCTGAATGCATGCTTGCTCTCTGGCAGTCATCGGAGTCACTCCGGAGCAGCTGGAACAAAAAGCTTAAGGTCACCAGCCAGCATCCATTCAAGTTGAGAACAGAGGTAATAATCCTCAGTGTTGTCACAGTCATGTGCTATAAGTTGAAAATTCAGTAACATGTTCTTTATTGCAGCTAAGGGGAAAGCTGAAGGAACAACAGTTCGTCCAAAAGGTTCAAGAAATGCTTGTAGAGGAAGAGAAGAAGCGTATTCATATTGCACAAGGATTGCCATGGACTACCGATGAACCTGAAGTATGTTTAACTAACTTTTCTTGAAAGATGGCTTGTGTCAACAACTAAGCATATGTCCATGTGACCGCAGCTTGACTGGGAAAGTCGAAATAGTATCAAAGTTCTATGGAATATAATTGCCTGATGTTTCTTTGGGACTGCAAAGTTTTTGTTTTTTAGTATCTTGGTAGAATGAAGATTTTTACTCATTCTCTCCATTTCAGTGCTTGATAAAGCCTGCAGTCAAAGAAAGAACAGAGCCGGTGGACCTCGTTTTGCATAGCGATGTGCGTGCACTTGAACGTGCAGAATTTGATCAACACGTGAGCCTCTTAAAAACTCATTTTACATACTTTACTATCTGAGATGCAATATCAATGGAGTTAATTGATGCGCCTGATACATTTAATCATGTTCGTTATGAGAATTAAGGTCTTGGAAAGGAACAAGTTCGCTGAGCAACAAAAAATGGAATGGGAAAGGCAACAGCAATTAGAGGAAGAAGAAATGATAAGGCAACTGAGGAGGACCGAGCTGATTCCTAAAGCTCAACCCATGCCATACTTTGATCGCCCCTTCATCCCCAAAAGGTGATGACCATTGACCAAGTTGGATTGACTCTTTACAGGCTTGATAAGTTAATATTTTTTGTAGCCTTTCACAGACCACAGTACTGTTGGTTTACTACCTCAACACTTGAGAAGATGTATTGTCATTTACACAACTAACAGTTGATTTTTTTTTTTATCCGTTTTATCGGCATAGGTCGACAAAACCGATTACAATTCCAATGGAACCGAAATTCCACCTCAGGCCAGAAAAGCTATCCTGGTGAGTTTTTACTGTCAAAAAAATATGACTAAGGTTGACATATTTGTGCATAAAACTTGTTTTCCGAGCCCTGTATTTATTTATCTGTGGAAAGCATGCTCACCATGCTTGGTTATTTGTCAATGTTGGCTAACAGTTACTGTCGACAGCAACGAATGGAGCTTGGAAAGCTAAATCCACAACAGCAATGTCAACACTCACAATGGCAATCGACAAATGCAGAACAGCGACACACTTGATCCAACAATTGTTCCCATTCCCTGTCCTCATCTTATTCATTTTTTATTCGTCTTCTCCTTCCATAAATTGCTATCAGGCGTGTTTTTGTAGCTTTGCTTGGATCGCCTCGCCTCTAAGTTCTATTATGTACATGCATATGCAAATCACTGGCTCTGTGCTTCAGATGCAATCCCACCAAGGTTGGAAATTTGTTTGTCCAAGAAACTGATAAAGAAATTCAAAGATGAATTTCGGTGGTATATTATTATTGACTTATGTGTTGGTTCTTTCCCGCTCTGCATGAGACCCGGTAGTCCCAGTGTGCTTTTATATGGAATAGTCGAGTAATCTGATGTTGTTGCTGACTTGGTTGTGTATGCGCAGAAGTGAAGCAAACTGAAACTTTGCAAAATTCAATTTCTGCACTCCTTGATGTACACTCAATTCCTAGCGTGAACAAAACCGTTTCTGAACAACACAAACCGTTTATATCAGACTCATCTAACTTTGATTAAATTTACAAAGAAATATATTTACATCTACGTTACCGAATAAATCTATTATATGGCATCGGGAGGACCCGATATCTGGCATATTAAAAAAATAATTTTAAGGTTTAGTCCGTCATTTAGAAAATAGCTCATCATCAGGTGGTGTTGCTTAGTAAATATTCTTGATCGCCCGATCCTGAAGTCCTGGATCTGTACTAGACGCCTTCACGGCTTCTCCCCTATTGCCCATGCCTGAAACTGACGAAGCAGTGACACCTTAATCGTGAACACTACGGGACTGGCCTGCTCTCCTGTATAGCCGCACTCGACGAGGGAGAGCTGAACCGCTGAGGGAAAAACGCAAAAACCACGAGCGGGTGGCAGCGGACAGGATGGCCGGACGGTCGCCAGACGAAATTACACCATCACGATCAATTGTAAGGCGTACATGATAAATTATTCAGATCATGCAAGTTTTATTCTTGTTATTTTCTTTTTTTTTTCTGAATCATTCCATGTTTGGTAGCCCATAGGGTTCTAAATTTCTAATGCAACGTATTTATTTGAACGTTTTAGATGTTGTCAGAAGCATTTTGTTGTGTGCGTAGAAAAGAAACAATCAGAAAACAAGAATATTAGTTTATAGAATCGCCAGGTTATAAGAATATATATATTCTATGATATGTTAAACGATGCTAATTTCATGTCATCAATCTTGACGTGTTTTTATAAAAATCAGGTTAATAAAGTTTAACTTGGCTAGTTATTTTGGGAGGAGTCCTATATATTTCAATCCTCCTATTAAAAAAATAGTTTAATATAGGCCCTTGCCGTATTGGTTTCTCCAAGAATCCCTAAAATTGACGGGCTGGCCCTGTATATACTATAATGAATTTTATTAGACTAACTTGGTGTTAGTGTTGTCGGTGCTAGTTTTAACGAGTGCTAACACCGGCTAGTGAACTTGTGTTCTGAGGTTGAGGTTACGGGTGGTGTGCAAGGGAGAATACATGATTTATACTGGTTCAGGCAATGAGTGCCCTACGTCCAGTGTGGGATCGAGTCGTGTTGCCTTGCACCGGGGTGCTCGTAGTAGGGGTTACAAGCTGAGCGAGAGAGAGAAGTGCTCCCAAATCTCTTACGAGTGTCTAAGTGCGCACAGATTGCTTGTTGTAGTATGTTGTTGAGTGGCCGTGTGTGTGAGCTTGAAAAGATTGTCTAAGGCTGGCCTCTGCTCTCCCTTTTATAGTTACAAGGGAAGGGCTAGAGTTACACGTGTTGCCCTGTGTTACAGTACTCGGCATGGCGGAGTTGGTGATGACTGGTGGCGATCGTCAGTCACGCCTTCGTCTTGGCGCCTCGGCGGCATGGCATTAGTCATTCGGCTGATCCGCCACTGTTCCATTGGTGAGTTCCAAGGCGCCTCACCGTGCTTGGTCATGGTTGGCTGCATGGCGACACGTCATGCCGTCGTGTCCGTCCTTATATAGTGCAACGAGTAGATAGGTTGACTTATGAGTACAAGTCCCCGAGGCTCGGGAAGCCTTGGTGCCATCGGGGGCCTGATGTGACAGAGCGGGGGGAGTGTCCTCCCTTGGGCGCTTCTTTTTCCTTGTGAGGTACATTCCAGGGGGTTGGCAAGACCGGTCGTAAGGCTTCGCCCATTCCCCCTGGTTGGCCGGACGACCGTCGTCCCCCATTTCCTGGTGTCACACGTGTGGCCGGGGTATGGCGGTCGCCGTTGTAGTTGGCGAATCCCCTCGTCAGCCCGGGGAGCCGTACGGTTGACTGTCCCTGTAGCGGCATGGGAGGAGGAGGACCATCAGATCGCCTGCCAGAGGAGATGGGGCAGTTGGTACAGCGAACGTGCGCGTTCGGGGCGCTGTTGTGTCGAGGGGCCCATCCGATAGGACTATGCCTGTAAAGTGGTCAGAGAGGTCCCTTACGGTCCAAGATTGCTCTGCTAACATCAACTATGCATGGGATGCCTTTGAAAGATTGCGCTCGAGAGGGATGGTGAAGCTCGGGCGAATCGGAGAATTGATGCCCGAGGGTGCCGCTTTCCCGAGCTCTCTCGGGGAGGCTCGGGCGAATCGGAGAATTGGCGCCCGAGGGTGCGGCTTCCCCGAGGGTAGGTTTGCGTTGATGCATCATCGTCATGGGCCTCCGTAGGCGCGGCCTTCGTGGGCTTCCGCTGGCCTTACCTGGGCCGGGTCGTGTTGGGAATGTATATTTTTGCATCGAAGTTGGGTACCCCATACTTTGGTACCCGACAGTAGCCCCCGAGGCCGTGGCGGAGTGAAAGCACTCCTCCACAGGTTCACGCCGGTTCTTCCTGTCGAGGAGATAAAGTGCGGGTTGTTTTTTCCGGTGGGTGCGCGCGAGCGCACCCACCGGGTGTAGCCCCGAGGCTTTGGAGGGGTGTTATATCCCTCCAAAGACTTAAAATCGTGATTATTAGACCTCGGGTGTTATTTGATTTATTTAGGGGGGTTCGTCGCTCCCCTCCCTCAATGGGATTGGGAGTGCCCGGTGAAGGAGGCCAAGCACCTCATTGCCTACTTCGACGTGCTCCAGACGTTGCACGACCGGGGCCTTACGGGAGCCGCCGTGGCGGCGCAGTTCCACGCGCGGACGGTGTTGCCGCTGATGACCGCCGGCTGGCGCTGAATCAGATGCTCATCGGGTCGTCGCGGGACGATGCTGCACCAGGACATCGGCCAGCAAGAGATTATGCGCCGGGTTAAGTACATGGTGGGCGGTCACCATACCTGGGACGAGGTGAACCGGATGCCCATGCGCCCCCGTACGGGCTTCATCGCGCTGGTGAGTGTCGTCTGCTTCGTCGATTTTGCAGCTCCTCGGTCTTTTTCTTGACTTCTTTCTTCGTTCGTCGCAATGTCTTTCAAGGACCGGGAAGCCTTCCCTTCCGCCGGTCCCGGAGGACAAGGTTCAGCGAACCCAGAACCGCCTTCGGGACCAGGCAGCGAAGGCAGAGATGGACCGGAAGACCGCGTTAAAGCAGAAGAGGGCTCGGAGGACGGAGGAATCCTCCCGGCACCGTCGTCACCGTCAGGAGGCGGGGGAGCCGGAGGAGGGCACCCTCTCCGACGAAGATGACGAGGAGGATGAAGAAGAAGAATATTTTGATTTCACAGTGTTGGATTGGCCCCTTGTGGCCACAAAGCCCGCGGGGGGCACCGACGAGCCTGGGAAGGCTCCAATGTCGGCGCCCGCCGGCGGAAGTGCCGGGGCTCGTGACCCGAGCCCCCAGGCAAAACTATCGGGGACCGCGTTTGAAGGCGCGGACTCTGGCAGCGTGACTACCGGAGCCACGGCTCCGCCTTCCAGCGGCCGCGAGGGCTCGCTGGAGAGGCCGGGAACGGGCCCTGACCCGGCGCCCGAGCCAAGCCTGGCTGCTGCCGGCGGGACCGGGGAGATCCAGTTTCCGCGCACCCTCCCCTCTGACGCGTCGTTGATCGGCGCGACGGCTGAAGGTGGGGGGAACGGTGAGCGGAAACTGTCGGAGCCAGAGCCGGCCCGTGCCAAGACGCCAGAACTTGAGCTGGGGTCCTCCCAGACTCAAGCTTCCCCGCCGAGGGGCGGCGACGTCGAGCCGACCCTTGGCGCCCAGGCAGGGCCCCCGCCTCAGGGCGGTGCCGGCCCGGACGCCGCGGCGGCGCCCACTCCTCCGCTACTAACGCAGCCCACGCCGTCCGTCACTTCCCGAGCGCGGGGGCGGCGAAAAAGAGGAGGGTGGTGCCGAAGACGAGGTATGTGTCTTTACCTGTTATTCCCTTCGTCAGAGATCTTGTTTGGCGTTATGAATATTCCTTTCTTCCTTCTCTGCTTCAGGAAATGCTTGGGGTCGGACCTCCAGGTGTCGCACCTGAAGGTCTTGAAGGTGCGGGGCAACGACACAGCCGGGGGGAGCGCCCGGTCGACGGACGAAGAAATCCGTCCCCTACGGGTCCGGTCGTGGCGTCCGAGGTTCCTCCCTCAGGAGAGGTCGCTCCAGCCGTGGCCGCCATCGTCACGCCCGTCATCGACCCGGAGGCAAAGCCAACGCGGGCTCCTGAGACCTCGGTCGTCAGTTCTGGAGGCGCCTCGGGAGGGCCAGCCGATGCCGGCCCCACGGAGCCTGCCGCCGCGGGGTCATCGGTCGTGGATGTCGGCGCAGGAGTTCCCCCCCCCCCCCCCCGCTCGTGAGGAAGGTCCCTGGGCGTTGGCATTGAGGGAGCCTCGGCCTCGGGAACTAACCGCCTCCCAGATCGAGTGGACGGACCGAGCGGATCCTCAGGCGCCACCCGTCTTCTCGCTCCGGGACGACCTCGAGGCTCCCAAATGGGACGCCGTTCAGGAGCTCGGGTTCAGCTCGACGGCGGGTCTCCGCGCGATTGCCGATGTCCTCGAGAAGGACCTCCCGGCCCAGCCTCAAGTGAGTCCCCGTGTCTTGTAACTTTTCCTGCGTATAAGCATCGTTTTTACTGTCTCCGCTCCTCCCTCCTTTCCAGGACCTCATGCATACCTCCAGGGACAAGTCCCGCTTCCTTCGCGGCGGGCTCGGGCTCTGGAAGCAACTTGACCCAAGGGGAAAGCCCTCACCCGTGCCCAGAACGAGCTCGCCGAAGCGAGTGTTGACAACACCATCTTGAAGGAGGAGGTCATGGAGGTGAGGGGCCAAGCCGCTTCCTCGGCAACACGGGTGCGGGAGCTGGAGAGCGCCCTTGCCGAGATGACAAGGGAGCGCGACGCCGCCTGAGAGCTGATCGCCGAGAAGACTTCTGTCGCTGAGGCCTTGGCTCTCGACCTGAGCGATACTCAGGAGGTGTTGTGCCTGGCGGTCGGTGCCCCGGACTCGGCCCGGAAGGAGGCACAGAAAGCTCAGGAAGAGGCTGGCGGTATGTGCAGCGTCGTGCTTTTCGTCCTGTTCGTCTTGGTTGCTTGCTGCCTTTTTGTTCACCTCCATGTTTTGCTCCCGCAGTTCTGCAGGCGGCTTACGACGGCGGAGCGGCCGACCACCTGGAACTGCAGAAGGCCGCCTGCGCGCTGTGTGACTCCATCGGCACCGGTGGGTAACCTTCGGGGATATCGCTCCGGAGCCGTCTGGAGGCACAGCAGCGTCGGCGGCTGGGTCAAGGAGGCCTTACTGACGGGTGTCCAGAAGACACTGGCGGTCGTGAAGTCCCATTATGGGAACTTTGACGCTGGCCCTGTCAGCGAAGGCTTCCTTGAGGCCGACGACGCCGAGCTCCTGGCGCTGGAGGACTCGATGAAGGAGCCAGGAGAAGCGCTGGCGGGCCTCTTCGAAGCCGAAGTCGAACTTCCTCCTCTGAACCTGCCATGAAGAATAGCCGGGCCGTAGTGCCCTTGTAAAAGTAACTTTTCGTGAGTGGCTGGGAGGAAACAAACAAGTGGCCCTTCGTGGCCTTTATGTTTATGTAAATATTTTCTGTATGTTTTGTTTCGTTTCGTGCTTTTTTCCTTAGGCGTTTTTTCTTGCCGATCCTGTGCCCGGGCCATCGAGCTTCGGGGGACTTTATTCGGGTGTCGTAGCTTTAGCGGCGTAGACGCAGCCGATGTCCTAGGATTCTTGGCAGAAAGAAACCTTGATAAAAAGGCTTAGTTGTTTCTTCCCGAGCGTCCTCCCTTTGCCGAGCGTAGATCTTATAAGTTTTCTTCCGAGCGCGAGTTATCCTTCAGACATAGAGTGGCGAGGGGAGATGCTGTAGCCCTGAGGCTTAAACGGTCTTACTCTTCCTAGTCTTATAGGTTCATGCTTGGTTTTAGGAGAGGAGCGTGCTTTTAGGGAGAAACGATTTCAACGAGTTTTGAAATTTTTGCGTTTTCAAAATCGTTGAGACTTGGGAAAGTCCGGGGGTTCCCCCCGTCCTAGCCCCAGAGGAAGGGTCGGCCGTTCCGTAGGTTAGGTCGAGCCTCACTTTTCTATTGCGCAGCGAAAGGAAAAGTCATTTCACTTCCGAGTGTAGGCTCGGATCAAAAATCCAAAAATCAGGTAAAAATAGTAGAAGTCGGGTCTTTTTATTGATTTCAAGATTTTACAAATTGTAAAATGCTCGGAAATTTAAGGATAGAAGCGACGTAGCTGTTCGATGTTCCAAGCGCTGTTGTAGACCTCGTCCTTCTCGTTCGCGAGCTTGTACGTGCCGGGGCGTAACACCTCGGCGATGATGAATGGTCCTTCCCACGGCGGAGTGAGCTTGTGGCGCCCTTTGTTGTCCTGCCTGAGCCGCAGCACCAAGTCGCTGAAAGGACCGTATAGGCTAGAGAGGGCGGTGTGAATAGCCTATTAAAAATTCGAGCAAAATACTAGACCACAAGTTAGAAGTTAAGCAAGCGAGACAAAGCGCTAGCTCTAAACTATTCTATGCAAGTCACCTATCAAGATATGCTACTCACAAATATAAGCGCTCAACACGCAAGAAACCAACTCCTCCGTTCCTAAGGAGATGGCACCTAAACAAGTAGTAAGCGCAAGGAAGAAAGATCGAGTGGATTATACCAATGGGCTTGATTGAAGTGAAATCCGCACGCCGTGAAGACCAATCACCGGGAAATATCCAATATGAAAACTAAGAGATCAAGCCCAATAGAATACCGGAAAGACAAAAGTTAACTCGATGGTGGAGAAGACAAGGAACACTCGATTTTTTACCGAGGTTCACGTGATCGCCGTCACGCTACTCCTCGTTGTGGCACCTGTCTTCCTTGGTAGATTGCGAGCTAGGCTTTACACGCCAATCCCTCACCGGGAGCCGCTCACCAACACAAGAGAAGTGGCTATCAACCACGAGCAATCCACTAGAGTTGGTTTTGGCACTCCGCCGAGGATAACCACAAAACCTCTCACAATCAATCACCTCGGTGTGGGCTTGAACAAACACCAATCAACCTCACACCGGAATCACCTCCAAGCCGTTAGGGACACGGCAATGCCCCAAGAGAATAAGAACTCAGCCTTGGCTTGCTCTCAAGTGCTCTAGAATGCAAATCACTAAGCAATGATGCACTTGAGGATCACTCAACTCAAACGGATGAACAAGAGATGATCAAATGAGTGAGTGGGAGGTTTAGAATGCTCACAAAGAGTATGCAAATGATTCAAGTGTGCAAGAGTTGTCACCAAGTGATCAGGGAAGGAGTATAAATACCCCTAAGTGCAATCCTAGCCGTTACCCACTGAAAAACTGCCGTTAACACACTTTTCGGGGCGTCGGACTGGTTCCGTCGGACCAATCCTTCGCGTCCGACGCTCGGATGGCTGCCATGTGTCAACTCTCATTCAACCTCAGCCGCTGGATCTCAACAGCTACTTCTCGCGCCGTTTTCCCAACCGTCGGATGCTCAAGCTGATGGTCCAACGCGCGCACTGCTCCAGGTGTCGGACCGTCTGACTCTCACAGACGTGACACAGCTCGGCCACCGTCGGACTCTCACGAGGTTAGCCGTCGGACCAATGATCACCATGGTCCGACGCTTCCAGAGAGGTTGCAACTCGCTCAAAACCGTCGGACTCCAGTCCGACGCTCGCCGTCGGACGAAGCTCTAGCGTCCGACGCTCTCCCGAACGCCACGCGTCACGCCGACACTGCTTGGCACCGTCGGACTGAGGTGGGCAATGGTCCGACGCTCGTAAAACGAGCGTCCAACGCTCGCCACTGATCAGAACTCGGGTTAGGTGTCGGACTCTGGACAATGGTCGGACGCTGCCCCTGCTAACAGTCCGACGCTCACTTCTCAGGGTTTTTCAAGTCTATTTCTCACCCTTGCTTCTATGTGCTAACACTCAAGGTCTTCAACAATTGTGCACAGTGTGTTAGCATTTTCAAAACATTTTCAAATGGTTTCTAACTTTGATCTCTAGGTTGTGTTAGTTCAATGCAAATGAAATGCAACCTAGAGCACTTGAAGGTAATCCAATACACGTTCTTCCCTTAATAGTCGGCTATCTATCCTAAATGTGAACACACCCACTAGGTGTCTTGTTCACCAAAAGGAAAACCTATTTGGATTATACCTTTGCCTTCATGCCTTTGCTTAACACTTGATCACCTCACTTCTTGTTCACTTGATCCATGGTAGAGCCATCTTGATCAACATAATCTCCTAGGCTCCACACTCCATGGTTTGACCAACCTAAACCTTGCCATCACTTAGCAACTTAGGTTAGTCCTTAGGATGTCATTAATTATCAAAACCAAACCAGGGCTTTCAGTCGCCTATGCTGAAGGCTCGGCCCCGGACGCACCGAGCATGGTACTTGCGTAGTGACTGTTGGTACTTGGCCGAGTGCAATAGGGCCATGTCCCGAGCTTCGTCGACTTGGTCCAGCGCGTCTTCGCGGGTAGTCTGATTGCCCTGTTCATCATAGGCTCGGACCCTCGGGGCGCCGTACTCCAAGTCCGTGGGGAGGACGGCCTCGGCGCCGTACACCAGGAAGAAGGGCGTGAAGCCCGTGGCTCAGCTTGGCGTAGTCCTTAGAGTCCATATTACTGCCGGGAGCTCTGTCAGCCACCTCTTGCCGAACTTATTCAATCTGTTGAATATTCTCGGCTTGAGGCCTTAGAGAATCATGCCATTGGCACGTTCTACTTGGCCGTTTGTTCTTGGGTAGGCTACGGCCGCCCAGTCCACTCGTATGTGGTACTTGTCGCAGAAGGCCAGAAACTTCTTTCCGGTGAACTGCATGTCGTTGTCAGTGATGATGGAGTTTGGGACACCAAACAGATGGACAATGTCAGTGAAGAATAACACCGCTTGTGCCGAGCTGATCTGGGCGATCGGTCGAGCCTCGATCCACTTCGAGAACTTGTCGATGGCGACAAGCAAGTGGGTGAAGCCCCCGGGCGCCTTTTGGAGGGGCCCGACAAGGTCCAGTCCCCATACGGCGAACGGCCAGGTGAGAGGGATCGTCTGGAGAGCTTGGGCCGGTAGGTGTGTCTGCCGAGCGTAGTACTGGCACCCCTCGCAGGAGCGTACCACCTCGGTAGCATCGGCCACGGCGGTTGGCCAATAGAAGCCTTGCCGAAAGGTATTACCGACTAGAGTTCTTGGTGCGGCGTGGTGAGCGCAGGCTCCAGCGTGCATCTCTTCGAGTATGCGTTTGCCTTGACTGAAGGGAATGCAGCGCTGGAGGACACCCGAGGTACTCCGTTGATAGAGGCTGCCATCAATCATCGTGAAAGACCTTGCTTTATGTGCCAACCGTCGTGCTCTGGTTTTGTCCGTGGGTAAAACTCCTCGGACAAGCCAGCTGACCAGCGGCTCGCGCCAGTCCGGCTCGTCGTCGTCCATCTCGGCTTCAATCTCCATCGCCTCGGCTTCGTCGCCGTCTTCAGCAAGGGTCTCGGGTGGCTCCCCTTTGTCAGAGGGGTTGGCAGCCCCCGAGGGGCTTGCAAGGCTTGAAGACGATCCAAGTTCTGCCGGGGGCTCGGGGGTCTTCTTGCCCTTGGCCCCCGAGGGATCAGTATTGACCGAGGGTTTGTGGAGGTCGTTGGCAAATACGCCCGTCGGGACCGTGGCCCTTTCGGATGAGATTTTTGCCAACTCGTCGGCCTCTTCGTTGTACCGACGCGCGATGTGGTTGAGCTCGAGGCCGTCGAATTTTTCCTCGAGCAACCGCACCAGCTTGTAGTAGGCGGCCATCTTGGGGTTCTGGCATGTCGACTCCTTCATGACTTGGTCCACGACGAGCTGGGAATCCCCTCGGACCTTGAGGCGTCGGATCCCGAGCTCGATGGCGATGTGGAGACCGTTGACCAGAGCCTCTATTCGGCCACGTTGTTGGAAGCCGTGACGTGCAGCCGCAGCAGGTATTTGAGCCGGACCCCGAGGGGCGAGACGCCTGCGCCAGCACCGGTCTTCATCATCGACCCATCGAAGTACATGATCCAATACTCATCTTGGATCGGGAGTGGCGGTAGCTGCGTCTCGGTCCGCTCTGGCACAAAGTCCGCAAGCACCTGGGACTTAATGGCTTTGCGTGGCGCGTAGGTGATGCCATCGCCCATGAGCTCGATAGCCCATTTAGCGATCCTCCTAGTCGTCTCCCGATTCTGGATCACCTCCCCGAGAGGGAAGGATGATACCACGCTCACAGGATGGGATTCGAAGTAGTGCCGCAACTTGCGCCGGGCAAGAATGATTGCGTACACCAACTTCTGTATCTGAGGGTAGCACGTCTTGGTCTCGGACAAGACTTCGCTGATAAAGTAGACCGGCCGCTGTACCGGTAATGCGTGCCCTTCTTCTTGCCGTTCCACGACGATCACTGCACTCACAACTTGGTTAGTAGCAACGACATACAGCAAGATATTCTCCTCTTTCGTAGGAGGCACGAGAACCGGTGCTTTCAAAAGCAGAGCCCTAAGCCTTTCGAGGGCTTCCTGGGCCTCGGTGGTCCAGGTAAAATGCTCATTTTTCTTCAGCAACCAATACAAGAGAAGTCCCTTTTCGCAGAGCCTCGAGATGAATCGACTCAAGACTGCGAGACATCCCATAAGCTTTTGCACACCCTTGAGGTTCCGAATCGGACCCGTCTGTGTGATGGCCGATATCTTTTTCGGGTTGGCTTCGATGCCACGCTCAGAAACGATGAACCCGAGGAGCATGCCCCGAGGGACCCCGAAAACGTACTTCTCGGGGTTTAGCTTTATGTTTTGCTTCTTGAGGCATCCGAATGCCTTTTCTAGGTCGGCTACTAAGTCGCTGGCATTCCTAGATTTTATCACTATATCGTCTACGTAAGCCTCAACGGTCCGCCCGATGAGGTCCCCAAAAACTTTGAGCACGCAACGCTGGTAAGTTGCGCCTGCGTTTTTGAGGCCAAATGGCATGGTTACGTAACAATATGTGCCGAAAGGAGTAATGAAAGAAGTCGCTAAGTCGTCGGACTCTTTCATACGATTCTGATGATAACCGGAATATGCATCAAGAAAGCAAAGTTGCTCACAGCTAGCAGTGGAATCAACTATTTGGTCAATGTGAGGTAATGGAAATGGATGCTTGGGACAAGCTTTATTTAAACTAGTGTAATCAACACACATTCTCCATTTTCCATTTTTCTTTTTAACCAAAATAGGATTAGCTAACCACTCTAGATGGAAGACCTCCTTGATGAATCCGGCCACCAAAAGCTTCTGCACCTCCTCCCCGATGGCCCGGCGCTTCTCCTCGTCGAATCGGCGCAGGCGCTGTTTCACCGGCTTGGACCCGGCCCGGATGTCCAAGGAGTGCTCGGCGACCTCCCTTGGGATGCCTGGCATATCCGAGGGACTCCAAGCAAACACGTCGGCGTGCTTGCGGAGGGATTCGACGAGCACAACCTTCTATTTCGGATCGAGGGTGGCGCTGATTTTCAGCACCTTGCCGTCGGGAGAGCTCGGGTTGAGGGGCACCTCCTTCACCCCCTCAGCGGGCTCAAAGGTGCCCGTGGCCTTCTTCGGGTCGGGGACCTCTTTTGCCATCCTCTCGGGGTCGGCGATGAGGGCCTCGGACTCCATCAGCGCGCCGGCGTACTCGCAGCACTCGACGTCGCACTGGTACGCGTGCTGGTAGGAAGCGCCGATGGTGATCACCCCCTTTGGCCCCGGCATCTTGAGCTTGAGGTAGGTGTAGTTCGGGATGGCCATGAACTTGGCGTAGCATGGTCTTCCGAGAATGGCGTGGTAAGTGCCGTGAAAACCTACCACTTCGAAGGTGAGGGTCTCCTTGCTGAAGTTGTCAGGAGTCCCAAAGTAGACGGGCAGGTCGATCTGCCCGAGGGGTTGCACGCTCTTCCCCAGGACTATCCCGTGGAACAGGGAAGTCACCGGCCGGAGAAGAGAGCGGCTGATCCCCATCAAGTCGAGGGTCTCAGCGTAGAGAATGTTGAGGCAACTGCCTCCATCCATGAGGACTTTAGAGAGCCTCGTTGTCGGTGCTAGTTTTGGCGGGGCTAACACCGGCTAGTAAATATGTGTTTTGCGGTTGAGGCTACGGATGGTGTGCAAGGGGGAACACAGGGATTATACTGGTTCAGGCCAAGCAAGCCCTACGTCCAGTGGAGAGGAGAGTCGTGTTGCCTAGCACCGGGGTGCTTGTAGTAGGGGGTTACAAGCTAGTCGAGAGAGGGAAGTGCTCCCAGGTCTCTTGTGAGTGTCTAAGTGTTTACAAGTCGTTTGCTGTGGGTGAGAACTTGGAACTTCTCCGTCCGTTCGTTTTTCTTCTAAAGCTGGTCTCTGCTCTCCCTTTTATAGCCGCAAGGGAGAGGCAAAGGCGGCTACGACGCTACCTATTAAAATAGTGAGGAGTTGTCGTTCCCCGTTTGACTAGCTGCTGCCTTTTCTCCGTGTCTTCGGGGTATGGGTATGGCTATCTTGGTTCACGAGTTCCAAGGTAGAAATAGTCGTCTGACTACGTCATGTCGTCAGCTCTCTGGGTCTTCTGGATATGGCCGTCGTGGTCCGCACGACTTTGGTGAGTTCACACCTGCCGGCTATCCTTCCGTACGATGTGACAAGAGGGTGAGTCACCTTGGGGCGTTGTTTCCCGAGGCTCGGGATCCTGAAGGCGTGCTCGTCCTTTCGTGTGGACGGCGCAGTGGGCACCTTTCCCGAAATGGGGTGGCGCACCGTAGACCATACCGTGGAGGACGGTCGTAGTGGGCCCATCAAATCTGCTGCCAGGGAAATCCCGACAGGTGGTATGGCCGTCGTGGTCCACACTACTTTGGTGAGTTCACACCTGCCGGCTATCCTTGAGGGTGAGTCACCTTGGGGCGTTGTTTCCCGAGGCTCGGGATCCTGAAGGCGTGCTCGTCCTTTCGTGTGGACGGCGCAGTGGGCGCCTTTCCCGAAACGGGGCGGCGCACCGTAGACCATACCGTGGAGGACGGTCGTAGTGGGCCCATCAAATCTGCTGCCAGGGAAATCCCGACAGGTGATATGGCCGTCAGGGGCGTGCGAAGCACAGTCGCGTCGAGAGTCTCGCCTGACGGGACAGTGCTTGTAAAGTGGTCAGAGAGATTTCTTGTGGTCCAAGATTGCTCCGCTGACATCACCCGTGCCTTGGATGCCGACTTTGGCGCCGTGGATGCCGCTCTCCCGAGCTCTCCCGAGGAGGCTCGGGCGAGGCTCGGGCGAATCGGAGACTTGGGCGCCGAGGACGCCGCCTCCCGAGCTCTCCCGAGGAGAGGATGCCGCTCTCCCGAGCTCTCCCGAGGAGGCTCGGGCGAATCGGAGACTTGGGCACCGAGGAGTGCTGTCCCGAGGAGGCTCGGGCGAATCGGAGACTTGGGCGCTGTGGAGGCCGCTCTCCCGAGCTCTCCCGAGGAGGCTCGGGCGAATCGGAGACTTGGGCGCCGAGGACGCCGCCTCCCGAGCTCTCCCGAGGAGGCTCGGGCGAATCGGAGACTTGGGCGCCCAGGAGGCTGCTCTCCCGAGCTCTCCAGAGGAGGCTCGGGCGAATTGGAGACTTGGGCGCCGAGGACGCCGCCTCCCGAGCTCTCCCGAGGAGGCTCGGGCGAATCGGAGACTTGGGCGCCCAGGAGGCCGCTCTCCCGAGCTCTCCAGAGGAGGCTCGGGCGAATCGGAGACTTGGGCGCCGAGGACGCCGCCTCCCGAGCTCTCCCGAGGAGGCTCGGGCGAATCGGAGACTTGGGCGCCCAGGAGGCCGCTCTCCCGAGCTCTCCAGAGGAGGCTCGGGCGAATCGGAGACTTGGGCGCCGAGGACGCCGCCTCCCGAGCTCTCCCGAGGAGGCTCGGGCGAATCGGAGCGAGCTCTCCCGAGGAGGCTGTCATTAGTGGATTGATGTCGTGGGCCTCTGTAGACGCGGCCTTCGTGGGCTTCCACTGGCCTTACTTGGGCCAGGCCAAGTTGGGAATGAGCGTTTTTGCATCGAAGTTGGGAATGAGCGTTTTTGCATCGAAGTTGGGTACCCCTAACTTTGGTAACCGACAGTAGCCCCCCGAGCCTGTGGCGGAGTGAAGGCACTCCTCCACAGGTTCACGCTGGTTCTTCCTGTCAAAAAAGATAAAGTGTGGGTTGTTTTTTCCGGGGGGTGCGCGCGAGCGCTCCCACCGGGTGTAGCCCCCGAGGCTTTGGAGGGATGATATATCCCTTCAAAGGCTTAGAGTCGTGTTCGTTAGTCCTAGGGTGTTTTTCGATTTATTTAGGTGGGTTGTTTCCTTGGAAGCGGAGCCCCCGAGCCTCCCACCGTGTGGGAGATCGTTCGGTGGTCTTTTCAAGGTGCAGGGCAAGTTTCCGAGCCTCCGTTTTCGTATCGGAGATCGATCGGGTCCTTCCCTGTTTTTTTTTAATTCGACCTTCACGCTCTTTTTTCGGGAAGAGGAAGGTTTGGTCCTGCTCGACTTCCCCGCTGGGCCACGAGTCGGCATTTCCGGTGAGCTACAAACGGGTTGGTCCAAGTGGAGGTCCGTGCCCTATTCGTTAAGGGTCGGCTAGTGGCCTGAGCACACTCCAATTATTTCCCGAGGGTCAGTTAGTGGATGTCGGGTCCCTTCGATGGGTCCCGAGGGCATGATGCCTCCCACGGAGGGATTCCACGTAACCGACTCGCTACTAGGACTTGGACACAGCATGGGATGTCCCTTGTGACGTTCCGGGCGTCGGGATACTGGCCGTTTTCATGACCCATCCACTAGCTTTCCCTAACTCGATTTCCCTGGGGCGACTGTTCGAGCCTCGGAGGGCCAGTCTTCGATCCCCTGGGAACGTAACGGGCGCCCGAGCCCGGGGTTTCTTCGTTGAGAAAACGTAGGTGGAATCGAGGCGCACGGTTGTAATGATTCGGCTTACCTTTTGAGGCGCGAAGCCTGACGGATGCGACGGTTAGGCTCAGTCGAGGTGGTTTGCGTGCGCGGTGATGGCGGGTCTCTTCCAAGCCGAGGTCGAGCTCCCTCCTCTGAACCTGCCGTGAAGAAGAAGCGGGCCATAGTGCCCTTGTAAAAAGTGACCTTTCGGGAGTGGTTTGAAAGGAAACAAACAATATGGCCCTTCGTTTAACATTTATGTAAATTTTTGCTGGATGTTTGTTTCGCTTTGTTTCGTGCTTTTTTCCTTAGGCGTTTTTTCTTGCCGAGCCTTTGCCCGGGCCATCGAGCCTCGGGGGACGCTTTTCAGGTGTCGTAGCTTTAGTGGCATAGACGCAGCCGATGTCTTAGGAGCTTTGGCAGAAAGAATCCTTAAAAAAAAAGCTTACGTGCGTCCTCCCGAG
Organism: Eremochloa ophiuroides; assembly: GCA_038502445.1. NCBI lineage: Eukaryota > Viridiplantae > Streptophyta > Magnoliopsida > Poales > Poaceae > Eremochloa > Eremochloa ophiuroides. The sequence goes on along the minus strand of JAHLJS010000002.1, from coordinate 103,356,677 downwards.
CTTCTTCCTTTGGCCGAGCGTAGATCTTATAGGTTTTCTTCCGAGTGCGGGTTAGCCTTCGAACACGGAGTGGCGAGGGAAGATGCTGTGGCCCTGAGGCATAAGCGGTCTCCGACTCGACCGGCTCTGTCTTCTGGGGCTTCCCTCATTCTTCGAATTCTATAAGTTCATGCTTGATTTCCGGAAGGAAGCGTGTTTTAGGGAGACAAGTTTTGAAATTTTTGCGTTTCCAAAATTGTTGAATCTCAGGATAGTCCGGGGGTTCCCCCCGTCCTAGCCCCCGAGGGAGGGTCGGCCTTTCCGTAGGATAGGCCGGGCCTCGCTTTTAATGCGCGGTGAAATAAAGGTTCATTTCACTTCCGAGTGTAGGCTCGGATTGAAAGTCTAAAATCATGTTAAAAAGAGCAGAAGTCGGGTCTTTTCATCGATTTTAAGATTTTCAAAAAAGTACAATGCTTGGAATCTTAAGGATAGAAGCGACGTAGCTGTTCGATGTTCCAAGCGTTGTTGTAGACTTCGCCGTTCTCGTTCGCGAGCTTGTATGTGCCGGGGCGTTGCACCTCGGCGACGATGAATGGTCCTTCCCACGGCGGAGTGAGCTTGTGGCGCCCTTTGTTGTCCTGCCTGAGCTGTAGCACCAGGTCGCCTACGCTGAAGGCTCGACCTCGGACGCGCCGAGCATGGTACTTGCGTAGGGATTGCAAGTATTTGGCCGAGTGCAGCAGGGCCACGTCCCGAGCTTCATCGGCTTGGTCCAGCGCGTCTTCCCGAGAAGTTTGATTGCCTAGTTCATCGTAGGCTCGGACTCTCGAGGCGCCGTATTCCAGGTCCGTAGGGAGGATGGCCTCTGCACCGTATACCATGAAGAAGGGCGTGAAGCCCGTGGCTCGACTTGGCGTAGTCCTTAGACTCCATATCACTGCCGGAAGCTCCGTCAGCCACCTTTTGCCGAATTTATTCAATCGGTTGAATATCCTTGGCTTAAGGCCTTGGAGAACCATGCCATTGGCGCGTTCTACCTGGCCGTTCGTCCTCGGGTGGGCGACGGCTGCCCAGTCCACTCGTATGTGGTACTCATCGCAGAAAGCCAGAAATTTCTTTCCGGTGAACTGCGTGCCGTTGTCCGTGATAATGGAGTTCGGGATGCCAAACCGGTGGACGATGTGGGTGAAGAACAACACCGCTTGAGCCGAGCTGATTTGGGTGATCGGCCGAGCCTTGATCCACTTGGAGAATTTGTCGATGGCGACAAGCAAGTGGGTGAAGCCCCCGGGCGCCTTCTGGAGGGGCCCGACAAGGTCTAGTCCCCAAACAGCGAACGGCCAAGTGAGCGGGATTGTCTGGAGGGCTTGAGCCGGTAAGTGAGTCTACCGAGCATAGTACTGGCACCCTTCGCAGGAGCGTACCACCTCAGTAGCATCGGCCACGGCGGTTGGCCAGTAGAAGCCTTGTCGAAAGGCGTTACCGACCAAGGTTCTCGGCGCTGCGTGGTGACCGCAGGCTCCGGCGTGTATCTCTTCGAGCAAGCGTTTGCCCTGACTGAAAGGGATACAGCGCTGAAGCACGCCAGAGGGACTCCGCCGGTAGAGGCTACCATCGATCATAGCGAAAGACTTGGCTTTGCGAGCCAGTCGTCGTGCTCTGGTCTTGTCCGGGGGCAAAATGCCTCGGACTAGCCAGCTGACCAGCGGCTCGCGCCAGTCTGGTTCGTCGTCGTCCATCTCGGCTTCAATCTCCATTGCCTCGGCTTCGTCGCCGTCCTTACCCATGACCTCGGGTGACTCCCCTTTGTCGGAAGGGTCGGCAGCCCCCGAGGGATCGGCATTGATCGAGGGCTTGTGGAGGTCATTGGCGAATACGCCCGTCGGGACCATGGCCCTTTCGGCTGCAATTTTTGCCAACTCATCGGCCTCCTCGTTGTACCGACGCGCAATGTGGTTGAGCTCGAGGCCGTCGAATTTTTCCTCGAGCAACCGCACCAGCGTGCAGTAGGCGGCCATTCTGGGGTTCTGGCACGTTGACTCCTTCGTGACCTGATCCACGACGAGCTGGGAGTCGCCTCGGACCTCGAGGCGTCGGATCCCGAGCTCGATGGCGATGTGGAGACCGTTGACCAGAGCCTCATATTCGGCCACGTTGTTGGAAGCCGTGAAGTGTAGCCGTAGTAGGTACTTGAGCCGGACCCCGAGGGGTGAGATGAAGACGATGCCTGCGCCAGCACCGGTCTTCATCATCGAACCGTCGAAGTTCATGATCCAATATTCCTCTTGGGTCGGGAATGGCGGTAGCTGTGTCTCGGTCCACTCTGCCACGAAATCCGCAAGTACCTGGGACTTGACGGCTTTGCGTGGCGCGTAGGCGATGCCGTCACCCATGAGCTCGATGGCCCACTTGGCGATCCTCCCCGTCGTTTCCCGATTTTGGATCACCTCCCCGAGGGGGAAGGACGACACCACGGTCACGGGGTGGGATTCGAAGTAGTGCCGCAACTTGCGTCGGGCCAGGACGATCGTGTATACTAGCTTCTGGATCTGAGGGTAGCGTGTCTTGGTCTCGGACAAGACTTCACTGATGAAGTAGACCGGTCGCTGTACCGGTAGGGCGTGTCCTTCTTCTTGCCGCTCTACGACGATCGCTGCACTTACAATCTGGTTGGTAGCCGCGACATATAGTAAGAAATTATCCTCCTTCGTAGGAGGCACAAGAACCGGCGCTTTTGAAAGTTGAGTCTTAAGCCTTTCGAGGGCTTCCTGGGCCTCGGTGGTCCAGGTAAAGCACTCGTTTTTCTTAAGCAACCGATACAAGGGAAGGCCCTTTTCACCGAGCCTTGAGATGAATCGACTCAAGGCCGCGAGACACCCCATGAGCTTCTGCACGCCCTTGAGGTTTCGGATCGGACCCATCTGTGTGATGGCCGATATCTTTTCCGGGTTGGCTTCGATGCCACGCTCGGAAACAATGAACCCGAGGAGCATGCCCCGTGGGACCCCGAAAACGCACTTCTCAGGGTTTAGCTTTATGTTTTTCTTTTTAAGGCAGTCGAATGCCTTTTCTAGGTCGGCTACTAAGTCACTCGCCTTCCTGGATTTTATCACTATATCGTCTACGTAAGCCTCAACGGTTCGCCCGATGAGGTCCCCAAAAACTTTGAACATGCAACGCTGGTAAGTTGCGCCCGCGTTTTTGAGGCCAAATGGCATGGTTACGTAACAATATGTGCCGAAAGGAGTGATGAAAGAGGTCGCTAATTCGTCGGACTCTTTCATTCGGATCTGATGGTAACCGGAATAAGCATCAAGAAAGCAAAGCCGCTCACAGCCAGCAGTAGAATCTACTATTTGGTCAATGCGAGGTAATGGAAATGGATACTTAGGACAAGCTTTATTTAAACTAGTGTAATCGACGCACATTCTCCATTTTCCATTTTTCTTTTTAACCAAAACAGGATTTGCTAACCATTGTGGATGGAAGACCTCCTTGATGAATCCAGCCGCCAAAAGCTTCTGCACCTCCTCCCCGATGACCCGGCGCTTCTCCTCGTCGAATCGGCGCAGGCGTTGTTTCACCGGCTTGGATCCGGCCTGGATGTCTAAGGAGTGCTCGGCGACCTCCCTCGGGATGCCTGGCATATCCGAGGGACTCCACGCAAACATGTCGGCGTGTTTGCGGAGGAAGTCGACGAGCACTGCCTCCTATTTTGGGTCGAGGGTGGCGCTGACCTTCAGCGCCCTGCCGTTGGGGGAGTTCGGGTCGAGGAGGACATCCTTCACCCCCTCAGCGGACTTAAAGGTGCCCGTGGCCTTCTTGGGGTCGGGGACCTCTTTTTCTAACCTGTCGAGGTCGGTCATGAGGGCTTCTGACTCCACCAACGCGCCGGCGTACTCGCAGCACTTGACGTCGCACTGGTACGCGTGCTGGTAGGAGGCGCTGATGGTAATCACCCCTTTTGGCCCTGGCATCTTGAGCTTGAGATAGGCGTAGTTCGGAACTGCCATGAACTTGGCGTAACATGGCCTCCCGAGGATGGCGTGGTAGGTGCCGTGAAAGCCTACCACTTCAAATGTCAGGGGCTCCTTCCTGAAGTTGTCAGGAGTCCCGAAGTAGACGGGCAGATCGATCTGCCCGAGGGGTTGCACGCTCTTTCCGGGCACTATCCCGTGGAAAGGGGATGTCGTGGCCCGGAGGAGCGAGAGACTGATCCCCATCAAGTCGAGGGTCTCAGCGTAGAGAATGTTGAGGCCGCTGCCTCCGTCCATGAGGACTTTGGAGAGCCTCGTGTTGCCGACGACGGGGTCGACAACAAGTGGGTAGCGTCCTGGCGATGGGACGTAGTCCGGGTGGTCGTCCCGGCTGAAGGTGATGGCGTCGTGGGACCAGTGAAGGAAGCATGGTGTCGCTGGTCCGATGGAGTAGACCTCCCTGCGCTCGCGCTTTCGCTGCCGCGGCGTAGGGGCGGTCCCGGGCCCCCCGAAGATCATGAGGCATTTGTCGATGGGCGGGAACTCATCGTCCTTCCCGCCCTCGTCCTCCTGATCCCTGGCGGGCTTCTTGCCGGTGTCGTCCTTGAACGGCTGCCGGCTGTAGTGCTTTTTGAGCATCACACACTGTGTGTGTGTGATGTGATGTACTGGACCCTGGTGATAAGGGCACGGCTTGCTGAGCATGTCGTCGAAGCGGCCTCGAGGGGGTCGTTCCCTCTTGGGTTCGGTGGCCGCCACGAGGGAGTCATCGCGGAGTGGGGCCTTTCCCTTCCCCTTCTTCTTCTTGTTGTTCGGTCCTCGGGAAGAGGTGCCCTCGGGGCCTCCTCCTTCCGTTTGCCCTTGGGGTCGGAGAAGAGGGCTCCTACCGCCTCATCCCCTGAGGCGAAGCTGGTAGTGATCTTCATGAGTTCAGAGACACTGGTGGGTGTCCGGCGTCCGAGCTCATGAACGAGCTCTTTGCAGGAGGTTCCTGCGGCAAACGCTCCGACGACATCGGAGTCGGCGACCTGGGGCAGCTCGTTGTACTGTTTGGAGAAGCGCCGGATGTAGTCCCGGAGGGACTCGCCCGGTTTCTGCTTGCAGCTGCGGAGGTCCCAGGAGTTACCAGGGCGTACGTCCGTGCCCTGGAAGTTTCCTACGAATATCTTGACCAGATCGCTCCAGTCGAAGATCTTTCGTGGGGGAAGGTGTTCCAGCCAAGCTCTTGTGGAATCGGCGAGGAACAGGGGGAGGTTGCGGATGATGATGAGGTCATCCTGCGCGCCGCCAAGTTGGCACGCAAGGCGGTAGTCCGCTAACCAGAGTTCGGGGTTAGTTTCCCCCGAGTACTTGGCTATGTTGGTTGGTTGTCGGAATCGGGACGGGAACTTGGCCCTTTGGATGGCCTCGCTGAAGACGCGTGGTCCCGAGGGCTCGGGTGAGGGTTCACGATCCTCATCCGAGTCGTAGCGCCCGCCCCGATGGACGCTGTAGCCGCGCGCGGCTCCGTCAGTCTTTCGCCGACCGCGGGCTTGTAGGATGGCTCGGACGTCGACGTCCTTGCCAAGCCGTTGGTGGACTGGCGGAGCCCTTGGAGCCTCGGGTCAAACCGAGGCTTCGCGCTTGTGACGTGCTATGCCACCATGCTGGTGACTTTCGGCGCCATGGTGACGCGACGCTGAACTTTCCGCCTGGAGGACGGCGGCATCCTCCAGGAGGTCTTTGAGCTGATTCCTGAGCTGTCGCGCCTCCTCGGAGGAGGGCTCAGGTATGCTTCGGAGTAGCATGGCTGCTTCCGCGAGCTTTCAGCTTGCTCGGGGGGCGACCCCTGGTGTCTCGGCCCTGTCGTCAGCGATGATTCGGGCATGGACATCTCGGGCTCGACGCCGAGCTGCTCCTCCATCGGTTTGCCGCTCGCCAAGCTCCAGCGTAGCTCGCAGCTGGGTGAGGCGCAAGCGGTCCTCGTCCATCCGTGCCTCAAGCTCCCGGAGCTGCTCTAGCTCCGGGGTTTGAGGTGCGGAGCGAGAGGTTCCTGCCCCCTGACCCAGCGGCGGGGCTGACCGCGAGGGCTTCGGGGCCGCTGGAGGGGGCGTGACTTGTTCGTGCTGGGGATGCGACGGAGGGGGTATGTCGTCGTCGCCCCCCGAGTGGACATCCTCTACTCGCCCCTCATCAGGGTGCATCAAGTTGTAGCACTCCCGAGAGGGGTCGATGTAGGTCCTGTGTGAGCTGGGGACGACGCTCGGTGCGTTCTCCCCCGAGTCGTTGGTGTGGGCGGCGTTGTCCACATTTGCCCAGAATTCGTCATCATCGTCGCTGTAGCTGCGACGAGGCGACTTCCGGTCATAACGATTCCCCCCCTCCGAGCGTTGTCGAGGGGTGAGGTTGGCGGTGGTGTCTGTTTCCCCACCGCCGTGTGTCCTGGCACTTTCCCCAGGGGATGGCGGTGAGGATGCCACGTGGTCTCCCACGAGGCTGTCTTGGCGCTCGAGGCGCTGGACCGGAGTGTCCGACAGTTCGTGCAATAATGCATGAACTGCACGCACGTGGGCGTCCGTGGCGGTCTGAAGCCCAAAGAAGGACGACGGCGCCGTTCCCCTCTGCCGGTGAGGGCGGAGAGAAAAATCGGCTGGCGTCGCGTTTCCGCCCTCGCCCGTCCCTCGGGCGGTAAGCGGATGCGTGACCGCTGGTGCCGGAGATTCCGGGACCACGGTCGGCGCAGTATTGGCTACCCCCGTTGGGGTTGCCTGGTGAGTCGCATCTCCCGCGGCGGGAGGCTGGTTGGCGCCACTGCGCCTCCTCCTCCTGATTCGCCGAGGGCGGCGTGCAACGTCTCCCCCGTCCTCCGAGGCGGGCGGAAGCGTGGCGGGGGTCCTTTCTCCAGCCGTCTGCGGGGCCAGAGTCGGGACGACAGTGACACGGGGCCCGGTCGGGCGCAGGTTCATCTCGAGCCCTCGGCCAGTGGCCATGAACTCGAGAGTCCCGAACCGGAGTTCCGTGCCAGCGGGAAGCGTGGTGGAGCTGGTTGCCATCCGAAACCTATGTCAACGCGCAAAAGCCCCCTACCTGGCGCGCCAACTGTCGGTGCTAGTTTTGGCGGGGCTAACACCGGCTAGTAAATATGTGTTTTGCGGTTGAGACTACGAATGGTGTGCAAGGGGGAACACAGGGATTATACTGGTTTAGGCCAAGCAAACCCTACGTCCAGTGGAGAGGAGAGTCGTGTTGCCTTGCACCAGGGTGCTTGTAGTAGGGGGTTACAAGCTAGTCGAGAGAGGGAAGTGCTCCCAGGTCTCTTGTGAGTGTCTAAGTGTTTACAAGTCGTTTGCTGTGGGTGAGAACTTGGAACTTCTCCGTCCGTTCGTTTTTCTTCTAAAGCTGGTCTCTGCTCTCCCTTTTATAGCCGCAAGGGAGAGGCAAAGGCGGCTACGACGCTACCTATTAAAATAGTGAGGAGTTGTCGTTCCCCGTTTGACTAGCTGCTGCCTTTTCTCCGTGTCTTCGGGGTATGGGTATGGCTATCTTGGTTTACGAGTTCCAAGGTAGAAATAGTCGTCTGACTACGTCATGTCGTCAGCTCTCTGGGTCTTCTGGATATGGCCGTCGTGGTCCGCACGACTTTGGTGAGTTCACACCTGCCGGCTATCCTTCCGTACGATGTGACAAGAGGGTGAGTCACCTTGGGGCGTTGTTTCCCGAGGCTCGGGATCCTGAAGGCGTGCTCGTCCTTTCGTGTGGACGGCGCAGTGGGCGCCTTTCCCGAAACGGGGCGGCGCACCGTAGACCATACCGTGGAGGACGGTCGTAGTGGGCCCATCAAATCTGCTGCCAGGGAAATCCCGACAGGTGGTATGGCCGTCGTGGTCCGCACGACTTTGGTGAGTTCACACCTGCCGGCTATCCTTCCGTACGATGTGACATGAGGGTGAGTCACCTTGGGGCGTTGTTTCCCGAGGCTCGGGATCCTGAAGGCGTGCTCGTCCTTTCATGTGGACGGCGCAATGGGCGCCTTTCCCGAAACGGTCGTAGTGGGCCCATCAAATCTACTGCCAGGGAAATCCCGACAGGTGGTATGGCCGTCAGGGGCGTGCGAAGCACAGTCGCGTGGAGAGTCTCGCCTGACGGGACAGTGCTTGTAAAGTGGTCAGAGAGATTTCTTGTGGTCCAAGATTGCTCCGCTGACATCACCCGTGCCTTGGATGCCGACTTTGGCGCCGTGGATGCCGCTCTCCCGAGCTCTCCCGAGGAGGCTCGGGCGAGGCTCGGGCGAATCGGAGACTTGGGCGCCGAGGACGCCGCCTCCCGAGCTCTCCCGAGGAGAGGATGCCGCTCTCCCGAGCTCTCCCGAGGAGGCTCGGGCGAATCGGAGACTTGGGCGCCGAGGAGTGCTGTCCCGAGGAGGCTCGGGCGAATCGGAGACTTGGGCGCTGTGGAGGCCGCTCTCCCGAGCTCTCTCGAGGAGGCTCGGGCGAGGCTCGGGCGAATCGGAGACTTGGGCGCCGAGGACGCCGCCTCCCGAGCTCTCCCGAGGAGGCTCGGGCGAATCGGAGACTTGGGCGCCCAGGAGGCCGCTCTCCCGAGCTCTCCAGAGGAGGCTCGGGCGAATCGGAGACTTGGGCGCCGAGGACGCCGCCTCCCGAGCTCTCCCGAGGAGGCTCGGGCGAATCGGAGACTTGGGCGCCCAGGAGGCCGCTCTCCCGAGCTCTCCAGAGGAGGCTCGGGCGAATCGGAGACTTGGGCGCCGAGGACGCCGCCTCCCGAGCTCTCCCGAGGAGGCTCGGGCGAATCGGAGACTTGGGCGCCCAGGAGGCCGCTCTCCCGAGCTCTCCAGAGGAGGCTCGGGCGAATCGGAGACTTGGGCGCCGAGGACGCCGCCTCCCGAGCTCTCCCGAGGAGGCTCAGGCGAATCGGAGCGAGCTCTCCTGAGGAGGCTGTCATTAGTGGAATGATGTCGTGGGCCTCTGTAGACGCGGCCTTCGTGGGCTTCCACTGGCCTTACTTGGGCCAGGCCAAGTTGGGAATGAGCGTTTTTGCATCGAAGTTGGGAATGAGCGTTTTTGCATCGAAGTTGGGTACCCCTAACTTTGGTAACCGACACTCGTGTTGCCGACAACGGGGTCGACAACGAGCGGGTAACGCCCCGGCGATGGGACGTAGTCCGGGTGATCATCCCGGCTGAAGGTGATGACGTCGTGGGACTAGTTGAGGAAGTGTGGCGTCGCTGGTCTGACAGAGTAGACCTCTCGACGCTCGTGCTTTCGCTGGCGCGGTGTGGGAGCGGTCCCGGGTCCACCGAAGATCATGAGGCACTTATCGATGGGCGGGAACTCGTCGTCCTTCCCGTCCTTGTCCTCCTTGTCCTCGGCGGGCTTCTTGCCGGCGGCATCGCGGAACGCCTGCCGGCCGTAATGCTTTTTGAGCATCACACACTGCCCAGGTGATAAGGGCACAGCTTGCTAAGTATCTCGTCGAAGTGGCCCCGAGGGGGTCGTTCCCTCTTGGGCTCGGTCGCTGCCACGAGCGAGTCACCGCGGAGGGGGGCCTTTCCCTTCCCCTTCTTTTTCTTGCTGTTTGGGCCCCGGGAAGAGGTGCCCTTAGGGGCCTCCTCCTTCCGTTTGCCCTTTGGGTCAGAGAAGAGGGCTCCTACTGTCTCGTCCCCCGAGGCGAAGCTGGTTGCTATCTTCATGAGCTCGGAAACGCTGGTGGGGGTCTGGCGTCCGAGCTCATGAACGAGCTCTTTGTAGGAAGTTCCTGCAGTGAATGCTCCGACGACGTCGGAGTCGGCGACCTGGGGCAGCTCATTGCACTGCTTGGAGAACCGCCGGATGTAGTCCCTGAGGGACTCGCTCGGCTTCTGCTTGCAGCTCCTGAGGTCCCAGGAATTGCCAGGGCGCACGTACGTGCCATGGAAGTTCCCTACGAAGATCTTGACCAGATAGCTCCACTCAAAGATCAACCGCGAGGGGAGACGTTCCAGCCAAGCTCTCACAGAGTCGGCGAGGAACAAGGGGAGGTTGCGGATGATGATGAGATCATCCTGCGCACCGCCAAGCTGGCACGCAAAACGATAATTCGCTAGCCATAATTCAGGGTTGGTTTCCCCCGAATACTTCGCTATGTTGGGCGGCTGTCGGAACCGGGACGGGAACCTGGCCCTTCGGATGACCCCGCTAAAGACGCGAGGACCCGAGCGCTCGGGTGAGGGCTCGCGGTCCTTGTCCGAGTCGTAGCGCCCGCCCTGATGGACATGGTAGCCACGTGCAGCTCCGTCGGTCTTCCGTCGACCGTGGGCTTGAAGGATGGCTCGTACGTCGACATCCTTGCTAAGCTGTTGGTGAACCGACGAGGCTCTCGGGACCTCGGGATGTACCGAGGGCTCGCGCTCATGGCGTGACGCGCCACCACGTTGCTGGCTTTCAGCGCCGCACTAGCGTGACGCTGAACTTTCCGCCTGGAGGACGGCTGCATCCTCCAGGAGGTCCTTGAGCTGGTTCCGGAGCTGCCGTGGCTCCTCGGTGGAGGGCTCAGGCAGGCTCCGGAGCAGCATTGCCATGTCTGTGAGCTTGCGGCTTGCTCGAGGCAGGGCTCCTGGTGTTCCGGCTCCATCGTCGGCGATGATACGAGCCTGAACATCTCGGGCTCGGCGACGAGCTGCTCCGCCGGTGCCCTGCTGCTCCTCGCGCTCGAGCGCGGCTCGCAGCTGGGTGAGGCGTAGGCGGTCCTCGTCCATCCGTGTCTCGAGTTCCCGGAGCTGCTCTAGCTCCGGAGACTGGTGCGCGGGGCGAGATGTCCCAGCCCCCGGGTCCTGCGGCGGAGCTGATCGCGCAGGCTGCGGAGTCGCCGGAGGCGGGGTGTGCTGTGGCTGAAGCGGGGGGGGGGTACGTCGTTGTCGTCCCCTGAATGGACGTCCTCCACCCGTCGATCTTCGGGGTGCACCAATTGGTAGCATTCCCGAGCGGGGTCGATGTTGGACAGGTCGGAGTCGATGGCGACGCTCAGGGCGTCCTCCCTTGAGTCGTCGGGGTGGACGGCGAAGTCCACGCTCGCCTAGAACTCGTCGTCGTCGTCGTCGCTGAGGCACCGTCGTGACGGCGAGGTCCAACCGCGATGATCCCACTCCTCCGAGTATTCTCGGGGAGTGAGGCTGTCAGTGGAGTCCGTCTCCCCCCGCCGTACGCCCTGGGACTGCTCTCGGGAGAAGTCAGTGGGGAGGCCACGTGGTCGCCCACGAGGTCATCTAGACGCTCGAGGCGGTGGACAGGTGTCTCCACCAGATCGTGCAACAGAGCGCGGACCGCGCGGACATGGGCGTCCACAGCGCTCTGGAGCCCGAAGAGAGATAACGGCGCCGTCCCTTTCCCGCCATGAGGACGGAGAGAGAGACCCGTTGACGCCGCGACCCCGCCCTCGCCCGGCCTTTGGGCGGTTGACGGGTGTGCAGCTGCCGGCGCCGGAGGTGTCAGGGTGGCGGCTGGTGCCGGGTTGGCGTCCCCTACTGGGGGCACCTGGTTGGCCGCGCCTTCCGCGACCAAGGGCAGGTTGGCGCGGTTGCGCCTCCTCCTCCTGGTCCGCCGGGAGGCGCGGCGTGCGGCGTTCCCCTCGTCCTCTGGGACGGGAGAAAGCGTCGCCGTGGTCCTTTCCCCGGGCGCCTGATGGGCCGGAGTTAGGACGATGATGGTGCGGGGCTCAGTTGGGCGCAGATTCATCTCGAGCCCGTAGCCGGTGGCCACGAACTCAAGACTCCCGAACCGGAGCACCGCGCCAGCAGGAAGCGTCATGGAGGTGTCTGCCATCCGTAACCTGAGTCAACACACAAAAGGCCCCTACCTGGCGCGCCAACTGTTGGTGCTAGTTTTAGCGAGTGCTAACACCGGCTAGTGAACTTGTGTTCTGAGGTTGAGGTTACGGGTGGTGTGCAAGGGTGAACACATGATTTATACTAGTTCAGGCAATGAGTGCCCTACGTCCAGTGTGGGATCGAGTCATGTTGCCTTGCACCGGGGTGCTCGTAGTAGGGGTTACAAGCTGAGCGAGAGAGAGAAGTGCTCCCAAGTCTCTTACGAGTGTCTAAGTGCGTACAGATTGCTTGTTGTAGTATGTTGTTGAGTGGCCGTGTGTGTGAGCTTGAAAAGATTGTCTAAGGCTGGCCTCCGCTCTCCCTTTTATAGTTACAAGGGAAGGGCTAGAGTTACATGTGTTGCCCTGTGTTACAGTACTCGGCATGGCGGAGTTGGTGATGACTGGTGGCGATCGTCAGTCACGCCTTCGTCTTGGCGCCTCGGCGGCATGGCATTAGTCATTCGGCTGATCCGCCACTGTTCCATTGGTGAGTTCCAAGGCACCTCACAGTGCTTGGTCATGGTTGGCTGCATGGTGACACGTCATGCCGTCGTGTCCGTCCTTGCATAGTGCAACGAGCAGATAGGTTGACTTCTGGGTACATGTCCCCGAGGCTCGGGAAGCCTTGGTGCCATCGGGGCCTGATGGGACAGAGCGGGGGGAGTGTCCTCCCTCGGGTGATTCTTTTTCCTTGTGAGGTACATTCCAGGGGGTTGGCAAGACTGGTCATAAGGCTTCGTCCATTCCCCCTGGTTGGCCGAACGACCGTCGTCCCCCATTTCCTGGTGTCACACGTGTGGCCGGAGTATGGCGGTCGCCGTCGTAGTTGGCGAATCCCCTCGTCAGGCCGGGGAGACGTACGGTTGACTGTCCCTGTAGCGGCGTGGGGGGAGGAGGACCGTCAGATCGCCTGCCAGAGGAGATGGGGCAGTTGGTACGGCGAACGTGCGCGTTCGGGGCGCTGTTGTGTCGAGGGGCCCATCCGATGGGACTATGCCTGTAAAGTGGTCAGAGAGGTCCCTTACGGTCCAAGATTGCTCTGCTGACGTCAACTATGCATGGGATGCCTTTGAAAGATTGCGTTCGAGAGGGATGGTGAAGCTCGGGCGAATCGAAGAATTGGTGCCCGAGGGTGCCGCTTTCCCGAGGTCTCTCGTGGAGGTTCGGGTGAATCGGAGAATTAGCGCCCGAGGGTGCCGCTTCCCCGAGAGTAGGTTTGCGTTGATGCATTATCGTCATGGGCCTCCGTAGGCGCGGCCTTCGTGGGCTTCCGCTGGCCTTACCTGGGCCGGATCGTGTTAGGAATGTATATTTTTCATTGAAGTTGGGTACCACATACTTTGGTACCCGACAAGTGTCTTTTTCAATCAATAAATAAAATTGATCAAGTTATGTACTGTAACTCTTAAACAACTCGGTTTATATTTTGGGATAGAGGGGTTATATAACTGAAAAAAAACTTGCTGAGCAGGATGCATTGACGGTTGATATCAATGGAATGTATTCGGAAAAAAATTATAGAAAAAGTGTACTGTATCACTTAAAATATCGCATAATAAATGAAATAAAAGTAGATGGAGCTCACAAGTCACAATGGATTCATTCAATTTTCTGTGTTAGATTAGGCCCATTATGAAGAGTTATAACTATGGCTCAGGCACGGCCAGCCCAATCAGTCTTCGTTCTCCTCTTTCCATGACACGTGGGTCCCCCGTAAGCTAAGCTACGCGCACCCAGCGCTTCTCCCTCCGCCCGCCCTTGGCAGCCAGGCATCTTCTCCGGTCTCCACCTTCTCTATTTCTCCTCCCCATCTCTTCCCGATCCATCCGAGCCCAAACCCTAGTCCAGCCAGATCTCCGCCTCCGCCGCCGCCGGCGAGAGCACCGCATCAGATCCGCCGCGATGGCGTTCCGCCGCATCCTATCCACCGCGGTGCGCCGCCGCTCGGCCGTCGCCGCCGCGGCGGCCGGGAACGCGCGCGAGGCCTCCACGGCCGTCGCCGCTGCCCCCGGCGTGCTCGCCCCGGACGCGACCCCGGTGCGCGCTCCCGTGATGCCGTATGACCGCATCGCCGAGGCCGTCAACGCTAGGCTCCGGCGGCTCGAGCATCCGGACCCGCGCTTCCTCCGCTACGCCAACCCCGTACCATCCCACGCCGACCACACGGCCATCCTTGCGGCTCCGGAGACCCGGGTCACCACGCTGCCCAACGGCTTGCGTGTCGCGACGGAGTCGTCCCTCGCCGCGCGCACGGCTACCGTCGGCGTGTGGATCGATGCGGGCAGCAGGTACGAGAACGAGGAGGCGGCCGGCGTCGCGCATTTTGTCGAGCACATGCTGTTCAAGGGCACGGGAAAGCGCAGCGCAGCGCAGCTGGAGCTGGAGATCGAGGACATGGGTGGCCACCTCAACGCGTACACGTCTCGGGAGCAGACGACCTACTACGCCAAGGTGCTTGACAAGGACGTGCCCCGTGCGATGGAGGTCCTCGCTGACATCCTGCAGAACTCTAATCTCGACCAGACTCGCATTGAACGTGAGCGCGAAGTGATCCTACGAGAGATGCAGGAGGTATGCACCCTGATTTGTAGTCTTGTAGATATCTGCTTATTAAAAATTCTTATTTCTGTGCTGTATTAACCAGTTTGGGTAATAATCACTAACCAGGCATTTGTTTTATCTATGGTAATTGCTCTCTATGGTTAAGTGGGTCGGCCTGTTGAACTTTTCACCGAGAAAGTTTTTATCATCTTAAAGAAGATGGTTTTGTTTACCTCAGATAAGATGCACTATGCGTTCTATGGTGTGTGATGAAGATCTTTCTGGCTTGATGTTAGCATTTCTACTAATAATAAAGCTATATCATAAAGAGGACTATGCATTTTGACGTGGGTTTTTTTTTTTTTTTTTTTTTTTTTTTTTTTTTTTTTTTTTGGGGGGGGGGGGGTGGGTGGTGGGGGGGATTAAATTTAGAGTAAGGAAGGGAGATGAGTAGTCTGCTAGGAGTTTGTTCCTCGTAAACTTGCTGAGAAGTTAAGAGTGCTGAGTGAAAAAAAATTATTTTTTTCAAGTGGGCATGGAGATGAAAGATTTGATACATCTAGCCGTTGCACACACACTTCAGGGTGTTATCAGTATACCTGGGTCTCTTAAGCAACTTGTTTTGGATCCTTTGCTCATTATATTCTTCAACCCTTACCATTGCTTTTGCTTGTTGGTAATTCTCAATTTGATTATACAGCCAAGGTTCTGTATAGTAAAATATGTGTCCAGTGTTATGATTTTTTTTAACATATTGTTCTGTCTGTTTCTTCGTTGCATAGGTTGAGGGACAGTCTGAGGAAGTTGTATTCGATCATCTCCATGCAACTGCATTCCAGTATACATCTCTTGGCAGACCAATCTTGGGTTCTGCAGATAACGTCAAGTCAATCACCAAAGAGGACCTCGAGAACTACATTGCAACTCATTATACAGCTCCTAGAATGGTACATAATATTTAAAATTTTCAACTTCTATGCATCTATGCCATTTTATGTTCCTATTATTGGAGTATGATGGAAGTACTTCTGCACGTTTTCAGGTTATCACAGCTGCAGGCAATGTTAAACATGAAGACATTGTTGAGCAGGCAAATAAGTTGTTCAATAAGCTATCAACTGACCCTACAACAACAAACATGTTGGTCGCTAAGCAACCAGCCTCTTTCACTGGTTCTGAGGTGGGTTCTGCAATTTTTGCTCTTTAATTATGTCATGAACCCACATTACCTCATCATTGTATGCTTCTTGATAGGTTCGAATCATTGACGATGACATGCCCCTCGCTCAATTCGCTGTTGCTTTCAATGGAGCATCATGGGTAGATCCTGATTCTGTAGCACTGATGGTTATGCAATCAATGCTTGGTTCATGGAACAAGAGTGCTGGTGGAGGAAAGCACATGGGGTAAATTCACTCTTTTTTCTCGTTCGTTCTGTTCGCCGTCATTTGTACAGGCCTCATCCTTAGTTTTCCATATTCTGTTACTGACTTGTTATATGTTACCTTGCTGTACTGTTTACAGTTCGGAGCTTGTACAGAGGGCAGCAATCAATGACATCGCTGAGAGTGTAATGGCATTCAACACGAATTACAAGGACACTGGTCTTTTTGGTGTCTATGCTGTTGCTAAGGTTAGTGTTGTATTTCTACCTTCGATGAAGTTGGCGGCATAAATCGCCTGAAATAATATTTTATCCTATACATTTTGTGTAGTTATATATGTCATCCATATCTGGAGTCATGAAAGAAATGTGTACCCACAGCTATTTTATTTCTTAAAATTCCTTGAATGGTAAGACAAATAAACAGACCTAAGATACACTATCCACATTCTCTAGATAAGTTTTTAGTGTTGTGCCATTTCTTCCTATTAAATTCTCATAGCTTACATAAACTTGTATCTAAGTGCCACACAAGGTGTTGCAGTTGTCTCTGTTAGTGACAACAATGTTGTTGGGACGAATTTTAACCCCTTACACTTAGTTGAAACTAGGAGTTAGCATTTGTATTGACCATCGCTCTGATAGCTTTTGATGATGAAAGTTGGCTTCATTCTGAATTTCTGATCTTTATTTACATACTAAACTGAAGGTCCTTTTTCCTTCAAACAATACAAGAGAGGGAGCTTTGTTTTCTACTTCAATTTAAAATATTGAGACACTCATGCCTGTGTGTACTTCCCGTGGTTCAATGCTAATCTGTTTTGAACCTTAACTTTTGCTTATGCAGTGGTACTGTAATCTTGTGATGCTGCTCTTGTGCAATATCATGCCTTTTTTTGGTCAACCTTTTACTGGTCATCATTGATCTTTTGTGACCTTGGAACTTGTTTTTTCAGGCTGATTGCTTGGATGATTTGGCTTTTGCTATTATGCATGAGATGAGCAAAATGTCATACCGGGTTACGGAAGAAGATGTTATCCGTGCACGTAATCAGGTAATGTTTGAAGTTGCTATGAGATATCATTGTCATACCCTGTATTGTATCCCAGTTTACTCACACACTGCACGCTACAAAGCCTGATATATGCTGTTCTCTTTCTTTTGGGCTTGAGAGACAATCATAGCCTGATGATAATTTTTTCATTAATATGCTGGCATATGTGAATAATCCATAAAAAATCTCCAGCCTAGTATCACATTTTCATTACTTTGTGATGACAATTTCAGCTGAAATCCTCAATCCAACTCCACCTTGATGGTTCAACTGCTGTTGTCGAGGACATTGGCCGTCAGGTATTATCTTGCTCCATTATTTTGATGTCTAAAACCAATTATGTTATGCCAAATTAGTGCTCAGCAATCTATACTTCTTTTTTCGTTCCCCTGTTGTCCCAGCTGCTGACCTATGGACGAAGAATTCCTACCCCCGAGCTTTTTGCAAGAATAGATGCTGTTGATGCAAGCACTGTGAAGCGTGTTGCAAACCGCTTCATCTTTGATCAGGTACTGTTTTGCCAACCTACAACCTCTTGTCCTGTATAATTTTCAGCATATTTATGCTTCCTTCTCTGGTAAATTCTAATAGCTAGCCCAATTTTTCGTTGGGCTCTCATTATTTAAGATGTAACTTTTTTTTTTGTGAACCATTATATCATGCTGTTTTTGTGATAGACCTCTGGTGATAAGATTGTATGGTTTCATGTTGTGCTTCTTATGCTTACAACCAATCCATTCGATGATTTTAAGACAACCAGATCTCTTCAGTGTACATTTGAATGCTAAGCTTCTACTTTGTCACCAGTGACTTAGTTTGGAAAAAAAATAAAGAAAAAACTGTTATTTGAATTAGTTCATATCAAGCTTGAGAAAACAATATTCAGTTTGTTCGCTTTGGGTTTCAGGACGTTGCTATTGCTGCAATGGGACCGATCCAAGGACTTCCAGACTACAACTGGTTCAGACGCCGGACCTACATGCTCCGTTACTAGATCAATCTGCTGGTGTACCATGTTTACGGTCTGCATAGACGATAAAATTTGCCTTTTTTGGCGTCAGTATATTAAGGCCTCAGTACTGCACATTACGTGCTGCGATGGAGGCATTTTTTGAGAATTTGTTTTATTTCTTGTCTTCCCCGGAATCCACAAATCTGTCAATAATGGTAGGCAGGTTCGACTGACGTGGCTGACTTGGATGGCCACCCGATGTTTTTATTACAATGTTTCATGACCCTTACCGTTCCATCTTTTGTTGGAAGATTTTTACTTTGGCAAATAATTTGATGTGGCTCGTTATATGTAAAGATGGTACAGTTTTAGCTACCTTGTCATCCTATGGCAATCAAGCAAAGTTGTGAAGGCGCTGGTTTTGCACAATCGTTCATGCGTTTCATCTATTCCGTGGCATTTGCTTACGTGCTGTTCTAGTAAGATATGGTCGAGGCATAGTTAGCATGGCGGGCTCAGATTGTACTGTGATGGCACCCGAATCTTCAGCCATGCAGCGGCGTCGAGCAATCTTTTTTGCTGAGGTACTCAACTTCGGCATCGAGCACTGAATGATCAATCGGCTTATCAATCTAGACGCTTCCAAGGACACATGGGCAGAGGCACGTGTTATACATTTTTCACTATAGTTTTTCTTTTACTTCATTTTGTACCTCTACCGCTTTCATCGGTTAGCATTTAGCAGAGGTAGTGAGGCACGTGTTATACATTTTTCACTATAGTTTTTCTTTTACTTCATTTTGTACCTCTACCGCTTTCATCGGTTAGCATTTAGCAGAGGTAGTAAGAAAAAGAAGTTTCTATAACGAGTACGTACTTAAACATGCAACTCTGTGTTGCGTGTCAGATAAAGTAGTTCACGTTTGATCAAGTTTCTAGTGAATAATATTCATATTTATAGCTGCAAATTAATATATTATAAAAATACATTTTATAATTAATCTATTGGTGTTTATTTGACATTATAAATATTTATAGTTTTTTATTTATAATTGATTAAAATTGATACACTGAAACATGCTACTGTGCTATAATTACATAACCAATGGGACGGAGTAGTAAATAACCAGAGCAGCCACAACAAAGCTCAAACGAGGAGCCCGGAAGGCAGGTCCAAGGTTGTGAAGTGACCCTCGTATAGTTTCCTAGAATGACTACACCACTGCTCTTCCTCGAGTTTTGTAACGTTATTTATAAGACTGCCACATGTAAATAAAATGAAACGTTCATTTCAATACAATATTATATTACATTGTTTTATAGACATTGAATTTCATTACATACATAAAATTACCAATTAATAATCGCTACGTAAAATTCCTATTTTATCTTTTTTTTAAAAAAAGGACATGTAACGGCTATTAAATAATAAATACGAATGAAACTCGCGTAAAACCAACATCAAAACTTATCTCACTGAAGAAAATATTTTCTTCGTCTAGCATAAGTGAAAAAGAATCTACAAAGAGCAAGGAAAAATCCTAGCAGATGGGACATCATACGTGTAGATAATGTTTGTTCAAAGAGGGACTTCATGTGGGCAACTACGGGTAGCTGGAACTGGACGAATAAAAAAGAAAGTACTCCCTCCGTTCCAAATTGTAAGTCGTTCTAATAATTTTGGAGAGTCAAACTATCTTAACTTTGATCAAAATTATAGAGAGAAATATAAAGATTTATGAGAACCAAATAAATGTACTATAAAAATATATTTGATAAAGGATCTAATAATACTTAGTTGATATTGTAAATACTATTATCTTATTATATAAACTTGGTCACAGTTGAAATAGTTTGACTTTCTAAATTTCTAGAATGACTTACGATTTAAGATGGAGGGAGTAGATTTGATTTTTCAGATACCCTATTGAGCTAAAAAAACAGCACAAGTGCATTCGCGGTTCGCAGGTCTCTCTTCCCATCTCCTCCGTCTCGTGCAATCATGCTCATGGCGAGGACAGAGAATGGACGATGGGCGACATCGCTGCTGCTGCCGCTTCTTCTTCTTCTCGCGTCGTTGCTAGGATGCAGTGCACAAGGCTCCCCCGGAGAGCTCACCAGGGGTTGCTTCCCCAACAAATTTGTCTTCGGCACTGCCTCCTCCGCTTATCAGGTTGGTTCGTGCTTCCTTCTCCTCTTTCCTTGAGCTTGAGCTTATTAGCTAAAATCAGCGTCATAACAAATCAGTAACGAACAACCTTATGACTTTTGTAGTCTATTCCTCTGTACTCTCCGATCTAATCCATTGGAAACGGGTACATTCACAAATGAGTGATAGGTCTGTGCTCTACACGTGTTTTTTTTCTTAGGAACTCTCTGCACGCATAGAGAAGAAGGGAATTACAGCAACGTAACTTTAAAAAAACTAACACTATATCATACAGCTGGTGGTAACATGAGAACACAACGGGAAGTCATTCGCTCGTGCTCATATGTATAATGTATTGCACGTTGAATCGTATGGAGCTGCGTGCAGCCGCGTTGACCCAGAAACACTTGTATATGATGCGTTGCAGCCAGGAGCCAGCCCAGCCTAGAAATAAGTATGGAGCGCAGAAAAACGCCATCGCGTGCCATGCGTGCAGTACACGCGTGCTTTGCGAGCCAGAACCAACTAGAGGGTGGTGCGTTTACCTTGTAGTGTGTATGTTCTTATCACGGGGGTGTGAATATAATGGAATTTTGAACATTATCACTGTTTTTTTATTCTTGTATGAGTGCGAACGCACTCACAACTCACATATGGATCCGCCCTTGGTCAGCAGAGAGAACAATGGAGAATGAGCAAAGATTCAACCAAGAAAAAAAAAACAGTTATTATATTCATTTTTTCACCATATATGCAACTATACAGTAAAAACCCTGCACCTGAAAGGATAATGCACCCCCTTTGATTTTGCTCTAACTCTGTCCACCAAGGTCAAATATCACTTCCAAACTGTCAAGTCTGTGAAATTAGGGAACCCCCTCCATAAATATGCATAGACGCTATATATAAATTTTTTTCTAAAGAATTTTAAGAGCATCTAATAGTTTGATAACGTTATTTTTCTAAAGAGTTACCAAATGCAAAGTTCTGTTCTCCTAACTTCTTAGTGAGTAGTTAACCTTGGTTCGCTCTTCTTTTCTCAAATACGCAAAAAAATTTGCATCATTATTATCAACATAGAAAAGTTTGAATATGCAAACGACATGCTTCATGTGCCCTAGATGTTTTAATGTTACTATAGAAAGTCAGACCTTCCTATATGTATGTTGAAGCTAAGTTATTACTCATAGGATAAACAAGCATCGATGTGGCATAAATCATGCCTTGGACTCTTGGAGTCCCCGCCACTGGTTGCAAGACCATAGTCCACAAGCCGAAAAGAGCTCTCTCCTTAATGATTTGACGCTGTAAGGGCTCCACCTGTGTCGAAGAGCTTTTCGTAGTTGTAGGCCTTCTTTGCCGCTATGTTCGGTATTGAAATCCCCTTGGTCATATACATATGTTGCATGATTAGGACATCGCCTCGTTTGGATGCTGACACCAAAGAGAGGCTCTTGCCACCATGTGCTTGCTCCGCACGGGAGCACTGACTGGTTATTAGTGGTTGTTGGTTGCTTGGGAAGCTCTCAAATGAGCGGAGAGTTCACCTTCCGAAGCACTCGCTTGGTGAAGCTCTTGAGGCATCGGGTAGTACAGGAGTCATCGTTTCGGTTGGGTGGTCATCCCTTGGCAGCATACACATGTCCAAAAAAAATAACATCAATGAATGATAGGTTTTGCCCAAAGCCAAGTTGTGAGGGCTACGATAGAGCATCCTAAGCCTAGGTCTGCCCTAGCTTAGACAATAGTGCAGGCGAGTCTACAACCCATTGAGTGGGGCACTTGACCAACTGAAGCCATGCGATGGACCGATAAGGAAATAACTATTGCCTCAATGGAAGAATGCGAATGTACGCGCAGGCTGTCTCAAAGAGGCTTCATCTTCCGAGGAAGTTTCCACGGGAGGCAGAGGCAGAGGGCTCCAGTAGTCTGGGTGACAACAAGCAAGGCAGGCAAGCTCCTCCAACATTGGGTTATTCGTCATGTCTCGACCAACCTCTCCTACATCTGAACACCGCAACAGCATCAACGGGTCCGACCAACCTGTCCTGCATTTGAATACAACAACAACGTCAGTGGGTCAAGCACCAAAAGGGACATTCCGGGATTCAGCCCGATGGCAGCTACGTGCCGTGAGTATAACGAAGTTGTTAGCTGGGCCATTGACTGCCGACTGACATGACGTCTAGTGTGGAGATTATGATGGACACGGACAAAGCGTCATGGCTAGCAACCCACGTCTATTACACCTGAGCTCCCAGAACTTGTGAACCATGGTCGCTTGCAGTCGTGCATGAGGCATTGTGTTGGAATTTGGGGAAGCTTCTGTCTAATTCCAGACCAGAGGCACTCTACTTCTACCTTATACTTTTTACATGAGTCCCTTTACAATCTATTATTTACACCAACACTCCCCCTAAAGATGGGCTAAAGATATCTAACATGCCCATCTTGCTACAACTCAACTCAATTTCACTAGGTCCTAAACCTTTTGTGAAACAATCCGCTAGTTGACCACGCGATTTTACATACTTTAACCTTAGGACCCTACTGTCTGGTTTCTCCTTGATGAAGAATCTATCAATCTCCACATGCTTAGTGCGGTCAAATTGCACCGAATTATTTGCAATATTGATTGCGGCAACATTATCGCAGTAAAGCATCATGGTCTCATTTCTCAGTAGCCGCAACTCCTTCAATAAGCCTTTTAACCACAACATCTCACAGATGCTCACTGCCATCGCCCTATATTCGGCTTCTGCAGTAGATCGTGCCACAACTGCTTGTTTCTTGCTTCGCCATGAGACAAGATTTCCTCCCACAAACACACAATAACCAGAAGTAGACCTCCTATCATCTTTGCTACTTGCCCAATCTACATCACAGTATCCCTCCAGGTCTAGGTGCCCATTCTTCCTAAACCATAATCCTCTCCTAGGAGTTCCCTTCAGGTACCTGAAAATCCTGTAGACCACCTCCATATGTCCTGCTCTTGGATCATGCATATACCTGCTCATCACACTCACTGCATAAGAGATATCAGGCCTTGTATGACACAGGTATATCAGTCTTCCTACCAACCTTTGATATGTTTCTTTGTCCACAGAATCTCCACAATGGGCACTGATTTAATGATTTTTATCAATAGGAGTACTATATGGCCGACATCCCAACATGCCAGTTTCAGCTAACAGATCAAGGACATATTTCCTTTGAGAGAGAACTATCCGCTTAGGTGACCTAACAATTTCAATCCCAAGGAAATACCTAACTTTTCCAAGATCCTTTACCTCAAAGACTTTTCCCAGATTCTCCTTCAAACATTTGATTTCCTCCACATCATCTCCTGTAATCACAATATCATCCACATAAACTGCCATAATGGTGATAAATGTTCCTCTATGCTTATAGAAGATCGTATGATCACCATTGCATTGAGTGTAGCCCATACCATAGACTGCTCTCCTGAACCTGTCAAACCATGCCCGGGGTGATTGCTTTAGTCCATAGAGTGACTTTTTTTAGTCTGCACACTTTGCCAACAGTTTGACTATTAGCAAACCCCGATGGGATTTCCATATAGACTTCTTCCTGTAAGTCACCATGAAGAAATACATTCTTCACATCCATTTGATGTAGAGGCCAACCAAAGTTAACTGCACAAGAGATTAGGGTCCTAACAGTACCCATCTTTGCCACAGGAGCAAAGGTCTCATCATAATCAATGCCATATGTTTGACTATACCCTTTTGTAACCAGCCTTGCCTTGTATCTGTCCACCTCTCCTTTTGGGTTTTGCTTCACAGTGAAGACCCACTTACAGCCCACAACTCTTTTCTCTTTTGGAAGTGAGACCAGTTCCCATGTCTTGTTCTTCTGAAGAGCATACATTTCTTCTCTCATTGCTGCATTCCAGTTAGGATCCTGTTTTGCACACCTCCAGTCCCTTAGAATAGGCACTGTTTGTAATGATGCAACAAATGCTCTATATGCAGGTGAAAGACGAGAGTATGAGAGAAAATTGGCAATGTCATGATCTGTGCTAGGATGCTCAAAACCATAGCGAACAGGAGGTTTCCCAAAGTTGGATCTAGTATCCCTACGTTGTGCAAGAGGTAACTCTACATGTTCAGGGTTAGGAGAGACATTACCACTTGACCTAAAATGGGTCGAGGAGCTCAACGGAGAGAGATCCGAGGAGAGATTTGGGACTGACGAAGCAGGCTGCTGTGGTTGTGGTCAATTGATTTGCTCCTCCTGACTCCTGAACCTTCTCCTTTGATACACTATTGGCTCCTTTTCAACTGTTTGCTCCCCCTGACTCCTGAACCGTCTCCTCTGGTACACTATTGGCTCCTTTGGTTCCTTTCCATTCTCAACATTCACCTCTCCACTTCCTTCATCAATTGTCTCCTCATTCCCATCACCAACTATCTCTTCGCCTTCACAGTCATCGTTCCTCACATCCACACCATTATCTTGATGAATTACCTCTCGAGTTTTAGGCCTATTCATTGGACATGGGATGGTACCAACAATCACCTCTTCTTGAGCATCAGGTCCTTCATTCTCCCCCTCTCGATAGTTACCCTCAGTGACTGAAGAGAATTCCTCCAAGAACGGATCAAGATCACATGGCTTTGTGTAGTATGGTTCAGACTCCCTGAACGTCACATCCATACTCACAAACAATTTCTTTCCAATAGGGTCCCAACACTTGTAACCCTTTTGTGTAGAAGAATATCCAACAAAAATACACTTCACTGCCTGAGGATCCAACTTACCAACTGAAGGTCTATGGTCCCTAACAAAGCACATGCAACCAAACACCTTTGGGGGTACTTTAAATTCTTGTTGTCCCAGCAACAGCTCTACAGGTGACTTCATACCAAGAATCCTAGATGGCATACGATTGATTAAATATGCTGCTGTTAGCACAGCTTCACTCCAGAGATATTTGGGCATATTCATCTGAAACATGATTGACCTTGCTACCTCTAACAAGTGTCGATTCTTCCTCTCAGCTACACCATTTTGTGGTGGGGTACTAGGACAAGTTGTTTGATGCATAATCCCATGTTCCGAAAGATACGCCCCAAAATCATTGTTCACATACTCCTTTCCATTATCAGTTCATATAATCCGAATCCTAGTATTGAATTGGTTTGCAACCAATTTATGAAAGTCCTGGAAACACCTAAGAACCTCATGCTTACCTCTAAGCATGTAAACCCATGTCATACGGGTATAGCAATCAATAAAGGTGACAAACCACTTAAATCCACTCACAGATGTAACTGAGCAGGGACCCCAAACATCAGAGTGTATTAACATAAAAGGTTCACAACTCCGGAGGCAAATACTAGGATAAGTTATCCTTGTATTCTTCCCAAGTTCACAAGCATCACAAACAAGTTTCTTTATGTCCACATCCTTAAAAACATCGGGATATAATTTATTCAAGCTTCCCAAAGGTACATGTCCTAACGACAATGAAGCAAGTATATCTCCCTCTCTTGTGTTCCAGTAGCTGCTGCCAACGCTGACTGCTCCTAGTTGACGAACCACAACCCATTACGCCTGACTCCAGTCCCAATCACTCTCCCCGTCCTCTTCTCCTGAAAAATACAAAAATTTTCATCAAATGTAACAATACATTTGTACTGATCAACAAGTGAACTAACAGAGAGGAGATTGACTGGGAAGGAAGGAACATGTAAAACAAAAGATAACTGAAGAGATGGAGTGCACTCTATAGATGCTACACCATGAATGGGTTGGGAGGTACCATCAGCAGTTTGAATAGTCTCAGAATAGGAATGTGGGATATATGTTTTAAAAGAACTAGATATGCCTGTGACTTGCTTGGAAGCCCCTGAATCAATGACCCATTCTATGTTATGCCTACATGTGGATGCAAGTGCCTGTGCCTGAGTACCTTTGCCCAAGTGGGCATAGTTGGCAAAGTTACCAAAGTGACTGGTCGTGGCAATTGCAGAACCAACTGGAGTAGTACTGGAGGTTTCAGATGCTTTAAACTTCTGCCATTGTTCCCACTGCTTGACCTGTTCTCCAGTTAAGGTGAGGGACTGAATCTCAGCATTAACTTGATGACCACTCTCTGTGGTAGAACTCTCCATGGCTGCATTATCTTGAGAGGCACCACGGCCTCTGCCATGTCCTCCTGTACGTTTACCACCACGACCACCACGGCCTCCTTGATTGCCTCGAGCACCACCACGACCCCCACGAGTTCCACTCCTACCACCATAGGTTTTTGGAAGGGGGCAATTATAGCTCAAGTGCCCCTTCTCTCCACAGTTGTAGCACTCCTTCTCTGCCACTGTGGTGTAGACTGATTTCACAGGATTGTTACTACTCATCATCCGAAGTCTACTCTCCTCAATGACCATGGCTGACAGTGCCTCCTCCATGGTAGGTAGACTATCCTGATGACAGAAGGCAGCCCTCTGGATCTCAAACTTAGGATCCAGATTCCGCAGAAAATGAGTCACCCTCCTGTCCTCTACCTACTTCTTAACATCCTGGGCATCCTGCAGATCCCTCATATGAAGTGGAGCATAGTGGTCAAGCTCTCCCCACAAGTATTACAACTCACTAGCATATTGCTCCACTGGTCGCCCCGCTTGTTTCACTGCATCCGCCTTGTTCTGAATCTCCATCATCACCATCGGATTCCCTCGCTTAGAGTACATGTTACTCAAGGTTTTCTATATCTGTGCTGTAGTGGGCAAAGCTTCCACCATCTTACTCACAGACGGTGACATGGATGCCAATAACCATGCCACTACAGTAGAGTTTGTTGTATGCCAAACTTTTCATTCGGGGCTAAACTTGTTAGTCGGTTCAGCACAATCCTCCGCCAGATAGTGCTCTACCCCTTTGCCTCCTAGAAGCACATGTACTCTTCTAGCCCAACTCAAATAATTTTTACTTTCCTCCAGTTTCACATCATTTGGCATTAGTTCCAGCTTCAGCTCATGTGGCTTGGAACCTATGATGCCCATTTCCAAGAGCTCCAAAATCATAGATCTCATTTCAGTCCTCATTTCACTCTTCATCTCACTCTTGGTGATCAGTGAATCATCTCCGCCATTACCCCCACTGCTGCTATGCTCAGTTTTCGCCTTACTTGCCTCCTCTTCTGCCTTTCTCTTTCTTTCTGCCTCCTTATCCATCGCTTCCCTGGATCAGGTCTCTCCCCAAAACACCAACTCACAGAAATGCACTCAGCCAGCAACCAGAATTCGGCCAAATCACCACTGAAAAACTTAAATCACCAAGCCAACCAAATCCCCACTGAAGCCAACCGAATCACCACTGAAGCCCCCCCAACTCTCACTCCTTTCCTTTCCACTTCCCTGGATCTTCACCACACGCCTGCAGCCGCCCTTGGAGCCGTGCTGGAGCCGCGTCCGCTCGCCGAGGCCACCTGTGCGCGGCCACCGCTGGAGCCGCGCCTGCTCGCGAACCCGAGCGCCGCGCCTTCAGCCGCGAGACCGCGAGAGCGCCCGCTCGCCGAGGTTGCTGTGCCGCGCCCACGCTCCCACGAACCCGCGCGCCGCACCGTCTCCGGCCGCGAGACCGCGAGCAGCGCGCCCACTCCGACCTTCGTCCGCGTCCTGCAGCGCCGTACGCGCGCCGCACCGCCCTTCATCCACCGCGAGCCGCCAAGCCGCGTTCCCGAGCTCCGCCGGCGGTCAGTAAACCCTAACCAAAGCTCTCGATACCATGTTGGAATTTGGGGAAGCTTCTGTCTGATTCCAGACCAGAGGCACTCTACTTCTACCTTTTACTTTTTACATATGAGTCCCTTTACAATCTATGATTTACACCAACACATTGTAATTTCTTGTAGCACAGATAACGGTAGGATAGCTTGTAGGCCACCACCTGTCCGAGGAGAGGCAATTGAGGCACGTCTGGGAGGTGGATAGTTCACCCGACATTTTTCATGTCTAAAACAATATAAGTTATGTTTAGTTGCCTGGTTTAGAGTTTAGTCAGGCTTCTGTAATACTCCCTTTATCCCATTGAGACTTGTTGACGGTCGATAACGTCAACTTTTATTAGAACTTTAGACACAAAAAGATACATGAAAACATACTAGTCTAAGGTTTTAACTGACAATTTGCACGAGTTTTGCATGTTCTGTATTTTCCAGGGGTTATTCCAGAAAAGCATAAAAGAGAGATTAAAGTGCATAATTATCACGAAACGTAACCGCAAAGGAAACATCATCATCGGAACACTAGAAGCCTCTGTAACACACCTGAAGCGACCGGGGCCCGCACCCTACCAGGGTGGGGCCGGCCGGCGCCCCCCGGCTAGAGTTCGGCCCCGCCTTCTGGAGTCTTCTTCCGCCGCCTGTTAGGAGTCATCTCGGCCTTATGTTTAAGTCAGTTTGATCCTACGGTGCACGTTCATCCCACCGGGTTATAAATAAAGAGGCAGACCCCCCTGGAGGCATCAATCAATCATTCATCGAAGGCAACAAGTCTTCAAACCATCAAGAGCCTACTAGTTCATCAAGAGCCTTCTAGTTCATAGTTCTAGCCTAGTTAGATTAGAGAGTAGAGGAGATGTAGTGCTTCGGCGGGATCTGGAGCCCCGGCATCCGTCTGGAGCGCAGAGTTCGGTATAGTTCTGGTTCTTTTTCTATTATTGTATTCTTCATTATGATTAGGGAAACATTGTTCTTAATAGTTTATATGTTCTTGATTACATTAGTCTTTGTCTACTTTAATTATATGTCTAGTATAGTTGGTTTGATCTTATTGAATTAAATGTAATTGCTCGTATAGCGTTTATCCAAACGATCGTTGGGTAGATGATGAACAATGTGTAGACATGGTGTCTAGATATTTCGTTTATCTGCGAATGCACCCTGATGTGGCGGGTCGTGTGGTAGTTCGCGTAGGTGACAGCTACGTTGATTCCTCTGTAGTCCACCCCTCGTATGTAGGCAAGCAGGCACGGTCGCGAAGTTGGGTGATGACTCTGTTTCACACATTTACTAGATGATGCCCTTTGCATGTGATCATGATATACGATTAATCTGACAATGATTGCTAGATGTAATTGCACTAGTTAGAGTTATTCATTGACGTAGTTATAAAATTACCTTAGATATTAATTCCTTAGTTTATCCATTGGCTATCTATTATTATGACTAGAAAGTGCTCTGATGTTTATCTTTATTAATGATGCTTGATCATACTTATCACCTGTATTTATCCTTATTATCTTGTGACCTCTACCTGTTATGAGTAGAGTATATGACATCGGTAATTTCACTTATTCACTGTATATAGTTGTTATCAATATAATAGATTGTAGTTTAAACAAGTCCTTCCTAATGGTATAAATATAAATCGACAACCTGGTAGAACTTCTAGGTAAAATGCTACAATGGTATAATTATCTGTCCGCTTGCAGAATTGTTTCTAGTTTATATTTATTTATATTTCTGCCTAGTCACATGGAATAATATATAAAACCTTTATTTATTCTTAACATATATAATTAGAATTGACAACCCAGTTCATGCTAAATAATGTTGGTAATAGATAAGTGGCTAGTTGCTAATGATCAGTTAATTAATTACCATACATTTTCTAATCTCGTCTCTAGTGTTAAAGGTTATAAAGTTATATTTGGCGACGTTAGTAGATGTCAACAAGACTGTCGTTTTAGACTTTTCAGACATCACGTTTGACCATACGTCTTATTTGAAAATTTTATATAAATATCATTTATCTTATTATAATTTGTTTTATGACTAGAAGTCCTTTAATAATTATTAATTGTTTTTGTATTTTATACAAAATTTTTGAATAAGACGGACAGTCAAATACGGTTTCTGAAAAGCCTAAAACGACAGTCTTTTATGGGACGAAGGGAGTATAGTTTTTCGTGTTTACTAGAAAGCCGCACGGCTTTGCCGCGCATGACCATTGTTAAAGCCACGCGTGGCCATTGTTAGACATTTTTTTTTCTTTGTAGTTAGGCACATGAGTGTGAATATAATGGTACCTAAATGGCTAAATGGTTCTTTATGTTCGTGGCGTTGCTGTTTATGGCCAAAAATTATTATTTGTGGATGATTGTATATATTAGCTATGGATTTTTCATTTTGTTGTATATATATTTCAAGTCCCGTGAAGATCATTCATGAGTTCTTTTTTTTAATTAATTTGTTAGCTGAACATGTGAAATAATAATTTGTTGAAATATTTCAAATTTGTCTCAAAATTTTTGTAGTGGCTGAAAACATCTCAAATTAGCCATGGAACAAATTTTGTAATTTTCAGTTCAATATTTTGATGTGTAGAAATTATGGAAGGTCTCCTTGTTAATTAAAAGAGGCTATTTTGAATTATCTCAAAATTATTTATTTTCAAAGTTTCATATTTTTTCTACATAGAGTACATTATGGAGAGCTTACACAAAAATTTTCATGATTTTAAAAGCTCTAATTATTTTTATATGGAATTAACAAAATCAGCATGTAATAGGATTTAATAAAAAGAAAAAAAGAAGATGGCCATTTGGGCCGAATCTGGCCTACCTCGGCCCGCGCGGTGGTAGGCCGGCTCATCAAACAGGCTAGACGGCGGGTTTATTTCGCAAAACATGAAGGGCTTCTTTGTAAGAATTTCTGTAAGAGGAGGCTGGACGACGTGTTATATTTCAATAATATTCGAGGGTTTTTTGAAGAATGATCGGAAACTGCCCGATCTAGTCCGATCGGACGGCCGGGAAAAGCCAGCAATGTGGCACGCTCGTTTGCCAGGGAATGGGGCAGCTTTCCTATGTAGAGAAGAAGAAGATGCAGAGGAGGGGGGCTGGCCTCGCGATGCTTCCGGGTACTCGGCTCACCTCCACGGAGGCACCCTTGCCGCGCCACCATGACTGGCGACCGCATCATCCGCGCCACCACGCTAGCGCCGTCTTCTGTCTTCACCCACGCGAGCTCCGTTGGCCACTTGGCCTCCACGCAAACCACAGCCGGGCATTGCGCGACCTCCATAGGCCACCACGCAAGCCACAACGCGAGGGCCGCGGACCTCCACCATCACGGAGCTCCGATGGCCTCGCGTCCGGCCACCACCACGTCAGGCTTCGTTTCGCAGCCTCGAGGCGCAGCTCCACCACCATGGCCGGCCTCGCGTAGCGGCCTCGAGGCGCAGCTCCACCACCACGTCAGGCTTCGCGTCGCAGCCTCGAGGCGCAGCTCTACCACCATGGCCGGCCTCGCGTCGCGGCCTCGAGGCGCAGCTCCACCACCACGCTCGGCCTCGCGTCGCGGCCTCGAGATGCAGCTGCACCGCCATGTCCGCCCGCCGCGCCCAGCAACACCTCGTCCGCCTCGAGGCGTAGCTCAATCACCACCGGCCATGAACGCACAGATGATGCCCACCAGATTTTCGATGGATTGTGTGATAGGGGTAAACCTACCTTCCAAAAGATGTGGTGATTCTATGCCAGCTAAGACAGACAACCAAACCGACACATTCTAATGCGGGCTTAGACAATACAGGCAACCAAACAAGTATGTGTTGCATAACACTAGCCAGGCTCTGACATTGGGGAGGTGGGTATGGCGGCCGCTGCGATTGTTGCTGGTTTGGTGGCTGCCGATGCCGGGGTGGCTTCTGACGAGCTAGGGGAGGCAGGCGAGCCCCGCGTCCATATTCACATCTTACGGAGAACAGGGCGGCGGGGTCATGGATCAGTCGAATACGTTGGCAACAGCGGCAGCAGTGTGGTAGGTGTGGTGGCCAATTTTTTTATACATTTTTAGGAGTAAATTACTACTTACTA
Organism: Eremochloa ophiuroides; assembly: GCA_038502445.1. Lineage (NCBI taxonomy): Eukaryota > Viridiplantae > Streptophyta > Magnoliopsida > Poales > Poaceae > Eremochloa > Eremochloa ophiuroides. The sequence goes on along the minus strand of JAHLJS010000002.1, from coordinate 103,324,951 downwards.
GATACCGATGGAGACATGCAACAAATAAACACACTGTATTTTGTCACTTGAAATACTTGTATTATTGATTTGCCAAGTATATTCTTAGAAATTGCTCGTCTTGCAGTTTGAGGGAGCCGTGAACGAGGATGGGAGAGGACAGACCATTTGGGACACGTTCGCGCACACCCCTGGTAGTTTTCTCGACACACATCCTTGGGAGAGCTAATGTTTCTACTGCATTTCATATTAGAATTACCCTGTGGAGCGAACCGCATCCTTGGGAGAGCTAATGTTTCTACCTCTTCCGTTTTGCAGGCAAGATTCCCGACGCTAGCAATGCTGATGTTGCAGTCGATCAGTACCACCGTTTCAAGGTCATTTTATACACCTCACGGCCCGTGGTATATATATATATACGCCCTACAACACGGTCGTTCAAAGTGACATGGCTCTTTTCTTTTTTTTTTTCCAGGACGATATAGAACTCATGGCAGATATGGGAATGGATGCGTATCGGTTTTCGATAGCCTGGTCGAGGATATTCCCGAGTATGTCGTCATTTACTCATTTGTATGCAACAGCAATTGCTCACTGTTACAAATACCGGCTTCTCTGATCTAAACAGTACATTTCAAATAGTATCTCTTACTGTTATGCTTATCTTGAGTCTTGACTCTGTTCGATCTTTTCTACTGCAGATGGTACTGGTCATGTGAATCAGGCTGGCATCGACCACTACAACAAGTTGATCGATGCCCTAATATCAAAAGGTGAGAGGAAAACCATGCATGCATGCAAGCAACATCTTGAGTACCGAACCAAAATAAAATGGCCTCAACTACTCACTTTCAGGGATTGAGCCATATGTAACCCTGTACCACTGGGACCTCCCCCAGGCCTTGGAAGACAGGTACAACGGATGGCTAGACAGGCAGATAGTGTGAGCCTCTTAACCCTCACCAACTCTACCACAGCACTGCTTCACCGTAGCAAGCCATACATATTTGTAAATTTCATGCTAATATGCAGTGACGATTTCACCGAATACGCCGAGACATGCTTCAAGGCGTTCGGAGACCGTGTAAAGCACTGGATCACGCTGAATGAGCCGCACACGGTTGCCACCGTGGGCTATGGCACCGGGCTTGAGGCGCCGGGGCGTTGTTCTGTGCTGCTCCATCTCCCCTGCGAGTCAGGGAATTCAGGCACCGAGCCCTACATCGTTGGCCACAACTTCATTTTAGCCCACGCCACGGTGGCTGACATTTACAGGAAGAAATACAAGGTGATCGATCAAGCTTCGTTCTCTTCCACATATTTTACAGCTCCAATTTGATACCTCTACCATCTATACCAGTATGTGCTAATGAGTTAGCGTCCTTCTTGCCAAATAGCAGGCAACCCAGAATGGGCAGCTTGGGATTGCATTTGACGTTGTGTGGTACGAACCGATGACGAACACTACAGCTGACATCGAAGCTGCCAAGAGAGCACAAGAGTTTCAGCTTGGATGGTGAGCAACCAGCTCAATAACTGCATTGTCAGCTCATCGATGGACTATGGATGATTCCTAAGCCAGTTTGCTATGAAAGGTTCGCGGACCCCTTCTTCTTCGGCGACTACCCGGCGGTGATGAGGGCACGGGTCGGCGACAGGCTGCCGAAGTTCACAGCTGATGAGTCTACGCTTCTCAAGGGCGCGCTGCATTTTGTGGGCATAAACCACTACACCACTCACTACAGCACAAATAATAATAGCACAGTCGGCTCGGCTGCCATGGGACTGCTGCTAGAAGGCACCATGGCGGACACCGGAACCGTCAGCGTTCGTGAGTTTTCATCATCTTTGCAAGTTCAGAACTTTAGACATGGTAGCACAATGTTGACTGTATAGCTGATGCATACCGCTATCCTTTTCTTTTCTTTTCTTATTCTCAATTTTGCAGCCTTCGATATCAAGAATCCAACTAGAGATAGAGTGAGTTGGTCACATACCACATCCTTGCTGTGTATCGAAAGTACAGTACTTACTAGTAAAAAAATGTGAACTGTGATGCATACAGGCCAATTCCCTGTGGTTGTCTATCGTACCATGGGGTATGAGGAAAGTGATGAAATATGTCAAGGACAGGTACAACAACCCACAAATTTACATCACAGAAAATGGTAATTAAACCATATCTCTTCTTAATCCTGGATTATAATTAATTCATTGTCATACTACTGCAGAGTTTTAATTTGACAGTGCTGCTGCTGCTGCTGCAGGGATGGATGACAGCAACAACCCTTTGATTTCCAGAGAGGAAGCCCTCAGGGACAAGAAGAGGATCAAGTACCACCACGACTACCTCACCAACCTAGCTGCTTCCATAATGTACTGAAGAGAACTACCACTACACATCTCCCTGTGCTCACTCTTGGCATTTGCATGATTATAAACCATAACAAGGGCATGCGGTTTGCCTGAATTCCTAATTCCTGTCATCGTGCTATTGTCAATTGTCATATATAGGGAGGATGGCTGCGACGTTCGCGGGTACTTCGTGTGGTCGCTGCTGGACAACTGGGAGTGGACTGCCGGATACACCTCGCGATTCGGGCTATACTTCGTGGACTACACGGATAACCTCAAGAGGTACCCCAAGGACTCGGTAGAATGGTTCAGGACTCTGTTGAGGTCCCGGTGAATCTTGTGATGAGAGGAAAAAAATCGATCTCTATAATTGTCAACAATTTTGATGTTACCTTAGATTACCAAGATGATAGAATAGTTGCCACTCTATTACTTTTATCACAAATAATGGTGGGTACTCCCTCGTCCCTTTATATCTATCGTCGTAGCACTAGAATTTTGTCCCTTCACTACAAGAATGAGGGCATTTCTGGCATGCCCAACAAAATTTGCAGCTGTGAAATGATTGCCATCACCATAGGTCCTATTTGGATGAAATATATAAAGTGACAGATTGAGTAGGTTTTAAAGCTCAAGTTCGTGTTCGACATTTTAAAATTTAAATTCTAATTTTGGATCTTTAAAATTTCAAATTTTGAATATTTAAATGATCAAACTCAAATGCTTATTGGCTAGGGAGTCGTGCTGAATTGTCATATCCTTTGCCCCTAAGCCCCTTTGCTCCACAGAGCACCCTGTAAACTCTCTTTCGCTTAATACAATGATGCGCAAGGCTTTTGTGCATTCGAGAAAAAAAAACTAAAATGCTTAAATTTTAGGGTCAATTTTAAAACTTTAATTTTTTTAAAATTCTTTTCTAAAATATAGTTCAGATTTAAATTTCATATTTCATTTTGTCACTGAACCCGGAAAAGGTTCTAACATTGTACACTGAAGCTCAACGTACTCCTTCCTACACGAGCACACATGGACCTGGGCATGACACAATGTACATGATTTGAGGTGACCACTTGCAACGCCCTGAGGAAGAAATGGCAATGCAAAGCAGAGCAAGCTTTCTTTCAACATCAACATAAGCTTTCTTTCAAAAAAAAAAAAAAAAAAAAAAGCAGGGCAAAGCTATATATATCCAGCCTTCAGCTGGAGCCCAGCAGGTTCTTGAACCACTGCACCGAGCTCTTGGGGTATCTCTTGAGGTTGTCCTTGTAGTCCACGAAGTAGAGCCCGAATCTGGAGGAGTAGCCGGCCGTCCACTCCCAGTTGTCCAGCAGCGACCACGCGAAGTAGCCACGCACGTCGCATCCGTCCTCCCTGCAGACATTCCTTGTTATGACCATGCATGAATGCCAGCCAAGTTAAGAAAAGCCCGTGATCAGCTATTAATTTGAGAGTACTTTATAGAGGCAGCCAGGTTGGTGAGGTAGTCGTTGTGGTACTTGACCCTCTTGCTGTCCTTGAGCGCGTCCTTGATGGAAGTGAAAGGGCTGTTGCCGTCGTCCATCCCTGCATCAGAATTCATCAGTAGCGCAGTTTCAGAGCACCGATCGATGTAATTACCCAGCAAATAAAGCGAATGTAATCCAGGTTCCGCAGCACATGGCCTTACCGTTTTCGGTGATGTAAACCGGTGGGCTTTTGTACCTTTCCTTGACGTAGTTCATCAGGCTCCTCATCCCGCTGGGAACGATGTACAGCCATATCGAATTGGCCTGCGTAACGCCGTTGTAGTTCTCTTTTCACATAAACAGCTCGTTCGCTTCTTCAATCAGCCGCTTATTTCTATCCACGGAACAGTATTTTTCTCTCACAATAAATCAGCACAAGTCACAATCAGCGCTTATTTTCAGCGCTACCGAACAGGCTGAAAATGTCTACACGATATTGCTCTTCTATGTGCAAGGAGGATGTGGCGTCGAGAACTCACCCTGTCACCAATGGCTTTCCCATTCCGGAATGCTGCAAAATTAATTGCTGAAACCGTGAGCAGAGAGTTCCTAGGCTTGATGCATGTCAGGTACAGGTGTACAAGGTCAAGCCAAGAAGATGACAACTCACGAAGGCTGATGGTCCCGGTGTCTGCCAAGGTGTTATGCAGCAGGACCCCCACGAGGTTGGTGCTGTTGTGCTTGGTGTAGTAAGTGGTGTAGTGATTTATGCCGACGAAGTCGAGCGCCCCCTTGACGAGGGCAGCCTCATCCGCTGTGAACTTTGGGAGCCTGTCCCCGACCCGTGATCTCATCGACGCCGGGTAATCGCCGAAGAAGAGCGGATCCGCGAACCTTCAAGGTATTTGAGTTTGCCAACTCAGCCATCAATCAATCATCCATGCATAGTTCCAGAACAAAATGAACATTTGACAATTGGAGTTGAGAGGCTCACCATCCTAATTGAAACTCCTGCCCTCTCTTGGCAGCTTCGATGTCGGCAGTAGTATTCGTCATCGGTTCAAACCACATGACGTCAAATGCTATCCCAAGTTCCCCATTCTGAGTTGCCTACAATTTAGTTGTTGTTGTTGGGGGTTGAGAAATCAGCAACCCATGAGACTTTTTTACATGTGTAGATCGAAAGATGTGCTCACCTTGTAATTCTTTCTGTAGATGTCTGAAACCGTCGCGTGAGCCAAGATGAAGTTGTGAGCGACAATGTAGGGCTCGGTGCCTGAATTCCCTGACTTGCAGTACAGATGGAGCAGCACTGAACAGCGCCCCGGTGCCTGAAGCCCGTCGTCGTAGCCCTGAATGGCAACCGTGTGCGGCTCGTTGAGAGTGATCCAATGCTTCACACGGTCTCCAAAAGCCTTGAAGCATGTCTCGGCGTATTCGGCGAAATCATCGCTGCATGTTGGGCATGGAAATGGTTATGTTAAGAGATATTAAATAAGGAGGTGAGGTAAAAAATGAAAAGTTGAAGGGACCCACACTATCTGCCTGTCCAGCCATCCATTGTACTTGTCTTCCAAGGGCTGGGGGAGGTCCCAGTGGTACAGTGTTACATATGGCTCAATCCCTGAAAGATTTCACACATGTCACTAAGCTATGTCAGCAGTTGTAGCCATTTATTTGATCTAGTACTACAGTAACAGTATTTTTGTTTCCCTGTTTACCTTTCGATAGCAGTGCATCGATAAATCTGTTGTAGTGGTCGATGCCGGCCTGATTAACTTCACCAGTACCATCTGAAAAAAGGAGAACAATTGAAGAATGACTGGATGAGACTAGTATCAAAACTGTAGCTGAAGAAAGCGTTCACAGCAAAAGTAGATTTTTTTTTGCCTGCAGCAGCTGTCAAGATCAACCTGAAATCATCGGCAGCGTCGCTATTTCTTTTGGTTCCTAAAAACTTACTTGGCAAAATCCTCGACCAGGCAATTGAAAACCGATACGCATCCATGCCCATGTCTGCCATGAGCTGTATATCCTCCTGGACAGAGTGAAAGAAACCATTTGAACACGTCGCGGATAGATCGATTTTGTAGTAGGGCATTAGGTAATAGAGTGCAGTACTCACCTCGAAACGGTGGTAGTGATCGACTGCGACATCAGCATTACTGAAGTCGGCAACCTTCCCTGCGAATAGTGGAGAATTTTTTTTTTTTAAGAAAGGCGGCAAAGCTTGCCGTATTTTTATTAGCCGAAGGAAAGGGATAATAAAACATTACCAAACAAGAAAAAAAAACCAAAAGTCAAAAAACACTCCTGCCACTCACTCTACTTAGAAGAAGAACACTCCTGCCATTCACCCTACTTAGAAGAAGAAGGCAAAAAAAAAAAAAAGACCGAAAAAAACACATTAAACTTGGGACGCAGCTAGCTGAAAAAAATCTCTCTTCTTTACACCGGAAAGCCACTTGAATGGAGGTCAACGCTGAATCTTGAAAAGTATGTCGGTTCCTTTCTTTCCATAAATTCCACAAAAAATAGATGATAATTCCGTCAAAAAATTTCTTCCTGTCCTTTTCAATCCCTGATCGGCATTTCCTCCAATATTTGTGTAGTGAGCCGCTGAAGTCAATATTGTCCAATACTGAGAGATTAAACCATTGTTTGATTGAGCTCCAAACTTGCTTTGAGAAAATGCAATCCTTGCAAAGATGGTTGGGGGTTTCGGGCTCCGCCCCACAAAGTTTGCAAAGATGGTTGGGGGTTTTAGGCTGTGGCTGATCGACTTGCTATTGCTACACTAAGTCCTGGTCTCCCAGATCACAAGATCAGTCAATACTCCAGTGTCTGAACAAATGCTAATATAACCGCCAAGCGTGGAATCCAGTTACAGTCATTGATTCATTCTGATAAACTGTTTTAGTCCACTCCAGATGAGTGAACAAACCAAAAGGCAAAAGCAAATGCGTCTTATCTGTTCCTCCCAAATCAGTGGCGGCGTGCATATGCTCATTGCAAAATGCAAATGGTTGGTGAGATCTATTGCCTAGCACGAAGCTTCAGAACGCACAACGGTGGCCTTGTTCTGCTCCACTATATGCGCAACTTTAGCAAAAGAAAAGCATGACTGATGCATCAGCACATATCAGATATGTAGTGGCATGGTCAGAGGGAACTACTTGTGTACTAATCTGCTAGAAGACACGCAGCTTAAAAGTGTTATGGACCAATGATGTTTATCTATTATCTTGGCCTCTTAGGCTGTCACTTATGTGCAGTAACCGTCAGACGTTGATTTGTTATGAGAGAAAAATATTATTCTGTGACTAAAAAATAAGCGTTGTACGGTCATGCGAACAGGGTGTGTGTATTAAAAAACTGACTGTAGCCCAAATAAATGTAAAATCCTGGAGTACTGATAACGGACTCCTGCATCCCTATTAATGCCGGATTGATATGATATACGATGCTACACGCATGAAAGCCGGCTTGTTTGAGCATGTAGTAAATTAAGATGCATATGCATGAGAGAAACCAATTAATCCAACCAAGCAGAGCACAGGTTCATACCAAACGTGTGCGCAAACTTGTCCCAGATTGTTTTCCCTCTCCCGTCCTCCTTCACCGCTCCCTCGTACTACATACAAAACAAACAGAATCCAAGTAACAAGTGTGTCAGGCTGCCGTCCTCAGCAAAGCAGCAATAGTAGCACAGCTCAAATGTCGAATCGTCTTCGCCTTGCGGCCATTTTGAACCCCCCAAAAAAAAAAAGATTATGGGAGAACAGACGACGGCACATCATACGGCGGGTTTTTTCTTTTTGGCTGCTTCAATCCGCTAAGATTTTGTTTTTTCAGTCATAAAAATTATTTTAAATCGGCATCAGCCGAATTCACAGCAAACAGTATCCACCCTCGACTCGAGTGATGTGGCAGCGTGATGTGGGGGCCTGTTGCCTTGTTGGGTGTGGGCAGCGGCGTCGCGACTCGCGACGGACATGGGCTCGTGAACGGGGACGCGGCGGTCGGCGGGGGGGACCTGGCGTCTGGCGAGCGGAATCTGACGCTGCCGCCTTCGGCCGTGTCCGCCGAATTTTCCTTCCACGACGGAACGCGAACAGACAGGTGGGTTTCGGAGAAAAGGAGGACGGCCCCAGGCGACCCCGCTGGATTGGCCAGCTGGTTGGGTGCATGCCCACTTCATCAAGATTCCCAATCTACTAACCGGGCTATATTATCCTTGTGCTGTATTATTGCTGTCTATAGTTACAGTACCTGAACTTTTTTTTTGTGGGGGGGGGGGGGGGGGGGGGGGGGGGGCGTAAAAAAAAGATACAGCTACATGCATATGCATGCGGTACATTGGCCTTGCACACGCTATTGAAATTGCCATGCTGCTAGATGAGCCTCTGATGTTATTACTCATGTAGTAGCTAGACTGTGTTTCAGCTGTCGGTTGTGACTATAGGCCTCTTTGAAATGCTGGTTCCGTTTACAAACCTCGACCGTCGAGAGGTAAAGTAGACAAACAAAAACGAAAAAAAAAAGAAGCCAGGAGAAAGAAGTGAAATTTTTTGCACTTGCCGCCAATATCTAGTATAGATATATAGCTAGGAGCAGAATAGATATAGTACAGTTGTCTCGTAAATAAAAAAATAGAACGGTTTTACGAGGAAGATGAGCACTGAGATATATAGTTCATTGTCGTCGTGGACGAGAAGAATTGAAGTCACAAATAAACCTGGTAAGCAGAGGAGGCGGTGCCGAAGACGAATCCCTTTGGGAAGCTCCCCCGCGTGAGCCCTCCTCCGTCCCCGCCCTGCGCACTGCATCCTTGCAGCGACACGCCGAGGGTGACGAGAAGAAGCAGCAGCCGCTTCAGTTCCATGGCGTATCGTCTGCTCCTCTCTGTCCTCCCCTTTGTTGAACAAAAGACAGCGAGAGAAACAGAGAGATGGGAGGAAGGTCTGTGTCCCGTCTCCTCCTGTGAAAGCTGCCAATTGTATGTATTTATAGCTAGTGTAGTGGATTATGGGCCAATGCGCAAGCTAAGCTATCTAGGGGGTGTTTAGATCCAATTTTTTTTTTGGGGATTTTGGCACTGTAGCAGCGAAGAATCTTTTGTAATAAGTGTCCAATTATAGCCCAAGTAGACTCAAAAGATTCGTCTCGCAATTTACCGAGAAACTGTGCAGACATGCAAAAGTTTCGTCTACATTTAAAGTTCCATGCATGTGACGGAAGTTTTGGGATTTTTGAGAGGAACTAAACACCCCTAGTATATCCACAGGTAATAATCTGGCAGTAAGCACAGTGATCTCTTGCTTTAAGGGATGGAACTAGTGCTGCTCAACGAGATATTGAGATTTGTTGGTCGAAGGGAGAGGGGCCAAAAAGTGTGAAGGCAAGCAGCTGTTGCTTGCTGCCAAACGTCGGAACCTTCTTTAATCAAGTCCCAATTGATCAAATCAAATGCGATATGCATGGCCGCATATGGGGTGCGCGCGGTAGCATGCGCGCAGGAGGCAGCCCAGACACCGGGACCGCAGGAGACGACTCACTATCCGTATCCGTAGGGAACGGCGCCGGCGACCACGTAGGCTAGCTGGGGGAGAGGAGAGAGCTCAGACCGTCTTTGCGGCGTTCCGATTTGCAGTCCCGCCCGTCGGCGTTCTTTGGGCCCCGCGCGCGCGGCGCTCTGGGCTTGGAAGCATGTTAGATAATAGAAAGAGTTAAGAAGATTCCAGCTTCAACACTCTTAATTAAAGAAGAGACATCAGTCCACACTTATATTAAAAAAAAAGGCAAGCACACTTCAAAGTTCCAAACTTAAGAATCAATTCGAAAAATATAAGCCTATCCATTTGAGTTGAAGAAATATAATGCCCTTTGACTTTAGTAGACGACCTGCGTGCATCTAGCCTCCATTTGGTCCTCAGTACGTAATGCGTTGCAACCGAGCCCAAAAATAAAGCCAATGAGTTACCTTGAACAAGACCTAAAAAAAAGACTTTGGTATTCGTTTATTAAAAACCGAGTCATTCCTGATGAACCATATTGACGAGCAAATGGCCGCAACACCTATTAGTAATGGTGAGTTTTGTTTCGGGGCAACTTGTTTTGACCAATTACAGAATAAATCTTTCAAATTGGTTGGTGGTCGAATACCCAAAACAACAAAAGTGGCACACCAAAAAAATTTAGCATAATGGCATTCAAGATCCAATTACGGCCGTCGCATTCAGCTATTCCGATGACTGCCGCGACCATTGCTGACTCAAGCTCACCATGACCATGGCCTGGGCTTAGTAAGTGCTCGATAGAATGCCGAAAAGAGAAATGGAAGGGTAACTTCAGCATATTTCAAATGTGAGGTCACCTTATCCATGCACACCAAATCAAGCACACATCCCCAAGTGAGATTGGGCCATGAGAACCAGGCTTTCGCTGGCTACGGCTAGGCCAGCTGGCCGAGCCACCCTTGCACAGTTGCGCCTATATCACACATGCCCTTAGCGTCTCCAGTAGCACGAGAGTTGGCTTCTGTAAATCCAGTTAACCGGATGTAAAACTCTCTGTTTTATCAATGAAACTGTCACAATTTCATGTCGTTTATTCAAAAAAAGAACTATAAAGGCTCCTGTTCGTTTGTCTGAAAAGAAACGCTGATTTCGGCTAATGTTGATTTGTTCTGAGAGAAAAATATTTTTATGTCTAAAAATAAGTCAAAATCTAGACAAGTGAATAGGGATAGCTTTCAATCGTGTCGGTCAAAAATAATTATCATATTTATCTTTTCATGGTATTCTATGCATATCTTGACTGCTAATTTGTTCTAGGCTTTATTATTAAAATTATATACAGACACGAAATTTTGCAAATGTATTACAATACAAATCCACACGTGTAACTTATGTTTGCAAACGAACTAGATTTGAAGTTATTGTGTATACCTTTCAATGTGTAACTAAATGTAGTCCTACACTACATCTTCAACTAGATGGGATGATAACATTTACATTGGAGCTTGACACACTCTATTATCCATCGTGCTTGCGTGGAACACAACAGGATCGGAGTATGGTATCAGATAAAGAATCAGCCTAATCACAGTCCCTGACGCCTTCAGCTGGAGCTCAGCAGGGTCTTGAACCACTGCACCGAGTTCTTGGGGTACCTCTTGAGGTTATCCTTGTAGTCCACGAAGTAGAGCCCAAATCTCGAGGTGTACCCGGCGGCCCATTCCCAGTTGTCCAGCAGCGACCACGCGAAGTAGCCACGCACGTCGCACCCGTCCTCCCTGCAAACATCATCACGCTTCGAGCTATCAGGCATCATGTATGCAGCCACGGATCGCAGGAAATTAAACTAGAAATGCAGCGAATACTATGTGATATTAGAACATGAGGAAAGACAGTGATCTTCAGTACTTTATGGAGGCAGCCAGGTTGGTGAGGTAGCCGTTGTGGTACTTGATCCTCTTGCTGTCCTTGAGGGCGTCCTGGATGAAAGTGAAAGGGTTGTTGCTGTCGTCCATCCCTGCATAAGAATTCAGTGGCACAGTTTCAGAGCACCGATGAGATCCGGCAAAGCTGATATAATCCAGGTTCCACAGCACATGGCCTTACCATTTTCAGTGATGTAAACTGTTGGGCTATTGTACCTCTCCTTGACATAGTTCATCAGCTTCCTCATCCCGCTGGGTACGATGTACAGCCATATCGAATTAGCCTGCACAGCGACGTCAGAGGAGTTTCACATTGACAGATTTGATACGATATTGCTCTGTACTATAATGGAAGAATATTGTCTTTTTTCCCCCAACTCACCCTATCTCCAATGGGTTTCCCGTTCTTGTCGAAGGCTGTGAAATTGCAAAGTATCAGTCAATCACGGTTTCAAATTTGAAGTGTCACTAGCCATTTTCGTACATTCAGATAGGAACTTCAGCACATTTGTATTTTTGAAGGCTTTTTATTTGGAAAGGTAAGTTTGAAGGGTCAGTAGAAGCTTTAAAGGTTTCTCAATTTCAGTTCAAATTAACTTGGCAACACGATGAGAACTCACGCAGGCTGACGGTTCCGGTGTCTGTCAAAGTGTCATTCAGAATTCCGATGATGTTAGTATAATTATGCCTCGTGTAGAAAGTGGTGTAGTGGTTTATTCCCATAAAGTCCAGAGCCCCCTTGACAAGTGCAGATTCATCTGCCGTAAACTTGGGCAGTCTTTCTCCAACCCGAGATCTCATCGTCGCCGGGTAATCTCCGAAGAAGAAGGGATCCGCGAACCTTCCGTGTTAAACCGAGTAAGCAGTCATCCATGCATAATTTCTCAGCAAAAAATTCAGTTCAGACGCTCACCATCCTAGCTGAAACTCTTGTGCCCTCTTGGTAGCTTCAATGTCAATCGTGCTGTTTGTCATTGGTTCGTACCAGATTACGTCAAATGCGATGCCAAGTTCACCATTCTGAGCTGCCTACAATTCAATAGCAAGAGAACAAACTCTTTAGCATAGTCGCATAGGCATAATATTAGAACTCTGATACATTGACAAGGCTAGAGAGGTCCCCTTCCAGAAAAAGAAAACGAGGCTAGAAAGAGCCACTCACCTTGTATTTCCTCCTGTACATGTCTGAAACGGTGGCATGAGCTAAGATGAAGTTGTGTGCAACAATGTAGGGCTCAGTGCCAGAGTTTCCTGTCTTGCAGTATAGATGGAGCAGCACTGAACAGCGCCCTGGAGCGTGAAGCCCAGCATCGTAGCCTTGAACAGCAACCGTGTGCGGCTCATTGAGTGTGATCCAATGTTTCACACGGTCTCCAAACGCCTTGAAGCATATCTCAGCATAAGCCGCAAAGTCATTACTGCATTTTGAGCATTCACATTTTTACTTTCGCAGGTCAATGAAGTGTTGTGAAGAGCGCGTGAGTGTGTGACTAGACAGTAAGAGTTGCAGTTTAAGGGGGCTTACACTATCTGCCTGTCCAGCCATCCGTTGTACCTGTCCTCCAGGGCCTGGGGGAGGTCCCAGTGGTACAGCGTTACATATGGCTGAATTCCTGAAAGAAAAAAAAGAAATTCAAATGTAATCAGTTCAGACCATTGATTCAGTATTCAGGTTTTGCTTCCATTCCATTCACCTTTTGATAATAGTGCATTGATCACTTTGTTGTAGTGGTCAATGCCAGCCTGATTGACCTGGCCTGTACCATCTGAAGCAACAAGAACGAGTAATGCCCAAAATGAGTGAAACAGCAGTAACCGAACGTAAATGAAACTGTCCAAACGAAAGAAGCTGAAAGATATATGACACCAAACTAAGAGAAATTTTACAGCGCTTGGAAATAATGAGAGTCGTCCATTTCGTTAGATCGGATGGTTTAAAAATAAGAGGAACCAGATGAGAGGAACTTAAGTCGTGGACCGGAACCAAAAAGCACATGGGTCCGGAACTACCTCTAAATAATTTTTAGAGGATATAAGTGTACTTTAACATATTAGAAGCTGATTCCCAAAATCAAAACAACTTCTCAAGACAAGTCTGGATGTCGGGGCTGCTCGGCGACGCTTCGGCGCCACGCACGGGATGATCAGGAACAACCTCATCTGGGTCATCTCCCAGGATGCACGTCCAAGTCGATCAGTACCCGGTCTAGTAAATTAATTCATGAACACCATTGCAGGCATCTCGTCGCCCGGTCGGATCATGACACGGGCTTGTTGTCTCAGGGGGAGAGGTGCCGGACATAGACACCTGGGTGGGCTCGTCAGGGAAGAACAGCATGCGGGCATGCGGCGGGATTGACTCATCCATGAACAATAGCACGTTCTTGAAATCCTAACCATCGTGGGAGAGGAACTTCCATTAGCATGTCGGCAAACCTGCTTCCATGGCTGCTGGCTGTTGCACCACGCAGATGTGCTCTTAGGTAGGGTCTGGACGCTCGGCGTTACTGCGGGCGGGGCAGGGCGGCCACAGCTGCTGGTGACCCAAGGTGTCCAAGGTGTCCACGAGCGAGGATGGGAGTGGCGGCGGGCGGCCGGCGGCGTCCTCGAGCGGGCAACGGGGACGGGAGTCACGGAACGGGACCGAAACATCTGGAGATTCGCATAGGGAGGGGGAAAAAACCCAACTGTTGAATTACTATACTAACCTTACGCCGAAAATAGAAATAGATGGATGGAACTGCTAGTTCCTCCAAGCACCGTAAAAAAGCTCACAAACTAAAGAACCATGGATGTTTCAGTCATCACGTACTTGGCAAAATTCTTGACCAGGCAATGGAGAAGCGATACGCATCCATTCCCATATCCACCATGAGCTGCACGTCCTCCTGAAAACAGAAATGTCAAAACGTCACATAGATAATCAAATCCTAGATAGAGGTCATCAACATCATGCGGTGCAGATGAGACGATGCACACATGCCATCCCTGAAAGTGAGAGCAAACTGCTACCTCGAAACGGTGGTACTGATCAACTGCAACATCCGCGTTGCTGAAGTCCGAAATCTTGCCTGCAAAACGAAGATGAAAATGAAAAAACAAAAACCTTTTTTTTTTTGCGTTCAGCGTCCTGCAATCACAAGCGGATACTCCTGCATTGGTCTAACAGACACGGCAAGTCCGAACAAATGCCAACAACTGACCAACTGCCCACGCTGAGTCCAACCAACTGTTTTAGGTTGGACAAATGATCAGGCTAAAAAGTAAAAACGTATTCATTTCGTCTATTCCCCCAATCACAGCACAGGGGCACAGATGCTGGGCCATGTACTCATTGGAATGATGTAGGTGGAGCATATCACCTCGCACGAGCACAATTACGGTCTTGTTTGCTGTACTATGCGTCCAACTTTAGCAAAAGGAAGCAGGCATGCGCCACATATACACTTTCATGGCAATTTTCTCAGACTCAAATGCGATTAGTGTTAGTGTGTCATGCCGGCAAGGCACAGGCCACATGCTATAAGTGCGGTGGGCCAGTGGTCGGATTGGCACATTATTCTTCAGAAGAGATGGAACGGGGATTTCAATAGCCCAGATAATGGCAGCTGCCAAGGAGTGTAGCCATGGCAAATGTAGATGTTTATCCTTAACCGAAGAAGCATTCTCTTGTGGTTGTGAAATTTTACCCGGAGACGCAGGGTTAAGCGATAATCAAAGAAGGGGAAAGGTAAGCGGAACGAAAAGGACAGAAAACTGGAAAGGAGAGCAAGCGTGCAAGTTTTCACCATCGTTACTTGCATATGTGAATTATAAAGTTGTAAAAGAAGATGACAGAGTAGTTCCAAACATTTACAGGGCGCGCTAAACCTGAGGGGAAAACCATCCCTGAGCGTTTGTTCAGCTTATATATTAAACGATACAAGGCCGCAACGCTCCGCCGCCGTTGAGCCCATCCACGTCATCAAGCATTTCACAGGCATCCAATCCGACGCGCGGACGGCTCCTATCGGCCAAGTCTCGGTCATTTTCCAAATAAGCCCTTGGACTTTAACTAAATTAACCCGCAGTCCGGCTTCCTCTCACAGAATTTTTTTGAAAAAACCCTCGGACTTTAGAAAAAACAACCCGTAGTCCAGCCTTCTCAATGGACCGGCCTGCCTCAATGGGCCAAAAACGGCCCGTGGTCCTCTTCTCTTTTTTTACGTTTTAATCTTTTTTTTAAAGCTAAAGACCTCTCAAAATTTATATAAAATCACAGAAAAATCATAAAAATACCAAACCAGTTTTGTTGAGTTTATTATGACTATATCTATGCATTAAACTTAAAATATCCTATATTTAGTGTATTTAATTAGGCATAATGTAGATCTATACTTTTACGTGATTGATTGATTTGTGTTTTGTATCACATATAAACTAAAAATAGATTCTCTACCTTAACTCTAATATCATATACCTTTTCTCATAAATTTTAGTGGCCAATTAATTTAACGCCAAAACGAAATATAGATACTCGAATATAAATTCTAGCGTAAATACTTATGCATATAAAAAAAATACTTGAACACAGAGTATATGATATTCCGTAAATTCGCATACGCGAGCATATCATATCCCATACATAAATACTTCAAATGAATATACACAACCAGAATAATATACTTACACTATGCGTGATGAACTTTCCAACACCTATCCAATTAATAGTTAAAAAAAATCAATTTAAAGTGTTATTGCTATTGTCAAAATTTCATACTATTGTCTTATTTTTCTTATAAAACTATAGTCAACGGATGCCTTCGTCCTTATCATGCAAGCGAATTCAGACGTGTTTTCACTTCACGCGCGAGGGCCTTCTACTAGTATAGTACATACCAAAAGTGTGTGCAAAGGTGTCCCAGATTGTCTGTCCTCTGCCATTCGCCTTGACGGCTCCCTCGTACTGCAAAACAAAACATTTGTTCAGATCAGAATCAAAGATGGCAATGCGGTGTTTCAGGATGGCGGTAAACAGCAGGAGAGAAGATTATCTAGGGTTTGCTTCAACAGTTGCATGGAAGCAAACACTAGATAAACGTTGGTGTTTCTTTTTAGGAGTAACAAGCAGCAGAAGACACTAGATAAACACTTAGAAGAAAACGCCTCCTTCCTGCTTGAAACAAACCGCCTGCTTCCTTCTGACTGTTTCAACTTTAATTTCAAGCATCAGGGCCGGTCGATCGATTCAGTCTGAACGAACTTGGCGTTTCGTTTCGACGCCGGTAGATGTGCCAAACAACCGGGTAAGGCGAGCTTGCATGCAACTGTTGAAAAGAAAGACATTTGTTCATGAAAAGATGCGTTTCGGCGCTTAAGGGGGCGTTTGGTTGCCTTCTGTACCTAACCTGCATCGCATCTGGCATGCAGGCTCCCGTCGGCCAGACTCCCATGATACAAGTGTTAATGTTTGGTTGTTTGAGTGTGTAGATACAAGATATAGAGAGAAGTTGTTTGGTTGACTGAGAATACCACGTGGGGGCCACATGTAAGCCTCTCGCACGGTGTCACGCGCGTGCCGTGGGAGCCTGGCTCCGGAGAAACGAGTTACCATTTCGTTTCCCTGGAGCCTGGCCACCGGACGTCTATTGCATGTGCGTGGCCTGGCCCAAGATCAGGTACTGGCATCCAAACGCACGTATGTCGCATCTCCGCAGCCTGGCCGAGCCAAATACAGCTAACCAAACGCGCCCTAAATCCCTGTCCCTGGCCGTGGAAACACAAAAGGTGTAGATGGTTTTGTTTCAAGCATAAACAAGAAGGCCGGTCGGTAGATTCCAGTCTGGAGTCTGGACCTAGCGTTTCGTTTCGGCGGCGATCGATGTGCCGAACGGCGGCCGGGTGGGGGTAACCGGCCGGGGTAAGGCGTGCGGCCGGAGGCCTCCGTGCGTGCTGCGGTGACCTGTGCCTTGGTGGGCACTGGCACGTGGGGCCGGGTGCGGTCGGCGTGCGCTGTTCGTGGGCCCTCAGTTGATCCGTCGGTGCCGGTGCCATGTGGATGTAGCGGGCGGTGGGGTGGGGCCGCGGCCACGCACGGGCGACGGCAGGCGACGCAAACGGACGCGGCACAACGTCGAATCTTCCACGACTGGATAACACAACAGCTAGCGCATAGTCTGATGACACTGGTGGGGCAGGCCAGCTCTCTAGAACATCTGCCTTTGTCTAGTCTGATGACACTGGCAGCCTAGATTTAACCATTTTATCAGGCATGCATACTTGTTTTTGTAGTACGTACATAGTAGTATAGTATTTGAAATACACTAGTACAGTATTTGAAAATACAGGTCGAAGATGGAAACGTTTCGCGGCTGAAGATGGAAACGTTTTCATCAGAGCCCATCGTCCATCGCGTTCAAAATTGCCGTATACGTACGTACGTGCGACGCGTATTCTGACAGAGGTGGACGAAAAGGCCTCTGGACAGGATAGGAGCTACTCTACTAGACTATTATTAGTAGTATTTTATGCTGCACATAATAAATCAGAACAAGGGTCCAAAGGCAAGCGGGCAAAGCCAAGGACACAAGCCATGAATACAGCTTTGTGGCAAAAGGCCAAGAGCAAGAGAGAGGGAAAGAATAATCGCACTCTCGGAGTAAGCCACGATTCATGCACAAAGGAAAACCGCGGACTTGTTTCTTTTGTCCTCGTCGTTCTTCCATCGCGCGGTCCTCTCGGAGTAAGCCACGATTCATGCCCCCTTGATTTTTGCAGCGGCGATTTTGGTTATTAGTGCCAGCCAGGATGCCAGTATGTAAAATGTTTGTTTTTGAAGGACCATAGATAATAATAGTGTATCACTCACTATATGGGAAGATATCACTGATTTCATTCTCTTGTGTGTTAGCAAATGAACAAGCTACTGTAGATCAGAGTCGCTCCAAGTACAGAGCAGATCAGGGGCATTCACACCCGAGCCAGCGTACGTCTCAGTGCAACGGGGAACAATGAAACCAACCAATCCTTTTGGAAGACGAGCGAGGGAGAGAAACCACGCACCGACCTGGTAAGCGGCGGCGGCGGTGCCGAAGACGAAGCCCTTGGGGAAGCTCCCCCGCGTGAGCCCGCCCTGGCCCTGCGCAATGCATCCTTGCAGCGACACGCCGAGCCCGAGGATGACGAGCAACAGCAGCACCGGCGGCATGGTGCGTTGCCCACTCTTTATCCTCCTCGCCATGGGCATGGGCCACCACACCACCACGCGCGAGCGAGACTGCGAGCGAGAGGCCGAGGTGGGGTCCAAAGCGCGCAGCGCGGCGAGGAAAGAACAACAACTGCCTGCGGCTGCGGCCTGCCCAAGTGGAGAGCGGGTGCGCGTAGCAGCTAGGCGCGCGGCTGGCTGTGTGTGCCA
Organism: Eremochloa ophiuroides; assembly: GCA_038502445.1. Classification (NCBI taxonomy): domain Eukaryota; kingdom Viridiplantae; phylum Streptophyta; class Magnoliopsida; order Poales; family Poaceae; genus Eremochloa; species Eremochloa ophiuroides. The sequence continues at coordinate 103,306,335 of JAHLJS010000002.1, read as the reverse complement.
AAGCCAAACTGCCGATGCGTGACAGCGTGACGAGCTTGTGGTATTTATAGGGGAAAAAAAGCAATGGGCCATGCACCCCCCACCCCCACTAGCTGATCCACCCGACTTCGCAGGGGCCGGATTCTGGCCAGTGGACCAGGCCGGTCGGTCGGTCACTGTAGTAGTGCACTGTTCTCTGGCTTCAAGGGATGGAGATGGATGAACACTGAACGTAACTGTACATATGGACATGCATGTCAGTGGGATATATGTCAACACGTGTGTGTGTGTGTGTGTGGAGGTTTAGGGGAGAGAGAAATGGAACAGGAAAAAAAGGGTGAAATTAATGGGCTGATGTGTACTATATGGATCTATATATGCATCCAGTGTTTGCTTGTCGTCTGTGCAAGTGCAACGTTCTAGCCAAGATCGGCAATCAAGCCTATCCTGAGCTGGTACGCGCAAGAAATAATGGACAGACGTGTAAGTGCAGGGCTTGCAGGCACAAAACAATCCCCTGGTCATGCATCAAGACTTCAAGAGGAGTGATAACCCAGAAGAGCAAGCACCTGCTTGATGGTGAAAACTACCTGCCTGGCCATAAATTTACGGACAACGCATGCAATTTATCTGCACATGCTTCTATGGCCTGTTGTGTCCGCATTATTAATCTGATGGCCTGGTCATGCTTCTATGATCTCTCTTAGCTTAGCTTGTTTCAACGAAGTTGGAGCCTGGAGGCCCGTACTTGGACGTCTCCGTCACAGTGTTTAGTTTTGCACCGATCGATCATCGATCCATCAGATTAGTATGATTCCTTAATTAACCTGTCCCCTGCATGCTGCTTCCCAGGTCATTTGCATGCCATAAACAAATGCACACTTGGTAACCCAGCATTCCTTGCACGGATCACCGACGATCAAGGCACGCCACCGTGACTTGCTAGCTAGCACTGCTGACACGAAGGCTAGCTGCTTACTATTATAATTTCCCTAGGAGTGCTGTGTGTGACAGGCACGCTACTATAACTTGCTAGTTTTTGTGTCGATAACGAACCGCCATAAAAGTAGCTAGCTAGTGGTAGCACAGTTTTGCGTCGTCGTATGGTCGTATGGAATATGGACAGCAATATAACTAACGCGGAGACGTATATGGATCACCGAATGAATCTGAAAGCCACCCGTACGTACGTCGTGTGGCTACACCAGTATCGGCCCCGGACCCGGACTAGATTATGCCTGCCGTGTCAATTAAGAAACCAATTAATCGCACACTAAAATGTCTCCGTTATGACTCGTACGTCAAGATAAACGGACATATGTATGTATATGATGCATGAACATACATGGACGGTTGTTTTCCGCTCACATACACTGTATGTATACCCTTCCATGCATACTCTTTGGTCCAGTCTCTGTCTGGTGCATGTCTGGTCTGACTTCTGAGTATGAACTCGAGAGTGTGAACTGAGCTCACGCAGCTGCAGATTGCATTATACTGCTCGCTCGTACGTTCGACTCTGCCTCATGAGCTGTACTAGTACTATGTATGCCCCGCGCAAAGAAAACAATTAATTTGTTGACCCTAGCAGAGAGCGGACTTTTGATCCGCAGCCGATTTCAGCTTTAGTATCTGATTTTTTTTTGCGCCTGGAAAGAAAGATATCTTTAATCCCGATTTTAAAGAACAGCCAGTATTAAATGTTTCTTCACAACGGTTCCCAACGGCTAGATACTCTGGGAGAGCTTTTAGTCCCGGTTAGGGTCAAGAACCGGGACTAAAAGTCAAGCTTTAGTCCCAGTTGAAGCTACAAACCGGGACTAAAGCTTTAGTCACGGTTTGTGGCCAAAACCGTGACTAAAGCTTGAGTTTTAGCCCGGGTTAGTATCCAAAACCGGGACTAATGTTCCTCTCTGTATTTGAACCTTCTTCTCCCCCGAGCCCGAGCCATTCAAACTCAGTGTTCTTGTTCTCTCAAGCTCAGTTTCTTGCTCTCGCTGTTATTGCTTTCGGTGTTCTTGCTCAAGGAGTCAACTAGGGTTTGGAGCTCGGTCTACATTACTCCAAGTTCAGTTCTACCGTTGTAAAGGTTACTATCTTTATTCTCTCTTGTTTAGTTACTATCATATCTCAATTCTTGGCCTAGAAAAAATTGGATCGATATAAGCTGTTGAAGTGTATTTTAAGTTTAATTAGTTTAGTGCTAGTTGTGACTGTCTACATTGCAGCGAGGCTTCCATAAATTAATGTCCAGTATTGTGATATATGTTCATTTGTCTTGTAATATAGATGAGTCGGCATTGGATGTACAACACTGATCGTCGCTCCAAAGATTTTATTGAGGGCGTGCATATTTTCTTAAATGTGGCCAAGTTAAATAAGCGGGATGGATTCATGTGCTGCCCATATGCTGTATGCAAGAATTTTAAGGAATATTCTTGCTCAAGGATTCTTTATTCTCACTTGTTCAAGTCGGGTTTCATGCCAAACTACATCTGCTGGATCAAACACGGAGAAAGAGGTATTATAATGGAAGAAGACGAAGAAGAACAATGGGACGATGGTGATACTATTGCTGACTATGGTGTATTAAACAATGATATTCCAATGGAGGAAGCTGAAGAAGATGTACCAGCACAAGATGATTCCGTTGATGATCTTGCTCAGGCTATTTGCGATGCAAAGAGAGAATGCGAAAGTGAAAAGGAGAAGATCTAAGTTCGAGCGTATGCTAGAAGATCATAAGAAGTTGCTATACCCAACTTGTGATGCAGGACAGAAAAAATTGGGTAGCACACTAAAGTTGTTGCAATGGAAGGCAAACAATGGTGTATCCGACAAGGGATTTGGGGAGTTGGTTACAAAAATAAAGAAGATGCTTCTAAAGTATAACGAATTACCAGCCACTACCTATGAAGCCAAACAGGTTGTCTGCCCTCTGGAATTGGAAATCACAATGATACATGCATCTCCTAATGATTGCATCCTCTACCGTGGCGAGGAGTACGAGAAGTTGGATTCTTGCCCGGTATGCCATGCATCACGGTATAAGATCAGGCGAGATGACTCTGGTGATGTTGAGGATGAAAGAACCAGAAAGAAAATCTCTGCCAAGGTTATGTGGTATGCTCCTACAATATCACGCTTGAAACGTTTGTTCAGAAACAAAGAGCATGCAAAGTTAATGCGGTGGCACAAAGAAGACCGTAAGATAGACAATATGCTGAGACACCCGGCTGATGGGTCTCAATGGAGAGCAATCGATCGAGAGTTCCCAGATTTTGCAGGCGACGCAAGAAATATAAGGTTTGCTTTAAGCACGGATGGTATGAATCCTGTCGGGGAGCAGAATAATAGTCATAACACTTGGCCTGTTACACTATGTATCTACAACCTACCTCCATGGTTATACATGAAGAGAAAGTTCATTATGATGCCCGTGCTAATCCAAGGACCAAGGCAGCCTGGCAATGATATCGATGTGTACCTGAGGCCACTAATTGAAGAACTACTGCTTTTGTGGAACAAACCAGGTATACGTGTTTGGGATGAGCACAAACAGGAGCACTTTGACCTCCATGCATTGTTGTTCGTAACAATCAATGATTGGCCTGCTCTAAATAATCTTTCAGGACAGTTGAACAAGGGATATAATGCATGTGTGCACTGTTTCACGGATATTAAAGGTATATTTTTGAAAAAATATAGAAAGGTTGTCTACCTTGGGCATCGTCAATTCCTGCCTGCGAATCACCCTGTAAGAAAGAAAAGCAAGCATTTTAAAGGTAAGGCGGACCACAAGTCCAAGCCTATCAACCGCACGGTGAGGACGTACTCGATATGGTCAAGGACGTGAAAGTAGTCTTCGGAAAGGGACCTGGCAGTGAACCCGTTCCGAACGACGCTAGCGGTCATGCACCTATATGGATGAAGAAATCCATATTTTGGGAGCTACCATATTGGAAAGTCGTAGAGGTCTGCAATGTGATTGACGTGATGCACCTAACAAAGAATCTTTGTGTGAAGCTACTTGGCTTCATGGGTGTGTACGGGAAGAGCAAGGACACACCTGAAGCACGAGAGGACCTCCAGCGTTTGAACGAGAAGACAGCTGATGGACGCCAATACTTAGGACCTGCTAGTTACAGTCTTAGCAAAGAAGAGAAGGAGAGCCTGTTTGAATGTCTAGACAGCATCAAGGTACCATCCGGATACTCCTCAAATATAAAAGGTATAATAAACGTGCCAGAGAAGAAATTCCAAAACTTAAAGTCCCATGACTGCCACGTGCTCATGACACAATTGATTCTAGTTGCATTAAGAGGAATTCTACCTCCAAATGTACGTCTAGCCACCGTGAAGCTATGTGCATTCCTCAACTCAATTTCTCAGAAGGCAATCAATCCTCTAGATCTTGCTAAGCTACAGAATGACGTGGTTCAGTGTCTTGTCAGCTTCGAGTTGGTTTTCCCTCCATCCTTCTTCCATATCATGACGCACCTCCTAGTTCACCTGGTCAAGGAGATTATTATTCTGGGTCTTGTGTTCCTACACAACATGTTCCCCTTTGAGAGATTTATGGGAGTCCTAAAGAAGTACGTTCACAACCGTGCTCGGCCAGAAGGAAGCATCGCGAAAGGCTACGGAACCGAGGAGGTCATTGAGTTCTGTGTTGACTTTATTCCTGATCTAGACCCAATTGGTGTTCCAGAATCACGACATGAGGGGAGGCTAAGTGGAAAGGGGACACTAGGGAAGAAAACATATATCGGTCAGGGTGACGATTATTTCAATAAAGCACACTACACAATTCTGCAAAACTCCACCTTGGTGGAGCCATATATGGACAGACACAAGGAATTCCTACTATCACAGGTAAGCAAAAGGTTTTTTTTCATTTAGTTAGTTTAGTTTTATTTTTAGTTAGTTAATTAGTTTAGTTTTGTTTAGATAATTTAATTAGTTAATTAGTTAGTTAGATATTATTAATTAGTTCTATTTAGTTTTAGTTCTATTTCTAGTTATTTAGCTTAGCTTAGTTAGTTTAGTTAGTTATAGGTTAGTTAGTATAGTTCGTTAGTTTATGGTTAGTTAGGTTAATTAGTTTAGTTAGTTAGTTTAGTTAGTTAGGTTAGTTAGTATAGTTAGTTAGTTTAGCTAGTTAGGTTAGTTAGTTAGGTTAGTTAGTTAGTTTTTTCTTTATTACTAATTATTAGTTTAGTTTAGTTTAATTAGTTAGGACCACATGCAAATTAGTTTGTAGTTTAGTTTTTGTAGTTAGTTTAGTTATTAGCTTATACTAATAACAGAGAAGAATCTCATGAAGTTCTTAGCAAAGCAACGCGGCAAGAAACAGATACTCTTCCCCTACAACTTTAACGATCATTGGATATCGATCGTCATCGATCTTCAATAAAGCCACATGGAGATCTTAGATTCTATGAGAAAGCGTCTGGACCAAATCTAAGATATGATAGATATTTTTCAGAGGTAATTTATTTCTCCTTCGCTTCTTCAATTGCAGTGTTTGGAAAATATTCACATCGATCATTGGATATTTTTATTCTGATTGGCAGTGTTTGGAAAAGATTCATCAAGAAATACGACCTCAAACATTGCAAAGCACCACTGACTATAATCCCACACAAGGTAAGTATATATACTTAGAGGCCATTCATGTTATATATGTATCTATATATATGTATTGTCCGGATCGGATGACAATCTTTTTTGTCTTGTAAAGTAGGTTCTGCGGCAACAACCCGGGAATAACACTTGTGGATACTATGTCTGCGAGTTCATGAGGGTGTACTCAGTCAGAACTGACCGGGAGAAGCTAAAAGTACGTTAAATCAATCTCATATTAACTCACACAAATGTGTGTGTGTGTGTGTGTATATATATATATATAATCATATATATTAATACCTTTCCCTTTGACTCTGTTTGAAGACTGATTATTTAAAGAAAAAGGTCCTGGTAAAAGACGAGCTCAAGGCAATTCAAGAGACCATAGCAGGGTTTCTTAATGATCAAGTTTTGAATTCCTCCGGAGAATTTTACAATGACCCTAATGAATCTTGGAAACCGGACAACGATATATATATATATATATATATATATATATATATATATATATATATATATATATATATATATATATATATATATATATATACACACACACACACACACACACGTTGGAGTGAAAACTTTTGGAGAGGAAAACATTTAGAGTGAAAAAAATGTTAAACTCTCTAGTATATATGTATATGTATATATATATATGTAGTTTGTAATATATATATGTCTTATGTCGTATTGTGCCCTTTGTCAAAACCGATACACACACATATAATATATATATACATACATATATATATATATATATATTTTACATATATATATGTAAAATATATATATATATATATATATATGTATATATATATATATATATATGTAATATGTGTGTGTATAGATAATTTTAAATCGAACCATAATTTAAAAACAAAACGAATAATGAACTGAAAAAACACAAAAAAACAAAAAAAAAGAAGGCTTTAGTCCCGGTTGTTTATACAAACCGGGACTAAAAGGTTCCACAGACCCGAGGACACGTGGTCTGGGCTGCAGACCTTTTAGTCCCGGTTTGTGTTTTAAACCGGGACTAAAGGTCCACTTTTGATCTCGGTTCTGGACCCGGGATTAAAATGGGTGACATTTACTCCCGGAAGCTTGTTCCCGGTTAAAAAACCGGGGCTAAAGGGGTTTCCCAACCGAGAACAAAGCCCATTTCTATACCAGTGTGAGGACCTGCTGAAAAAACTAGCTTGCTAAAAAACGAGCTGATTTTCACTGCATAATAAGCACAAACGAATACGTTGACTCGAGGAATGGCAAGCATAGTGCCATTGGCATGGGATGGAAGCAGTTGGCAGCGAGATTCATGCATGGCATTCATTCATCCTGCACTGCACCGAACTCTATCTAACGCCAGCCGAACCGAACCAACGGCTTTGTACACACGACGACGCCGGCGACGACGTTCTCGCCGATCCGTTTCACATTTTCATAAAAAAACGAGAACACGTACGTAGCAGAGGCCACCAGCCCACCACCTAGAAAGGCAGAAACGTATATTACGCCACAAAACATGGGAACAAACTGCTGCACTGCACATAAGAGAAACTTCAAGTCTAAAAAATAGTAAATTCAAAAAAAAAAGTCTAACTGTGCAGAGGACCACCGGGCAGACCGGGCGCCTGCGTAGTGGGTCCTGCTTAGTGGGCCGGGTCCCCACAACCATGAGGATCGAACGTGCTCGGACTCTTCTTCAGCCGGCCTGATTTGCAGCCGGATCAAAATTCAAAGCTAGTACAGCATGCTAGCGAATTCAGTCCAGCTGGTGCTTTGGTAGTCTGGCTTCAAGTGTGTATGAACTGCAGTTTTTTCTTATTGGGCGCATATATTCTGCGTTGATCTTGTTTTTTTTTACCATTAAAGCTCGTTCAGACGTCGACTCTGACATCCTGTGCCGGTGATATTTCACACCGGTACTCTCTCCGTCTACAAATAAATCATTTTTTTTACTTTTGAACTTAACGTTTGACCGTTCGTCTTATTCAAAAATTTTATACAAATAATAAAATATATAAATCATTACTAAAGTATCTCTAATGATAGACTAAGTTATAACAAAATAAATATTATTTGTATAAATTTTTTTAATAAGACGAACGGTCAAACGTGAAGTTTAAAAGTAAAAAATAATAATTTATTTGCAGACGAAGGGAGTAGCACGGAGCCAAAACCTTTTTGTTTTCCTTCGCAAGCCTGACCTGCTGTCATTTTGCTGGAATTTTGTCCCCTCTCGTTAGCAGTGAAATTATTATGTGAGGCCCATAATGGCCCATAGGACTCTTGTACTTATCAAGTGGACTTCACACAGGAGGGCCCATAATGGCCAGAACCAATCCGGAGCGTTCGCTGCGTCATGCCGATTGTAGATTTGTAGTGGAACTTCATCTCCTGTTCTCTTCCTTTCTCTCCTAGGCTCCAAAACCTTATTGTTCTTGTAGGACCGTGTTCTTGATGTCGTTGCAGTACTATTGTTCATAGATAGAGGTTTTAATGGAATATGGTTTCAAATCGTTGCGTTCTTCCTTAGGCATCGGCGCACCGCTAAAAGCCATGGTCCATGTACAAGAGCATGCTCGACGACCGGGATGGCCAACCCGAGGAGGATAATATGCGCTCATGCACATGGCCGCAATGATCGACTAGTTCTAGATCCACAACAAGTTCAGGCCATACGAGCCCGTTTTGTTGTTTAAGGCTCTGTTCGCTGAAGCTGAAAACCGCTGAAAATAAGCGCTGATGTTGATTTCTTATGAGAGGAAAATACTGTAGAAGGGCTGAAAAATAAGCGGTTTTAAACTCAAACGAAAGCCTAAATGTCCTTAATGCCTATTTTATGTTGACATCTACATCTAGGTGACCTAAGTTTCACCTAAGTATCTCTCTTAGGCATCTTCTAACTGAAATTGTGTGGCTGATCGCCCCAGTTGCCCAAACAAGCTGGGCTCTTCTCATGTAAGATTTGGAAGCTCGAATTGAACTTTGGGTTAGGAGTTAGAATTAATAGTTTCAAGGATTCTCTTTATCCCTTTTGTTCTGTGACGTCTATTTTGTATATTCAATATGCCCGTTCTGACACATTGGATTTTTTGGTTAGTGGTTTTAGCCTCAAGCCAAAACTTCCCTCCGTGATTAGCAACTGTTGCACTCAAAATATCCGTTAATTAATTCTAGTTTACTACATTTTAGATACCTTGAAGGAAATAATTTTTTTATGCGATGTTGTGACTCTATTTTACACAATTTGAGGCTCATTTTATCAAATTCATTATGTAAAAATGTTGCTTATATATTTCATTAGGTTCTTAGTGACTTTTTCTAATAGATTACAGCACTAAGTGTCCAATTCAGACCAAAAGGGCTATCCGATATCCCATTCATATAATGTGCGAATCGTCCATTTGCTTTTGAAAGGGGATATGGTGAGGCTTTGATCTACAAAGTCCACCACTAGAATAAATAAATTTGTGGGGATTTGAGCATCCCCAACCTTGTTAGCTGCCTCCTCTTGTATCCTTCATCTTCAAAGTAGATTGCTTGCTTGTTACCTCCTGTCGTTTTTCTCTGCAAGAGGTTTCCATGTAAATCCTGATGTCTCTTGTGAATTGTGAATCAGTATTTCTTTTGCCATACATATTTATTGCTTTCACTACCTTGCTTGCTATTGATTCCATTCCATTCAAGTTTGTGTGGTTGAGAATGACATATGAGATATACACGGGTTCTTTAATATGTTGATGATGGGGATTGATGTGTCAGTGAGCTAATCTTTACAAGAATAATGTTCCTTATTGTGAAGTTTGGGTAGCACCAGTTTGAGAAAATAATACTATAGGGTTGTTTTCTATGGTGCATGCAAGGTATTCGGTGAAATATTTGTGAGTAATTAGTAACATAATTTTGACGCTTCCATTATGTTGACACTTTTGTTGCTAGAGCGATAAATGCAAATGTCCTTATCTTGTTGCTGCAGAGGTACGACTAGACGTGATAATGCGAATACTCAGAGTGTGAAATAAGGATGTGATGACGGAATAGGATAATATTTCTTGTAGAATTATTGAATGGTTCTTGACTATAGCAAATATAGTAATGCTTGACACAATTTTGAGTGGTGTTTTCTTAAAAAAATATTTTTTTACGTTTTGCCTAACTCGAAACTCCTACAAATACTAAAATTCTCAACCTAATTTTAAATGTTGCTTTCCTCGTAAGCTTAATTTTGCCTTTTGTCTAACTCATTAAAACTCCTGCTAATATTGTAATGGTTGATTTAATCACTTTCAAGTGATGTTTCTTTATAAATTTGATTGTATCTTCTAGTCTCGTTAAAACCTCATGCAAATGCATGATGGCTTATCTTCATTAGTCCTTACATGTTTTCTATGAATATGTGAAATTGAATATTAGAATAGTCACATCTTTGCTCTATCACTTTGTGGTCTAAGGGTGTACAATTCCCGTGCTTGACAGTTGGCGACTCGGCGTAGACACATTCCGTCGCAAGACCCTAGACAAAAGAGGAGTCATGCACGCGTCGCTACGTCAAGAAGTTTCTAAAGAACTCCATGAGAGTTGGTATGAGATTCCTTAAGCTTAACTAGGTTTTGGCCACACCTGACTAATCGTGTGAGTGTCGTTGTCTCACATGTTACCATAATCTGGAATCTCGTTCCCATATGTTAAGTAACAACTCGTCTCAAGCAATGATAGGAGCAAAAATTTAGTGTGGACGATGATGGTTCCAACAAAATTTGGAAAAAAATAAGCTTTGATGACTTTTTTTTCTATCATCATTCCTAATCAGGGAGAAGCAACTGGGTCGATCCATGACCCTTTGATTGTGATCCACAGGACAAAAAAATTCATGAACTGAATTCTAAACGTGCATAGAATAAACGCTTTGGTCACTAAAGCATGAAAAGTAGGCATATTCATTTAGCCATAATTGAACGGCAAAGCCTAGGATCAGCCTGTCACTCCATTTTGAAGATAAAAGTTATATTAAGATTGAATTATGATTGGGTTTCCTATGAACATCATATTTGGAGTGAAATTTTCATGTCATCTTCTAATGCTGATGAACAAAATTTCACACTAGGGAACTAAAGAATTGCAAACATCTACCCTCATACAATCCACAAAGGAAACCATGACATTAAGAGATCCATGCACACACACCCAAAGAAAATAATGAACAAAGAAGATTCTATTTACTCTACAACCACTTTTTGTTAGTATAATACTACCTCTATCCCAAAATAAATCAAATTCCTATAATCATCCAAAGTTAAACTATTTTAAGAAGTTTGGTGAAACTAATTTGGTGTTATAAATATTGATTTTATTCTCTATAAACTTAGCTAAATTTTAATTAGTTTGATTTAGGATAATTTGAAAAGTTGTTCTTTTGCTAGATGGATGGTGTCGGGTACCAAAGTATGGGGTACCCAACTTTAACGCAAAAACACACTCTCCGAACAAGGCCCGGCCTAGGCAAATCCAGCCAAGGCCCACGACAAAAGCCACCTGTGAAGAAAGGCCCGTGACGGTGCTAATTGCAAAAGGCCTACCGCGCCGACAGGACACCCTCTCAGGCGCGCCGACCCCTCGAGACGGATTCTCCGATTCGCCCGAGCCTCCACGACAGGGCTCGGGAAAACAGTACCCTCGGGCGATGCCTTCCGATTCGTCCGAGCATCTCACCGTATACGCGAGCACCCTCGGGTGCAGTTCTCCGATTCGCCCGAGACACTTAACGACACCTTCGGGCGCAGTTCTCCGATTCGCCCGAGACACTTACCGACACCCTCGGGCGCAGTTCTCTGATTCGCCCGAGACTCTCACCAGCCCCCTCGGGAGCAAGCTCTCCGATTCACCCGAAGCCCCGGCCGACGTCAGCAGAGCAATCTTGTACTCCAAGGGACCTCTCTGACCACTTTACAAGCATCGTCCCATCAGGCGGACCTCTCAACACGGCCATGCTTCGCACGTGCACGTCGGCCATACCAACTGTCAGGACCTCCCTGACGACGGATGTGACGGATCCACTACCGCCACGCCTCCTCAAGTACAGTCTACAGTGCGACGCCCCGTTTTGCACCGGGATCTACCAACTACGACCACGACAGACCGAGCACCTGACCTATGAGCCGCGCAGAAGCGGGAAAGGTGCTTACTGTACGGTCCATCCGAGAGGATGCGTCTTCCATCCGGACCCACCTATCCCTCGGGAAATGCCATACATGCGAGGGAGCACGCCCGAGGACGGACACTCCTATTGTTCCGTCCCGTCTCACTCCGGCTAAGGAGGGGAGTCCCGAGCCTCGGGAGTCAACGTCCTAGAGGAAACCCGCCCTCTTGTCATATCATGCAGGAAGTACAACGATCGAGTCTGACGCCATGCCATGCCGCAACCATGACGACCGCGATCGATGGATTGAACATCGCCTCGGAACTCAACAAGATCATTCGAATGACTACGGCCATACCTCCAAAGTACCGAGATGTGATCGACGCTGACGACAGGCGCCAGTCATCACCACCCCAAGTTCTTTTTCTTCGGCAACATACATGTAACCCTCGTCTCACCCTTGTGACTATAAAAGGGAGAGCAGGGACCCACTCAAGGGCACGACTCAACTTCACTCCAACCCACAACATACACTACTGCAATAGAACACACAAACACACAACTCACTCGCACAAGAGACTTGGGAGTCTCTCCCTCTCTTACCTAAGCTTGTAACCCCTACTGCAAGCACCCCGGTGCAAGGCAACACAACTCGACTCACACTGGACGTAGGGCATTTCTAGCCCGAACCAGTATAACTCTTTGTGTTCCCCCTTGCACACCATCCGAAACCTCAACCACAAAACATAAGTTTACTAGCCGGTGTTAGCAGCCGCTAATCTTAGCACCGACAGTTGGCACGCCAGGTAGGGACCTTTTGTGTGTTAACTCAGGTTTCGGATGGCTGACAGCCTCACTGCGCTCCCTGCTAGCGCGGTGCTCCGGTTCGGGAGCCTCGCGTTCGTGGCCATTGGCCGCGGTCTTGAGATGAATCTCTGCCCGACCGAGCCCCGTGTCATCGTCATCCTGACCCCGACCCAGCAGGTGGCCGGGGAAAGCACCCTGGTGACACCTCCACCCGATTTGGGGAACGAAAGGAATGCCACGCGTCGCTCCCGCCGATCCAGGAGGGCGAGGCGTGACCGCGCCAACCCGCCTCTGGCTGCGGGGAACGTGGTCCACCAGGTGGCCCCGACCGGGGACACCACCTCTATGACTATCGCTACCCCAACACCACCGATAGCAGCGGTCGTTCACCTGCCCGCTGCCCAGCGGCTGGGCGGGGGCACGACGATGGCATCATCGGAGGTCTCTCTCCGTCCTTATTCAAGGAGGACGATGGCGCCATCACCATTTCCTCACGGGCTCCGTGACGCTTCGGACGCTCACGCCCACGCCATTCGTGCATTGCTGCATGACTTGGTGATGATGCCTGTTCATTGCCTCGAGCGCATGGACGACCTCGTTGGCGAGTACGACGTCTCCCCACCATTTTCCCCTTGGAGTCCACCCGGGACGTACGGAGGCAGGGAGACGGACTCCACCAGCAGCCCTACCTCTCCGGAATATTCGGAAGGGTGGGACCGCTACGGACGGGTCTCACCGTCCTAGTGGGATCTCGGCAGCGACGACGACGACGAGTTCTGGGCAAACGTGGACTTCACCGCGTGCCACGATGACTCTGGGAGAACGCCCCAAGCATCGTCACCGACTCCGACCAGTCCTACGTCGACCCCTCTCGGGAATGCTTCCACCTGGTACACCCCGATGAAGGTCTGGTGGAGGACGCCCACTCGGGGGACGACGAGGAAGATGCCTCGGCGCTGGAGCCCCAGCTTCAGCAACACACCCCGCCTCCGGCGACTCCACGACCCCCGCAGTTCGCTCTCCCGTGGGACCCGGGGGCTGGGACGTCTCGCCCCTCTCACCGATCTCCGGAGCTAGAGCAGCTTCGGGAGCTCGAGGCGCGGATGGATGAGGATCGCCTGTGTCTCACCCAGCTTCGCGCTGCGCTGGAGCACGAGGAGGAGCAGAGAGACGGCGGAGCTGCGCGACGCCGAGCCCAAGACGTCCAGGCTCGCATCATCGCTGATGATGGGGACGAAACACCTGGGACTGCGCCCCGGGCTATCCGAAAGCTCACTGAGGCTGCGATGCTCCTCCGGAGTATGCCCGAGCCCTCCACTGCGGAGGTACGGCGGCTCAGGGACCAGCTCAAGAACCTCTTGGAGGACGCTGCTGTCCTCCAGGCGGAAAGCTCAGCATCACGACACCACGGCGCCAAGGAGTACCAGCATGGTGCCCCAGCGTGCCATGAACGAGAAGCCTCGGTGCATCCCGAGGCCCTGAGGGTCTCCTCGGTCCACCAGCGCCTTGGCAAGGACGTCGACGTCCGCGCCATTTTCCAGGCCCATGGACGGCGGAAGACCGATGGAGCCGCTCGAGGCTACAATGTCCATCGGGGTGGGCGTTACGACTCCGACGAGGACCGCGCGCCCTCACCCGAGCCCCCGGGTCCTCGCGTCTTTAGCGAGGCCATCCGGAGGGCCAAGTTCTCTCCCCGGTTTTGACAGCCGGTCAACATCGCCAAGTAATCAGGGGAGACCAACTCCGAGCTTTGGCTGGTGGATTATCGTCTTGTGTGCCAACTGGGCGGCGCGCAGGATGATCTCATCATCATCCGCAACCTCCCTTTGTTCTTGGCCGACTCTGCGAGAGCCTGGCTGGAGCACTTGCCCCCTCGACTGATCTACGAATGGAATGATTTGGTCAGGATTTTCGTGGGGAACTTCCAGGGCACATATGTGCGCCCTGGTAATTCCTGAGACCTTCGGAGCTGCAAGCAAAAGCCCCAGAGACTATATCCGGTGATTCTCCAAATAGTACAACGAGCTGCCCTAGGTCATCGACTCTGACATCGTCGGAGCCTTTGCTGCAGGGACGACCTGCAAAGAGCTCATTCACGAGCTGGGGCGCCAAACCCTCACGAGCATCGCCGAGCTCATGACGATAGCTACCAGCTTCGCCTCGGGCGATGAGGCGGTGGGGGCCCTCTTTTCTGACCCTAAGGGTAAAAGGAAGGAGCAGGTTCCCGAGGGCACTTCTTCCCGAGCCCCCAACAACAAGAAGAAGAAGGAGAAGGGGAAGATGCCCCACCGAGACGATCCCCTTGTGGCTGCCGCCGAGCCCAAGAGAGCCCAACCTCCCCGAGGCCGCTTCGACGAGATGCTCATCAAGCCGTGCCCGTACCACACGGGCCCGGTAAATCACACACTCGGAGAGTGTGTGATGCTGAAAAAGCACTACGGGCGGCAGGCGTTCAGGGGCGACACTGGGAAGAAGCCCATGAAGGACCAGGAGGACAAGGGCGGGAAGGACGTCGAGTTCCCGCCCGTCGACAAGTGCCTCATGATCTTCGGTGGACCAGGAACCGCTCCCACGCCGCGCTAGCTAAAACGTGAGCGTCGGGAGGTTTACTCCGTCGGACCGATGACCCCATGCTTCCTTGACTGGTCCCTCAACGCCATCACCTTTAGCTGGAACGATCACCCGGACCACATCCCGTCGCCGGGACGTTACCCGCTTGTTGTCGATCCCGTCGTCGGCAACACGGGGCTTACCAAGGTCCTCACGGACGGAGGCAGCGGCCTCAACATTCTAGCACGCTGAGACCCCGGACTCGATGGAGATCAGTCACTCTCTTCTCCAGGCAACGACATCCCCGTTCCACGGGATAGTGCCCGGGAAGAGCGTACAACCACTTGGGCAGATCGACCTGCCCGTTTATTTTGGGACTCCTAACAACTTCAGGAAGGAGACCCTCACGTTCGAAGTGGTAGGCTTCCGTGGCACCTACCACACCATCCTCGGGAGGCCTTGCTACGCCAAGTTCATGGCGGTCCCGAACTACACCTACCTCAAGCTCAAGATGCCGGGGCCCAAGGGGGTCATCACCGTCGGCGTCTCCTACCAGCACACCTACCAATGCGACGTCGAGTGCTACGAGTACGCCAACGCACTGGTAGAATCCGAGACCCTCATTTCCGACCTCGAGCAGCTGGCCAAGGGGGCCCCTGACCCCAAGAAGGCCACAAGCTCTTTCGAGCCCGTTGAGGGGGTAAAGGTGGTGCCCCTCAACCACGGGTCTTCAGATGGCAAAGTGCTGAAGATCAGCGCCACCCTTGACCCGAAATAGGAAGTTGTGCTCGTCGACTTCCTCCGCAAGCACGTCGACGTGTTTGCTTGGAGTCCCTCGGACATGCCAGGCATCCCGAGGAAGGTCACCGAGCACTCCTTGGACATCCGGGCCAGGTCCAAGCCGGTGAAGCAGCGCCTGCACCGATTCAACGAGGAGAAGCGCCGGGCCATCGGGGAGGAGGTGCAAAAGCTTTTGACGGCTGGATTCATCAAGGAGGTCTTCCATCCAGAGTGGTTAGCTAATCCTGTCTTAGTTAAAAAAGAATGGGAAATCGAGAATGTGTGTAGACTATACTAGTTTAAATAAAGTTTGTCCAAAGTATCCATTTTCATTGCCTCGCATTGATCAAATAGTTGACTCCACTGCTGGTTGCGAACGACTCTGTTTTCTTGATGCATATTCCGGTAACCATCAGATTCGTATGAAAGAATCCGACGAGTTAGCAACTTCTTTCATCACTCCTTTCGGCATGTATTGCTACGTAACCATGCTATTTGGCCTCAAAAACGCAGGCGCTACCTAGCAACATTGCATGCTTAAAGTTTTTGGGGACCTCATCGGGCGAACTGTTGAGGCTTACGTAGACGATATTGTGGTTAAGTCTAGGAAGGCAGACGACCTAGTAGCCGACCTGAAAGAGGCGTTCGAATGCCTCAAGAAAAGAAACAAGAAACTTAACCCTGGGAAATGCGTTTTTGGGGTCCCCTGAGGCATGCTCCTCGGGTTCATCGTTTCCGAGCATGGCATCAAAGCCAACCCGAAAAAAATATCGGCCATCACACGAATGGGGCTGATCCGCAACCTCAAAGGCGTTCAAAAGCTGATGGGGTGCCTCGCAGCCCTAAGTCGATTCATCTCGTGACTCGGTGAAAAGGGGCTGCCTCTGTACCGACTGCTGAAGAAAATGGAGCACTTCACCTGGAACCCCGAGGCCTAGGAAGCCCTCGATAGGCTTAAGGCTCTGCTTTCTGAAGCACCGATTCTCGTGCCGCCCACAAAAGGGGAAGACCTCCTGTTATACGTCGCCGCCACTAACCAAGTTGTTAGTGCAGCGATCGTCGTAGAACGGCGGGAGGAAGGGCACACATTGCCGGTCCAACGGCCGGTCTATTTCATTAGCGAAGTCTTATCCGAAACCAAGACACGCTACCCCAGATCCAGAAGCTGGTGTATGCGATCGTCCTCGCTCGGCGTAAGCTTCGGCACTACTTCGAGTCCCACCCCGTGACCGTGGTATCATCCTTCCCCCTCGGGGAGGTGATCCAGAATCGGGAGGCGACGGGAAGGATCGCTAAATGGGCCATCAAGCTCATAGGTGATGGCATCGCCTATGCGCCGCGCAACGCCATCAAGTCCCAAGTACTAGCGGACTTCGTGGTGGAGTGGACCGAAATACAGTTGCCACCTCTGTCCACCCAAGAGGAATACTGGGTCATGTACTTCGACGGGTCGATGAAGAAGACAGGCGCCGGTGCGGGCATAGTCTTCGTCTTACCCCTCGGGGTCCGGCTCAAGTACCTCTTGCGGCTGCATTTCGCAGCCTCCAACAATGTGGCCGAATACGAGGCTGTCGTCAATGGACTCCACATCGCCGTTGAGTGGGGGATCAAGCGCCTCGAGGTTCGGGGGGACTCCTAGCTTATCTTGGACCAAGTGATGAAAGAGTTGTCATGCCACAGCCCCAAGATGGCCACTTACTGCAAGCTGGTGCGGATGCTTGAGGAAAAATTCGACGGCCTCGAGCTCAAACATGTTGCGCGCAGGTACAACGAAGAGGTCGATGAACTGGCGGAAATTGCGTCTGAAAGGGCCTTGGTCCCAACGGGCGTGTTCGCCAATGATCTGCACAAGCCCTCGGTCAACGTCAAACCCTCGGAAGGCAAGGGGAACGAAACACCCGACCCCACCGGGAAAACTCAAGGCGCTGTCGAACCCCAGAAATCCCTCGGGGGCTGACGACCTCACTAGCGAAGAAGAGCAACCCGGGCCCGAGTGATAGGTTCAAAGAGGCTAGAGGGGGTGAATAGCCTATTAAAACTTCTATAAACAACACTTGACCAAAGGGTTAGAATAACAAATGGCGAAGCGAATTTTACGCTAGCCTACTCAAAAGTGCAAGCCTTCCTAACCGTTCTAGCTATGTCTCTAAGGCACACATAAACTAGCCTAGGTTGCAACTACTTTACTCCTAAGTGAACAAGCAAACTACCACAACTAGCACTACAAAAGTAAGAACACAAATGTAAAAGAGAAGGTGTAGAGGTGTTATACCGTCGAGTAGAGTAGTATGCCAATCACGGAAGAAATACCAATACACACGAAGGTGATGGTCCAATGAAGTCCAAGTCAACACAATATGAACACCAAATTAATCCTGAGGTTCACGTGCTTGCCGGCACGCTACGTCCTCATTGTGTCGACCACTATTCGGTGGTTCGGTGGCTAATTGACAACCAATGTCAACCTCAACCGATGAGCGCCACTAGAACCTACCACGAGTAAGGTAACTCAATAATACGAGCAATCCACTAAGATTACCTTTGGCACTCTGCCGGAATGGCACCAAACCCCTCACAAGATCACCGAGAGTGGCCGGAGACAATCACCAACTCCGCCAAGCTCCTCCACTGCTCCAAGCTGAAACGACCTCGATTTCCGCGAAGGGAAATCCACAGGCTCGAATTGTAATTCAACAGATTGCTTGGGACAATCCATGAAATTACCCATATCTCAGTTGACACCAGGATCCATACAACGGTAAATAAGTCTTACATAAACACTTATTACATCGCCACATTGGCGGAATCAACATTCAGAGAAGCTTTAGAAGATGCGGAAGCGATTCATTCTTCACGGCCAACTTGAGTGTAGCACGTGACCCTATTCCTCGTCATCATCTCCCTCGAAGTCGTACTCATTCTCGTCACCTGACAGCAAATTTATCAGTACGAGTTGTACTGGCCACGGAGCCCACCTATGCAGCATTTGCTTTGTGGAAAGTGGATGCAAGGCTATACAAGCTGACCTATAGGCTGAGGTTTTCCTATGCAGCTGTAATCAATGTTTAATTAGTCAAGTTTTATCACCAGTTAACACCATCATCCCTTTTCCCATCACCACACCTCACATACCCACACCTCGCTCTCATTCGACAGGCCCAACTCCCTCTCGGGCCTATCTCAGCGGCACACTACCACAACGGGTACACTGCCGGAAAAATGTCATCCAGGGGGAGAAGAGAACACTCACTACACTAGTAGAAGCTTCATAGGAAAGGTCCATAGCCAACAGGTTGGCGTATGTATCGATCGATCAACCGTACACTCTGCAGAGGTTTCACTACCCACAAGATTAGCCATCATAGGTGTTGCGCAAACACCTAGGCAGAATTCCGGGTGCTTGCTTGCCTAGGTCGATGCCACCCTACCACTCAGCCCTGGAATATTCCGGATCCTACACCGTTATGCTGAGACTGGGAGACACAGTACCGGGCCCATCCAGTGGTACTGTGCATCTAGAACGGAACGGAAACCCATCGACCGTCTCCGCCCACCCTTATCACCTTCCAACCTAGCAGTAGTGGCACCGTCCTACCAAGTAGTCCAGCCGTCTCCCGCCCATCAGAAGCGAGTGAGTAGAAAAGGATTCCCATGAACCTGAAACTAGTCCGTCCTAGGTTTGACCAAGCAGGCATCTTCACTTAGGGGATACTCTCCCCGTGCCATCACGGCACCTCCGTCCACGGGCTTCAAACCACCAAGGCTATCCCACCCGGAACCTCCTCAACAACTTTACCCGCCACAGGTACCTCGCTTGGGGATGCCCAGGTTGCACCCCCGGCACGACTTGCCCCATGGGCTCGTCTCACATCCCACTTGGTCGACATCAACCCTTACCATGCACCCAAGACGCACGCAGCACTCTCTCCCAGTGGTTATAATCAGTTATACACCGTCCCAATTCCACCACATAGCATATAGCAAGTAGAAAGTAGTGGAAGAGTAACAGTAAATTAAGCAGCAGCTAACCTAGCAGCGGACAGCAGGGTAAAGTCTTATCAAGGCAGGGAATTCAAATATACTACCATGCAACCAATCCATACATAATCATAAAGCAATAGCAACAATGTCATTTGCAATGCGTAATTAGGATCTAAGGATTTGGTGGGACGTGGCACCTTCGTAGTCGTCTCCTAGCTCCTGAAAGTACTCGTGGTCGTCTTCCTTAGTCAGATCCTCCTCCGGCTCTGAAATCGAACACGAAATAGTCGCGTCAGCGACTCCTATAGAGTATTTCAGAAAAATCCAATAAAATAAAGAGCCAAATGCACACAAACACAGTCTTAGATTGTAGATCTCATTTTTCTGAGAATTTTGATATATGGTGCGCAATTTTTGGACTTCGTATGAATAAGTTATGAATTTTCGAAGATTATCCTATTTTCTGAAAATGGGAAAACTGGTCGGTTAATCAGGGGCAGCTCGGGATTGGTCCACGTGGCGCGCGGGTCCAGTAGTGCGGCAAGTGGCGCCTCAACAGAACACAGAACCGATGGTCGCCCACCAGGTGTTCGATGCTGGTTCCCAGAGAGTTGCCGGAGTTGGCGTAGCTCGGCGTGGCTCGGCGGTGGTCGGGGGTAGCTCGGCTGTGGTTGGGGGTAGCTCGGCGGAGCTCGGCGGTGGTCGGGGGTAGCTCGGCGGGGCTCGGCGGTGGTCGGGGGTAGCTCGGCGGGGCTCGGCCTAGTTCGGCGTACCTCGGCGGGGCTCGGGCGAATCGGAAATTCGGGGCGCCGAGGGTGCCGCTCTCCCGAGCTCTCCCGGGGGGGGGGGGGGGCTCGGGCGAATCGGACATTTGGGCGCCGAGGGGGCTGCTCTCCCGAGCTCTCCCGGTGAGGCTCGGGCGAATCGGAAATTTGGGCGCCCGAGGGGGCTGCTCTCCCGAGCTCTCCCGGTGAGGCTCGGGCGAATCGGAAATTTGGGCGCCTGAGGGTGCCGTTCTCCCGAGGTTTACCGGGGAGGCTCGGGCGAATCGGAGATTCGGTGCTAGCAGGGTTCCAGGGCGTCTGTTCAAGGCGGCGGTGTCTCTCCGGTGCGGCGGACGATGACAGGGCGGCGATGACCATATTTCGGCAAGACAGGGCTTGGCTTTCCCCAATTGGCGTGCTCAGGCAGTCGTCCGACCAGATGGTGGCGGGTTAGAGTTGTGGTATGGCCTCCTTCTCTCCCTCGGCATACGGCGGTTCTCCGACGAGGTGGAGGCGCACGTAGCCAAGGCGACAGTCGTGATTCGGGGCTCGGCTATCTAGCGGCGGTGCCGAGGCAGACTTGGCGAACCTCGGCGGCCTTTCTCCGCAGCGCGAGGCGACCGGGGGTACTCGGAACGGATTTAGGCGAGGCGGAACGTGTCGGCGGTGATGTCGCCGCGACTGTGAGGTTCCGGCGGGGCTAAGGAGGTCTTCTAGGAGATGTATACGCGTCCAGGGTCTATGGCGATGGTATACCAACTACCAATTTTGGCTACCGAGCTTTCCAAGGTGCTCGGTTGTGGCGGCGGCGTGTCGCCGACGACGGCGGAAGGCGGCATCGCGGCTATGACCAAGTATTGGTTCAATCGAATGCGGTCTTGTCAAATTGGTGAGGCCAGAGAAGCACACAACACTCTGGTGGCGAACTTTAGCCATGGCATGACCTTCTTTTGTCAACGGCTCGCGGCGGCGCACCGGTAAGGTCACGGCGCACGCGGCCAAGGCGATTCAGGCTTCCTCTAGCGCTTAGATCCGCGTAGCTAGCTCGAGGGGGTCGTGGCGGTGCTCCACGACGTTCTAACCTATACGGGTGCTAGTCGGATTGCTTGGAACGGGTGATTCAGCGTCGGAACGCGTCGGTGGTGAGCGCGCTCCGCCGAGAACGCGTCGTGCTGCGTTCTCGGTCTAGCAAGCTTGTAGTCCGGGGGTTTCGGCCGGTCGAATGAGTGCATGGTGCAGGTGATCTTCCCGAGCCGGTAAAGGCTCGTGCCTGCGCGTCCCGAGGGTGGAACGCCATGGCAAAAGCAGGGCAAGGTTCGGACATGGCGTGCGGTGGCTCACCGTGGTGTCGGTGAAGCTAGGATGGCGGTGCAGTGGCAAGTCGGAGCCGTGCAGAGCGATCGCAGTGCCGTGCCGCTCCTCGTGCGTAGCTCGGGCTTCTCCTCCGTGTCCGGCTCCGGCGTGCTCCGCGGCGGTGGCGCTCCGGCAGCTTCTCCTCCTCTGCTCCGCCCTTCCCCTACGCTCTCTCTCTCGGTTTGGTGCAGTGTGCCGGTCTGTGCTGCGGTGGCGGCGAGGGGAAATGAGGGTAGGGCTTCGGGTGCTCCAATTTATAGGCGAGCTTGGAAGGTTCCCATGGCGGACGGCCGCGATTGATCTCGGTAGATCAGAGGGCTTCGGCCGCTTGACGCTAGGGCTTCAGGGTGCACGCGGGCTCGCTTGGCGGCCAAGAAAGGAGGGGACAGGAGGGGGACAGCGGGGTCAGGGCTCTGCCATGCTGTCGGCTGTGGGACCGGGGTCACGCCATTCGCGTGACACCCCCGGCAGGCGCGTCGCCTTCGTGAGGAAGAAGAACAGTGGGGGGGGCGAGAGCGGCTGACAGGCGGGGCCGGGTTGGCAGCGAGCGCGAGCGTGTGTGTGCCGGTCGCGCGCGCGCTGCCGAGCCGCAACGTGGGCCGCGCGCAGGTGAGGTGAGGAGGGGAAGGTCAGGCTGGCTTGGGCTGGCTTAGCAATCCGGCTGGCCGAATGGCTGGCCTAACTCTCTTTCTCCTTTTCTATTTTCAATTTAGTTTATATATACATATATTGCCCATTTTAAATATTGAGTAAATACAAACATAAATTGCAATAAATCCCAAATGTGATGCATACGTTATTATTCTATGTGAATGGAATTAAAATGCAAACTACACTCCTTTATTTATCAATTTCATAATGAAACATATATGCTTGCACAAGAAAAATGGGTTTTCACAATAAATAAATGAAAATTTTTAATTGGTTGGGATTTTTAGATTGTGTGGATTTTTAGGGTTGTTACACAAGCCGTATAGGTGATGGCAATCACCAAGAGAAATGAGAGAACTCCGCAGCAAACACGATCGACAAGTGCCAATGGATGCAAAGATCAAAGCAATGCACTTGGATCACACTCTAGCTCACAATGAATGAGATTTATGCAATCTATGTGAGTGAGAGTGTTAGAGAGGTGCTCAAGAGGTGTATCAACAAGTTAGAGAGCAAAGGGAGTGAGCAAGAACCGGCCAAGAAGTATTTATAGACTTGCACAAACAATTCTAGCCGTTGCTCACAATCTGCGTACCGTCGGACGCTTAAGCGTCGCACGACCGCTCGAGGGCGTCGGACCAATGACACCAGTCCGACGCTTTCCACCGGCGAATCGTGCGTTGCCACGTTAGCCGACCGTTTAAATTCGAACGTTGGCGCCAGACCGTCGGACTGAGACTGAAAGTCCGGTGAGTGTCGAACGCAGACCTGTCGGACTAAAGAGCCGCAGTGTCCGAGGTTTCTAGAGAGCTCCCCGAGAGCAAAAACACGTCGGACGCTGGTCCGACGGTCAGCCTCGGACCAAAGAAGATCGTCCGACGCTCTCTGCGATTGCCACATGTCGATCCGCTGCTCAGACGCACCATCGGACCCTGGGACTATAGTCCGACGCCCTAAAAAACTCGGTCCGACGCTCCTGTTCGCTGGGCGGCAGTGTTAGCCGTCGGACACTGGCTGTTAGTCCGACACTCGGAAATAAGCGTTTTCGAGCCCGTGACAAGACCTTTGCTTAAGTTGGCTAACACTAGTTAATTATGAAACATTTCTTGAAGAGCGTTAGCCATTTTCAAAGAGTTTTGCAAAGGGTTTTAGGGTAGCCACTAGATCTAAATGCAATGCATGATCCAGACATCTAATGGCACTTGATAACCGTGTTAACTATGGAATTACTCCCTTTCTTATAGTACAGATATCTATCCTAAATGTGATCACACTCTATATTGTTTTGATCACCAAAATGGAAAGAGCCCTATTTGTTTCACCTTTGCCTTGAGCTCCATCCAAAACACCAACTGCAAAAGCATTTGATCTTCATGTTGATGGGCTTACACCAAAGACTTGTATGCTGTCATTGCTAAACACTTGATCTTCTAACTATACTTGTAATCAATAGCTTAAGCACATGGTTAGATACTAGGTGTCATCAATTAACCAAAACCAAACATAGAGCTTTCACCGAGGCTGAAGTCGGCGACGAAGCCGATGCTATGGAGATCAAAGCCGAGATGGACGACGACAAGCCAGATTAGCACGAGCCACTGGTCAATTGGCTCGTCCGAGGGATCTTGCCCTCGGACAAAACCAAAGCTCAGCGGTTGGCACGCAGAGCTAAGTCATTCACGATGATTGACGGTGAACTCTACCGGCGAAGTCCCTCCAGGATCCTCCAGTGCTGCATCCCCTTCGGTCAAGGCAAGCGCCGGCTCGAGGACATACACGCTGGGACCTGCGGTAACCACGCCGTGCCGAGGCCTCTCGTCGGCAACGCTTTTCGACAAGGCTTCTACTGGCCAGCCGCTGTGGCCGACGCTACCGAGATAGTACGCTCCTGTGAAGGGTACCAGTACTACGCTCGGCAAACCCACCTCCCGGCCCAAGCTCTCCAGACGATCCCTATCACTTGGCCTTTTGCCGTGTGGGGACCGGATCTTGTCGGGCCCTCAAAAAGGCGTCCGGTGGCTTCACCCACCTGCTTGAGGCTATCGACAAGTTTTCAAAGTGGATCGAAGCTCAGCCGATTGCCCAGATCAGCTCAACCCAAGCGGTGCTGTTCTTCACTGACATTGTTCATCGATTTGGTATCCCGAACTCCATTATCACTGACAATGGCACACAATTCACCGGGAAGAAATTCCTGGTGTTCTGCGATGAATACCACATACGAATGGATTGGGCGGCGGTAGCACACCCAAGAACGAATGGCCAGGTGGAGCGTGCCAACGGCATGATCCTCCAAGGCCTCAAGCCGAGAATCTTCAACAGGTTGAACAAGTTAGGCAAGAGGTGGCTGACCGAGCTTCCGGCAGTGATATGGAGCCTGAGGACTATGCCGAGCCGAGCTACGGGGTTTACACCTTTCTTCCTGGTGTACGGTGCCGAGGCCGTCCTCCCTACAGACTTAGAGTACGGCGCCCCGAGGGTCCGAGCCTATGACGAACAGGGCAATCAGACCTCTTGCAAGGATGCACTGGACCAGGTTGACGAGGCTCGGGATATTGCCTTGCTGCACTCGGCCAAGTACCAGCAGTCCCTACACAGATACCACGCTCGGCGCATCTGAACCCGAGCCTTCAGCGTAGGTGATCTGGTGCTACGGCTCAGGCAAGATAACAGGGGACACCACAAATTAACGCCGCCATGGGGAGGACCGCTCGTCATCGCCGAAGTACTTCGGCCCGGAACATACAAGCTTGCGAACGAGAAGGGCGAAGTCTACAACAACGCTTGGAACATCGAACAGCTACGTCGCTTCTATCCTTAAAAATTCCAAGCATTGTACATTCTGTAAAATCTTGAGATCAATAAAGGACTCGCCCTCCGTTTCACGCACGATTTTAAGAATTTATGAACTTACGAGCTACCGTGTAAGCATAAGTGAGGCTTGGCCCTACTTTGGTAGGACCAACCCTCCCTCGGGGGCTAGGGTGGAGGGAACCCCCAGACTCCTCCGAGTATCCGCGATAACGAAAAACAAAATTTTCGAAAAAAATTCCTGTCCCCTGAGCGTCCCTCTTGCCCAAGCCGAACTCAAACTTATAAGTCTTAGACGAACAAAAGAAACCTCAGAGGGTAGAGCCGGCCAAGCCCCGAGACCCGCCTACGCCTCCGGGATACGGCATCTCCACTCACCACTCCACGCCCGAAGGTAACTTGCACTCGGAAGAGAACTAATAAGATTGACGTCGGTAAAGGCAAGAGGCTCGGGCAGAGTCGACCGAATCCTTTTCTTCTAAAGTCTCTCTTTCATCGAAACCCCTCGGGTTGTGGTTGCATCTATGCCGCTAAAGCTATGATGTCCATAAAAATTCCCAAGGATCGATGACCCGGGCTCAGCGCCATCGGAGAAAACACTTAGAAAAAGCAAAGTGAATTAAAAAACAAACGTGCAACAAATATTTACATGAATATTAAGGCCACGAAGGGCCGCATGTTTGTTCCTCACAACCACTCACGAGAAGTTTTTTTTACAAGGGCACTACGGCCCGGCCCTCCTTCATTCCAGGTTCAGTGGGGGGAGTTCAACTTCATCCTCAAAGAGGCTCGCCAGCGCTTCTCCAGGTGTCTTCATCGAGTCAACCAGCGCCAGGAGCTCATCATCGTTGGCCTCGAGGAAGCCCTCGCTAACAGGGTCAGCGTCAAAGTTCCCGTAGTGGGACTTCACCACTGCCAGCGTCTTCTGAACGCCCGTCAGCAGGGCCTCCTTCAGCTGGACGCCGACGTAGCTGTGAAGCACCTCCAGTCGGCTCCGGAGCGAGCTCCTCGAGGACTCCCCGCCGGTGCCAAGAGAGTCGCACAGCGCGCGCGCCACTTTCTGCAGCTCCTGGTGATCGGCGACTTCAGCGTCATAGGCAACCTGCAGAGCTGCGGTGACAGAACAAGGAAGTGGAGAAAATTACGAGCAATAAACAACCAAGATGAATGAAACAAGGAACACAACACGGCACATACCACCGGCCTCCTCCCGAGCCTTCCGTGCCTCCTCCCAGACTGAGTCCACCATGACGACTGCCTGAGAGTCGCCTGGGTCTCACTCAAGTCGTTGGCTAGGACTTCGGCGGCGGAAGTCTTCTCAGCAGCGAGCTTCTAGGTGGCGTCACACTTCCTGGTCACCTCGGCCAGGATACTCTCCAGCTCCTGCGCCCGCTTCGCCGAAGTGGCGGCCCGATTCTCCGCGTCCGCGACCTCCGCCATCAAGATAGTGCGGTCAACACTTATTTCTGCGAGTTTGGCGGTCACGGAGGCGAGCTCGTCCTGGGCACGGGCGAGAGCCTTCCCCTTAAGGTCGAGCTGCTTCCAAAGCCCCAGCCCGCGGCGAAGGAAGCGAGACTTGTCGCGGGAGGTGTAGTGCATGAGGTCCTGAAAAGAAGGAAGGAGTGGCGGCGGTTAAGATCCACACATATACACGGTCAAAGCCGCAGAACGAATACGACGGGCGCAGAAGTTCACCTGAAGCTGGGCAGGAAGCTCTGTTTCGACGGCATCGGCGATCGTCCGGAGGCCCGCCGCTCAGTTTGGTCCAAGCTCTTGGATGGCGTCCCACTTGGAGGCCTCGAGGTCGTCCCGGAGCGAGAAGACGGGCGACGCCTGAGGGTCCGCCCGGCTCGACCACTCAATCCGAGATCCGGTCAACTCCCGAGGCGGTGGTTGCCGCAACGCTATCGCCCAGGGACCTTCTTCGCGAAGAGGAGGGGCTTCCGCGTCGACGTCCATGGCCCCCACATCCACGATGACCGGCTCCGCGGAGGAAGCATCGGCTGGCGCCCCCGAGGCATCCCCAGAAGTAGCAACTGGAGCCTCAGGAGTCAGCGCCGGGACTGTCTCCGCATTAGCGGCTGAAAAACGGCGGATGCGGCGACGATGGTCGGGGACGGGACAACTCCTCCTGAAAGGGACCCCTCAGATCCCGCCACCGGACCCCCGGAAGGATGGACCTCCTCATCCAGTGACTGGGCACCCCTCCCGGTGGTGTCATGGCCCTGCACCTTCAAGACCTTCGGGTGTGAAACCCTGAAGGGCCGACCCCGGACGCTTCCTGGAATGAGAAAGGGAGGAATGGGCGTTCGCAACACGAGAACGAAAATCGGTAAGGGAGCAAGTGAAAAAATGACCTACCTAGTTTTGGGGATTACCTTCTGTTGATGCAAAATCCGGTTCTGCAGCCAACACACTAGAGAAGCCGGAATGATCCACAGGAGCAAAGGTCCGGCAGATCCAGCTAGCTTCAATAATCCGGATTCCAACTGTGGCCAGTCAATTTGACCTGTAATTTACAAGGAGAAAAAGATAATCAGTACTTTATAGCGGAACATGCCGGCGTAGCCAGACAGTTCCGAATGTATGGCACTGAGAGCCGATACGAGTGGAGATCGACTAAAGAGCCGATTCCAACATGCATGAATCGATTGCATGAATACAGCAAGATATCCGATTTCTAATTAACCGATCCAAAAGTACATGAATAATAGCAGATCATATTAACTGAATCTCAACCGTATATTACATTCATACATTAATGCATATTTTAATCTTTTACGTTCGTTAATTAGGATCGACTGGATCGTTACAGCTAACAACGCTCGTAAATGAACCTTAATATGATCAAAGCATGAAACTACATATGAGAGAGATCGATTAAATATAACATGCAAAGATGAAGCACAAACAGAGTGAAATCGGCTATTTAGCTGATACAGAGTCCGTGAAGCAGAATGCTTGGCGGTGGCTAAATCCAATAGCCACAAAAACGGACCTAGTAGGAATACAGAGCTGGTCTGAAAGGCCTGCGGCTCTGCATCCATCTAGATCGGCTCTTACCAAGCCTCCACAGCACGCACGAACAAAACTGCAAAAGGATTAGCCGATAAAAGGAGGAAAGCAACCATCGTGACAGGACATAAGCATGAATAAAACACGGATGAATGCTTTTGTATAGATCTAAGGTCAATACTATGCAATCTTGATCAGATAAGAAGATGTTATACAAATAAATAAAGAGTAAAGAATAACGCCTTGGTAACTTAATGAATCTAACTAAGATGCCAATTCAGTTAGAGCCGATAACAAATTCATGCACATCAACTAGCTTAATCTAAGCCCCCGTCCACCGGACGACGTCAAACATAGATTAAACGAGAAAACAGACATGAATCGATAACTAACCCTTATTTGATTTAAGTCCACGTCCACCGGATGACGCTAAACTCATACCAAATAAGAATCGACCTCGATCTACCGTGCTCCCATGTCCACCGGATGACATTAAAGAGACAAAGCTTAGCGAGGCGTGACGGTACTTACAAGCAAGCTTGCGTCCACCGGATGACACCCAGCCCATTTGAAGAAACTCGTCGAGAAACTACATTACTCCTACGCCTAAGGTTTTGGCCGGAGCCGAAAGGGTTGTTGTATTGATTTTGTTGATAGATCCTTTACAATGGCCGGGGTTTATATTTATATACCCTAGGCTAACCGACGTGACTTGCCTAACAATAATATCTAAACAGAAAAGGAAAATAGAAACACACGGACTCTAAGTCACCGACACCGATATGCATACGTGATGAACCCGGACAGTAACTTGCCTTCTTCTGAAACTTAAGGTGCGGGTGCTTCCCCCTTAAACTGGATACGTGCACGTCTTTGCTGGCCAAACACCCTGCTGCCGTCGTGTACGAATTAAAGGACTTCCAAAATAGCAACGCTATGCATTCCTTTTCTAAGTGGCCAGCTTGTCACGAACCCAGGCAAGATTGTCGCGAGTCCTCCTCGTGCTTCCTTAATCATGCACGCAGTTAATTTATTAGCCTACTGAAACCGAGTCTTCCTTTTTCTTTTGCCATGGACTCTAGCAGTACATTGCTCGGCTTTGACATCATCGGCCAATTCCTCTACTTCCAGGAATTTTACCAAATTCTGGTGTAAACACCTTCTTCTTCTTCGCCGCCCCAGCGTTCGGCGGAGCGACAGGCCCGGCGGACGATGTAGGATGAGTCACTGGCAGAGGGGTGGGCAACACCTCAACATCGCAATCGATCCCATCTTGAGATGCCCCTGATGGCGGCGGCCCCGTCTGGCCACCCGGGGTCAACTCGGCGCCGTCGTCCCTCGGCGGGGACGCCCTGGTCTGGCGGATCCTAGCTCGAGATCCGGCGTCCTGACGTCGCCCAGCTCGGACCCCGCTCCCTCTGCCCCCGGGTGTCGTGGCGACAAACGATGCGTCAAGGGGAGGATCCGCTTGAATAGGGAACCTTACGCCCCACCGCCGGTCGCGGTCGAAGGAGTGTCCTTCGCCGTCTCGGGCGCTGGGCCTAAGCCCGTTTCCGGCCCTTTCGACGCGTCCTCGCGACCACCGGTCGGCGGAACACTGGCCCCGACAACCTCACTACCTGAGACCGCGCCTCCAGACGCGGCCTCCGACAACTTTGCTCAGGGGCTCGGGCTACGGCCCCTGGCACTTCCGCCGACAGATGCCGACATAGGAGCCTTCCCCGGCTCGTCGGCGCCCGCCGCAGTATGGCCACTATGGGCCGATCCGTCACAAAAAGCACTTCGTCATCATCGAAGTCGTCATCTTCCTCCTCGTCATCTTCTTCAGTGGGGGAATCTTCCTCCGTCTCCCCTGCTTCCCTCTGGCAGCGGCGAAGTTTGGAAAGCTCTTCGGTCCTACGAGCTTTCTTCCTCCTCGAGGCGGTCTTCTTGTCCTTCTTCGCCTTCGCCTCCTTGTCCCGAAGGCGGTTCTGGGTCCGCTGGATTTTGTCCTCCGGGACAGGGGGCAGGGAGGGCTTCACGGTCTTCGAGAGGCCCTGCGCCAGACAAGGAAGAAATTAGAAGAAGACAGGGGAATCGCAGAATCGGCGAGGCAAATGGCGCTCACCAGTGCGATGAAGCCTATGCGCGGACGTATGGGCACCAGCCTCAACTCCTCCCAGGTAGGATGGCCGCCCACCATGTACTCGACGTGGCGCATGACCTCGTTGTCATCGATATTTCGGGGCAGCATCGTCGTGCCCTCCCTCAATGACTCCGCCACCATCTCGTTCAGCGCCAATCGATGCTCCATCAGCGGCAGCACCGCCCGCGCATGGAAGTGCGCCGCCACGCCGACTCCCGTAAGACCCCGATCGCGCAACGTCTGCAGCGCGGTGATGTAGGGATCCAGGTGCTTGGCGTCCTTAGTCGGGCACCCCCACTTCCACTGCCGGAGGGTGGCGGAGAGCACCTTTCCCATGAACATGGGGAAGGCGTCTCCGTCGTCGCGGAGGTAGAACTAGCCATTGTGCCAACCCTTGTTGGAGGAGGGAGCCTTGCAGGGGATGTACTCGGCGGAGCGCAACGTAAAGCCGCAACCCCTAGCGCGCGGAAGCTTCCGCGGCTGCTTCGGGCCGGCCGCCCTGGTGTACATATCGACACGAAAAAGGTGCCACCAGAGATCCCAGTGCGGGGGCACCCCGAGGTAGCCCTCGCAGAGGGCAACGAAGATCGACGCCTGGGAGATAGAGTTGGGGGTGAGGTTGTGGAGCTCCAATTCGTTGCTGAAGAGGAGCTCCCGGCAGAAGCGGCTCGGTGGCGACCTGAGTCCGCGCTCGTGGAAGGCGACGAAGCTTACCACGTACCCCTCGGAGGGGCGCGGTTCGTCGTGGTCGCGCGGCGGCACGACCCACTCAAGGCGCTGAGCGTCGGTGCGAGGACGCAGCTGCCCTTTCTTCATGAGCCTCTCCATATCCGCCTCCGTCATGAAGCTCCGAGGCCACGGCTCAACCTCGAGCGTGACAGAGGCCGAGGCGGTGGCAGCGTCGACGGCGGCGTTAGCAGCAGAGGAGGAAGCCATGATGAGTGGAGGTGAAGGGGAACGGCCGCGACAAGACGAAAGCAGCGGCGGTGGTTTGCACTAGAACGGTGAGCGGAGGCGAAGAGGCGAGCTACGGGGGCAAGAAGACGAATGGCAAGGAGGCGAGAGATGAGCAGTTGCAGCAAAAGGCGAAGGTAAAAAGAAAAAGATGCGATTTTTTCTTATATACCCGAGCCACGATTCGTAACAGGTGCGGTGAATCCGCCGCATTAATTACGCGGGGCCCGCCACGATCCCTCGCGTCGCCGCCGGATTCACGCACGCAACCGCCTCGACTGCCCGAACCGTCGCGTCTGTCGGTCTCCACGCCTCAAAAGGTGCGCCAAATCATTACGATCCTTCCGCTTCGATTCCGACGATATCCTCCTTCTCGACAAAGGAACCCCGGGCTTAGGCGCCCGTTACGTTCGCAGGAGATCGAAGACTGGCCCGCAGTGGCTCGAACAGTCGCCTCAGGGATACCGAGTTAGGGACAGCTAGCGGATGGACTACTAAACGGTCAGTACCCGACGCTCGAGCGTCACAAGGGACATCCCGTGCTGTGTCCGAGTCCCAGCAGCGAGTCGATGATGTGGGATCCCCCGCGGGAGGCAGCAGGCCCTCGGGACCCGTCGAAGGGACCCGACACCCACGAAACGACCCTCGGGAAATGTTTGGAGGGTGCTCAGGCCACTAGCCGACCCCCAACATACGGGGCACGGACCTCCACTCGGACAAACCCGCTTGCAGCTCACTGGAAATGCCGACTCGCGCCCGCCGTGGGAAGTTGTCACACCCGGATTTGCGAAGAAATCCGAACACAGGATATATGTGGACCCAGGAAGTCCAAAACCACATATATCAACAAATTGTTCATCATTATGGCACGAACAACGATTAAGCTTATTAAAAATAGTACTGAGTCACATCATTGCCAACGGTATTGTTTATTACAGCAGATACGTGAAATGAAAACTCTCCAAGCCAACAGGGACACCGACTGGGGGCACACTATCTTCATCAGTCCTGGATATCCTCCGGAAAGTCGACAAACTCTTCATCATCGTCTGGTACCCATCCGAGATTTTTTATGATTTGGTAAACAACGACAAGCGTCAGCTTACCACGCTCAGCAAGTATATAATGGGGGATGCAAGGCTCAAAAGGCTATATATAGCTTAGCTGCAATTTGCTTTTAGTTGGTCAAGTTTTATTAGATAACCTGAATATCTAACTTAGTGAATAGCCCAACCTAAGGGGTGATTAATTCATTAGTCAAGTTTAAACATTCTCCGAATTCTCTAAGATCTCCAGGTTCTCCAAAACATGGCTTCTCCAAAATACGGGTTTGGACAAAAAGGATCCAGGCCGCTCGTGTCCGTGAGCACGGCTGATATATCAGATTGGAAGAATTCTGCAGAATTGGTACAGCTTTAACAACGAGTCGTGGATTCCCAGATGCCCGGGGCCCGTCGACCCACAAACACTGCCAAGGTGAGCGGGCAGGGAACCACTACGAAGATTTTCACTAGTCACTCTAACAAGTTAGTAGACGCGAGGTTTTGACTGCAAGGCGAATGGAGGCCCCCTTCAAGAATGGCACACCATGTGACCGCAGCCCAGCACACATCTTGACAGGCTCGGAACCCATTCTAGAACCCAGGGCCCCCTCTTGCGCCTTTCGGTAACAACTAACAAGCTAGAGAAGATCAAGTTACTTGTCTAAGATCAGAGCCATGTAATCCTCAAGGTTGTACGAAAAATCCTGGGTGGCCGCTTTAAGTAATACCCTTATGGAGATTGACTAGAGCCCAAAATGTTCTTTGCTCTAGTCTCCTAAACCATGTTGCTAAAAAGTTCATTTTATCTCATGTTGCAAAAGTAGCAATTAAACATAATTATCATAAGCCTTTGTTGAGCGAAGCATAGCACAATAATTTAATGCAAAAACCCCCATAGGTGACAAGGAATAAGGTATAAGTAAATCCTAGGTAAAAACTTAGTGTTTATCAATTTGGACTCATGCATATGAATTTAAATGATTGCATCATTGGTAGGTAATAAGGAGACCATATATACACTTGCCTTGAAAATCCGCTTGGTCCTGAAACTGCCCACAATCGTTCTCTTCGAAGAAATCATCCTCTATTACCACGAACATCACCAATCAAGCATCAAATCCATTCATCACATGCATAAAAACATATAAAACACTATTAGAACAATACACCATGCATCAAAATATAGAAAATAATAAAATAGAATTATTCTACGCGCCTCTATGATCACGCAGATATGTGGATCACTGAAATCGGAGCTAAAACAAGAAAGATATGGATAAAACAAGATCCAGGGGCTAGATTGCAAATATAAATATCATTTTGAAGTCCTCTACACCTAAACCGACGCTGAAATCGTAAATAAACCTAAAACCGGGGGTTAGAAACATAAAAACACAGGCATTGGGCCTCGGGTATGAAAACCAGAGACCCCAGGGGCTAAACCAAAAGAAACAGGGCCTCCTTCAAATTATTTTTGAACTGGCTCGGACTGCGGGTGGATTTCTAGGAAAGCCAGGGGCTTTTCCGCAAAAGGGTCGACGGGGTCGTGCTGGTGGCCGACACGCGGCCATGTGGCGGGCTGCGGTTGGCTCGGTCCACGGCGAGCAGTGTGGACCGGCTACGGGGGCTCGGTCCACGGGTCCACCGTGGACCCGACGAGTCTTGGGGGGTCGCCGGCCGCCGCGGAACGGCGCTGCGCGCGGCGGCGTGCCATGGGGGCAGCCGGGACTTCGCCGGCGAACACCTAAAAGCCCTAGCTTGGTTTTGATAATTAATGACATCCTAAGGACTAATCTAGATTGCTAGTGATGGCAAGGTTTTACGTTGGTCAATCCATGGTGTGAAGCCTAAAGGAAAATGGTGATGACTAAAGCAAGGCTTAATCATGGAAGGAGCAAAGGTGATCAAGTGAGAAGGCAAAGGTATAATCCAAATAGGTTTTTCTTTTGGTGAACAAGACACCTGGTGGGTGTGTTCACATTTAGGATAGATAGCCGACTATTAAGGGAAGAACGAGTGTTGGATTACTTTCAAGTGCTCTAGGTTGTATTTCATTTGCATTGAACTAACACAACCTAGAGATCAAAGTTAGAAACCCTTGGAAAATATTTTGAAAATGCTAACACACTATGTACAAGTGTTGGAGATCTTGAGTGTTACCACATAGAAACAAGGGGTGGAAAATTAACTTGAAAAACGCTGAGAAATGAGCGTCGGACTGTTAGCAGGGGCAGCGTCGGACTATTGTCCAAAGTCCGACGCCTAACCCTAGCTCCGGCCAAAGGCGAGCGTCAGACGCTCAGTGAACGAGCGTCAGACCATTGCCCACTCCAGTCCGACGGTGCCGAGCAGCGAGGTGTGACGCGTGGCGCAATCTGAGAGCGTCGGACGCTGAAGCTTAGTCCGACGTAGTTTTCTCGGTTTCAAACCTCTCTGGAAGTGTCGGACTGTACGTTTCCTTGGTCTGATGGTGTTTGCTTAACAGTCCAACGGTACGCGCGTAATGTACTGGGCGTCGGACGGAGCTCTTTAGTCCGGTGCCCCCAGTCCGACGGTCCGCAGTTGAGCGCGAGAAGTAGCCGTTGCGATCCAGCGACTGAGGTTGAACGAGAGTTGACACGCGGCAGCCATCGGAGCGTCGTACGCGAAGGATTAGTCCGACGGACTCCGTCCGACGGTCGGTCCGACGCCCCGAAAAACATGTTAACGGCTGTTTTTTCAGTGGGTAACGGCTAGGATTGCACTTAGGGGTATTTATACTCCTTTCCTAGTCACTTGGTGACAACTCTTGCACACTTGAATCATTTGCATACTCTTTGTGAGCATCCTAAGCCTCCTACTCACTCACTTGTTTATCTTTGATCATCTTTGTGAGTTGAGTGATCCTCAAGTGCATCATTGCTTAGTGAATTGCATTCTAGAGCACTTGAGAGCAAGCCAAGGCTGAGTTCTTATTCTCTTGGGGCATTGTCGTGTCCCTAGCGGCTTGAAGGCGATTCCGGTGTGAGGTTGATTGGAGATTGTTCAAGCCTACACCGAGGTGATTGATTGTGAGAGGTTTTGTGGTTATCCTCGGCGGAGTGCCAAAACCAACTCTAGTGGATTGCTCGTGGTTGATAGCTACTTCTCTTGTGTTGGTGAGCGGCTCTCGGTGAGGGATTGGCGTGTGAAGCCTAGCTCGCAATCCACCAAGGAAGACCGGTGCCACAACGAGGAGTAGCGTGACGGCGATCACGTGAACCTCGGTAAAAAATCGAGTGTTCTTTGTCTTCTCCACCATCGAGTGGACTTTTAGCTTTCTTGTATTCTATTGGGTTTGATCATTTGGTTTTCATATTGGATATATCCCGGTGATTGGTCTTCACGGCGTGCGGACTTCACTTCAATCAAGCCCATCGGTATAATCCTCTCGATCTCTCTTCCTTACGCTTAATACTTGTTTAGGTGCCATCTCCTTAGGTTCGGGGGAGTTGGTTTCTTGCGTGTTGAGTGCTTATATTTGTGAGTAGCATATCTTGATAGGTGGCTTGCATAGAATAGTCTAGAGCTAGCGCTTTGTCTCGCTTGCTTATTAACTAACTTGTGGTCCAGTATTTTGCTAGAATTTTTAATAGGCTATTCACCCCCCTCTAGCCTATACGGTCCTTTCAACACCCGAGAGGGCGCTGCCGGCCTCGGCTCGGCACACCGAGGGTACCGGAGGGATGAGGGGCGACGGCGAGATCGGCAGAGGGTTCGGGGAGGGCTGCCGAGGCACGGCAGACGGCGGCGCCATGGCCGGAGCTCTTGAGCTCGTCGATGCACGCGGACGGAGGGGTTCCGAGGCATGGGAGACGGATTGGAGGGCATCGGCGTGATCGCGGGATCACGGCGAGCGCGATAGGGACCCCAGCTTCGACGGAGAAGCTCACCGCGGCGGACTTCGTCGGCGGCAGACCTGCGAGGAGAGAGAGAGAGCTCTCGATTGAGCTCGATTCCGCGCGATAGAGTGAAGAGGAGGGTTAGGGAGGTCACAGGTGAGCGCGGCATCACCTGGGACAGCGAGCAACGCAGCAGGGCGGCGATGACGGTCCTTGGAGAAATTCCGGCGAGCGGCGGATGCTATGGAGGCGGCGGTGTGCGAAAGGAGGGAAGAGAGGGGCTCGGTCTCGCATTTATAGGCCGAGTGGGGTGCGGGGAAGAGCCGCGATGCTCTGGCCGCTCGAGTGGGGGCGCAGAGTGGCCATCAAAGGCCACCACGAGGGCGGTTAGCGGCGGCGGCGGCGGAAACGGCCGTGCCATTTCAGCCAGAGGAAGGAGAAGGGGTGGGGGTCGCTGACACACGGGGCCCGACCGTCAGCGAGTGGGATAGAGGAGGCGGGCGGGTGCTGCGGCCACTCGGGCTGAGCTAGCTGGGCCGGTCACGGCCCAACGCGCCAGCGCGTGCGGGGAGAGGGAGAGGGGAAAGCGGGCCGACTCTGGCTCTGGGCCGGAAGGGAGGAAGGGGAAGAAAGAAGGAAAAAGGCTTTTCCTTTTTCTGATTTTGCAATTACACACATTTTGAATTTGAGTTTCAAATATTTTTCAACCAACCTACCCTGCACTCAAGCACAAAAATTATGCACCAGCATGAATGCAACAATTAACTAAAAAGTTTATTTGCTCCCATTTAATATTTAAAAGAAAAATCATTTCCCCTATTTGAGCAAGAGAACAAAAGCAAATAATTAACCATTTTAATTCTTTTTTTCAAATGATGATTTTTAGGGTGCTACAGAAGTCGAGCATGACCAAACCTTCCTCTTCGCGAAAAAGAGCGAGAAGGTCGAACTAACGAACCCGCCTAACCTCCGATACGAAAACGGAGGCTCGGGGGCTCTCTTTGCACCTTGGCAAGATAAAGGACGCTTTCGGAACGGCCGTCAACCCGCGGCACAAGCTAGGGGGCTCCGGCATCAGAGAACTCCAACCAAGGGACCAATCGTCGGCGAACAAGCCAAAAGGCACCCGAGACTCTACACAACGCAATTTCAAGCCCTTGAAGCGATACACCATCCCTCCAAGGCCTCGAGGGCTACACCCGGCGGGTGCGATCACTCGCACCCACCGGAGAAAATAACCTACCTCTATCCCCCCGACGGTAAGAGCGAGCTTGAGCCTGTGGTGAAGTGCCTTCACTCCACCACAGGCTCGGGGGCTACTGTCGGGTACCAAAGTATGGGGTACCCAACTTTAATGCAAAAACACACTCTCTGGATAAGGCCCGGCCCAGGCAAATCCAGCCAAGGCCCACGACAAAGGCCACCTGTGAAGAAAGGCCCGTGATGGTGCCAATTGCACAAGGCCCACCGCGCCGACGGGACACCCTCTCAGGCGCGCCGACCCCTCGGGACAGATTCTCCGATTCGCCCGAGCCTCCACGATAGGGTTTGGGAAAACAGCACCCTCGGGCGATGCCTTCCGATTCGCCCGAGCATCTCACCGTATACGCGAGCACCCTCGGGTGCAGTTCTCCGATTCGCCCGAGACACTTACCGACACCTTCGGGCGCAGCTCTCCGATTCGCTTGAGACACTTACTGATACCCTCGGGCGCAGTTCCCTGATTCGCCCGAGACTCTCACCAGCCCCCCCGGGCGCAAGCTCTCCGATTCGCCCGAAGCCCCAGCCGACGTCAGCAGAGCAATCTTGTACTCCATGGGACCTCTCTGACCACTTTACAAGCATTGTACCATCAGGCGGACCTCTCAACATGACCACGCTTCGCACGCGCACGTCGGCCATACCAACTGTCAGGACCTCCCTGACGACGGATGTGACGGATCCACTACCGCCACGCCTCCTCAAGTATAGTCTACAGTGCGACGCCCCGTTTTACGCCGGGATCTATCAATTACGACTACGACAGACCGAGCACCTGACGTATGAACCGCGCAGAAGCGGGAAAGGTGCTTACTGTACGGTCCATCCGAGAGGATGAGCAAGTCTTCCATCCGGACCCACCTATCCCTCGGGAAATGCCATACATGCGAGGGAGCACGCCAGAGGACGGACACTCCCATTGTTCCGTCCCGTCTCACTCCGGCTAAGGAGGGGAGTCCCGAGCCTCGGGAATCAACGTCTTAGAGGAAACCCGCCCTCTTGTCATATCATGTAGGAAGTACAGCGATCGAGTCTGACGCCATGCCATGCCGCAACCACGACGACTGCGATCGATGGACTGAACATCGCCTCGGAACTCAACAAGATCATTCGAATGAGTACGGCCATACCTCCAAAGTACCGGGATGTGACCGACGCTGACGACAGGCGCCATTCATCACCACCCCAAGTTCTTTTTCTTCGGCAACATACCCTCGTCTCACGCTTGTGACTATACTAGGTGAGTGCCCGTGCGTTGCAACGGGAACATGTACAAATATAACAAACACCACTCCCGGCTATACATGCATTTTTTTCCTCCTTGGCCATGTGGGTCATCAAGAGAGGTATATGTACTTTTACCTAAAGTTACGACCCAAACACCAATTAGAAAGATCCTTTTCTTATCGAATTAGTCAATGTTAGTCAATGTTTTATTATAATAATTTCATTATCAAAAGCATAATACACAATATTAACGATCCAATTTTAGGTTGGCTTACCACAAATTAAATAAACAACACCTGGTATTTGAGTAGATATGTTCTCAATGTCCACATTATGGTGTTGATATGAATTGTTTTTATGGAGCCAATCACTATTTCCATTGGGATCCTCGTTTTCCTTGTTCAATGTATCTTGACCACCTACAAATTGTTCCATGACCATATAAGAAATGTGGTGTAATACAAGCAACATATATTTTTTGGGGCATTCTCGCCTATTAATGACTCATGTTGCATAGATTGCACTTTCTTTCGTTGTCTTGCCTCTCTCTCTGTTTCATATTTATTTCATTCTTTTTCTCTTCTGACATTGCTACACGTCTGGCGCTTTGCGACTCCGCTTTACGTGTTTTAGCATGTGCCTCTGGATTAGTATTGTTTGACAGGTCTACAAATGGAGTGCTAGGATTGTTGTTTTCAGTTCAATCCATTGTGAGAAAACTACATATGACTTTAGTGAAGTAATTGCACATCAATCAATCAACGATAAAATGGTATTAATGTTGATCAAACAGCATTAAAATGGTACCCAAGTTAATATAGTACTATTGTGAATATAATTTAAATACATTTAGATAGTTCATGAGCATGGAGCATGTTAAATAAACTATGTAATTGTTAATTAAGTTTCCCCATACAAAAATAGTACACGTCCAATGTTCTTGATGATTCTAGCAGATATGCAAACATTTACTTAGCTTGATATGCTGACAGCAGCTTGTTTGATCTGCTCATCTAGCAGAAGTGATTATATACGTGTCATCTTCTATTAATTGAGTGACAACATGAATTGATTAGTGATGGCAATGGACAAATTGCTACCTCATCCTTACAAAATTCAGTGAGCTATGTCAGATTTTTGAAAAAAAAAATTCAGTGAGCCTCCCATGAGAACCAGACACAAACGTTTTTGAGGGCAACGTAGTGACAGGAGATCTGCTTTT
The DNA here is from genome assembly GCA_038502445.1 of Eremochloa ophiuroides. Classification (NCBI taxonomy): domain Eukaryota; kingdom Viridiplantae; phylum Streptophyta; class Magnoliopsida; order Poales; family Poaceae; genus Eremochloa; species Eremochloa ophiuroides. The sequence goes on along the minus strand of JAHLJS010000002.1, from coordinate 103,266,183 downwards.
TCATTACTGTAGAGATAAAAAAATTCGTACAAATTTCAGCTTAGTGCAAACATCTAGCAGAAGGAAAGCACTTGTGGGCCTTTGAAAAGTAAGTTAACTTTCCTTCACACATGGCCAGTAGTAGCTCTGGATGACTCAGTCGTTCTCATCCTCTCGACCGGCTGGGAGGGAACACGGAGCGAGAGAGAAGCAAAGCTGAGCAGCGGATGGCGGCATTCGGCCCCAGCACGGAGGCTTCACGTCCGTGGAGAGGCGGAGTCGCGGACCGCGCTGCCCTACCGGCTGGCCGCGCTTGGCTCCGGCGTACGTGGAAACGTGCGGCGTTCCAGTGACGGCTTCGATGAGCCCGGCTCCGGCGGCGTTTGTCAGTCTTGGTGCGGCGTGGCTCGAAGGTGTAGGCGGCTCCAGCGTCTGGATGCCCTTAGCCAAGAAGCGGAGAGCAGAGCAGGGAAGCGGCGGACCGCTGCCGCGGCGTAAGCAACATTGGCGCCGACGGTGCTTGGCTCCGGCGCGGATTCGGCCCAGCAACAAAGCATATACGGTGTGGCCTCGTCAACACCTTCATGTGTGTCTGCAGCGGTAGCAAGAAGGGGAACGAGGAGGAGCGAGCTCCGCCGAAGAGGGTGCTCGGCCGCGCTCATGGAGTCGTGGCCCGTCGGAGTTGCAGCCCGAGCAGGCGTGCGTGAGGTGATTACACGGAGGAGCAGAGAAGTTGTGCCATACCTGTTGGGCGCTCGTGGCCTTCGAGCTGTTCCCGTACGGCGGCAGCAGCAGCGGGAGCTTCGGGGTGCGTGGAGGCAGCGTGATGTCCGTCGGCGTGGAGACAGCGTTGAGTGGCGGACTGTCCGGCGGCCGCGTCGCGTCCAGTGAGAGCCTGTCTGACGGCGTCGAGGCGGCGAGTAGGAAGGCGGCCTCGAGGAAGCGACGGTTCTAGCGGCTGGGCCGTGGCGGCTGACGGCGTCGCGTCCGGCGGGATCCCGTCTGATGGCGTCGAGCGGCGAGTAGGAAGGCGGCCTCGAGGAAGCGACGGTTCCGACGACGGCGCGGCCACGGTGGCTGACGGTGTCGAGTTGGTAGGCAGGCGGCGTCGCGTCCGGCGGGATCCCGTCTGATGGCGCCGAGGCAGCGAGTAGAAAGGCGGCTTCGAGGATGCGACGGTTTCGACGGCGCAGCCGTGGCGACGTGGGTAGCAGTTTCTTTTTTTTACGAAGGCGTCAGATTTTTTCACGAGGCCGGACGGTGTTTTTCTTTTGGCTTTTCTCGTGTGCCGGGTGGTAATTTGTTTCGCAGGAGAGGCTTCAACGCCGCCGGTAGACGGGTCCATTCCATGCTTTTTAGTTGTAGAGAAAAAGGAGAGCAGGGACCGCTTAAGGGCATGACTCAACTTCACTCCAACCCACAACATACACTACTGCAATAGAACACACAAACACACAACTCACTCGTACAAGAGACTTGGGAGTCTCTCCCTCTCTCACCTAATCTTATAACCCCTACTGCAAACACCTCGGTGTAAGGCAACATGACTCGACTCACATTGGACGTAGGACATTTTTAGCCCGATCCAGTATAACTCTTTGTGTTCCCCCTTACACACCATCCGAAATCTCAATCACAAAACATAAGTTTACTAGCCGGTGTTAGCAGCCGCTAATCTTAGCACCGACAGATGGAGTAATGACATAGAGAGTAATAATAACAATGCACGTACACAAGCCTAAGATTTAAATAGGCCGTCAAACGGAATTGTTCTAGGTTTCTAATCATGTTGTGTGCTGTTTGGCTGATTCATAATTATGCCACGAAGCAACAACGGAGACACATCACACTATACACATCACCCATGGTTGGTCGATTGCTAGTCGATGGCAATGCACGGCACGAAGCAACAACAGAGACACCATCACACTATACACACCACCCTCATCGTTGGTCGATTGCTACTCGATGGCAATGCACGAAGCCGACGAGTCAAATCTTTCGAGTCACTACTTGGCGTTGGCCAACACGATCTTTTGTTTCATTTCTCTCTCGCAAAGTTGAGGCAACTCCTAAGCACGGAGCAGCTCCCTGCGTTTGACCTTTCGCCGCGCCCGCACGGTCCCAAGGAGACTCCGGTGAGTCAGAAATTTTTGACGTGGTATTCCCTCACGTTTTAATTCACACTGATGTGCCGTGATGTTATAGCAGTAGATAGAACAAAAAAAAAATCTGGAAAAACTCCAAAACCTTTTATTATTGCGGACTCATATCCACGAACTTTTCTTCTGTCCGAACGGGTTGGATCGGCAACGTCATCCCGGACCCGCCAAGCAGTGTCTTGGCTAGGCACGTGAGGCCGTGCCGTGTGGTCGACGCGAACGCTACCTTCCCGTTGCCCCCTCCACGTCACAGGAGCGCATCGCGGCCGCCCGTTCCAGATCGCACGGGCCGTGGCGCCATCTAACCCCGCGCGGCCCCACCTGCAGCGAGAGGCTCGCGCCGTGTCCCCGTTCCCAGCTCCGCCTCCCTTAAAACCCCACCGCGGTTCGCGTCGTCATCTCTCCCCCTCTCCTCTCATCTCCTCTCCGCCTAGGTGCTCACGCCGTCGCCAGCGCCTGCGGCGGCGAAGCCTCTGCTGCCCTACCCGGCGTCGGGCTCTGGTCGTCGTCGGCCAGGTAAATCTGCCCGCTCCTTCTCCCTACCGGCCTCACGGTGTGGATCTGGGCTGGGGACGGGTTTCAGATTCACGGGGGTGCGAGTAAGATTGCTGAGATCCGTGGCGGTTTCTGATGGGTACGAGGATGGCGTAGATGTTTGGGGCTTGGATTCGTGCTTTATTTTTAGGGATGGTTGGTTTCACCCGGGGGATCGAGCAAGCAAAACCGATGCAACAGAGGTGACGGTGGCTTTGTGATGCTGAGAACCAGCTAAATTGTTTGGATCCGAACTAATTGGATCTGAGCTAATTGGTTAGTAATGATCGCGTATTTGTCACGGCATGTTGATCCATTCGTGCAGTTTGTTTGGTAGGCACGGAAATTGTTATAGGTGTTTGCAGATCGTCTGCATCCTTTTCTAAGCTTCTGTGGCTTGGGTCTAGCCAGCGCCTGTACGCTTTTAGACAAATCTTGATGCACAGGGCAAATATTGTTTTGCTTTCTGAACATTCTGTTCGACTGCAAACTGCATGTCCTATCTGTGCCTTCCCAGGAAGGAAATATCTGTATATAGAAGGTTGTTGTATAGACCTGGATAGGCTCATTTATATATTACGGTAAAACCAGTGCATCCTAGTAAACTTGTCACCCATACTAAGACTGTATGGTCATACTAATCATCGTAGCATGAAAACTTTGTCATTGTACTACGCAAAACTTTTACCAACTTCTCTTTTCGTGATTACAGGAAGATGGCTGGCGGCTTCAGGGTACTGCATCTGGTTAGACCCTTTCTGGCTTTCTTGCCAGAGGTGCAGAGCGCGGATAGGAAGATACCATTCAGAGAAAAAGTTATCTACACTGTTATTTCTCTCTTCATCTTCCTGGTGTGCAGCCAGCTCCCACTCTATGGCATTCATTCAACGACTGGAGCTGATCCTTTCTACTGGATGCGTGTTATCCTCGCATCAAACCGTGGTACTGTGATGGAGTTGGGTATCACTCCAATTGTGACATCTGGGATGGTAATGCAACTTCTTGTCGGATCGAAGATCATTGAAGTTGACAACAGTGTGAGAGAGGATCGTGCTCTGCTGTAAGTGTTGTCTTACTCTAAATGTTGAACCTTCGATTTATCACAATTCTCATTGTTGGTGGTTATTTCTTCCGTAGTATTTCTGTAGCATTTCTCTATCATAGTTTGCCAAAGTAGATTATAAAGCTTCTAAATTGTGTTCATTATATATTTGTATTGTGATGCACATTGCACTTCTTTACTCAGGAATGGTGCACAAAAGTTGCTTGGTATCCTGATCGCTATTGGTGAAGCTGTGGCATATGTCCTCTCTGGAATGTATGGCAGTGTAAGCCAACTTGGAACAGGGAATGCTATCCTCATTATACTTCAGCTTTTCTTTGCTGGCATTATTGTCATCTGTCTGGATGAACTTCTCCAGAAAGGTTATGGTTTGGGATCTGGCATTTCTCTGTTCATTGCTACCAATATCTGGTAAGCATGTTGAATTTAATCCTTTATTGATGTGCTGTTCTGTTGCACTTAATAAGCTTATAATACGATTGCCTTCATGTAGTGAGAATATCATCTGGAAGGCATTTAGCCCCACAACCATCAACAGTGGTCGTGGTGCTGAATTTGAAGGGGCTGTCATTGCACTGTTCCATCTGTTGATTACGAGAACCGATAAAGTTCGTGCTCTTCGTGAGGCTTTCTACCGCCAGAACCTTCCAAATGTGACCAATCTTCTTGCCACCGTCTTGGTATTCCTCATAGTTATCTATTTCCAAGGCTTCCGTGTTGTGCTTCCAGTGAGATCAAAGAATGCTCGTGGCCAGCAAGGCTCATATCCAATTAAGCTGTTCTACACTTCCAACATGCCCATCATTCTGCACTCAGCGCTGATTACCAACCTCTATTTCATATCCCAGGTACACCTAATTTCCAATGCTGTAGTAAGTTATGTATGCTTGTGCAAGTGCTAATGTATTTTATTGCTATCACAGCTTCTCTACAGGAAGTACAGTGGAAACTTCCTTGTTAACCTTCTTGGGAAGTGGAAGGAGTCTGAATACTCTGGCCATTCTGTTCCTGTTGGTGGTCTTGCTTACTATGTAACTGCCCCATCAAGGTGAAAAGCCAGTTCTTTCAGTTGGGGGAGGAGGAGGGGGGGGGGGGGGGGGTCGTGATGATCATTTTTATTGTTTTTGTTATTAAATGATTCATCGTTCTTTTGACTAACAATAACACGTTGGAAACAATGCAGTTTGGCTGATGTCCTTGCAAATCCATTCCATGCACTGTTTTATGTGGTCTTCATGCTGTCAGCTTGCGCTCTGTTCTCAAAGACATGGATTGAAGTCTCTGGTTCATCAGCAAAGGATGTTGCTAAGCAGCTCAAGGTACAACTGTACACATCTTATTTTATGTAGAATTTTGGGCCTGTTTGGCTTCGCCGTAAAACGTTGTGGAGTTGCTGTACCAGCCAGCAACTACTGTCTACAGTACCCTGAGGACGCCAGCAGCTTTACGCTTCAGCCAACAGGCCCTTCATCTGCCAGACTAGAGTAGTTTATTTTCATATTGTGTCTATATTCAAAACAGCATATGATTATAAATTTGTTAGATGCTAGAATGAGTACTTATCGCCACACTTCTAAATACATTTGATGTCTTGGTGTCAGATCTTTGCATGTTTTGTACTACATTTTCTGGTTCTTGAATCCATGTTTGAAATCTGAGATGGATGAACATGTTCTTGGTTGAGAGAAACATAATCTTTCTAAAGGGATACGGTATTATCTTAATGAATTTTCACATTCCTATCAGTTGAAGATTTGGTATGGAGCAATTTGCTTAACGGCTTGAGCTACTGTTTATTTGGCTCGCTTATTATGCAAGCACACTATGCAACAATTACCTGCGAACATCCTCTGACACTGAATATTCTGCAGGAACAACAAATGGTGATGCCAGGCCATCGTGAGTCAAACTTGCAGAAGGAACTGAACCGATACATCCCCACTGCTGCTGCATTTGGTGGAGTATGCATTGGCGCATTGACTGTCCTGGCTGATTTCATGGGTGCGATTGGTTCAGGAACTGGTATACTGCTCGCTGTGACAATCATTTACCAATACTTCGAAACCTTTGAGAAGGAAAGGGCGACGGAGCTTGGTTTCTTTGGTTTTTGATTAGTAGCTGTGGAACCTTAACTTGGCTATAGCTGAATTTTCTTGTAAGTCGCTGTAGTGCTTAGCCAGTTGTAACTTGAAGAGTTCTGTTTAGGTTGCCTTGTTCCGGCCACAATCCTGTAGCAGAATCTGCATGTCTTTCAGGTTAGTGTGGGGTGTATGTGCATCCAAAGAGCGTGCTCATCCATCCGCAATCTGTCATCCGCAGTCTACAGTTTGCTCATAGGTTACCCTGGCAGGATGTTTTGTGATCAATTTCAGTTACTTTTGAACTGAGCATGTTCTTATTGTCACTTTCTGTTTCTGTCTGTTATATTACTAATTTCCCAGAACTTTAGATGCTCACAGGCGCTTCATTTCTATGTCTCTGTTTTATGAGGGGACATGATTATCTCTGATTGCTCGTTTGCTAATCCTTCTGTTACTAAAACAAATGGCCAAATCTTTGAGCCTACAACTACCGTTCGAAAAATAGTGTAAATCGAGGTTCCAAACATCACCTGCTTGCCGCACTATAATCAAATTTCACTAATAATAATTATTAGATAGATGGCTCAGTTTTTCTTGCCCTTTTTTGCCCTTCTGTGCTGCGGCAAAATCGTTATACCAATCCTAGGCGGGGGGCCCTAGTAAAGATCAAGCAGGCGGCGACAATTAGATTATTTTTTTATTCAAGACAATTAGATTATTAGATAGATAATACCCAGAAGGCAGAACAGCCTTTTTCGGCTCCGTTCGGTGGGCTCCGTTCGGTGAAGCTGAAAAGGCGCTGAAAAGCACTGAAGTGCTGTAGAAGTGCTGAAATCTTATGAGAGGAAAGTACTGCTGAAGTGCTGAAAAAAAAGCGCTTATCCCTCTAGCCGAACGCAGCTTTCATCCTTTCATCTGCGCTTGCCATCACGCGAAGTCAGAGATGCAGCCCAATAGGCCCAAGCCCGGTAATACTTCTCTCCTCGACGAATCGTTTCTTCGTTTTCCTCTGTCCTCGCTAAGGGGAAGAGACCCAGAAGCTCGGACGCGCCATGGCTTGCCGGGTCCGCTGGGCCTAGAATGGGGATGGGGGGCTCGCCGGCACCGGCAGCTAGGTATGGCGGCCGCCAGATCTCGCCAGATTGCTGGATCCGCCCGCCCCCTTGTTCCGCAATCCGCTTCCTCCGCTTCCGCAGCACCCAAACCTCAAACGTCGCCATCCCCACGCGCTCTGCGGCGCCCGCGCACGCGCGCCTCCGCTGCCACCTTTCCCACTCCAGCGACTCCACCCCAACCCCCACCACCTCCGACCCAGACCCTGAATCCGATTCCGAAGATACCCTACGCTTCGCCTTCGCGTGTGGCGGCGCGGGCGCCGGTGGCCGCGTCTTCTCCGCCATCGCGCTCGCCGACGAGCTCCACGCCTCGCTGCCGTCCTCTCGCTCCCTCATTCTCGGCGCGCCCGCCCCGTCCTTAGAGTCCTCAGCTGCTGCTGCGGCCTCGTACCCGTTCGCCCCCGTCCCGCCGCACTGCCTCCCGCGCGGGATCCTCGCCGCGGCGCTGCACCTCCGCCGGTTCCGCCCGCACGTCCTTGTTGCTACGGGAGGCGCTCCCGCGCTACCGGCCTGCCTCGCCGCGCTCATGCTCCGCCTCCCCTTCGTGATCCAGGACCAGGACGCCTCGCCGGCTCCCGCCACCCGTCTTCTCGCTCCCTTCGCCCGCCGCGTTTTCCTCGCCTTCAACGCTCCCGTGCGACTACTCCCCAAACGCAAGTGCGCCGTCTACGGGAACCCCGTCCGCATGTCCATCCTCAAGTGCAGCGCATCCAAGGCTGAGGCGTTGGCGCGCTTCTTCCCGAGAGCGGGGTTGTTGGGCGAACGCGAGGCGCAGGTCGTGCTCGTGCTTGGGGGAGCGGAGGGGTCGCCGGAGATCAATGTGGCGGTGCTCAACGTGTATTACGAGATGTTGAGGAGGAATAAGGATCGGTACATTATATGGCAGACGGGGACAGAGACTTTCTGCGAGATGGAGAGCCTCGTCAGGGGCCATCGCCGGCTTTTCCTTACTCCGTGAGCTATCTTCGTTTGTTGTTTTCCTCAGCAGCAGCACTAGTTGCTAACTGGAGGATTAGTTTTGTAATTTCATAGATGCTCATATTCATGCACCCTCACCTTTATGACGCATGCAGCACACCCTACACGAGAGACCAAACCGGTAGATATGAAGATTGATAAAGTCACCATGAGCTTTTCCAAATCGATGGGCACATTGTTTAATGTTTACCCTAGAATGAATTGCCTTATTTCTTATATGATGAATCTAGGAGAATAGAAGCACCCATGTTAAGTATAGGACTTGAAATTGGATGGATATGTTTCACATAAGAAACCTATATGCCACATTTCTGTACGCGCTCAAAGCTTGGCATATTCTCAAAAGAAGGTACTAAGAGTTAGGTGTGATCATGAGAATAATTCAGTAAGCAACGGATGTATAGAAAAAAGGCACTCATTAATGATATTCCGAAGAGAGAATGGATATGGCATCCTTTGTCCTATAGGGAACACAATTCGACTTGGTTTATTCTAAAATCTTTACAATTTGACTTGGTTCATTCAGTTGGTCCAATTGGTAAATGCAATTTCTTTCTGCTAGAATGAGTGATTGGATTAATTTGGGCTAACTCTAGAAGGGTAGCTAAGTATACTGTATACAAGGGCCTCATGGGCTTAGCCTCATGGGCCTAATACACATACGCCAACACCCTCCCGCAGTCTGGACTACTGGCGCAGCGGAGTGTAAGACTGGACAAGAAAGAAAACAAGCACAATGCACAGGACCCCCCAGCAGTCACAACTAGCCACTGGTGATATTGAGGCTGGAGCGAAACTCGGAGAAGGTCGAGGAAGGGAGGCCCTTGGTGAAGATGTCTGCAAACTGGGAGGTGGTCGGGACGTGAAGGACCCGGACGTCGCCGATGGCCACACGGTCGCGGACAAAGTGCAGGTCGATCTCCACATGCTTGGTCCGCTGGTGCTGCACAGGGTTGGTGGAGAGATAGACCGCACTGACGTTGTCGCAGTAGACGAGCGTGCTCCTGGCGAGAGGGCGGTGAAGCTCAGCCAGGAGCTGGCGGAGCCAAGCTGGCCTCGGCCATGCCGTTGGCAACGGCGCGGTACTCCGCCTCGGCACTGGAGCGTGAGACCACCGGCTGGCGCTTGGACGACCAAGAGACAAGGTTGCCGCCCAGGAAGTCAGCGTAACCGGAGGTGGACCTGCGGGTGTCCGGGCAGCCTGCCCAGTCAGCGTCGGTGTAGACAACAAGCTCGGCAGAGGAGGACCGGCCGAGGAGCAGCCCATAGCCGAGGGTGCCACGGAGGTACCGGAGGAGCCGCTTCAGAGCAGCAAGATGGGGCTCCCGCGGAGCATGCATGTAGAGGCACAGTTGCTGCACGGCGTAAGTGATGTCGGGCCGGGTGAAGGTGAGGTACTGGAGCGCGCCAGCAAGGCTCCGGTAGGCGGTAGAGTCCTCTGGCCCAAGCGTCTGACCCGTGGCCTCTGACAGCTTGCCCTGAGTGTCGACCGGGGTAGAACAGGGCTTGCAGTCAGTCATCCCTGCTCGCTCCAGAATGTCACGAGTGAACTGCCGCTGGTGGAGGAACAAGCCTGAAGGTCGGGGCTCAACAGTGACGCCGAGGAAGTGATGGAGCACACCAAGATCCTTCATAGCAAATTCCTTCTGGAGAGAGGCAATGATACGCTGGAGCAGAGACGTGCTGGTGGTGGTAAGAACAATGTCATCCACATAGAGGAGCAGGTAAGCAATCTCGCCCTCATGGTGGTATATGAACAGTGAGGTGTCGGACTTGGCCTCTGTGAACCCAAGAGTCAGCAGGAAGATAGCAAACCGAGAGTACCAAGTCCGAGGTGCCTGCTTGAGACCGTAGAGAGACTTGTTGAGCCGGCAAACCAAGTTAGGACGAGAAGAATCCACGAAACCTGCCGGCTGGCTGCAGTAGACTGTCTCAGTCAAAGTGCCATGGAGGAAGGCGTTCTTGACATCCAGCTGATGTACAGGCCAGGAGCGCTTGAGAGCCAGTGAGAGAACTGTGCGGACGGTAGCTGGCTTCACTACTGGACTGAAGGTCTCATCATAGTCAACACCGGGCCGCTGAGTGAAACCCCGGAGAACCCAACGAGCCTTGTAGCGCTCCAAGGAGCCATCAGCTCGCCGCTTGTGCGTCCATATCCACTTGCCCGTGACGACGTTGGAGCCGGGTGGTCGAGGCACCAGGTCCCACGTGTGGTTGGCAAGAAAGGCCCCGTACTCCTCTTCCATCGCGTGACGCCAATGAGGATCCGCCAAGGCGTCACGGACAGAAGAGGGCACAGGAGAGACCGGCAGCTCCCCGGGCATCGCTGCAAGAGCCCGGGGCCGCAGGACACCGGCCGCGTGCCGCGTCACCATGGGGTGAACATGACGCGGGTGTCGGTTAAGAAGCGGCGGGTGGTACACCGGCGGCTCGACACGGGCAGCTGGTAGCGGTGGAGACGGCGGCGTGGGCGTCGACGGAGAAGGTGTCACCGTAGGTGACCATGGCAGCGAGGGCGGTGGTGGCACCGGCACCGTGTCCAGCGGGGCCGGCCGCACTCGGCGCTGGTAGACACGCACCGGGTGGGCGAACCGCGCCTGAGTCGCCGAGGACGGCGCCTCCGGCCCCGCGCAGGGCGCAGAGTCAGGCGGGGCACCAGAGGGCATGGGCGCCGGACCCGCCCAGGGCAAAAGGTCAGGCGCAGCCGGACCCGCGGGGGACTCAGGGTCAGGCGCCGTGCCGACGCATGGGGCCGGCGACAGGCGTGGCAGAGTACCTGCAGGACAAAACGGAAATGGTGGCTGAACCACCGCGTCAATGGGAGACAGAGAGAGGTCAAGGTCGGAGGTGGAAGGAGGTGTGGAGGTGGTGGAGAATGGGAAGACAGACTCATCAAACACCACATGGCGAGAGATGAGGACTCCGCGTGAGGCGAGGTCATAGCAGCGGTACCCCTTGTGATCCGGGGAGTACCCGAGGAAGACACACAGGGTCGAACGGGGGGCCAGCTTGTGGGGAGCAGTGGCAGTGGTGTTAGGGTAACACGCACACCCGAAGCCATGGAAGTGATCGTAAGGAGGAGGGGTACCGAAGAGAGCGTGGTGTGGTGTGGGAGCTGGACAGGCAGCGGAAGGTAAGCGGTTAAGGAGATAGGTGGAGGTATGCAGGCTCTCGGCCCAGAAGCGGGCAGGAAGAGAAGCCTGGAGGAGAAGGGTGCGCATGGTGTCATTCGTGGTGCGAATCATGCGCTCAGCCTTGTCGTTTTGGGAGGAGGTATAGGGGCAAGACATGCGCAATTGAACACCGTGAGAGAGGAAGAAAGTCCGAGAGGTGGAGTTATCGAACTCACGCCTGTTGTCGCATTGGACGGCCTTGATGGTGAGGCCAAACTGAGTAGACACCCAGGCGAAGAAGTGATGGAGCGTGGGAAACGCCTTAGACTTAACACGCAAGGGAAAAGTCCAGGAATAATGAGAGAAATCATCAACCACGACAAGATAGTATTTATAGCCAGGAATGCTCATCACAGGGGTCGCAGTGTACAAGATCAAAAATATGGGTCGCATGTGAAGAAGAGGTGGGAAAAGGAAGACGAACATGTCGGCCCAGTTGGCACGCATGACACAAATGCTCATCGTGAGCTCGAGTACAAGGTATGTCGGAACTACGACTAAGCTGCATCAGAGCATCACGGCCAGGATGTCCGAGACGGCGGTGCCAAGTAGTAGAGGAAGTACAGACGGCGAAAGCAGCTGACGAACTGGAAGCCGAAGCCGAAGTGGACGGAGCAGGAGGAGGAAACCGAAGCGTGTAAAGGGGCCCTGTGCTGTCACATCGGAGGAGTGGACGCCGGGAAGCCAAATCCTTCACAGTAAGACCAGAGGAATCAAACTCAACAGAACAAGAATTGTCAGCTGTAAAACGACGAATGGAAAGAAGGTTGTAAACCATAGAGGGAGCAACAAGGACATCGGGAAGACGAAAAGAGCCAGGAGTGGTAGCGGAACCCACGGATGTGACAGGAAGACAAGAACCATTTGCGACCATGATGGACGAAGGAAGAGACGGAGGAGGGTGGACAGACGTGAGTATACCGGGGTCGGAAGTGGTGTTGTAGGTGGCACCCGAGTCGGCGACCCAGTCAAGTCCGACGGGAGGTGTCAGGCCCATGGTGCTGAAGGAGCGAGCCAGAGCCGTCGTATCCCAACCGACAGGCCCTGGCGACATCCCGGGAGGTAAGGCCCACGGCGACGCGAGTGGCGGAGCAACCCCGGGTGGTGGAGCCCACGGTGTGGTCGGGACAGCACCTGTGAGCATGGCCGCCGAAGTACGAGGATCGCCATCGGCACCCTGGAAGGGCCACATGGAGATACGCCCGGACCATTGGTTGCTGAAGGATGGCCAGGGTGCACCACCCCATGGAGGCGCGGGCGTGGCCCCACGACCAGAGCTTGCACCACGCCCCCCTCCGCGACGGCGGCGGCTGCCACGCCCCCCCCCCCCCCCCCCCCACCTCCGCTCGGCCCGGAGGGAGGAGGACCAAGAAGAGACGTCGGTGCCGGAGCGGACGTACGCGGCGGTGGAGTGGCGGCAAGGGCAGTCGAGGAGGACGAGGAGCCCGGCGCGGAGAGGGAAGCAGGCTGGACGCCCTGAGTGAGCTCCTCCATGACGAGGTCGTCACGGACCTGCAGGAAGGTGGGGAAGGGCCGCTGCCGGGTGATCCAGGTCCGGAGGTGGCCGTAGCGGTCACTGAGGCCGCGGAGGACGTTGAGGACCAAGATCCGGTCCTCCACGGGCCAGCCAAGGTCACCGAGGGAGTCAGCCATGCCCTTCATCCGATGGCAGTACTCACCGACGGAGAGGTCGCCCTAGACGAAGGTGCGGAAGTTGGCGTCGAGGTGCAGAGCCCGGGCTTCGGCATTGCCCAGAAACTGGCCCTCGAGTGCCAGGCACGACGAGCGTCGGGTGTGTTGCGGACGAGGTCGTGGAGGTCGGTGGTGATGGTCCCGAGGATCCAGGACAGGACGATGTTGTCGAGACGCAGCCACCCTGGGGTCTGAGTCGCAAGCGGGGCGTCGAGGAGGATGTGGTCGTCGAGGGCGTAGCGGCGGAGGGTGAGGAGGACCATGTCCCGCCAGCGGGCGTAGGAGGACGACTCAGGGTCGAGGACGACCGTAACCAGGTTCCGGATGTTCTGGACATCGCCGGCCTGGTAGTGGAGCTGCGCGACGAGTGGATCTGCCGGATCGGGGATCTGGAGAGGCGACACTCGGACGGCGTGCGAGCTGGAGGAGGTGGCGGCGGTGTCGTAGTACGCCGGGTAGGCAAGGGGATGCTCCGCCTCGGCGATTTGACACGCCAAGGCATCGGCCGCATCGCGCTCCTGCTCCCAAGCGAGGGAGGCCGCACTAACACGAGCCGCGCCTTCCGCGGCGGCAGCCCGGGCGGCGACGAGAGCGGCGGCGAGGTGGGGAGCGGGGAACGGTGCACCCGGTACCGCGCCGACCAGAGAAGGAGCAGGGGCGGGTGGAGGTGGGTCCCCTGCGCTGGTCATGGCCAGGGCGGGCGCTGGCGGCGGCGGCCCCCCAGCCGGGGCAGGCGCAGGTGGAGGCGGGCCAGTCGCGGCCAGGGCAGGCGCTGGCGGCGGCCCCGTCGCGGCTATGGCAGGCGCTGGCAGCGGCGGCCCCGTCGCGGCCAGGGCAGGGGCGGGCGGAGGTGGCCCCCCAGCGCCGGTCGCGGCCAGGGCCGGGCCGGGAGGAGGCTGTGGCGGCGGCGGCCCGCCAGGTGGGGGGCGCCGGCCCCGCCGGCGGCGCGCTGCGCCCAGGAAGTGTAGGGGAGGGGGGGAAGGAGTGGAAGTAGGTGGGGGGAGGAGGAGGCGGCCGGCCGCCGACCATGGTGGCCGGAGTGGCGGCGGCGGCTGGGAAGGAGGGGAGGAGAGAGAGAGAAGGGAAACCCTAGCTTACCATGCTAGAATGAGTGATTGGATTAATTTGGGCTAACCCTAGAAGGGTAGCTAAGTAGACTGTATATAAGGGCCTCATGGGCTTAGCCTCATGGGCCTAATACACATACGCCAACACTTTCAATCTGTTTTGCTTGGCATTCCAATATCATGAACAATTCTTATTCATGTCAATGACATTTTCTTCTGCATTGCATATGTTAATCCTCTGTACTAGGCTGAGCTGATTCACTGATTCTGACAGTTTCAGATGTTCCTTCTTGTGAAGGTTCTTGCATGAACTGGAAATGGCATATGCTGCCTCTGATGTTGTAATTTCTCGAGCTGGTGCAATGACTTGCACTGAGATATTGGTCACTGGGAAACCATCAATTCTGGTATCATACATCATTTTGATATATTGTTTTCTAATTCCAATGTTTTTACTTTTTTTTGGCCTTGATTAAAGTAATTTGAGTTTTTGTGAGGATGTAATTTTACTTCTCTTTTTTTTTGGAAAGCCATACTTTGTTTGAATGTCCGCGAACTGGTGAAATGCAAAAAGAATGTCTTCATGTGTCATATTTAGCTGATCTTTTTTTCCCTGAGGCAACCACATATCATAATGTGTTCCTTACTGATTTTTGCATATCATATTAGATGCTCAAGGAAGTGTCTGGTTCGAGTAATGATTGTTCAAAATCTAGTCCTATTTCTGAACCTCATCTTGGTATGAAAAATACAATGAGTTGCTTCATCAATCATCACCATAAATTTCTCATCATCATAATACAATTAGAAAATAAAGAATTTTCTCAAACATGCAGAAGATCTGTTATTGCATTAGGAAGAGGAAAAATGTAGTCAAAGCTAGAACATCGCCCCCTTTTATAACCAAACATGACCTTACCCAAAGAACACACGATAGCTAAATAACTGGCAGCAACCTCTAGATCGGTTAAACCTAGCGCCTGCCAGGCACCATAGGTGAGCCTCTTAAAATTGTCTAAGGACGAAATTGATGCTAGGGTTGGCATAACTAAACACACAATAATTGCTTTGCCTCTACAACGTTCATGTGCACAGGGACCAGGGTTATCAGTGAGTTTAAACCTTGCTTAATGTCGCTGGGCACCAAAGCATTAATTCCTTAAGCACCAGTCACAGAACTTGTCACCTGGGAATGGTGAGAAAACTAGCAAACCATAGTGACAGGAGAGAGACCACACCTGTCTATGTCTATAAAAGATAAACCCTGATAGAATATGTTGAATGTTCTCAGCTTCTTGATCAAAAAGAGGACGGTATCTGGATGTGGTAACCCTCTGCAGGATAACCTATAGAAAGAAAGAAATTATACACCAAACC
Source organism: Eremochloa ophiuroides (assembly GCA_038502445.1). NCBI lineage: Eukaryota > Viridiplantae > Streptophyta > Magnoliopsida > Poales > Poaceae > Eremochloa > Eremochloa ophiuroides. The sequence continues at coordinate 103,250,962 of JAHLJS010000002.1, read as the reverse complement.
ACATCATTGACAATATTAATTTATTTTGTTGAAAAGGTAAATGTACAAAAAGTTCAGTTCCATATCATTGTAACCTCTCATCTCCTCATATGGAGCAACTGAAAAGGTCTTCCCTGGCCCATGAGATGCTCAAAGCTGTTCTGCTGTGCGAAAAGCTACTCTGCTACAATTAAGTCTCTGTGGTGCTCCCACAAGTAGGATCGATGATTTCAAGTTAAAATAAAAGGTCAACCTACAAAACATCACTAGTTGGTTAACATGCATTTGAATACTCATCCCTCTACATAAGTATTCATCTTTTAACTGAGTTGAGTTATGCAAAATTGTTCATTGTTCCATGTCTTTCAGATACCATTGCCAACAATTCTGGATCACCACCAAACAAGAAATGCATATATCATGGCTGATATCATGGGAGCAAAGGTCATCACTGAAGACGAACTTGATTCTAGCAGTCTCACATCTGCAGTTGATGAAATTTTTGGTATGTGTGGTATCTAAATTCTGTTTCTCATGCTACTGGTTGACATGCCAAATTCATTTCTTATCAAAAGTTATGTGATTATTCTACTACTTATCCTATACCTTGATATCAGAATTGAATATAAGGAGGATGGGTGGCGCGAAAACATGTGCCTTATAATGTTTGTCTGCCATTTACCTTTGTTTCTCATCATGCTGTAAACATTGCTTGTTGTTGTTTCCTTGTTAGATTGCTGCTATTTGGCGGAGTCATCAGTAGCTTCTCACTTGTGAAACCTTACATCATGTGCCAGTAAAAGATGTCTTTTTTAAATTTAATTTGTAATTAATAATGCAGTTGAAAGGCAGCTCATGTAATAAAATGCAAGAGCATGTGACTAAGTCATCAGTAGCTTCTCACTTGTGGAAACCTTACATCATGGGCCAGTAAAAGTGTCTTAATTGAATTTACTTTGTAACTAATAATGCAATTGAAAGGCAGCTCATGTAATAAAATGCAAGAGGATGTAGCTAGTAATTGAATTTGTATGTGATTGCCATGATTGGACCATGACTAGTTGGTCATGTTTTTGGTTCTTATAAATCGTAAGTAGATCACTGTTTTTTTTTCGAACAACCTAGATCACCTGTTAAAAAATATTTAGTAGGTTGCTTTTTGTTTCTGCATAGTGCATACTGTAAAACCTGTTCACGTTTTTTTGATCTTATAAAGGCGCTCATTCCTGTTGATCTTTTTTCCCCCAAAAGATTGATATTCCTGATCTATTTTTTATCTTACAGGTGATGAAAAATTGATGGCAGACATGTCTCAAAAGGCACTAACTGCATCCCGGCCAAATGCTTCAGCTGATATAATCCGCCACATATGTTCATTGATTGGTTCACCCTACCCATCATGAAACTTGTTTTACACATTGCAAAGAGTTCTTCATGTCATGAACACATTTTGTAATTTTTTTTTTTTTTGAAGCAACAGCATGATGACATCTCTCTTGAGGTGGAAACTGATGTTTAATTCCATTAATTATTTGCTTGAATAATGACAGTGCAGTTTGGGCCCAATAAGACTGAAATGGTGCTTCCAGGTAGCGTTCAATTGGCTGTTCTTCACATCCAATGGATGACCTTTTTTTGTTTACAATAATAATGTGGAGCTGTTGTAAAACATTTAAAGTGAGTGTATTTGTTTAACTGTGGCCTGATAGCTCTTTTTGAAGAGAACTAAAGTTGGAGTTTTCCATTATCTAAAAAAAAGTAGCGTTCTATTGGCAGTAACATTTATTAGTGTTCTCTTTGTTCAAAGATATTCATAAAGTGCAAGAAGCAGGCCCCTTGCAATTCTTGAAAAACGACCTTGATAATTGTTGAAATACATACCATATACTCTCTCCATCCCAAATTGTAAGTCATTCCAAGAATCTTGGAGAGTCAAACTTTTTCAACTTTGACCAATTTTATATAATAAGATAATAATATTTATAATATCAACTAAGTATTATTAGATTCTTCATTAAATATATTTTCATGGTACACTTATTTAGTGTCATAATTCTTCATATTTTTCTCTATAATTTTGGTCAAAGTTGAGATAGTTTGACTCTCCAAGATTCTTGGAACGACTGACAATTTGGAACGGAGAGAGTACTGATTAATGTATTTTGTTGTAGTAAATTTGAGCTACAAAATGGAGAAGCAAAGTATGATGTTTGGCTCTTTCTTCTTGTACTGACATTCATTTGATGTTTTGAGCTACAAAATGGAGAAACAAAGTATGATGTTTGGCTCTTTCTTCTTGTACTGACATCCATTTGATGTTGATTGATTGTCAAAAATTTGGGTTTGTCAGCACTACATGGCATGAAAGGTCAGAGGTGTAACTGTCAATTGGTTCTACAAAAGCTGTCCTCTTTCTGGACCGTAAATTCTAATGCTATCACTTTGTAATACACTACTACTACTATTATGTACTTCTTCTATTCCAAAATATAGTCGTTTGACTTTTTTTTTAAGTTTGACCACTCGTCTTATTAAAAAATTTATATAAAATATTTTTATGACTTGTTTTATTAATAAAATTCCATCAATAGTGACTTAAATTTAACTAAGTTTGCATAATTTTTTAATAAGATGGATGATCAAACTTAGGGCATCTAAAAGGTTAGCCAACTCGTTTTCTAAAACTAAATTTAGCTATTATTAAAGGAAAAAACGTTTTCAACAGACTCAGTAAATGGCTATCTAAATTTAGTAGCCCTCCATCCTACTTTATTCGCTCTTACGTTTGGATAGTCTATCTCACTAGTCATCTCACCTTTTGGTTTAGAGAGTTTGTTGGAGTATTCTAATATTTTCTTATCAAATTTATTTTAGGGAGTACCTAAATCAGTAAATTTAACTAGCCTTTTTTAACTAATCTCTCGAAGATGCTCTTAGGGTGAAAAAAGTCAAATGAGTTATAATTTGAAATGGAGAGGGTATGTCATGCATTGCATGTGTGCTAGCATATGTCTTGAGTAGGTAGTGATATATTATGTTTATTTTCCATCTGAATCTGAATCCGTCTAGAGGAGTTAGACCTATCTATATCCAAGTTCTGTATTTTAAATACTCAAATAGTATATTAGTGATATGTCCGTATTAGATATGTTTACACCCCTAGTTGTGAGCAGTGCAGTTGCCCTCCCGGCTCCCATCCTTCCCTATAGAATAATAATGGGTTGTGCAGCCTAGCCCGTGATTACTCGATGAGAACACTACCATAATATGGCCGTGCTGGCATCCGCATAACTATACTCAACTTAGCTCCTGTGTAGATGCATTTTGTTTTACAAATTTGACTGAGAAATTTTTTACAATAAGTGTTTAATCATGATCTAAGTAGATTTAAAAGATTCGTCTCGTGATTTACATGCAAACTATACAAACATACAAAAATTTTATCTACATTTAATGCTCTATGTATGTGCCACAACATTCGATGTGACGAGAATCTTAAAATTTTGAAGTGTAACTAAATATAAATATAGCCTTAGATACGAAAATAACTACCTTATGTCTAATCTCGTAGTGGAGGTCGGTCAGACTGATGCAACCGTACAAGAAAAGATATAAGTCGTCATGGTACCCACGGCAAGTCAGAGATCGGCTGGACCGATGCAGTCCTGCTTGATGAATCCGTCAGAATTTTTGCATTGCTTCTACTTCTAAGCGTTAGCCTGAACTGAAAGGGTTCTATGATCGATTGATAACCGATACAATGGTTAGAAGTTTATACTCTGTGTTGATAAGAGTTATAATGACTCGTTCAAGCTCACAAATATCCAATCCTTACCGGTTACATCTATGTTGATGAGACTGTTCGGATTCCGAAATCTCTGGTTTCTGATAATTAACTTATTATCCTTTCTACCTACAATCCCCTAATTAATACTTCCTCCATTCCAAATTTGTAAGTCATTTCATGAATATTTGAGATTCAAAACATCTCAAGTTTGACTATAATTAGAAAGAAAATATAAATATTTATGATATCAAATAAGTATACTATGCAAATCTAATGATACTTAATTGATATTGTAAATATTATTATCTTATCGTATAAATTTGGTTAAAATTGAGATATTTTGACTCTCTAAGATTTTTAGAATAACTTACAATTTGGGATGGAGAGAGTACATGATACTGGAAGAAGGCAAAAAAAAAAAAGAGAGAATTCAGTGTATGTCACCGAAGGATTCTATAATTCTAAGTTTACTACTGAATATTTGGTCTAGATAAGAGTGCCACTGAAAACGTTTTACGTTCCATATATGACACTACCATCAACACATCAACACCGTTAGGATTCTTCACCGTTAGCTACAGTAGCCACGAGGGTTACTGTAGCTGAGCACGGTAGCCACAAGGGTTATTGTGGACGGGTCGAGTCAGGTTGATTTTTTTGTTAACTGTAGCGGCGTGGTACTGTAGCTCTAAGGTAACATTGGGGTACTGTAGCTGCATTGTGCAGCCAAGGGTTTAATCTTGTACCGTGAAGTTGAGAACCACCGGACCAACTTAATTACTAAAGCCAGGGACGCATAGTAACCTTGGTTAACCACGATGGCTTTGGAAAACTAATCAGTGTTAATATATATTTAATTAAAGTTATTTTTGAGAAACAAAAATAATATTTTTTTTAAAAGAACGAAGAGAGTAGATCTTTTAGTTCCTGGCTTTTTTGTTTTTACCTATATGTCATTATAAAAGTTCAAAATGACTTACGTACCATTAGATTAAAAAAAGGTCCTCTGTACTCTCGAATAAAATTTTCTTTACCTACATACCACTTTCGTTAATGACTTAATTTTAAAAAAATCATAACTTCTCCATACAACATCGGATGAAGACGATTTTTATATGAAAATTGTAGAGCTCGATGACATCTACAACTTTCTAGTTTTGAATTTTTTCGTTTGAGAACCTTAAGATGCTCAAAAATAATTTTAGTGCTGAAATCTTAAATTAGTTTTTTGAAGTATCTTAACGTCCTCAAATGAAAAAACTCAAAACTACAAAGTTGTAGATCTCGTCGAACTCTAGAATTTTTATATAAAAATCGTCTTTATCCGATGTTGTATGGAGAAGTTATGATTTTTTGAAAATTGAGTTATTGACGGAAGTAGTACGTAGGTAAAAAAATTTTATACGAGGGTATAGATGAACTTTTTTTCAATTCAGTAGAACGTAGGTTATTTTGAACTTTTAAAATGGCACAAGGTAAAAAGCTCTTTTTGTTTCTAACCCTGCGACCAATTTACCTGGGCGAAGATGTTCCTAGAACCTGTTTGTAACTCGTTTGGTTGGAGGACTGAGATATTGCCAGGTCTAGGCAACGGTGTCCAGGCCCAGGCGAGTAAAAGAGGTCGCCTGGCTGGGGCAATGCTGCATGACTGTGATTAGTACTTAGTTCCAATATGGTCCTCAAAAGCACAACATTGATACATTGTTTCTCCGTATTAATTTACAACGGTAATAGTAACAATAAAACCGACATTCCTTCTTAGCTCACTTAATTACAACTTTTTCTATTTATATCTTTATTGTCATAATATTTTATTATTTATATGGATGATTTTATTTATTTATTGTTTATACACTACAATAATCTTGTACGTTTTAATAAGGTATTATACCTTTTATTAGTCTTTACTAGTAAACATGCCCGTAGCGTTGCAACGGGAGATAGCCATCTCCTCGACGCACCTATAGTGTGAACTGTCTTGTGGCCTCCTCGTCATCAGTGAAGTCGGTGAGGGCACGATCGAACGCTGCACACGGGCATGCGTCATCGTGGAGTCTGACCTCCGTCAAGACGCACTCGGTGTTCCGTCGCCGCATCGAACAGGCGTGCGGGCGCCGCCGGCGTTGTGAATCTCGAACAGGACGTAGTGGGTGGGTCTACAGGGACGCCGCTCGATCGTCGTCCTCGAGAGCTCTATCGTCTGCCTCGCTTCGGTCGCGCCCCCCTCCCCCTCGAAGAGCTCCCTTTGCGGCACCTATCTCTATGTTGGCCCAAGCGCTGTAGTTGGTGCAGTGAGCGAGCGCGTCATGGAACACGGGGCCCGTGCTTCATGCCGTGGCCGCGCCTGTACATGAAGCATGTCCTGTCCAGTGGAATGCCCAACCAGGGTCAAGCACGGCATGTCGTCTTCGTCTTGCGGGGCAACCTGCTCGGTGCGATTTTGCTCCACGGTGATTGACGGATCGATCGGCCATGGCTGAAGTACATGTAGATTAGTAGTATATATATTGGATATAAATATACAGGCTAGTATATACATGTACATATCGGTATAGGATTAAACATTGAAGCTTGTATATTGTTTCAATTGGAATCTATTTGGGCTGATGACGCCAGGTAATAGTGGTGTTTGCTTCGACGCTGGGACAGGCCGTGTTCGTTTCATGCTTCCTTTTAATACTATACTGCTAAATGGATTGATGTCGTACACGCATAGGACATCCCAACGTTCTTTTTGACATAGACTTGATCGCAACTTTAAGCGAAAACCAACTCGATTCTTTTACATATATGTTGGTGGTCTTTATTTGGTGGCCGTCAGTGCCTAGATCCTGCTCGCGTGATTTTGTTTTGGACTTGATCTGGAACTCGCGAGATTTTGTTTTGGACTCGATCTGGAGCTTGATTTGATCTTAGAGCTCTGGGTGCGTATGTGTTGCAACTGATGAATACGTGCTAGACTGGGTCTCTGTTTTCACTTCCGCATGTGCAGTATATTAGCTGATGGAGGCTTGACGAAAATTTTGGTGGAGAAACTTTATCTCTTTAGTATTAGGTATAGAAATATAGTATTATATCTTATAATATTAGCCTTTAAATATGATATTATATATTTTATTAGTCTTTCCAGATATAGGCTTCAAACCAAATAAACTATTTTTTACTTTATTTGGCTACAGGCAACTTTCAGACAAGCCAACAGCAGGCTGGCCCTCCAACACTGCACCAGTCAAGGAGTAGGGAAAGAGTCGCTGGGCACTCGCGTTGCTCGCTCGCATCTCTAACTCACGAGTCGCGGCCGCCGCCGTCGGCCGTTGCCCACGCTGCACCGCGCGTTCGGCCTCTGGCTCGCCCCTTTCTACCTCCGGCCCTCCGCTCAAGCCTTCCGCGGCCCTCTGCTCTGCTTCTGCACTTCGCGACGGCACCGGTGCGGCTCCTTCCTCAGCCTGGCGCTGGCCGGTCGCCCGCTGCCCACGGCCGGCTGCCGGCTCCTTCCTTGCAGGCGAGCAGAGCAACTCAGCAAGCTTCCCTTTGTTAGGTTTGGATTTGAAAACGATTTTGATTGCAAATTTCCAATCTCCATTCAACCCGTCGATTCTAATTTCAGTTGCAGTGTACTACAGGGTGTGAGGACCAAGACTTGGCGAGCTTCAGCCGAATAGGGGTCGAGCCTGGCGGCGGGCCAGCAGACAGAGCAACACAAAACCCTTGGAATCAATGGAGACCTCCGCAGCAACCCCGACCCGGCCGCCCCACCCGGCGGCCGCTTCCCCATCGCCGTCGCTGAGGCTGTGGAGGTCAGCGGCGCAGCGCAACGTGCGCAACCAGTGGTCGCATCTGAAGGCCGCCAAGGAGCAGTGGCTGGCCGCCGCCGCTGACGGCCGCTCCCACGCCTCCGCGCTCGTCAACACCCACCTCTCCCGCAGGTAGGCCTCCTTTCTCTCTGCGTGGGGGTACTTCCGGTTTTGAGATTTCGGCCACGGATGACGACCTTGTGTGGAGTTGGCTGTCAGGAACATGCCGGCGACGGATTTGGGGGTGCTCAAGGACATGCCGGGAATCCGCGATAAGGCGAACTCCAAGTTGGCGCGTAGAGAGGTAGTAACAACTTGGCCACCAATTCAGCGTAAGATTTGCTTCACAGCGTGATTTAGTTGGCCATTATGCTGCTAATCCTTTGATTTTTGTTGCTTGCTTGGTTTAGGAGCAATACAGTGCCATGCTTCTGTCGGCCTACAAAGAGATGGTAATTTACCTCTACAATGCTATGCTGATTCAGTTATTTTAACTTCAGATCCCATAGCGCATGGTAGTTTGATGTGAACTGCTACAGTAATATTTTCTTCATTACCCTGTTCATAGGTCCGTCAGCTGTCCTACTTGATTAATGCTTCCCATTCTATGCGCTGTTATTCCAAAGCGACTCCAAATTGTTCCATCACACAGTTTTCTGACTGCCAAGATGATTTGAATGATTCAGGGGATGGTGGAGGAGCCCCAGTATTCAAATGGTTCTCCATATTAGAATTTGGTGGGTTACTCATCTTTTGCTTCTCTAGATCAAGTCATTAGTATGATCTATCATCTGTTGAGTCGTGCCAATTATCTCCTAACCCATATGATTGCCTTTTAAAAGTTTCAAAAGGTCAATGAGTTTGATTTAGTAAGACTACTCGAGTACTATACTTTTCTGGTTAAATATATATATTCTCACGTTTGAGAAATGCCAATCAATATCTGATATCACTGTCCAGTGTTTCAAATTCACGTGATAAGATATTATGTTTTCTTTAATCACCTCAGAGAATCTTGCCCAGGAGCTTGTTGAGATGTTTATTTCGGAGCAAAAGTTGAAGGTACATCATCCCTCTTTATTTGGTGATGCTTGCTGACAACAGAAACAATCTTTATTCAGTGTATCTGCGTTTTGGGTGTCTTTTTGTAAATCGAGTTTGTTTTACTTGCCTGCAATCTTCTCTTTTGGAGAAGTCTCCTGACAATGTAAATCATTTATATCTGTAGAGGCTGCTACTCTTGGGGTTTCTCTCAATTACTTTAAAGGAAGGTGTAGAACATCAGACATCATTAGATTGGGGTGATGAGCTATATGATGGTGAATCAAACGAACTTCAGAGTATTGGCCTTCAGTCAGGAGATACCTGCCCACTACCTGAAAATTGGTGTGCAGATTTTTTAGGGAGTCAGCAACTTGGCATTGCCCCTTCACATGAAGTTTTACAGGTTCTTGTTTATGGTTTGCAAAGTTGACTTAAATTTGGTTGTTAGGAAATTTGCAGTTTATCTAGACGCACGCATGTTACATACAAGACTGTTTCTTTCCTGTTATCTTATATCCCCTTTTTAATAGGCTTAGAGTACTAAGTTGTCAATGTGTAAACTGAAGTAAAGAGGGCGCCTCAGCAGCGGCGCGCTCATGGGCGGTGTGAGCCATGGCGTCGCGAGCGCGTGCTGCAGCGTCGTCGCGCTCAGCGGCGGCGGCCAGGGCTTCCTGCTCAGCGGTGGCAGCGCGAGCGCGGCCTTCCGGGCTTCCGCGCGCTCGTGCACAGCGGCATCGGCGGTGGCCTTGTCCGTGTCCGCCTTGGCCTGGACGTCGGGGTCAATGGGGTTTGCTGAGGCAGAGGCAGCGGCCGTACAGGGGGAGAGAGGAGGGCTCCCAGGCATCGCAGCACAGCAGAGGGGCCGGTGCGAGGCAGGGGAGGGGCGCGGCCAGAGGACAGCGCGCGGCGCTGCCGTGATGGCGCGCTAGGGCAGCGGAAGAGAAAGAATCGAGGCAGAGACCCGGACTCGTGATACCATGAAGGAAAGTATGTTTGGGAATAGATTAGATTGATTGATAGGAGGTACAGGGTGTACAATATATAAGCAAGGATATCCTAGGGTTTATAGAATCAAATACCCAATCAACGGAGATCCTTGCCTAAATATCAATCATCTACCATAAATCCCCCGTGGGCGCCTAGGCCCATATGGCCAGCCCAATAACTCTCTAATCCTCATTCTAACATAAACAAATGATTTATAGAAGGATTATCTTTGTATTAGATCAAATTTAGCTAGCTAAAGCTGTCATGCTTCTCAATCAAGGTTATATATCTTGTTAACCTCCTGTTTTGCAGGTTTATTTAACCACTTGGCATACTAATATGAACATCAAGCTGAGTAGGTAAACCATATTTTGTTATCTTTTAACTTTTGGATTTTATATGTTAACATGCTAAACTGAGTGATTGGATTGATTTGGGCTCACCCTAGAAGGGTAGCTAAGTAGACTGTATACAAGGGCCTCATGGGCTTAGCCTCATGGGCATTTGGGCTCACCCTAGAAGGGTATCTAAGTAGACTGTATACAGGGGCCTCATGGGCTTAGCCTCATGGGCCTAATACATATACTCCAACACCCCCCCTCCCGCAGTCTGGACTACCGGCGCAGCGGAGTGCAAGACTGGACAAGAAAGAAAACAACACACTACACAGGACCCCCCGCAGTCATAGCTAGCCACTGGTGATGTTGAGGCTGGAGCGAAACTCGGAGAAGGTCGAGGAAGGGAGGCCCTTGGTGAAGATGTCCGCAAACTGGGAGGTGGTCGGGAAGTGAAGGACCCGGACGTCGCCGATGGCCACACGGTCGCGGACAAAGTGCAGGTCGATCTCCACATGCTTGGTCCGCTGGTGCTGCACAGGGTTGGTGGATAGATAGACCGCACTGACGTTGTCGCAGTAGACGAGCATGCTCCTGGCGAGAGGGCGGTGAAGCTCAGCCAGGAGCTGGCGGAGCCAAGCGGCCTCGGCCACACCGTTGGCAACGGCGCGGTACTCCGCCTCAGCACTGGAGCGTGAGACCACCGGCTGGCGCTTGGACGACCAAGAGACAAGGTTGCCGCCCAGGAAGTCAGCGTAACCGGAGGTGGACCTGCGGGTGTCCGGGCAGCCCGCCCAGTCAGCGTCGGTGTAGACAACAAGCTCGGCAGAGGAGGACCGGCCGAGAAACAGCCCATAGCCGAGGGTGCCACGGAGGTACCGAAGGAGCCGCTTCAGAGCAGCAAGATGGGGCTCTCTCGGAGCATGCATGTAGAGGCACAGTTGCTGCACGGCATAAGTGATGTCGGGCTGGGTGACGGTGAGGTACTGGAGCGCGCCAGCAAGGCTCCGGTAGGCGGTAGAGTCCTCTGGCCCAAGCGTCTGACCCGCGGCCTCTGACAGCTTGCCCTGAGTGTCGACCGGGGTAGAACAGGGCTTGCAGTCAGTCATCCCTGCTCGCTCCAGAATGTCACGAGTAAACTGCCGCTGGTGGAGGAACAAGCCTGAAGGTCGGGGCTCAACAGTGACGCCGAGGAAGTGATGGAGCACACCAAGATCTTTCATAGCAAATTCCTTCTGGAGAGAGGCAATGATGCGCTGGAGCAGAGACGTGCTGGAGGCGGTGAGAACAATGTCATCCACATAGAGGAGCAGGTAAGCAGTCTCGCCCTATGGTGATATATGAACAGTGAGGTGTCGGACTTGGCCTCTGTGAACCCAAGAGTCAGCAGGAAGGTAGCAAACCGAGAGTACCAAGCCCGAGGTGCCTGCTTGAGACCGTAGAGAGACTTGTTGAGCCGGCAGACCAAGTTAGGACAAGAAGAATCCACGAAACCTGCCGGCTGGCTGCAGTAGACTGTCTCAGTCAGAGTGCCATGGAGGAAGGCGTTCTTGACATCCAGCTGATGTACAGGCCAGGAGCGCTTGAGAGCCAGTGAGAGAACTGTGCGGACGGTACCTGGCTTCACTACTGGACTGAAGGTCTCATCATAGTCAACGCCGGCCCGCTGAATGAAACCCCGGAGAACCCAACGAGCCTTGTAGCGCTCCAAGGAGCCATCAGCTCGTTGTGCGTCCATATCCACTTGCCCGTGACGACGTTGGAGCCGGGTGGTCGAGGCACCAGGTCCCACTTGTGGTTGGCAAGAAGGGCCGCGTACTCCTCTTCCATCGCGTGACGCCAGTGAGGATCCGCCAAGGCGTCACGGACAGAAGAGGGCACAGGAGAGACCGGCAGCTCCCCGGACGTCGCTGCAAGAGCCCGGGGCCGCAGGACACCGGCCGCGTGCCGCGTCACCATGGGGTGAACATGACGCGGGTGTCGGTGAAGAAGCTGCGGGTGGTACACCGGCGGCTCGACACGGGCAGCTGGTAGCGGTGGCGACGGCGGCGTGGGCGTCGACGGAGAAGGTGTCATCGTAGGTGACCGTGGCAGCGAGGGCGGTGGTGGCACCGGCACCGTGTCCAGCGGGGCCGGCCGCACTCGGTGCTGGTAGACGCGCACCGGGTGGGCGAACCGCGCCTGAGTCGCCGAGGACGGCACCTCCGGCCCCGCGCAGGGCGCAGGGTCAGGCGGGGCACCAGAGGGCGTGGGCGCCGGACCCGCCCAGGGCACAAGGTCAGGCGCAGCCGGACCCGCGGGGGACTCAATGTCAGGCGCCGCACCAGAGGGCGCCGTGCCGGCGCATGGGGCCGGCGACAGGCGTGGCAGAGTACCTGCAGGACAAAACGGAAATGGTGGCTGAACCACCGCGTCAGTGAGAGACAGAGAAGAGAGGTCAAGGTCGGAGGTGGAAGGAGGTGTGGAGGTGGTGGAGAATGGGAAGACGGACTCATCAAACACCACATGGCGAGAGATGAGGACTCGGCGTGAGGCGAGGTCATAACAGCGGTACCCCTTGTGATCCGGGGAGTACCCGAGAAAGACACACAGGGTCGAACGGGGGGCCAGCTTGTGGGGAGCAGTGGCAGTGGTGTTAGGGTAACACGCACACCCAAAGACACGGAGGTGATCGTAAGGAGGAGGGGTACCGAAGAGAGCGTGGTGTGGTGTGGGAGCTGGCCAGGCAGCGGAAGGTATGCGGTTAAGGAGATAGGTGGAGGTATGCAGGCTCTCGGCCCAGAAGCGGGCAGGAAGAGAAGCCTAGAGGAGAAGGGTGCGCATGGTGTCATTCGTGGTGCGAATCATGCGCTCAGCCTTGCCGTTTTGGGAGGAGGTATAGGGGCAAGACATGCGCAATTGGACACCGTGAGAGAGGAAGAAAGCCCGAGAGGTGGAGTTATCGAACTCACGCCCGTTGTCGCACTGGACGGCCTTGATTGGTGAGGCCAAACTGAGTAGACACCCAGGCGAAGAAGTGACGGAGCGTGGGAAACGGCTCAGACTTAACACGCAAGGGAAAAGTCCAGGAATAATGCGAGAAATCATCAACCACGACAAGATAGTATTTATAGCCAGAAATGCTCATCACAGGAGATGTCCACCGGTCGCAATGTACAAGATCAAAAATATGGGTCGCATGTGAAGAAGAGGTGGGAAAAGGAAGACGAACATGTCGGCCCAGTTGGCACGCATGACACAAATGCTCATCGTGAGCCCGAGTACAAGGTATGTCGGAACTACGACTAAGCTGCATCAGAGCATCACGGCCAGGATGTCCGAGACGGCGATGCCAAGTAGTAGAGGAAGTAGAGACGGCGAAAGCAGCTGACGAAGTGGAAGCCGAAGCCGAAGTGGACGGAGCAAAAGGAGAAAACCGAAGCGTGTAAAGGGGCCCCGTGCTGTCACATCGGAGGAGTGGACGTCAGGAAGACAAATCCTTTACAGTAAGACCAGAGGAGTCAAACTCAACAGAACAAGAATTGTCAGCTGTAAAACGACGAATGAAAAGAAAGTTGTGAACCATAGAGGGCGCAACAAGAACATCGGGAAGACGAAAAGAGGCAGGAGTGGTAGCGGAACCCACGGATGTGACAGGAAGACAAGAACCATTTGCGACCATGATGGACGAAGGAAGAGACGGAGAAGGAGGGTGGACAGACGTGAGTATACCGGAGTCGGAAGTGGTGTGGTAGGTGGCACCCGAGTCGGCGACCCAGTCAAGTCCGACGGGAGGTGTCAGGCCCATGGTGCTGAAGGAGCGAGCCAGAGCCGTCGGATCCCAACCGACAGGCCCTGGTGACGACCCGGGAGGTAGGGCCCACGGCAACACGAGTGGCGGAGGAACCCCGGGTGGTGGAGCCCACGGTGTGGTCGGGACAGCACCGGCGAGCATGGCCGCCGGAGTACGAGGATCGCCACCGGCACCCTGGAAGGGCCACATGGAGATGCGCCCGGACCATGGGTTGCTGAAGGATGTCCAGGGTGCACCACCCCGTGGAGGCGCGGGCGTGGCCCCACGACCAGAGCCCGCACCACGCCCCCCTCTGCGTCGGCGGCGGCTGCCACGGCCCCCCTGCCACCTCCGCTCGGCCCGGAGGGAGGAGGACCAAGAAGAGACGTCGGCGCCGGAGCGGACGTACGCGGCGGTGGAGTGGCGGCAAGGGCAGTCGAGGAGGACGAGGAGCCCGGCGCGGAGAGGGAAACAGGCTGGACGCCCTGAGTGAGCTCCTCCATGACGAGGTCGTCAGGGACCTACAGGAAGGTAGGGAAGGGCCGCTGCCGGGTGATCCAGGTCCGGAGGTGGCCGTAGCGGTCGCTGAGGCCGCGGACGACGTTGAGGACCAAGATCCGGTCCTCCACGGGCCAGCCAAGGTCACCGAGGGAGTCGGCCATCCCTTCATCCGACGGCAGTACTCACCAACGGAGAGGTCGCCCTGGACAAAGGTGCGGAAGTTGGCGTCGAGGCGCAGAGCCCGGGCTTCGGCGTTGCCCAGGAACTGGCCCTCGAGTGCCAGCCAGGCACGACAAGCGTCGGGTGTGTTGCGGACGAGGTCTTTGAGTCGGTGGTGATTGTCCCGAGGATCCAGGACAGGACGATGCTGTCGAGACGCAGCCACCCTGGGGTCTGAGCCGCAAGCGGGACGTCGATGAGGACGTGGTCGTCGAGGGCATAGCGGCGTAGGGTGAGGAGAACCATGTCCCGCCAACGAGCGTAGGAGGGCGACTCAAGGTTGAGGACGACCGTGACCAGGTTCCGGATGTTCTGGACGCCGCCGGCATGGTAGTGGAGCTGCCCACGAGTGGATCCACCGGATCGGGGATCTAGATAGGCGACACTCGGACGGCGGGCGAGCTGGAGGAGGTGGTGGTGTCGTAGTACGCCGGGAAGCCCAAGAGCTGCTCCGCCTCGGCGATTTGACGCGCCAAGGCATCGGCCGCATCGCGTTCCCGCTCCCAGGCGAGGGCGGCAGCAGCCCGGGCGGCGATGAGAGCGGCGGCGAGGGAAGGTGCGGCCAGGGGAGGGGCAGGCGCTGGCGGTGGCGGCCCCCCAGCACCTGGCGCTGCCAAGGCAGGGGAGGGCGGAGGCGGGCCCCCCCTCCCCCCGCCGGGCACAGCCGGGGCCGGGGCAGGAGGGGGCTGGGGCGGCGGCGGCCCGCCAAGTGCGGGCTCGCTAGGCCCCGCACCAACAGCGGCGGCGGTGGCGCCGCCGGCGGCGAAGAGAGCCGCGGCTGGCTGCCCGCCGGCGGCGCGCTGCGCCCAGGAGGGTTACGGGAGGGGTATGAAGGAGTGGAATTAGGTGGGGGGAGGAGGAGGCGGCCGGCCGCCAGCCATGGTTGCCGGAGGGGGCGCGGCGGCGGCTGCTGGGAGGGAGGGACGGGAGGAGAGAGAGGAGGTAAACTCTAGCTTGATATCATGCTAAACTGAGTGATTGGATTGATTTGGGCTCACCCTAGAAGGGTAGCTAAGTAGACTGTATACAATGGTCTTATGGGCTTAGCCTCATGGGCATTTGGGCTCACCCTAGAAGGGTAGCTAAGTAGACTGTATACAAGGGCCTCATGGGTTTAGCCTCATGGGCCTAATACATATACTCCAACATAACAAACAGAATTTGCGCCTTGAATTTGGTTGTGATAACAATGATGATTTCTTACATTATCTCAGACTTGATGAAATATTTGAGCTTGTTGAGGAGGAGATGAAGATTAAACTGTCTTGAAGGTTCTGATTCATTTTGTTGGGCTATTCATCAAGTAAGAAATGGAAAAGAGCAATCAGTTCCCTATTCACCAGGTTTCTCGACCAGTGTCTTTCTTTGCCTTAGTAGGAAGTCTTACCTATTCTCTTAGAATATAGTGCTGGTCTCAAAATGCACATACAGATCTAAGCCAATACAAACCCATGCTATTTACCCAATGTTGGGTCACCCTGGGAACATACTGGGAGAAAGAGTGTTGGACTAACATATGTTCTTCAAACGACATTAGATGAGTTCCAAGTTATAAGGATCATTCGCCTAGCTTAAAGTTTGTTCTGTGCTATTGTAAATGTGCAATATTTATTTCATTGGCATGACTTACGGATCTTGGTGATATGTTCATGGAAAACACATTGTTTTTAGTGGTTTTCATTACGTTCATGGATTGTAGATTCTCTGGTTATTATTATTACGAACCCAGAGAAAGTAAGCTGTGGCCTGTGGATTAATCCATGCATGTATGGTAAAGGTGTTGTGCCTTGGTGCTGGAAGAATTAGTGGGCACTGGGTACTTGGGACCGGTAGCCTGTGGGAAAAGGCAAGCACGTTGCTGCTAGGCTGTACTGTTTTGCCTTGGCCCGCTATGTCCTATACCCAGGCTGGGCCTGTCAGCCCATCAATGTCCCTAGATTAGAGAACTTTTACTTTATTTGTCTCCGAGGACAAAGCCTCCTTTTCTGTTACCATCTAGGATGGCATGACAAGGGATAATGTACATCGCTGGTGTTGTTAGATACTCCGTATACAACATACGCTCTTACACTACAAAGTGCTTACAGTATGCTCTATGTATCTGGAGCGGGAAAATCATGTCCTTTTTCATAGCCAACTGACGAGTCTTAGCCCAAATATCTGTGTGGTTTTCTTCTTCTTCTTCTTCTTTAAAGGGAATAAATATTTGCGGTGTTTCCTAATCATTCTGTTGTTGCGATAGGCATGATCCATCTCGCCCATATTCCTAGCACCTCTGCCTCGTTCGAGGGTTGGGTGGGGAGATCTGGCAAGAGGGGAGCCAGAGCCACTGAGCCAATGCCACAAATTCCAGGCAAACGCTTGATGAAGGAGGAGAGGAGAAGAGAGCCTCGTTCCACTAGCACTAGGGGACCCAAGCGAGAAGCATGCCATATCCGATATCCGATATCCATTTCCAATGATTGGGAGCTTAGTTGGGAGATTCATAAAGGGTCTGGTGATGCGAATAAAAAAAAAGGGAGATGGGCCAGGTCCCAGGGTGTGGACCAGATGCTTCCATAGGAGTATGTTCGCTATCTCTGTTGTTTCTTTAATTTTCAAAACGACTTGTAGGATTATTATAGCAGCAGTACAATAATATTCCCGTGCCCAGGACACCAGTCAAAGCAACGAACATGTGCTCACTAGCAGCAGTGTTAGCTACTGATGCTTTGCTTCAGACGACCAAGTAGTAATTAATTTGCAAGTAACGAAACCAGTTCTGGCCAGGTCAGCTGGCCAATGCAGTACCCTATCTGCCTGTGCCCCGTGATGACTACTGAGACTGCGCCGAAGCACAGAGGGAGGAGAGTGACGCTGCTGGCCTCTGCTGCTACAACTACAAACAAATGCCACGAATGCATAGTTTGTCCCGGGCTCACATGTCATGACATGAGTGAGTATGACCAAGACCACACGCATGACGCATCGCTCTCTGTCGCTCTCTGTCCGAGGTGGGGGGAATGGAATGATTCCGTGCGACGCGGCGACCAGCGGCATGCAGAGCCCCATCACGAGCAGGTCAATCGCGGCCGTACCCTGCACCTGCGGTAATCAATACCGGAATGTTCCTGCCTGTCCGCCTCCACTCCACGACCACTTGTGGCCCTTTCCGATGTTGTTTTCGAAGAAAACAGCCTGCAGGTGCTGTGGGACTCTGGCCCGTTTAGATATCAGTTGCAGTTGTAATTCTGCACTGTAGCACTTTTCGTTTGTATTTGACAACTTTTGTCCAATCATGGCCCCAAGTAGGTTTAAAAGATTCGTCTCGTGATGTACATGTAAAAAGTACAAACATACAAGCTATTTTATCTATATTTAATGCTCTATACATGTGCCGTAACATTGATGTGATTAGTTGTAATTGCAATTTACCGCGGATTTAAACAGGGCCTCTGTCGCTCTGCCTGCTACTGCGGTGCGTGCTGCTGGTGCCGATCTCATCTGCCAGCAAAGCAGAGGCACAGCCGCACAGGCACCTGCCTGCCTGCGTCGCCGTCAGGGTCACAGGCAAGCAGGGTCGTCTGGGTTCCCGGATCCCCAGCAACGACTGTGGTGGCCTGGCCACGTCTTCGTCGTCGGAAAGCGCAATCAAAGTCTGGTCTCGCGTCGCGCACGCACGGGAGCACGGATGCTGCCTGCTGGCTGGTGGCTGGTGGCTGCTGCAGCTCCGAGAATCCCTTTGATAATTATGACGGCCAGGGCTTTAAAATTGGAAAGGTCACTCCCGTGTTCCTTTGCGTACAGCGTAGTACTGGTACAAGTAGTAGTACAATACCAGGAGGCCGGCCGGCCGGCCAGGAGGATCTCTGTCTCTGCTCTGGTCTGGTGTCCAAATCAGCTGGCCTTTTCAGTTTCTGATTCTGATGAAAAGGGCAGCTCGATCGGCTCAAGTCAACCTCAGACACGCGGTTTTTTTTATGTAAGCCAAGGCAGGCAACTTGTGAACTTTGAAAGGAAAGGGTGTTGGCTTGGTGGTTGGCCTTGCCTTCTTCCAATCAGAGGCCGGGAATAGATGGATAAGCAGATATTATTCTCCTAGATCCTCTCGTCACTTGCGCAAAGTACAAAAAAGGAGGGGATGGATATATAGCTGGCGCCATGACACACACACATGACGTGACAAGATTATCAATCCTGTCCACTTTGCAGATCCTCCTCCTCCTCCTCCTTCACTCTCGGGTCAGCATTTTTAATGCTCTCGCACAGGGCAACGGAAAAGGCAAAGGCAACGGAGCAAGAAAGCGCCTGCCGGCATCTAGTACACACACTTGACTATATACACGCACACATGCAGATGTGTGGCTGCTGGATGATGAGGTGGTCGGGTCGCCCCCCACGGGGATGGAAAAGGCGTGCGTTGCGTAGGCGGGAGGCGGCAGAGGCGTCGCTTTGCCCAGGAATCTTGGAGTGCGCGTGCGCGCGGACGCGGAGACCCAGTGGCGTGTGACGCGGACGCGCACGGCTCGGCGGCAGGGCGTCGCGCCCGGCCATTGGGCCGCTGACTGCTGTGCGCACGTACTTCTGCTGCATGTGCAGGCGCCGATCTGCCGGCCGGTGTGTGCCGCGGCACTGCAGCGCGTGCGTGCGTGCGCACGGGTTTGTCCCGTGCCGTGCGGTGGTGCCGCCGCCGCCGCCGCCGCTTTTGTTTGGGCGCCGGCAGCCGGACAGTGCATGCAATTAAGCTTTGCAGTTGCGGGGATGGCAACAGAAACATGCCTGTGCCTGCCATATCCTGCGTCGGCATGGATGCCTGTCTCGTAGCAGTGTCCTAGTAGTACGTAGTACTGCTTCCGGCCATGCCCACTACTGCGTCACCAACTGCTGGTAACTGTTAGTAACTGACACAGGTGCAGACGCTTTGGCATGGCATGGCCATGGCGCTGGCCTGGCGACTAGGGAATGTTCCAAGTCGGTACAGGCCAGGCCAGTACAGCAGGCCTACTACTGCAACAAGCTCACCTCCAAGTCCCAAGGTCATGTGACCGTGCGTAAGATTTGATGACGAGATGGAAAGGCGTTTGTACTTTAGCAGTGGGGGCAGCCAAAAACCAGCAACCGCCGTGAACAGAACAGAACAGAACAGCAGACAGAACAGAATGTGGAGTAGTAGTATGATAATAAACTCTCCTCTCCCTTTGGCTGCTCCCTTCTTTGACAGATTGCATACGGCTACTGCTGGGAGGAGTATCTATCATGGGTCAAGGGCCAGCCTCCTTTTGTTTTCACCTTTTCACTTTGGATAAGACAAAGAGTAAGAGAGGTACGCTAGGTCTGACCTTTCAATCATTTTGGAGTATGTGCTCCCAGACGTGAGTAACCGAGTAAACGGTTTACCGGCCGGCTTATTATTAGTGACTGCGAGTCACTCTCTGGCCAGGCTGAGCAGAAGCTCACCCCCACCACTTTGGTCTGTTGGTTATAATGGAAAGGGAGTCTACTTAAGGCATTTTGCTAGCTAGATTCTAATGTATATACAAGGGGGAAACTTACTAGATCCTATATTATCTCAGTACCATGCATAACGAAAGAGTAACATTTGATGTACTTTTTTAGTGTTCGAGAGCAAGATACTTTTATGTGCCATATTCAGGGTGTGTAACGACGAGAAGGCACCTTGCGTTGCTGCTGCGCCATTGATTGCGGACATCTGCTCTCTCTTTTCTCAGCCCAGTCGCAACCTCTTTTTAGACCGGTGATTGAAAGTTTGTAATTTTTAACCATGTGTTTGTGCTATGTAATCCTGGCTCCCAGCGCTGACTGGCAGCTCGCCGGCCGGCGTTTGTGCGCCCTGTGTAACACCTCTTTCCCTTAATGAAGTACGTGCATTGCACGCTTTCGAAAAAAAAAAACCGAGAAGGCATCTAGTCCATATCTCAATTGTGTAGTCCTTTATATGTGCACGTTTTTTTCTAATCCACATGATAGAAGTCATAATATCGTTATGCTTCCCTACTCGTTATAGTTACTACACATACTATATAGTGAAGTAAGTTGTTGTAGTTCCTACACTACTCCGGATCACTTTATTAGATTCCTTTTATATTGCAAACCAAATCGAGGACATTAATTGCCCCGAACCTAAATGTATTGTATGTTTTGCTCGTTGAAAAAAGATTGGTACTAATCATTAGTGTGACAAGGGTTTAGATAGTACGATTCAACAACTTATCTTCTATCTAAAAACTTAATTGGAGATATAGAACCAAAACATTGCAATAGATACATTCATGATGTTCTCCGATATATAGACAAACAGAGTGAGACGTATTCTCCAAGGTCGTATACAAGTTATTGGAATGATGTGAGAGCTAGATGTATGCGAGGTAAGCTAACTATTTGATGTTCAATAATCCCAAAATTGATCAATATTTTTAGTTACAACTAGAATCAAATTAAAGCATGCCTCATTGATTTATTTATGCACTTCCTTACTCGAATAGAGGATGTGTTACCTTAGAGAAATGAGGTTGGTTAGATCCCTTGTGGTGATACTTGACATCTCGAGTTCATTTAGTCCCAGATTCAGCAAAAGTGTTTGACTTTATAGCGAGTTATTCCATCCGACCACATAAATATGATGTTTCGAGATCAAGACCGCAAGACAACTATTTTTACTAGTAGTTTTTATGAGAAAATGGAATTTAAAATAAAGATGACATGATATTAGTAGTTTTTATGAATCTAGCAAAGTCTATAACGTCACTATGTAGATTGTTATGTAGTCATACTCAATGTTAAACAGAAAATCACTAGAAACCCTAAAACAAAAAACTTTTATAAAAGGAGTGAGCAACAGAAAAATGTTCTACATCCATAACATAGTTCCTCTAGGCACAAGTACCTTCAAGGTGCAATCAAAGTTTTAATTTTTTTTATGACCAATAACTTTCAAAACATATAGTTCAGAACATGAAAGTTTATTTTGAAATACACTTTTCACATTTTTTTTTCAAAACAACAAAAAAAATGATCTGCCTACACACGATGTAAATATCCAAAAATGATCCGCCTACACGTAATATAAATATCACAGCATATATGGATGTCATCATGCTCACAACACCAAATCTTTTCTCCTCTAGGGAGTATGGGCGCGTTTGATTGCGGCATGAGCCATTATGAAAAATCCAACACCTTAAAGTGATGACTGGACTAGATAGTTTGGTCCATTCCTCAACGTCAATCAAACAAGCCCGTACTACCTTCATCTCTAAATAACTACCATTTTTGCTCTTCGAGAAATAATTTTATACTATTTTATAAAAAGATTAGTATTTATGGTATACAATTAATATAATTAGATATAGAACATTCAATCAATTATAATAAATTTATCTAGAGATACAAATGATGCACATAGGAGTATTCTTTACAGGTCTAGTTAAACTTACGACAGAAAAAAAATTAATCGTTATGTAGAGACGGATAGTAAGTAATAACAGTAAAGTAAAAATTGTCATTTTACTCCACGCTTTGCACCATCAAACAACCTCCCTCTTCAAAAGTAATTAAACCAACCATATCCCCCTCATTTACTCGCCACTTTACCGGCGAGCTCGCATCCGATGGGTCTTTCACTCCTCTCTTTCCTACCCCCACCACCCCCATCCACCCGTCCCTTTCCTCCCATAACGCCGTCAGCTCTCGCCGTCACCCGGCGCTTTCGATCCGACAGCCCACCCCACGCCGACTGCCAATGGACGGCCTGGATCACCCGCTTCCGGTTCAGTCCGAACCGGGCCCATCGGCCGAGCCGGACCGGACGCGCCTTTCGTTGAAACCTTCGCAGGGCCAGAACGCCACGCTTTATCTTGCATTGCACCCCCCTCTCCGCGAGCTACAGCTCTGTAGCGCTCTCTCTCCTGGCTCGCTCGCCTGCGCCCTCCCTCTCTCTCCTGGCTCGCTCGCGCTGTGGAGCTCGAGACCCTCGCCATTCCGCCCCGGGAAACCCTAACCCTAGCCCTCGCACCGCTGCGGGAGGCCGCGGGAGAGCCCTGGTCGCGCCGCGCTGCCGATCCCGATCCAGACGCCGTCGCGCCGAGCCTCGCTGATCGAGGTAGGTCTCGCCTGAATCGGGCCGGAATTCGCGGGTTCTCTCCCCGGGTGCGCGTCTGCAGGGTGGTGAATCGGGCGGGCGGGGCCTCGCACGGAGGGCCCGTACGTGATCGGGTTTGGGGATTTTTTTTTTCTGGGGGAGAATGGTGCGGGCTTTTTCTCCGGGGGATCTGTGCGGTTGGGGAAATTGGGAGCTCAGTGCTGCTCGATCTCGCGGCGTTTTGGTCGCCGGTGCTCGGCGGGATGCTAAATTTTAGGTTTTAGTGGGTAATTTGTGCGGGCTGAGCTGGGGTTTGGTGGATTCAAGCTTGGGTTTCAGGTCACCCGAGCTCAGTCTCTCGCTACAAGTGGCTCATGGTGCGTTTAGGCTTGCTTAGCTTGAGCTGCTCCTTGCCGCGTGCGCCGGGATTTGGGCGTCTCCTAGTTGGGGAGACCGGGAGAAGCGTGGGAATTTAGGGATGTCCCTGCAGATGCAGCTCTCTTTGTTCCTGTTTCCCCCCACCTTCTTGCATTCAAGGCTCCTTCGAACGTTGGGCTCTTAGTGTCTCGTCTAGTGGACGTGACAGTGCTCAAACTGCTTCCTTTCTGTTTCTTCTGCATCTTAAAAGTCTTAGGCAGCTGCATCCCGTGTTTATGGGGCCAAAAGTCTGGATCTTTGGCCTCAACGGGTGCATGGAGTGATGCTCCTTCAGCTGTTGACATTTTTTAACTACACCTTCTGTTGTATTTGCTTGATTTTGTGCCCCAAGCGTTCTGTGTTAGGAACTGTAGCTAGTTTTCAAGTGTAGTCCAACGAGCTTGTCGTTTGTGGTTTCCATTCGTGAACACTCGGATGTAGCTATTATGTTGTGTGGGTGTTCTATTCTTTTGTTGAGGTCAAAGGTGGGTATTGGCTGCTAATTTGGTTTCCTTTCATTTTGCGAGTGAGAGAAGCCTATGTTAATCGTGAAACCCTTTATATCTCTTTTTGTGCTTTTATCTTCATTCCTGTGCCTGTCAAAGTCTGGCTACTAGTATTGTTGAGGAGCTGTAGGATACTCAAGGACTTGCCCATGAGTTGTATGAAGCTCTCGTTCCTTGTCACTGTGATTGCACTAGTTTACTTCACTAGTTAGTTACGACCTACATTAAGCTTAATTGACATCATCAGTTACAATCAAGGTTTTTTTAGATATCAAATCATAAGCTCATTTTTTTTTTCAATTGGAGTTCTACCACTGTGAATTTCAATGATTGCTCTTGCCTGACCTGTGTGTGTTTTTGTGCACACCTGCATTGAAGCATGTGTCTCATTTATTAACTATGCTTCTATTAACTTTTAAGCAAGAGGAGGTATTGATTGTTGGTTTGGATTCAGATATTTATCTTAAAGTTATGGCATTAATATTTTTATAAATCAATAACATATTACTGGCACAAATTTGGGAACATCTGTTGTACTACTAGATGATGTGTTCTGCCATTACCTTGTATGCCTCTGTTGCTCATGAATTTTTTAATATAATAATGTAGCTTGTTTGTATGGCTTGTGGTCTTGTGAATTCTCCTAAATTGAGATGATTTTATGCAGCTACGATATGGCTTGTTTCTTTGGTTATTACATACTTATATATCAATAATTGTTTGAAACAATGATTCTTCCACATTTGCAGTCTCGAGCGGATTAGAGGACGGACACAATTTCACATTGCTTGCACCTATTTTATTTTTCCAGCCCACGGTGAACTTTTGGGTTTATCTTCCTCAACATAGAAGCAAACAGTAGTGAAAGCTGCTTATAGTTCTATATATGATATGAAAGTTTGGGAACCATCAACTGCTAATTGGCCACTCTTTCACGGGCATTAGACCCTTACGGACACTCCAGGAATGTCACATTTTCACCCCACACAGCATGCGGGTGACAATGATTTTCAGATGTGGCAGCAGCAGATGATGTTCAAGCAGTTGCAGGAGTTTCAGAGGCAGCAACAACTACAGCAGTCAGATCATGGAGCCAGGATGCAGCCATCTTTTGGACAGTTTCATGCTCCTACAAAGCCTTTGCCTGCTGATCAATTGTCAACAATGTCAAATGAAATGGCCAACATTGAGGCCATGAATTCTGCATGGCCAAATTTTACCGGTGGTGACCCTAGTTTGACGAGTAACTCCTCCCAAATGTTGAATAATGGAAGCACAAATTGGGATCAGGCTGTTGGTGCTCCCGGTGTGGGCAATTTCATGAATGGTTCAATGCTTGCGAATGCTCAGAATCAATCAATAAGACCAATGGGATTAGCTACCCACCAAGTGGATCAGTCTTTTTATCCAATGCATG
Organism: Eremochloa ophiuroides; assembly: GCA_038502445.1. Taxonomy (NCBI): domain Eukaryota; kingdom Viridiplantae; phylum Streptophyta; class Magnoliopsida; order Poales; family Poaceae; genus Eremochloa; species Eremochloa ophiuroides. The sequence goes on along the minus strand of JAHLJS010000002.1, from coordinate 103,226,127 downwards.
CTACCAGCAGCAGAGGGCATGGAAACCAGTATTCCCAATTTTTAGGGATTCCTGCTGATCCTCAGAGTGCAATGGCAAGGGTTGGTCCAGATCAGTCAGAAAAAGCTTCCAGACCATTCAACTCTTCAACGAATGAACATGGTCTTCATATGCAAGGTACCACAAGTTTGATGCATAATTTTCGTGGAAAAGGGGGTTTCTTAAATAACAGTATGATGCAAAGTCAAGGCGATAACATCAGGTCAGGCAGTCCGGTTACAGCGAATCAACTGCAACATGGTTTTCATACCCAAGATTTTCATGGTAGGTCAAACCAAGTTGATCTTCAAGCGGGCATGCAAGAGAAATCAGAAATGCAGGTAGGGCAAGCAAATCGTGGGGCTAGCCTTGACCCTACCGAGGAGAAAATCTTATTTGGGAGCGATGATGATAGCAACTGGGGAGCTTTGTTGAGGGGTGACAATGATAATGGCAATTCTTTGGACAATGATAATCATGGTGGTGGCTACTCATCTCTACAGAGCGGAAGCTGGAGTGCCCTTATGCAGGAAGCTCTCCAGTCTACAACCAGTGAAAACAGTCCCAAAGAAGAGTGGAGTGGCTTGAGTTTCCATAAAACTGAGCAGGTGATGGCTAACAATGCGACTTTATCAGGCCGCGATGAAAATAAGCTTACTGGGTTAAGCGGTGTAAACCTAGAAAGTGCACGCCCTTTGCAAACGTCCAGCTATGCTGATGGAACAATGAATAACCCAAATCTTGCCAGTTTTCAGCATGCCATAAGGCCTCCATTCGAGCGAAGGGACCATATGGCTCATGAATCTCCTAATGCTCCTGTTAACAATCATCAATCAACTTCTGAAGTCAACAATGGGTACTTTCAGCAGGGCTTAAAACAAACTCAATCTGATGGAAGGCAAGAACAAGCTCACCTAGCAAATGGAATTTGGCCGCATCAGAAGACTGAACTGCTCAGAAATAATTTGCAGTCAACCGGTGTGCATGGTACACCACCTGGTGCACATGGATTTTGGATGTCACAACAAAGTACAGCTGATCACAATATCAACAGAGAGCCCAGTTATAACCAAAATGACTGGAAAGCTAACCATGTGCTTGGACAAGACATGCACAATAACCAAAATATCTTTAATAGCAACGAGAACTCTTGGAAGTCGACTGGAGGTAATGCTAATTCAGTCCATAGATTTCAGCAGAGGAAGTCTGATGTAAGCACTACTAATGAAAGTTCAGATGGTAAAAATATTAGCATGTTGAGTTCAAGCATGCCAATGATGAGACAGGATCATTATCAGATGGTCACTAGTCGGAGCGGCGAGCAAATTGGCATGAACCGTAATATGGTACATAGAGCTCCAGAGACCTCTGAGTCACCAGGAAAAAGTGCAGAACAAAGACCAGGTGATTTCAACCAGGAATATCTAAATGCAACCCCTAACGAAAGGCAAACACACATTTTAAACCATGGCCAACACATAACAAGTGATTCTGCTCCCAGAAGGCATTCTGTATTTGCTGGAAAGGAATCCGAAAATCTAGGTCAGTCTAGTCAGCAAGCAATGGGATCTTTCATGTTGCAGAATCGTGCTATGGGGAGCTCTGGAATGAACATTAGCACGTCTCCAGGCAATCCAGTGTCAAATAATCTGTTTCCACCTCAGATGCGGAATAATCTGCAGCATCATTTTGGCACAAACTCCCATGGTTCCAATAATATGCCTTCAGTAAGTGAGGTATGTTCCTATTTCGTCTCCATGACTGCTGTGTTGGATTATTTTTTTGTTCATTCTCTTCTGTATATTACCCATGCTTGTGACATTCTTATTCATGAGCCAATTCCTTTATTTGTAGAAAATGATGATGGCACAAGAACAACTTCAATCTCGACATGGTCTCCCTAACAGCTCCAGTGCATTACCTTTTGGAGGAGCTGACACTGGTCTGTCTCAGAATAGAGCAGTTCAAAACAGGTACTCCCTACTTCATTTAATGCTTCAAACCAGGTCCATCCATAATAGTTTTTTAACATCTAGTTGAAATGTGAGGCTTCAGTTCCTGCTTTATTTATTGCACAGCTGCATTTAATTCTTCTGTCATGATGAAACTGCTTCTGTTCATAGGCTACTTTAGTTTCTGTTAGTACTGGAGAGGTTTACCTAAATGCCTGCCGCACTTGTTACTATATGTGTTACCTTTTGCTAAACTAGCAGTCCATAATATCACTGGATGCTAAACTAGCAGTCCATAATCTCACTGGATGTGCAAATATTTGTCTTCTGTATTCTACTGTGAGGTTTGCGGTGTTCAGTAGCCCTGTTCTATGGGAGTTCTTTCTTGACTTAAGTAGCCCATTCAGCATCTGTAGCCATCTAATTCTATTTTTTTCATAAGGAGCCTGATGAATATGTGTTTTCTGTAGTCAACACATGCTTCAGCTTCTTCATAAGGTGGATAGCTCAAGAAATAGCAATGTGGTTGCTGACATACCCAACAATTCCCTTGGCGTTGTTTCTGCTCAGCAACAACTTAACCATTCTTCTTTGCAAGGATTTGGGTTGAGACTGGCACCACCATCCCAACGCCAATCAAATTCGGGTAATTTATGGTCTAGTCAGACTAGTGTTGATGGTAAGCAATCTGACCACTCATCACAAGATGATGACCGCACACAGCTACCTTCAACCCCTAGCCAGTCATTGACTCCTCAGCATCAAAACTCTCAATCTTCACCATTTCACAGTTCAGAAACAGAAAATACCGGGCAACCTATTGCACGTTTTCCTCAGTTAAGTTCAGGCCAACAATATCCTTTGGCAGATGATAGATCTAGTCCTGCACCCATGCTGCAGCAGCAGGCTCAGCAAAGCAACTCTGCAACAGTGTTCAAGAATGTATGGACAAACATATCAGCACAGCGCCTAGCTGGTATGCAGGCTAACAAGATTACACCCAACATCCTTCAGTCTATGATGTTTCCGAGCAATGCTGCAGCTTCCAACTTATGGAGCTCTCAGAAGGCAGATGATCAAGGGCAGAGGGCAGTGACTCCATCAGATATTGCAACAAGCTCAGCGAACTCACAGAATCAAGATCCAAAACAAGGTGCTGATAGCGATGCAGGGTTAGCATCTTCCCAGAAGGCAAACCTAGAGTCGACAGGAACAACCGTAACAGGAGGAAATGAATCCTTGCAGAAGCCTTCTTCAGACGGGAATTCCATCAATGCTGTTTCATCCTTTGCACAATTGCGTCAGCAAGGCATCCTTGGTGCTAAACATGGGGAGAACCCAGCAGCTAATTTTCAGGCTATGAATGCTTCCCACAATAGTGCTAATAGTAGTGGTGGCATTGTTTTACATGGGAGCCCAGCACCTGCAAGCATTCAGCAGCAAAATTACTCTCTTCTACATCAAATGCAAGCCTTGAGGCATACAGATATTGACCCAGGCAGTTTTGCTGGAAAGACCACAAGACCTGATATTGTTTCTGATGCTTCACAGATTGACTGGAAGTCTGGTCAGAGGTTTGCTCATGTAGCCAATAACTCAACCAAATCGTCTGCAGATAACATTGGAAGCCCTGGTGTCCCAGGGTCATTCACTTCAGACATGAAAATGCTGAGTTTTGCTTCAAGGAGTGAGGAGAGGAATCCTAATATGCCTTCTCAGCTTCCTTCTGGAGAGCGCCCGTCTCCCGGTATGGTTACTGCACAAAATGATAATCAGAATCAAGTTCAGGCTATGGGAATTGCAACATCAAATTCTGTTGAAAGAAATGAGAGGCCGAGGATAAACCCTCAAATGGCACCTTCTTGGTTTGGACATTACGGAAACTATAGAAATGGTCAGAGTGTTGCTATGCTCAACACGCAGAAGCCCACGGCTTTGCCATATAATTTTCCGAAAGCTTCTTGGAACAATGAAAATAATAACCCTGCTGAAAATAGAGTTGAATCTGGCCAATCTGTTAGGCCTGTGCATCATCTGCCATCAACAAGAATGGAAGCTTTGGTTCCTTCCAATGTAAAAGTATCTCCAATGATGAGAAGGCCCAAGAAGCGTAAATCTATGGACTCTGCACTTGTTTCTTGGCATAAAATAATTGAAAGCCCACAAAAATTGAGGAGCATCAGGTAAACATTATACCTCGTGGTGCAGGTTCCAGTAATGTTTCAACATATTCTATGTATATATAAGCTGTTAAGTTCTACCACCAGTTCATGTGACTTTCCCTTATCTTTATTCCTTGATTGAGTTGTTTTTGTTTATATGGTTCTGATGTTGCTTACAAACATGAAAACCTTTACTTTATTCACAGTACATCTGAGATGGACTGGGCTTGGGCAGCTAATCGGTTAATTGAGAAGGTTAGCACAACTTTACGATTCTGCTATTTTAGTTCTTGTCCATATTAGTTCAAGAGATTTATCTTGATGCTGAACTAAATTCTTGAACAGGATGAGGCAGAAACTCCAGACGATGCTCCTCTAAACTATTTGCCGCGGAAGAGGCTAATTTTGACAACCCAGTTGTTTCAGCAACTTCTCCCTGCTATACCAGCAACCATTCTGAGAGCACAAGCCGCAGCTGCTTTCGAAAGTGCAACATACACTCTATCGATGCTGACACTAAGGGATGCATGCAGCATGGCATCATCATCATTATATAACTCCTGCTCCCCCGTGGAGGATGAAAATAAGTAAGTCTCCCCAAAAAATAAATGTTTATTGTTACGTTCTTTTGCTCATTATTTTATAAGCTTGAATGACATGCTTGTTTGGACAACCTTATTGTTCAAATGCTCATTTTCCTGATTTTACTCTTATCATGGGCAGCCCATCTGAACAAACAACAAGTGGTAAGAAAATGGAAGACAAAGTGTCAAAGGCAGTGGAAGTCTTTGTTGGAAGAATCCGGAAGATGGAAAATGACTTTACAAGGTATGTGATGGCTAATGGCTGTAATGTTTCTAATTGGTATATTGTTCTTTATCTTCCCCAACATTACTGCTTTGACACATTTATGTTGGAAATAATGCTGTTATAAGTGTAAGCCAACAGTGTTGACTGCCCTTTGACCTCTTGGAATTTCTGGCAGCACCAGCATACCTTGAAAAGTTGAAGCACCATTTGTTTTTTTACAAATAAGAGACTGAATTGCTTAATGGTATTGTCTCCAAATGGAGACTATATATGTATAGAGTACATGAGAGACGCAAGAGGGAAACCCTAGACTAGGAGATTACACTAGTACCCTTGACTATTATATACCATAACAAAAAAGTACAATTATTGTTCAGGCTCTTGTTGTGCTATCACTTTTGGGTTTGGCAACAAACCAGTCTGAAGTAGACGCACTTCTCGGTTCTATGTCCATGTATAGCATTTCAAGTTCAAATAGAAAATGCTGGAAAATAATAAATCAAAAGGAAAAGGGAAATGAGACAGAAATGATACTATAAACACAAAATTTTTTCCTTGCACATTCTTGGCTTTGAACTGAAATTTCCAAGGATGCTGCAGCACCTCATACTAAGAAGTCAATTTTGCTCCAGAATGTTAGTTTAACACCCAAAGCTGAAGCTTAATGGCATTCTTTGCACCTCAAAGGTTTGCACTTCATATCTTTGCTAGTGTACTGCAGGGATGGCTGAATAAATATTTTTAAATTGTAACTATGTTTTCTTCTTTTTAATTTTCTCCCCACATTTCGAACCTGTAGATGGAAGTGAATTTTAAAGTGCTGGTATAAGTGCAAGCCAACAGTGTTGACTAATATTTTCATCTACAGCTACATTTGTCATGATATTTATTGTCACGTGAGCCATTGAAACCAGTTCCCTCCTGCATTTGGATCACTAATAACTATCGTGCTGAGACATCTATATTAAGCTCAAGTCAAACACGATTTGTTTATCAACACAATTTGCCTCCTTTTTGGCTGAAACACAATTTGCCTCTTGTTACAGTTTGAACAAGAGGGCTTCGATGCTAGATGTGCAACTGGAGTGTCAAGATCTGGAGAGAATTTCTATTGTAAATCGTTTGGGAAGATTTCATGGCCGGAACCATGCGGCAGCAGTCGAGGGTTCATCTGCTTCAGAAATGATGACTCGGAGAATTTTTCCAGAAAGACATGTCATGTCTTTTGCAGTCCCTGGAAATCTTCCTGAAGGAGTGTACTGTTTGTCACTCTAGTGGAATGATCTTCAATTATGTCCTAGCCGCTCAGATGAACTCGGGTTGCGCTCTGTGATTTCCAGTGCTCCTTTTCCCATGCAAAGCATGGCCAAACAGAAGTCATATTATCAAGGGGTAACTTGAGAACCGGAAGCGTCACAATACCACGATGAGGCAGTCCGGGGGGTTCCAGCCGATCAACTCAGTGCTGGCTGTTGTTGTTGTCCCTTATATCAAGTATAGGTCCATGTATATTGTGGAAAGTCAAGGAAAAAACTGTGGATCTCCCATCATTTTTCTCTGATGAAGAGTAATTAGCTTCAGAATTTTTTAGAGAAGTCGACGCTTACTAGCTTAGTACATCTAGCGGATTTCTTCGCTATTTGTCAATCTCTTAAGAAATCCATGATGATGGAGTGTTGGCAGGCTAGAGTGGAAATAATAATGTGAGCCTTTCTCTGGGTTCTTTGGTTCCTTTAGGATGGGATGCAAATTGGCTAGTGTGTCCAGTCTAACTGACCACCCTTGTTAGTCAGCAGTTAATTACTAGTTCTATGTAGTGCTGAGAGCATTCATGGAACAAGTGGCGGGTAAAGTGCTTGGAAATTCTTGTAACTTCTGTACCCGTGATGTTTAAACGCTAACGGGTTCTTGTAAATTTAAAGTGCCAATATTCCTGAGGTTATATTTTGCTTCGTGCAAATTGGCTAGTGTCTCCAGCTGTGTCAATGTGTGAAGGTACTGAAGCTGGGCACGTGAGGCTGTCGGCGTTCCATTTCGCTAGCACCGAGGCACTGAAACTGAAAAGCACCCTGTGTCCCTTAGGAACGGTATCTACGATACAGTCGAAATTCTTTTGCGATTTTTTTAGGGTGGGTAGGAAGAAAGAAACTAGCAACTGGAGAATTTCAGGCGTAGAATAATCAGAATTCTATTTGCTTTCCCTGTAACTCATTATGGCCTCTTTCAGAAGTCTAGCGAAAGAGTTGTCCCGTTCGTTGGAGGTAGCAGTTTGCACTGCTTAGCTGTAAATTGCTGTTAACGGGCTGCGATTTCAGATTTAACTCCCATCTTGACTCGCAACCAGGCAGTTGGTTGGAAGTTCAACACGTGTATTCATGATCTATCAAGTCCACCGTCTGACTGCCTATTTGTGATCTCAGTTACTCCAACTGGGCAAGTGGTAGTGTCGTACCGCCTGTTACCGGTTAATCCAGGGATTCAAGCCCTAGTCCTCCGCATATTTGTGCGGATAAGGCCTGTACGCTGATTTCCCTTCCCTGGACCCCGCATCAGTGCGGGAGCCTACGGCACTGAGTACGCCCCTTTTTAGTTACTCCAACTAGGCAGTTGGTTAAGATATAAGTGTACTTCATCCCATTCCAAGAGTCGTCGTAGCCTTCAAAAGTTGTATCAAATGATTTACCATTTTCATTTTTCAATGTACATTTGTCTTTTCTTTTCCACAACGGTAAAAACTGAATTTCATTACTAAAGCAACGAAATTACAAACGTTCAACCAAACAACGCCAGAAACATCCCAGGCTAGTGATCACCAAGGGAACACTAGTAGGGACAGGAACTCCAAAAACTTCCCAAAACCACAGGATAGACAGACAGAGGTGAAACCTCTTACAGTCAGCCTCGGCATAACAGCCGGAACAAACACAGCAAGAACAGAAACCTGAAAAGCGACTGATAAACTACATAGAAAACATGAGACGGAGGGAGTAGATGATAAGATCTGACTGCCTATGTATCTGTAAGAATTAGTTACGTCCAGGAGACAGGGAACAATTGCTGCATCCTTAATCAGGACAATCAACAACCCAGTGTTCTATTATTTCCCATATGTAGATATTGTGATTGGCTACACGGCGCTACCATCTTATATTGACAAAAAAAGGTGTTCTTGTAGTCATTCCAACATAATTCATTGAATGAACTCGTGATGACAGGATCAATCTAGGATGGGCTGGTTGCTCAACCCATATAAAATGTTACAGCTTAAACATGCTCTGAACTCTGAACAAAGCACTCAACCCCTGATGAGATGCTCAAGAGAATACTCCAAGTCAAAACCTAGGTAGCAATCCGACATCAAAATCAGCTTTGTCTCCTGAAATAAAATTACATCGTCAGAACATAAAAGGTCGATGCACACATCTGAGGGAAACAATAATCATAAAAGACTTGAGCTCACACAGACTTCATGCTTCAAATAAGTCTCTCAAGCATACATATGTATGATATCTACTGTTAATGCAGCAGATTAACATGATTCAATGGTATCCCAACAAGTAAAAAGTCAACTGTGTAGTAATAGATGTCTCAGGTAGTCAGGTGCAACTGCACAAGCTGTCAAGTCACCTCAAAGAACAGAAGATCTTAACACTGAGCCTTAGCATACAGCCTAACAAAATTCATTTACCTGTATATCAAACATCTGTGGCAACTCCATGCGAGTGTTAACCACCCGATCTGCAAAACTAATTCTTTTCAGACCATACAGCTCTGAACTTGTAGCATTCCCCAGGACCAGCCACCAAGCTTCTTGTTTTGCCTACAGAAAACAACCAAAAGGTTAAATGCAACACAACTGTCGAAGTTCAACGATACATTAGTTGGGATAGGTCAAACAGCAAACCACTAAGCTGAAGAAATCACTATTAATAAGGTTATCATACATAACTGCAAGTTCCGGCAACTGTGGAAAGCAGCAATGTTCTTAAAACATATGTCTACTCGAATTTACTGACATATACAGGGAACAGGTGACACCCAAATACAGTATAGTCATCCAATAAGGCTATTATCACTGGTACTGTGCGATTTAACTGACTTCTAGCATGTTGAAAAAAAAAAAACCTGATTTCTAGCATTACAAAACATTCTTTGAAACTTTTTCCCTTGAACATGCAGGAGAGCTGTGTATATCATCTTATACAAGAACCCCCCACCCCACACACACACACCCCACCAACACACTCACCCCCTCTCCCGACACACACACACTCAAGTTTCCAGGTTACAGTCACGCCTTTGGGATAAAAAAAATTCTGCACTGCCTGAATAGTTTTATCAGTTTGTGCAAATTTCTTTTGCAGCGCATAAGATTATTCCAGAAATGTTGGCCTGTTTGGAAGAGCTCAACTCCTTGATTCTTGCAGGATCTAGAGTATGTAGACAAGAATGAGGGCTTGATGGATCACACGAAATCCCCCAGTCTATCCCAAACTCCACGAATTCTTGGAGCCAGAGCTCTCCTACACAACCCAATTGCCAACAGATTTATGGTGACATTACTAGTCGAACCAGTTGACCTTTTCAATTTATCTATCAACCTATAATGCTGATACACAACATGTATTGTTTCAAGTCAGTTCCCAAATGGTCTTCTTAACTTATCAAGACACCTGTGCTGCGGCTTTTTTTGCGTTTGGCCTGGGCCGATTTGTTTTTCTGGCTCCTTTAGGCACCTGTGACTGATGTGGCGGCACAGGGTGCTTGTGTTGTACATAAAACCTCCTTTTCAATCTTAATTGAGCGGCAGAGCTCCTGCCTTTACTTTTCAAAAAACTTTTCAAGACCTGGGCAAAAGTTTTCTTCATTTTGAATCCATTTTTAACAATTTTTTATGCAATACTTTAAACAATAAGCCTACTATTTTACATTTCATCATTGCATCTATTCACGGCAAATTATTTAGATACTGACCTTGGGAAGTTTATGCAATACCTTAAACAGTGAGCATACTATGTATACTAACCTTGGGAAATCTAGGGGCAAATGCTCTTGATGCTGAACGTTGTGAATTTTTCAATTGCAATCTGATGTTTAAAGTTGGAGGTTTGGATCGCTCCTGTTCATTATGAAGCTTAATTTTCACATCAACACGAGGGAAATGTTGCAGATCCTGCACAACGGAATATAGTAGTTAAGAGAGTAAAACAATGATCATATGCATTCAGAAGATCAACAGGAATCTTACTAATAATGAATTAATGATGTAAATTAACACATAGAAATGGGAAATACTGGTAATGAGGTTAACACATAGAAACATATAATCAGAAGGTAAAATTTAAAAGGAAATCAAAAGTGCCATGTAGAAAGTAGAAACATAGTTAATTAAATAGCAGGTTCATTCCTGACACATTTTGTTCTAAAATAATATATAGAAATTCATGGGCATTAAGAAGCGCCAGTCCCTAAGATCAACACAATAGCATCGAATATTATTTGGGGCCCAATATGAGTAACATGCCAATCTAGGGAAACAATAAGAACACTGGAACCAGCTTCTTCTGCTTGCATTTCCTTGAATAATTCAAGGAGACTGGATAAGGATGGACAATTTAGAAGTTTAGAAACAAGGTTCAAAAAAACGCTAGACGCTAGGTAAACGCTAGCCTCTTGAAAAGAGTAAACGTGGAGTAAACGTAGATTAAACGTGGTTAAACGTTTTTGTTTTTTCTTAATTTTGGTGATGCTAAGCATAAGGACAAAGTAGTACAAGTTATGGACATAAAACAACACCAGCATGGCCAATCTAATTCAATCTAAATCACTAGGATGGAGTAAAGGAGAAATCCATCAACATGAAAACATCATATAGTGATTAACACTAAAGAGGCACCACACACCTGAATTAACATATGAACATGGGGAGGGATTGAAGGACCACCTAGATTGGAGCTATGTCGAGGATGGATGTAGGGGTACACTAGTGCAGGGCTTTGTCGGTGACAATGTGAGGGGCCAGATTGCATGAGAATATCGCGGCCTGCACCAACTGCTCCTGCACGCTGCCTACACGCCACCGCGCGTAGACGCAGCGTCTAGGTATGCCCAAAGTTTAATTGGGAGTCTAGGCCCTAAACGAGACGCTGAGCCTCCGTTTAGAGTTTAATCGAGATTAAACGAGGTTTAAACGCGTTTTTTCGAACCTTGTTTAGAAACCACTTTATTTTCAACTAGTATCCAAAATCATTTGGCCCCGTTTGGATCCCTGGAATTGAATTCATTTTAAGAATCATAATTTACACACATATTAGTTAACTTAATATAGTTGTATATGGATTATATTTGTATATTATTGTTGGCTATACGCGAGAGATGCTTATTTACCGTGTGAGAGCAAGTTGAAGAGCGTGCTACAAATTGCAAAGTAGAAATATAGCATGGTAATCTATAGAATCAAATTCCATCTCTCACCCTATGAATTTGAGATAGGCTAATATGTGAACTTTGGAAAGTGGTGGAATGTCACATTCCAAGTCAAATAGCCTAGGCTGTTAACTAGATTCCAATCCTCCAAATGAAAGGATCCAAACAGCCCCATAGGGAAACAAATATGCTCACAAATTTAAGTGCGAGAAATGAGAAAGTAGCACCTGATACAACTCTGACGCAGAAAATGGTTGAAGTAGCCTATGCAATTCTTCACGGGAAAGATCCAGCAAGGAGGGGACTGTTGAGACTCCTCTACCCTTGAGATGATCTAATATATCATCATTCATGGATGGCAACATCCAGAGGGATTCATAATCCCTCTCAAACCAGAGACCCTAGCAAGGTAAAAATAGAAAAGCTGAACCAATGCAATCCTCTTCCAATACAGGATTCAGACATATTTATATATTTGGAAAAGAAAAGCTGATCCAATGCAATTCACCTGTATGATCATCTGCAACAGATGCATGCAAGTCAATGCACTTGAAAGCCATCCACTATTGGCGCATACATCAATCATCGCCTGTATGATACGTATGCTCTGATCAAGAACTGATTTCAAGTCAGTGACATAGTCGCTTATTGGCAATTCTGCTCTGGAGAAATGTGCCTGCAAGACAAGAAAAAAAAAAACGTTTTAACGTCATTGTGCATCAAATACTATCAAACTAAAAATAAAGCTAAGGAAAGAACATTCCAATCATATGTCCAACTCCCTGTACCTGAAAGAGTAAGTTGGCTTTAACATGTGGATCATCAAGGTGATGTTGATCAACTGGATACCGAACATTCCCGCTGAGTATTCGATTCAAATTATCCTGAATCATCAAAGAGCACAAGTGCAAAAAAGATGAAAACATGACAAAAAAAGATTTTAGGAATTAGCTGTATGAATTTCAATTCCTCTCCTTAATCAATACAGTGACCTCATCTTAGGAAGGAGAAAAATTATTTGACTTCAAATATCTATGAATTGAAGTTGAATAGTGCTTGGTTTATTACAATAATAAATAAAAAAGGGAAAAACACCTCATTGTGCCGTACAGGAAGCTCATCAAATTCTGCCGCAGCCGACAGTATGTGCACAAAGACCTAGCAACAAAATCGAAGCTATTCAATATCTGTCATTCCGAATTAACTGAAAAACAATTAACCAAGAAATAATTAAGGTCAAAACTTACTTCCAATGATGTGTTGGGGCCTATATTTGACCCAAACATTGAAACAGTGAGGTAGCTGAGGTAATACTGTGAAGCTATTTTCCCCAAAATCAAGTACTTTACAGAGCGGTCATCCACTTTTATGCATCCACTGTCCTCAAGATCTTCAAGTGTAGTCTCGACTAACCTGTTTGGGCAAAATGGGAAAGACATATCATCGCTTTGCTGTAAAGAGAGTCAAGACTTATCCTTAAATGAACTCCTCATTCCCCACCTTGATAGATAAGAATTCAATGTGTTTGTTTCAGTATCCTCCAATCCATAATAGGCCGGATTAACAACCTGAGATGTAGCAATAAATCATAGTGAACAAGAAAAAAACACAGATTTTACGAGACGTTTTCATCCAAGCTAAATGTCATTATGCCGTCTTAGCAGATAACTTCGACAAGCCACAGAATTTAATCAACAAAACAGTAAGACACTTAATACATTTTTTCCTTGTTGAATTTCTGCCATTGTCATAACAATCTTGGTTTTGGCCCTTGTTATTTAGAAAATGTACCAACCAACAGACCATGTGAAGATGAAAAAGGATCTGAAGTGTGTTGAAGATCACGTATCGAGTACTTTTAGCCGGCTGAGTGCAGGAACATAAAACAAAGTGCTGAAAATGATTTTGCAAGATAAATACCAATCTGCGATATAGATAAGTCCAGGTGAGATAAATAATCGCCTCCTCCTTGTTGCTGATGGTGCCAGAAACAATTTCTGCATTTATGTGGTCATGCAAGTGCTCCCTCAGATTACTTTCCACAGGAAATGGTTCGTAGAGGAACTGAAAATTATATTATTTACTGTTAAACTCAAGATAAAAGATGCTTTAGATTGTCCATTAGAAAAGAAGAAAAAATCGTGACCTTCTTGTAAAAGCTCTTTTTGGGTTCATGAACAAGAATAACAGCTTTTCCATGTTGGTCATATTGCGGCCGACCTGCACGACCCATCATTTGCAGAATATCTGTGATATCATAATCTACGTATCTTTTTGTTTTCCCGTCATAGTATTCAGTGCCCTACAAGATAGAGATTAAATTATTTCACAAATAAATCACCAGTGAAGACAGAAAATGCAAGGCATTATGTCACCTTGATTATGACCAGGTGAGCTGGAAGATTGACACCCCACGCCAATGTGCTAGTACATACAAGCACCTGGAAAAACGTCAAGAAACAAGGTCTAAGTTTTGCTCAAGTATACAATTTAGCATAGATTATAAGAGAAATACTTAACCAGCTAAGCTGAAATATTAGAAATATGCGTAACAGGAGAAGGCTATCAAAGCAGAACACACCTGAATCTTATTGTTTGAAAAGAGCTCCTCAACCAAGGATCTGTCTCTGTCATTTAAACCTGCATGATGCAGACCTATGCCAAATTGCAGAGTATGCCTCAAATTACTGTCAGAAACTTGTGAAAGAACCATGTCTAGGGTGTTGTCCGCCATGCTCAGGAACTGCCTTGGTTTTTCATCTGATGCAGCAAGCTGCGCGTAGAGCACATTAAACAGATAAGATAGCAGTAATGTTTATAGTTATACCCATCTAGTAGCATATATCCAAAGTAGAATTCCACCTGAATGATATCAAGAGCTGTAAGTCTTGTCTGTCGACGTGATGACACAAAAATGAGAACTGGTTTATTGGGTGAATGAGTGCATATGGCCGCATAAGCTGGTTTGTTCATGCTGTTCATTCTTGGACAATAGAATTTCCCAGGATATCCCTGTCAAAACAGAAAAGGAAACATGGAGTTACAATTCAATTTTTTATTATGCTGTGATCCACCATTTTCCTCCAAATGCTGTGGTTAGTGTCTTCCTCTGGTAGGGAGTTATATCTTCTAAGCACAGGCACGGATATAATCTGTGAAACCAAGGGTGCGGAGAGTGTGCTGCAGGGCCTCTCTCGCCCCATATATTTCTTTCCAATTTAAATATACGCTGATTCTACCCCTGTTCTCTAGTCCAAAACTTTAGGTTATTGTCCTTGCCTGCTTCATCAGGTATTATTGTTATGACATGAAGAAACCCAAGCTCTGGCACCAGCCCGCCGCTACCATTACCACTCCCCATTGCAGCACACTCCCTCCTCACCTCACACCAAATCTGTAGCCACCTCCTGCCAGGGCATTAGCCAGCTGATATGCGGCAGCCGGACCACGAGGGCAGGCATAACAGTGCTATGTAAAGGTAAACTAACTACACTGAACAACTGAAAACAATCATTTCGAAGTAGAATGAGCAAGTAATTAGCCAGTGGGATGAATTAGCACACTTGTGAGTTGCGATTCACTCGGCAAACATCGGCCATTCATCAGATCAAACATGGTGAGCAAGCACATGCAAGACGGCAATGTTTCATGAGGCCTGCTAATGCTACTATGTGCCATGCAGCCTTGTGCCGTTGTGCATGGGGAAAACAAGCAAACAAGTGCTGCTATTATATCACCCATTTGATATTACTCAGGAGCTACAAAATTGTTTCCTAATTCATTGAGAGCAACAGATGTGCTGGATCAAAGAGCCATAAAGAATCGAAATTACAGGGGAGAGTGAGTGGTTGACAGTTGACTGCAGCATGCATGCACTGCCACTCAGATTTTCAGCAATACAGACGCATTCATGCATGATTAGGGGAGAGGGGGCAGCAACCAGGATGGCCCTCAGGTGGCTCCAACAGTGGACAAGGGGACTAGGATAATAGATCTATTTCTTCTTGCTTTCTCCTCTCCTTATACAGAGACATTTACTTGACCCCTAAGCAAGACTCTTATCTCTAATTAACCCTAACCCTAATGGGCCAGGCTGCCAAACCTGGCCCAATAGGCCCAGTTAACTGCCCTACATAACATCAATTGAAAAAGTATAACTGTACCCTCCACAAGCCAAAACAAGATAACCTGCATGATTGTGTTATTAAGCACTCGATGTGCGAACTTGATTTTGTGCACAATGCACCTGAATCTAATTATATGCATCAATTCTATGCCTCAATCTATCTTGTAAACTGCATGAAATATGTCTCTTCTCTCTTGTGCAAATTTTAGTTCTTTTAGTTTGCAAAAGGGCTGGATTAATCAGTTTTACAATAGATTCGGATAGATGAAAGAGAGAATAGAGAGATTAAGATGCTATGCAAGTCTACATATTGTTACTAACCTTGGAGATTTTGGAGATGGAAATATAGATAACATTATGAGCCATATGGGCCTTGATATACTTAACATGTATAATATAGACGGAAAGGGGAAATTTTCCTTTAATTTGGCACCCAGCCAACTGGCCACTAACTGTTTTGCAATGTATTTTTCTAATGAACTCTTTACCTTTTGTAGCACCTTCTATCACTGAGGAAGCTAGAAGTTTACTACCATTTTCATCCATTCACTTTAGATTTGATGACAAAAATCTGTGGGCACTACCTATCTTACCAAACTAACCGCTCCTTCATGTCTAGTATCAGAAGTCACAATTCACAACTCATATGCTCAGTTTTGGTTCTACTTAGTTTAAAACTTTTCTAGTCTAATTTTTGCCTCCACATTCTATTTTTTATTAACTCCCATCCTATTCTCATCATCTAGCACCAAATTGCCAGAAAAGGCCATGTATTTCCTTTGCGACCTCATCCGACATAAAAGTAAATTGTTCAGGAGAAATAAATGTAACACTGTAAGTCTATAAGGTACTGGTGCAGAGTTTTCCCAGCAAAACTAGTTAATGAAACCAATATCTGAGGAAATTAGCTCTACTGGGCAATGTAAGCAATATGGACCAGAATAGGAATTTGCAGCAATAACAGAAATCCTGATTACCTGTATATGCACTTCGAGAGGTACAGGCCTCACACTAGGCTTGAAATTGAATAGACCATCATCTGTAACGCCCAACCAATCAGCTAAATCACTGAAATATATGTGAAAGATGGAAGAGGTCAGCTAATAGAGCAAAAGTGCTACAGTCGTAATGTAGGTATACACAGTACTGTGATAACACCTACTATTCTCAAATGCATTTGTGAGAATAGTGCTTCCATTCATATGCTAGGGAAATATTTTGCACTTTATTTAAAGAAATTGAGTACAAGAACCAATATCTATACTGATACTGCACTGGTCAGGACTTGTGTGTATCCAACAGCCAGTGATAATCCACCACCAGTGACCGCTCATGCTAACTGCCATGAGTTTGCTTGTGGTTTGTGGACTAAAAGAATTGATGCTAATGCCATGATGCACACAACATATCTCTATAAATTATCAAGGTGTTGGATATATAGGCAGAAAAAACTGCATGCAAAAACATCACTTCAAAGCATACCGAGCATTTGCTAATGCCGTTGATAAACCAACAAACCGAATTGAACGTTCTGTTTGTGATGATATGTATCGCATTCTTGATACAATGACCTGAAAAACAAAAAAATCCATTATGCTAAACATTGACAGAGAGATCAAAGTTAAAATAAAAAAGAACAAATACAGCAAAAACACATTTATTTATGTATATCAGTGGATCAAAATATCCACTCTGTTCGGCTGGCTGGTACGGTACGGCTGGCTGGCTGATTGTTCTGAGAGAAAAACACTGTTGAATGGATGGCTGGTGCTGGCTGGACCAGCCAGCCGAACAGAGCCGATATATCATGTCACATATAAGAAAAGCTATTGTTTTATATGTAAGTGCCAGAAGGGTTACCTCAAGGATGGGTCCACGGTCAGCTCCCAGAAGATGTATCTCATCCAATATCATGAGCCCGACCTGTCAATAATCATGTAAAATATATCCAATAACTAAAATGAAATTAACCTATGATATATGATCTATGGAATGACGGGAAGAAACTAAATAGATAATATATGAAGGATAGGTCTAGACCTTCATAACGTAACTTCTGCTATGCCAATTTCGACTAATCCCATCCCATTTTTCAGGGGTAGAAATGATGATGTCAGCTGATAATAGGGCCATCAAATCTGGAGTGAAGTCACCAGTCATCTCAACCTATCAATTATGAAAAGTGATACTTCAGTTAAGATGTCTGTTTACTTTTAATGTACCAAAGAAATAAAAGCGATGGAGTGCTCTTTACCATCTTCTTCCCAAGCTGAGTCACAAGACGTTTTCTCCAATCATTCATTCTTTCTCGCACTATAGCCTTTAGAGGAGCAATGTAAACTACCTAAAGCAGGTATTGAAAAGGCATTAAATTGCCAGAATGCCAAAAAAAAAAAAAGGTTTCAGATTTTATGGAACTTGATAAACAAACCTTCATGTCTGGTTGTGTATTGAAAAGATGGAGCATTGCAAGTTCTGCCGAAATTGTTTTGCCACTCCCAGTTGGAGCTCCCAGGAGTACATTGTTATCAGTGTGATAAAGAACATGAAAAGCCTGAAAGGAGAAATTACGTAGAAATTTAATAGTTAACGTACAAAGAGCAAACAGTTCAGCAAGGGTACTAGATATGTTTGGGCATTATACAACATAAGAGATGTATACAGTAATCATCATGTGAGCTTAAAAAATGGATGCGTATGTTGAGCATCTGGTAACTGTAACTTTTACTTGATTCTCTAATTTATATTCAATCAAGAATACATGTTTTACCACAAACAACTGACTACTATAATTGTATAAAAAACTGATGATCTCTGAAGCAGTTGCATAACAAAAAAAAA
Source organism: Eremochloa ophiuroides (assembly GCA_038502445.1). Lineage (NCBI taxonomy): Eukaryota > Viridiplantae > Streptophyta > Magnoliopsida > Poales > Poaceae > Eremochloa > Eremochloa ophiuroides. Next base: position 103,207,792 of record JAHLJS010000002.1, on the reverse strand, counting down.
ACATTTGATCGGAATAGTTTTAAAAGTTTAATTACAATCCCTGTCATGCAGATAATGGCATTGGCACTAGAATGGAAGATAACTGTGTTCCAAAGGCACCTGAGTTTGTATCGGATTGAAATGGGAAAATCTGTACAGATCCTCATACGTTTTGTTGCCAAGGGCACTCAGTGGAAGAGGCTTTAAGTCCAAAAGTTCAGTGTGTGTTATTTGCGTCTGCATGGGCAACGGGTGCAGCATTCAGTATATAATAACAAAAATAAGCATTATGGAGCATCAGTAAGCAATTGTTCAATTCACCTGTGGCAATGTCAGATTGTGAAAAGAAACGGTGAAGAGTGTTTCAGCATGTAACCATGAGTCTGAGATGGCACGTATATAGTATTGTGGCGGATGAGGTTCAAATATTGGTACATTAAAAGATATCTTTGTAGGTATTCCTCTTGCCATCTTCTTCGTTAATGTGAATAGCTCCGAATGATAAATGGTATCATTTTCAGAATCCTGGAAAATAAAATTTTATTGTTACTGACAAATGCATGCCTGCGATAGGAATCAAGTACAAAAAGTTTAAATTGGAAATCTTTAAAAAGAAGGCGCATCTTTAAAGAGAAGGTGTAAATTTATACGAACATTAAAAAAATTGCATGCACGTCGCATTTGATGTAAGAGGTTCCTGAAGATGATGACATTTCTATGCATTTGCTACCAATCTTTCAAGGTCGTATAAGTGTGTCTACTCAAAAAGTTAGAAGCAAAGCAAATATAATTGCATTGTACAGTTCCATACCAAGAGACCCTCACGATAAGAGGAAACACTTCCTTGACAAGAAAAAGCCATGGCAACAAGATAATAAATATGGTGAAAGACAGATGAAATAAATTTTCCCTCATCTTTCTGACATAATAACAATATATGTACACTCACACACCTCAACAATGATCCACCATCGTTCTGACATGCCATGATAACGATCTTTCCACACAAATTCAGGGGTTATATGCAGATCCACCTACAGCAATATTATAAGTGGTTGTGTAAGAGTATATCATAGAAAATCCTAAGTTGGCACGCGATACTTAACTGGAACAAGCTCTTACTCTAAGAACTGTCCTAGTGATTGGGCTCACAGTTGCAGATAGGTTGACATATGGGAAGTATCCAACATATTGCTTAACCAACTTGAGCAACATGATGTTAATCTCATTAGTAACAAGTAGAAACAATTACTGAGCAACCATTAAAAAAACACCTGTTAAGACATGGCATACCTTTCCCTGATGAGAAAACCGGATCAGAGCTCCAATTTCATTTTCCTCCATCTCATAAAGATGATCCAGATCAACATTTCTTTCCTCGAGTTTCCACAGTATCTAATTCAAAGAGGAAGTGAAGGATTACATTTCAAAAACAATGGAAATACAAGTAGTGATAATTGGTACCAAACCTGAGGAGAAAGATCCTTATCAAACTGCCTAAGTGGATGGAGATGGGGCCATATCTTGCGGTCCACAGCCTTGCAATATTGTAATAATAAGGATGACATCTCAGACCATCCCCGACGCAGACAAATCTCAAATAGTGCCCTCATAATGCGTGCCAAACTTTGACTAATGTATTGAGCATCAGAATGTAATGAGGAGCTATCGATTGGAGCACGAGAAATATAAACCTGCAAATTGATCAAATGCCAAAATTAAAATCTTCTAGTTAAAATTTAATGGGGGAAGTTTCAGTCCTCAGGAGTAACCTGTATGAGAATTGAAATTTTCCCATGTTTGTCAGTCGGTCCACCCTTAATTTCCAAAGGGCATGCTTTCCTGGCAAGGGCTTCTAATTCATCCTGTTCTTCTTCTCTTACTACAATATTCTCAAATTCAGAGGAATGGGACACCATAGTAATCAACTGAGGTTGTACACAGGCAGGTCAGTAAAATGTCGCAAGCATCACAAGCTCTGAACAAACATATGAAAGGGGTAAACTGAAGACATACCTCACTTTCACTCATGTGACGTCGAAGCATCTCATTGTAAGTCTCGACACTGGAGTACTGAAGGTAAAAGTGGCTTGCAATTCGACCAAGTTCAGTGCAGTAGAAGTTACCACTCTTTTCATCAAAGCGCATCATCTTAGCTTTGTCCAGTGCACGTGCAGCATCAATAATAAATGTTCTTTGCTTTGCACCCATAGAAGGATCTCCCATAACCTTAATAAAAATACGAGATAGAGATTAGAACTCAAAAAATTGTCTTCAGAACTCAATGGAGGAAACATCACATGAGCAATGAAGCACCTCAAAAAAGAACAAAATCTCATTTGTGACATGATAAAACAACATTTATTAGCAAAATAAAGAAGGCCTGTGATACTTCAATATATACTGTTTGCCACTTTTTTTAGTGAATGTCAAAAATCTCATACTGAAAAATGCATCCTTATTAGATAAGTTTACGTCACATAGGTGTGAATGGTGGGAAGAAAAATTACCTCTTCCCAAGTTATCCCATACACCAAAGGATTAGTCTTCATCCTTATAAATAAGTATGTATAGCCAAGCCAGGTACAAGCCTCCCTGACATTTGTTACAGTGCCCAAGGCAACCTCAGCATTTAAATTATCTTTCAGAGATCCAAGGAACTGCAAGATTTTAACAACAATACAACATATTAAATTGTGGATCAAAAGAATATATAAGAGACCTTTTTTCAAGCCCTGAGTCATAAGAAGGGCTACAATAGTAAAATAACACAAGGCTATTAGATCATATGAAACTTGCTCCATTGTACAACCTAATGTTAGGATAACCCCCTGGATTTACCCCATAGCTGAACAAGTTCCATTATTATGTTAGCATAGCGTCCTGGTATGCTAACCTGGCTCTCTATTGGAAGCTGACTTGTCAATAACCTCAAGTAATAAGCCAATTTGTCATGTGTTGTGATAATAATCCCTTCGCCACTTTTATCAAACTGTGGCCTTCCAGCACGTCCAAAGATCTAGACAAAAATGAAAACGAATGCATGAACATCAGAAATGTAAGACTGTTTTTCTGAAGAAATGAAAAATAATAGCACAGAAATTTTACTCAAGAAATAATAGCACATAATTATGACAGGTTCGGATAGGCACCTGCATCACATCAAGCATCCCCAGATCTCGCCACCCACCAGCTTTAGGATCATATAGCTGTGTGCCCTGTTGTTGGGAAATGGCAATATATTATTTATTCAGAAGGTACAGACAATTGGAAACATGCATGTTTTGGAACCGGTGGAGGAACCAATGATGCATCCAACAAACATAAGTGTTGTGATGCTCATCCATCTTATCAAAGGAGTAAGATAAACTAAAAGTAATTCCCACACAAAACTTGAGGCTTTCAGTATCCCCATCCAGCTGAGATTATTACATGCCAATGTTGAACCTAAACTATCTTCAAAACAAGTGGTAACTAGATTGAACTAAACAACACTGAACTAAACAACACTGACCACCAAGATGTGTCTGTATTAATGATCGAACTAAACAGCAAAGAATCCTGATACATGGACAGGTATTACTTTCATCCTAAAAATATTTAAGTAAAGTGATAAGTTACGATAAACTGCAAGTGTTTATTTCTTTCAATTATCCAGTATTGTCTAGATGCACCATCAATTATACACTTATGTTCAGACTTTTTAAAAAATAGAGCAAAAAGGAAAGCAAAGACATATACATATACTGACCTTTATAACAACTGTATGAGCCGGTAAGTTTACTCCCCAAGCCAAAGTTGCTGTACAAACAAGGACCTAAATTGAAAGAAGTTAGTACAAGACTAGAGAATACTCTAGCATGCAGAAATACATACTTTCAATAGACCGTCACCAAACAAGCGCTCCATCAAACTTCTGTCAGAACGCATCATTCCAGCATTGTGTATACCAAATCCAGATTCAAAAAATTCAACAACTTCACGACTTTTTGCTTTACTAACATCTTTCTGCACCCATTAAGAATAAGTAAATCACTACATCAGCGTAAAAATGAAACCATAGGGTAACCTTATACCTTGATTAATGGAAATTGAGGATGATCTGCACTTGAAAATAATTCCAATTCCCCTGCTTTTGCTGCTAGGTCAATCTGAGCAGCATATAAAAAAATAATGAGAAAATATAGATTATCTAATTAGTTAAGACATATATCCACATCATCAAGATACCCACGAAAGGACCTCAAAAAATCCTGAACGATGTCATATGAAACAAAATCCATCAGCTTAATCTAAGATCATATTGCCATTTCACCTTGTATGTCCTATTGCTGGGGAGTTATGATTTCAAAATACAAGTCTATTAAGGGAAAAAAAAGTATAGTTGTGGCATGCTATTTAAAAGAGGCATATGAGGTCCATTATACCTAGTGCCTCCTTGGCTTCTGCACATGACGGGTGTGGATTGTGAAATGGAGGTACATCAACATGGGATAATATATCTCCCTCCACTTCTTTCTGTTTGCCCATAATAACAACCATACTCTTGATTTCCTCAGTGGGCAAACAGTTTGAAATGCCCCAAGGCCATTAACAAATATAGCAAAGCGAAGGGAGTAGCTCAGACGATCAGATATTTCTAACCAAGAGTACCAACACACATTCTAAATATAATTTTTAAATAAAAAAGAAAATAAGAAAATTCAAGGCATTTACTAGTCATGTCCATATGTGTTGTGTGAGGTGTCGTACATTTGTGTTTTTCTTTATCAAATGACATGTAGGCCTGTAGTTCTCCTGCGTGTTCGAAAAAAGATGCAAGGGGGTTCTTGGAATATATAGGAATTAGGTATGGTATAAGAATCCTAAACAACTTGACCTGCAGGGGAAAGACCACCCCCTGTGGCGTTGCATTGAGAAGAAATTTCTCGCATGCAGGATGAGGGAACCACCTCGAAGGCCGGCTATCCTGGACGTGCTACCGAGAGCCTAAGACATGTCTGCAACCATGTGCATCTCGCTGAAAGTGGCTCAGGTGGTTAAACATACTAAGGCTCCTGTGACTAACTAGGCTACAGCCCCGTTCACATGGCATAAGAATCCTGATAAACAGTAAGACTCACGAGACATGATATAAACAGTAAACAATAGGAAATCAATATTGCAATTCTACTCCTATTGAGTAATTACGTGATTGATCTCACAAGGAAGGTATAAGACTTACCAGGGTTCTAGCAGTTTTCCCAGTATCCTTACGGGTATGAACAAAAACCAATGCTTGGTGACCTTGCTTAATGGACTCAACAACCTGTCAATTTGATGCAAGAATCATATGAAATCACAGATGCAGAAATCAAGAGAACCATGCTATTCAAAGAGAAAAGACCTTCTCATAACACAAAGTATTGAATAGTTCAGTTCTCTTTGTGTAATCCCTTTCACTGATCCCAATGTACTGCTGAGCAAGAGGAACTGGACGATAGCTTGAGTCAAAAAAGAAAAGGCCAGTGTCTGGATTAACCCGCAAAAATTGTGCAACCTGAAATCAGAGTTGAAAGTTGAAATAATCGTATTATATACATGATAGTAAAGGTAAGTAGGTAACAGACCTCTAAGTAGGTAGGCAGGGTAGCAGATAGGCCAACAATGCGAATCATTGATTGCATAGACTCAACCTGTTGCATTTAATCAATTCATAAATGTGGACCATAAGTAACAAAACAACATATAAAGGTAGACACGTCTTTACTTCTCCATTTTTTTATAAATTATTCTGCCATGATTCTTGAGATCATTAATGCGCAGGATATTACAAATATAAGTAAGATGTAAAACAAGAATGAACATAGTGTTATCAGTGCCTACAGACATATAATTTGAAGTATGCCCAAGGCAGAGAGAAGTTGTTCCCTTTTGTGTAAGAACTTACCTGGCGGAGAGTCCGAGCTACTAGTGCCTCAATTACTGAACCTCTATCGTCATTTAAAAGGTGTACTTCATCAATGATTATCAGCTTAACCAGCATTGAAAGTGACATGTCACTGCTTTTGCGTGTAATAACATCCCATTTCTCAGGAGTAGTCACTATCATCTGCTTGATGCACAAAATAAGCACAGCTCAGAGTCACTAAGTTAAAGAATAAGAGCACTAATTTAAAAGGATAAAACGAGGTAGAGCATACCTGAGTTTCTTCAATCTCATTTTTGGTCAACTGCATATCTCCTGTAAGTTCTCTAACAACCAGGTTCAATGGAGATAAACGGCGACTGAATGTTGCTGTTACCTCTGCAGCCAAGGCCTAAATAACATTTTTTGTGTGTGTAAAATGCAATGGTTTCTGAAGAATCCAAACATTACAGATGCAAAAAGGTAATGTAACAGAGAATAATACCTTCATTGGAGCAACATAGACTATCTTAAACTCATTTTTATGTAAAATGCCATCCCTGAAGTGCTGTTTAACCTGCAAAGGAAATGTGTTGATCCACTATCCAAGATTCTATCCCAATGATTTTATCAATAATAATAAGCAAAAATCTCAAGAAAACAAATATAAACTTGTAAAAATTTGGCTTTGGTAGAGCTTGTTCATGGTGTTGGTATACCTCATGAAGGACTGCAATCATTGCGATATTTGTTTTCCCAGCACCAGTTGGGGCACAAACCTGAAAATTTGTGCAAGTTAGCTATGATAACAGAAGATAGTAGTTAGTGAGTGAGGAAATATTGCATAGATAGTGGATCCAGTTACACACTAAAATATTCTCATTGGTGTAGTATGTAGCTTGGAAAATACGACTCTGCACACGATTGAGTGACTTGTATCCCTGGAAGGCAGCTTGGGCAAACTCATCTAATTCTCTTATTTCAATCTGGAAAAAACAAAGAGAAATCCACAGTTAATCAACCAAAAAAAAATATCCAAGTAATGAACTAATGATCAAGAGGCGCAGCTCAGTCCAATGTCACAAACTTGTTAATGCTAAAGTAAAAAGAGCTGGTACAGATGCAGTCATTTTACCAACGATATATAAAGCAGAAAGATTGGAAAGAGGGTAGTTATAATATTATATGTATGCAAATGCGATGTTTTTATATCCATAGATAAAATCAATATAGTGAAACAGAAAAAGGTTATGCAAATCGATCATTGGTACTAGGTTTCCCCATTCCACATTCTAAGGTCATTTGAGTATATTAAAGAGATCTCGAATTAGGGAGGAAAAAAAAAAAAAAGAGGTCCATTGAAGTAAGGAAAATCGTCCTTTTTTTTCTCGAAAAACGCTGGAGAGCTGTGCTTCATTATATTAAGCAGAAGAGTGGGCAGAAGCCCTTACACCACACACCAACACCACACCACAATGCTCAGTTTACATACGCGCCTGTAAGCTAGTAAGAGACGACCACACAACTTAGTCTCTGACCTCCAGGGAGGCGGGGTGGCAACCAAAAGGATAATCCTTGGGCCCCCGCCGTTAACCACAAACACCTCTCCTCCCCGGCAGTGATCATCTTAAAATTAATATAATGCAGGACTCATCATGTCCCACTCCCATTGAAGCAATTTTAGAGATATAAGCTATCACATATACAGAGGATATAAGAGATGAGACCATATGCCTACCAGCTTCTCATTGGGTTTCAGTGATGCTGTTGGAGTTGGTGGAATCTTCACTTCTTCATACCCCTTCATGTGTTTCCTTGTGGTTCCTTGAGGAAGGGAAGTTACTGTAAAACTATCCGACCCTTCTCCATTACCAATCACGTCATCAAATGGCTTCTTTCGTTCACTTGCCAAAAGAAGGGATGAAAAGTCATCAACACCAATATCGCTATTGCCACTGTCCGCACCACGCTTGCTACGTTTTTCCTCTTTCCTCCTAATCTTATCAAGTTGGCGTTCAGACTCTGTTTGTACAGTTACCTGCGGGCATATAAGACGAGACTTCATTTCATAATCTAGCCAAGTACCCATAATACATGAAGATAACCAACACTACGAAGTTGCCATACCTGTGTGCCATAAGTTGGCATCTTTGGTTGATTACCTGAGGTCATTTTCTCAGATTTCAGTATCGACAATCCATGTTGAATTGCATCTACTAGCTCTCTCCTATGCTGCAGAGCATGACATAATCAGATTATATACAATTATTGTTTTTTTTCTTGAACAAATATTCCATTAATGTCATACTGTACAGAAAGCCCATAAATTCTTAAATAATGTAGCAATGAGGCGGACTTCATTATCATGCCATTGCACAAAGAAATAACAGTGTTGTTCTATTAATGGGTCATGTGTTTCATCTTTTGTGGAAGAAGGATGTCATAACTGAACTATCTCATAGTGAGCTATCAGTTTGAGCCTCACCCTCAAATATAAATCCAGGTTAACTGTAGTTCTTGGATCCTTATCATGGTAAAAGCAGAAGCAAGTAACTAATGAAGAACCAAAGGAACAAAGGATCAGAGTTAAAGTCTGAAATCCTCTAACAAAAAAAAGAAATATCAGAGAAAATCTGGAAATAAAATTAACTCCCTGCCGTGGAGTCAGCATGTAGTTGACCGCTTTCTATCTTTAATACAATAACATACAGTTCTAAAGCATGTTCAAGGAAAAAAGAGAGGAAATTTGCAACACTTATGAAACACAAAAGCTTTTCTTATAGTTGGTACAAGCTGTACTGATTCTGGTGCTCTCCTATAAATTTCTGATTTCTTCCCTGGCCAATCTAATACCCAAATCCTGGCCATACTGTAACATTTGAACAAGCGGATGGCTTGTAGGTTTTCTGTAAGTTATCGTGTGATGTCTACCAATAATTGAGTCTCCTAGGTCTTGTACAGTGAAGAGTATGAAAGAAATTGTTAGGCAATAGAATATGCCGCGGCCCCTTACCATATCCTGCGGCATTTGTAGCCATAATTAGTAGATGTAAATCAAGGATTAGTTGCTATAATTAGCATATGTAAATCAGGGATTAGTTACTATATTTAGTAGATGTAAATCAAGGGAATTACCCTTGCCTTGTAAAGCAAGGCCAGCCGGCCCTATATAACAGAAGGCGCCCCCTCCTATTGAGGTGTGGCCAATTGCCTCCCAATTCTATCTTTCTACATGGTATCAGCAGTCCGGGTCTCGATCTAATCTCCCGGCCCCTCTCCACCTTCTGCCCTAACCTCCTGCGCCCCCCCCCCCCAACCCCCCCTGCCATGGACACCACCGCAGCCATCTCCTCTGCCACCAGCGGCGTCCTAGGGGCCGACTCTGCCCCCGCCATCTGCCCCTTCGCCACCATCAACATCAAGCTCCACGTCCCCATGACCCTTGAGTTGAAACCCTCCAACTTCACCAAGTGGTCGACGGCGTTCCAGGCCACGTGTGGGAAATTCGGGCTGCTGCATCATCTCGCCACCGCCTCCACCTCGCGCCCCACCAACGAGGCCTGGACGCAGGCTGACTTCTGCGTCCGCGGATGGATGTACAGCACCGTCTCCGACGCCGTCCTCAACCTCGCCATGACCGACAACACGCAGACGGCGAGCGCCCTTTGGACGGCCATCGGCGCTGTGTTCCAGGCGAACAAAGCTCCTCGCGCCATCTTCCTGAATCACGAATTCCACTCGATGACTCAGGAGGACCTGTCCATTGACACCTACTGCGTTCGCATGAAGGAGAAGGCCGACGAACTACGCGACGTCGGGCAGCCCGTATCTGAGCCCAACCTCGTCCTCAATCTGCTGCGCGGGCTCAACGAGGTCTACTCCACCATCGCCGACACCATCGCCGGAAAGCAGCCCCTCACCTTCGCCGACGCCCGGCACCAGCTCCTTCTCAAAGAACTGCGTCTGCACAACGAGGAGAAAGTGCGCGCCACCACCGCCCTCCTGGCTGCTGCCTCCTCTCCTGGTGGTAACCAGCAGCAGCAGGGCGGCAGGCGGCCTAACACCAAGAAGAGCGGCCAGCAGCCCTTCCCAAACTCCTACGGCGGCTTCTCCAACACCTCCGGAAGCACCAGCACCAACAAACGCGTTCCCTGGGGCTTCAATCCCTGGACCGGCGAACGTGTGGCCCCTAGAGAGCGCGTCACCCCTCCTGGACAGCGCCGCCAAGGAGGTCTTGGCGCCCCTGGAGGTCCTGGTGCCCAGGCCGGGCGCAACCAGAGCATCCTCGGGCCTTCCCCGCAGGCCCACACCGCCTTCGCTCCGCTCCAGGCGTCCTCCGGCGGCTCCAACACCTCCACCAGCACCTGGGATGCAGCCGGCTTCATTGCTGCTCTGCAGAACATGCAACTGCAGGGCAACTCGCCCTGGGTCGTTGACTCCGGTGCCTCCACGCACATGACGTCCTCGGATGGTATGCTTACCCAACGCCTCCCCCCTTCCATCTCCTCAATAACAGTAGGTAATGGCACTAGCATTCCTGTTACGTCTAGAGGTCATTCCGTCCTTCCTACACCTACAACAAACTTCGCTCTTAACAATATTCTTGTCGCACCATCCATAGTCCGCAACCTGTTATCTGTCCGTCAGTTCACTCGCGACAATAGTTGTTCCTTTGAATTTGAAGCACATGGTTTTTCTGTTAAGGATCTCAGGACGGGACGCGTGATTCTCCGCTGTAACAGCGACGGGGACCTATACACCATGCCTGCCGGCACACCTGTCGCCCCATCTCATGCTCTCTTGGCTGCTTCGTCGACACTGTGGCATCAACGTCTCGGCCACCCAGCCCCCGCTGCATTAGAACATCTTAATAAAATTCATGCTGTTTCCTGTAATAAAGTGGACCGCTCCCTATGTCACTCATGTCAGTTAGGCAAACATACGCGTCTACCCTTCAGTTCCTCGCATTCCATAACTCATGCACCCTTTGAACTTGTTCACTGTGATGTATGGACTTCCCCCATCAACAGTTTGTCTGGTTTTTCATATTACTTGGTATGTTTGGATGATTATAGTCACTACTGTTGGGTTTTTCCGCTCCGGAAAAAATCTGAGGTCCACCAACACGTAGTCGAGCTTGCTGCGCTTGCCAAAACACAATTCAGTCTTCCCCTAAAATGTGTTCAGGCCGATAACGGCACTGAATTCATCAACACCGCCACCACCAAATTCCTCGCTGCTCAAGGCACTCACCTCCGCCTCTCCTGCCCCTACACATCACCCCAAAATGGCAAAGCCGAACGCATCATCCGCACACTCAACAATTCCATTCGTACTATGCTCCTTCATGCCTCCCTGCCGCCCACATATTGGGCTGAGGGGCTCCTAACAGCCTGCTACCTCCATAATAGGCGCCCATCCTCCTCCATTCAGCATGAAATTCCCTACACTCGACTGCATAACCAGCCACCAACCTATAGTCATCTGCGTGTTTTTGGGTGCCTCTGTTACCCCAACATGCAAGCAACCTCCAAACATAAGCTCGCCCCTCGCTCCACAGCATGCGTCTTCCTCGGATATCCCCCCTCGCACAAAGGTTACCGCTGCCTCGACCTATCGACCCGTCGCATCATCATCTCTCGCCATGTCATATTTGACGAAACCACTTTTCCCTTTGCAGCCACCTTAGACACCTCCTCCCCCGCTTCCCTCGACTTCCTCCTCGATGACAATATGGTTTCGGTGCCTTGCCCTACTGTTGTTGCAAGTGGGACTCTCTCCTCGACGCCTGTGGAGCAGCCGCCCTCAGACATTGCGGCATCGCCTTCTTCGACGCCGGGCGGGCGTGGTCACGTGCCCCCGCCTGGACCCAGCGTGGTTCCCTTCCCACGGGTCTACGTCCGCCGCTCCCGTACGACGACTACGTCCGAGCCGGCCAGCTGCCCCAGCAGCCCCTGCGGCTCCTGACGCCCCGGCACCACCTACGGCGCCCTTACCAGCACCGGCGGCATCTCCTGCTCCGCCACCGCCACCGCCGCCGCGTGTCACCCGCACCATGACGGGTGCCATCCCTCGCGTCAACTATGAAGGGCTGGCGGCCACGACGTCATCCTCCCCATCGCCGATTCCGACGAACTACCGCAGCGCGCTGGCCGACGCCAACTGGCGTGCCGCGATGATGGATGAGTACCAAGCCCTCGTCGACAACAACACCTGGCAACTCGTTCCGCGGCCCCCCGGCGCCAACGTCGTGACGGGGAAGTGGATCTTCCGGCACAAGTTCCATGCCGATGGGTCCCTCGCCCGCCACAAGGCTCGCTGGGTTGTCCGAGGCTTCTCCCAGCGTGAGGGCGCCGACTACGACGAGACCTTCAGCCCGGTTGTCAAACCGGCCACCATTCGGTCTGTACTCAGCATCGCCGCGTCCCGCGCCTGGCCGATTCATCAGCTGGACGTGAAGAACGCTTTTCTTCACGGCCACCTCGAGGAGACCGTCTACTGCCAGCAGCCGCCAGGATTTGTCGACCCTGGCGCCCCTGACTACGTCTGCCGTCTGCAGAAGTCCTTGTATGGACTAAAGCAGGCTCCGCGGGCCTGGTACCAGCGCTTCGCCACCTTCATCCGGCAGCTCGGCTTCGTCACCTCCGCCTCCGACACGTCCCTTTTCATTTTACGAGAGGGGACGAGCCTCTCCTACCTACTACTGTACGTCGACGACATCGTTCTCACCGCCTCGTCCTCGGCTCTTCTTCAGCGCATTATGGCTCGGCTGAGCTCCGAGTTCGCCATGACGGATCTTGGCGCCCTCCACCACTTCCTCGGCATCACTGTCACACGCTCCTCAGATGGCCTCTTCCTCTCCCAGCGACAGTACGCTGTCGAGCTTCTTCAGCGCGCGGGCATGGCTGAGTGTCATCCGACCACGACACCTGTTGACACTCACGCCAAGCTATCCGCGGCCGACGGGGATCTACTGTCAGAGAAGGACGCATCTGAGCACAGGAGCTTGGCGGGGGCTCTCCAGTACCTAACCCTGACTCGTCCTGATCTGGCATATGCTGTTCAGCAGGTGTGCCTCTTTATGCACGCCCCGCGTGGGCCTCACCGTGCGCTCATCAAGCGCATCCTACGCTTCGTACAGGGGACTCTCTCCTCGGGTCTTCACATTGGCACCGGGTCTGTCGACAAGCTGACTGCCTACTCTGACGCTGACTGGGCAGGCTGTCCAGACTCTCGACGATCCACCTCCGGCTTCTGCGTCTATCTCGGCGACAATCTGGTTTCTTGGTCCTCCAAGCGCCAGACCACGGTGTCCCGCTCCAGCGCCGAGGCAGAGTATCGGGCCGTGGCTCACGTTGTGGCTGAGTGCTGCTGGCTTCGACAGTTACTCCAGGAGCTCCACATCCGGCTGCCCTCCGCCACCGTTGTCTTCTGCGACAACGTCAGCACCGTCTACATGACAGCCAACCCCGTCCACCACAAGCGAACGAAGCGCATTGAGATCGACATTCACTTCGTCCGCGAAAAAGTGGCCCTCGGTGAGATTCGGGTTCTCCATGTGCCCTCCTCTCACCAGTTCGCCGACATCATGACTAAAGGGCTTCCGACAGCACTCTTTCGAGAATTTCGATCCAGTCTTTGCGTCCGGGAGCCTCCCGCTGCAACTGCGGGCGGGTGTTAGGCAATAGAATATGCCGCGGCCCCTTACCATATGCTGCGGCATTTGTAGCCATAATTAGTAGATGTAAATCAAGGATTAGTTGCTATAATTAGCATATGTAAATCAGGGATTAGTTACTATATTTAGTAGATGTAAATCAAGGGAATTACCCTTGCCTTGTAAAGCAAGGCCAGCCGGCCCTATATAACAGAAGGCGCCCCCTCCTATTGAGGTGTGGCCAATTGCCTCCCAATTCTATCTTTCTACAAAAATAGAGTAAAATACGCTGTGGGTCCTTAAACTTTTGTCCACTTTTCATCTAGGTCCATGAACTTTTTTTTCACTCATCTGGGTCCATGAACTTTTCTCTACTTCTCATCTAGGTCCAGGTACTTTTTCTTCGTTCATCTGGGTCCATAAACTTTTTTTCACTTCTCATTTAGGTCCACAACAGACCACATAGGACTCTGTTGTCTACGTGGCCGCTGATGTGGCACCACGTGCTCTTTTTTTTTTTAATTTCATAAACTAGCTGAAACCTTGAAAAATTGTATAAAATCACGAAAAAATCGTAAAAAGGAAAATCTAGTTTGGTTAGACTTAACATGAATAGATCTATGCAATACATATATAATATGATATGCTTTAATTTAAAGTTTTTTATGTAGCTGTAGATCTATGTAAATCTATGTGCTCCTGTGTTTAATTCATAACTGCAGCTCCTGTGCTCCTGAGCTTTAGATTTATCTTTGCATCACATGCTTTGTTGCAATTAAAACTTGTTTTTATTGTAGTAATTAATTTACTAATTTTAAGTATGTAATATTTTTATACTAGCCATGTTTTGTTATCATCCATCACCATAAAAATCTCAACTTCAAATTAAATGTTTGGTACACCAACTATTTATTATGAATTAAACATAGAAACACATAGATGTACAACTATAATAAAAATTTTAAAATAAAGTGTGTCACATTTTAATGCCACATCAACGGCCACGTAGGAAGTAGAGTCCTATGTGGCCTGCTATGGACCTAGGTGAGAAGTGGGAAAAAAGTTCATGGACCCAGATGAGCGAAGAAAAAGTATCTGGACCTAGATGAGAAGTGGAGAAAAGTTTATGGATCCAGATGAGCGAAAAAAAAAGTTCATGGACCTAGATAAGAAGTGGGCAAAAGTTTAAGGACCCACAGCGCATTTTACTCAAAGAAATATATGCAGAATAAACTTTTACAAGACAACAAAAGGCTCCTTACCAAAAGAAGATCCTGAACTATTTCAAAAGCAGTGTCGCCAACCAGGTCCAACAGTTCACCGGCTATCTGTAATGTGGGATCACCATATGATCGCAGCAACAAAAATTAAAACAGAGGCAATTTTTAGAAGAATGTTAAAAACCTCATCGTCCTGCTTTATTTGATAGGAGCACTCTGCACAAGGTCATTGCAAGTTCATCTCCTGAGAGCATCGAGCCACCACTTTTAGTTATCAAAGCACACTGATCTTTAAGCCACCTCAAACTCACAGAAACCCTAACAGCAGTTGAATTGCTAGTTGTGGATGTGCTCCAAGCATCATACTTCCCTATTTCAAATGGACCACTGACCAATTCAGCACTTTCTAAGGGTATGTCAAGAGAAACATCAACAATGAAACGGGCAGGTGGCTTGAAATCCAAGTCTGCTCCAAATTCAATTCTATCATTTTCATTTACATCATCCGCTATTCTGTGTATAGATTCATGGGCAGTTGCTCGTTGAAGGGAACCGAGCTTCTGAGCCAACTGAGCTAGCTTTTTCAAAACTGAGTCTTGTACAGTGTAGCCCACAAGGCTCTCCAACTCATTCCTGATGAGATATAAACCATGTAAGTAGTGCAAATCCGGCAAAAACGAACTTACAGCATCCACAGGATACAGAAAATTACGCAGAAAGATAATATTATGAAAAATGATGTAACACAGCTCAAAGGATTAGCAAACAATTGACACAACCAGCTTATTGCCAAGGAGATTACAGCCATACTACTAGCAGTTTGTGAGTGAGCTTGAGCTCCCAAGTTGCAATGCATAGAACTGAACCTCATTTAAGAGCACAAAAGCCAGACGAATTACCAAGTTTATTTGCCTTGAAAAAGAGAGAGACATGGCATATTTGTTTGCTACCTTTTGGAAAGGGCTCTTTCGGCAGCAACATACTCTGTGCCATCGCCACCAAATAGGGTATACACAGTCTGAGCAACTTCATATAGTTCTTCAGACACTGCCTCTCCGCTCAACAACTCCACAACGGCCCCCATAAATTGCTTATACGCCTGGCGCACTTCGCTGGAAGCTGCAACACAAGTTGCAATTTCGACCAATGAAACTAAAATCAGAATCACAGGCAAGCACGTAAACACACAGAGAAGGGAAGAGTGGGGAAGGCCAAAACATCACAGCTCTAGTCTCTAGCAAGGGAACTCCAGGGGTTTGGAAACCTTACCATCGTCCCAGCCAGGCACGATTTTCCGCGCGACCTTCCACTCGTCATGCGGCCTGCGGAGATAATGAACAGCACGAAATCGTCAGGTTTTCCCACGCAACACGATTGGGTTGGGCGACGGTGAGGCACCAGCGATTGGCGGAGCGGTAGGGAGTGGAACCTGGGGAGGGTGAGGGCTTGGAGGGCGCTCTTGCGGAGGAGGTAGGCCTGATCGGCGTCGTAGTGGCCGCGGAGCGCGCTTGTCAGGCGCGGAAGCGGCGCGAGCATCCCGGAGTCGGATCGCGGCACGCCGGCGGCGGGAGTTTTGGTAATGAAGTTGGGGAGGGAGAGTAGTGGTAATCAAGTTGGGGAAGGCGATGGCGACGCGGCTTCGGCCTTCGGTCGTGCGCGGATGGCCTGGGCCCTGGGCCTAGCCTTCTGTTTGGATCGCAAACTGCCGAGGCCGGAGTCGGACTAGCGCCGCCGCTTCCTTAATCCTTGCGGCGCAGGACGGTGGTGGGCTGGTGGTGCTTGGTGTGCCCGCCCGGACTCTAGCCGCATTGGGGTCTCGGCGTTTCGGGACCCGATGGCATTCCTCTCCCACGTCAGGGAAGTGGCGCGCTGACGTACCACACCGCACAACGGTGAAAATGCCAACAGCGTACCCTCAAGCAAATTCTACTACAAATCTTATGATTTGTCGACTCTTAAAATGATATGCCAAGTAAAATAATAGTTCCCGCTCATAGAATTTGGTGTTTTTAATAACTTAATAAAATAAAAAACCCCGTTAACAAAAACGAAAGTCCCGCTAAGAGAATGAGCTAGAAGAATGAAGAGCTCCGTTAATAAAACGAAGAGCCCCGCTAAACGAATGAAGAGCATCGCTAAGCAACGAAGAGCCCCGATGCTAATCCTTATACGCGCGCGGAGGAAAGATATGTCAAGTTACCATTGATGCCAAGTTATTTTGCTAAACTGAGACTATTTTCTCTTATCTTGCCAAAATTATATGAATGTCAAATTGAGATAACAAACTTTTGGAGATGGTCTTAGACGTCGTTTGGTTAACTGTTCGTGGCTCGTCTATGCCAGGATTGATTCCAGCCCGGTGCAAATTATTATACCATGAGAACGGTTCCCGATCCAAAATGGCTAGGAACGCTCGGGAACATTGCTAACCGAATGGTCCCTTAGGCCAGTCTCAGTGGCGAGTTTCATAGCGTTGTTTTCAAAACTGCCATGTCATTTGGAATAAAATGAAACTCAAATGAAACTTTACATTAAGAGTGAGAGTTTCATTCTATAGTTTCATTTGCATTAAATTCTATGACTCATGGAGAGTTGGTAATCGTGTCAAGAGAGTTTCATCTCATTTCTTCTCTTTCATCTTAAATACACTGCTATATCATCGAATATGCCTATGTGGCAACCTATTTAATGCAAATAAAACTTAGTTGAAACTCCCACTGAGACTGGCCTTACTGTTTCCCGTGCTAAATGTATAGCTATCGCCATAAAGCTGATAAACGGATAAGTGACCACGATAAATGGCAAACAATAAAATCTACCCAGCATACGCTGGATTGTGTTGGATGAATTTGTATCCAAGAGTTGAATTGAACTCAATTGGATGCTGGGGGCAAATTATTGAGCGAATGTTTAGTGTAATACCTCTGGTATTACTGATCATTAAAACTGTCATGTCATCATGTTTAAATTAATTACCTGCATATAATTGTGCTTAGGGCTTTTAGAGTGATTTGATTGTGATTGGGAATAAAAAATAAAACAAAAAAGAAGATTTAAATTAAGCCCTAATTGGGTCCCAAAAACCTAAATAAAAAACTATGGGGAATCTAAGGAAAATGTTTTAATAAAATTTATAGATCTTTTAAAATAGGAACAACTTTTATTTTGAGAGATTTTGAAGTTACACAGTAGAAATTTAAATTAAACTCAAACTAGTGTGTTGAAATTTGAATTTGAAATGTCATTTTAAAAATTATCATGAATCTGACCAAACACCCTTAATGAAGGTTGTAGAGCTTGACAAATAGAACAACTTTTGTTTTTATAGAAATTCAAGTTATTTAGTAAATTTTAAGAATTGAACTGAATTGCATTTAAATTTCAAAGACCCATTTTACCCCCTTTGTAATATTTTCAAAAATATTTAGAATTTGAACTTGGTGAAAAAACAAAAATGTTCTACCCAAAATTCTTCACAACTTTTATTTTTGAAGCATCAATAGATTCCATTTGGATAGGCCATAATTTGAAAGTTTAGGGTTTGACTCTAGGGCTGAGCTACTGTGCTGGGGCCCTACAGTAGTCCCGGCCGCCGTGCACGCGTGCGCGCGGCGCGCGTTGGCCACCGTCCGGCCTGGCCAGGCCCCGGGTGCCGGCGTGCGGTCGTTGGGGGCCCCGGACCTCCTTCGCGCTTATCCGTTTCTCATCTGCCTTTATAAGCCGATGAGCTCCCTCCTTTCTCCATTTCCCTCTCCGCGGCCGCCGGCGACCTACTCCCGGTTCACCGGGAAATTCACCGTCCATACTTCGTCTCTACCCGCTCTATCTTGGCAAAACCTTCAGCACTTCCTAACGCACTCATAGATCCGCTCGTGTGCCTTCTTGTCGTCTACAACGAGTAGGCGCCTTCGTCTTCTTCCTCGGGTCCGGCCAGAGCGCCGCCGCAAGCCACCTCAACGTGGCCAGCTTGCTACGGTGAGCTTGTCTCCTCTCGGTATCGTGTTTTAAATCCGTTAGACGTTGCTGACCCTTGTGCGAGCGGTGGTTTCTTGTCTGGAGCCCACGATAGCTCGGAACAAGACCTCACCGTGGAGCCCGCGCCGCCACCTCCGCCGCCGTCGACACACTCGTACCTCTGCACCATCTCAAGGCCAACCGCCTAGTCAAACCAAGTCTAGGTGAGTCCCTGTGTCGATTGCGCCCTTAGTTTTAAACGCTACCGCCCTGGGTTCACCGACGTGCGCCGCGCCGCCGCGACCAATCCGCCATGGGTGGCGTCGAGCTCGCCACGGGCTTTCATTCATCGAGATAGGTCCCTAGGATGTTGTGCTTAGGTCTGGGTCGTCCGTCAGAGGTCTCTCCCTCGCCGGAGGAGCCACCGGTGGCGAGCCGCCGCGTCATACGCGCGCGGGGCATGTCTGGAAGCGGGCGCGTGAGGTAGGGGGAGGGCCTGACCGGGGGTCCCGCCTGTCAGCGGGCACGCGTGCGAGCAGGCGCACAGGAGAGTTCATAGGCCGAGTTGGGCCAGGCCTGCGGCTGCTGGGCCGTCTCGGGCCGAGTTCTGTTTTCCTATTTTCCAGATGAATTTCAAATAGTTTTTCTTATTTATTTCTGTTTGAATAATGCTGCAGTTTGATCTTTTTTATGAATTAATTTACTGCTCTAAAAATCATGAAAATTTTTGTGGATGTTCTTTGTAATGAGTAGAATGCAGTAAAAATATTAAATAAATATTTTGGGCACTTTCTGTGGGATCTAAAAATCAGTAGATTAAATAATAAATGCAACTTTGTGTAATTTTAATTAATTCTCTGTAACTTCAAAAATCTTAAAATTTATTTTGGTATTGTTCTAGTTCAAGTTCTAGCTGTTGGTAAAGTTTGGGTTCATTTAGAAGTAATTTGATTAGTGGTTTATTAATGCTAGGATAATGGGTTGATTAAAAGGTGATTAAATGACTAATGACTTAGGGTTTGTGTGAATTTTCGATTGATTGTGGTCCTAGGTCAAACATCTTTATGACCTAGGGTATCTTAGAGTAAGTTACTTTAAATAGTATGCAAGGATATTAGTAATTGTAGCTAGTTTAAATTTTTATGTCTTGTATTTTCGTATCGTGCATCGCATTAAAGCATTCATCATTGTATGCGTGTAGTGACCGAAAATCAGGAGGTGAAAACTGAAGTGACTGCTGAGGAGATTGTTCCTAAAGTGGTCTAAGGCTTTGATATATATGGCACAGACCCTGACCCTACTCTCTTCGCACTACAAGGCAAGCCCCGGTGCATTAGCCCCTCCTTGTGTTTTATTAAATTTATCACTTGAGTTAAATTACTGCATTAGGTTCATAGGCGTTGATTGTTGTGACAGAACCGCCTTAATCATAGGGCCTACGTGCACCGTCATCGGCCCTAAGGACCCACGATCAGTCTGCACGAGTTCCCTTTGACCTAGGTGACCTACCGGGTTTCCTCGGAAACCCTAATTTACCCGAGGATCTCATTGTAAAGACCTTACAAGTATTACAACAGTTTACACAAATAATACAAATCATAGTGAAGAGTGCGGAAGTATTACATAAACATAGGTTTACAAATATAAATGACATTATCACAAACCAAAGTTTCGTAGTGGAGTAGCATCATACAACTAGACACCCTGCCCAAGGGTTATATCATACACATCATCATCCGTGCCCGATCCTACCAATCGACACGGTCTCAAGCAGAACTGTACTCTCGGCTCACCTGCAATAGGGGTTAACAAACCCTGAGTACGGGGGTACTCCGCAAGACTTACCCGACTAAAGAAAAAGAAATGTGACTCAGAAATGCAGGCTGAAGGGAGTCAAGGTAAGGCTCGAGCAAGGGTCAAAGAGTTTTGCAGAAAAACATTACTATCCTATTTCAATATTTTAACTCAATCTTATTTTAATCATAATCCATAATTTCAAATTCATTCTCATGTATCATCGTACTTTCAAATTCTTAATTATTCTCAAAAGCACCTAGTTCCGAACCACTGTTTACCAGAAAAACTAAAATCACTATTACAATGGAGGACAATACGGCTAAAATAACACAATCAACTCAGCTAAATCGACCATTGCAACTCTGAAAAAAATACAGTTTTAAAAAATCAACTCAACTACACCTTGTATTGCTCTGCCACACATAAAAAAGGTCAACAAATCAATAACTGGACATAGAAAAGACAAGATAAGATTGACAGATCTTCCAACAAACATAGCACATGACCAACATGCAGTAGACCTGAAAAACATCCTGCAGCTTAAACACTAAAACACAGAACCACACAAACACACAGAGACACATAGGGAGGTACGCGCGCACACACATCTTGCCGCACCCAAAAAAAATACGTGCACCCACACACATAGAAAAACAACCACAAACACACAGAGCGCCTGAAAGCACATACACCCACACACAGAGCGTCTGCAGCCTAAAAAGGTGAAGCCTAAAAAAGGACGCAAAAAAAAAAGAGATGAGGACACCAGGAAGTAACCGATAAGGACACCAGCAAATAGCTGATGAAGACAAGGATGAGGAGTCGCTGAGTCGCTCAAAAAAACTAATCGCCGCACACCTCGTGTAAGGTTCGTATATGAACGAGGGTTTCGAAGGCACCTGCTCTCTCGATACTGCATGCGAGTAGAGTTACAGGACAGGGAAGGTCGTAGCAACTCAACAAGAGGAACAAATTGTACTTGGTCTTTTTTTATTTGCGGATGAAGACAAACACCTATAATTATAGACATAGAAGGTAGAAAACGAAAATAGATGATAAACCTGAAGAAAATAGATGATAAACGTCCATTAATCACCAGTAACTTCTCACCATAAACTTAGGACCGTTACTGGTAACTACAACCATAATCATGAGAGTTATCACCATAATCATAAGAGTTAAACAGTAACCCTACAATAAATATGGCCGTTACATGTTGGTCATCAACTATATTTACTCCACTATTTGCACCCGATATTTATATGGTCTTAGAATTTATTTGATTTGATGGAATACATATGAGCATGCCCACATTAAATCTAACAATACTTCGTCCTATTCGTTTTACCTATCAGCAACCATAAAACATTATTTTTCACTCATAATAAAACAATTAAAACCAGCGTTTATTTTCAGTTGAAACGAGCAGGACGCTTAGCATTAACCGATATAGGACGAATTTAGCTCCTTCTATTTTGGGGATGGGAAAATTCAAACCCAAAGTATCGAGTAATTTTCACTCTGTCCAAATAGTGGGGCCTTAAATAATTTATCAACCTGGTTCACAAAAGAAAAAAAATCTCCAACGAAACGGGTCTTCTACCTGCAACTGCAGGTGCGCTGTTGGATGGTCGATTCCTACGGTCCTGCCGCGTGTCACGCCTCACGCGACGGCCTTTGCCCTTTGTTGACATCTACTAACGTCCCCAAATATAACTATATAACTTTTAATACTAGAGACGGGTGAAAGTGCATCTAGCCCTTTGGTGGGTTTTGGATGAATTGATGACAATATTGACTTAAAGGACTTAACCCGTGTGCTAAGTGTGAAACAGGGAATTGTATATCTCATATGTGCTTGACATATTGTTGAAAGCCAAAATGATGGATTGTTGTATGTTTCAATCAAACTCAAACACTAGACAACAATGAAAATGAGGTTATAGCAAAGGCTCATTTATTATGAGGTATCAATGATTCACTTGGAATCAAAACAATCAAAGTGAAGATGACAACACATTTGAATGGATGATTCAAAGCTAGTTGTGACTAAAGTGCTTGAGTTGGTGAAGATAGCAAGGAAAAGTCTTTGAGGTACTAAGCAAAGGTGAAGGGCAAGCAAGGGCTTGGCGGTCGAAGAACCTAACTAGGGTGAAGAAGAGAAGTACTTGCATTTAGTCGATGGACTAATCAAGCATGAAGGACATGACGTGGTGGAGAATCAAATTTGCTTATTCGAGAAGAAGCAATCAAAGTAACTTGATGCATTGAGATCATCCCACAAATAAAATGTTGCAATCAAGTTACATGCTCAAGATGGTTTTTGCTCAAGATGAATTTCAAAATCACTCATGACATCCCATTGTTACAAGGTTGAAGAAAAACGGCTTGGTTCACTTGAAGATCAACTCCAAGGTTTAAATTCGTTTTACATTTAAATTTGAGTTGATAGGAAAGCCGTACTATTAAGAGGGATGCATTATGATGATAGATGGTGATACATAAGTGCTCAAACCAACCCATGTGAGATATGAGAGAGGTAGGGCGCTTCAACTAGTTGAGAGCTCTCAGGCTGAGCATACCGGAAATGTCCGGTATTCATACCGGACCCATCCGGTATTGACAGTTTCAGCAGAGTTTTCCCTAACTCTCATGTTGTTTGTTTGTCGGAAATTCCGGTGTCGGCTGGAAGTTCCGACGTGCTGGTAGTACCGACTCTGTATCGGTAGTACCGCTGGCACTTGGCGCCGAATCTCCTCCCAGCCAACTCGCTGCTCTCGGGTTTCAGAAAATATATTTCGGTAGTACCGGATTTTAATCCGGTAGTACCGACCTTATGAACGGTAGTACCGGCAGCACTTGGTATCCAAGGGAGATCTGAGTTCTGACAGGTGAACGTTGGGGCAATACCGGACGTGTCCGGTATACATACCGGACGCGTCCGGTATTCCAACGGCTAGTTTCGGGGAGTGGCTTATAAAAGGCCCCAAGCCGTCACCTTTGGATGCTGCTGATTCTACTGACTTCCCTGACCTTCTCTGAGCTCTAGCAACACTCTCTAACCCTCTCTAAGTGAGTGATTGATCCTAAAGTGCCAAATCCATTTGTGGGTTCAGAGAGAATTCAAAATAGAGAGCAAGCCATCACTTGAGCACTTGTGCAAATCGTCGATCTCGTGGTTCACATTTGTTACTCTTGGACTCTTCGGTCCTAGACGGTTAGGCATCGTCGGAGAGCACCCAAGAACTTGTGGTGTGCCTCGGAAAGTTTGTAACGGTTCGATCTCTCGGCAAAAGAGATCACCTAGTGGAAGGAGCATAGCGGGTGAAATAGACCGCGGCTAGAGTTGACCTGTGGTGTCCTCTAGAGCTAACCCTTGTGGTTGCTCGCAACCGGCTCAACGGAGAGTAGGACCCGAGGGGGTGCCGAACTTCGGTAAAACAAATATCGTGTCTCACTTTGCATTCCTTTAATATTTGTGATTGTCTCCGTTGTGCAAGTTGCTGTGCAGGTTATACAGGCATATATACATCACCAGGGGACTGTGTGAGAGATTGGAGAAGAGCAGCAAGAGTTTTGAAGCAAAACTGCACAGCCGTGCATACCGGACACGTCCGGTATTAATATCGGACGCGTCCGGTATTAGCTCTCTGTGCGGAATTTTGTGTCATTTGTTCTAATCCTTTGTGGTGCAGGTGTTAGGCTCCTAGGTATTTCATATTCAGTTTATATACTCTGTTTACTCGTTTGGGGGAGTTTGTTTGTTTGTGAGGAGTTTCTAAGTAATTAGAAACTCCGGTTCTAATCGTTTCCGCATTTGAAAGTGTAAATTTTCAGAAACGCCTATTCACCCCCCCTCTAGGCGGCATCCTAGGTCCTTTCAACGAGATTAGAGATATATGGTAATTAATTAACTGGCTATTAGCAACTAGCCACTTATCTATTACTAACATTTTTGGGCATGAACTAGGTTGTCATCCCTAATTATATATGCTAAGAATAAATACAGGTTTCATATGTTATTCTATGTGACTAGGCAGAAATAAATATAAACTAAGAACAATTCTGCAAGCGGACAGATAATTATACCATTGTAGCATTTTACCTAGAGTCTATCAGGTTGTCGATTTATATTTATACCACTGGGAATGACTGGATAAACTTTAATCTATTATATTGATAGCAACTATATACAATAGATAAGCGGTGATATCGATGTCATTTACTCTGCTCATAACAGGTAGATGTCACAAGATAATAAAGATAAATAAAGATGATAAGTATGATCAAGCATCATAAATAATGGATAAACATCAGAGCACTTTCTAGTTATAGCAATAGCTAGCAAATAGATAAACTAAGGAATTAATATCTAAGATAATTCTATAACTACGTCAATGAATAACTCTAATTAGTGCAATTACATCTAGCAATCATTGTTATATTAGTCCTATATCATGATCACACGTAAAGGGCATCATTTAGGAAGAATATGAAACAGAGTCATCACCCAACTTCGCGACCGTGCCTGCTTGCCTACATACTAGGGGTGGACTACAGAGGACTCAACGCAGCTGTCACCTACGCGATCTACCACAAGACCCGGCACATCAGGGGTGCACTCACAGATAAACAGAATATCTAGACACCACGTCCACATATTGTTCATCATCTACCCAACGATCATTTGGATAAACACTATACGAGCAATTATATGAATTCAATAAGATCAAACCAACTATACTAGACATATAATCAAAGTAGACAAAATCTATTGTAATCAAGAACATATAAACTATTAAGAACAATGTTTCCCTAATCATAATGAAGAATACAATAATAGAGAAAGAACTAGAACTATACCGAACTCCGCGCTCCAGACAGATGCCAGGGCTCCAGATCCCGTCGAAGAATTAGAACTTCTCTACTTCTAATCTAACTAGGCTAGAACTATGATCTAGGAGGCTCTTGATGAACTAGGAGGCTCTTGATGGCTTGACCGAAAACTTGATGCCTTGGATGAATGATTGGATGCTCCAGGGGTGTCTGCCCCTTTATTTATAGCCCGGTGGGTTGCACGTGCGCCGTAGGATCAAACCGACTTAACCAAGGGCCGAGATGACTCCTCAAAGGCGGTGGAAGAATACTCCAGAAGACGGCGGCGAAACCCTAGGGGGGCGCCGGCCGGCCCCTAGAGGTGGCCCCCCGGTTGTTTCGGGTGCCTTCTACACTCTTCTAACTTGTCGATGACGTATGTTGCCTTGGCGTTCAAGTTTCGTGATAATTAAGCACTTTAATCCCTCTCTTTAAGCTATTCTGGATAATCCCCTGGGAAATATAGAATATACAAAACTCGTGGAAATTGTCAGTTAAAACCCTAAACTAGTGTGTATTCATATATCCTTTGGTGTCTAAAGTTCTAATAAAAATTGACGTTATCCACCGTCAACAACACCCCCAAACTTACCTGTTTGCCAGTCCCTTGGCAAACAAACTAAGCCTAATTTACCAAAGTATTTGGATCAGGAGTTGCTACAATGCTTTCACATTTTTCAAGTACACATGCGTTCAGACAGAGATTCTCCTTTGGTTTAGACATTAACTGCTCTAACCTTCAGACTTACCCATTTTACCTTTAACTATGGAGCTTTACAGCGTTCGCGTAAGCCTTGAGCACTATGTAGCAAATTCTTCACAGTACCAATATTTCGGGGTTTTTATAAGTTTTCGAAATAAAACTCAAAGCTTAGTTGTATGACACCCTCAAGTCTCTTAATATGTGATATTTATGGATCTCACTTAGGTATAAACAATGTCATGCCTCCTTATCGCTAATAATATATAGTGGAGTCTATAGGAGTGGCAATAATAAGGATAAGCATACTTGCAATTTATATATTGTAAAGTCAAACAATGGATCCACAAAGAATCGAGGCATATAATTAAATCAAGATGTGCATGTGTATGGAATATGGTGGATAGGTGTATATATGGTGGCTAATTCTAACTCTACTTTTGCTCTTTGGAAATAACTCTCTCTCTTGGATTTAGAACTTCCACGGGAAAAACATGGGGTATCTTTATTTTTTCTTTTTTTACTAGGGAGGCGGGTATCTAAGTACCCATTGTTTTAATTGCTGAGACACTTGTCTATCTTTTACACCCTTTTCTTTTTTAAAATATTTTTGCATAGCCACATGCATCCTTTGAATACAATATTGATTTGAGAGATAATGATAAGAATTTAGAACAATTAAACAGGGGTTGTCCTATAAGGTATATATTTTTTTGGTGTTTACTCCTAATGTAGGAGAAAAATATTTTTAAGGTGGATCTGGATGAAAGTGAAAAATGACTACGTTTACTCCTAGAGTAGGAGTAATGCATATGTGGATAGAGTGTGTAAGTGATCTTGATTTTGAAAGCATGACAAGGCTCTCATAAGGTATACAACAAAGGTTGACTAAACTTAATGTAAAGCAAGTAGCATAACTGTGCAAAGGTTTTCCTAACTCTAAATGTATCATCTCTGGCTTTGGTAGGAATTCACACTTTGTCATACAAGAGCTCATCATGCAGGATTTTAAATTTTCAAAATAAATCTCTAGAACTTAGTAATGCTAGGAATAAGGTAAATAGTAGCTCAGACCTTCATGTATCACATCAATCGACCACCTAGACTTAGCTGAAGCATATGCCTCCACAAGTTTCAGCTTTAGAGTAAATTCTCAAATCAAAGTAGTAATATCCAAAACTCGAGAGAATTCACGGTTGAAAACTAGGCACTTGAAAGGAATTACGGCAGAGCAACTATTCATCATCTCCCAGACAAAATTTTAATGTTCTCCAATTTTAGTTGACTCTAAACTAGACTGACTATAGACACACTCTAAAACTACTCTAATATATAGCTAAGTTTTATTTGGTTTTGATTTGTTATTTATCTTTTTCTTTTAACTAATGGACTCACAAAAGACTCTACAGACATGGACCTTTATGTGCCCACATATGTTTGGCATTTTTTTAAATTTTCCTATGATACTATTGTGAACCTTCAGGTGCTCACATATTTTTGGTATTTTATGACCATAAAATAGACTCGATAATTGCATAGGTATAATTACCTGATAACTAGGGGATGCCCCTCCCACAAACTAGATATTTGCAATAGTTGGTCTTGATAACCTTCAGAGTAAGCTTGTCAGCAACGGTTCTAGTGGGCTCCACTGATGGACTCACTCCTCCGTTATAGTGTCATTTCTGCAGAATTATACTGCAACAAGAAAACCAAAACTTGAGGCGAATTTAATAAGACGTTAGCGGTCAGCCATTAAGCAATTGATTATTCTCTGAGTTGATTTTAATTGACAGATTCTAGCAGGATTCTTTTTTTAGGATTTTCTAATTTTCTTATGCAGCAATCAAATATGTATGCATAATATATATATTTTTTATTTTTATGCCGTCACGGAGAATATTTATTCTCATGGGGCTTAGGATTTTTTTATAATGCAAGAATAAATTTTTATTTTCTTTTGTATGCCATCACATTAAATATTTCTACGGGGTTACCATAAGCTTATTCATATGGGGCTTTTAACACTTTATGATGCAGTAAATAAGGCAATAAAGATTTTTGATTTTCTTTTTAATATAAAGATGAATATGCTAAAGTGAAATTACTAATATAAACAGGAAACTAATTGATCAGGTAACTACTATCATTACCTTATGGCAAGGGTGCAGAATTTAAAGTCTACCGACAGGACTTTTTCTTCCACTCTTGTGTATCTCTCTGTTTTAGAGATGGGGGTCTTGATGGTTGCATCCCTTGTGATGCTGATGTCACTTTTGATCTTTGCTTGGCCAGCAGGTTGAAGTAGAGCATTAATAGTAGGAGCTGGTAGCATCTTACTCAATGTGCATGTTCACAAAACTTTCACTTATAGAATTTTGGAGATTAACAAACTTTGCTCGAAGTGTGTCCTACTTGCAAAACTAAGGTAGAGATCAAGTGCATAGGCTCTGCTGGTGGAAAAACACCAACAGAACCAAATCTATCTCTTTGTTTATTTTTTCTCTAACCTTAGGCACATTGAACAAGACAAAGTTCGTGTTGCATAATTTGTTTACTTATAACATGAGTGGTAAGATCAGAGGATTAAGCATTGAATATTGCATTTAAGTTCACATGGCAGAAAAGAAATAAATTGCTCAATCAATGGAAGGTTTGTCTATCTCTACATAATATATCAATTTTCACATGAGTATGACTATCATCTTCCAAAGATAAGATATATAATGTTTTAGCTCATTTGGTTAAGACTAAGATCAAGAGAATGGTGCTATGAACAATCTTAAAGAACAAATCATGCTGAGTTATTCAAGTTAATCAATTAAAGTTGTATCTCTAACATGTTTGTGTCTTTATTTATGTGCATACCAAGATCAAGAGGAAAATAATGGCTACTTACCTTAAGATGACGGTGGTCCTTCCCTTCCTTGTATCTTGAGTTTGTTCCTAAGCATCTTTTCTCCTTCGTTGCATTCCTTTCTTATTCCTTTTGCCATCTTTTTGCTTCTTTTGATCTTCTCACTCTTTTCACTTCACTCATTCTTATGCCTACAACAGATTAGTGGACAACACATACCCGAAGGGATATACAATTTTGAAATAGAAGCTGTTTGTCCAGAATTTTGTCATGTTCCACCTATGCTAATGAAAAATATAGTGTTGAGATTATTTTATCATAGATCATGTTCTATACAGGCATGGTTTAAGGCAAAAAGTAACTTGCAGTAAAAGATAACGTGAATGAATCATTGATATTTACAGTTCTTCCATCCATGATGAATGAGTTGTGTCTTCTTCTGCAAAGTTAGTGAAATTCATCATGTGCCATGTTTCTTCTCTGATTTGAATTCATCTCATGACTTACCCAGATTAATTTAAAAGTTTCCTGTAGGAGTTAGTCTAACAAAATATCCAATGTCTACTACAACATACTATCGGCTCAAAAATCAACCTAGACACCACGTCTAATTCGAATTAGGAAGATATTTTAATTTGCAGATTAAAAAGCCTTTTTGAAAATAAGATCACCACTCCTAAACAAAACACCTGTGCTTTATTTAAAATATGTATGAAAGTACTTCAAAGCCTGAACATATACTATAGTAAACAAAGGTAGCATGAAAGTATTATAGAGTGCTATTCAAATAGAGATTAAAGAGTATGATTATTAATTAACAAATTGAACATGGATTAGAAGGTAGAGACAATCAATATTAGCAACATAAGATTTTCAAAGAAGCCCTTTCCCCCAAGCTTGAATTTTTGCAAGCAAATTTAAGTTTGGATGGATATAGTTCAATGTTGCATGATGACTGGTTGGACATACCTGGTGCTGTCATTTTTTTACTTCAAACCTGGAATGGTTAGTGACAAAAATACCCGAGGGAATATTTTCTTAATTATAACTCAATGCTCAATTCATAAGGGCATTATAGCAAAAGGTGCAAGTTCATGTTATCTTTTAAGAGTGGTTATTTTGGGACACAAAGT
This sequence comes from Eremochloa ophiuroides, assembly GCA_038502445.1. Lineage (NCBI taxonomy): Eukaryota > Viridiplantae > Streptophyta > Magnoliopsida > Poales > Poaceae > Eremochloa > Eremochloa ophiuroides. The sequence goes on along the minus strand of JAHLJS010000002.1, from coordinate 103,177,733 downwards.
TGTTCTAGAGAAACCTTATAATTATTATACTTTGAGTTCATGAAGTGGTTTCCTCTAAAACATCAGCCTTTGTGCACTTTTTCAAGATTACAATGAGATCTACAATATTTATGATAAACATATGCATCCACAACCACCCTCTCAATAATAGGTTAATAGCTTAAGAAATAATGGGAAAAAATAGTTGGGTCCCCTTCTCCCTTGTTCTCTCTATCCTATCCTTGCTCGTGTTACTGATGTGGTCACCTGATGACAGGAAGTGTAGGACCTCCTGACTCAGAAGTCCTATATGACGCCTCTCACTGATATGTGGGAAGAAACTGATGTTCCTGCCATTGAAGGATGTTATGAGTACAATGAAACTGAGCACTATCAAGATGACAATGTTGAAGAGCAAGTTGGGAGTGAACCGAGTCAGAGTCCACCACGACGAAAGCGGAAAAGGAAAGCCCGCAAGAAGCCTACTTAAGAAAGTAAAGCGCAGCGAAACTACATCAATGCAAGACTGAGCAATGTCGATAGAAATAACATTTATGGAGTTACCAAAGTGGTGGGTGGCTATATTCAAGTAAACTCGGCACAAGTTTTTGCTCTATTTGATCTTAGTGCTTCGCATTCTTTCGTTTTCACCGACATGGTAGAGACATGCAAGATGGTGAAGTGTCCAATGAGGAGGCCTTTGATAGTTCATACACCAGTGGGAGAAATACAGGCAGATCAGATATGCCCGGACGTCAGTCTTGTCATAAACAAGGAAAACTTCACCGTAACCCTCATTGTGCTAGAGTCACTTAATATTCCTGTGGTTCTTGGAAATGGATGGTTGTGTGTGCATAAAGGAGTGATCCATGGTACCCAGTGCACAATGTTCTTAACAGCACCGTCAGGGAAAAGAATTGAGTATGTAGGTTGCCAACTCCTACCTGAGGAAGACAATGACTTGTTCTAAAGCTGTGCTCACGAAGGATATCAACAAAATTGATGAGGAGCAAATGCAGATCAAGTTTTCATTTCACTTTGAGTTGTAGGCCAAAAAGTTAGCAGTTAAAATAGATTTTGTGAACTATGAATAATAGTCATTCGATGTAAACTTTGTTTACAAGTGATGACCATGAGACATAAGTGGTTAAGTTCGGTATGCAAGTTGTGAAGTTGAAAGAGTTATCAGAAATCTTTTCCTGTTTCTCTCACGAGATCCGAGACCCTAGTGAATCTCGGACGAGATTCCTTTTAAGGGGGATAGTTTTGCCACACCCAAAATTATCATTTTGGGGATGTGAATAGAAAACACTAAATAAAACGAATTATTTAATAATTTTTCTAAAATTAACTAAGCTTTAGATAGATTTATATCGTTTATGTTAAATAAAATGGCTTTAAAAAGATTTCTTAAATAATATTTTTATGGATGTTGCATTCATGCCGCTTGCATAAGTTTTATGGAGTGAAAAATAATTATTTATTCAAAATTTGATTAGGCTCCCAATGGTTTTTCTCTAATTACAAATGAATAAATAGTTAATATTTTATTATGAAACATTCCCAAATTATATTTTCTAAAGGCCCTGAAATTATTTCCAAGATATTTTACAGTAGTTTAATTTGATTTAAAAGTCTATGTTTTTAATCTCTAATTGGATTTGAAAAGGAATTTATGGGAAAAGAGAAATTTAATTGAAAAAGAAAAAGAGAGACCCAACATCTCTTCCTCACCTCTCTCTCGGGCCCAGCCCACACTCCCTTTCCCCTCTCCCCCTTTTCTTTTCCCACGCAGGCCCGAAGGCCCAGCGGCCTGCAGCCGCTGCCCTTCCTCCCTCCCACTCTGCGCGGCCCAATCCCGCAGCCAGGCCCAGAGGCCCACCCGAGCACTCTCATCCCCTCACCACACCGGCGCCGACAGGTGGGGCCCGCGACTCAGCGCCCAATCCCACCGTCATCTTCCTCGCGCCGTTCTCGCGCGAGCGCGCGCGTCTGTCGGCGGCCGCGCCACGCGCTCGGCCCTCCGCACATCTCACCAACGATCTATACCATGTCCCATCCCCCACACCCCATCGCGACTTTGCCAGCACCCAGCCTCGCGCGAACTGAGCCGCGCACCACCCGGAACGAGGACGCGACCGCCCCGCACTCGCCGCACACGCTGTTGCCACCCGCCCGCCATGCATACTCATCCGTAGGCAGCCCGAACTGCATGATCCGCGCGTGGACCCAACCGCGCCGCGCAATGCCGCTCTACCCCTTGCTCTTTCCCTCTTCTTCTCTCCTTTCTCCTCTCTCGGCGCGTAACAGCTGCCCCACCATGACCGGATCGGGAGCGAGCTGACCAGGCCAGCCCGCACCTCCTCTCCTTCTTTAGGTGGCACCAGGAGCCCCGCAGGAGATCACCGCGACCCCGCGACCCAAATCCCTCTCCCAATTTTCCTCTTCTCCCTCCATCCCTCGCCCGCAGGACCAACCGCCATGGACGGCATTAGCCGAGCTCACGGCCCCGTCCCTCTGCTTTCCCCGTTCACCCATAAAGTACACCCAAATACCCGCAGTGTCACTTAGAAGCCTGCGCACCACCCCTCCCCTTTTCTTCCTCGCTACAAAGCCTCCTATTGCAGCCGCCGCCGCCATTACGGCAAGGCGTTCGAGCTCGCGATTCCGCGGCTGTAGGCCACCTCCAGCCCCAAATTATTCGTATACGGAAGAGAAGTGCCACCGAGAGCTCGTCCCGACGATCTCCGATGCTGATTGAAGCCCGGAGCACTCCGTCCCCGAGCACCGCCGCCGGCCATCGCCAAGTGCCGCCACCAAGACTCCTCTGTCAAAACCGAGTCTCTAGGTGAGCTCATAATCCATCCATAGCTCTCCTGATTCATCTCCCGAAGATAAACGTGCACCGGAGCGCCAGCTGGCCATCTCCGGCGAGGTTCCCGGCGGAGCACCGCCGCCACCGGACTGTTCCGACGAGACAGCTCAAATCTCCTCTCGCCCGATCTAATCCTATCCCTCCATTTTGGATCAAACGGCCGAGATCGCCCTGTACCCCTTCGCGGGCTCCTTTTGCATAAAAGCCCTTACACCTTTTAATGTTGAACCCGCTGTCCACAAGCAACTGTGCACCGTGCCTTGGAAAACATTCTATAGAGCCTCTGTCTTTTAGATAAATTGATATCCAGTCCATTACGTCTTTAGTTGTTTACATGTTCCATTTGCAAAAGCGTATTTTCATCTGTTTAACCCAAAATGCGTTTTCCTCTGATTGCAGATTTGCCACTATAAGTATTTTTGCTATATTTTTACCGTTTTAAATCTGATTTGACCCGTTCAAATTGCGTTAGGTTCAGTATATTCAAACTCTACATGTTTATGCCTCTATACAGTAAGTTTTACACTTTTAATTTTTGAGTTAATATTATAACAATATTTATTCTATATTAAATCTTCGGAAAATCATGACTCCTACGTTTCACCTCTGTTTTTAGCGATCTTTATATCGCTGGAATCGTAGCGACGCGTAGATTAGTTTTATACAATTTTAAATCTATTTTTCTACTGTGGTGTACTAGTTCTAATTATTATTCTTGTTTGTTTCGTGTATGATTGTGCGATGCGTGCGTGGTGATGGTTGATCAAGTTCAGGCAATGAGTTTCACGTGAAGATTCAAGGAGCTATTAGTTGAAGATTTGGATCAGAGAAAGGATCTTGATTTGAGGCAAGTATAGCTTGGGTTTTTATTTTTGTGACCATGATCTTATGACTTGATTAATGTTTAAGCAACAAACGTTAAAAATGATTTTTCAGCAACTTGAGAATTTATCTGTAAGAGAAGCTTCTGGATTGACAGTACAACTAAGAGGGCTATATGGCTTTGGTTTTAGTTAAGTGTTAGGACCTTTTCTAGCATGTTAGAGGTTACCCGTGGGGCGCAAATAGGGTTAAGCAGACTGTGGATCCCTGAACAGCTTGTATCACACAGACTGACTAATGAAACCTAGCGGTCCTAACTTGTTAGGCAAACCTCTGAAAGACTTCATAGTGGATCCTGTCGGAAGCTTTATCATTAGAGGCTACCTTTCTAGACATTTGGTCTAACAATTTAGATTAACCAGCAACTAAATCTCTTAAATGTGGAAGATTGTAATTATTGTAATTATTACCTTGGTAGTTACCTTGTCGAGGTTACTGATTCCATCCTTGGTTTGGCTGGTTCCATCCTTGACCTTGCTGAGGACGATAGTAGGTGTTATTGTTGATGAAGTTCACATCCTCTTGCAGTGTAGGGCAGTTGACAGCTGAATGCCCATAATCTCCACATTCTTCACAAGTCATGCGAGAATCATTAATATGCATGACTTCTTTCTTCTCTATATCGAGCTTCTTCATGATGAGGTCTAGCTTGGCAATGACCATGTCAGTTTCCTTGAGATGATGGATGCCTCCTCTCTTGCGAGGTTGAGTGCGTTCTTCATTACAGCTTGGGTTTGAGGCCTTCTTCTCAACAAGTGATTTAGCTTCTGGAAGCTTAAGTGACAGGAAACCTCCTCCTGCTGCAGCATCTATGGACTCACGGGTGCTAGAGATAAGCCCGTGGTAGAAGGTATGCATTAATAGCCAATCCTCTATCTCATGATGAGGACAGTCTTCAATATAATTTTGGAATCTTTCCCATTCTTCAGTGAATGATTCATCATGTTGCTGTTGAAAGTTTGAAATTTTCCCACGTAGAGCATTCGTCTTGCCTATAGGAAAGAATTGTGCCAAGAAAGCAGTTGAGCATCGGCCCCATGTAGTGTTCTTTTCTTTGTTGGCGTAGAACCGCTGCTTAGCTTTCCGCAAAAGTGAAAATGGGAAAAGACAGAGCAAAATAGCATCTCTTGGTACTCTTCTGATTGTGAAGGTGCTGCAGATCTCTACAAAGTATTGTAAGTGTGCACTTGCATCTTCATGAGTTTTTCCACAAAACTGACTAGCTTGAACCATGGTGATAAGAGCAGGCTTGAGCTCGAATCAATTCTTCCCAGTGTTGACTGCTAGGTCCAGTCCAGATGTCTTCAAACACAGGTGTTAAATCTTCTCCTAAATGTTCTTCTTACAATGTTAGAGCTGGCTCCTCTGATGGACGAACTTGAGTGGCGATGGGTATTATTGATAGTGACTCGAAATTGTCCCTCGCCTCTACAACCTTCTTCCTTCTAAGAAGTTTCTCTGGATCGTCAATAAAGTTGTTTGGAAGAGAAAAACCATTCATTCATCACCCTGCATAAGATAAGCAGATGATAAAAACAAGGGTGTGCCTGTTTGAGATAGAGATCAATCGGTAACACAATCTTATCCATTATGTATATGTGTTATCAATATTTCTTAAGTTTAATGTGCCTTCCCCGGCAATGGCGGCCAAAAATGCTTGTTGACATCTACTAACGTCGCCAAATATAACTATATAACTTTTAATACTAGAGACGAGATTAGAGATGTATGGTAATTAATTAACTGGTCATTAGCAAGTAGCCGCTTATCTATTACCAACATTCTTGGACATGAACTAGGTTGTCATCCCTAATTATATATGCTAAGAATAAATAAAGGTTTCATATGTTATTCTATGTGACTGGGCAGAAATAAATATAAACTAAGAACAATTCTGCAAGCGGACAGATAATTATACCATTGTAGCATTTTACCTAGAGTCCACCAGATTGTCGATTTATATTTATACCACTGGGAATGACTGGATAAGCTTTAATCTATTATATTGATAGCAACTATATACAATGGATAAGCGGTGATATCGATGTCATTTACTCTGCTCATAACAGGTAGAGGTCGCAAGACAATAAAGATAAATAAAGGTGATAAGTATGATCGAGCATCATAAATAATGGATAAACATCAGAGCACTTTCTAGTCATAGTAATAGCTAGCCAATGGATAAACTAAGGAATTAATATCTAAGGTAATTCTATAACTACGTCAATGAATAAATCTAATTAGTGCAATTACATTTAGCAATCATTGTTAGATTAGTCCTACATCATGATCACATGTAAAGGGCATCATTTAGGAAGGATGTGAAACAGAGTCATCACCCAACTTCGCGACCGTGCCTGCTTGCCTACATACGGGGGGTGGACTACAGAGGACTCAATGCAGCTGTCACCTACGCGATCTACCACACGACCCGACACATCAGGGTGCACTCACAGATAAACAGAATATCTAGACACCACGTCCACATATTGTTCATCGTCTACCCAATGATCGTTTGGATAAACGCTGTACGAGCAATTACATGAATTCAATAAGATCAAACCAACTATACTGGATATATAATCAAAGTAGACAAAGACTATTAGTAATCAAGAACATATAAACTATTAAGAACAATGTTTCCCTAATCATAATGAAGAATACAATAATAGAGAAAGAACTAGAACTATACCGAACTCCGCGCTCCAGACAGATGCCGGGGCTCCAGATCCCGTCGAAAAACTAGAACTCCTCTACTTCTAATCTAATTAGGCTAGAACTATAAACTAGGAGGCTCTTGATGGCTTGACCGAAAACTTGATGCCTTGGATGAATGATTGGATGCTCTAGGGGGTCTGCCCTTTTATTTATAGCTCGGTGGGTTGCACGTGCGACGTAGGATCAAACCGACTTAACCAAGGGCCGAGATGACTCCTCAAAGGCGGTGGAAGAAGATTTCAGAAGATGGCGGCGAAACCCTAGGGGGCGCCGCCCGGCCCCCCAGGGGCTGGTCGGCCCCACGACCTGCCAGGTAGGGCCCCGGTTGCTTCGGGTTCCTTCTACACTCTTCTAGCTTGTCGATGACGTATGTTGTCTTGGCGTTCAAGTTTCGTGATAATTAAGCACTTTAATCTTTCTCTTTAAGCTTTTCTGGATAATCCCCTGGAAAATACAGAATATGCAAAACTCGTAGGAAATTATAAGTTAAAACCCTAGACTAGTGTGTATTCATATATCCTTTGGTGTCTAAAGTTCTAATAAAAGTTAACATTATCCACCTGTCAACACCCTTCCGGTCCGGTCAAGGCGTTTCAAAGTCTACTGGACGTGAAGATATCTCTACCCGTATTGTCCTTCGGTTGACAGCTGGCCACTACTACCGTCAGGGCGTTTTCCTCGCATGCATGATACAGTACTAATCACCAGCTATGGATCTACAGATGTAGCGTCGGATGCCCTATTGCCGAAAGGAGGCTCGACGAGCCCACGAGGCCACAAAGGTACATGGGGGCCACCTTCTCGATCAGGAAATAGGGCACGCACATGCCTTACGGAACGAAGACGCTTCATTGACAGATGGACCCATGACTTGTGGACCCCATGTGTCAATGAGCCAAATGACACATCCCCACACCTACCACATCCCTCCGGAGACAACGAAACCCAATTCCCTCCGCTGCTGAGCCACAACCACCTTCTAGGCCTCTGGCGTATGCTCCTACTTCAGTACTTCACTCACCACACCATCACACGAAGAGCAAAACCCCCTCCCTCTCTTTTTCTGCCCTTCTCACCGCGGTGAACTTGCGTCTTGCGATCGAGGGAGGAATCCACCAAATGGGTCACGTGGAGAGGCCAACATGGAAACCTAGCAGGTTCGCCCCAACCTCCCACCCTGGCGCCGACACCGGCGCCGCCGTTGCCCGCGCCTCCGACAACGATGGCTACTCGCCAGCCCCTGCATGCCACGGAATGCTAAGCAGGTGATCGGAACCTTCTCCCTCCTCTCTGCACGACAGCGCTGCTTTTTCCTCAAATCGTCCTGCCGATCGCGGTTTCCTTGGGTGGGGTTTTGTTGGGTGGAGGGAAATTCGAGGGTTTTTTCTGCTGTGCTTTCTGCTTGCCGTGCGGGTTTTTCCACTTGCTTGTACAGGGGGACAATGAGGAAATATTCCAATTTATGCCTCCTAGGGCTTAATCTTGTTGTTCCTCATGATCCCTCGCCTATAGTTTGCGCAATGCCGTCTGGTTCGCCTATAGTTTGCGCAATGCCGTCTGGTTTCTTAATGCTGTCATGTCCTGTGTCTACTAAACTACTAATAGCACACGTAGGGTTTTGATGCCATTGGTTCACCAAATTTGTGCTTTTTAAAAAATCTTTTTTACTAATAGTTTTTGTGGATTATTTTTGTCACTAAATTAAATTCACCTCTTGAATAAGATTTAATTCTCTTACATAAATTTTCGCTTTTGATTTTTACGTTGTCTTTCATATCTTATACGATCCTTTGGAATACATGTATTTGAAACATCTTTTCATTTGCGTTGCTCTACTCCTCAGGGCACAGTTTGTGCAAAGTGTTTGCGGTTCAGGAAATAATGCCCGCTGTCAGTGCAAGCAAGACTCAAGGTAAACTTCCCGCTTACTACACTTCGTGCTTGTATTATGCACAAAAGGAAAATGTAAATGGGTTCATTTGTTCTTGTTTGCATTTTAGCTTGCAAAATTTCTTGAAGATGTCTAGTTGATCAATGTGATTTGTATATTGTCATGTGCATGCCTGTGACAGAACCGCCTTAATCATAGGGCCCACGTGCACCGTCATCGTTCCCTAAGGACTCACGATCAGTCTACACGAGTTCTCCTTGACCAAGGTGGCCTGTCGGGTCTCCTAGGAAACCCCCAACGTCCCGAGGATCTTATTGTAAGCATTGCAGTATTACAACAGTTTACACAAATAAGTTGAATCAGAGTACAAGGTGCGGAAGTATTACATAAACATAGATTACAAATCCAAATCGATATTATCCCAAACCAGAGTTTCGTAGTGGAGTAGCATTGTACAACTAGACACCCTGCCCAATGGTTATACCGTTTACACCTCCATCCATGCACGATCCATTGACCGGCACGATCCCACGCATGACTGTACACTCGGCTCACCTGCAACAGGGGTTAACAAACCCTGAGTACTGGGGTACTCCGCAAGACTTACCCGACTAAGAAAAAGGAATGAGACTCAAGAATGCAGGCTGAGGGGAGTCAAGGTAAGGCTTGAGCAAGAGCCAAAAGTTTTGCAGAAAAGCATTACTATCCTATTTCAATATTTTAACACAATCTTATTTTAATCATATCCATAATTTCAAACTCATTCTCATGTATCATCATACTTTCAAATTCTTAATCATTCTCAAAAACACCTAGTTCCGAACCACTTTTCAATTGTAGGTCAAAGGATCAAGTCTCCATATCCGAGGAGCAACGACGATTCGAATCGATTAGTACCCAGCTGGGGATCCCTATCCACACTGCATATGTAGCACTTAAGCTTGCATATGCCAACCCCGCCTACCACGGCTTATCCTACCCCTGAACCGGTCCTGCGCCACCCGAGAACACAGTACTCCTCTCCTCTCCAGGCACGCCGGCCACGAGGGTACACGCTGCTCTCGCCATCTCTCCACTCCCAGTGCGTGGTTGTCGGTTCAGGCAGTAGGGCCACCGGAGTCAGAGGCTTTCCGTAGTATGTGGCTAGTTGCAAAGTCTCGATCACAGCAGGCCTACAACGAACGGTCCCTAATTCTTTTTTTTGTCGGCGACATTGCATTGGGACTCTAACCCAAATACAAGTGTCCCAACGGTTTTCAAGTCCCTTTTCCGCCGGTGGTCAAGCGTTGGGACTTTAACCCAAATTCACAACCACCGAGCAAGAAAATCCCTTCTCGTCGGTGACAATGTACTGATCAGGTGCACAGCCACCGAACGAGAATATACCAATTCCCTTTTTCATGAATTAATCATTAGCATATATATCACACAGTTCAAAAATAGCATTTTATGCAAAATCTAATTTATTTAAGCAGGGCTAAGCATTTCAAACATTTTATTTTAAAATGGGTTCTAGATATTTCAGTGGTCAAGGTTGGTAATGCAGCAATTGGGTCATCAATCAACTCCTATCAACTTAATGCAGTAAATTAACTCAAGTTATATTTTTTTTTAAATCACAAGGAGAGGGGCTGAATGCAGCGGGGCTTGCCTCTGTTGCAGGTCTGTCACTTCCGTCAGAAACCAGAGAAACCCTCTTGACTTTCCCCTGACGAATAATTCTTCTGCCGGGGAGCAATCAAGAATTCCTTCCGAGCACCCGATCACTACACGTAATATAACGATGCATGCTTACATGGTGCGGAATAACATGAATGGAAAATGTAGAACAAATATTTAATTAACAACCTTGAGTACAACTTTCCTTCACGGTAAAGTTGCAAAACACTTCTCTCAAGGCATAAGAGTGTTTTCGCATTTCATTTTTATTGACCATTTTAATGGTCATAGAAAGCCGCTGCACAACTTGTTCAACTTCTACTGTAACACACAATTAAAGTGCCGAGGATCACTATAACGAATGACTCAGGGTCTTCAACCAATTCCAAAGTCACCCAAAACATAAATCATTACGGTTTTCTATTTGTTTTATTAATTTATTTATAAGGTATAAAATAATAAATATATAAACTATTTTTATTTGAGCCAAAAAATTTTCTATAGATAGTTCTTAGCCTAAAACAGTGTCATAATAAATTTTATGATTTTTGGATAATTATTCTGACCTATAAAAATCCTAGAAATTCCCATTTATGAATTTAAAGGGGTAATTTTAGTTCCTGCAGAAAGTGCTTAAAACGCATATTTAATATTTTTATCAAATACTACATACAACAGAGAACCTACACAGTTATTTTCATAATTTTTGGTGCTCTAGAAATATTTCTACAAAAATGACAAAATTTGGTACTATTCATTTATCAGAAAATTGAAAAGCGAATTCCCTAAACTATTCGGGCCACTCCGCTGGACCGGCCCACCGTGGCCCAGCTTCTCCCTCCCCTCTCTCAGCGCACCCCCGTGCCTCTGGGCCGGCCCGAAACGGCCTGCACGGCCTAGTTCCCCCCTCCTTCTTCCTCCTCCCGCTGGCGCCTTCCCGCGCGCGCGACGGCGCCAACTGCGGCGGCCCGCTGTCGGCGGCCGCACTGGCGGGGTCAACCCTGTCCCCAAGGTCCCCCCCCACCACAACTCGCGCATCTAACCTACTCCTCCTCTCAGAGGCTCGCGCAGCGGAGCAAGTACTCCGGCGGCCATGGCGGACGCTCGGCTTGGAGCCCACCGGCAGGAAACGTTCCGGCCGCAACAGGCTACAAGGAAACAAATGGACTATGCCTAGAGGAACGCGGAGCTCACCCGAGTATGATGGGCACGCTAGATGGAAGGGGCACGGCCGGAGTTGGCCTGGCCCCCGTGCGGTTGTTCGAGACGGCGGCGCCCTGGCGGCACGAGCTTCGTTCCGGGGTGCCTAGTACGGTAGAGATCAAAATAAACGGTCTGAGATGATCGTACCATAGAGATGGAGCCGAAACAAGATACAGTTGAGTGAGAGCCTCACCGAAGCGAGCTCTGCACGGCAAGGTGCTCACGACGGCGCTGGCGCCCGGCCGACGGGAAAAATCAGCCGCGCAAGTGACTCCGGCAACTAAACCCGACGCGAGTGGATTCAAACGATGAGCAAGAAAGCGGCGAAACCAACTGCAAGACCGAGAGTACAGAGGTGCAGTAGGCGTGGCGAATTTCCCCGGCGGACTGGAACTCGCCGGCGGCGACCATGTAGGGAAGAAAAGGAAACGGGGCGGTGGTGTGCGTTTTATACGGCGGTCGTGCGCGCGGGACGTGTCCGGGACCCCCCCGCGGACTCGTTTCCCCCTCCGGCGAACACGGGCCCGACAGCCGGGACGGCCGGCAACGCGCGCGCCGCGCGGCCGGTGTCGCGCGCGGTGTGCGGCGAGCCCTGTTCGTGAACAGAGTCGAGCACTGTAGCAGTCTTTACTCCTTTTTACTGTTTTCTCGAAATTACTTTTTATTTTACCTAGTAACTGGAAAAATCACCTTAATAAGAGTTGTAGAAAATTCCAATTTGAACAACTTTGCCTTTTGGGCCATATTCAAATTTTGAATAGATTTTGAATAATTCAAAAGGGGGTAAAAGTGGATTTTGAATTCCATTTCAAATCCAGACAAATTCTCAAAAGTTTTCTCAATAACTTGAAAATCACTAAATATAAAAGTTATTCTATTTGTCAAGATTTACAACTTTCATTAAATGAGTCTGGTCAGATTCCTGATAATTTTTGAAATATCACTTCAAATTTGAATTTCAAAACACTAATTAGGGTTTAATTTAAAATTCCACTCACTAACTTCAAAAACTCATTTAATGAGAGTTGTTCCAATATTAAAGGGATAAAACTTCTATTAAGGAACTATCACCAGATTCTTGCTAGTTTTTGAATTTGCATTTCAAATTTAAACTCTAAAGCATAAATTAGGGTTTTATTTGCAATTCTTTTTAATAACTTCAATATTGCTCCAAATAGAAGTTGCTCAACTTTTAAAGATTTACAACTTTTGTTTATGGCCCAACCTCTAATTCCATTTAGTTTTTAAATTAGGGTTTTGGGTCTATTTAGGGTTTTATAAATCATTTTCTTCTGAATTTTTGATTTGTTTTTAAATTAAATTTTCACACAAGCACTTAGATAATCAAATCACTCTAGATCATCTTTGCACAATCACATGTAGTAACAATAAAATAAATTTTATTTTGATAAATGCATAGTAACAAGGTTTTATGGGGGATGATGTGCAGGTAATCATGATGACATGCCAGATTTTAGTGGCAGTAACACCAGGGGTGTTACATCCTTCCCCCCTAAATAAATCTCGTCTCGAGATTTAAGATGCGGCTAAAGCCATAATTTTAGTAATGGAAAAGAAATGCGTCAAGTATGCATTTTTCGAACTTGACTATAGAGCAAGTAGGGGTTTTATTTCTTTTAAGACTTGAAAGGGATAAATTATTTTTAATTTGTAGCAAGGGACTTAGGAAAGTTTTCACATGAGAAATTCCCTGATTTCTCGGGCGGCTTCTTCTCCTGAAGACTGACTCCAAGGTACTTTGCATCATCCAGTTGAATTTAGGACTCCCACTTGATAATCGAAGTGTGTCAGATCTGGTTCCAATGAAACTCCTGTCAGTCCATAACTCGATCTGGTACCTAAAGCTCTTCCCAAGTTGTGATACGTGAACTACATCTTGCGCACTGGCCAGTGTTTAGACGCTTGAGCTGATAAACTACTAGCCCACATTTCTCTTCCTATCCTTTATAAGGAAGATTTTCATTTAACCTAATCAGTTGTCTCTCAACACTAAAAGCTTTAACTTTTGTTTTTCAAAACAAACCTTTACAAAGAATAACTTTTAAGGGTGAGTTTTAAGGAAAGTGAGGCACATTAATTGCGAGCTATAATGGTTTCGGAGCACCGACTACGATATCAGTGCGTACCCTGGTAATACCTTATGTGGCAGCAGTCCACAGAAGATTCCAAGCTTCGACACAGCACCATAGTCATGGGTCGAGATACCATCATAAAACACAATTTAAAGTAACCTCAGTGAAAGAGAAAGTGTATCGATTGTGGCTATGATGTAAAGTGATCAAGGACCTTGATACAAGCATATAGCCTTTTAAAACCTCATGCAGTCGTGAGTCACATGAGATTTCGGGTTGCTATTATTGTATCGCAGCCGTAGATCATGTTACACCACAACAAACGGAATAACGCCTTTTAGTTGTAAGGCTATAGTAGATCACAAACTTAAACCTCGATACCTGCACGTGCCTAGTAGAATCTCGTGTGGCCATGGCACGCAAGAGACCCTAGGTTCCGACACGGCACCGTGGTCACAGGTCATGGCACTACCATAGGCACAACCATAGCGATTTTGGAATAACATGTTGGATTTGAATGAGCGGTACGTGTCGGATCGAGGCATGACACGTATACAGATAAAAAGTCATGGTCTAGTGCTAGGTTTTCGTACTGAGTCTGTGGGTGAATTTAAGTGCATCCTAAAGTTTCTGAAGAAGTGAATTTTCAAATAGATCTTAAGGTATTTATAAATAACCAGGAATCCATAAAACAACAGGGAATCCTCAGCGGATCGCAGATACCATTTCCAAGTGATTGGATCTTAGGTACCATTTCCAAATCGGTTCCCGTTATTTTATCGGATGAGATTAAGGTGATTGCAAGGACAAAAACTTTGAGTATTCGAAGAGATTAGATGTGAATTCTCAAAGTAGATTTTAGTATTGCTATGAATAGCAAAAGAATGTTGAAATTCATGAAGAAATATGGATATGAATTTCGTGAAAGGTACTTGAAATAGAGTGAAAGCACATTAATTGCAGGCTAGGATCATGACCATCAACCCTGGTAACAGCGAGCGTCCAGCGGTGACTTTCTATGGTCGCGATCCATAAGTGTGACAGAACCGCCTTAATCATAGGGCCCACGTGCACCATCATCGCCCCTAGGGACATCCGGTTACTGTGCACGAGTTCCCTAATGACCTAGGTGGCCTGCCGGGTCTCCTAGGAAACCCAATTTTTCCCGAGGATCTCATTGTAAAGACATTACAAGTATTACAACAGTTTACAAAAATAATCTGAATCAGAGTACAAGATGCGGAAGTATTACATATCTATAGATTTACAAATATAAGTTACATTACCCAAACCAAAGTTTCGTAGTGGAGCAGCAGTCTACAACTATACCCTGGCCCAAGGGTTGTACCATAAACGCATCTTCACCCGTGCACGATCCAACACCCGGCACGGTCCCAAGCAGACTTGAACTCTCGGCGCACCTGCAACAGGGGTTAACAAACCCTGAGTACTTGGGGTACTCCGCAAGACTTACCCGACTAAAGGTGTAAGATGAGACTCAGGAATGCAAGGATATGGGTAAGGCTAGCAGAGGATAAGGAGTTTGCAGAAAAGCATTACTATCCTATCCAATATTTTATTTGATCATTATCATAATTATATTCATAGTTCCAATATTCAGACTCATAAATCATCATTCTTTCAATTACTTCATTTATTCAGAAAACACCTAGTTCTGAACCACTTTTCGGGGTAGGAAAGTGGATTGAGTCTCCATTAACCGAGGAGCACGTCGATTCGAATCCAGAAAGTACCCAGCTGGGGATTCTAACCACACTGTATATGCAGCACGCCGGCATACATATACCAACCCGTCGTTACGGCTTTGCTATCCCGGAACCGGTCCTGCGCCACCCGAGAGCACAGTACTCCACTCATCTCCAGGCACGCCGGCCACGTGGGTACAAGCTACTCTCGCCATCTCTCCACTCCCAGTGCGTGGTTGTCGGTTCCAGCAATAGCGCTACCGAACTCTAGGCTTTCCGCATTGGTATGTGGCTAGGCTGTTCATCTCGATCCAGCACTCCTACAACGAACGGTCCCTACATCTTTTCCAAAGTCGTGCCTGCCGGATACTAAGTCATGGGAAATGCCGTCCCAAGAGCACAACACCCGGCGAAACACATTCACCCTTCCGTCAATGTTCGTACATTGGCCTAATGCACGACCACTGAAGCGGACAGAGGTTTTTATATTCCATATTCCATAGTTTAAGGGAGTATATCATCACAGCTCAGAAAATAGCAATTTTGCAAGAACTAAATTATTTAAGCAGGTCTAAGCATTTTTCAAACCATTTTATTTAAAATAGGTTTCAGGGTAATAATAGTGGGGCAATGCATCTGGATAGGTAGCAATCAACTCCTATTAACTTAATGCAGTAGATTACTCGAATTATAAAGATTTTATAACAGAAGGGTTAATGCACCGGGGCTTGCCTGTTGCTCGAAGTAGATAATATCCGGAAATCAACCACCGAGAATACCCGCGATCACCGAGTGAAAACCGTACCCGGGACTGGGCTCTTGACAATAATCACCACACGTTCACTACACGTATGCGAATGAATGTATGAATGCGATGTAAATGACATGGAATAGACATGCAGTAATAAATCAATCAACGCCTTGAGTACAACTTTCCTTCACGGTAAAGTTGC
The DNA here is from genome assembly GCA_038502445.1 of Eremochloa ophiuroides. Taxonomy (NCBI): domain Eukaryota; kingdom Viridiplantae; phylum Streptophyta; class Magnoliopsida; order Poales; family Poaceae; genus Eremochloa; species Eremochloa ophiuroides. The sequence continues at coordinate 103,161,774 of JAHLJS010000002.1, read as the reverse complement.
AAGCCAACAAAACTAATTTGTTTTATTAACAACTAGGGTTTCGTTTAATTATCACCTGAAATGATTTATTCTATGTTGATATGAGGAGGGATTACCATTACCTTATTACAAGAAACATGTTTAACTATTCCATTTTTACCCATGAAGTTGTATCCAAGAGATAATCGAGGCAACATCCATGGACCCACTAACGAACGTTTGCAATAAACATTTTAATTACCCTCTAACCCATGGGCTACAACTATAAAGGTAATCAAAATACCAAGGAACAATAGTGTTTTTTTTTTTCCAAGGCCCACAATTAACTTCAAAAGTTCACACTACTCCTAAAGGATAAGGGTTCCTCATTTATTCTATTAATTATTTATAGATCACAATTTAATAAATAAATGAACTGTCTCCATTTGAGCCCAAACTTTTTATTCAGTTAGGTATTAGCCTAAAACAATGCACAAATGAATTTTATGAATTTTGAGGCTAGATAGAAATTACCAAAATCCAATAAAGATTCATATTGCATTAAACCTTTTATTTAATTCTTCTAATTAGGCTTATAATAACATATGATTACACTAATTCAAATTGGCCCCAAAAATTACCAACAGCAAGATATTGATCTAAAATAGTACCACAATAATTTTCATGATTTTTGGATCAACCTATATTTAATTAAAAATCAACAAACTTTCATTTATTAATTAATCTACTGATTTATACACCAGGCAAAAAGTACTGGAACACACTATATTATATTTTTAGCAAATACTACATATCACAGAGAGCATACACAAATATTTTCATACTTTTTGGAGCACCAGATTTATTTATACATAAATAACAAAAGACAGAACTATTCAAATAATTAAAAATGGGAAAGGCATTTGAAATTCACTGGGAAAAGGAAAAACGATCCGGCCCACGGCAGCCCAACGGCCGCAGACCGGCCCACGCTCTCCCTGCCTCTCCCCGCTCTCACCTGCGCCCTGACTGGGCCGGCCCAAAAGCCTGGCACGGCCCAGCCGGCTCCTTCTTCCTCCTCTCGGCCACGCTCCCGCGCGCGCACGCCGGCACGACGCGGCGGCCCGACGCGAAGCTCGCCGCCGGCGATCTCCGAGACGAAACCGAGCGTACCACAACGCACCCCAAGACCTAGCGGACAGCCTATCATGCATGGCCAGAGGACTACACGCCTCCAGCGAGCTTGAGCCCACTCATGGCGGACGCGGCGGCGCGGCCAACTCGACCCGGTCGTAATGGTGCGGTAGTGTTCAGGGAAAAGGTTCGGGGAGGCGCGGGAGCTCACCACGGTTCTAGACCGGTAGTAGGCCAAGACAGAGGCGGTGCAGAACGCGGACTCCGATGTCGAGCAGCACGGCGGCGGCACCCTCCGATGGCAACCTCCACGTCCTGGCGGCCCTAGGGAACCAGAGGGGAAACCGTCGCGAGCATGAGGACCGGTCGGTCACACAGAGGCTAGAACACAATGGCTCAGGGTTCAGAGCTCACCCGAGCGGCCTCGGCACGACGACTTGGCTTGCGGTGGCGCTCCGGCCGGCCGCGAGGACGACGACACGGACTGGGGCTTGACCAAGACGCAACGGTGCACACCAAGGGGTCCAGACGAGGCGCAAGAGAGTAAAGGGGCAGTGTGCAAAGCAATTTGGACGGCGGTGGCTTGTGGGTCGCGAATTTGATCAAGAACGGCAAGGCGGTCGCCGGTTACCGAACGGAGGAAAACGAGATGGGGGGGGGGGCTCGTCGCCTTTAAGGGCTCGGGGAGAGGGGACAGGGATGGTCCAAGGCGACGTGGTGTCCCCGACAACCTTGGATGCGAGGAGGGGGCACTCGGCCGGCCGGCACGGGAGGCGCGGCACGCGCGCGGCGCGGTCGGCTGCCGTCTCTGTTCAAGAACAGAGAGAGGGGGCGAATCACTGTAGCGAGTTAACTCCTCTTCCTACTGTTTTTGATGAATTGCTCTAGATTCTGAGTAAGCACTCGAATTTGTGCCAAAATAAAAGTTGTAGTGTTATGAATTCTACACAACTTTGGTTTTGGAACCAATTCCAAATTCGAATTAGTTTTGAAACTACAGTAAAAGGGGTAAAAGGGGTTTTGAAATTTCAAAACAAGTTTTTGAAATTACTTTTTATTTTTCTCAAGAACTTGAAAAATGCCCAAAATAAAAGTTGCTCTACTCTCTGAGCTTTACAACTCCTATTAAGGAAGTTTTGCCAAATTATTGATATTTTTGAAAATAGCATTTCAATTTGAAATTTTGAACTAGTATTTCAAGGTTAAATCAAATTTTTATAAAAGAACTTCAAAATTGGTCAAAATAAAAGTTGTGCATCTCAGAGAGATCTAAAACTCTTGTTAAGGAAGTTTTATCAGATTCTCAAAAATTTTTGAAGTGCATTTTCAAATTCGAATCTTAAAGCACTGTTTTGAGCTTAATTCAAATATTTTCAACACGACCTCAAAATATCCCAAAATAAAAGTTACTTCATTTTAAAATATTTACAACTTTTATTAAGGCACCCAACTCAGATTCCTTATAGTTTTTGATTTAGGGTTTTAGGGCCAAGATAAGGTTCAAATTGGATTTTTTTCTTTTTATTTAATAATTGATTTTAGTTAAGGGTTTATTGCACAATCATTCACAAACACAATCAAGCAAATCACTCTAACCCTAAGGCACAGGCAAAATGCAATGATAGAAAAAATTAAACATGATGACATGACAGTTTAATCAACCGTAACACCGGAGGTGTTACAACCTTCCCCCCTAAAAGAAATCTCGTCCCGAGATTCGACAGGTAAAACTGTTTTTATACAAAGTAATGGAAAAGAAAATATGTCAAGTATACATATTCTATCTTGACTAACATTCAATTAGGGTTTTCACCTATAGAATTAGAAAGGAAAAAGCATAGGAAAAGTTTTAGGAAAGCCTCCAGATAAGAATGTTTCTGATTTCCTTGGTAACTTCTTCACCTGCATACTCGCTACATTGCACCTTGTACAATCTTGTTGCGGTTTGTTGAGTAACACAATCTTCCTAGCTTGGACTCATATTGGATTCCCAATGTCTGTTGGAGCTGGTTAAACTTTCTTTCTTGATCTGATTCTTGAAGGCACTTCTCCAGGGTGATATATAAATCACGCTCTTGCGCAGCTAACAAATGCTCGGAGTGTGTCAGACCTGGTCCAATTCACTCTTATCAAGTCAACATCTTGTGCAGACTCTTGTTGACACTTCCTAAGGGGTGACTTATGAAACACACTTTGCACACTCATGAGGGTTCAGACACCGAAGTCGACATGCTTCTAACTCACACTTAGCCTCCCATTTATAATGAAGATTCTATTTAACCTAATCAGTTGTCTCTCAACACTATAACCTTAAACCTTAATTCTTCCAAAATAACACACCTATGAGGAATGCTAGCTGAGTGGGATTTCATAATGAGTGCAGGTTAAGAGTGGCGATACCAGCGTGGGTCAAGTAGCTACTCCTGTATAAAACAAGAGAAACTCTCGGTTGCGGTGCGGCACCATCAGTCGATAACCTTAACACCATTATCAAATATACCCAAATAATTCACTGCAAGGTGGTTTTTGCATTTCACTTTAATTTTTCACTATAACAAACACCCTCGTTATTACTTAAGTTGAAATGGTTTTTCAAAAGTGGTTCTAGAAGTACATAGAGTTTATACAAGTCAATTGCAACCCTCAAAGAGATTTCAAGGAGGTAATGAACTGATGACACATTAATTGCGAGCTACAATGGTTCAGGAGTGCCGACTACGATACCAGTGCATACCCTATCGAACTCTTATGTGGCTGCAGTCCACAGAAGATCCAAGTTTAGCACGGCACCACAGTCACGGTTCGAGTTACCATTATAGAACGCAATTAAAGTGACCATAGCAAGGAGAAAAGTAAGGTGATTGCGAATATGATGAAATATGATCACCGATATTGACACGAGCATATACCTTCAAAATCTCAAGTAGTGAAGTTACGAGAGACCTTAGGTTGCTATATTGTATCTCAATCGTAGGTCATGTTTCACCAAACCAAATCGATTAGAGCTTTATTCGTTGTGAAAGTATAGCAGATCAGAACCTTCGTCCGTGATACCCGCACGTGCCTAGTGGAACCTCGTGTGGCCATGGCACACGAGAGACCCTAGGTTTCGACGCGGCACCATGGTCTTAGGTTATGGCACTACTATATGACACAAACTATAAAGATTGGGATAATACGTCGAATTCAAGAGAGTGGTATGTGCCGAATCAGGGCATGACACATGCATAGGTGGATATCAAGAATTAAGATCGAGTTTTGGACTAGGCAGTGGGATGAATGCGAGGGCATCACAAAATTTTAAAGAAATAGATTTTTGTAGGTTCCAAGTTAATCAGGAATTCATAAACAACAAGGAATCCTCAGTAGATCGTAGGTGCCATTTCCAAGTGAATGGATTTCAGTTACCATTTCCAAATCGGTTCCCGCTGTTTTATCGGTTCAGATTAAGATAATTGCACGATTAGAAATTTTTAAAATTCTAAGATACTAAATGTGAATCTTAGAGTAGGTTTTTAACACTTAGAAACAAACATGTGTTTGGTGGAAGAGTATAGGCAGGGAGTGAAAGCGCATTAATTGTAGGCCAGGATTATAACTATTAACCTTGATAACAGCGAGCGTCCGGCAGTAACTCCCATGGTTGCGACCCATAAGAGACCCCAGATTTCGACGCTGCATCGTGGTCATGGATTACAACATCCGAGAGACTACAACCACAATAGCTTTTAAAAGAAGTAATAGGATCTTCAAAAGGAAAAGATAAACTTTCAATTGAATTGATCTCAAGGAACATAGGATTAGCTACAGTTCGAAGTTTGACTGGCAGAGTAAAGGAGTGCATCCAAAACCTTCTCAAAGTCTTGGAGCTATTGGAGTGAGATGAACAAGGATTGATAAAAACTTCATGTTAGCAAGATTCACCATATTTTTAATACACCTACCACTCATTAACCATAAGAAGAAAATTACCATAAAGCAACATAATTTAACAAGGTTCGGGTAAGCAAGGTTTACACAATAATTAACCTGGACTACTAGCTTAGGTGGTTCTACTTCAAACAGGAAACTACCTTGACTCCAGTTTCTTATTGACTTAGAGCTTCGTTACAAAAGGCGCTTAACCAAGGGTTAACCTAACATGACACTGAGTTGAAGGAACCAACTAACTTCATCACTAATCAATCTGATCACTCACTACTCTGGATTCTGAGTCATTTGCTGCTCCCACTAATTCTTCGTCTGCATTTTCTGCTGAACTAGACTCTTCTTGGCTATCAGCTGCAGCAACAGGCATTGGATCATTCATGGCATGGAGCATCTGCACCTCACGCTGCAATTCCACGATATTCTGATGAGCTGCCTGAAGTTGTTGTTGATAAGTGTTGTGCAGGCCCCAAAACATCGCATCCTGATGCTGCAAATATCCAATTGTCTCTCTAAGGCCTTCTCTTGCCATGACAGCATAAGAATGGGCTTCCTCACATTGCTGGACGAGAAGTCCAGTCTGCAGGTGAAGGCTATCCACCTGACTCACCAGCTCCGCTATGCGGCGCTTGTCTGCTTGCTGTTGTGCTTCAAGCGCTTCTATATGAACTTCGAGGCCGATCTTTTCTGCATTACTGATTTGAGTAGCCTCTTTCCACTTTAAGGCTTCCTGACTAGCCTCTTTCTCCTTTAGTTCTGTACTCTTGAGTGCAGTATAGCATTCAGAGTAGAGCTCACGCCACTGTTCTCGTCCTTGCTCACGAGTCAGATGCAGATTGAGTACAGCTAGCATAGCTCGTGCAGTGGCTACTAATATAGGATCTGGTTGCACAGAACCTCCTTCCAGCTGTTGGATTTGTCGCTGCAGAATACCCCAACTTCCTGGTACCTCTGACGAAAGCGTACTTGGAGCTGAGGCGCTGACCTCTGTCTGACACCTAGAGCTAATCTTCCTTAATATTTCCAATGCAGCTGCCTGGGCTCCTTCCCAGGGAGTCATTCCTTCCGCCTTGGCATTCCAAACTGGCCAAAACGGAACAGCGGTACAAGCAGGTACCTGGAGAGACACTTCACAACACGGACGACCAAGGAGAACAGTGTAGGACCAGTGGTACTTGGGCGGCTCTAAGTAACCCACTTCTTGCAGTAGCTGCCACAACAGTGTGGGTGTTCCAAACGTTGCCAAGAAGTCATCCATTCCCGCAACAGGGCTTTGTGACTCCATCTGTCTAGAAGAAGGGTAAGATTTCATTCTAATGGATATGTTTGAGACCCGTTTTATTTTTAAAACATCGCTATGGGGGATTATTAATAGTTGTGATGTCATGATGCATGAACGTTCCAACGCGAATTAGAATACTCCGATATACTCATATATTCACGTAAATATAATATTAGAGTGACAAGCACTCAACATTTTAGAACATAGGGCATACTTAAGGTGCTAATCCACTACTAGACCTAAAATCTAACTGCAATTCTATAGAAAGAATTAGGAAAGGACTTTAGAGAATGAATGAGGGAAGTTTAGAAGCAACTGGTGCCAACTACCCCGTTGATTTCATTTATTCGAAATCATTTTGAAGCTTTTGGAAAGTAACACTGCAAGTACTTTACAATGAGAAGCTCTGATACCAACTGTGACAGAACCGCCTTAATCATAGGGCCCACGTGCACCATCATCGCCCCTAGGGACATCCGGTTACTGTGCACGAGTTCCCTAATGACCTAGGTGGCCTGCCGGGTCTCCTAGGAAACCCAATTTTTCCCGAGGATCTCATTGTAAAGACATTACAAGTATTACAACAGTTTACAAAAATAATCTGAATCAGAGTACAAGATGCGGAAGTATTACATATCTATAGATTTACAAATATAAGTTACATTACCCAAACCAAAGTTTCGTAGTGGAGCAGCAGTCTACAACTATACCCTGGCCCAAGGGTTGTACCATAAACGCATCTTCACCCGTGCACGATCCAACACCCGGCACGGTCCCAAGCAGACTTGAACTCTCGGCGCACCTGCAACAGGGGTTAACAAACCCTGAGTACTTGGGGTACTCCGCAAGACTTACCCGACTAAAGGTGTAAGATGAGACTCAGGAATGCAAGGATATGGGTAAGGCTAGCAGAGGATAAGGAGTTTGCAGAAAAGCATTACTATCCTATCCAATATTTTATTTGATCATTATCATAATTATATTCATAGTTCCAATATTCAGACTCATAAATCATCATTCTTTCAATTACTTCATTTATTCAGAAAACACCTAGTTCTGAACCACTTTTCGGGGTAGGAAAGTGGATTGAGTCTCCATTAACCGAGGAGCACGTCGATTCGAATCCAGAAAGTACCCAGCTGGGGATTCTAACCACACTGTATATGCAGCACGCCGGCATACATATACCAACCCGTCGTTACGGCTTTGCTATCCCGGAACCGGTCCTGCGCCACCCGAGAGCACAGTACTCCACTCATCTCCAGGCACGCCGGCCACGTGGGTACAAGCTACTCTCGCCATCTCTCCACTCCCAGTGCGTGGTTGTCGGTTCCAGCAATAGCGCTACCGAACTCTAGGCTTTCCGCATTGGTATGTGGCTAGGCTGTTCATCTCGATCCAGCACTCCTACAACGAACGGTCCCTACATCTTTTCCAAAGTCGTGCCTGCCGGATACTAAGTCATGGGAAATGCCGTCCCAAGAGCACAACACCCGGCGAAACACATTCACCCTTCCGTCAATGTTCGTACATTGGCCTAATGCACGACCACTGAAGCGGACAGAGGTTTTTATATTCCATATTCCATAGTTTAAGGGAGTATATCATCACAGCTCAGAAAATAGCAATTTTGCAAGAACTAAATTATTTAAGCAGGTCTAAGCATTTTTCAAACCATTTTATTTAAAATAGGTTTCAGGGTAATAATAGTGGGGCAATGCATCTGGATAGGTAGCAATCAACTCCTATTAACTTAATGCAGTAGATTACTCGAATTATAAAGATTTTATAACAGAAGGGTTAATGCACCGGGGCTTGCCTGTTGCTCGAAGTAGATAATATCCGGAAATCAACCACCGAGAATACCCGCGATCACCGAGTGAAAACCGTACCCGGGACTGGGCTCTTGACAATAATCACCACACGTTCACTACACGTATGCGAATGAATGTATGAATGCGATGTAAATGACATGGAATAGACATGCAGTAATAAATCAATCAACGCCTTGAGTACAACTTTCCTTCACGGTAAAGTTGCAAGCCAACAAAACTAATTTGTTTTATTAACAACTAGGGTTTCGTTTAATTATCACCTGAAATGATTTATTCTATGTTGATATGAGGAGGGATTACCATTACCTTATTACAAGAAACATGTTTAACTATTCCATTTTTACCCATGAAGTTGTATCCAAGAGATAATCGAGGCAACATCCATGGACCCACTAACGAACGTTTGCAATAAACATTTTAATTACCCTCTAACCCATGGGCTACAACTATAAAGGTAATCAAAATACCAAGGAACAATAGTGTTTTTTTTTTCCAAGGCCCACAATTAACTTCAAAAGTTCACACTACTCCTAAAGGATAAGGGTTCCTCATTTATTCTATTAATTATTTATAGATCACAATTTAATAAATAAATGAACTGTCTCCATTTGAGCCCAAACTTTTTATTCAGTTAGGTATTAGCCTAAAACAATGCACAAATGAATTTTATGAATTTTGAGGCTAGATAGAAATTACCAAAATCCAATAAAGATTCATATTGCATTAAACCTTTTATTTAATTCTTCTAATTAGGCTTATAATAACATATGATTACACTAATTCAAATTGGCCCCAAAAATTACCAACAGCAAGATATTGATCTAAAATAGTACCACAATAATTTTCATGATTTTTGGATCAACCTATATTTAATTAAAAATCAACAAACTTTCATTTATTAATTAATCTACTGATTTATACACCAGGCAAAAAGTACTGGAACACACTATATTATATTTTTAGCAAATACTACATATCACAGAGAGCATACACAAATATTTTCATACTTTTTGGAGCACCAGATTTATTTATACATAAATAACAAAAGACAGAACTATTCAAATAATTAAAAATGGGAAAGGCATTCGAAATTCACTGGGAAAAGGAAAAACGATCCGGCCCACGGCAGCCCAACGGCCGCAGACCGGCCCACGCTCTCCCTGCCTCTCCCCGCTCTCACCTGCGCCCTGACTGGGCCGGCCCAAAAGCCTGGCACGGCCCAGCCGGCTCCTTCTTCCTCCTCTCGGCCACGCTCCCGCGCGCGCACGCCGGCACGACGCGGCGGCCCGACGCGAAGCTCGCCGCCGGCGATCTCCGAGACGAAACCGAGCGTACCACAACGCACCCCAAGACCTAGCGGACAGCCTATCATGCATGGCCAGAGGACTACACGCCTCCAGCGAGCTTGAGCCCACTCATGGCGGACGCGGCGGCGCGGCCAACTCGACCCGGTCGTAATGGTGCGGTAGTGTTCAGGGAAAAGGTTCGGGGAGGCGCGGGAGCTCACCACGGTTCTAGACCGGTAGTAGGCCAAGACAGAGGCGGTGCAGAACGCGGACTCCGATGTCGAGCAGCACGGCGGCGGCACCCTCCGATGGCAACCTCCACGTCCTGGCGGCCCTAGGGAACCAGAGGGGAAACCGTCGCGAGCATGAGGACCGGTCGGTCACACAGAGGCTAGAACACAATGGCTCAGGGTTCAGAGCTCACCCGAGCGGCCTCGGCACGACGACTTGGCTTGCGGTGGCGCTCCGGCCGGCCGCGAGGACGACGACACGGACTGGGGCTTGACCAAGACGCAACGGTGCACACCAAGGGGTCCAGACGAGGCGCAAGAGAGTAAAGGGGCAGTGTGCAAAGCAATTTGGACGGCGGTGGCTTGTGGGTCGCGAATTTGATCAAGAACGGCAAGGCGGTCGCCGGTTACCGAACGGAGGAAAACGAGATGGGGGGGGGGCTCGTCGCCTTTAAGGGCTCGGGGAGAGGGGACAGGGATGGTCCAAGGCGACGTGGTGTCCCCGACAACCTTGGATGCGAGGAGGGGGCACTCGGCCGGCCGGCACGGGAGGCGCGGCACGCGCGCGGCGCGGTCGGCTGCCGTCTCTGTTCAAGAACAGAGAGAGGGGGCGAATCACTGTAGCGAGTTAACTCCTCTTCCTACTGTTTTTGATGAATTGCTCTAGATTCTGAGTAAGCACTCGAATTTGTGCCAAAATAAAAGTTGTAGTGTTATGAATTCTACACAACTTTGGTTTTGGAACCAATTCCAAATTCGAATTAGTTTTGAAACTACAGTAAAAGGGGTAAAAGGGGTTTTGAAATTTCAAAACAAGTTTTTGAAATTACTTTTTATTTTTCTCAAGAACTTGAAAAATGCCCAAAATAAAAGTTGCTCTACTCTCTGAGCTTTACAACTCCTATTAAGGAAGTTTTGCCAAATTATTGATATTTTTGAAAATAGCATTTCAATTTGAAATTTTGAACTAGTATTTCAAGGTTAAATCAAATTTTTATAAAAGAACTTCAAAATTGGTCAAAATAAAAGTTGTGCATCTCAGAGAGATCTAAAACTCTTGTTAAGGAAGTTTTATCAGATTCTCAAAAATTTTTGAAGTGCATTTTCAAATTCGAATCTTAAAGCACTGTTTTGAGCTTAATTCAAATATTTTCAACACGACCTCAAAATATCCCAAAATAAAAGTTACTTCATTTTAAAATATTTACAACTTTTATTAAGGCACCCAACTCAGATTCCTTATAGTTTTTGATTTAGGGTTTTAGGGCCAAGATAAGGTTCAAATTGGATTTTTTTCTTTTTATTTAATAATTGATTTTAGTTAAGGGTTTATTGCACAATCATTCACAAACACAATCAAGCAAATCACTCTAACCCTAAGGCACAGGCAAAATGCAATGATAGAAAAAATTAAACATGATGACATGACAGTTTAATCAACCGTAACACCGGAGGTGTTACAATAAGAGACCCCAGATTTCGACGCTGCTTCATGGTCATGGATCATGATATCCCATAGACTACAATTATAATAACTCTCAAGTAAATAGCAGTGGTTTTTCCTTTGCAAGAAGATTTTTAACAGAGCCTAACTTGAAAATTCAGTTGTGCCCAGTACCATTTGAGAGCGGTCACGATCATATCACGATACCCGCATACGCTCGGTGACAAGCCATGTGGATGCATCACACATGAGGCCCCAAATTTCGTAGTGGTACCGTAGGTCGGGAACGACTTATCTCATCGAGGTACTAGCATCAGTTTGATATTCCAAGTAAGAGAAGGAAAAAGGAGCCTTTTGAGAAACCTCTTTTTAAATAATTTAGAAGATTGTTCTTTTTAAATTCTAAGGCATTCGTGACCTTTGGAAGAAGGAACTTAGAAATTAAGTTGCTTCATAACCTCTTTGCAATGGACCTTTGGTCAGAAGAGTTTTAAAATGGTAGCATACGGAGTTAGAACTATTTATAGAAAACGTACAATTGCCCAAAAACCTTTCGAGATGGTTGAATTGAAACCTGGTTTGGAAATTGGAGAATGTTTTTGTGAGACTTTAGAATCGGGAAAAAAATCTGAAATTAATTTTAAACTCAATACGGGTTTTGAAAGTAAAATCCTTTGAATGTCTTATTTTTTGAAATAAATTTCAAAACTTGGTTCGAATGGTTCAGTTTTCAAATCAAGCATCACTTTCCTTCGTTTACTTTAAACAAAGCCGGCATGACTTTTGCAATCAAATTGGTTTTCGAAATCCGTCTTTCACTTAAATTGTCCGAATTTGTCACCAGATCTTTCAGCAAGCATAAGGAAGGTTAGAAGAGGCATTAGTTTCAATTTATAAAACTTTTAAAAGTTTTTGAAAGTAATGTTGTAGTTGATCCATTGTTAACGCTCTGGCTAGGTCTTTTAGGGACACTTCAAATCTTGACCGACCAAGGAGAACAGTGCGGGACTAAAATGCTTTAATGGTCTCGAGTAACCTACTTCCTGCAATGATTGCCACCTCACGGTAGGAGTTCCGTCACGATCAGGCAGTTGTCAATTCCAGTAGCAGGGTCTTGTGGATCCATCTATTGAGGGGAAGGTAAGAACTTGTTTCTAACAAAATATAGTTGGAAATAGGTTTTATTTTAGAAAGTAGAGATATATATTTCATATCGGGGGTATTATTAGTAGTTATAATGTCATGATGCATGAGCGTTCCAACGCAATCCAGAATTCTCCGATATATACGTATTATACTGATTAAATTAATTACTAGAGTGACAAGCACTCAATGTTTTCCAACATAGGGCATACTTGGTGAGCTAATCCACTACTAAACTCAAGACCTACTTATAGACCTTTAGAAAGAATCAAGGAAAGGTTGCATAGAATGAATGAGGAAAGTTCAGAAATAATTTGGACCAAACTAACCCATTAATTTTATTCATTTGAAATCATTTTGAAGTTTTTGTAAAGTAATACTGCAAGTACTTTACAATGAAATGCTCTGATACCACTTGTGATAGAACCGCCTTAATCATAGGGCCCACGTGCACCGTCATCGTCCCTAAGGACTCACGATCAGTCTACACGAGTTCTCCTTGACCAAGGTGGCCTGTCGGGTCTCCTAGGAAACCCCCAACGTCCCGAGGATCTCATTGTAAGCATTGCAGTATTACAACAGTTTACACAAATAAGTTGAATCAGAGTACAAGGTGCGGAAGTATTACATAAACATAGATTACAAATCCAAATCGATATTATCCCAAACCAGAGTTTCGTAGTGGAGTAGCATTGTACAACTAGACACCCTGCCCAAGGGTTATACCGTTTACACCTCCATCCATGCATGATCCATTGACCGGCACGATCCCACGCATGACTGTACACTCGGCTCACCTGCAACAGGGGTTAACAAACCCTGAGTACTGGGGTACTCCGCAAGACTTACCCGACTAAGAAAAAGGAATGAGACTCAAGAATGCAGGCTGAGGGGAGTCAAGGTAAGGCTTGAGCAAGAGCCAAAAGTTTTGCAGAAAAGCATTACTATCCTATTTCAATATTTTAACACAATCTTATTTTAATCATATCCATAATTTCAAACTCATTCTCATGTATCATCATACTTTCAAATTCTTAATCATTCTCAAAAACACCTAGTTCCGAACCACTTTTCAATTGTAGGTCAAAGGATCAAGTCTCCATATCCGAGGAGCAACGACGATTCGAATCGATTAGTACCCAGCTGGGGATCCCTATCCACACTGCATATGTAGCACTTAAGCTTGCATATGCCAACCCCGCCTACCACGGCTTATCCTACCCCTGAACCGGTCCTGCGCCACCCGAGAACACAGTACTCCTCTCCTCTCCAGGCACGCCGGCCACGAGGGTACACGCTGCTCTCGCCATCTCTCCACTCCCAGTGCGTGGTTGTCGGTTCAGGCAGTAGGGCCACCGGAGTCAGAGGCTTTCCGTAGTATGTGGCTAGTTGCAAAGTCTCGATCACAGCAGGCCTACAACGAACGGTCCCTAATTCTTTTTTTTGTCGGCGACATTGCATTGGGACTCTAACCCAAATACAAGTGTCCCAACGGTTTTCAAGTCCCTTTTCCGCCGGTGGTCAAGCGTTGGGACTTTAACCCAAATTCACAACCACCGAGCAAGAAAATCCCTTCTCGTCGGTGACAATGTACTGATCAGGTGCACAGCCACCGAACGAGAATATACCAATTCCCTTTTTCATGAATTAATCATTAGCATATATATCACACAGTTCAAAAATAGCATTTTATGCAAAATCTAATTTATTTAAGCAGGGCTAAGCATTTCAAACATTTTATTTTAAAATGGGTTCTAGATATTTCAGTGGTCAAGGTTGGTAATGCAGCAATTGGGTCATCAATCAACTCCTATCAACTTAATGCAGTAAATTAACTCAAGTTATAATTTTTTTTTAAATCACAAGGAGAGGGGCTGAATGCACCGGGGCTTGCCTCTGTTGCAGGTCTGTCACTTCCGTCAGAAACCAGAGAAACCCTCTTGACTTTCCCCTGACGAATAATTCTTCTGCCGGGGAGCAATCAAGAATTCCTTCCGAGCACCCGATCACTACACGTAAAATAACGATGCATGCTTACATGGTGCGGAATGACATGAATGGAAAATGTAGAACAAATATTTAATTAACAACCTTGAGTACAACTTTCCTTCACGGTAAAGTTGCAAAACACTTCTCTCAAGGCATAAGAGTGTTTTCGCATTTCATTTTTATTGACCATTTTAATGGTCATAGAAAGCCGCTGCACAACTTGTTCAACTTCTACTGTAACACACAATTAAAGTGCCGAGGATCACTATAACGAATGACTCAGGGTCTTCAACCAATTCCAAAGTCACCCAAAACATAAATCATTACGGTTTTCTATTTGTTTTATTAATTTATTTATAAGGTATAAAATAATAAATATATAAACTATTTTTATTTGAGCCAAAAAATTTTCTATAGATAGTTCTTAGCCTAAAACAGTGTCATAATAAATTTTATGATTTTTGGATAATTATTCTGACCTATAAAAATCCTAGAAATCCCATTTATGAATTTAAAGGGGTAATTTTAGTTCCTGCAGAAAGTGCTTAAAACGCATATTTAATATTTTTATCAAATACTACATACAACAGAGAACCTACACAGTTATTTTCATAATTTTTGGTGCTCTAGAAATATTTCTACAAAAATGACAAAATTTGGTACTATTCATTTATCAGAAAATTGAAAAGCGAATTCCCTAAACTATTCGGGCCACTCCGCTGGACCGGCCCACCGTGGCCCAGCTTCTCCCTCCCCTCTCTCAGTGCACCCCCGTGCCTCTGGGCCGGCCCGAAACGGCCTGCACGGCCTAGTTCCCCCTCCTTCTTCCTCCTCCCGCTAGCGCCTTCCCGTGCGCGCGACGGCGCCAACTGTGGCGGCCCGCCGTCGGCGGCCGCACTGGCGGGGTCAACCCTGTCCCCAAGGTCCCCCCCACCACAACTCGCGCATCTAACCTACTCCTCCTCTCAGAGGCTCGCGCAGCGGAGCAAGTACTCCGGCGGCCATGGCGGACGCTCGGCTTGGAGCCCGCCGGCAGGAAACGTTCCGGCCGCAACAGGCTACAAGGAAACAAATGGACTATGCCTAGAGGAACGCGGAGCTCACCCGAGTGTGATGGGCACGCTAGATGGAAGGGGCACGGCCGGAGTTAGCCTGGCCCCCGTGCGGCTGTTCGAGACGGCGGCGCCCTGGCGGCACGAGCTTCGTTCCGGGGTGCCTAGTACGGTAGAGATCAAAATAAACGGTCTGAGATGATCGTACCATAGAGATGGAGCCGAAACAAGATACAGTTGAGTGAGAGCCTCACCGAAGCGAGCTCTGCACGGCAAGGTGCTCACGACGGCGCTGGCGCCCGGCCGACGGGAAAAATCAGCCGCGCAAGTGACTCCGGCAACTAAACCCGACGCGAGTGGATTCAAACGATGAGCAAGAAAGCGGCGAAACCAACTGCAAGACCGAGAGTACAGAGGTGCAGTAGGCGTGGCGAATTTCCCCGGCGGACTGGAACTCGCCGGCGGCGACCATGTAGGGAAGAAAAGGAAACGGGGCGGTGGTGTGCGTTTTATACGGCGGTCGTGCGCGCGGGACGTGTCCGGGACCCCCCCGCGGACTCGTTTCCCCCTCCGGCGAACACGGGCCCGACAGCCGGGACGGCCGGCAACGCGCGCGCCGCGCGGCCGGTGTCGCGCGCGGTGTGCGGCGAGCCCTGTTCGTGAACAGAGTCGAGCACTGTAGCAGTCTTTACTCCTTTTTACTGTTTTCTCGAAATTACTTTTTATTTTACCTAGTAACTGGAAAAATCACCTTAATAAGAGTTGTAGAAAATTCCAATTTGAACAACTTTGCCTTTTGGGCCATATTCAAATTTTGAATAGATTTTGAATAATTCAAAAGGGGGTAAAAGTGGATTTTGAATTCCATTTCAAATCCAGACAAATTCTCAAAAGTTTTCTCAATAACTTGAAAATCACTAAATATAAAAGTTATTCTATTTGTCAAGATTTACAACTTTCATTAAATGAGTCTGGTCAGATTCCTGATAATTTTTGAAATATCACTTCAAATTTGAATTTCAAAACACTAATTAGGGTTTAATTTAAAATTCCACTCACTAACTTCAAAAACTCATTTAATGAGAGTTGTTCCAATATTAAAGGGATAAAACTTCTATTAAGGAACTATCACCAGATTCTTGCTAGTTTTTGAATTTGCATTTCAAATTTAAACTCTAAAGCATAAATTAGGGTTTTATTTGCAATTCTTTTTAATAACTTCAATATTGCTCCAAATAGAAGTTGCTCAACTTTTAAAGATTTACAACTTTTGTTTATGGCCCAACCTCTAATTCCATTTAGTTTTTAAATTAGGGTTTTGGGTCTATTTAGGGTTTTATAAATCATTTTCTTCTGAATTTTTGATTTGTTTTTAAATTAAATTTTCACACAAGCACTTAGATAATCAAATCACTCTAGATCATCTTTGCACAATCACATGTAGTAACAATAAAATAAATTTTATTTTGATAAATGCATAGTAACAAGGTTTTATGGGGGATGATGTGCAGGTAATCATGATGACATGCCAGATTTTAGTGGCAGTAACACCAGGGGTGTTACATCCTTCCCCCCTAAATAAATCTCGTCTCGAGATTTAAGATGCGGCTAAAGCCATAATTTTAGTAATGGAAAAGAAATGCGTCAAGTATGCATTTTTCGAACTTGACTATAGAGCAAGTAGGGGTTTTATTTCTTTTAAGACTTGAAAGGGATAAATTATTTTTAATTTGTAGCAAGGGACTTAGGAAAGTTTTCACATGAGAAATTCCCTGATTTCTCGGGCGGCTTCTTCTCCTGAAGACTGACTCCAAGGTACTTTGCATCATCCAGTTGAATTTAGGACTCCCACTGGATAATCGAAGTGTGTCAGATCTGGTTCCAATGAAACTCCTGTCAGTCCATAACTCGATCTGGTACCTAAAGCTCTTCCCAAGTTGTGATACGTGAACTACATCTTGCGCACTGGCCAGTGTTTAGACGCTTGAGCTGATAAACTACTAGCCCACATTTCTCTTCCTATCCTTTATAAGGAAGATTTTCATTTAACCTAATCAGTTGTCTCTCAACACTAAAAGCTTTAACTTTTGTTTTTCAAAACAAACCTTTACAAAGAATAACTTTTAAGGGTGAGTTTTAAGGAAAGTGAGGCACATTAATTGCGAGCTATAATGGTTTCGGAGCACCGACTACGATATCAGTGCGTACCCTGGTAATACCTTATGTGGCAGCAGTCCACAGAAGATTCCAAGCTTCGACACAGCACCATAGTCATGGGTCGAGATACCATCATAAAACACAATTTAAAGTAACCTCAGTGAAAGAGAAAGTGTATCGATTGTGGCTATGATGTAAAGTGATCAAGGACCTTGATACAAGCATATAGCCTTTTAAAACCTCATGCAGTCGCGAGTCACATGAGATTTCGGGTTGCTATTATTGTATCGCAGCCGTAGATCATGTTACACCACAACAAACGGAATAACGCCTTTTAGTTGTAAGGCTATAGTAGATCACAAACTTAAACCTCGATACCTGCACGTGCCTAGTAGAATCTCGTGTGGCCATGGCACGCAAGAGACCCTAGGTTCCGACACGGCACCGTGGTCACAGGTCATGGCACTACCATAGGCACAACCATAGCGATTTTGGAATAACATGTTGGATTTGAATGAGCGGTACGTGTCGGATCGAGGCATGACACGTATATAGATAAAAAGTCATGGTCTAGTGCTAGGTTTTCGTACTGAGTCTGTGGGTGAATTTAAGTGCATCCTAAAGTTTCTGAAGAAGTGAATTTTCAAATAGATCTTAAGGTATTTATAAATAACCAGGAATCCATAAAACAACAGGGAATCCTCAGCGGATCGCAGATACCATTTCCAAGTGATTGGATCTTAGGTACCATTTCCAAATCGGTTCCCGTTATTTTATCGGATGAGATTAAGGTGATTGCAAGGACAAAAACTTTGAGTATTCGAAGAGATTAGATGTGAATTCTCAAAGTAGATTTTAGTATTGCTATGAATAGCAAAAGAATGTTGAAATTCATGAAGAAATATGGATATGAATTTCGTGAAAGGTACTTGAAATAGAGTGAAAGCACATTAATTGCAGGCTAGGATCATGACCATCAACCCTGGTAACAGCGAGCGTCCAGCGGTGACTTTCTATGGTCGCGATCCATAAGTGTGACAGAACCGCCTTAATCATAGGGCCCACGTGCACCATCATCGCCCCTAGGGACATCCGGTTACTGTGCACGAGTTCCCTAATGACCTAGGTGGCCTGCCGGGTCTCCTAGGAAACCCAATTTTTCCCGAGGATCTCATTGTAAAGACATTACAAGTATTACAACAGTTTACAAAAATAATCTGAATCAGAGTACAAGATGCGGAAGTATTACATATCTATAGATTTACAAATATAAGTTACATTACCCAAACCAAAGTTTCGTAGTGGAGCAGCAGTCTACAACTATACCCTGGCCCAAGGGTTGTACCATAAACGCATCTTCACCCGTGCACGATCCAACACCCGGCACGGTCCCAAGCAGACTTGAACTCTCGGCGCACCTGCAACAGGGGTTAACAAACCCTGAGTACTTGGGGTACTCCGCAAGACTTACCCGACTAAAGGTGTAAGATGAGACTCAGGAATGCAAGGATATGGGTAAGGCTAGCAGAGGATAAGGAGTTTGCAGAAAAGCATTACTATCCTATCCAATATTTTATTTGATCATTATCATAATTATATTCATAGTTCCAATATTCAGACTCATAAATCATCATTCTTTCAATTACTTCATTTATTCAGAAAACACCTAGTTCTGAACCACTTTTCGGGGTAGGAAAGTGGATTGAGTCTCCATTAACCGAGGAGCACGTCGATTCGAATCCAGAAAGTACCCAGCTGGGGATTCTAACCACACTGTATATGCAGCACGCCGGCATACATATACCAACCCGTCGTTACGGCTTTGCTATCCCGGAACCGGTCCTGCGCCACCCGAGAGCACAGTACTCCACTCATCTCCAGGCACGCCGGCCACGTGGGTACAAGCTACTCTCGCCATCTCTCCACTCCCAGTGCGTGGTTGTCGGTTCCAGCAATAGCGCTACCGAACTCTAGGCTTTCCGCATTGGTATGTGGCTAGGCTGTTCATCTCGATCCAGCACTCCTACAACGAACGGTCCCTACATCTTTTCCAAAGTCGTGCCTGCCGGATACTAAGTCATGGGAAATGCCGTCCCAAGAGCACAACACCCGGCGAAACACATTCACCCTTCCGTCAATGTTCGTACATTGGCCTAATGCACGACCACTGAAGCGGACAGAGGTTTTTATATTCCATATTCCATAGTTTAAGGGAGTATATCATCACAGCTCAGAAAATAGCAATTTTGCAAGAACTAAATTATTTAAGCAGGTCTAAGCATTTTTCAAACCATTTTATTTAAAATAGGTTTCAGGGTAATAATAGTGGGGCAATGCATCTGGATAGGTAGCAATCAACTCCTATTAACTTAATGCAGTAGATTACTCGAATTATAAAGATTTTATAACAGAAGGGTTAATGCACCGGAGCTTGCCTGTTGCTCGAAGTAGATAATATCCGGAAATCAACCACCGAGAATACCCGCGATCACCGAGTGAAAACCGTACCCGGGACTGGGCTCTTGACAATAATCACCACACGTTCACTACACGTATGCGAATGAATGTATGAATGCGATGTAAATGACATGGAATAGACATGCAGTAATAAATCAATCAACGCCTTGAGTACAACTTTCCTTCACGGTAAAGTTGCAAGCCAACAAAACTAATTTGTTTTATTAACAACTAGGGTTTCGTTTAATTATCACCTGAAATGATTTATTCTATGTTGATATGAGGAGGGATTACCATTACCTTATTACAAGAAACATGTTTAACTATTCCATTTTTACCCATGAAGTTGTATCCAAGAGATAATCGAGGCAACATCCATGGACCCACTAACGAACGTTTGCAATAAACATTTTAATTACCCTCTAACCCATGGGCTACAACTATAAAGGTAATCAAAATACCAAGGAACAATAGTGTTTTTTTTTTCCAAGGCCCACAATTAACTTCAAAAGTTCACACTACTCCTAAAGGATAAGGGTTCCTCATTTATTCTATTAATTATTTATAGATCACAATTTAATAAATAAATGAACTGTCTCCATTTGAGCCCAAACTTTTTATTCAGTTAGGTATTAGCCTAAAACAATGCACAAATGAATTTTATGAATTTTGAGGCTAGATAGAAATTACCAAAATCCAATAAAGATTCATATTGCATTAAACCTTTTATTTAATTCTTCTAATTAGGCTTATAATAACATATGATTACACTAATTCAAATTGGCC
The DNA here is from genome assembly GCA_038502445.1 of Eremochloa ophiuroides. Lineage (NCBI taxonomy): Eukaryota > Viridiplantae > Streptophyta > Magnoliopsida > Poales > Poaceae > Eremochloa > Eremochloa ophiuroides. The sequence continues at coordinate 103,141,094 of JAHLJS010000002.1, read as the reverse complement.
CCAAAAATTACCAACAGCAAGATATTGATCTAAAATAGTACCACAATAATTTTCATGATTTTTGGATCAACCTATATTTAATTAAAAATCAACAAACTTTCATTTATTAATTAATCTACTGATTTATACACCAGGCAAAAAGTACTGGAACACACTATATTATATTTTTAGCAAATACTACATATCACAGAGAGCATACACAAATATTTTCATACTTTTTGGAGCACCAGATTTATTTATACATAAATAACAAAAGACAGAACTATTCAAATAATTAAAAATGGGAAAGGCATTCGAAATTCACTGGGAAAAGGAAAAACGATCCGGCCCACGGCAGCCCAACGGCCGCAGACCGGCCCACGCTCTCCCTGCCTCTCCCCGCTCTCACCTGCGCCCTGACTGGGCCGGCCCAAAAGCCTGGCACGGCCCAGCCGGCTCCTTCTTCCTCCTCTCGGCCACGCTCCCGCGCGCGCACGCCGGCACGACGCGGCGGCCCGACGCGAAGCTCGCCGCCGGCGATCTCCGAGACGAAACCGAGCGTACCACAACGCACCCCAAGACCTAGCGGACAGCCTATCATGCATGGCCAGAGGACTACACGCCTCCAGCGAGCTTGAGCCCACTCATGGCGGACGCGGCGGCGCGGCCAACTCGACCCGGTCGTAATGGTGCGGTAGTGTTCAGGGAAAAGGTTCGGGGAGGCGCGGGAGCTCACCACGGTTCTAGACCGGTAGTAGGCCAAGACAGAGGCGGTGCAGAACGCGGACTCCGATGTCGAGCAGCACGGCGGCGGCACCCTCCGATGGCAACCTCCACGTCCTGGCGGCCCTAGGGAACCAGAGGGGAAACCGTCGCGAGCATGAGGACCGGTCGGTCACACAGAGGCTAGAACACAATGGCTCAGGGTTCAGAGCTCACCCGAGCGGCCTCGGCACGACGACTTGGCTTGCGGTGGCGCTCCGGCCGGCCGCGAGGACGACGACACGGACTGGGGCTTGACCAAGACGCAACGGTGCACACCAAGGGGTCCAGACGAGGCGCAAGAGAGTAAAGGGGCAGTGTGCAAAGCAATTTGGACGGCGGTGGCTTGTGGGTCGCGAATTTGATCAAGAACGGCAAGGCGGTCGCCGGTTACCGAACGGAGGAAAACGAGATGGGGGGGGGGCTCGTCGCCTTTAAGGGCTCGGGGAGAGGGGACAGGGATGGTCCAAGGCGACGTGGTGTCCCCGACAACCTTGGATGCGAGGAGGGGGCACTCGGCCGGCCGGCACGGGAGGCGCGGCACGCGCGCGGCGCGGTCGGCTGCCGTCTCTGTTCAAGAACAGAGAGAGGGGGCGAATCACTGTAGCGAGTTAACTCCTCTTCCTACTGTTTTTGATGAATTGCTCTAGATTCTGAGTAAGCACTCGAATTTGTGCCAAAATAAAAGTTGTAGTGTTATGAATTCTACACAACTTTGGTTTTGGAACCAATTCCAAATTCGAATTAGTTTTGAAACTACAGTAAAAGGGGTAAAAGGGGTTTTGAAATTTCAAAACAAGTTTTTGAAATTACTTTTTATTTTTCTCAAGAACTTGAAAAATGCCCAAAATAAAAGTTGCTCTACTCTCTGAGCTTTACAACTCCTATTAAGGAAGTTTTGCCAAATTATTGATATTTTTGAAAATAGCATTTCAATTTGAAATTTTGAACTAGTATTTCAAGGTTAAATCAAATTTTTATAAAAGAACTTCAAAATTGGTCAAAATAAAAGTTGTGCATCTCAGAGAGATCTAAAACTCTTGTTAAGGAAGTTTTATCAGATTCTCAAAAATTTTTGAAGTGCATTTTCAAATTCGAATCTTAAAGCACTGTTTTGAGCTTAATTCAAATATTTTCAACACGACCTCAAAATATCCCAAAATAAAAGTTACTTCATTTTAAAATATTTACAACTTTTATTAAGGCACCCAACTCAGATTCCTTATAGTTTTTGATTTAGGGTTTTAGGGCCAAGATAAGGTTCAAATTGGATTTTTTTCTTTTTATTTAATAATTGATTTTAGTTAAGGGTTTATTGCACAATCATTCACAAACACAATCAAGCAAATCACTCTAACCCTAAGGCACAGGCAAAATGCAATGATAGAAAAAATTAAACATGATGACATGACAGTTTAATCAACCGTAACACCGGAGGTGTTACAACCTTCCCCCCTAAAAGAAATCTCGTCCCGAGATTCGACAGGTAAAACTGTTTTTATACAAAGTAATGGAAAAGAAAATATGTCAAGTATACATATTCTATCTTGACTAACATTCAATTAGGGTTTTCACCTATAGAATTAGAAAGGAAAAAGCATAGGAAAAGTTTTAGGAAAGCCTCCAGATAAGAATGTTTCTGATTTCCTTGGTAACTTCTTCACCTGCATACTCGCTACATTGCACCTTGTACAATCTTGTTGCGGTTTGTTGAGTAACACAATCTTCCTAGCTTGGACTCATATTGGATTCCCAATGTCTGTTGGAGCTGGTTAAACTTTCTTTCTTGATCTGATTCTTGAAGGCACTTCTCCAGGGTGATATATAAATCACGCTCTTGCGCAGCTAACAAATGCTCGGAGTGTGTCAGACCTGGTCCAATTCACTCTTATCAAGTCAACATCTTGTGCAGACTCTTGTTGACACTTCCTAAGGGGTGACTTATGAAACACACTTTGCACACTCATGAGGGTTCAGACACCGAAGTCGACATGCTTCTAACTCACACTTAGCCTCCCATTTATAATGAAGATTCTATTTAACCTAATCAGTTGTCTCTCAACACTATAACCTTAAACCTTAATTCTTCCAAAATAACACACCTATGAGGAATGCTAGCTGAGTGGGATTTCATAATGAGTGCAGGTTAAGAGTGGCGATACCAGCGTGGGTCAAGTAGCTACTCCTGTATAAAACAAGAGAAACTCTCGGTTGCGGTGCGGCACCATCAGTCGATAACCTTAACACCATTATCAAATATACCCAAATAATTCACTGCAAGGTGGTTTTTGCATTTCACTTTAATTTTTCACTATAACAAACACCCTCGTTATTACTTAAGTTGAAATGGTTTTTCAAAAGTGGTTCTAGAAGTACATAGAGTTTATACAAGTCAATTGCAACCCTCAAAGAGATTTCAAGGAGGTAATGAACTGATGACACATTAATTGCGAGCTACAATGGTTCAGGAGTGCCGACTACGATACCAGTGCATACCCTATCGAACTCTTATGTGGCTGCAGTCCACAGAAGATCCAAGTTTAGCACGGCACCACAGTCACGGTTCGAGTTACCATTATAGAACGCAATTAAAGTGACCATAGCAAGGAGAAAAGTAAGGTGATTGCGAATATGATGAAATATGATCACCGATATTGACACGAGCATATACCTTCAAAATCTCAAGTAGTGAAGTTACGAGAGACCTTAGGTTGCTATATTGTATCTCAATCGTAGGTCATGTTTCACCAAACCAAATCGATTAGAGCTTTATTCGTTGTGAAAGTATAGCAGATCAGAACCTTCGTCCGTGATACCCGCACGTGCCTAGTGGAACCTCGTGTGGCCATGGCACACGAGAGACCCTAGGTTTCGACGCGGCACCATGGTCTTAGGTTATGGCACTACTATATGACACAAACTATAAAGATTGGGATAATACGTCGAATTCAAGAGAGTGGTATGTGCCGAATCAGGGCATGACACATGCATAGGTGGATATCAAGAATTAAGATCGAGTTTTGGACTAGGCAGTGGGATGAATGCGAGGGCATCACAAAATTTTAAAGAAATAGATTTTTGTAGGTTCCAAGTTAATCAGGAATTCATAAACAACAAGGAATCCTCAGTAGATCGTAGGTGCCATTTCCAAGTGAATGGATTTCAGTTACCATTTCCAAATCGGTTCCCGCTGTTTTATCGGTTCAGATTAAGATAATTGCACGATTAGAAATTTTTAAAATTCTAAGATACTAAATGTGAATCTTAGAGTAGGTTTTTAACACTTAGAAACAAACATGTGTTTGGTGGAAGAGTATAGGCAGGGAGTGAAAGCGCATTAATTGTAGGCCAGGATTATAACTATTAACCTTGATAACAGCGAGCGTCCGGCAGTAACTCCCATGGTTGCGACCCATAAGAGACCCCAGATTTCGACGCTGCATCGTGGTCATGGATTACAACATCCGAGAGACTACAACCACAATAGCTTTTAAAAGAAGTAATAGGATCTTCAAAAGGAAAAGATAAACTTTCAATTGAATTGATCTCAAGGAACATAGGATTAGCTACAGTTCGAAGTTTGACTGGCAGAGTAAAGGAGTGCATCCAAAACCTTCTCAAAGTCTTGGAGCTATTGGAGTGAGATGAACAAGGATTGATAAAAACTTCATGTTAGCAAGATTCACCATATTTTTAATACACCTACCACTCATTAACCATAAGAAGAAAATTACCATAAAGCAACATAATTTAACAAGGTTCGGGTAAGCAAGGTTTACACAATAATTAACCTGGACTACTAGCTTAGGTGGTTCTACTTCAAACAGGAAACTACCTTGACTCCAGTTTCTTATTGACTTAGAGCTTCGTTACAAAAGGCGCTTAACCAAGGGTTAACCTAACATGACACTGAGTTGAAGGAACCAACTAACTTCATCACTAATCAATCTGATCACTCACTACTCTGGATTCTGAGTCATTTGCTGCTCCCACTAATTCTTCGTCTGCATTTTCTGCTGAACTAGACTCTTCTTGGCTATCAGCTGCAGCAACAGGCATTGGATCATTCATGGCATGGAGCATCTGCACCTCACGCTGCAATTCCACGATATTCTGATGAGCTGCCTGAAGTTGTTGTTGATAAGTGTTGTGCAGGCCCCAAAACATCGCATCCTGATGCTGCAAATATCCAATTGTCTCTCTAAGGCCTTCTCTTGCCATGACAGCATAAGAATGGGCTTCCTCACATTGCTGGACGAGAAGTCCAGTCTGCAGGTGAAGGCTATCCACCTGACTCACCAGCTCCGCTATGCGGCGCTTGTCTGCTTGCTGTTGTGCTTCAAGCGCTTCTATATGAACTTCGAGGCCGATCTTTTCTGCATTACTGATTTGAGTAGCCTCTTTCCACTTTAAGGCTTCCTGACTAGCCTCTTTCTCCTTTAGTTCTGTACTCTTGAGTGCAGTATAGCATTCAGAGTAGAGCTCACGCCACTGTTCTCGTCCTTGCTCACGAGTCAGATGCAGATTGAGTACAGCTAGCATAGCTCGTGCAGTGGCTACTAATATAGGATCTGGTTGCACAGAACCTCCTTCCAGCTGTTGGATTTGTCGCTGCAGAATACCCCAACTTCCTGGTACCTCTGACGAAAGCGTACTTGGAGCTGAGGCGCTGACCTCTGTCTGACACCTAGAGCTAATCTTCCTTAATATTTCCAATGCAGCTGCCTGGGCTCCTTCCCAGGGAGTCATTCCTTCCGCCTTGGCATTCCAAACTGGCCAAAACGGAACAGCGGTACAAGCAGGTACCTGGAGAGACACTTCACAACACGGACGACCAAGGAGAACAGTGTAGGACCAGTGGTACTTGGGCGGCTCTAAGTAACCCACTTCTTGCAGTAGCTGCCACAACAGTGTGGGTGTTCCAAACGTTGCCAAGAAGTCATCCATTCCCGCAACAGGGCTTTGTGACTCCATCTGTCTAGAAGAAGGGTAAGATTTCATTCTAATGGATATGTTTGAGACCCGTTTTATTTTTAAAACATCGCTATGGGGGATTATTAATAGTTGTGATGTCATGATGCATGAACGTTCCAACGCGAATTAGAATACTCCGATATACTCATATATTCACGTAAATATAATATTAGAGTGACAAGCACTCAACATTTTAGAACATAGGGCATACTTAAGGTGCTAATCCACTACTAGACCTAAAATCTAACTGCAATTCTATAGAAAGAATTAGGAAAGGACTTTAGAGAATGAATGAGGGAAGTTTAGAAGCAACTGGTGCCAACTACCCCGTTGATTTCATTTATTCGAAATCATTTTGAAGCTTTTGGAAAGTAACACTGCAAGTACTTTACAATGAGAAGCTCTGATACCAACTGTGACAGAACCGCCTTAATCATAGGGCCCACGTGCACCATCATCGCCCCTAGGGACATCCGGTTACTGTGCACGAGTTCCCTAATGACCTAGGTGGCCTGCCGGGTCTCCTAGGAAACCCAATTTTTCCCGAGGATCTCATTGTAAAGACATTACAAGTATTACAACAGTTTACAAAAATAATCTGAATCAGAGTACAAGATGCGGAAGTATTACATATCTATAGATTTACAAATATAAGTTACATTACCCAAACCAAAGTTTCGTAGTGGAGCAGCAGTCTACAACTATACCCTGGCCCAAGGGTTGTACCATAAACGCATCTTCACCCGTGCACGATCCAACACCCGGCACGGTCCCAAGCAGACTTGAACTCTCGGCGCACCTGCAACAGGGGTTAACAAACCCTGAGTACTTGGGGTACTCCGCAAGACTTACCCGACTAAAGGTGTAAGATGAGACTCAGGAATGCAAGGATATGGGTAAGGCTAGCAGAGGATAAGGAGTTTGCAGAAAAGCATTACTATCCTATCCAATATTTTATTTGATCATTATCATAATTATATTCATAGTTCCAATATTCAGACTCATAAATCATCATTCTTTCAATTACTTCATTTATTCAGAAAACACCTAGTTCTGAACCACTTTTCGGGGTAGGAAAGTGGATTGAGTCTCCATTAACCGAGGAGCACGTCGATTCGAATCCAGAAAGTACCCAGCTGGGGATTCTAACCACACTGTATATGCAGCACGCCGGCATACATATACCAACCCGTCGTTACGGCTTTGCTATCCCGGAACCGGTCCTGCGCCACCCGAGAGCACAGTACTCCACTCATCTCCAGGCACGCCGGCCACGTGGGTACAAGCTACTCTCGCCATCTCTCCACTCCCAGTGCGTGGTTGTCGGTTCCAGCAATAGCGCTACCGAACTCTAGGCTTTCCGCATTGGTATGTGGCTAGGCTGTTCATCTCGATCCAGCACTCCTACAACGAACGGTCCCTACATCTTTTCCAAAGTCGTGCCTGCCGGATACTAAGTCATGGGAAATGCCGTCCCAAGAGCACAACACCCGGCGAAACACATTCACCCTTCCGTCAATGTTCGTACATTGGCCTAATGCACGACCACTGAAGCGGACAGAGGTTTTTATATTCCATATTCCATAGTTTAAGGGAGTATATCATCACAGCTCAGAAAATAGCAATTTTGCAAGAACTAAATTATTTAAGCAGGTCTAAGCATTTTTCAAACCATTTTATTTAAAATAGGTTTCAGGGTAATAATAGTGGGGCAATGCATCTGGATAGGTAGCAATCAACTCCTATTAACTTAATGCAGTAGATTACTCGAATTATAAAGATTTTATAACAGAAGGGTTAATGCACCGGGGCTTGCCTGTTGCTCGAAGTAGATAATATCCGGAAATCAACCACCGAGAATACCCGCGATCACCGAGTGAAAACCGTACCCGGGACTGGGCTCTTGACAATAATCACCACACGTTCACTACACGTATGCGAATGAATGTATGAATGCGATGTAAATGACATGGAATAGACATGCAGTAATAAATCAATCAACGCCTTGAGTACAACTTTCCTTCACGGTAAAGTTGCAAGCCAACAAAACTAATTTGTTTTATTAACAACTAGGGTTTCGTTTAATTATCACCTGAAATGATTTATTCTATGTTGATATGAGGAGGGATTACCATTACCTTATTACAAGAAACATGTTTAACTATTCCATTTTTACCCATGAAGTTGTATCCAAGAGATAATCGAGGCAACATCCATGGACCCACTAACGAACGTTTGCAATAAACATTTTAATTACCCTCTAACCCATGGGCTACAACTATAAAGGTAATCAAAATACCAAGGAACAATAGTGTTTTTTTTTTCCAAGGCCCACAATTAACTTCAAAAGTTCACACTACTCCTAAAGGATAAGGGTTCCTCATTTATTCTATTAATTATTTATAGATCACAATTTAATAAATAAATGAACTGTCTCCATTTGAGCCCAAACTTTTTATTCAGTTAGGTATTAGCCTAAAACAATGCACAAATGAATTTTATGAATTTTGAGGCTAGATAGAAATTACCAAAATCCAATAAAGATTCATATTGCATTAAACCTTTTATTTAATTCTTCTAATTAGGCTTATAATAACATATGATTACACTAATTCAAATTGGCCCCAAAAATTACCAACAGCAAGATATTGATCTAAAATAGTACCACAATAATTTTCATGATTTTTGGATCAACCTATATTTAATTAAAAATCAACAAACTTTCATTTATTAATTAATCTACTGATTTATACACCAGGCAAAAAGTACTGGAACACACTATATTATATTTTTAGCAAATACTACATATCACAGAGAGCATACACAAATATTTTCATACTTTTTGGAGCACCAGATTTATTTATACATAAATAACAAAAGACAGAACTATTCAAATAATTAAAAATGGGAAAGGCATTCGAAATTCACTGGGAAAAGGAAAAACGATCCGGCCCACGGCAGCCCAACGGCCGCAGACCGGCCCACGCTCTCCCTGCCTCTCCCCGCTCTCACCTGCGCCCTGACTGGGCCGGCCCAAAAGCCTGGCACGGCCCAGCCGGCTCCTTCTTCCTCCTCTCGGCCACGCTCCCGCGCGCGCACGCCGGCACGACGCGGCGGCCCGACGCGAAGCTCGCCGCCGGCGATCTCCGAGACGAAACCGAGCGTACCACAACGCACCCCAAGACCTAGCGGACAGCCTATCATGCATGGCCAGAGGACTACACGCCTCCAGCGAGCTTGAGCCCACTCATGGCGGACGCGGCGGCGCGGCCAACTCGACCCGGTCGTAATGGTGCGGTAGTGTTCAGGGAAAAGGTTCGGGGAGGCGCGGGAGCTCACCACGGTTCTAGACCGGTAGTAGGCCAAGACAGAGGCGGTGCAGAACGCGGACTCCGATGTCGAGCAGCACGGCGGCGGCACCCTCCGATGGCAACCTCCACGTCCTGGCGGCCCTAGGGAACCAGAGGGGAAACCGTCGCGAGCATGAGGACCGGTCGGTCACACAGAGGCTAGAACACAATGGCTCAGGGTTCAGAGCTCACCCGAGCGGCCTCGGCACGACGACTTGGCTTGCGGTGGCGCTCCGGCCGGCCGCGAGGACGACGACACGGACTGGGGCTTGACCAAGACGCAACGGTGCACACCAAGGGGTCCAGACGAGGCGCAAGAGAGTAAAGGGGCAGTGTGCAAAGCAATTTGGACGGCGGTGGCTTGTGGGTCGCGAATTTGATCAAGAACGGCAAGGCGGTCGCCGGTTACCGAACGGAGGAAAACGAGATGGGGGGGGGGCTCGTCGCCTTTAAGGGCTCGGGGAGAGGGGACAGGGATGGTCCAAGGCGACGTGGTGTCCCCGACAACCTTGGATGCGAGGAGGGGGCACTCGGCCGGCCGGCACGGGAGGCGCGGCACGCGCGCGGCGCGGTCGGCTGCCGTCTCTGTTCAAGAACAGAGAGAGGGGGCGAATCACTGTAGCGAGTTAACTCCTCTTCCTACTGTTTTTGATGAATTGCTCTAGATTCTGAGTAAGCACTCGAATTTGTGCCAAAATAAAAGTTGTAGTGTTATGAATTCTACACAACTTTGGTTTTGGAACCAATTCCAAATTCGAATTAGTTTTGAAACTACAGTAAAAGGGGTAAAAGGGGTTTTGAAATTTCAAAACAAGTTTTTGAAATTACTTTTTATTTTTCTCAAGAACTTGAAAAATGCCCAAAATAAAAGTTGCTCTACTCTCTGAGCTTTACAACTCCTATTAAGGAAGTTTTGCCAAATTATTGATATTTTTGAAAATAGCATTTCAATTTGAAATTTTGAACTAGTATTTCAAGGTTAAATCAAATTTTTATAAAAGAACTTCAAAATTGGTCAAAATAAAAGTTGTGCATCTCAGAGAGATCTAAAACTCTTGTTAAGGAAGTTTTATCAGATTCTCAAAAATTTTTGAAGTGCATTTTCAAATTCGAATCTTAAAGCACTGTTTTGAGCTTAATTCAAATATTTTCAACACGACCTCAAAATATCCCAAAATAAAAGTTACTTCATTTTAAAATATTTACAACTTTTATTAAGGCACCCAACTCAGATTCCTTATAGTTTTTGATTTAGGGTTTTAGGGCCAAGATAAGGTTCAAATTGGATTTTTTTCTTTTTATTTAATAATTGATTTTAGTTAAGGGTTTATTGCACAATCATTCACAAACACAATCAAGCAAATCACTCTAACCCTAAGGCACAGGCAAAATGCAATGATAGAAAAAATTAAACATGATGACATGACAGTTTAATCAACCGTAACACCGGAGGTGTTACAATAAGAGACCCCAGATTTCGACGCTGCTTCATGGTCATGGATCATGATATCCCATAGACTACAATTATAATAACTCTCAAGTAAATAGCAGTGGTTTTTCCTTTGCAAGAAGATTTTTAACAGAGCCTAACTTGAAAATTCAGTTGTGCCCAGTACCATTTGAGAGCGGTCACGATCATATCACGATACCCGCATACGCTCGGTGACAAGCCATGTGGATGCATCACACATGAGGCCCCAAATTTCGTAGTGGTACCGTAGGTCGGGAACGACTTATCTCATCGAGGTACTAGCATCAGTTTGATATTCCAAGTAAGAGAAGGAAAAAGGAGCCTTTTGAGAAACCTCTTTTTAAATAATTTAGAAGATTGTTCTTTTTAAATTCTAAGGCATTCGTGACCTTTGGAAGAAGGAACTTAGAAATTAAGTTGCTTCATAACCTCTTTGCAATGGACCTTTGGTCAGAAGAGTTTTAAAATGGTAGCATACGGAGTTAGAACTATTTATAGAAAACGTACAATTGCCCAAAAACCTTTCGAGATGGTTGAATTGAAACCTGGTTTGGAAATTGGAGAATGTTTTTGTGAGACTTTAGAATCGGGAAAAAAATCTGAAATTAATTTTAAACTCAATACGGGTTTTGAAAGTAAAATCCTTTGAATGTCTTATTTTTTGAAATAAATTTCAAAACTTGGTTCGAATGGTTCAGTTTTCAAATCAAGCATCACTTTCCTTCGTTTACTTTAAACAAAGCCGGCATGACTTTTGCAATCAAATTGGTTTTCGAAATCCGTCTTTCACTTAAATTGTCCGAATTTGTCACCAGATCTTTCAGCAAGCATAAGGAAGGTTAGAAGAGGCATTAGTTTCAATTTATAAAACTTTTAAAAGTTTTTGAAAGTAATGTTGTAGTTGATCCATTGTTAACGCTCTGGCTAGGTCTTTTAGGGACACTTCAAATCTTGACCGACCAAGGAGAACAGTGCGGGACTAAAATGCTTTAATGGTCTCGAGTAACCTACTTCCTGCAATGATTGCCACCTCACGGTAGGAGTTCCGTCACGATCAGGCAGTTGTCAATTCCAGTAGCAGGGTCTTGTGGATCCATCTATTGAGGGGAAGGTAAGAACTTGTTTCTAACAAAATATAGTTGGAAATAGGTTTTATTTTAGAAAGTAGAGATATATATTTCATATCGGGGGTATTATTAGTAGTTATAATGTCATGATGCATGAGCGTTCCAACGCAATCCAGAATTCTCCGATATATACGTATTATACTGATTAAATTAATTACTAGAGTGACAAGCACTCAATGTTTTCCAACATAGGGCATACTTGGTGAGCTAATCCACTACTAAACTCAAGACCTACTTATAGACCTTTAGAAAGAATCAAGGAAAGGTTGCATAGAATGAATGAGGAAAGTTCAGAAATAATTTGGACCAAACTAACCCATTAATTTTATTCATTTGAAATCATTTTGAAGTTTTTGTAAAGTAATACTGCAAGTACTTTACAATGAAATGCTCTGATACCACTTGTGATAGAACCGCCTTAATCATAGGGCCCACGTGCACCGTCATCGTCCCTAAGGACTCACGATCAGTCTACACGAGTTCTCCTTGACCAAGGTGGCCTGTCGGGTCTCCTAGGAAACCCCCAACGTCCCGAGGATCTCATTGTAAGCATTGCAGTATTACAACAGTTTACACAAATAAGTTGAATCAGAGTACAAGGTGCGGAAGTATTACATAAACATAGATTACAAATCCAAATCGATATTATCCCAAACCAGAGTTTCGTAGTGGAGTAGCATTGTACAACTAGACACCCTGCCCAAGGGTTATACCGTTTACACCTCCATCCATGCATGATCCATTGACCGGCACGATCCCACGCATGACTGTACACTCGGCTCACCTGCAACAGGGGTTAACAAACCCTGAGTACTGGGGTACTCCGCAAGACTTACCCGACTAAGAAAAAGGAATGAGACTCAAGAATGCAGGCTGAGGGGAGTCAAGGTAAGGCTTGAGCAAGAGCCAAAAGTTTTGCAGAAAAGCATTACTATCCTATTTCAATATTTTAACACAATCTTATTTTAATCATATCCATAATTTCAAACTCATTCTCATGTATCATCATACTTTCAAATTCTTAATCATTCTCAAAAACACCTAGTTCCGAACCACTTTTCAATTGTAGGTCAAAGGATCAAGTCTCCATACCCGAGGAGCAACGACGATTCGAATCGATTAGTACCCAGCTGGGGATCCCTATCCACACTGCATATGTAGCACTTAAGCTTGCTATGCCAACCCCGCCTACCACGGCTTATCCTACCCCTGAACCGGTCCTGCGCCACCCGAGAACACAGTACTCCTCTCCTCTCCAGGCACGCCGGCCACGAGGGTACACGCTGCTCTCGCCATCTCTCCACTTCCAGTGCGTGGTTGTCGGTTCAGGCAATAGGGCCACCGGAGTCAGAGGCTTTCCGTAGTATGTGGCTAGTTGCAAAGTCTCGATCACAGCAGGCCTACAACGAACGGTCCCTAATTCTTTTTTTTGCCGGCGACATTGCATTGGGACTCTAACCCAAATACAAGTGTCCCAACGGTTTTCAAGTCCCTTTTCTGCCGGTGGTCAAGCGTTGGGACTTTAACCCAAATTCACAACCACCGAGCAAGAAAATCCCTTCTCGTCGGTGATAATGTACTGATCAGGTGCACAGCCACCGAACGAGAATATACCAATTCCCTTTTTCATGAATTAATCATTAGCATATATATCACACAGTTCAAAAATAGCATTTTATGCAAAATCTAATTTATTTAAGCAGGGCTAAGCATTTCAAACATTTTATTTTAAAATGGGTTCTAGATATTTCAGTGGTCAAGGTTGGTAATGCAGCAATTGGGTCATCAATCAACTCCTATCAACTTAATGCAGTAAATTAACTCAAGTTATAATTTTTTTTTAAATCACAAGGAGAGGGGCTGAATGCACCGGGGCTTGCCTCTGTTGCAGGTCTGTCACTTCCGTCAGAAACCAGAGAAACCCTCTTGACTTTCCCCTGACGAATAATTCTTCTGCCGGGGAGCAATCAAGAATTCCTTCCGAGCACCCGATCACTACACGTAAAATAACGATGCATGCTTACATGGTGCGGAATGACATGAATGGAAAATGTAGAACAAATATTTAATTAACAACCTTGAGTACAACTTTCCTTCACGGTAAAGTTGCAAAACACTTCTCTCAAGGCATAAGAGTGTTTTCGCATTTCATTTTTATTGACCATTTTAATGGTCATAGAAAGCCGCTGCACAACTTGTTCAACTTCTACTGTAACACACAATTAAAGTGCCGAGGATCACTATAACGAATGACTCAGGGTCTTCAACCAATTCCAAAGTCACCCAAAACATAAATCATTACGGTTTTCTATTTGTTTTATTAATTTATTTATAAGGTATAAAATAATAAATATATAAACTATTTTTATTTGAGCCAAAAAAATTTCTATAGATAGTTCTTAGCCTAAAACAGTGTCATAATAAATTTTATGATTTTTGGATAATTATTCTGACCTATAAAAATCCTAGAAATCCCATTTATGAATTTAAAGGGGTAATTTTAGTTCCTGCAGAAAGTGCTTAAAACGCATATTTAATATTTTTATCAAATACTACATACAACAGAGAACCTACACAGTTATTTTCATAATTTTTGGTGCTCTAGAAATATTTCTACAAAAATGACAAAATTTGGTACTATTCATTTATCAGAAAATTGAAAAGCGAATTCCCTAAACTATTCGGGCCACTCCGCTGGACCGGCCCACCGTGGCCCAGCTTCTCCCTCCCCTCTCTCAGTGCACCCCCGTGCCTCTGGGCCGGCCCGAAACGGCCTGCACGGCCTAGTTCCCCCTCCTTCTTCCTCCTCCCGCTGGCGCCTTCCCGCGCGCGCGACGGCGCCTACTGCGGCGGCCCGCCGTCGGCGGCCGCACTGGCGGGGTCAACCCTGTCCCCAAGGTCCCCCCCACCACAACTCGCGCATCTAACCTACTCCTCCTCTCAGAGGCTCGCGCAGCGGAGCAAGTACTCCGGCGGCCATGGCGGACGCTCGGCTTGGAGCCCGCCGGCAGGAAACGTTCCGGCCGCAACAGGCTACAAGAAAACAAATGGACTATGCCTAGAGGAACGCGGAGCTCACCCGAGTGTGATGGGCACGCTAGATGGAAGGGGCACGGCCGGAGTTGGCCTGGCCCCCGTGCGGGTGTTCGAGACGGCGGCGCCCTGGCGGCACGAGCTCCGTTCCGGGGTGCCTAGTACGGTAGAGATCAAAATAAACGGCCTGAGATGATCGTACCATAGAGATGGAGCCGAAACAAGATACAGTTGAGTGAGAGCCTCACCGAAGCGAGCTCTGCACGGCAAGGTGCTCACGACGGCGCTGGCGGCCGGCCGACGGGAAAAATCAGCCGCGCAAGTGACTCCGGCAACTAAACCCGACGCGAGTGGATTCAAACGATGAGCAAGAAAGCGGCGAAACCAACTGCAAGACCGAGAGTACAGAGGTGCAGTAGGTGTGGTGAATTTCCCCGGCGGACTGGAACTCGCCGGCGGCGACCATGTAGGGAAGAAAAGGAAACGGGGCGGTGGTGTGCGTTTTATACGGCGGTCGTGCGCGCGGGACGTGTCCGGGACCCCCCCGCGGACTCGTTTCCCCCTCCGGCGAACACGGGCCCGATAGCCGGGACGGCCGGCAACGCGCGCGCCGCGCGGCCGGTGTCGCGCGCGGTGTGCGACGAGCCCTGTTCGTGAACAGAGTCGAGCACTATAGCAGTCTTTACTCCTTTTTACTGTTTTCTCGAAATTACTTTTTATTTTACCTAGTAACTGGAAAAATCACCTTAATAAGAGTTGTAGAAAATTCCAATTTGAACAACTTTGCCTGTTGGGCCATATTCAAATTTTGAATAGATTTTGAATAATTCAAAAGGGGGTAAAAGTGGATTTTGAATTCCATTTCAAATCCAGACAAATTCTCAAAAGTTTTCTCAATAACTTGAAAATCTCTAAATATAAAAGTTGTTCTATTTGTCAAGATTTACAACTTTAATTAAATGAGTCTGGTCAGATTCTTGATAATTTTTGAAATATCACTTCAAATTTGAATTTCAAAACACCAATTAGGGTTTAATTTAAAATTCCACTCACTAACTTCAAAAACTCATTTAATGAGAGTTGTTCCAATATTAAAGGGCTAAAACTTCTATTAAGGAACTATCACCAGATTCTTGCTAGTTTTTGAATTTGCATTTCAAATTTAAACTCTAAAGCATAAATTAGGGTTTTATTTGCAATTCTTTTTAATAACTTCAATATTGCTCCAAATAGAAGTTGCTCAACTTTTAAAGATTTACAACTTTTGTTTATGGCCCAACCTCTAATTCCATTTAGTTTTTAAATTAGGGTTTTGGGTCTATTTAGGGTTTTATAAATCATTTTCTTCTGAATTTTTGATTTGTTTTTAAATTAAATTTTCACACAAGCACTTAGATAATCAAATCACTCTAGATCACCTTTGCACAATCACATGTAGTAACAATAAAATAAATTTTATTTTGATAAATGCATAGTAACAAGGTTTTATGGGGGATGATGTGCAGGTAATCATGATGACATGCCAGATTTTAGTGGCAGTAACACCAGGGGTGTTACAATGCCGCCAGGGGAGCTCCCAAGGGCGGGCAATAGCCCAAGGAGGCTGTAATCAATGGTAATTAGATGAGTAGGAAAGAGATGAGAGTTATAGTAACTAGATGCCTGTGAAAGAGATGAGAGTAATGAAAGATTAATGCTAGGAGAGAAACAAGGAGCCAGAGGCTGGGGAATTTTTTTATTAACCCTTTTTTAAAAAAATATTTTAAAACTAACACCTTTTTTATTTTTAAGTCTAACCCTTTTGGCCACGCCATTGCTGCTAGCGCGGCAAAACCACACTGTCGCGCCACATGCAATGGCGCGGCAGCCCTGCCAGCGTGGCATCGGCCCGCTCGTGTGGCCAGACGCGGGGCCCACGTTGCCGCGCCAGCCCGTCTGGCTCGGCAGCCTAGAAATAGCAGACGCGTCTAGGCCTCCCCTCTCTTCCCTTCTCCCTTTCTTCTCTCCTTCTCCTTTTCCAGCCCGAGCAGGAATCCGAGCAGCACTGCAGAAGCGCCATTCTCAGGTAAATCTTGTGTTTTTTAGCCCCCTCCTTTCCCCCCTCATCCCGAAGGTCTTCCCCGCAGCTAGGTCATCGCGTAGGGTCCTTACATCTACGATTTTGAGAGCATCATTGTTTTGTAGTATGTTAGGGTTAGAATTAGGGTTAGGGTTAGGGTTAGGGTTAGGGTTGGAGTTGTTAGATATTTTAACTTAGTATTTAGGGTTGGTGTTAGATTTAGGGTTAGGTTTTGAATTTGTTTCGTAAAATGTTTTTACATTTCGTAATGTATTTGTTTAATAGGCATTTTGCTTGTTCTAATAATTATATCATTATCATGTGACCATAGGATGCCTAAGCGTGGTAGGGCTCTGAAACCAAAGCGGCCCGCTTGCAACGACCCGTTGTGGCCCAGGAATGCCTTTGACGTATTGCCACTGTCTAGTGGTATTCCTGTGCCTATGTGTTTTTGCGGCGATCCATGCAAGATTGCTAGGTCTGATGACGAGGACACGTACAGGCAGCGTTACTGGATGTGCGCCAACTATGTGTATGAGCCTACCATACAGATGCACCGCATTAACATGATGGTGAGGATGTGATATTGTAATATTATGCTTGAAACCAATTGACACAATATTTTTGTTGCGCTGAGTTTGCTTATCTTCTTTGTAGACTCCTCCACCGCTCTGTGATTTTGAGCAATGGATCGACACCGAGATCTCCCAGCAGGACAAGGAGTGGATGCAGCGTCTTTTGAGGTTGGACGCTGAGCGGGAGGAGAGGATGGAGAGGAGACGCAAAGAGCCGGCCGCGGAGAAGGAGCGGGAAGAAGAGGCGCGACTGAGGCGTCTCGCAGCTTTCAAGGAGGAGAAGAAGAAGAAGCTTGAGCGTTGTAACAGAACCGGCTAAATCACCTGGCCCACTGGCACCTGTCATTGTCACTAACGACTTCTGACAGCCGGGCCCGTGTCCCAAATGATCTAGACAGGTCTGTCGGGCTACATTAGCGCCCTTTTCTCCGACAGGATCACCATTGCAGAATCATCACAGGATTACAACATTTCATAATAAAATACATCAGAGTACAGTGCGGAAGATTACATAACATTTAGATTACAAACCAGTTGTTCAAATAGGATTCAAATATAGTTATTACAGGCCAGAGGACATAACAGTAGCAGTGGAATAGTTACACAATACTAGATAAGATAACTCGAACCCTGCCCACGGGTTCCACTTCACTCATCGCCGCTATCTTCTTCGACCACGGTCACGCAACATGGAGCAAGACAGATCTCCGACTGCGGTCCTCCTGCAACGGGGTTAACAAACCCTGAGTACTTGGGGTACTCCGCAAGACTTACCCGACTAAGGGTGTAAAATGAGACTCAGGAATGCAAGGCTATGGGTAAGGCTAGCAGAGGATGAGGAGTTTGCAGAAAAGCAATCTATCCTAATCCATATTTTATTTTGTCATTATTATAATCATATTTATAGCTCCAATATTCAGACTCAAGTATCATCATTCTTTCAATTACTTTATTCATTCAGATAACCTAGTTGAGAACCACTTTTCGGTGTAGAGTGTGAGGATCAAGTCTCCATAACCGAGGAGCACGTCGATTCGAATCCAGAAAGTACCCAGCTGGGGATTCTAACCACACTGCATATGCAGCACGCCGGCATACATATACCAACCCGTCGTCACGGCTTTGCTATCCCGGAACCGGTCCTGCGCCACCCGAGAGCACAGTACTCCACTCTTATCCAGGCACGCCGGCCACGTGGGTACAAGCTACTCTCGCCATCTCTCCACTCCCAGTGCGTGGTTGTCGGTTCCAGCAATAGCGTCACCGGACTCTAGGCTTTCCGCATTGGTATGTGGCTAGGCTGTTCATCATGATCACAGCAGGCCTACAACGAACGGTCCCTACTTCCTTCCTGCCGTCAATCCTGCATTGGGACTCTAACCCAAGTACAAGACTACCCGACAGTTTTTATTATCGTGCCTGTCGGGTGAGTGAGACATAGGGAACGCCGCCCCATGAGCTGGCCACCCAACGAAACACGTTTCCAAAGATATCGACCAGTTCCAAACTATTCCGAAAGCGACCATGCATTGGGACTCCAACCCAAATACACATCGACCAACGGATAACCAGTTCTTCACCAATCAAAGTATAAGTATAATCATGGCACAGAAAATAGTTTTTCTTTTACGCAAAGCTAAGTTCATTAAGCATGCCTAAGCATTTCTCAAACCATTTTATTTAAATCAGGTTTCAGGGTATTTATTTGAGACAATGCATCTGGATAGGTGACAGTCAACTCCTATCAACCTAATGCAGTAGATTAACTCGAATTATAAATATTTTGTAATAGAGGGGCTGAATGCACCGGGGCTTGCCTTGGATCGTGCACAGCGTCGGATCGGGATCAGTCCCGCAGATGTCGAATCCTTGGATGACTTCTGGAGCGGCCTCCTCAGTAGTGGTCTCGACCTGGACCACCTCGGGAACGGGCACTACACGTATGCAATGATGTATGCTTAGCGTGGCATGAGGGCAACAAATGAAATGCTTGGAAGTAAACCATTAATATCTTGAGTACAACTTTCCTTCACGGTAAAGTTGTAAACAATCTACGGAAGGTAAAAGTAATGTTTCCTACTTTTGTTTTATTGACCTTTTTAACGGTCACAGAAAGCCGCTACACAGCTTTATGACTACTATCAAGCACTAAGTTCTCAAATTGCCAAAGATCACACAGCGAAAGATCCTTGGTCTTCATTCAACCCAAAATTTCACACAACCAACCTAAATTCATTTTTTTCTATTTACTTTATTAATCCCTAATTTCACATATATTAATTAATTGACCAAACTAACTTCAATTGCAACCAAACTTTACCAACAGCTAGGTTTTATCATAAAACAGAGCCACAATAAATTTCATGATTTTTGGATTTACAGATAATTAATTAAAATTACACAAACTTGCATTTATTAATTACTTCACTGATTTATACAGCAGATTAAAAGCACTGGAACACCCTATATTATATTTTTAACAAATACTACATATTACAGAGAGCGTACACAATTATTTTCACATTTTTACACCTAGCATATTAATTCATATGAAATTAACAAACATCAGCACTATTCACATGAATATATAAAAGAAAAGCATTTTGAAATTCACTGGAAAAAGAAAAGACCAAATCAGCCCACTACGGCCCAAGTCCAGAGCGAGCCGGCCCACTCGGCCTGCCCGCGCCCGGCGCCGACGGCTTTGCAAAAGAGACCCTGGGGAAACTGGAAATCAACCCGCGGTCCGATCTACACTATTCACATGAGTCATGAACTTCGCGCTTAACCCCCTGGGAAAACTTATCTTCTAACCCGAGGCCCCTGGCCTCTCCTCTGTTCTGACAGAGGCGAGGGCGCCGGCGGTTCGCCGCCCCTAGCTCGCCGACGGTGAGCCGAGGGACGAAGCCGAGGGCACCTACGGACTCTACACTCCAAGGCGAGTCTACCAAGCTAAGACACGACGAGATCCGAGGCGCGCAGCACCTGGAGACACGTACGCGGCGGCTCGGTGGCGGCGGCGAGCACGTCGCCGGCGAGCACAAGCCGGTAAAGAGAGGGGAAAAAGGTGCGCGAGTATCTGGGGCTCACCACGAAGCTGGCCGAGGGGTCGGTGGAGACGGAGGTGGTTCGGAGAAGACGACTTGGCGACGGCGGCGGATCCCGGCGGCTCGGCACAACGGCGAACACGCGTTCCGGCGAACCTAGGGAACCAGAGAGCACGCCGACGCATGCGTAAGGTTCAAGGGGTCACGGAGATCACGGTACGCAAGAATCCGAGGTCTAGAGCTTACCCAGACTAGCTCGAGACGACGGCGGAGCTCGCGGCGGCGCTCTGCCCGCCCGCGAGGAAGACACCGGCGTTTCGGTGGTTACGAAGCTCTACAGCTCCCGCCGACGGTCGCAGGAGATGCGCAAGGAAGCTAGCTAGCTGGCTGCAAGATGGAGAGGGTGATGATGGCTCGGTGGCGACCAATTTGGCCGGCGACCGAGAGAGCTCGAAGGTGGCCAGGAGAGAAGAAATGGCGAGGGGGAGGGCCTCGTCGCCTTTCTAAAGGCCGGGAGCGAGGGGGACAGAACCAGGACGACGCGGCGCACGCGCGCCCGTATCTGCTGAGGTCGCGGGGGCACGATCCCGGCCGGCACGGCTCGCCGCGCGCCCGCGCGCGACACGGCGGCTGCCGGCTCTGTTCGCGAACAGGAAGAGGGGGCATTTCACTGTAGCACCTAGACCCTAGGGCTGTCGGTTTTTTGACCAAATTCGACTGATTTTGTATAACAACATGAAAAACTGCAAAAACAAAAGTTGTAGGGTTTGAAATTCTGAACAACTTTGCTTTTGGAACTAAATCCAAATTCGAAATATTTTTGAAACTACAGCAAAAGGGGTAAACTTGGTTTTTGAATTTCAAACTGCATTTTCAAAATTACTTTTTATTTTACACAACAACTTGAAAAATTGCCAAAATAAAAGTTGTTCTACTCAATGAGCTTTACAACTTCTATTTAGGAAGTTTTGCCAGATTCCAATTAATTTTTGAAATGCCAATCTAAAACTAAGTTTTAAATCATTGTTTTGAAATAAATTTGAATTCCCACCACAGAACTTTGAAATCTCCAAAAATAAAAGTTGTTCCATTTTAAAAGATCTAAAACTTTTATTAAGGGACTATCTCCAAATTCCTTTTAGATTTTGAATTAGGTTTTGGCCCTAATAAAAGTAAATTTTTAAACCTTTATTTGGGAATTTAATTCTACAAACACATACTAATTACATTCAAATCACTCTAGGGACCTAATCACAATCATATGCAAATGATTAATTTAAATATGATGACATGGCAGATTAATTAAATCCGTAATACCCGGGGTATTACAGCCTTCCCCCCTAAAAGAAATCTCGTCCCGAGATTAGGTACATAACCAAGATTGGAACAAGGCATAGGAAAAAGAGCTAACAACAACCAGTTCATACTTAAACAAGAGACAAGGGGAAAACATACGCATTAAACGACAGGTTTACATTTTATAAGGTAGCAAAGAACTCAGGAAAGTTTTCTGCCAAGAAATCTTCAGATTCCCAGGTAGCTTCATCTTCAGAATGATCACTCCATTGGATCTTGTACCATCTGGTTGTGGTCCTTCGAGTAACACGGTCCTTTATATCCAAAACTCGTACTGGCTGCTCCGAGTATGTCAATTCAGGTTCAAGTGCTACTCCTTCTACATCGATGACTTGTCCAGGTACTCGGAGACACCTCTTCAGCTGAGAAACATGAAACACATTGTGTACTTCCGAGAGATGTTCTGGCAATTCAAGCTTGTAAGCTACCTTTCCCACGCGTCCTATGATTAAGAACGGTCCAATATAACGCGGGGCTAACTTGCCTTTGACTCCAAAACGGTTAACTCCTTTCATAGGCGAAACTTTCAAATATACATAGTCTCCAACCTGAAATGTCAAAGGTCTGCGCCGCTGATCGGCATAACTTTTCTGTCGTGACTGTGCCACTTTCAAATTTTCCTGTATCAGTCGAACCTTCTCTTCGGCTTCATTGACCAAGTCAACTCCATAGAACCATCTTTCTCCAGGCTCGGACCAATTTAATGGAGTACGACACCTGCGGCCATATACTGCCTCAAATGGAGCCATTTTTATACTTTCTTGGTAACTGTTGTTGTACGAGAATTCGGCCAATGCCAAACACTCGTCCCATTTCTCAGGGTAATTGAGTGCACAGGCTCTTAACATGTCTTCAAGTATCTGATTTATCCTCTCTGTCTGTCCGTCAGTCTGAGGATGATAGGCTGTGCTATGCAGGAGTTTTGTACCCAATGATTTATGGAAGGATCTCCAAAATTGGGATATGAACTGAGTGCCTCGGTCAGAGACAATGGTCTTGGGCACTCCATGTAGCTTCATCAGATTTTCTATGTATAGCCTGGCGTAGTGCGGAGCCCTGTACATTTTCTTGACAGGCAAGAAATGAGCTTGTTTAGTGAGGCGGTCCACAACAACCCAGATGGAATTGAAACCCCTAGAGGTTGTTGGGAGACCCATAATGAAATCCATGCTGATGTCTTCCCATTTCCATGCAGGAATAGGTAATGGTTGCAGCTCTCCACCAGGCTTCATGTGTACAGCTTTTACTTTCTGACAAGTGTCGCATTTTGCTACATACTGAGCAATCTCGATCTTCATCTTAGTCCACCAAAACTTCTGTTTCAAATCCTGATACATTTTGTTGCTTCCCGGATGAATGGAGTATCTTGTCAAATGAGCTTCGTCAAGAATCTTGCCACGTAACTCTGGAATTTTTGGAACTACAAGCCGATTCTTGAACCATACAATCCCTTCATCATCAATTCTGAAACAATCTGCTTTCCCTGCTTGGATTTTCTTTTTGATGTGCCTGATACCTTTACTATTTTTCTGAGCAGCCACGATTTCATCACGGATGGAGGGTTTGATGCTGATATTGTTCCAACTGCCTTGAGGGACTATTTCTATGCCCAATTTTTCTAACCCGTAACACAACGATAGATCATATGGCTTCACAGTCAAGCAATTACAATGAGCCTTCCGACTGAGTGCGTCGGCAACCACATTAGCTTTACCAGGATGGTAGTGCACTTCGATATCATAATCTTTTATCAGCTCAAGCCATCTTCGTTGCCTCATATTTAATTCTTCTTGTGTAAAGATGTATTTTAGGCTTTTATGATCAGTGTAGACATTGCATGTGCTGACTAACAGGTAGTGACGCCAGATCTTCAATGCATGAACCACAGCTGCCAATTCAAGATCATGAGTGGGATAATTCTCTTCATGAGGCCGGAGTTGTCGTGAAGCATAAGCAATGACTCGGCCCTCTTGCATCAAAACACAACCAAGGCCAGTACCCGACGCATCGCAGTACACATCAAACGGCTTTTCAATATCTGGCTGAGCAAGGACTGGTGCAGTGGTCAAACATCTCTTCAAGGTTTGAAACGCTGTTTCGCATTCTGGCGACCAGACAAACTTGACCTGAGTCTTCAATAGGTTGGTTATAGGCTTAGCTATTCTTGAGAAATCCGGAATGAATCGGCGGTAATATCCCGCCATTCCCATGAAACTGCGAACCTGGTGCACAGTGGTTGGTGGTTTCCAGTTCAAGATTTCTTCCACCTTACTTGGATCTACGGACACACCTTCCGCTGTCAGGATATGCCCAAGAAATGGAACTCGGTCCAACCAGAACTCACATTTGCTGAATTTGGCATAGAGTTGATGTTCTCTTAAACGGTTCAAGACGATACGGAGGTGGTTGGCATGTTCTTCAGGTGTTTTAGAATAGATCAGGATGTCGTCAATGAATACGACAACAAATTTGTCGAGCTCAGGCATGAAGACGGAATTCATGAGGTACATGAAATAGGCGGGTGCATTGGTTAGGCCAAAAGACATGACGAGGTATTCATATAGGCCATATCTAGTGGTGAAAGCTGTTTTTGGGATGTCTTCGGGACGGATCTTTATTTGGTGGTAGCCAGACCTAAGGTCAATCTTGGAAAACACCTTAGCTCCAGCCAGCTGGTCAAAGAGTAGGTCAATACGGGGTAAAGGATATTTGTTTTTGATGGTGACCTCGTTGAGTGGACGGTAATCAATACAGAGTCAGAGGGATTTGTCTTTCTTCTTGACAAAGATGGCAGGACAACCCCAAGGAGATGAGCTGGGTCTGATGAAACCCTTATCTAGCAAATCTTGCAGCTGCACTTTAAGCTCTGCCAATTTCTTGGGAGGCATCCTGTAGGCTCTACGAGATATAGGTGCGGTTCCAGGTTTTAGCTCAATAGCAAATTCCACATCTCGATCAGGTGGCAAACCAGGCAACTCATCAGGGAATACGTCTGGAAACTCGCAGACCACTGGAATCTTCAACACTTCTTCAACTGCGGTGGCGCACAACCTTTGCACGGTCTTTTCGATCTTTCTTACGGGCAATGGAAGTTGGATAAGAAGTTGAGTTTGACTATTAGGTATGTTCACTCTTATGGTTCTATTCAACACATCAATCAAGGCCTTGTGCTGATACATCCAATTCATACCTAATATCACATCTATATCCTGATCCTTAAGTACTATCATTGTGGTTGGGAATCTATGCCCTCCCAGCTCTATAGGTACTCCCTGAACTACCTCTTTAGTAGTTATACGCCCCCCGGGCGAATGTATAAGGAAATCTTCCTTTATTTCCCCAATAGGTATTTCATGCTTAACCACAAATGTACGGTTGATGAACGAATGAGATGCACCAGAATCAAATAGTAGAACGGCAGAATGACTAGCAACGGGAAACTTACCCATCATGACGGGTTCTCCAGCAGGAATATCTTCAATCTGAGTGTAATAAACCCGACCTGCCTTCTTGACAATCTTGCCCTTCTGAGCATGCTGCTGGTGACCACGGTGCTGAATTTGCTGTTGCGGAACACCAGGACTTTTCTGCACATTCTGGTTGTTCTGTTTCGGAAAAGGGCAATCACGGGCCCAGTGTCCTATCTTTCCACAGTTGTAGCATGGGTGATTGTAGTTGGTCTGTGGAGTGTTGATACGAACGCCAGGGGCATTCGGCTGAGTGGTGTTTTGCTGATTAGAGGTATGAGAGGTAGCGGCAGTGCGCACAACTACCTGCTGATGGGGATATGACGGACGGTTATGGTGGGTAGGATGATAGATAACTTTCTGGCGTTTCTGACTGCCAGAAGAGCTAGACCTTTTGCTCTTCTTCTTCTCTTCTTGGAGCTGACGGTCGCTTTCCTCAAAAGCTATTGCACTATCCACCGCCTCATGAAAAGTGCACTTGAGGTTGTTAGACAGACTGCGTTGAATCTTGAAGTTCAGACCTCTGACAAAGCAGGCTCTCCTCTTAGAATCAGTGTTGGTATGCTCAGGTGCATACTGTGCCAAGTGGTTGAACTGCCCAAGATACTGAGCGACAGTAGACTCATTCTGCTTCAGTGCCAGAAACTGATCCAGCTTCAACTTCATCACACCCGCAGGGATGTAATGAGCACGAAAGGCGTCACGGAACTCTTGCCAGGTAAGTTGATGTCCAGCATCCTGCGCAGCCAACAGGTTGGCATACCAAGTAGTCGCAGGGCCACGGAGTTGCTGAGCTGCAAACAGCGGTTTCTGGATCTCGGTGCAGTGAATCAGACTAAACTTCTACTCCATGGTACGGAGCCAATCATCAGCTTCCAAAGGTTCATCAGCCTTAGTGAACACTGGTGGGCGGGTGTCAGTGAAGTCAACATAGGTGGTATCCTCATTATCCCGGCGGCCACGACGTCCACCACGATCTTGCTGATTCTGAGCTAGCAGCGCTGCAACATTGGTCAATGCAGCGATGGCCTCTGCCAGAGTGGGTGGAAACTGAGGAGGTTGGGGAACACCAGTTGCATTATCAGAGTTGTCTCCCATCTGTTAATAAGCAAACCCGACTTGAGTCTTACATTAGATGAGAAAACATAGTAGCACACAGCAACAATACAAAGTTCACACAACATGGCTTGCACCCAGACAAGACCCACAACCCATAACTAAGGTTTTCTAGGAAGCACCTATATTACAGACAAAAGAGAACAACTAGCTGGCAACCCTAGGCCACACTGGCCTAGTCCTCGTCAATCCCAGACGCGCCAGAAGCGTCACTGTCCTCGTCGATCTCCTCGAAGTCCTCCTCGGCATCTGCCTCGACGACCTCGACCGGCTCGACCTCCACGTCAACATCCTCCACGTCCTCATCCTCCTGACCGAGGACAACTCCCAACTCGGGATCCTCCTCCTGCGGTGCAGGAATAGGGTGGAGCTCACCATAGAGCTCATGCACCTCCTCGTGCAAGACGTTGTTGTAGAGCTCAAGCTGACCAACACGCTGCTCCGCCTCGAGCATCCTGTCCATGATCGTCTCCTCACGATCCCAAGCTTCATCCCTCTGCTTGGTCAGGCGATCGATCTCTCGACGCAGATCTCGATTGGTCCTCACGTCACGGTAGTGGTTGAGACGTGCCACTCTGTATTCTTCCTCCCACTGCCTGACTAGATCCTGCAGCCTTCCAACCTCAGCCTCAAGCTCCTCGCTGCTGCGACGAGGTGAGCGACTCCCAGAAGCTCCGCCCTCGCCAGCGCGTGGCGCCAACTGGTGGCGTGGAACGCCACGTGGTCCGGTCATCTTGCGTGCTGTGAGCTTGCAACGGGCCATCTGGAGAAGGTAAGTGGAATTTTAAGATATAATAGGTTAGCAAGAATAGGTTTGGTAAACTATCCCAAAAACCCACTTTAAGGAGGAAGTTAATTAACAGGTGTGATTATCATGATGCATGTACGTACTTACGAATTTAAATCATGCAAGGTACCTACATACATAAATAAACTTTTAACATAGGGCTAATAATAATATTATTCCACATGCTACCTTAATCCCATAAGGTAAAATATAGAACAAGGCAAGAACTACTGAACAAGATAAGGATAGAAGCAATTTGGACCCAAAATAATAGGTTAAACTTTTTATGATCCAAAACATTTTGAAATTTTTGAAAAGTAATCCATAATGATTAGCAATGGAATGCTCTGATACCAACTGTAACAGAACCGGCTAAATCACCTGGCCCACTGGCACCTGTCATTGTCACTAACGACTTCTGACAGCCGGGCCCGTGTCCCAAATGATCTAGACAGGTCTGTCGGGCTACATTAGCGCCCTTTTCTCCGACAGGATCACCATTGCAGAATCATCACAGGATTACAACATTTCATAATAAAATACATCAGAGTACAGTGCGGAAGATTACATAACATTTAGATTACAAACCAGTTGTTCAAATAGGATTCAAATATAGTTATTACAGGCCAGAGGACATAACAGTAGCAGTGGAATAGTTACACAATACTAGATAAGATAACTCGAACCCTGCCCACGGGTTCCACTTCACTCATCGCCGCTATCTTCTTCGACCACGGTCACGCAACATGGAGCAAGACAGATCTCCGACTGCGGTCCTCCTGCAACGGGGTTAACAAACCCTGAGTACTTGGGGTACTCCGCAAGACTTACCCGACTAAGGGTGTAAAATGAGACTCAGGAATGCAAGGCTATGGGTAAGGCTAGCAGAGGATGAGGAGTTTGCAGAAAAGCAATCTATCCTAATCCATATTTTATTTTGTCATTATTATAATCATATTTATAGCTCCAATATTCAGACTCAATGTATCATCATTCTTTCAATTACTTTATTCATTCAGATAACCTAGTTGAGAACCACTTTTCGGTGTAGAGTGTGAGGATCAAGTCTCCATAACCGAGGAGCACGTCGATTCGAATCCAGAAAGTACCCAGCTGGGGATTCTAACCACACTACATATGCAGCACGCCGGCATACATATACCAACCCGTCGTCACGGCTTTGCTATCCCGGAACCGGTCCTGCGCCACCCGAGAGCACAGTACTCCACTCTTATCCAGGCACGCCGGCCACGTGGGTACAAGCTACTCTCGCCATCTCTCCACTCCCAGTGCGTGGTTGTCGGTTCCAGCAATAGCGTCACCGAACTCTAGGCTTTCCGCATTGGTATGTGGCTAGGCTGTTCATCATGATCACAGCAGGCCTACAACGAACGGTCCCTACTTCCTTCCTGCCGTCAATCCTGCATTGGGACTCTAACCCAAGTACAAGACTACCCGACAGTTTTTATTATCGTGCCTGTCGGGTGAGTGAGACATAGGGAACGCCGCCCCATGAGCTGGCCACCCAACGAAACACGTTTCCAAAGATATCGACCAGTTCCAAACTATTCCGAAAGCGACCATGCATTGGGACTCCAACCCAAATACACATCGACCAACGGATAACCAGTTCTTCACCAATCAAAGTATAAGTATAATCATGGCACAGAAAATAGTTTTTCTTTTACGCAAAGCTAAGTTCATTAAGCATGCCTAAGCATTTCTCAAACCATTTTATTTAAATCAGGTTTCAGGGTATTTATTTGAGACAATGCATCTGGATAGGTGACAGTCAACTCCTATCAACCTAATGCAGTAGATTAACTCGAATTATAAATATTTTGTAATAGAGGGGCTGAATGCACCGGGGCTTGCCTTGGATCGTGCACAGCGTCGGATCGGGATCAGTCCCGCAGATGTCGAATCCTTGGATGACTTCTGGAGCGGCCTCCTCAGTAGTAGTCTCGACCTGGACCACCTCGGGAACGGGCACTACACGTATGCAATGATGTATGCTTAGCGTGGCATGAGGGCAACAAATGAAATGCTTGGAAGTAAACCATTAATATCTTGAGTACAACTTTCCTTCACGGTAAAGTTGTAAACAATCTACGGAAGGTAAAAGTAATGTTTCCTACTTTTGTTTTATTGACCTTTTTAACGGTCACAGAAAGCCGCTACACAGCTTTATGACTACTATCAAGCACTAAGTTCTCAAATTGCCAAAGATCACACAGCGAAAGATCCTTGGTCTTCATTCAACCCAAAATTTCACACAACCAACCTAAATTCATTTTTTTCTATTTACTTTATTAATCCCTAATTTCACATATATTAATTAATTGACCAAACTAACTTCAATTGCAACCAAACTTTACCAACAGCTAGGTTTTATCATAAAACAGAGCCACAATAAATTTCATGATTTTTGGATTTACAGATAATTAATTAAAATTACACAAACTTGCATTTATTAATTACTTCACTGATTTATACAGCAGATTAAAAGCACTGGAACACCCTATATTATATTTTTAACAAATACTACATATTACAGAGAGCGTACACAATTATTTTCACATTTTTACACCTAACATATTAATTCATATGAAATTAACAAACATCAGCACTATTCACATGAATATATAAAAGAAAAGCATTTTGAAATTCACTGGAAAAAGAAAAGACCAAATCAGCCCACTACGGCCCAAGTCCAGAGCGAGCCGGCCCACTCGGCCTGCCCGCGCCCGGCGCCGACGGCTTTGCAAAAGAGACCCTGGGGAAACTGGAAATCAACCCGCGGTCCGATCTACACTATTCACATGAGTCATGAACTTCGCGCTTAACCCCCTGGGAAAACTTATCTTCTAACCCGAGGCCCCTGGCCTCTCCTCTGTTCTGACAGAGGCGAGGGCGCCGGCGGTTCGCCGCCCCTAGCTCGCCGACGGTGAGCCGAGGGACGAAGCCGAGGGCACCTACGGACTCTACACTCCAAGGCGAGTCTACCAAGCTAAGACACGACGAGATCCGAGGCGCGCAGCACCTGGAGACACGTACGCGGCGGCTCGGTGGCGGCGGCGAGCACGTCGCCGGCGAGCACAAGCCGGTAAAGAGAGGGGAAAAAGGTGCGCGAGTATCTGGGGCTCACCACGAAGCTGGCCGAGGGGTCGGTGGAGACGGAGGTGGTTCGGAGAAGACGACTTGGCGACGGCGGCGGATCCCGGCGGCTCGGCACAACGGCGAACACGCGTTCCGGCGAACCTAGGGAACCAGAGAGCACGCCGACGCATGCGTAAGGTTCAAGGGGTCACGGAGATCACGGTACGCAAGAATCCGAGGTCTAGAGCTTACCCAGACTAGCTCGAGACGACGGCGGAGCTCGCGGCGGCGCTCTGCCCGCCCGCGAGGAAGACACCGGCGTTTCGGTGGTTACGAAGCTCTACAGCTCCCGCCGACGGTCGCAGGAGATGCGCAAGGAAGCTAGCTAGCTGGCTGCAAGATGGAGAGGGTGATGATGGCTCGGTGGCGACCAATTTGGCCGGCGACCGAGAGAGCTCGAAGGTGGCCGAGAGAGAAGAAAATGGCGAGGGGGAGGGCCTCGTCGCCTTTCTAAAGGCCGGGAGCGAGGGGGACAGAACCAGGACGACGCGGCGCACGCGCGCCCGTATCTGCCGAGGTCGCGGGGGCACGATCCCGGCCGGCACGGCTCGCCGCGCGCCCGCGCGCGACACGGCGGCTGCCGGCTCTGTTCGCGAACAGGAAGAGGGGGCATTTCACTGTAGCACCTAGACCCTAGGGCTGTCGGTTTTTTGACCAAATTCGACTGATTTTGTATAACAACATGAAAAACTGCAAAAACAAAAGTTGTAGGGTTTTGAAATTCTGAACAACTTTGCTTTTGGAACTAAATCCAAATTCGAAATATTTTTGAAACTACAGCAAAAGGGGTAAACTTGGTTTTTGAATTTCAAACTGCATTTTCAAAATTACTTTTTATTTTACACAACAACTTGAAAAATTGCCAAAATAAAAGTTGTTCTACTCAATGAGCTTTACAACTTCTATTTAGGAAGTTTTGCCAGATTCCAATTAATTTTTGAAATGCCAATCTAAAACTAAGTTTTAAATCATTGTTTTGAAATAAATTTGAATTCCCACCACAGAACTTTGAAATCTCCAAAAATAAAAGTTGTTCCATTTTAAAAGATCTAAAACTTTTATTAAGGGACTATCTCCAAATTCCTTTTAGATTTTGAATTAGGTTTTGGCCCTAATAAAAGTAAATTTTTAAACCTTTATTTGGGAATTTAATTCTACAAACACATACTAATTACATTCAAATCACTCTAGGGACCTAATCACAATCATATGCAAATGATTAATTTAAATATGATGACATGGCAGATTAATTAAATATC